>BSBM01000468.1:11887500-13155943 GCA_027924585.1 Larix kaempferi | reverse complement strand
CGCCATAAGTACTTTTGGTGACAATTCTTTAAATACTGTCACAAAATTAGGGGAATTTTGAAGTAAAAAATGGGCCTCCTAAGATAAATATTAAAAAATTATGAACTAAGTATTTTATGGGGAAGGTATACTTGACAAGTCACATTTTCATTACATTCAATGTACAATCTAGATAACCATGGTTGAGTTACATACTAAAGAAAAATTAATAAAATATGTTCTATTTATGTGATAAAAAATCAATTCCAATTTCCCAAAAATATATAGTACTTGAATGCATTCATATCCTTGAACTTGGAGACACTTTTAATAATAAAATATAAACACAATAAAAAGACAATCAATCTTTTTCTAATAAAAAAATATAGATACAATAAAAAGAAAAAAACAATTCTAATTTCCCCAAAATATATAGAACTTGAATGTATCTATATCCTTGAATTTGGAGATCACTTTTAATAATAAAATATAAACACAATGAAAAGACAATCAAACTTTTTTTAATAATAAAATATAGATACAATGAAAATAGAATCAAATATTTTATAGTAATAAAATATAGACAAAATGAAAAAAAACAATCAAATCTTTTACTCAATATGATTGAAATTTGACTTACTTTAAAATATAATATTTATAATAAATAATAATATTTATACTATATTAATCTATCATAAATGTGCAAAGTTATTGATATACAATATATATTTAATATTTTTTTTCTTTGTTTTGAATTAAAATATATATATATATATATATATATATAAAATGAAAATATTTTATTACTATAATACTTTATTTTTATTATTATTATTATATATTATTAATATTATAATATTATACTATATTATAATAATATATTATCTATAATATATTATAATATATAATAATATATTACAATATAAAAATATATTTTTAAATAATAATATATTATATTACTATAATGTTATTATTATTATATATAAAAATTATATATATATGAATAAATATATAATTTTTAATTAAAGACATGAAAATATATAAATATAATAATTAATTGTATTGTTTTATTTAAAAAAATGAAAACAAAAATAATATTATTTTATGAAAAAGTGTGAAATGATCTTCATTATAAGTAGTTTACTTGAAAATAACAATACTATTATTTTATTATAAATACTTAAAAATAATATAATATTATTATACTATATTATGATAATTAATTATTATATTTATATATTTTCATATCTTTAATTATATATATATATATATATATATAATTGTTATATATAATAAATATAATAATAATATTATTATAGTAATATAATATATTATTATAATATAATATTATTAATATATAATATTATTTTTAAGTCCTTATAATAAAATAATATTATTGTCATTTTCAAGTAAAGTATTTATAATGAAGATCATTTCACACTCTTTCATAAAATAATATTATTTTTGTTTTCATTTTTTAAAATGAAACAATACAATTAATTATTATATTTATATCTTTTCATGTCTTTAATGACAAATTATATATAGCAAATTATTCATAATGAAGATCATTTCACACTTTTTCATAAAATAATATAATTTTTGTTTTCATTTTTTAAATGAAACAATACAATTAATTATTATATTAATATATTTTCATATCTTTAATTAATATATAAAGATATGAAAATATATATATTTATATATTAATATATATTATATATATTAATATATAAATATATATATTTTCATATCTTTATATATTAATTAAAGATATGAAAATATATTAATATAATAATTAATTGTATTGTTTCATTTAAAAAAATGAAAACAAAAATAATATTATTTTATGAAAAAGTGTGAAATGATCTTCATTATGAATAATTTGCTATATATAATTTGTAATTAAAGACATGAAAATATATAAATATAATAATTAATTGTATTGTTTCATTTAAAAAAATGAAAACAAAAATAATATTATTTTATGAAAGAGTGTGAAATGATCTTCATTATGAGTACTTTACTTGAAAATGACAATAATATTATTTTATTATAAGTATTTAAAAATAATAATAATATTATTTTATGAAAAGTGTGAAAATACTTTCATTATGTGTACTTTAGTTTATGACTTCAAAGCCATATCATGGTTAACTATGAGTTTTCATCCACCATTGAAAATGTGACAAATAAGCAAGAAGTGCCACTTGGACCATGGGGGATGATGTCACCATCTAAAATGTGATTGGTTGATTTTTAAAGTACATTTTCTTTGTTTTAAGGCCCATTTTTGACCTCAAAATTTCTCTAATGATCCCTTTTTCAACGACACTTTTAGTAATGGTCATTAAAAGCCTGTTGCCAATTCTCTCTTTGGTGACACTTATGGTGATGTTTTTGGAGATGGTAAAAAAATGTATGTCGCCATAGATATTCCAATGCCCCATCTATTACAATATCTGAGGGTATTTCCATTTTTTATTTAGAGAACCACAAACTTTACTAGATATGCCTAGTCTTATACATGCAATGGCCCCTCAAACTTTGCTCCCATACTATATATCCAGACACATCCTAGACCATACATCCAACCTTCAATACCAAAACATGCTAAATAGGACGATACATAATTAAGCTCATCCTTTTGATTAGATATAAAACATAACCAAACAAAAATGTGACACTACATATTGCATGGCAATTTTTGCTCATGGCCTCCATCTGAAAACCCATTTTCCTAGTAATTTGTTGACCTTTTCCCTCACTTATTTAATGCCATTTTCATCCAATTATTTGCAATTGGTCTTATTAAATGATATTGCAACACTAACACCATGCTTCTTGTTAGAATTCATGCATCTTTGCAAATTAATCTAATCCACTTCACAAATATTTTTGAGTCTAAATAGGATCAATATCATTTTTTCATACTCATCATTGACCATACCTATTACACTATTATGACAAATAGAAAAGAAAGAAAAGTAACTATCTCCTACATCTAGACAACCACCTCTTATAGTATAGCAATCTGCTCCCCCTATATAGGGTATATTTGTTTTTGAATGACCCCCACATGAGGCCAAATGTTGCGCTTGTTAAGGCCAAATGTTATGTCTTTCTGACTGGAAATGGACATTGTTAGAAAAAGTAGTGCAAAAATGTTCCCGGGCGTTGTGGAAGTTGACTAGAAGGAATTACCTGGCTGCAACACTGTAGGAATCGCAAGTTGATCTCAATATGCTCGACGTGGTTTAATACGTGTTCTTCACACTATCGCATCCCTTCCCTTGGTAGAGAGGGACTTATTTTCCACGGAGCCAAGTGGGATCCCTTGTATTCGAGACTTCCTTTACATAAGAATTTTGCATATAGATTTTAAATCTTAGCCAATATTCCTTTTGGGATATCTACCGGGAAATGCCAATAAACCGAGATTGCTTCAACAACAACTTTAATCAACACAAGTCAAACACTACGTAAGATCCACCTATTGAACCAGTGAATGATTCTTTGTTCTATTTTTTCAACTAACTACTTCCAATCCCCTGTATCTGATAATTATTGGGCTTGAGAATAAAACCCAGGTACTTAAAACCAGAGTTAAAGTCCTCCATAGGGATGTTAAACAGTCCAACAATTTCAACTGAGGAACGTTTTGTCATGCCAAAAGTAAAGAGCCCATATTTTTTCACATTTGATTACCATACTCGTTGCACAATAGTAAGTGTCTTGACCTCTATGGTCCATCCGTTAGGACCAGGCCCCTTTCCTTTTGAAAGGAAGCCATAACCTAGAACAAATCCTCCTTGTATATCTCCTGGAAAAATAAATCATTGTCATCTTCTTCGATCATCATAGGATAGCATAAGATGATTTTGAGGATAATTTACTGGATGTTATTCTCCTTAGTATCATTTAGCAGACTAGAGAAGTGGGATACACCGAGTGTTGCAAGATCTTCAAGCCTTGAGATTTCATTCCTTGCAGGATGTTTCAAACTCCAAATTGTGTTCAAGCTTTTGCAATAGTTTGCAAATCTATGAATTTTTTTGTATTCTGATCCCCAACAACAAGCCAAGTAGCTCTTCTTTTAATCCTCCAATCAATTTCTTTGCCAAGAAGCAATTTGTATCTCCTCTCTTCAAGACCTTTAGTTTTTGCTACTTCAACCTATGAGGGTTGGACATATGTTGCATATAGCTCATACATAGTTTTAGGTCATCACATATGGATAGATGCATTTATGCCATCACCATTGCATCATCATCATCATCATCATCGTTCTATTTTTGAATTTCAAAGAGTTTGAATTGTTCAAATTGCTCATTCGTTTGACGTTGTGAGGAGCTAAGGGTGGGAGAGGGTGAGTTGAGACACAGAACACAAGTGAAATCTCGAGCTATTGCTAGATGGTACTAGTCAACCCTCTGAATTTGTACTTGGATTGAAACTTGAAAGCTCAAAATTGGAAATTGAGGACTCAAGCTAGAAGGTGACCACCAAATCGTGAGGGAAAGGACTGTGAGGGTGAGTCACAACAAATTGTCAATGACTTCATCAACATCGACATTGTCATCATCATTGTCCTCGCCACTGTAGTCATCATATTTATCATCGTCAATGTCATACTATTGCATAATATAGATTATACGACATTAAATTAATATATATTAAATATATAATACAATATATATTAAATTTAATACAAAAAACATTAAATAAAATTTAATATATATTAATTATATAATACAAAACATTATATTAAATTATATAATTACAAAATAAAAATACTAATTATATAAGATATATAATTATATATTATATAATACATATTATATAATATATATAATGTAATATATATAATGTAAAATGTATAATTTAATACAAAACACAATTAAAAAAAATTCAAATCAATATTGATTTGAAGCACTCGCGCTCACATCGACCAGCGTTCAACCTAATAGTCCATAGAGGAGGCGAGGACCGTGAAGTCAAGGGATAAAAATATTGCCTCCACCAACCACGCATGGCCTTTTGAGGGTATCATTGGCCAGTATGATTGATTATGTCATTTCCATTAGGTGGTTTCAAGTAGTTATATCTACATGTCTTAGGGATTTAGGAATGATGCTCTAGAGAAGAAGACCATGCCTTTGGCCCTAAAGAAACCATTGAGGCATCTATAGCCATGAAAAATGCCTCAAAGAAGCACACATGATTTTGCAAGGGTATCCATGGTGCTTTGTATCTAGGTATTGGGGCTAAGAAGATAACTCAAGACTCAGTTCCTGGAAAAAAATTAGGGCTCAAATGATGATAATGGAACCTTGAACCACCACATATGAAATATCAAGGGGATATATGGCCTTCATATGAGTATATTGAAACACAATTAAGAGGGTTTGAACACGAAGTATGGGTATTAAGGCCCTACAAATGGTTGGGGGAAGAAACCCAAGCCTTAGACCCTATAGGTAACTTTGAGGACTCAAGGGTTATGAATGAGTTCCTAAACCACTATACACGCCTATCTAGGGAATATTTAGCTTATAGATGGGGATATATATAGTTTTTGGAAGTTTGCAGAACCAAACTTGCATATAAGGATATAGAAATTGTCAAAGGATGAAACTTGGGCCTTAGGTCCTAAGAGAAGCTCTTAGGGATTGAGGTCCATGGTTAAGGCATCAAACCACAATAATTCACCTATACTAGGGATACATGTCCTCTAAATGGGGCTAGGGTCACCATTAGGAGGTTTTATTCCTCATATATAGGTCTTGGATCTAGATAAGATAAATGTAGGAAACCTAGAACTTAGGCCCTAAACATACACACCTAGGGATAAAGGGTTAGGAAGGAGGTTTAAAACCACCACAAACAACCTATATAGGGGATGTTTGGATTCCAAGTGTGGATATTAAATATATTAGGAGGTTTGAGATCCATGTATGTATATCAATTCCATATACATGGTTGGGGAAGGATACAATGCCTTAACTTATAAAGAAAGCTTATAGGGATCAATGCCCATTAATATTACCTCAAATATAGATGGGCCATGAGTCCTTGAATTTTTTTTAAGGAGGAAACTATAGGCTTTGGGAATAAAGGAATCTTTGATTGCTTGATGAACATGAATCAAGTTTTTTACTAACACAAAACATTGGACAAGGGGATATTAGGGTTTTGATCGGGGATATGGACACCATTATGATATTTTGAGATTCAAGAATGGGTCACAAGTCCTTGGACATAGTTGGGAAAGGTAACTCAAGCCTCAGGCCTTAAGGTGTATTTGATGGTTCCAGATCCATGAAAGAGGTCTCTAATAATAACATTGAACATGTCTAGGTAATATTTAGCATCCAAGAAGGGATATGGGTTCCATTGGGAGGATTTGAGCACTAGTTATGGGTTTTAGGGCACTAGACATGGTCGATAGAGGAAACCCAAGCCTTAGGATATAAAGTAAGAATTTAGGGATCAAGGTAATGAACAAGGCCTCAATTGATCACATATCATTGATCTAGGACATCTTAAGTATTCTAGTGTAAATATAGACATCATTAGTAGGTTTTGAGCTTAAGAGATGGGCCTCAAATCCCTAGACATGGTTTGAAGAGGAAGACCAACATCTCATGCTTGGAAGACATTTATGGTTTGTAGACCATGAATAAGGTCCAATACCACCACATAATCACTATGGTAACTTGTCCATTAAGCAATGTTCATTATGGGTTTCAAAACCCTCAATGCCATCCACTTAGAAATCAATCCAAGGTTTTTTCAAGGTAATCAAACCACGTCCACAAAATAATCTTTATTAATCCATCACCAAAGGTAGCTTAACCTCAAAATAAGCATAAATAATGGTGAAAGCCATTTTTTCAAGGTTAACTAGATATAAAAAAGGCCTTTGAAGAGGATATACCTCATTATAATAACTGGTGATCACAAGGGGTGTCCCAAAATACCCTTTTCAAGTTTACCCATGCTTCATAAAAATGATCCAAAGTGGGAATACTTAGGATTAGCCCCTTCCAAAAGATGGATTGGTGCTCGAGCCATGCTGATCTATCATCCAAGATGTGCAACTCAACTATGGTATACCAACGGCTCTGATAGACAAGAGAGATATTGGACCATGAATGTCTCTATGATGGCAAAAATCGTTGAGAATGTAATTATCCTAGGCTTGGATCCACGATTTAATTGTATACTTGTGACAGAGGAGGAAGAGAAGGTGGATTCATATAATAGGACTTGAGGCTGTATACCACCCCTGTGGCATGTATTGACGACCTCATCCACTAACAACCTACACAATTGTGTTATAGCTACTGCTCCATTAACTATTGAGAGGGGAGGATTTGAAGCATTATTGTGGAAGATATATTTTTCAAAGTACCGCCCTGTAGAGCTTCAGATGATTGATGAGAAGCATGTTGCTTTGGTGCTTGACTATATAGGACTTCTTGAGTTTTCATCTTTTTTCTAGGAAAAAGGAGATGAATAACCTACAGGTCCAGTTGATCCAAGCATAGGAGAATTTCGTACCAACTGAGGATAATTTAAGTTTCCAGTGATATCGCTTTGATACAAAGACCTTCTTTCTTTATTGTTTTCATAATTCTTGCAGTCAATGCATTTGCAATTTTCTAAGCATAAAATATTTCCTTGGAAACATTCATAATACTAATACATAACATTAGTATAAACCGTGGTTTTATAGGGTTATAAGTTTGAAGTTTCAACCTTCAAAAAATTCTTTTTAGGGAGACTTAATTTTTAATAAAAGAATTAAAAATTAAAATAAATGTCTTTACATTATAGGCTATGATGTTAAGTGAAGGATATATTTAACCATTATATATATATAATCTAGAGAAAATAGTATTTCCTGGAAATTGGAAAAAAAGTGTGAAAGATTGTGCAAAGCCTGGAAAAATGAGCCCAAAAGAAAGGAGAAGGGGAAGAGGAGGCCATGTTTGAGATTTTTCCTCCGAGATGCTGAGCAACTATGTTCTCGAGCTTTCCCATAGGGTGATTGATGGAGGATTCAATATTGTTGTGTTGTCTTTGAAGTTATCCATTGATGATCCATTCTAGCAAACATGCGTAAGTAACATGCTATTGTTGGTTTATCCAGCAATACTGAGAAGGGGGGTGAATCAATATTTCCTTCTTTTTCCTTTAATTAAAACAATTAGTATTTAAAAAATGTATACTATGAATCAAACAAGCAATGATAGAGAATTTTATCGTGGAAACCTCAAAGAGCGAACCACAAAATCAAACTTATTAATAAAATGATTTCTACAAAATTATTTTTCTGCTGCAACAGAAAGGATGCTTCAACATCCCAGTTTTCTATCTGCACCAACAGATAAGGATGCTGCAACACCCCTTTTTTATAGCTACTACTGGAAGGAGGCTACAACATCCTTGACAGGCTTCGACCCGCCACTAGCGCCACCCAACTTCCCTGATATTTATAACTTATTGATTTTCTACTTGATTCATCAATTCTGGAAATGCTTCATGCTGTTGATCTCTCCCTTTCTTTATGCTGCTGGTCTCTCCCTTTCTTTATGCTGTTGCGATCTGCATTGTAGAGACACTTTCTTCTAATTCAAAAACTTCATTTAAATACCTCTTATATTTCAGGTTGCACCTCTCCATTCTGTGTCTTTCCAATTCGTACCTTTCCAAATCTTTGTTTATTAACTTCTAATTTAAATATCTATTTATTACTGATTTTTAATTAATTAATTAATTAAAACTTTGCGGGCATATTGACATCAATTCCAACACATATTTTAACATTCTCCCCCTTTGGCATTGATGACAAAACCAAAGATAGTCTCTCCCTTTGACAACAATGAAAAGGCCCCCCTTTTGACATCTCCCCCTGTCAACATGTCTCCCCCTGACAAGGTATTTTCTTCTTTTTATCTACTGTAAGGAGATTACTCCCAACTTTTGTCTAAGATACTCAAAGGTTTCTTTGGGTAATGTCTTAGTGAAGATATCGACTATCTGTTCCTTTGTATTAATATATTCCATTTTGACAACCTTTTGTGACACTTGATCTCTTAGAAAGTGATATTTTATTGGAATGTGCTTAGTCTTAGAGTGCATGACAGGATTTTTTGATATGTTTATGGCACTACTATTGTCACAATTTATCACTATGGGATGCTCATACTTCACAAGTATGTCTTCCAATTTATGCTTCATCCAAATGACTTGAGTACAACATAATGCATCAACAATATATTCAGCTTCTGCTGTAGATAGTGCAATGGAGGGTTGTTTCTTGCTTAGCCATGATACCAAACAGTCTCCCAAGTAGAATGTTGCTCCACTGGTACTCTTCCTGTCATCAACACTTCCTTCCCAATCTGCATCAGTGAAGGATTTTAAAGTGAAGTCTTGGCCTTTTGGGTACCATAAACCATACTCCATAGTACCTTTCAAATATTTGAGAATTCTTTTTACTGCTGTTACATGTGTTTGTTTGGGGCTGATTGGAATCTAGCAACCAATCCTACAGATTGCATCACATCTAGTCTTGTAGCTGTCACATATAGCAGACTACCTATCATAGATCTATACATAGCATGATCCACTTCCAAATATTCATAATCCTTTCTTACTTACAGCCAGTGATAATGGGGGTACTAACAGGCTTGGAATCTTCCATCTTAAATTTTTTTAGCATCTCTTTAATATACTTGGTTTGAGAAATGAAAATCCCTTTGTCTGATTGAGTGACTTGTAATCCTAAGAAGAATGTTAATTCTCCCAACATATACATTTCAAATTCTTTCTTCATATTTGAAGCAAATTTTACACTTAGGACTTGTATATCACTTCCAAATATGATATCATCTACATAGACAACAACAATGATCATATTCTCATTTTCAAATTTTATGTAGAGATTACTATCAGTGGCCCCTCTTCTATATCCTTCTTGTTTCAAGTAGTTGTCAAGTATTGAAAACCATGCCCTTGGAGCTTGTTTGAGACCATAGAGTGCCCTTTTTAATTTGCAAACATAATCTCTGTTTTTTGATAAGAGAAAACCTTTAGGTTGTTTAATATAGACTTCTTCTTCAAGATTTCCATTGGAAAATGCAGATTTAACATCCATTTGATATACTTTGAAATTTTTGTAACATGCAAAAGCTAAGAACATCTTGATTTCTTCAAGTCTTGCTACAGGGGAAAATGTTTCTTCAAAGTCAATACCTTCCACCTGAGCATATACCTTGCATACTAGTCTGGCCTTGTTTCTTATTACTTTACCATCTTCATTTAACTTGTTCTTGAAAATCCACTTGGTCCCAATCACATTCTTGTATTTAGCTCTTGGTACAATTTCCCAGGTTTGGTTCTTCTCTATTTGGTCCAACTCCTCATTGATCGCTTTGATCTAATCATCACTTTTGTTAGCTTCTGCAAATGTTTTAGGCTCTACTAATGAAAGTAGTGCTTGTTCTTAATCATATATTAACCTTCTTCTTGTTTGAACTCCAATACTTATGTCACCAATAACTTGAATTTCAGGATGATCTCTTTGAATTCTTCTTGATGGTTCTCTTGTATCAGGTCTTGGAGAATATTCTTTGTTATTTTCGTGAGATACCTCATCTTCCTTTTCTTCCTGCTCAATTTCTTCTTCATCTTGTGAATCCTCTTGCCTTTGTGAGTCTTCTTTGTCCTTATCATTATTTGTTATCTCATCATCTTGAGTTCTAATACTTTTTCGCTTCATGTCATCTATTCTTACATCTTCACTCTATGATCTTGTGTAGTCTTTGATTGTAACATCTATATGCTTTCTTGGTGGATGAATATCCTAGAAATATTCCTTCATCAGTTCTGGAGTCAAACTTACCAAGATCATCCTCATTCCTCTTTATGTATCACTTACTACCAAACACTCTGAAATATTTGACAGAGGAAGGTATTCCATACCATAGCTCATAAGGAGTCTTGTCATGATTTACTCTGAGTTGTCCTCTATTGAGTACATAGATAGATGTATATACTGCTTCTCTCCAATATGCATCTGAAAGTTTTGCTTCATTAAGCATAGCTTTGGCTTCTTCTTGGACTGTACTATTTTTCCTTTCCACAACGCCATTTTGTTGAGGAGTCCTTGGAGCTGAAAATTGTCTTTTAATTCCATGGGTTTCACAAAACTCATTGAATTTGTTTGAGGTAAACTCTCCTCCATTATCTGACCTTAAACATTTGATTTTCATATTTGTCTCATTCTCAACCATTGCTTTAAAAATTTTAAACTTCTCATAAGCGAATAAAGAAGTTGGGATCGTTGTTGCAGACATATGATCTTCCCGACTTCCAACTTTCGACTTGACTGCTCCTTAACTTAATTAAGTTACTTGGGAAAGGTGGAAGGTTCAATTCATTTCAGATTTGGTTGCGAAATAACATTACGCATGCCTTAAACAAAATTAAACCAACAATGATCTTATAGAATGATCTTATTCTTAAAACAAGTTTCTAGTTTTTTCAGAAAGAAATCATAGTAAAAATGCTTGTTAGCTATAAATGTGAAAGTGTTGAACCAAGTATGGTTGGATGCTTGGTAACAAGGAAGTACCATTAACGAGCAGGGATACTCAATTGAGAGTATTATTGTAATTTATGTTAACATGTGGGAAAACATGTTGAATGGATAAGAATACACTCTTGTAGATGGAATTTTATATACACTCATAATGGAAGAAGGAACTTTTTTTTTTAACAGAATCTTAAAACAAAAATATATTAAACGGGTTGTGCATAGCCATTCATTACAAGATATACTTTCGAGTTAAACTGGTGTCTATAAGAGCCTGATATTTAAATCTTGCCGCTATATATACCAATATAATGAACTGGTATCTGTTATGTTTTCTCAAAAAAATTGTGGCTTGAAAGGGATAAACCTTGAGGAACTGCATGCTAATCAGAATACAAAAAAACATTCAAAGCTGAGGCTAGGAGACTACATTTCCTTGCGAACGATCCAAGGTTGAGGCTGAGTGACTGATACTTCCTCCATGGGATTATCCCCTTCCTTCGGTGACTCTTGGCAGTGGCTACACTGCGTCAGCTTGCTCATCTTCACCACTTCATCCTTTATTAAGTCCAGTGTTCCCATAAGCTCCTTGAGGTTGCGTTGCAGGTCATCGTGTCCGATATCCTGGAAAGAAATCTGATTTGAAATGTAACGAATATCCATTGCAATCTCTTTGTTTTCCTTAATTCCAACGCTAACAACTTCAAAGATCCTGCGGACATGAGTCTTGAAATCATCCAAGCTAGATTTTAAACTTGTTAGGCCATGGTACAATGCTTCTTTTAAGCTCCTGGTGGCCATGGTCACAGGATCAGCATCAAAGGAAACATAAGGAGTTCCAAAAGCTTCGACAAAGGACCGAGGCAGCGAAGAGAGGGATCTCTTTGAAAATTCGTTTGCGGAAATGGTAATATGGTCAAATGGAAGACTCTATAGGGGTCTTAATTCCCCCTCCATTTCACTTGTGTGGGCACTGGGAACGAAGAATCCGGGATCAGAATGCCATAAATGGGATTTGAAAGTTGGGTGGTGATGATGCCAATGTAGTACACTACACATCTCTTCGTACCAAGTGAGGTGTTGTGGCCGGAGGATTGTATAAGTGTGGTGGAACACCACATCTCCATAACGCCTAGGGAGTAATAACATTTCCATAACTCTTAGGGGATAGGTTTTTTCCCTTTACCATTCACAAATGTGACTTCAAAAACCTTTAGTTTGGTTGCATTGTTTTCCAGAGAGTCCGCTTTGGAGTTGTTGTGCTGAAGAATGTAGTGATACTAAACTCCATTTGGCTTGTCGATGTATCTTATTATATCGTAAAGTATCATGCACCTAATGTTCCCCTTACTGTATCTAGATCTTATTTTTTATATGACTTGTCTACAATCTCCGAAAACAAGAAGATTGGGAAAATTGTAATGGGAGGCAATGCTAAGTCCAAGGAAGAAAGCGAGCCATTCCACTTCATTGTTTGTTTTGATTCCTAGTCCCCAAGAAAAGGAGTCCACAATTTTTCCTCTGGGATCATAGATTACCCCCGCCCCCGCACCTGCCACCCCTGATGGAAGAAGGGAACTAATAAGAAGTGATGGTTCCTTATTTAGAATGCATGCAATGCATTCTCTATGTTCAGAATGTGTAATTTGAATTGCAAGCAAGAGACATGGGAGCTCTTGATTATTGGAGATGGATATTATATTCCATAAGAGAATGTCGAGCAAGGTATGGAATATACCAGCAGGTAAAGGACATGCGACTTGTAAAGGTGATAGGTGAATCATCCTTGTGGGAAAGTGATTGCATGCTAAGATAAGTTGTTGGATATGAACCAACAACTTATGAGTAAGTAATGTGAATGGGTAAGAAATTTTTTATTCATCCAAAAGCTGTCAATGATAGAATAAAACATTCCAATGTGTGGACCTATCATGTTGCTCATGATAGTGGCAGAGTGCCCATGCAAAGGCTATCAATTAAGGAATGAGGCATTCCCATGTGTGAATCAAGTATGTGGTTCATAATTGTGGCAAATATTTCCATGAGAAAGGAAAGAAAGTATCATAGTTGAATAAGGTGCAAGGGCATATAATGGACCTTGAAAAGACTCCTTATGGATTTGGAATTGAATCAATTGCAGCACTAATAAGTGCTAGGAAGTCCAAGAAAGGTCAAGTTGGACATGGTTGTTATAGAGAAAAACTTCCTATGGCTCGGGGAAAACCACAATAGACAGATGACTGCCATAAATCAACTTAATTCCCAATGCAATGCTATTATAAATGTAAATGCTAAGATGTGGAGTAAATAACCAACCTTCAACCGGAAGTTCGAAGTAGATCCCCGTTGAGCTTTCAATCTCTACACTTGAACCTGTAACTTAGTCTCAACAACAAATACAAGCAAGTGCATATAATATGTGAAAGATATTAGCATAAACAATAGCATGGTCCATGATATAATAAGCAAATGTAACCCAATGTAATTAAACAAACATTTACAAGATCAATTGGACTAGAAAATGAGTATTTCTATTAATGAAAAACAAGAAGTACATGATACAACCTCTTGCCGGCAACTCATCTGAACCAAGAAATAGCTCCATCCACTTGTTCCTCCGCCACTTCAATCCCCCATGCAATGGAAAACTCAAAATATGAAATGAGTTTGGTAGGTGAACATAAGAGGTTCACAACAACAAGGATTAATGGATGTAGACTCAAGTCGTGGAAAAAATCCAATAGAGTTTCTATGCTCTCTCTTTCCTCCTCCTTCCATGCACCATAAGAGATCAATATATAACCCTCCAAAGGTAGGTGAAAGGTTGAATAGAGTCATTTCGGGGGTACATGGAGGGCCAAAGGTCACCCTAAGACCGCTTTTTGGAGTGAAAAGTGATTTTTCTATTGTTTTTTACCATTTAACTCAATGAACGTGGGCTATATTGGTACAACCTGCGTATATGATAGGTATATTTGAACAGCTAGCGTACAGGAACAAAAATAGGGAACAATGGGTTCCTGGAGGACAAAATGTGGATCTGAGTCAATAAAATGAATACTGAAGGTTAATGAGTGTTGATGCTCACAAGGTGGAAAATTACGCTGTAACAGATGCCCCCTAATGTGTGAGGTCAGAGAAGGTACTGCGATGATCGAAATACATTATAAATTTCAGAAGTGGAGTGATGGAGACACAAATGGAAGGAGTAGCCTGTTTGTCATAATACAATGATATCTTTGAATACATGTCGGTACAATACAATAATCTGATACAATGACCATGAATAGGCAGTATATAGTAAATACATGTCATAGGAGATCATAGCCATAACCCATATATAGTAAGATACGGTCTCTTGCTGAAAAGGAAATCACTGGTGCAAACTGAAGGTACAAACTGCTGATGTATGAGAACACAATATCATAAGTACAATCACGATCATAAGTAGCATACTGAATGCCACTGAAGTCTGGGGTCTTCTACACAAATCAACAACGGTACATGCCCTATCAAGCGAATAAAGGTGTTGATGTCGAACCTGATGTGGCATCGTCTGATTACTGGTCATTGATCTATACCGTTAACAGACGCGAGATAACCCACCAATAATGAAAATGGGAAACAAGGCACATAGTACATTCATAAAAGTGTGAATAAAGGTGTTGAGGTCGAACACTCTGACGAATCCATCGATTAGGAGGCATTGATGAATCCCCAACTGTCGATGGCGAGAGAACCTACCACTAATGACTGCAAGCCTCAAGGTACTCATCGGACTCTAAGTCTCAATTCCAGAATAAATGGGTTGAATTCGACGGAACAAAAAATCGTTGGAAGGAGTGCATTGATGCATCCCCCATCAACCAACACGAGGTAATAGCTACGCTGAAAGATTTGGAATAATTTAGACGAACAGATCATACTAACTCAAAAGGGATGGCCGACATGCAATAGTCATGAGATATGAGGAGTGGTAGACTTTGGTTTCAGGACTTCCTTTGAACAAGAGCATGAGAAGATGGATAGACTCAGGCATCATAGACTCGAGTACTAGATGATAATAACACTGTGCTATGCAGGAGTGTTGGCTGATTTTTGGACAGACCCGGGTTTTAATGAAGCGCAGCAACAAAACCCCTTTGGCGCACTGGCCCTCTCGGCAACGAGCTGCGCAGCAGCTCGAGGTCTCACCCGAAGTGGCTATAGGGGGGCTAAGGAATCAGATTTCCTTAACCTAGGCGACGCGGAGACTACTCTCTCTCTTCCTCTATGATTCCTCAAAGCGGAATGTCTTACTCTTCTGCAGACCTCTTAGCGCAACTGCGCTGAACTCTCTCTCGACAGCCTAGCTGCGCGGTATCTTCACTCCTGCGCGCAAGGCGATTATCCTCTGCATCGCTACTCTATCGTTTCTGCTTGCACGCCCAGCGCAGTAACGCATTCCTCTATCGCTGCAGCGACAACGTTCTACAGATCCCTTCGACACTTAACGATTATAGTTACCAAGGAGGCTTTGAGAACTTACTTAACATACTCATAAAGATAACGCAATATTCATGTATACACAGACAGTGAACTAAAACATGCAATCAATCAACACAACATCATAACAACGAGAATTATGAAGTTCACCTCCACGGGGAAACCACGTCCATGGGAGTCTCTTATATTAATCAGGAGAGGATAGAATTACACAATATGCTGCGCACACAGCTGCAGCCTTAGATCTTTCCAGGAAACTCCACGCACACAGCTGGGAGCCCTTCTCTCGATCTAGTCTCTTCCTCTACAGAGATTACAATAGTTCAGACGTCGACTCAGACTGTCTGCAACTCAGGGATTAGCTTCACGGCTATCCAGTTCTAACTCGTCTCCTAACAACACAGTAGAAGACTTACTAACTAGCTAGCTTATCTCAAACAGCTAACCTGCGTCTCAACATCTAAAGGCTAGCTAACTAACGTCTAACCTTTACAATTATACATATATATAGGTGGCCATGACGGTCGTACCTTTACAAATCTGTCGGCCTTTCCCATCAGTAATCCCCAAAAACCCTAACCACGGACATGGCTAGGTGTACTGTAGGCGCCGCTTGCAGTCACGTCGCCGCTTCCTGCAGGTTCCGTGACTTCCGGCGCAGATTGCGGGCATGGGCGCCGCTTCATCGTTCACTGCTCCTTGTCCTTCGTCTTCAATGCTTTGGTCCGTTGCTCTTCCTTGATCAGAACAACCATAACTTCTGTACTTAGCCTTAAATGAGGGTAGCTGAGCCCTCTACTCCGTCGCTTCATTTATTGTGGTAGCTGAGCTTTCTACTCGGCCACATTCATTCTCCTTTGACGTGTGCACGCGAGCTCCGCGAGTTTCGGTCCGTAATCTGCACTAAGCTCATCCATCTGGCACTGTACTGCGCACCTTTTCCTTCTGCCCAAAAATTGGTGTTTATTCAAAATTAGCACTTTCCCCTCAACACTTGTGCTTTTTCCTCAAAATTCGCAGCTTTACCATAGCTGCGGCCTAGGCTCCAACAGGCCCCTAACACTTACTTGTGGCTCGCCCTCGAGCCACTCGCACTAGCGTGTGGTCGCTTTACTTGCGCATCTGCTTTTTCTTGGGTCTCCGCGAATGTTTTCTTCCACTGCGCAGTAACGGAGTCCATTTCATCGACACACTCCACAGCTGTCTGCACCGTTTCTGCAGTGGCTTCTTCTTCAGTTATGCCATCAATCACCTGTTGAGATTCTGCAATTTCTTTGATCTTTGCCTCGACTTGGGCAGCGAGGTCAGCATACTCATCCATAAATGGCTGAATGCTGTTGGTGAGTTTAGCATCTTCATTTCTGAGCTTGTGCAGTTGCTGTTGGATTCTGCGCACTTCACTCATTTTCCTCATTTTTGCTAAGCCTTCTAAGGCCTTAGCTTCTTCAATCAGAACAGTTAGGGATTGTTCTGCGGCTTGTACCTGTTCCAAAAGACAAACTTTGAAAGGGAGCGTCTCAAGCTCCATCCAAGCCTCCATAGCTTGGTTCATCAGGTTCTCGGCTCCACCTGCTCTGCTCTTCAGTTGTGTGGAAGTTCTGCGCAGCGCTTCAAATTGTTCCTGCCTATCATCTGTAGAATGCGCTGCAACACGAGCTTCTAACTCGGCGATCTGCGTTCTATGGTCTTCAGCCATAGCAACTATTTCGTGCTCCAGGGTTTTCACCCTTCCTCCAATAATTTGAACTTTCTCAACCAGAGGAAGGTCTGGTTGAATCTCGCAGGCCGGCAACTCCTGGGCAATTTCATCAACTACGTTCCTTATGCCAATGTCTTGTGCTTCATAAAGTGTGAGCTTCTCGGAGATATTCTTGTAGCCTGCCTTCAGCTCTATCTCCTGCGATTGCAGTCTTTGGTTTGCATGGAAGGTAGAGAGCTCTCTAGCTCTCAACTCAACAGAAACTTTCTCGTGCACTAGCTGCAAGGTTTCTATGGGAATCAAAGACAAATTTATTTCAACGGGCCCAACTGCGCTTACCTGTAGTGCAGCCAGAGGATCCGGAAGTGTCATGCTTGTAGTCGGGATGTGCACGACAGTATGCCTTTCTGCGAGTACTTCAACTCGCTCGGTACTTGTGGTTACTTGTGGCGCCTGTGAAGTAGATCCTGCAAGACCTTTTAACTCTACGAACTGCAGGTCCAGAGCACTTCTGATGTGAGCGTGCGCGGTCCGCAGCTCACGAAATTGCTCCTGTAAATACTGGTCGATCCCTGAGGGAATGGTCTCAAGGGGATGCTACACCTTTTGCTTCTTGGTCGCTGGTTCTGTCAAACCTTCATCACTTCTTTGCTCAGGGGCTTCCTTGCCCTTATCCTTCTCTTGCGCAACAGGAGGTGGCATCGCGGGTGCGATTTCGGTGGCCTCCCTCCATTCATCCGACCAAGAATTGATGGTTTCTTCAACATCTTCAGTGGTCATCCTGTAAAGGCCTACGACCCATTCCTCTTGAATGCTACAAGGGCGGAGGTAAAGTTGATGCAAGTCGGCAGAAAAGGCCAACTTTCCTTCATATATTTTTGCTGTCTCCTCACTCAGCCTTGGCATTTCCTGAATGGTATCTTTGAGGAGATGGTAGTATTCATAAAATACAGCGCGGTTCATCTTGCGCTTCGCGGGATTGCTAGAATCCCAGAGATTGACATATCGCATTCCCGCGACTTCTCCTGCACGGCGCGGAAGGAACTGAGTGTTCGGGGGCTCCTTCCACCCGACCAATGCGCATAAAATTAAAAGCCAAGAAAAATGGAACAACTGACCGGGGGTGTCTTGGATGTTCCGGCAGTCTTCCAAAAAAGAATTGAGGAGGAAGAGAGACCAATTGTACTGCTCTCCCTCTGCAGCTGCGATGGCGAGCTCCACAACAGCTCCAGTAACTTCCTTCGGTCTGCACTTTGTGAGAAGTCTGCCTGCAAGCAGACTGCCTGTAAATCTAAGTGCTTCATCCTCAACAATCGTGAGGTCATAAGCTCGACCTCCTCTTGTTAATTTGTACTTCTGCACCAACTGTGCAGCTAACTTTCTATCTTTGTCCTTTCCAACAAGATGAATATTTGGGTCCTTACCAACCTTAGATAGGCCGGTAATACGATGGATTAAGTCGACGTTCAAATCGATTGGCCTCCCCAGCCAAAGGTAACCACCTTGAACGCAGGATAGCAGTGTTTTAACAACTGCATTGACTTCGTTGCTACGCCCGAAGTGCGGTAGCTTCAACAAGTTCAATAGTCCAGACTTCTCTAAATTTGCTGCTAATTCCTTTGGGACAAATTCGTCAACCTTTCTGGTGGTATTGTGAACTACCGTCAGATGGCGATCTGGCGCAAACTGAGGATATGTTCGGTAGTCGCCCAAGTTAAAATCAGAAAACTTGACCAGTGGAAGGTGTCCAAGCAGGGACCCTTCTTGTCGCACGCCTTCCGGCAATGGAGGCAACGGAATCGGATACTTTGCATTCTTCAGAATATACACATCTGGCGCATCATCTGGACGCGGCAGAATGTAATTCACCATAGTGGCCAACGGCTCTGGAACGGGCTCGTCCGGCTGCTCCTGCTGAGATGCCCTTGTGCCCGGAGACTGTCTAGGATTAGTCCAACCAGGGTGTACGTAAGTCGAGGCCGTCACCGGAGTAGTCATGCCGAAATCTAAGCCTCGGCGCATAAACTGGCGAACAACTTCTTCAGTAGACAGGTTCTCCGTTGTGAACCGGTATAGACAACAAAACTTGAACAGACGAATGATGAAACAGCGTGAAATACGAATGCTGAAAACAAAGGAAGCACTCTGCACAACTCGGCTCTGAAAACAATAACTTAGATTCTCAAACAAGACTATGCAACTCGAGAAAAGTAACCCGAAAATATACAAGTGCGGGGTATTTATAGCTAAAGGCGACAGTAAATGCGGGCAAGTGGGGTTACTAGCTGTAGGCGATTCTGCATGAATTGACAAGATTCCTACCGACACACTTCTGCGGTGCATTAATTGTGATAGACGGGTTCTGACAGCCTTCCGAGGGAAGCTAAAGCTTTCGGCGCATGGCATAAATGAAAATCTTAGGGAGATCAAGCCGACTTTGTCAGAGTGGATACAATTAAATGGCGAACTTATCCTTCATTAATATTCAAAGCGGCTATAGGACTTCTATCGTTCAAATTTTTCGGTGGGTCATTTCAGCATAGGTAACTGTGCAGATAAGAGGGGTCCACAACGAGAACTCCTCAAGCGGCAACTTGACACAGGGAACGCCACAAGAGCGACGGTTTGATGACCCGAAAAAACTTCGCAAGAGCGCAAATATAGGCTCGCTCAAAACAAACTTTATTGATATGCGCGGATGGTTCAAGGAACTGCGCGGGAAGCCTGAGACTAAAAGTGTCTCGCGACTTCTGTGTAGACTGATAATGCGATGCCTCTTTCAACTACACTGGACATCTGCATTTTTTTTGGCACTGTATTAAGTCGACAGGGCGGAGTGGCCGTCGCGATAAAGCTTGAGCCGACTCCCGTTGATCATTGTAGGTAGCAATTCTCCATTAAGCTTCGCAAGCTGAACTGCTCCTCCTTCTGTTATCTTTATGACCCGAAAAGGTCCTAACCAATGTACACGAAACTTGCCTGGAAACTTGATGAATTTACTATCATAGAGGAGTACCAAGTCTCCTTTTTCAAAGTGTTTATTCTTAATGTGCCTGTCATGCCAAGCTTTCTGTCTTGCCTTCTGTACCTGTTGATGGAATCCGGCTAAAAGTCTGTCTTCTTCTAAGGCAAGCAATTGCGAAAGTCTTTCACTCATAGTATCAATATCTGCCATTTCTGTGATTTGCACAATTCTGAGATTGGGAACAATGTATTCCATGGGCATAACTGCTTCTTGTCCATACACCAAACTGAAAGGTGTGTGACCTGTTAGTTTCTTGCATGTGGTTCTGTAAGCCCATAGTACAACTGTGACTCTAAGGTCCCAATCATCTCTTTGTTGATTACAGATCTTCGTTAGGGCATTCTCGAGAATCTTATTGAATGCCTCCACCGTACCATTAGCTTGAGGGTGGTAGGGTGTACTCTTATGGTGACTAATTTGGAATTATTCAGTAAGGGCCTCTATAGTCTCATTGAGGAAATGTGTACCCTAATCACTCATTAGAATTAGTGGGCATCCAAATCTAGTGATAATGTTCTCAAAAATGAACTTCGCGGCAGTGGCAGCGTCGCAGTTCTTAACTGGCTTAGCCTCAGCCCATCTGGTGAGGTATTCAGTAGCTGTAATGATGTATCTTACGCCGGTTCTTTTTACTGGTGGGTTGATAGGTTCTACAAAATCAATGGCCCATTTATCAAAAGCACGCAGTGTTATCTGGGGTCTTAGCGGCATTTCATCTCTCCTTGAGGGTTTTCCTGTTCGCTGGCACACATCGCAACATTTGCAGAATTCCTTAGTATCCTTGTGCAATGTCGGCCACCAAAGACCTGCGGCTAAGATCTTTTGCGCAGTCGGCTTTCCTGCGAAATGGCCTCCTGCGGTTCCTGAGTGCGCTTCTGCGATGATGGAGTTCTTCTCATGTGGTAGGATACATCTGCGAAATACTTCGTTGGGGCCCAGCTTGTAGAGCTGGCCTGCTATCAAAGTGAAGTCTGCGGCTTTGACAACAAGTTGCTTCTTCTGCTGGATTGTAAAATTAGCCGGCGCTTGCCCGGTAGTGAGAAACTCAAGGATATCGGAATAATATTCATCTGCTGCTTGAACAGAAAACAGTTGCGCATCAGGCAGATTGTCCTCCAGATTTGTAGGTTCCTCCCCCGACTCTAGCCTAGATAAGTGGTCAGGTCCTGCATTCAATCTACCCGGCTTTACAATAACCTCAAAATCATACTCCTGGAAGAGCAGTAGCCATGTGCAAATTCTTCCCCCTAACACTGGCTTATTGACCAAGTATTTCAAAGCAGAATGGTCAGTATACATTTTAAAATGTGCGCCCAGTAGGTAGTGTCTGAAATTCTGTAGGGAATACACCATAGCTAGTCCTTCTCTTTCTGTAGTGGTGTAGTTCTTCTCGGCCGTGGACAGCTTTCTGCTGGAGTAAGCAATCGGGTGGTCAATACCTCCTTCTCCCGGTTGTGTAAGCACGACCCCCAATGCTATGGAAGAAGCATCGACATGAACATGAAAGGGTTTTCTCCAGTCTGGGAAAACTAGAATTGGCGCAGTGATCATCTTTTCTTTAAGTGTATCCAAGCTCTGTTGGCATTCTTCTGTCCATTGGAATTTCGAATCCTTTTTCAGCAATCTTTCCATAGGTGCTGTGATCTTTGCATAACCTTTGATAAATTTTCTGTAGTACCCTGTATGTCCCAATGTAGTGCGCAATTGTTTGACTGAGTTGGGCGCAGGTAAATTAGCAATGATGGCAACCTTCGCAGGATCCATCAGGAGTCCTTGTCTGCATACAATATGTCCCAACAAAATACCAAAAGCACAGAAGATACATTTTTTCAAGTTAAGGGAAATCTGATACTGTTTACATTTTTCTAACATCATGCGCAGGTTCCCTATATGGTTCTTTAGTAAACCGAACACAGTCTAGTCATCAAAATAGACTTCTAGAAACTTATGAATGAATTCTTTAAATACAGCAACAACAACTCGAGAGAATATAGCAGGAGCGTTTTTAAGACCAAAGGGCATTACCGTATACTGGAATGAGCCCCATTCAGTCGCAAAAGTCGTCTTATGGCAGTCGTCTGGATGGATTCTGATCTGATGATATCCGGAAAATCCATCAGTGAAGGAGTAAGCCTCTTGTCCTCCAACATTATCAAGCACTTCGTCTGTAAAAGGAGTAGGAAATGGATCATGCGCTGATGCGTCATTCAGCTTGCGCAAGTCCACACAGATTCTTATTTCACCTTTTGTCTTCTTCTCTTGTACGACCATAGGACTAATCCAATCACTTTCCTCTACTGGTTCAATGATACCTGCTGCGAGCATCTTATCAATTTCTTCTTTAACCTTTTCTTTATATCGCGGATTCAATCTGTACGGGCGCTGTTTTACTGGCTTGGCGTCTGCTTTCAGAGGTATGCGCATCACTCCTAAGTCTCCTAGGATGCCTTTCATTTCTGTGAACTTGGTAGGAAAGATATCCTTGTAGTCACGTAATAAATCTGAAATATGGCCAACAGTTTCATCATCCCAATAATCTCCGATAGAAGCAAACTTGGGTTCGGCTTCTGTACCAATGTTAATCTTTTTGAGCTTGATATGTTCTGTAATGGCAGGGATATCAAGCTGAGGACCTTCAACATTGCGTGTCCCTTCTGATTCTGGAATATTGATGTTGCGAGGATCATCTTCCTCTTCTTCAGTAGTGAAATTATAGCATTCCAGGGCATGTTCTATCTGGACAGCCCAATCTGGTTGGGAATATTCTGGTAATGAACATTGTTCAAATACCTTCTTTTTAATACACTTTAAAGCGTGGTTGATGCTCGGATGTTCTGATTCAAAACTGAAGGTAAGTTGAAAACTTTCTATCATAAGAGGCCAAGTAATAGTGCCTTTGCGCAATTCTGTTTCAGTGTACCAGTTCCTTGGAACTGTATCCAACGTGTGGATGAATAGGTGAACCCACTCATCTTCTGGAATATCTGACCATTGTTGAATACATGCTTCAATGTGTGACCTGGGGTCACTCTGTCCATCATATTTGCGCAACACTTCTGCTGTAGTGTCCTGAAATCTGTGCAGTATCAATCTGCGACAGTCTTGCCATGTGTAAATATTCTCTTTATGCGCACCCCACCATCTTGCGGGTGTAGCGCGCAGTGCAACATCCAAAGCTTGTATGCGCTGCTCATCTGGAATCTGTTGTTCATATGTATGTATGAATTTACTTACTTCAGTTAAACCATCAAAAATTGGAGTGTCAGTCACTTCTGTGCCAATCCATCGAATGGATTTAGTTATCATGGCGCAACGCCTCGCAGAAACCTCATGTAAACGATTCTGCGAGTTTTCCAATCCTGCGTCTGAGTCTGATGTGCACGAGCTATCACATCGCCAGCTGATATGGCCGTCTACTGTGGGATTGACATAGTCACTCTGACTAGCAGTCATCTAATACAAACTTTCCATGTGGCGCGCTTCTTCTTCTGCCTGAATGGGTTCAATATACCTTGGTCCTTGAATAGGATCAAGCAGTGCAATGACCCTAATCTGGTCATCCTCAAAGGTCATCTATCTTTTCTTCAAATTAATGACAGCTAAATTATCAAATGCCCAGTCTATACCTAAAAGTGCTGGGTAAGGTCTACTATCATCCAGAATTTTGATTACTTAGAAGTCTGCAGAACTTCTTACTCCTTCGATATCAATAGGTACATTGGGTAATCTGCCCAATGGAGAGACTCGTTGCTGATTCGCAAGTCTTAGCTGGATAGGAGATCTTGTAAGCTGAGGGCTACCCATCTGTTCCCATGTCTGCATGGTGAGAACATTAACTTCTGAGCCCAAATCTAAAATGACTTCGTCCATTTCAAATGCGCCAATCTGCGCTGTGAGCCTCATCTCTTTTCCAGTTCTAGTGTGACTCCCAATCTGGTGAACAGCACGCTGCGGTGTGTTCATCGAAGCAGATTGTTGGCACTTATCCAATAGGTGTTGAAGTTCCAGAGTTGCTTTTTCATTGCGCAACAACTTTAAGCAGTTCCTCAGAAAAGTATGGACACTGCCTAGTGCATCCTCTTCATCAGGCCTTCCGGATGTAGTGGCCTGTTCTTGTACCAGGTTGTCTTGTCTTAGCACTTGCGATCTAATATCATTATGCGGAATTGCGACAGAACTTGAAGCTCTCGAATCTGAGAAATACTCTTGAGCTTGCTTGAATGCTTCTTTTTCCTTCTGCAGATTAAGTGGGGCTGGTTTAATATTAGCGCGGCGCACCCATTGCGTCGCTTGCTTTCCAGTTCCCATCTCTGGCGCACCAGTGGTTGCTCCACTGCGCGTCACTATATTAACTGTAGGGTCTGGTTCTCTTTTTTCTGCTCCAATCAACTGAATATTCTAATTGACCTGTGGCGTCTTTGCTTGCATCTTAGCCATCAACTGAGGGCATTCTTCAATGACATGATCATAATATTTACAATATCTGCAAATGGTTGTAGGATTTTGGCAATCCCTTGCAAAATGACCTTGCGCTCCACAATTATAACAAGTGATCTGTCCTCTTCCTCGACCAAAATTTGTTGTGCATCCGCGACCCCTATAATTTCCTGCTCTGCCATTGCGAGTTTGGTCATACTGTGGGCCTGCTATGGGTCCTTGTGTCTCTGATTGTACTCTATAAACATCATGCTTTCTTTCCATCATAAGATCATATGCTCTGCAATTGTTCTCATCATGGCCTACTGATTTACAGAAATTACAATATAGATTCTTTGGAGTTTGTACATATTTCTGAAGTAAGTGACATTCTTGTGGTCTATGACCTCTAGTTCTATAGATTTCACACCAAGGCCCCTGTGCCTGTGGTAAAGGGTTAGGTGCTCTAGTTGCAATATACTCTATGAAAACGGGACAATGGTCCTTTGAATGACCTTGCGCTTTACATTTTGTACACCAAATTTCTTCCTTAACATCCTTGCCTTTCTTAATATCATGCACTTGCAAGGTTAAGTTTGCTAATTGGTTCTGCAACTGCACAACATCGTTGCTTGTTCCAGCAATTGGTGAAGCTTCTAGTTTCATAGCCATCTCTAGAGCTTGTTCCTGAGTAGCGAGATTCTGTTGCATAAGAGGAAGTCTAATGTGTGGGAGCAGCGCAGCAATGAACCATTCCTTATGCTGCTGTGGTGCAAACTCAAAGCTTACTTGATCTATCAAGGATTTGAACTTCTGGTCAAAGTCCCGTACTGACTCTGTAGGTAACTGTTTGATGTCTTTGAGCTCTGTTATACACTGTGATTCTGATTTAGGTTTCTTGAATTCTCTAATCATAGCATTTCTTACATCAGCAAGCGTCCTATTCTGTGCGGCTAAGTATTTCATGAACCAAGTTAAGGCTCTTTCTCTTAGTGTGGTTGCTAACTGAACTAGTTTAACAGCATCATCATTAATTTGCTTAATTGTCCAAATGGCTTCACATAGGAACCAGTGCTGCTCAGGGTCTTCTATCCCTGTTCCTCTAAAAGTTGGTAGCTTCATGTCATCACCCATCCTTCTTGCGCTAGGTTGAGGTGGAGGTGCTGTAGCAGTGCCTCCGGGATGGTTGAACAAAGGTGGTACAGAGGTACTAGAAGTACCGTGCAGGCTACTAGAAGGTGTTACTGCGGGGTTATATTGAGCTCCGTCTGGCTTTTGCGGTGTAAAGGGGTGATAAGGGATATGAACACTCCCTTGTCTTTCTATATGGCTTGCTCGAGGAACTTGACTATCTTCTGGGCTAGACTCAAAAGAATGCTGGTCAATGCCTACTTTATACCGTTTTCCACTACGAGTGCAACCAATAAGTTCAGGATCACTATCAGAATCTGCGGACATTACTTGTCTATGCTATTCATCGGAAGCTATGCATAGTTTTGCTTTTTCATATAGAAGCATTTTTATCCATAAGTTCAGAGAATTTAAGAACTTACCTCTGTGTGCTTGGAAGAAACTCCTCTCTGCTTCGCTGAAACTCTTTCTTGTATCTACTGCAAACTCAGAAATGAAACCTTCCAGCAGACTATTCAACCAAAAGTCTACTGCGCGGGACACAGAATTATCTACCCGCTTCAAAATACTGACTAGCTCAGGCGTCCAAGCGACGGGTCGATCAACATGCACAGTGGGTCTAGTATCTGCTAACTTGGCTATCCAAGTATGCAACTCAAGTGCAAATGTGACAAAGAAAATTTCGTGAAGGTCAGTATAGATATACTTCTGCAACCAGTCTTCTGTCTGAAGCCTAGAGCTTCTATTTTCTTGTTCAGCGAACTCTGTAGCCTTTAAATCAAACCAGTCTTGAATTTCTTTAGCTGTAGGATTCCAGTAACACATTTGTTAGCTGAGCAAGTCTCAAGGAAACAGAACCATTTGTTGGCTTTAGCAACAATCTCACACGTCGCGGAAATAACAAGTCTCACAGTAACAAGTCACAAGGCAACGAAACCATTTGTTGGTTGCTTTTTGGACAGACCCGGGTTTTAATGAAGCGCAGCAACAAAACCCCTTTGGCGCACTGGCCCTCTCGGAAACAAGCTACGCAGCAGCTCGAGGTCTCACCCGAAGTGGCTATGGGGGGGCTAAGGAATCAGATTTCCTTAACCTAGGCGACGTGGAGACTGCTCTCTCTCTTCCTCTATGATTCCTCAAAGTGGAATGTCTTACTCTTCCGCAGACCTCTCAGCGCAACTGCGCTGAACTCTCTCTCGACAACCTAGCTGCGTGATATCTTCACTCCTGCGCGCAAGGCGATTATCCTCTGCATCGCTACTCTATCGTTTCTGCTTGCACGCCCAGCGCAGTAACGCATTCCTCTATCACTGCATCGACAACGTTCTACAGATCCCTTCGACACTTAACGATTATAGTTACCAAGGAGGCTTTGAGAACTTACTTAACATACTCATAAAGATAACGCAATATTCATGTATACACAGACAGTGAACTAAAACATGCAATCACTCAACACAGCATCATAACAACGAGAATTATGAAGTTCACCTCCACGGGGAAACCACGTCCACGGGAGTCTCTTATATTAATCAGGAGAGGATAGAATTACACAATATGCTGCGCACACAGCTGCAGCCTTAGATCTTTCCAGGAAACTCCACGCACACAGCTGGGAGCCCTTCTCTCGATCTAGTCTCTTCCTCTACAGAGATTACAATAGTTTAGACGTCGACTCAGACTGTCTGCAACTCAGGGATTAGCTTCACGGATATCCAGTTCTAACTCGTCTCCTAACAACACAGTAGAAGACTTACTAACTAGCTAGCTTATCTCAAACAGCTAACCTGCGTCTCAACATCTAAAGGCTAGCTAACTAACGTCTAACCTTTACAATTATACATATATATAGGTGGCCATGACGGTCGCACCTTTACAAATCTGTCGGCCTTTCCCATCAGTAATCCCCAAAAACCCTAACCACGGACATGGCTAGGTGTACTGTAGGCGCCGCTTGCAGTCACGTCGCCGCTTCCTGCAGGTTCCGTGACTTCCGGTGCAGATTGCGGGCATGGGCGCCGCTTCATCGTTCACTGCTCCTTGTCCTTCGTCTTCAATGCTTTGGTCCGTTGCTCTTCCTTGATCAGAACAACCATAACTTCTGTACTTATCCTTAAATGAGGGTAGCTGAGCCCTCTACTCCGTCGCTTCATTTATTGTGGTAGCTGAGCTTTCTACTCGGCCACATTCATTCTCCTTTGACGTGTGCACGTGAGCTCCGCGAGTTCTGGTCCGTAATCTGCGCTAAGCTCATCCATCTGGCACCGTACTGCGCACCTTTTCCTTCTGCCCAAAAATTGGTGTTTATTCAAAATTAGCACTTTCCCTTCAACACTTGTGCTTTTTCCTCAAAATTCGCAGCTTTACCATAGCTGCGGCCTAGGCTCCAACAAGGAGGCATAAACAAAGGGATCCATAATGACTGGAAGCTTAACCAACCGGTGGAGTAAAATCTGAGAAATGAGTACAGCTCCTAAGGCCCTACTATAGTCCCGACTCATAATGAATGGAGTGGAGTGAATGCTCTGTTCAAAGGCAGCACGACAACTGCCAACAAGAAGTAGTAAAGAATTTCTCGTCCGGCTTTTTCAGTTATTTGATTTTTTTTTGGTCTTTTTCATATTATGAAAGCTCGAAAAAGAATAAAATTGCTTATAGTACAACAGGTGAGGAAACAAGTTTCAAATGGAAAACAAATTAGTCCCAAGCAGTGGAACATACCTATGATCAATGCAAGTAAGCATGTGTAATATGTAGACACTCGGGGGTGTGTTCCCTCATGGTAAAGGGTCATCAAATTACAAAAGGAAAGTGAAGGCTCTGCTTGGCTCGAAAGGGAAAGTGCTCGAGCACATGGATAATAATTGAGTGAGTGGGATCCGACACAAGGCTCAAGCGACAAGCAGGATAATGCAATGCAATCACAACTTGACATAAATGGGGGAGTCCTTATGGGAGGTGTCCAGAATAAGACAAAGTAGAGTATGAGTCTTCATCGCAAAGTCATGGTGTGACTACAAAGGACTCCCAATCCTAAGGAGGAACAACGATATGGGCACCAAAAGACATAAAAAGGCTCTAACTAGGGCACCCATGGTCGGACAAGATCTACCGCCAAATAACAACACTTCTATAACAATGTGAAGGTTTCGTGTCGGTTAAAAAGCAGGGTCGCACCTAGGGTTAATGATCATGGTCATAAGGTCAAATGAAAAATGTAGGCGAAAATGACATCTAACCTATATGATGGGTGTAAAATACACCTGCCGAAGGTGCGAAACGGTCAAAAAATCACTCTCGTCGAAAAAATCTGTTCAAAATGGTACTCCAAGACGACATATTAGTCCAAAATAGCTCAAAACGACAAAAACCATAGGAAAGTGGGCTTAAAAAACTATAAATAGTAATAAAGAATTACTATTACTATTTCATTTTCACTTTTCACCCAAAATAGTGTTTTTGGTTAGTTTTCACCTCGATCTTCAATTGCTGATTCTGGGAGATACGGGCATCGGATCCACAAGCCATCTGGAGCAGGTTGGTAGTCTCATCCCCTTCTTCCTTTCCATGACTTTTATTTCATTTTTAATGGTTAAATTTTTATCTTTGCAAAGATCTACACCTACTCGGTGTTGTATGCGAGCTATAGCTCCACAGGTCACGTGTAGGGCTTCCTGGACGCGGTCAATGCAAGCGTTGACCGTGTATGGACGCGGTCAATGCAAGCATTGACCATGTACGGACGCGACTGTATACAAGTTTGATCGCGTACAACGCCATGAGGGTGGTTTTTAACACATGGATGCTAAAAAATGGCCTTGTTTTTGCCTCCAGGACGGTCCTAGAGTGGAGAGAAAGGGAACATGATATTGTTGATGAGCATGTGCGCCAATATTTACTCACCCAACAAGCGTTACAAGCATGTGGTCTATATAAGTTTTAGAGCATTGGGGGTTTAAGGGCCCAAAACCAATTGCTCCGCAAGTTGGTCGATTACTGGGATGCAGATGCACAAAACATCGATATAGATGGTGAACCACTTCCGTTGGAGGTGGAGGATATCTATTTCATCGCAGGCTTGTCCTGCCGAGGGGATGTGGCAAGCCTCAGGTCCCGCAATGTCGGAGGTGGAATCACGGTTAGTGATTACATAGACAGGTACTGCCTTCCTAGCACCCAGAAGGTGGGCAGCTAGATTCCTATTGATTCTATTGCGAGCCTGAGTATGAAGATTATATTTCTTACACTCGGGAGGATATTAGTTTCATCTTCTCTACATCAGGCGTTAAGGCTGATGATATGATATGCGACAGAATGTATGAGACCAACTGGTGCACAATGTTACTGGTTACTATGAAGAGACAGCTAACGGAGTGCAATCTTGGGAGGGAAAAGAACTTCGATTTTGGTAGCATACTCTGCAGTTTCTTCTTTGAGAGAGTTCCAGTCTTGAGTCCGAGGGTTGAAGTCCCTCCGCACAGTCTCCGAGATCCTGCCTAGACCTGGTGGGAAGAGATGCTGACGCGACAGGGTGGTGGCCGACATGCATCACCATATTCAGAGGAGTTCTTTCATTGGTGGGCACAACAGGTCATCGCCATCGATGACTATCCATACGAGGGTATAGAATTCAGCGAAGATAGAGACATGCCGCTCCCACCAGGGGCTGCGTTCGGAGACATAAATATGAATACTCTTTTTAAGTTTTGTGTATTTTAATTTTTTAGGATTTTTGCTTATAAGTAAAATGAAAAAATATTTTTGGTTTGGTATCAGATATTGACGTTTGACTGTTTGCTCGCAGATCGGGGTCCGTGAAGACCTCAAGGATTCGCACAGCACTGTCGTAGAGGCAGGGGAGGGGAGATCGTAGGTGCGGTGACAGAGCGCACACTGGAGATGGTATGGGTTTACCTCTCCTATATGACTGCTCGGGTACCACTGATAGAGGTAGAGCATCTCCCGGAGGCGATGCGGCGACATGTGGTCGAGGGTACCAGGTGTATGTGTGCGGCTTCTACGGCGTATAGCCAATGCCGTGCACTATTATGGTCAGACTCATCCCGCCGAGGTCGCGAGACCTCCCCGCAGGGCTTAGATGCCATAGGGTCTCACGATTTTTTGTATCGGCTATGTATATTTTTGAGAGCTGCGGGCTCCAGTTTTGTACTTATGATACCACATTTTGGACATATTATTAATGAAAAACTATGATTATTCGGTTCTACTACTTGTGTATGTACAAATGTATGGATGAATGTTATTTGTATGCTTCTTTTATTGATGTGACAAATGCCAATCTAGGACATAATTAGCATATGCATCAGGTACATGATTAATACTGTAGGAACCCCATTTCGGGTTCCCCAAAAAGACTTCCACGGAATTTGAACATATAAATATAATTAATTTCAGAACTTCTAGTACGATTTTTTTCAGAAGAAGATATAGAGGCCACAGATCTAGTTCTATCTATTGCAGTATATGAATATCAATAAATAAAAACTATATACCCATATTTATTCATTCTACCACAAGAGTTAGAAAAATAAATAAACTAATACTTCAAACCCGTTTCCGACGGTTGGTCTAGCGAATAGATGGAGTCCTCGAAATGGTTTTTGCATGATCCAATCCAATTTCCTGACGAAGTACCGAGTGACCTCTCGGTTGACCTCCCTACCGTATCGGGGTTACTCTTCTTCACCCCGAACCCCCGAGCTAATGGGGTTTTAAGAACACACAAGCTAGCCTCCCGAAAGGATCTCCCAATCCCCGTTCTGGCAAACCCCAACTCCAAGGATCATAACATAATCTGAGATTATGATGACCATCCAGCATTAGGGAGCAAGAGATGTCCTTCTCTCCTTCTCCTCCCTCATTATATAGAAAAAGCCTATGTGCCATGTGTCTGTCCATGCACATATTTAATTTAATTTAATATTTTAATTTCCATTATTCTCAAATACATGTGTCTCAATGACTTCAATGTGCACCTAATTCCCTAAATCAGTGGGAGTTAGGTGTAGAAGAGTTCTACTTCTCTTTTGGTTCTTATTTAGTTTACTTAACAATCTTTTAGTTAGACTTATTGCTTTCTACTTTTGTTTCTTTTCCTAATATTAAGATTGAATTAAAAGATGATTCCTTTTTACTAAAAGTATAATCTATTTTAAAATTTCCTCTTTATAAAATAATTTAAATGAATAATAAAATTAATTAAAGTAAAATCTTGAATAATAATAAAAGCAAAACAATTCTTTTATTAATGACCTATTTCAATTCTTTCTCAAAATAATGAAGTCAATTAAATAGAATCTTTAGTAGAATGATTTAAAATAATAAAATCTATAAAATCTTTTGAATAAATAATAATTTTTCTTAATAATAAAATTAATCAAATTTAATATAAATAAAGTCAATCTTTTAACCTCTTTTAAATATAATAAACTTAATTAAAAATAAGAAATTTAATAAATGAAATCAAGAATAGAATTTGTATAGGATAATTCAATATAATAAAATCCATTAAATTAAAATCTTTGAATAAAAATAATTCTCTTATTATTAATCTTTTTCAATCAGCATAATTAATCAAATTTAATATTGAATAAAATCAATCTCTTCAATTATTTTTCAAGTTAATAAAATCAATTAAAATGAATAATTCAAATTAATGAAATCAATTAAAAATAAAATCTTGAATAGAATTATTCAAATTAATAAAATAGAACAAAATGAAATAAATTATTTCTTAAATCTTATGTGAAATTTTCAGTTATACCATTTATTAATTTTCTTCCTCTCGTTCTTGTCTAGGTACCTCTTCGGCGGGCCCTTCTGACAGTTTCATTTCTTCCTTCTTATGGGGAGTACTGCTTAGCGACCGGGAACCGTTACCGCGATCTCTCAACTACGCTCTTTGGAGACTAAGGGATGTTGAGGGATAAGGCTCTCTTTATTGCACGCCCCTCAACTCATCGTACGCGACCAAATCATTATGGCCCTGCCCGTACGACATACGATTCCCCGGGTGAGCTGACACGGCTTCACCCGTGCGTGGATTGCTAATCCATGGTCGACAGTCAGTCGTTGTACCCCTATGTGTTATTTCCGTTCTTACGACCCCTAAATTTCCATTGTGGGTCAATCGGTATATCGTCTTACCTGCCACTGCACACACTCAAGCGCACATTACTAGCGCTGCACTATATAAAATATTTACATCATGCATTCTAGTATCTCAGTCAGTCGAGCATACAAATTATTCATCATATTCACTTTAAAGCATTCTCAAAGTAAATTCAAATGGTTCGTGTTTTACTTAGCCAGTTCATTTCAAAACTAGTACCTCATTATTCTAAACAGTTAAGGTACCGAGGCGGGCATTACATATACGTCTTGGAACATGAATGTATGTAATGAAAACAAATTGACGCTCCAAGAGTCTTACTCTTAAGAACCTTCGTAGTAACGTAGGATCCCTCACACGGTACTGGCCATTCAATTGAGACACAACCAGTTACGAATCTAGGCGGACCTCTAAAGACTAGATACCATGTGAAATGGCATCGTGAAGTAGCTCAACGACGACACTATACTTAGCCACATTGTTGGATGTAGGACCGAGACAAGCACCTCCTGAAGACACAATCTGATGGTCGGGCGAGTAAATAACCCATGCAACAGAAGCTAGTCTCTTCGTATGACGGCTAGCTCCATCGGTGAATCCTAAGAACATTGGAGATTCTGCTGACATCTGTCAACCAAATGGAAGCGAATCAGCAGACCCGAACAATCAAAAGAAATCTAAACTATGTACAAAAGAAACTATACAATAGTATACAAAAGTATCAGCTCGAGCTAGAAGCTCAAACATAATACCGCTTGAGGTAGAGCCCATTTCTAGGCTCGTTCAAGGCGTTCCCCTCATAGTCTTCCAACTCGTAGGCTCCTTTCTCAAGGAAACGCCTCACAATGTAAGGACCGTTCCACATGGGGTTAAACTTGCCTGTCCCTAGGGGTTCCTTATCCTGGTCATAAAGGAGGACCAAGTCACCTTCAGCATACTGCCGGGGATGGACAGACCTATCATACTGAACCTTAACACGACATTTGTTGGAATCTATAGCCAGAACAACATCTCGACGCTGCTCGTCAAGCTGCTCAAGGTGGATCAAACGTTGCTCAACATCTGAGGTGTCAGGCAAGAGCTCTATAGCTAGTTTCAACGAAGGGATCTTGCATTCAATCGGCTAGATAGAATCCACACCATGTACTAACTGAAATGGTGAGAACCCGGTATAAGTCTTGACTGCGGTTCGATATGCCCACAAAGCAGAATATAACATAATGTGCCAATTGCTCTTGCTTTGTCAGATGGTTCGTTGGAGAATGGTCTTTAAGGAATTATTTATTTCCTCGACCTAACCATTCTCCTGGGGGTAGTAAGAAGATGAGGGATCTTTGTTAGGATATCTCATCATTCAGTATGTACTTTTCATGCATTTTGCATGCATTGCATGCATCCGCATGCTGCCTAGTCATCAACATGGTACCTCCAGCACCCAGTCCTTAGTCTCTCAGGACTCGGGAGCTACTTTCCACTCAGTTTAAGCCCTCCTAGCCTATCATGCACCCAGTTCTCACCTTCCACTGAAGAAGGGCGCCTTTCTCACCTACCAGTCCAGTTACACTTTAGTTATCACTCTGATTTACCTCCGATTGACCCATAACTGATGTTATCACTCTGATTGACCTCCGATGAGACATGACTGACAGTTCTAAGTGCAGTTAACTCCTCATGCACCCTCCACTGAGCCTCCATCCCTACATTAGTGCCACTTACCATCAGTTACACTTATTAGACTCAGTTAGACTCAGTTTGACACCCGTCTGACAGTTACTTGTGCATTGATGACCACCACTGATGATGATGAGGACTCCTAGTTGGAGCCAAGCTATGCCATGTAGTATATTCGAATGACCTTGATGGCTAATTCGAATTGCTCACTCATTGTGACAGGATTGTATTGTATTTTCACCCTTATTCGGGATATAGAGCACTGATGCAAGTTTTTGCACAGTTTACACCATATTTTCTGAGTTTCATCTATTGTGATTGATTTACTTGTTCATTAGATCTGTTGTGACTAATTTTACATGGTATCAAAGCCATTGCAGGGACAAGATCCCTTTTCTACAGGTGTTCTACAAGAAGATTTGAGTGAATTTGCTCAAAATTACAGAAGTTTTGGCATGAAAGATATCATGTGCATTCACTCATGTGCATGCAAAGCATAAAAATACACTCCAATCCACTCCAGAAGCTTGAGTTTTCCACATAATTCCTGGATTTGATACATTGGACCCATTCAAATTGTTTGATCTCCAATCCCAGGTGTGATGCAACTCTAAAAGGGTGGATTGTTCGACCTTACTGTTCTGGGTTTGATTTCAAAACTAGTACCTCATTATTCTAAATAGTTAAGGTACCGAGGCGGGCATTACATACACTCCCTCTTATTAAAAACTTCGTCTCGAAGTTTAGTATCATGTACTTCCATGGTGAGTTTTCTCTTTCTTTCCACATTCATTTCTTCAATGTAATCACAATTGATAATAAAATTTCATTTCCTCTTTTCTACCATCATATAAGTATACATCTCATATTTGACAATCTAACTAAATTGTACCTTCATAGTGTAGAAATCCCCACAGCAGTCCTCTATTGGCTCATTAATTGCAACCGAATTTGAAATCGTTCATAACAATTTCCTTTCATTCAGTAAAACTATAAATATATCATTTATGTGAATCCTTTAAGCACTAACACATTTTCACATAAGGAATAAAATCTTCAATCCCAAATTCTTCCTTTTCTATGGTTATGCATAACTATCATATATTTTAAACACTATCTGAATTTCAAAATAAGAATTAACCCTTCCCAATTCAGTTCTTCAATACATACCTTAACCATTACTAAACTTATCTTTCATGCAACCTTTCTCTTCTCATAACCCAAAGTATAATTAAATATTGGAGTGCCATTTACTTAGTATAATCTCAGATTTTTATAAACAACGTCATGCAAGGTTTTCTTTTCTTCCTACCTTAAGCACAATTAATATTCTATAATTCAAGTAAGTTTAACTTCTCTCTTTTCACAATTCCAAGCACGATTACAAACTAGTAGTGCATACCTGCGAAGCCATCGCTTTGATTTTATAAAATAAAATTCTTTACGCATAACCCATTATCAAAGTATACGAACCCTGAATTCCATTCAATCTTTCATACTAACAATTTTTATAGAAGAAGAATTCTAACCTGTTCAAGAAGCTGGGAGTATCCTTACCGAAGGAGAAGAAGTAAAACCACAACTCTAATTTTTCCGCGTCGATCTCCATGCATCGCTCATCGTAAGTCACAATATCCCATTATTAAACATTATATATTCATTCCTTCTTGATAGTAAATCATAAGCATCCCACCTTCAAAATTATCTAAGCACTTCTTTATTTAAATTCATATATGGTCATTACTTGTCATTTATCAACAAATACATCCACAATAACAATGTTTTACATTCGATTTGAACATAATCTATTTAATTCAATAGTGTAAGAATCATTCTCAAAAAGATTTAAAAAGACATTATATTGATACACAATACATGTATATATAATAAAGAGATTCATACATCCCTATCGTCATTGACCTCCACAACCATATCTAACATTCATCAATCTCGTTATTGAATCGTTTCGTCATACATCATAATATACTTAATTCGTTCTCTAATCGTTAAGCAAACATCATAATCACCCTCATAATTTCATTTCCATAATTCAGCCTAAATACGATATTCATTATAAGATTTCCCATGTGTTAATCAATCAGCCAAATCACAATTATCCAAAATCATCATTAAATCCATCATTAGAAACATATACGTTTATCACATACATCGCTAGTCAGTCGCCAATTTTATTCTTAATCATCATGTACACAGTCATTTATCTCGGTTTCTTTAACTGGGTCACTTACCCATAAGTATTATCAACATCGATAGTCGTAGCGAGTTTGAGGGGCATTACATACATCCCCTCTTATTCGTCCCGAAGTTAAGTTTTGTTTTTGTAATTTCGATGCTACGCTTTCTGTTAGTTTCCCATTTTCATCTTCTTGTCATTCTCTTCTATTTTTCTCCAATAGTCATTGTCATAAGCACAAGTGGTTCTAATCATTAGTTTTCTATTTCATCAGCATGGTTCCAATACCTCCTTAGGAACTCAATCATAATTTCGCGGAAGGTAAATCCAATAATACCTTCACAATTGTTAGTCTAAATTTAGATTTTCTATACCTTCTAGTCATCTACGAAGATTCATAATGTCCAATTATCTACAAGCTGCATTGCGTCAATAGCCACCCAAAGGTTTTTCAAATCATCATTTAGCACAACAAATCCAAGTAAGGATTCCCATCTAATTGATTATCTTCCCTTCAAGATGAGAAGGTATACATCGTATGACATACAGTCAAATATAGATAGGTAAGATATCATCACATTTTTAACAAATCAAGAGCGACTACCAAATGTTCTAAAATCCAATTCTTCTGATCACCATGTCATTCTTAAGTCATGTTTGTATATATTTTTTTTTCATTCTCTTTAACATCATTTTCATTCTACAAATTTAATGGCATTCATCTCCATACTTTCCTTTACTAAAATCATCTTCATTTGACCCTCCCGGCGGGTCTGCTACCAAATGTAGGGCCCCTTTATTAAATACAAATAAGGTGCCTAATCACCATACTCTTTAATGATCTTAAACTGCAAAATGAAAAAAAAACAAATATGGTATATAATTAATATAGATTCTCCCTACTTTCTAATTAATCATATGTTTATAAATTTAAGGGATGTAATTAATATAATATGAGCTCCTAAGTTCCAACCATTTCAAACTTCTTGTCTCCGAAATCATAGAGCAGTTCTACTATTACTCGTATCATTGGTATACCTTATGATGGCAATTGTCCCTAAGGTAATAATCCTTTCTATTTATTGAATCTAATTCTTACTTCCTATCTTTTAAGTGTATTCTCATAATCTTTTATAATGACTCATAGTAGTCTTCACAACCTATTATAATGACTCAGGCCACTTTCATATATTTATAATAATTCGTATTATTTTCATGACATTTTTAATGATCCACATCATTTTCATAAAAGAGTTGTAACAATAAAGTATATTGATACTTCAACTAAAAAAAGAATGGATTAACTTTCCTAATCTATCTTAATTCGACAAGTTAGGTAGAGTAGGAGTTAGGGCATATTAACAAAGGTTGTGTTATGCACTAAATAAATATAACCTCACATAAATCAATAAGTGATAATGCAAAAACATACCAGTTAGTTCAAATGAACAATGAACTTGGTCGATGTACAACACTATATTACGACATAAATAAAATATACTATATTTGGAATTCGAAAGAGTGGAAATGCCATATTATAAATACATGACTTGTGTGCATCCTATTTCTTATTAATAACTACACGCAGACACATATTCATTCATAACGACACTTAATAACTACCTACACATCTTCACTCACTTCAACACTTATTGGTGTTTTAACGGGTGAAGCTTTTGCTTAATAAGTCGCGCTAGAATAGAGATGGAAAACAGAGTCATGGCTTTACAGAGTAAAAAAGGGGAATACAATTCTACAAATGGAAAACTAGGTACCAGATCTACGGCCATATCCTATAATCACACAGATCTAATAGTAATTTCACCTCTAAATTCCTTCCTATACCGGAACTAGAGAACAATGATCAGTGCAACGATTTCACAGTGATCGATTAATTCCTAAACTACAGAGTCAGATCATAGTGCCCTTAAATTTTACAGCCCATCAATCCATGACATGGATTAGAAATTAGAATATGAGTTACAATGATTTCTAAAGAACGAAACACTTCATTACACATGGTTTTGGAATATTAAGGTAAACACAATAACTTCCTGAAATTAAATTCTTCGGAAACAGAGCGATTAAATATTGGAGCGTACAACTGCTCCTTTAACTTTAAAATACTTCAAATATATAGTGTATTAAACTATGAAATATACAGCAGTTCCCTTGACTAAAATACTTCAAATGTAAAGCATTTTTAAACTATGAAATATACAGTAGTTCCTTTAACTAAAAATACTTCGAATGTGCAGCGTTTTTAAACTATGAAATATATAGTAGTTCCTTTAACTAAAAATACTTCGAATGTGCAGCGTTTTTAAATACTGAAATGTACATTCCCAGATCTATGACTTCTCAAATAAAACACAAATAAATATGAAATAATCAAGTAATGAAGAACCTGTAGGAATAGCTACTCCAGTCGAAGGCAAAATTCCACAATGATCGCAGCTCCTACGTCGTCGTTGACTTCCACAAATTCTCCGACGAACCCCTATAAAATATGAGTTCGGCACCCTTAAGGGTCGACCGGGCTCTGATACCAAATGTAGGAACCCCATTTCGGGTTCCCCAATGTGCTGGCGTTCCCCGAATGTGCAGCGTTTTTAAACTATGAAATATACAGTAGTTCCCTTAACTAAAAATACTTCGAATGTGCAGCGTTTTTAAATACTGAAATGTACATTCTCAGATCTATGACTTCTCAAATAAAACACAAATAAATATGAAATAATCAAGTAATGAAGAATCTGTAGGAATAGCTACTCCAGTCGAAGGCGAGATTCCACAATGATCGCAGCTCCTATGTCGTCGTTGACTTCCACAAATTCTCCGATGGACCCCTATAAAATATGAGTCCGGCGCCCTCAAGGGTCGACCGGGCTCTGATACCAAATGTAGGAACACCATTTCGGGTTCCCCAAAAAGACTTCCACAAAATTTGAACATATAAATATAATTAATTTCAGAACTTCTAGTACGATTTTTTTCAGAAGAAGATATAGAGGCCACAGATCTAGTTATATCTATTGCAGTATATGAATATCAATAAATATAAACTATATACCCAGATTTATTCATTCTACCACAAGAATTAGAAAAATAAATAAACTAATACTTCAAACCTGTTTCCGACGGTTGGTTCAACGAATAGATGGAGTCCTCGAAGTGTTTTCTGCACGATCCAATCCAATTTCCTGACGAAGTACCGAGTGACCTCTCGGTTGACCTCCCTACCGTATCGGGGTTACTCTTCTTCACCCCGAACCCCCGAGCTAATGGGGTCGTAAGAACACACAAGCTAGCCTCCCGAAAGGATCTCCCAATCCCCGTTCCGGCAAATCCCAACTCCAAGGATCATAACATAATCCGAGATTATGATGACCATCCAGCATTAAGGAGCAAGAGATGCCATTCTCTCCTTCTCCTCCCTCATTATATAGAAAAAGCCTGTGTGCCATGTGTTTGTCCATGCACATATTTAATTTAATTTAATATTTTAATTTTCATTATTCTCAAATACATGTGTCTCAATGTGCACCTAATTCCCTAAATCAGTGGGAGTTAGGTGTAGAAGAGTTCTACTTCTCTTTTGGTTCTTATTTAGTTTACTTAACAATCTTTTAGTTAGACTTATTGCTTTCTACTTTTATTTCTTTTCCTAATATTAAGATTGAATTAAAAGATGATTCATTTTTACTAAAAGTATAGTCTATTTTAAAATTTTCTCTTTATAAAATAATTTAAATGAATAATAAAATTAATTAAAGTAAAATCTTGAATAATAATAAAAGCAAAACAATTCTTTTATTAATGACCTATTTCAATTCTTTCTCAAAATAATGAAGTCAATTAAATAGAATTTTTAATAGAATGATTTAAAATAATAAAATCTATAAATTTTTTTGAATAAATAATAATTTTTCTTAATAATAAAATTAATCAAATTTAATATAAATAAAGTCAATCTTTTAACCCCTTTTAAATATAATAAAATTAATTAAAAATAAGAAATTTAATAAATGAAATCAAGAATAGAATTTGTATAGGAGGGGAATATGGCAGGGATCGGAGGAGATCGCAGCAAGATTCAGAAGGAAGAAGTACGTTGTTTCAAGAATTGATTTACTCAGCGGAATATGATGGCATCGAGGAGAACATTAGCAATGCACCAGCAAGCAGTCTGAGCAGACTCCAGCCTTTGGCATGAGGTGGATTCGAGCTGGTGAACTGCGTATATAGCATGGTATTGGCTTCTTGATTCTGCCATGGCTCATCGCGACTGATGGTGAGATGGTTTTCAGGGGATCAGTTGTCGATGTTGCCCTGATGGGTGGTGCATTTTGCTGTGCAGCTTAAGGTTGGTACCATTCTCGGGAAGTAGAAGTGTGGGATTCTGCCTTCTGATAGAGGACTTCTGGTAGCAGGGGGAGTTGGCTTTCTGCTGCTTCTTGGATCGTTTCTTGGTGGTAGGAGGAGCATCGATGGCAGACCCGGGGAATGGTGACTCTTTTCCTGATGACGAACCCCTGCCTAGAACAGGGATGTCTGCTAAAGATGGTTCAATTAAACACTCCGGAAAAACGGTCAAAGAACGTAAGAGACCAGACCTGCTTGTGCTGGGGTTGGATGTAACGATGGAAGAAGCGGAGGACTTCTCACTTACTGCGGTGGTTGGACATATTAGGGGAAGAAGATTTGGCCATGGCTTCCTACAGCGCTGGGTGTCTGAGCAGTGGAAGCACTGCGTGTCATCAACCCCTAAGATCCGTGTCTTGACGAAAGGTTGGTTTTCCTTCATCTTTAGGAACCAAGGGGAGGTCAAGGCCGTATTGAGTAGACATTGGTCGATGCTGGGAATCCCTCTTGTACTGAAAAGATGGTCCCCCTTCTTCGACTCTAAAACGGAGAAAGTTGCTAAAGAACCGCTGTGGGTGAAGCTTCCTGGCTTTCCCATGCATATGTGGAATGAGACACGGTTCGCTGAGATAGGGAATTATCTTGGTGAATATGTGTGTTCTGATTCCTCCCATACTAAGACAGGCATCTACACGGTTGCAAAGATATTGGTAAATATCGATATTCGGATGGGTCTTTCGGCTGAGATTAAAGTTCACTCCAAGGATGGGGATTTTACTCAAATTCTGGATTACGTGGGTGTGCCGTTTAGGTGTCATCGCTGTCACTCTCTTGGACATCTTGTAGCCTGTTGCCCATTACCATTTTGGACGAGTAAGCCTCTGTCCGATGTTGTTGCAACTGTAGCGGCAGTTCCCGTGTTGAAGGTGAACTCTCAGGAGGTGGTGGATGATGGGAGTGGGCCTATTTTCGACGGGGGGGTGAATTTGGCTTCTGCGGTACAAACCGATCTTGGTGGGAGGCTTGGATCAGTGGAATCGCTGCCATCTTTGGAGAACTTAGGAAAGGAGCTTACTGGGAGTGCGCCTCCTGTTGCGGAGGGGGTTTCTTTATGCTCCGTGGGTCCGACTTCTCTGGCCACTACGGATCTGCTACTGGAGCTGCCTATAACTCGTCGGGACTCATCTGAGAATCCCTCAGGTATGTCTATCCGCATTTCTCCTATTGCTTCCTTATTGGACGACTCTATGGTATTTGGGGGGGGATGCCAGGGGTCTCCACCACGCCTGGATGCTCCTTGTCTTTGGCAGGATGAGGATTGTATTGTCACTCCGACAATGGTTTCCACCAATCACTCTTCCAGCTCCGAGGGTGGTAGTATTCGTTATACTCTTCGTAGTAGGGAGATTACTAAAGGTGGCACGGGGGGCAAGGGACTTCCTGAATTGGCCGCCAGTGTTGGGGGGAAAGGCAGGGGAAGAAAATCCCATTTGTCTAAAGCTAAAGAACGGGCTAAAGTGGATTTAGTGATGGGTACACAATCTTCGATAGAGTGGGCACTTAGAGCAGTGAAAGCCCAGGATGGGGGTTTTTTATGAAACTGATGTCCTTCAACTGTCGTGGGTTGGCGAGTCCCATTAAAAAATCGTCGCTAAGGAGGCTGGTAGACTTAAATTAACCGGATATTTTATTGCTGCAAGAAACTTTGGGTGGCAGCGAGGATGTTGTAAGTACTTTAGAATCTTTGCTTCTTGGTTGGAAGTTTGTGGGGGTGGATGCTCGGGGGCATTCGGGAGGGCTGGCCTCGGGGTGGAAGGTTAAGAGTTGCAGATGTGATTGTTCTTGGGGCATCTCCTCTAGCCTCGGGTTGGAGGTTTGGGATGCTGCGATTGGTCGGAGGATCACGGTTCTCAATATTTACGGGCCCTACTTAAATAGGGTGGGCTACTGGGACTCCTTGTTAGGCATGGATATTTTTGATGGCAGGGATGTGATTCTGGGTGGGGATTTCAATCTTACTCTGGGGTCTTCTGAAGTATGGGGACCTCGGGCTGCTCCGGATTCATTAGCAGATTATTTTATTCAGGCCTTTGTCAGGACGGATCTTCTTGACATATTACCTTCCAAGTTATCTCCGACTTGGAGGAATAAGAGAGCTGGGGACAGTAGGGTGGCTAAACGACTAGATAGGTTTCTGGTGGCTGAAGCATTGGCACTGAGCGTTGATATGGTCAGACAATGGGTAGGGTCAGGAGGGATTTCTGACCATAGCCCAATCTTCTTGGAATTACGTGGTTGCAGGAATAAACCTCCTAGTCCATTCAAATTCAACCCTAGCTGGCTGAAGGAAGAGGCTTTCATTAAGATGGTTCAGGAGCAATGGGTTCATCGACCACCTGATTCTCTGTTGCCTGCAGGTGCTCACTTTTATCACAATCTTAAGCGAATTAAAGAGGCAACTACTTCCTGGGCTCATGACAAAAGGGTGACTGAAGATCAGGATTTGCGGGCTGCTGAGCTGAACATTGATAGGATACTTAATTGCCTGGGCATGGGATATCTGGATGAACAGCAGAAAGGCGAGCTGTTGGAGTGGGAGAGCCGCAGGAATGTAATTCTGGGTGAGCGTGAAGAGCTGTGGAGAATGAAAAGCAGAGCGATTTGGCTTAAGTGCGGTGATGAAAATACAAAATTTTTTCAAGCGTATGCCAAGGGGAGAAAATTCACAAACTCTATTTGGGAACTATCTACAGACACAGGGGAACATGTTTCCAGCTTTGATGGATTAGCGGAAATGGGAGTTCGACATTTTGGAGATTTATTCATTGCACAACCTGGAGTCTCCATTGCTGAGGTAATTCGGGTGACTCAGCTTTTTCCTCGATTTGTGGGGGAGGAAGATAATAGAATGTTGATGGAGGAGGTGACGCCGACTGAGCTCTCGCTGGTAATGCATTCCTTGCATAAATACAGTAGCCCGGGGCATGATGGCTGGCCTATAGAATTCTTCTTAGGATTCTATGACTTCTTCGGGGAGGAGATTTTGAATGTGGTGGAAGAATCGCGTAAGGCTGGGTTTGTCCATGGCCCCTTCAACTCCACCTTTATAGCTCTAATTCCGAAGACGGCCAAGCCTGACAGCTTTAATGAATTCAGACCGATTTCTCTCTGCAATTGTATCTATAAGATCATCTCCAAGGTTATGGCGAGAAGACTCAAGAATATTTTGTCTAAGCATATATCTTGTGAGCAATTTGGCTTCTTGGAAGGCCGCCAAATTCATGAGGCCATTGGAGTTGCCCAGGAAGGATTACACACTCTGAAAGTGCAGAAGCAGAAGGGTGCTGTGATTAAGATTGATCTCTCTAAAGCTTTCGACAGGGTTAGCTGGCTTTATCTCCGAATGCTCCTAACTCATCTGGGGTTCTGCTACGAATTCATTAGATGGATAATGGCCTGCCTCACAACGGTGAGCTTTGTTGTTCTGATCAATGGCTCTGCTAGTCCATTCTTCCAGGCAGGTAGGGGGCTACGACAGGGATGTCCTCTGTCTCCTCTGTTGTTTCTTCTTGTTGCTGAAGGACTCAGTCGCTTTATTCTGAATGCAAAAGCCGATGGTTCCTTTCGAGGCATCTCTATTTCTCAGGTATTGTTTATTACACATCTCCTTTTTGTTGATGACATACTGATCTTCTGTGATGGCACGAGTCAGGATATTGATAAGGTGGTTGAAGGTCTCCAATTAATGCATGTAGCAGCGGGTATGTTAGTGAATAGGGACAAATCTTCTATCACTTGCTCGCATTTATCCGAGCAGGAGATTCATCGAATGGTTAACAAACTTCCTTACAGGTCTCTGGATATAGATGAAGGTTTAAAGTATCTTGGCTTTCACTTGAAGCCGAATGCTTATCTGAAGGCTGATTGGAACTGGTTAATTGCCAAATTAGAACAGCGCCTACTTGGTTGGAGTCATAAATGGCTCTCTCGGGCTAGGAGGCTGGTCCTGGTTAAATCAGTTTTGGAAGCTATTCCGGTGTATTGGATGTCTCTTGCTTGGATCCCCATTGGAGTCCTGGAGAGGATTCGGAGGATGTGTTTTGCCTTCCTTTGGCAGGGTAAGGGTGGACATCGTGCATTGGTATGGGTCAGATGGGAGAAAATTGCGGTCCCTAAAGCTCTGGGAGGTTGGGGGTTAAAGAATATTTTCCTGTTTGCAAAAGCCTTGGGGGCCAAAGTGTCGTGGCGTCTTATCCATACTCATAGTCTCTGGACAAGAGTGGTATATCATAAATATATAGCCCCTCTTACTCTTCTTGAATGGATAAGGCTGGGAAGTAAGTCGAGGGCAAACTGCTCAGTGGTCTGGAAAGCAGTGGTGCAGCATTTCTCTTTGGTAGGATCTGGATTGGTGTGGAGGATAGGTAATGGGCGACTACTACGTATTGGACGGGACCCTTGGGTTGGCTGTAGGGGAGGCCATGTACTCCCTGTGGAATTGAGGAATCATTTGGCAGCAAGAGGTTGTAATTTTCTGGCAGACATTGTGGATCCGGGAACAACTACTATTTGGCATCAGGGGTGGATATCAGCACAGAGACTGGAGATCTCTGCAGAAATGCAGGGGGCTTGGGTGGATTTTCTGCGGTTATTAAGACTAACTAATATTCGATTGACCAATCGGATAGATGTACTTATATGGGATCATCATCCCTCGGGCATCTACACTCCTAAGAATGGATATATACAGCTGAACGTGGAAATTCATAACAAGGAATTGGTGTGGTGGTGGAAGCATCTGTGGAAGTTAAGGTGTCCGGGAAAAGCGAAGTTACTTTTTTGGGCTATTCTGGAAAACAAGACACCTACCTGGGACATACTGCAAAAACGATTTCTCCAGGGTCCGGGAATTTGTCCACTTTGTCGGGAAGCGGAAGAGACCATAGCTCATCTCTTTGTACATTGTCGGTTCTCACAGGATATATGGGAAGGCATAGGCTGTTATATGGATATCAAGATACAGTGGCGGGGCGAGTGCATCCTGGAGGCATTCAACGGTTGGTGGACAATATATAAGAATTCTCAACTTCGGGCCTTACCATGTATCGTAGCCTGTAGTATATGGATTTCCAGAAATGCGACAATCTTTCATGACAGCAGGGTGCAGTTGGAGTCTGTGGTGGCTCACGCGGCGGCGGTATTACAACAAACCTTCGCTCCTGTTCCAACGAGAACTCGACAGGTGCGAGTGGAACTGATCGATAAATCTATGCCGTGGGCCTATTTTGACGGTGCTTCATTGGATCATCAGAGGGTGTGTGGAGGGGGGGAAGTCCTTCACAAATCTGAGTCCCACTATTTTCATCTAGTGGCTGGTTTGGGTAATGGATCAAATAACTATGCAGAGATAATGTCTCTTAAACTATTGATGTTATTTGCACTCGAACAAGGCTGTCTTTCCCTTCAGATATTTGGGGATTCGTTGTTAGTAATAGATTGGGCAAAGGAGATAACGCACTGTCATGTTATGGTACTAATACCAATTCTGGAGGAGGTGATCAGATTAAAGCAGTCCTTTAATCATATCACTTTTACACATATTTACCGGGAACGGAATGGGATGGCTGATCAGCTATCCAAGGCAGCGACGCAGCAGGACTTAGCTCTTGGAAATTGGAGGATAACAATTTATTCACCAGAGGGCTCCTTCAGCTACTATCACAGACCTTTTCTTGAAGAAATTGAGGCACAGAATTGAGAGATAGTGCAGTTTGTTACAGCACTTGTTTTTATGAAACCAGATATAAGCGGTAATATGGGCAACAATAATAGATATTGTTTTATGTATGGGATAGATATGAAGAAAATATGGGATAGAATATATGTGATAATGTAGGGATCTCAGCGATCCTAATACATGTGCAGAGTGTAATTTTGATCAACTATTTGAAATAAAATTAGGAATTTTTCCGAGGAAAAAAAAGAATTTGTATAGGATAATTCAATATAATAAAATCCATTAAATTAAAATCTTTGAATAAAAATAATTCTCTTATTATTAATCTTTTTCAATCAGCATAATTAATCAAATTTAATATTGAATAAAATCAATCTCTTCAATTCTTTTTCAAGTTAATAAAATCAATTAAAATGAATAATTCAAATTAATGAAATCAATTAAAAATAAAATCTTGAATATAATTATTCAAATTAATAAAATAGAACAAAATGAAATAAATTATTTCTTAAATCTTATGTGAAATTTTTAGTTATACCATTTATTAATTTTCTTCCTCTAGTTCTTGTCTAGGTACCTCTTCAGCGGGCCCTTCTGACAGTTTCATTTCTTCCTTCTTATGGGGAGTACTGCGTAGCGACCATGAACCGTTACCGCAATCTCTCAACTACGCTCTTTGGAGACTAAGGGATGTTGAGGGATAAGGCTCTCCTTATTGCGCGCCCCTCAACTCATCGTACGCGACCAAATCATTATGGCCCTGCCCGTACTGCATACACTTCCCCGGGTGAGCTGAAATGGCTTCACCCGATTGTGGATTGCTAATCTAGGGTCGACAGTCAGTCGTTGTACCCCTATGTGTTCTTTCCATTCTTATGACCCCTAAATTTTCATTGTGGGTCAATCGGTATATCGTCTTACCTGCCACTGCACACACTCAAGTGCACATTAGTAGCGCTGCACTATATAAAATATTTACATCATGCATTCTAGTATCTCAGTCAGTCGAGCATACAAATTATTCATCATTTTCACTTTAAAGAATTCTCAAATTAAATTCAAATGGTTCGTGTTTTACTTAGCCAGTTCATTTCAAAACTAGTACCTCATTATTCTAAACAGTTAAGGTACCGAGGCGGATATTACATATACGTCTTGGAACATGAATGTATGTAATGAAAACAAATTGACGCTCCAAGAGTCTTACCCTTAAGAACCCCGTAGTAACGTAGGATCCCTCACACGGTACTGGCCATTCAATTGAGACACAACTAGTTGCGAATCCAGGCGGACCTCTAAAGACTGGATACCATGCGAAATGGCATCGCGAAGTAGCTCAACGACGACACTATACTCAGCCACATTGTTGGATGTAGGACCGAGACAAGCACCTCCTGAAGACACAATCTAATGGTCGGGCGAGTAAATAACCCATGCAACAAAAGCTAGTCTCTTCGTATGACGGCTAGCTCCATCGGCGAATCCTAAGAACACAGGAGATTCCGCTGACATCTGTCAACCAAACGGAAGCGAATTAGCAGACCCGGACAATCAAAAGAAATCTAAACTATGTACAAAAGAAACTATACAATAGTATACAAAAGCATCAGCTCGAGCTAGAAGCTCAAGCATAATACCGCTTGAGGTAGAGCCCATTTCTAGGCTCCTTCAATGTGTTCCCCTCATAGTCTTCCAACTCGTAGGCTCCTTTCTCAAGGAAACGCCTCACAATGTAAGGACCGTGCCACATGGGGTTAAACTTTTCTGCCCCAGGGGTTCCTTATCCTGGTCATAAAGGAGGACCAAGTCACCTTCAGCATACTGTCGAGGATGGACAGACCTATCATACTGAACCTGAACATGACGTTTCTTGGCATCTATAGCCACAACAACATCTCGACGCTGCTCGTCAAGCTACTCAAGGTGGATCAAACATTGCTCAAAATCTGAGGTGTCAGGCAGGAGCTCTATAGCTAGTTTCAACGAAGGGATCTTGCATTCAATCGACGAGATAGACTCCACACCATGTACTAACTGAAATGGTGAGAACCCAGTATAAGTCTTGACTGCGGTTCGATATGCCCACAAAGCAGAATATAACATAATGTGCCAATTTCTCTTGCTTTGTTGGATGGTTCATTGCAGAATGGTCTTTAAGGACTCATTTATTGCGTCGACCTGACCATTCGCCTGGGGGTAGTAAGAAGATGAGGGATCTTTGTTAGGATATCTCATCATTCAGTATGTACTTTGCATGCATCCGCATGCTGCCTAGTCATCAGTATGGTACCTCCAGCACCCATTCCTTAGTCTCCTAGCACTCGGGAGCTACTTTCCACTCAGTTTAAGCCCTCCTAGCCTATCATGCACCCAGTTCTCACCTTCCACTGAAGAAGGGCGCCTTTCTCACCTACCAGTCCAGTTACACTTCAGTTATCACTCCGATTTACCTCCGATTGACCCATAACTGATGTTATCACTCCGATTGACCTCCAATGAGACATGACTGACAGTTCTGAGTGCAGTTAACTCCTCATGCGCCCTCCACTGAGCCTCCATCCCTACATTAGTGCCACTTACCATCAGTTACACTTATTACACTCAGTTAGACTCAGTTTGACACCCGTTTGATAGTTACTTGTGCATTGATGACCACCACTAATGATGATGAGGACTCCTAGTTGGAGCCAAGCTATGCCATGCAGTATATTCGAATGACCTTCATGGCTAATTCGAATTGCTCACTCATTGTGACAGGATTGTATTGTATTTTCACCCATATTCGGGATATAGAGCACTGATGCAAGTTTTTGCATAGTTTACACCATATTTTCTGAGTTTCATCTATTTTGATTGATTTACTTGTTCATTAGATTTGTTGTGACTAATTTTACATGGTATCAGAGCCATTGCAGGGACAAGATCCATTTTCTACACGTGTTCTACAAGAAGATTTGAGTGAATTTGCTCGAAATTACAGAATTTTTGGCATGAAATATCTCATGTGCATTCACTCATGTGCATGCAAAGCATAAAAATACACTCCAATCCACTCCAGAAACTTGAGTTTTCCACATAATTCTTGGATTTGATACATTGGACCCATTCAAATTGTTTGATCTCCAATCCCAGGTGTGATGCAACTCTAAAAGGGTGGATTGTTCGACCTTATTGTTCTTGTTTTGATTGTGATTTGTAGGTTTATGATCTTCATCAATTGCATTCGGTCCATTGAGTTTGACAAGTTCTTCTACATCAAATGCACTCGCTATTTGTGATGGAATACTCTTCTTCCAAGCCCATTCTTACTCCCTTCAATTATTTTGAATGGAAAGATGATATGGAGATTATATTGCGCTCAAAAGGGTTCTATAGAGTCACCATTGGCCTCGAATTGGAGCCAAGCACATTGTCGGAAAGAACCAAACACTACAACAAGCTTGATGAAGCTTATGGCCTTCTTTGCGTCTCTATTTCCAAAGATATTCATTTCCATCTCGGTGGATTGAAGTCTCCAAAATCAATATGGGAGCATCTTGATAGTCTTTTTGGCCAGCAGGACGAGCTTAGGGCTTTTCAATTGGAAAATGAATTGATTGCCCTTAATCCTAAGAACTTTGAGACCATCAATGAGTTTTTCACAAGATTCAAGCACTTGGCATTGCAATTGAAGAAAGTGGTGTTGTGAAAGAGGATAAGCAATTGATCCTCTCCATTCTCACAAATCTTTGGAAAGATTACTCGGTATTTGTCTCTACTTTCAATTCCGGTCAGCTAACTACCCCGAATTGGAAGATGCCTACCTTGAATGCCTTCATTGAGTCCGTCACAAAAGAGCATGATAAGTTGATTCAAATGGGGTCCATAAACTCCAAAGATTCAGCCCTCTTTGCTCAAGGATCCAAGAATTTGAATGGTAAAGGAAAGCAAAGGAAAGAGAATCCCAAATTCGAGCCTACCAAGCAAAGAGATAAAGGCAAGCAACTGGAAGCACCATCCGGTTCGAGGAACAAACAGAAGGGTAAAGAGGGAAAGGAAAAATCTAAATGTTCATATTGAAACCGTGGCTTTCATCCTGAAAGTTCATGCATGAAAAAAAAAATAGATCAAATGGTCCTCATTCTGGAAAAGAACAACATATGTCTTCTTGACGGTGTACGGAAGAAGGATAGAAATGATGATCATGAAAGAGGTCAAGCACTCATGGAAATTGTTTCGAAACCCAACACTCTACTGATAGATTCCAGTGCCTCGAATCATATGGCTACAGACATTGGCTCCTTCTCTTCATTTGATCCAAGCAGCTCCATCCCCATCCATTTGTGAGATGACTCAGAAATTTCTTCGAAGGGTAAAGGTACCATCCATGTAGAGCATGGGAGCTTCCAGAATGTTCTCTATGTGCCTTCCTTGGCTTCAAATCTACTTTCTGTGTATCAAATGACACACACCGGTGAACCGAAGCAAGTGACATTCAGCCCAAACAAAGTTGAAATTTCTGATATTAAAAGTGGAAGACTTATTGCAGTCGGAAAGGCAAATCATATTGCAAAATACTATGAGTTTTCTCACTTTGTACCGCTCGAAGATCCCACTGCTCTCCTCACTCATGGAAACGAGGTTAGTAGAATTTGGCATGAAAGGTTTGGACACCTTAACTACAAGTATTTTCTTCTGTTACAAAAGAATTCCATGGTTGAAGGTCTTCCACAACTCCGTTCCTCGAAGGGAATTTGCCCCGGTTGCATTGTTGGGAAGCACCCTGAGCACAAGTTCGACTGCGGCAAAGCTAGCAGAGCTTCCAAAACTTTGGGTCTCATACATTCTGATATCAGTGGTTTGCTTCCCAACATGTCCATGAATGGGTCGAGGTACATCCTGACATTCATCGATGACTTCTCCTGCTTTACTTGGGTATTTTTTCTGAAAAACAAGTCAGAAGTGCTTGGAAAATTCAAGGATTTGAAGGATTCTATTGAGACCGCTACTGAGAGCAAGATCAAAGCTCTTAGATATGATAATGGAGGAGATTATATCAAGACTAAGTTGCTTCAACTTTGTGCCGAAAGCGGAATTCGGATCCAACATACAGTTCCCTACACACTCCAGCAGAACGGTGTAGCGGAAAGGAAGAATCGGTCACTGAAAGAGATGGCTACTTGCATGCTTGAGTCAAAAGGTTTGGATGCAAATATTTGGGCTGAAGCCATTAATGTTGCTGCATATATTCAGAACCAAGTTTCACATTCATCCGTGAAAGGAAAAACACCTTTCGAAGCATTCTTTGGTTGCAAACCGGATGTGTCCAATTTGAGGGTTTTTGGCTCCACTGCATGGGATAGAATTCCTTCTGAAAAGAGAAAAGCTTTGGATCCACAATGTAATGAATGCATCCTAATAGGATATGGAGAAGAATAAAAGGCATACAAACTCATTAATATCAGATCCAAAAAGATATTCATAGAGTGAAGTGTGAAGTTTGAAGAACCGCTGCCAGATCTGAAACTAGTTGAGGAAAACACTGTCGATCCGCAGCCTCCCCAAGAAGATGATTCGAGTGAATATGAAGAAAGCATTAGATCTGATATCTCTGATATTATATCAGAATTTGATGGCCATGACATATCAGGTTCGGAATCAGACCATAATGATCCTCCTCAGTTACCAAAGTGGGCTCAAAACACTCTACAATCTGCTGCTCCAAACATTGGAAATCCTGTTGATCCAAGGAGAACATGAGCAGAATTTCAAAGAGGGGGTATGGATCTTTATTTTTCTGATCCATTATTATCTGAGAAATTTTATTTGATTATTGGTTCAATTCCCAAATCATACTATCATTCCCACCGAGATCCATGATGACAAACGGCCATGGATGAAGAGTAAATTTCTCTTCAAATGAACAATACATGGGAGCTAGTTTCTCTTCCACCTGGAAGAAAATTAGTTCACTGCAAGTGGATCTACTACACGAAGGTTGCTGCTGATGGTTCTATCAGCAAATACAAAGCTAGGCTAGTGGAAAAAGGTTTCTCCCAAGTCCAAGGAGTGGACTACACTAAGACCTTTGCACCGTTTGCAAAGATGGATTCCATTCGCCTAGTTTTGGCCATTTCCGCATCCAAGCACTGGGAAGTGCACCACATGGATGTGAAGAGTGATTTTCTACATGGAGACCTTGACGAATAGGTATATATGAAAAAACCAGAAGGATACATATCAGATCCATCACTAGTTTGTAGGTTGAAGAAATCTTTGTATGGATTGAAACAGGCCCCAAGAGCTTGGTACGCAAAGATGGACTCCTTCCTTCTTTCTCAGAATTTAAAAAGATGCAAATCTGATCCGAATGTGTACCTACAGAAAGTTAAAGGTAATTTTTTGATTTTTGTTTTATATGTTGATGATCTTCTCATCACTGGTAACACTCTCCTTACAATTAACAAGCTAAAAACTGCCTTAAATCTAGCTTTTGACATGAGCGATTTGGGGTTGCTTAAGCAATTTTTGGGCTTGGAGATAGCTCAAAATTGTGATGGGATTACATTATCTCAGAAAAAGTATGCTAAATACCTGATATTAAAGTTTAATATGGCAGAATGTAAGGCTGCTCCATTTCCATTCTTCTCAGGAATTAGTCTTGAAGAGGGAAACTCCACACTGCTTGCAGATTGCACTATGTATCGACAATTGATTGGTTCACTACTTTACTTGACACACTCAAGGATTGATATTTCATATGCCGTGAGTGCTGTATCAAGGTCTATGCAGCAGCCCCATGAGCTTCATTGGCGGGAAACCACGCGGATCTTGCAGTATGTGCAAGGTACGAAACATTTTGGCATACATTATGCTGTACATTCTGAGCTAGATTTCATTGGTTTTACTGATTCAGACTGGGTAGGTGATAGCATAGATCGGAATTCCACTTCCGGATATGTTTTCATGATTGGACATGGGCCTATTTTCTGGTCAAGCAAAAAGTAGGCAGCCATTTCACTTTCTTCAGCAGAGGAAGAGTATCGAGGGGCAGTCAATGCCTGCATTCAGGAAGTTTGGTTGCAGGGTATTCTTTCCGAGTTTGATTTTGGTAGCACTAATTCGACTGTCCTATTTTGTGACAATAAAAGTGCTATTAAGATCTCCACCGATCCAGTTCAGCGGCAGAGGACCAAACACATTGAGATTCATATGCACTACATTCGAGAGTTGGTGCATGATCGCACTATCATTCTGCAATATTGCCCTATTGATGAGCAAATTGCAGACATCTTCACCAAGAGTTTCACTGAGAAGAAGTTCTCTTACCTCCGTTCACTGTTGGGGGTGAGTTCCATCATGGTAGAGACAGATTAGATCCATTTTTATGTTTAGCTTGAGGGGGGGCTTTCTTCCCACTGGGTTTTCCCTCTTTCCTCACTTAGCTTATTTTCAACATTTTTTGGATTATTGTATTGGGGTGACCTTTGGTCTCAGTAAACAGGGCCCTACATTTTATTTTTTACATCATAGTATAGCTTGAGGGGGGGTGTTAGGATATCTCATCATTCAGTATGTACTTTGCATGCATTTTGCATGCATTGCATGCATCCGCATGCTGCCTAGTCATCAGTATGGTACCTCCAGCACCCAGTCCTTAGTCTCCCAGCACTCGGGAGCTACTTTCCACTTAGTTTAAGCCCTCCTAGCCTGTCATGCATCCAGTTCTCACCTTCCACTGAAGAAGGGCGTCTTTCTCACCTACCAGTCTAGTTACACTTTAGTTATCACTCTGATTTACCTCCGATTGACCCATAACTGATGTTATCACTCCGATTGACCTCCGATGAGACATGAATGACAGTTTTGAGTGCAGTTAACTCCTCATGTGCCCTCCACTGAGCCTCCATCCCTACATTAGTGCCACTTACCATCAGTTACACTTATTACACTCAGTTAGACTCAGTTAGACTCAGTTTGACACCCTTCTGATAGTTACTTATGCATTGATGACCACCATTGATGATGATGAGGACTCTTAGTTGGAGCCAAGCTATGCCATGTAGTATATTCGAATGACCTTCATGGATAATTCGAATTGCTCACTCATTGTGACAGGATTGTATTGTATTTTCACCCTTATTCGGGATATAGAGCATTGATGCAAGTTTTTGCACAGTTTACACCATATTTTCTGAGTTTCATCTATTGTGATTGATTCACTTGTTCATTAGATTTGCTGTGACTAATTTTACAATCTTGCTTAAACCCAAGCTTGAGTGACAAATCCGCCATCATATGATTTTGGAAGTGACTGCCATGGTCAGTGACAATATCTTTCGGGATACCGAATCGAGTTATAATCTGATTGAAAATGAAGTGGGATGCTGTAGAACCATCGAATTTAACGGTCGGCATGGCCTCAACCCATTTGGAAAAACAATCAACGACCATGATGATATGGTGATGCCCCCAGCCGAGGTTGGGTTGCAATCCATGAAATCTACCCCCCATTTGGTGAAGGGACTGATGGTGACGACCGGATGTAAAGGAGCAAGGAGCGAGTGCATGTTCCGAGCAAACACTTGGGAAGGGTGACATCTCTTCATAGAATTTACACAATATTTGAAGATCGTAGGCCAAAAATAACCTGCTTACAAGATACGTTGGGCTGTTGCAAGCCCGGATAAGTGACCGCCACACGCTCCGCTATGGAAATCATTAAGTACTAGATCCACCTCTTCATTATTAAACAACGACGTAGGATGGAGTCTTTTCCCCGATGATACAAAGTGTCGCCGACGATGACATAGTCTTTAACGTGATGTCTCACACGCTGTCGCTCATCTCGCGAATATTGCGAAGGGAACTTCAGATTTTGGAGATATATAATGATATCCCCATACCAAGGGTCCGTTGACGAGATAAGAAACAAATTTTCATCCACAAATGAGTCTTCATGGACTACTTCCTCATCAAGTCTTGGGAAATCCGACATCAATTCTATGAAGACCAAGGATTTCACGGACTTTGCCGAAGTAAAATCAAGATCAAATTCCTGAAGAATGACAATCCATTTATTATACTTCCCCCCAATTAGGCATTGTGAGAGCATGAACTGAAATGGATTGATGTGTGCTATAACGGTGGTTTTCCGAAGCAAAATATAATGCCATAACCATTGGAATGCATGAACAATCGCAAGGGCCAATGTCTCAACGTGAGAGTATCTCAGCTCAGCGTTTACTAAATTTCGACTAAGGTAATAAACAACATGCTCTTGGAGCACATCATCCACCTGAACTAAGACCATACCAATTGTCTCTTGAGACGCGACCACATAAAGCAAAAAATATCTAGCAAAGTTGGGTGGAATAAGAAGAGGGGCCGATACCAAATCTTTCTTCAAAGTGTCGAAATACTGTTGGTCTCGCTCATCCCGGATAAATGGAGTGTCCTTCTTCAAAAGTTGCGCGAAACCTTTGGTAAGATTGGCATAATTCACGATAAAGCATCGTAAGAAAGTGGCTCTCCCTTGGAGGCTTTGAAGCTGAATCAAGTTACGCGGGGGAGGCAATCGAAGTATTGCCTCAACCTTTAGAGGATCGACTCTAATACCCTCTTTGGAAACTACAAACCCTAGAAGGTGACCAATTGTCATGACAAAGATGCACTTTTTGGGGTTCAAATGAATCTTGTAACACCAACATCTTACGAGAATGGCCAACAAGATCATCCAAGTAAGCCTCCACTATACGCTTAAGGTCATGAAACGCATAGGTCATGGCACGCTGAAAAGTAGCCCTGACGTTTTTAAGGCCGAAGGGAATTTTACGGTATGCAAATGTACCCCAAGGACATATAAAAGTTGTCTTATATTGATCCTCGGGTTTAATCTGGATCTGATTATAACCTGAAAAACCGTCCATGAAAGAAAATACTTCTCTTCCGGCACATGCATCCAAGATATGATCTATGAATGGAGTGGGAAAGTTATCCTTAGGACATGCTAGGTTCAGATCTTTGAAATCGGTACATACACGGATGGTTCCCTGCTTCGTATCCACAGGAACGGGATTGGACACCCATTCGGTAAGGGGAACCGGGTAGATGAAACCAGCTTTGAGTAGTTTCTCCACCTCTGGCTTGATCACGGCTGCCTTCCTAGGATTCACAACACGAAGACATTGTCAAACCGGCTTAACATTAGGATAAGTCTTAATTTCATGTTCGACAATACTAGGGTCTATTCCTGGCATCTCCTCATAAGACCAAGTGAAAACATCCCAAAATTATTTGAAAAGCTCGGTGTAAATCCAGATTTCCTTAGGGTAACAATCGACATCGATGTAAACGTTCTCAATTTTTCCAGGAGTGCAAGAGATGTTGATCGGAATGGTTGGGGAAATAATAGCTATATTCCCCTCTATGTAAATCCCATGCGAGTCCAACGGAGTCACAGGGTGACCAACCTTCTCTGCTAGAGTCAATCGAAACTCTTCCTAGTCAATAAGGTCAAGGTCGGGAAGAAAATATGATCAATGATGTAGATATTCCCAAGGCTTATCACTACCATACATGTCCTCAATGATGGCTTCATCCGAAGGCAAAGTACCATCAAGGCAATCATGTGAGCAAGAAGAGTCGACTGCCCACGTGGGAAACATAATGAGATATTCCTCTCCTGTCCGTGAAGATGAGAGATTCGGTTCTGCAGTGGCTTGTTGAATCTCACGATAAGCAAGCTCAACTGCAGACAAGGGCATTCCCATCACGATGTGCACAATGTTTCCAGACGAAGAACTCATGGAAGGTAAATTCCATGAATCATTAAAAGATGATGTCCGGAATGGTACACTTTGTAATGAGGATGGGGAACTATTGGAAACAGTTCCTATAAAGGAGATTGGTGCAACAAAGTCGAAAGATCCCATCAAAGAAGAATACAATCCTACACCAATATTCCCAGTTTCCGGTTGAGAATTTTAGATCTGAGGAACTTTCGTTCTTGGTGATGCAATGGTATTGGAACTCGTGAAATCGAGTTGATCGACAGTCACAATCTTGCCTTTGTGTGGAAAGCAGATAACTCTAAACACAGAGGACATGATCGCTCGCATAGCGTAGATCCAATTCCTACCCAGCAGAAGGTTGTAGTCGATGGGTGCATCAACCACCTCGACTTCAATTGGCACGGTCTTCCCACCCAAGTGGACCTCAATGGAGGGGATAATACCATGTGGCCAAAAAGAACGGCCATCAGATGCAGTCAACATGGTCATAGAGTTCGAAAAAGGAGGTGAACCCAAAGCCTTCCAACAAGCTAACGACATAACTGACGTAGAAGCACCTTCATTAACCACAGTACGTTTAATGATTTTCTGTACGCACCTAACATGGACTTGAAAAGCCACATGGTAGGGCAACCGAGGCTGAGCATCAGTGGTGTCGAACTTGATAATGTTCGGGCTACAGTGATCCTAGACACCCAAGACACATAAAAGGGTAGTCCTCTGAGAAGGACAAGCCTGGAGAACCTCGAGAGCTGACATGTCACACGGAGTTTGACCCAAATATTCTATAATGGAGTAGTTCTGGGCGGATCGAGCATTGGGATTGTGCATCAAGCGCTTAAGAACACCTTTCGGTATCCGCGGCATAGAGTTTGGCTTCTCGATATGCAATGGAGTATCAGGAGGAGGAGGCTCATTCCCTAACGGAGGTTGTGGATATCCATAATCACGAGAGCGACTAGCAACACTGACTTCCATTTTGACCATATTAATGCATCCGTAACCTCCAGCAGGGGTAAAGGACGTCGAAGTTTCATAAGTCCCGCTACCGGCGATCAAAGCACCCGAAGAAATATTTTGGTGGTGAGGAAGGGGATCCTTCAGCACAGTTGGGACCTGTGCTATGTGCTTCGCGACTTCTTCAAGACAAGGACACAAATGTGTAAGGTGATCTTCTATGCAAAGCTTACAAGGGAATTTCACTTTACATCTAGGTTTTCGGTCCCCACCAGCATTTCCGCATCCCGAGGAGGGTTGGCGTTCTCTTTCTTAGCGTTGTTGTTCTTATTATTCCCACCCCTATGATTATTCTTCCCCTTTTTCTTCCCACCAAGTTGCTGGTTAACTGATGAGTTTGCCGATTGTATAGAGTGGACATCCGACGACAGGGTGGAAATGGATGAGGCGTGAGCCTGTCCGGGGGTAGATTGGATAATCGACAGATTGTGCATCTGATTTGTAACCAAATCTATAGGATGAGTACTTGTGGATCCAACAATACCATCGGCATGTGGTCCAGGAATAGGCTTGGGCTCATGTCGTGTTCTCGGTGCATTAGGTATTGTTAAGTCTGTAAATTTTTCCTCATTTTTGATTTATTTTCTCCAGTTTTGGTTTATTTTTGAATCTACTTCAGTTAAATTTTTGATTTTAAGTTTCAGTTTTAGCCATCTTAGAAACTTCATGGGTGATTGAATAAGTTTAGAGCCCAGTCTTTTTAGATTTTATTTGATTTTGGTGATTTTTTATATTGCAAAGGGGGTCAATGAGAGTCATATTTTCAAAAGTAGAATCATTAATGTCCTAGAGAACAGTTAAACTTATTTCTTAAACTAAATAATTGCCAGAACCTCCGACAAATTAGCAAAAAGTTAAAAAACTGCTAAATTTTGGCCTAAAAGTTATTCTTGTAGCGCTATACAAAAGTTTAACAAAGGGCGCGCTACAGGAATATCGTGGCCTGTGTTTTTTTCAATTTTCGAACTGATTTCAATCATGATGCAGAATGGGAGTGTCTAATTGCCTTGTGTGAGTGTTTTAACACGTGTTTGCAGCAGTTTGAGCATGATTTTTGTTGGTTGCTAGTCACGAAGTAAAACAAGCTCATCATTGCATGGTATGCGGGATCAGTTGCACAGAAACCAACAAATCTCGGTTTAGCTGTCAAATTTCTCTTGTTACACGCATCATTGCAGGAGAGTAGTGTTCGTGAATGAGAGCTTACTGCTAAACGGTGGATTGTGTTGCTGTGGAGAGGAGACAGGTGTGTTTTATCGCCGGCAAAAATTAGGGCTTCCGAATTCACTCACCATCAGTTAAAGAAACGATATCAGGACACCTATGCTCATAAGAGGAGACCGTTGACACCTCAAAACGAAGCTATAGGCCACGACAGATGAATAGCTGACAAGTATTCCGATATAAACCCATATAGCTGGAAAATTTGGGTTTTTTTTTCGCTGCACAATTATCTGAAAAAATTGGTGGTTGGAAAGGATAAAATAGGTCATAAAATGAGCAATTCACCACAGAAATAGCTATCTGAAGCCGATATGAGGAATGTGCATGAAATGGTTTCTCTCATGACCTAATGCCATTAAACATCAAAATATACAGGAAATAGCATCGAAAAGACTCACAGATCTATCTGTAATGCTCTGTTTTTACACAGAAGGTGTTTTGTTAGTTTATGCAAGTGATTTAAACATTGCTGAAAATTGTTATGACCTGTAAAATCACTTGCTCGGAGAACATAGGAAATTTCTTGTACAGACTTTATTGTATGGTCGAAAGGAGATAACATTGAATTGAAGGTCTGTCCAGGAGTGTGTAGTATAGTTCAAAGGAGCTCAAAGCATCAGAAAACAGCTTATAAAATATATTTTGAAACCTGAAATCAGACTGTTCCTGTTTCCTGAAAAGAAGAATATGGGGAAAAGTGGAAAAAGTGGTAAGGTCAACAGGGCTGAGCCCACAGATTTAACATGGATTCAGAAACTTCCTGACTGTGCAGAGCTGTTTCAGCAGGCAGGCTGGTTGAAATTTTTCAAAAGGATAGATGGTTTTGATGCTCAGGTGTCCTGCAATTTTGCTAAGGGACTTAAAAATGAGATGATTATAATGGATACTTTGAGATTCAAGCTGACTGTAGAATTAATAGCAGAAGCTACTGAGATTAGTAATGAAGGTGAGCACTGGTTTAAGAAGTCACCTTTCGAGTTTGATCCCCAAAGGTACTTATTGCCTAATGTGACTCCTGACTGGAACAAAGGTATTCTCATTCATAATTTCAGGAAAGAGTGGATTGAGCCCATAAGGATACTTCAGAGTTATGTGACTTGTGAAGGAAGATATTCATTAGTGTTCAAATATCATCTCAGGTTCCTTCAACACATGGCAGGGGTTTCAAAGATGAATCTGCCCTTCTTTTTCTTTAAAAGCCTGCAGAAAATGTCAAGCAAGATAAAACAGCATGATGACCACACTTCTCAGTCACTTTTTCACCATGGTCTCATAAAACTAATCATCACTACAGTGTTGCAGCATGAGGGAAGGACTTGGGACTTCTTTTTATTCTGGTCAGGTGTTCATCCTAAAAGAGAAGATCAACAACCAAAAAGACAGACTGACAAGGGGAAGGTGATGATGCAAAAGTTAGGCCACTCAGTCAAGCCTACAAGCAAACATGACATTAAAGCTAAGAAGGTGACAAAACAGGTAGCAGAAAAAGGACAGGATGACAGTCAACCCCAAGAAGTTCCAGATCACACTAAAAACAAGTTCACATTATTTGAAGACAAAAAGGAATTGCTTGAAAAGAAATCATCACCTGAAGCAGATCCTCAGGATGAAAAGAAAGTTGATATTAAAGTGCATCCTGTAGTTAAAGAAGAAATTCCTATTCAGCCAAGAAGCCCCATTACAATCCTTTCGGATGATGAAGGATATATGTTAGAAGAAGAGCAGTCTATTCCTGAGATTGAAGTTAAAACTGAAATTAAAGAAGATCAAGTTTTAGATGGCAAAACTACAAATCCTAAGAAGAAAATCAAAAAACTGGAAGTGGTAGAATTAGCATCTATTCAGTACCAAGGAAAGAAATTAAGGATGATGGGAGAGGCAGCTACTCTCTGGAGACCTAAAACTAGGTCGAAAAACAAACTAAGGTTAAACATGAAAAAGCTGTTAAATCCAAAATTGAAGACTGATAAGGTGACTATCTCTGATGAAGAGTCCATGGAGGATGATAAATCAAATATAGATAAACTGCAGCCAGGTAAAAAAGAAGATATTAAGTCAGGGAAAGTAGCAGATGAAGAAAACTCCAAGTCCATCATTGAAGACATTTCTGAGAAAATGTTGACAGAGGAGAGTAAGTCAGTGCAGGTAGCAGATGAAGAAAACCCAAGCCACATCATTGAAGATACTCCGGAGAAACTGTTGACAGAGGAAGCATAAATATTTAAGAAGTTTGACATGTTTTGGAAACCTAATGAAGAGCACGATGCTGCAATAGAGAAATTGGTTAGTTCTGACAAAGAAAATTTAAAGAAGACAGTCAAACAGTATAAGCATCAAATGAATTACATGCAGGAAGTTAATGATGGTTTAATGATGGAAAATAGAAGATTAAGAGAGGATCTTCAGGATGTTCATGACAATTTTCAGGAATTAGTGGTGGATGCCAAGGAAGCACTCAGAAGGAAAAGGGCTTCTGATAGGCACTGTTCAGAGCTGGAAAAAACAGTTGAAAATCTACAACAGGAAAATGAACACCTTCAGAAAAAGATAGCTGAGTTGGAGAAGAAACATAAAAGAATAAAGAGAAGATCCTCAAGCCCAGATGGTATATCTCTTCTTGTGGAGGCAGCGAAGGAGATATGAGGCAGTTACTAGTTAGGAGTTATTTTAGATAAACATTTTGTTTTAATTAAAGAATTTGCTATTTTTAGCAGACTTGTAAATTTGTAAAAATGTAAATTTTACTTCATCTGACCTAGTAATTCGATGGAGAGTTAGGAGGAAAAACCTAACTGCTTTTTGGAAGAGAAACTATTTAGAAGGAGAAGAAAAACATTGTAAGGGTTCTGATTTTGGAGAGCATTAGGAGGTCTGCTAAGCTGCTTATACTTCCAGACTTGTTCAGTGATAGGTACTGTAAACTCTTATATGCATTTATTGATGAAACTATGAATATATGACTCTTTCTCCTTCATTTGATCTGTGTTGGCTTCATTTTGAACTTATTTAGTTTCATGAATGACAAATTCATTTCTGGTTTATGTGTAATTTCCAGTGATGCTTGTCCTTTATGTGTGAACTTCATTTACAGTCTTTTGTTGGATTATTGTGACATATATATATCTTTATTGATATATGTGTATGATTTAGTTGTTGCTTATTTACTGAATGTATTCCCTTTATGCTCTTGAAGTCAATGACCAAAAACATATGAAACAAAACCCTAAACCCTAGTTTGAATTGATTTTTACTTTTGAGATTGTGTTGGCTTGTTACCTTAGCCTTAGTAACAATTTCTAACACAAACAGGTATGATATCATATAAAATGCCAGATTGAGCATAAACTAGGTCTAGCTGTTGGGATTTGAAAATAGCTTGTTCCTCAGTCATAATACCAGACAATGAAACGTCTTTCGAAACGTAAGGAAGTAAAGAATTAAGGAACCACTCCAACATAAACTATGGAGGAATGTTGGCTTTCACTAGCCTCCTCCGCCAGTGCCACTCCTGAATATGGTCAGAGATGTGTGTGGCCTTGTCCTGACGGAAACTGGATAAAATATCGGTACCAGTATCGTAATGAACTGGCAACTGGAAGTGATATAGGAAAATTAAAGCTAAATCATTGAAACCTCTATATGTGCCCCCAGGAAACTCAACATACCATTTCGTCGCTACCCCCGTGAGGGTGCGTTGAAATAGCCTTAAACGAATAGAGTCATGGTTCAAGGAATTGTAAGAGCACCATAAGTGAAAAGTAGTAACGTGATCACCTGGATCCTCACCCTTCTTCCCCTCAAACTTTGGATTGTTGGAAGGGAGCTTGGTGGGGAATGGAGGCCATGTAGGATCGTGACACTCCACATCATTCGTGAGATTCGAAAGATCTGGTAGATTCAATCTAGCAAGAAAAGGAAGCTGAGGTTGTGAAGCTTGATTATAAGCTCCCGAAAGAGACTGGTTCTGTGAACCTTAAGGTGGGACTGTATACATCGAAGTGGACACTTGTGGTGCCGACGAACTCTGGTAATAACCGTGACCATGACTATAGGGATAGTAACCTCCTCCAAACTGGCCTGTGTTGGAATATACAAGCACATGCGTAGTATGGATTCCATGTGAAGGATTGGGCTAATAAGTAGGACCAACTGAAAAGCCATGAGAATGATCTCCATGAGAATGGGGTCCCATATACCCACTCGAGGAAGGAATACCAGACGAGTGAGGGCCATATGAAAATGGTATGTGAGCACTCCACGGAACTGAAGAGCTAGTAAGAGGAGGGTTTTGTGGCATCACAAAAGTGTTCGAAGGTACAGGCATAGAGACATGCGGACTAAAGGATAGAATAAAAGTCATGGATCCGATACCTACCGTGAAACCTCCACTCGAAAATGGGTTCACACTAACACTAGGGGCTCATGAAGGAGGTGTTCCTCTGCCAACAATCGGATTAGAGGGAGGGATGTGACTACTCCCAAACTGATATGCGGTGAAGGCAGGCATGGTGCCCCCAACTCCAACACTAGAGCTAGTGTGACTACTAGACAGAATGGACGTAATGATTGGCGTAAAGCCGGGCATACCATAAGTAAAAGGACTTGAGGTCGAAGGGATGGATGAATTACCATAACCTGGCATCCCATATTGAAAACCAGATGTTTGCATACCATCAAATGGGTTCATGCTCTTGGGTGTGGACATCCCAAACCCATGAGGAATAGTGTGTGGAGAACCTCCTCCCCATTCACCCCTAGGAGTGGCTGGAGGGGAGTTCCTGTTGTGCTAATGGATGGCATCACAGGGACTCCAGACATAACAGGTGTAGAACTCATAATAGAAGCTCCTTGAAGCTCGTGAAAAGTGTGTATAGGACCAGCGGTAGTCCTCCGACGCTTCCCAACAAAAGGATGTGAAGGATCGCTAGCCGGTAAACCAGCTAACCTATGAGATTGACGGAGGGGCGGATCTCCATCCACGATGAATCCAAAAAGTCAACCGATAATCGTCTCCTAAATGCCTACTATATCATCACAGAGCATACACCTAAAAGAAATCTACAGCCAAATGCACACAAACAGGACTGGCTCAAGGGACCTCCCGACACTACAGTCGGTATGTCTCGCCTAGGAGAGGATTGAGACTCCCAAACTATAACCGGAGGTAGAAAAATCAATTATAAGGGCCCTCAGACTTCACTGCATGCACAGGCTCAAATCCCTATACATACAAAAACTGTGCTGTCCGACCCCTATCTGACTCAGGATACTCACAGTATAACCGCTGCAAGCACCCTATGTGATACCTAGGTAAAGCAACTAAGGCCACCACGTATAACCAATGCTCAAGCGGACAGTCGGAGGTGGGATCAATTGTATGGGTAGGGTAATTAATCCTGAAACTCAAGAGGGTCAAATCCCCCAAGAGTCCCCAAACACAAACAAATCCTGGAAATATATCCCACGTTCAGCTAGTATTGGAGGGCTATCTCCGCAACCAACCTCCCTTGACCTCGTGCTTAAGTCTGGTATGAGTAGAGCTTCCTGAGAACACTGATGTATACCATGGGTTTCACCACTCCCTGGTCAGACACATAATGTTGGTTCAATAGTCTTGGATTGGTAATTCACAATGATCTATTCCAAAACTCTAAACCTATACTAGTTGGTGCACCTTATAAAAGAGAAAATAGTTTCTAATCAATTTTAGATTAAGCGTTAATTTTAAATGGCTGTGGTTACTCAAAGGATATGGTCGTGAAATTAATGATGTGTAAATACTCAATGATATGCACACCCAGAAAATACTAGACTCATCTATCCATAAAAAAGATATGCCACTATATGACAGTCAAATCAACGATTTGAAAATAACAATGCAATCTCTTTATATTTTCATGCTCAAGCAAGTCCTAATGAAAGCACAAGCACTCTAAGTGTAAAATGCAATAACATAAAGCAAAATGTTTTTGTATTTTCAAGTATAAATGAAATGAAAATGAAAATGTTTTTGTATTTTTTCAATATAGATGAATGAAAAAATGCAAGCAGAATCAGAACTCTTCAGAAAAATGCAAGTCAAGCAAAGCAAGCAAACCAAAAAATCCCAAAAAGTAAGACTCAGCCGAGCTAATGAGCTATAAAAAGAGAAAAATGGTTAAAAACCAAAATCTAAAAAACTAAAGAAAGAGGAGTTTCTGGTCAATAAAAGAGCATGGAACAGTCAAGAAACAAGCCTACTAAGACTCAGGAACACTCAGAATTAACCCAACAACAACCAAAGATCATAAACAAGACAATCCCAGAGTTGTACGCAACTTTTCATAGAACAGTAGCGTCTATACGCTGGCTACTGTACTAACAATAGCGGGTAGATGAAGGCTAACCAAAGCTGACCCGTGTACAGGGCAAGACAAGTGGACCAAAAATGAATCAAACAACCCAGAAAAAATAAGTTTTCTATTGCAGATCCCGACGGTCAGTCAATGACACAGAAGCTCGACAAACAAAAACTCAAAATAAGGAAAAATGCCTAAAAATCCCCAAAATGGAGGTTCATCCCCAGCGGAGTCACCATTTCTGTTACGGAGAAAAAATTCCTATGGCTCGAGGTAGACCAAAATAGACAGATGACTACCAGAAATCAACTCAATTCCCAATGCAATGCTATTATAAATGTAAATGCTAATATGTGGAGTAAATAACCAACCTTCAACCGGAAGTTCGAAGTAGATCCTTGTTGAGCTTTCAATCTCTATACTTGAACCTGCAACTTAGTCTCAACAACAAATACAAGCAAGTGCATATAATATGTGAAAGATATTAGCATAAACAATAGCATGGGCCATGATATAATAAGCAAATGTAACCCAATGTAATTAAACAAACATTTACAAGATCAATTGGACGAGAAAATGAGTATTTCTATTAATGAAAAACAAGAAGTACATGATACAACCTTTTGTCGGCAACTCATCTGAACCAATAACTAGGTCCCTCCACTTGTGCCTCCACCACTTCAATCCCCCATGCAATGGCAAACTCAAACTATGAAAGGAGTTTGGTAGGTGAACATAAGAGGTTCACAACAACAAGGATTAATGGATGTAGACTCAAGTTGTGGCAAAAATCCAATAGAGTTTCTATGCTCTCTCTTTCCTCCTCCTTCCATGCACCATAAGAGCTCAATATATAACCCTCCAAAGGTAGGTGAAAGGTTGAATCGAGACGTTTCGAGGGTACATGGAGGGCCAAAGGTCACCCTGAGACCGCTTTTTGGAGTGAAAAGTGATTTTCTATTGTTTATTACCATTTAATTCGATGTACGCGGTCTATATTGGTACAACCTGCATATACGCTAGGTATATTGGAACAACTAGCGTACAGGAACAAAAATAGGGAACAATGGGTTCCTGGAGGAAAAAATGTGGATCTGAGTCAATAAAATGAATACTGAAGGTCATTGAGTGTTGATGCTTACAAGGTGGAAAATTACGCTGTAACAATGGCTATAATTTCTTAAAGCAATTGGAGCAGTAAGGCAATGTTGATAAAGAGAGAAATTTCTCACCTTAAACTATTTTTGTTTATAGCATAAGATCAATTGCATGCTTGGAAAGTAGCAAGTATAAATGTTATACACATGTATACATATTGAATTTTTGCTTGGTGAGAAGATCATAGCTAATAATTCCTTGTGTGCTCGGTAGAGAGGCCATGAAATTGGATCAGCTATGATGTGGAAGAGAAATTCCATGCTACGATGATGAATTGGAAAGGGATAATTCCTTGACTTTTATCTTGCTGTTACATTTCTATATTCTAAGTTTTTATATTGAAATTTTGGCATATGAATGTTGGAAATGCAAAGTGATTAAATAGATGGAATATTACATATGCACTAGTGGACATATTAAGAGATAATGGATATTTCATGTGAACTTGCTTATGCATGCATATGATATTTCATATTGGTAAAAGTAGTGAGGTTTTACATATGCAATGAGCCAATAATGACAATGGTTGTGGTTGATCATGATTGTCGAATCAGATATGGTTGAAGCATGGTTGAAAATGCTGACGATGTTGTTGCATGTGACCAACAACCCTATGAAGAAAGGTTGGGGAAACAAATCTATGATCAAGAGGTTGGTGGAAGGATGGTGTAATCCTTTGTAGGAGACCAAGTGATCAGGTAGCATAAAAGATGATGATGGCAACCACATGCAGGTAATGGTTTATTTATGTTGATTGCATAAGTACAAAAATGGGATTGGGTAAGAATCCCTTGAGCCATATTTAATAATCATAAATTGGTATGTATGTGATGTTGAATTCCTTTATGTGATTAATATCCCACTGGGTATGGTGAGGTATAGGGTAGTAAGGGAAATGAGCCTTATACTATCTAACTATTTTGAATTTTGAATGCATTCATATGAAAATATATCATTCCATGTGTGTACATTGGTTATGAGTTTAATAACCAAAGTAAGTGAGAACTTATGGTCCTGTTGTGGTAGTGCATGCCATATGAGATAGTCATGGTTAAGGCCATAATGTGGCTATAATGGAAATTATATAATGATACAAAAGTATCCCATGAAATCCCTATTGGTGTAAATATGGGATGAAACCTCTTTGCCAACAAGATGAGAGTGAGTGAACTACTAACGTTTTGTTCAGGTGAAGAAGGAAGGAACCCAGATAGTCAACCAGGTGATTGGGGAGGTGGTACTTGTTCTCATGTCAGAAGAAGATTGATTTTTGATCATATAGATATGGTCTTCCCAATACAATGTCATAGATCTCAAGAGGAGCAACATCTAGATCAACCTCATAAATAAATTTCGAAGCAATAGAAAATTTAACTCTACACTGTTTACTGACATGTAGTTTTGCATTATCACACACCCAACCAAGAGGGTAAGGTTTGGGATAAGGTTTTGTTTCCAGACCCAACTTCTTAACAACTGATTCCGATATCAAATTAACTTGAGAACCTGGATCAAATAGTGTATCTATATTTGTATGCTTAGACACAACTCTTATATGAAACAATTCACCTCTTCTTTTATCATTATCTTGAGATGCATGTGTAGAACTTGAACCAGCATGAAAGGAAATTTTACCTTGTACTCCAATGATATAATCTTGGTTTCATCACCTGAATTAGAACCCAAGTCCTGGTGCATTGTAGTAACAATATTATTCTTCCCTTTTCCCCCAAATGTTTTTGGTCTACAATCAAGATGTAGCTTCTAGTAGTGATCTTCATCATGCCCATCTTTTTTGCAATGAGTGCAAGAAGGATTTCCTTCTTCCTTCTTTGTAGTAGTTGTCTTTTTTCCCTTTCCATTTCCTTTGAACTTGTTATTCTTATGGGACTTGAAAGGATTCTTCTAGTGGTCCTCTTGCAAATGTTTTCCCTGCTCTCAAGGTGAGTAGCTTGTACACTTGTTTCATCCAAACTAGCAGGACTCAACAACAACAAAGTATGACACAGATAATTGTGAATAGCACCAATATAATTCAATAGAGTGTCAGGAGAATCTAAAGCAACATTCAATTCAAAATATTTCTTTCTAAATTCTTCAGTAAAATTCTGAACACTCTGGCCTTTTCCTTGTCTAAAACTTTTCCATTTCATCATATCCTTTTGAACATAACCTAATGGATAGAATTTCTTATGTATTGTAGAAACAAAGTCAAGCCATGAAGAAAGGAGATAACTATTGTGTTTGCTACCTTTCTAAAGATTTATTTCCCACCATACAAGGGAGGTACCTTCCAGACGAAGAGATGCCAACTAAATATTCACTTCTTCTTCTTTGATTTGCTGGACTCAGAAATAGACTTTGATTTTTATTATCCAGTTGTTTAAATTTTCTGCATTGGATTCTCCATTGAACATGGGCAAGTTGAAATTCACATCGAGATTCAACAATGGATTTTTGAAAGCTTCTTTCTAAGAAACCTTGGAATGATGAGAATGAGTTGAAGAAGAATATATTGGACTTGAGCTTGAGTCTGAAGGTGAGGATGGGGGTTCAGGAGGATTTCCTTCACTTCCTTGATTCACCGAAGCATTGTACTCTTATTTCACTTCCTTCTTCTTTTCCTATGCCACTCTTTTTTTATAAGTTGAAAACAACTGATCAACCATGTGCAACATCCTGTAGAAATCCTTATGAAAGGATACCTCATTCTCCATGCGAACTTAGTCATCTTCCATCCTTCTTCTTTGGGGTGCACGTCCAATCTCAGGGTTGAAGTTCAATATTTCCTTCACCTGCTCTTAGCTTGGCCCTAGTAAGCATCCACACTCACAATCCAAGTCAACGAATCCTGCTTTGATACCACATTATCCAAGATATTTTATTCGATGGCTATCATGAATTGCATAAAAAGAGAATGAACTTAACACATGTGCACCATAAAAGAGGAAGCATAAACATGAAGAAGAGAACATCATAAAAGAAGTACACAAGGCGTGTTAACAAAGTTTTTCCAAAGGATGGACTATGTCTCCAGACCCACTTCTCAATGGAGAGGAATTTTAATTATCTCAGCATAAATACATGGCATTATCTCAATATTAACACTAGAGAAAATCCGTTTCTCAGATCCAAAATCCGACTGCATTAATGACTGTCTTGGAACGGTGAAAAATGACTATATGCACGACCACCTTCACCCCCAGGATCAACCACAACAGTATCCTTCTCTCTTTGCTCACGATGTAGGATTACATAGATAAATTGTGCCCATAAGCACTTGAATCTTCCAAAAGGATCCCCCCCCAACATGGTTGAGTACCTTGGCGTGTATAGTTTTGTTGCCCCTTGGTGGTATTTTTCACATGGGTTACAACTTGTTTTTATAAATAGTATAATGGTTGCACATGCATTCATTGGCATTTGGTTATAGCTTCTTTTGAAAATGTGCCAAATTGTTATAACGATATGCTTTTTATTTATGCATTGGCTTTTAACAAACCACTTGTTGCAACCACATAACATATTGTTCATGTTTTACATAATTCCAACGCCCATGTGATATGGATTCGTTGGAGTTTACACATACGCAAAGGGCATAAAATTTAACCAAATTTTTTGTTGGCATGTTGTAACAATCATTTAAATGGTCAAACCTCCATCGTGGAGATGTATAGTGGTTGCAACGTATTGCAATGCCCCCCCCAAAAATACGATGGAATACCTTTTTAATGTGCTGCCTTGTATCATGTGGCTAGAGTGTTTCTTAATGCGAACCATGTTGGGGTCCAGCCAGTCCGACGACCAGGTTCTGACACCGGATCATCGGGCCCCATCCCCAAACTTCCATCAATCCAACCTCAAAACCAAATTTGCAACCATTGTAAATCAAGAAACAATTGCATGGCATGGTGGTTAAACCCCCCACGACCTTCCTAAATTTTGTTGTTCAACGTGGAAGTATGTGATTCATTCATTTCCAACATTGTCATCATTAACTCGCCACTTGTCAAAGCATCATTCATCCATGTCACCATATCTCCTGCCATATCACTGCCACGTGTTGCAATTTTATTGGTCTATGCCAATTGTGCCTACCACATGGCATCACCAGGTGCTTCCACATCATCACCTTTTGCCTTTATGCACACAAAAACCATTGTTTTGCAAAATATTCATAATTGAATATCTTTCTCATCCAGAGCCAATTTGAGGTTCCATTTACGCCGTTGGGTTCATCTCAATGAGATCTTCGTAATCCTACTCTTCTTGTTGATATTTGCTGATTTTGAAATTTTGGCCTTTTAAGATCCGCCTGGATCAAAGACTTAAAAGTTGTGGTTATAAAGTTGGAAAGGGATAAAAAGAGGAAGTTAAAGGAAGAGTTGATGGAGATAGAAGGGGAAATTGAAGATATTTTCTACAATAATAGGAAATGTATTTTGTTGGAAGACGATCAAAAAGTTTTACTTTCATTAGAAGAAATGAAATTGAATATCCTCTGAATTGAAGAGGAGACTTGGTTTTTAAAGAGTAGAGCTATTTGGTTATCTCAAGGGGATCAAAACATAAGATGTTTTCATAGGTTTGCTAATCATAGGAGAATTTTGAATACTAATTGGGGCTTATCTAATGAAAATGGTAGTATTTTATTAGAGAATCAACAACTTAGGGAGGCTGCAATGACACACTTCAAAAATCAATTTAATGATCCAGGGAATTTGTCAATAATAAGTTAAATGAGAGTAATTTAGTGCTATCCCAGTTTTTTCTTGGAAGAAGAAGCTAAAAGCAATGTTGACCCTATTTCTTTAGAGGATATAAAAAATACTATGTCTGGTTTTGCAAAATCTAAAAGTCCAGTCCCTGATGAGTGGACCATTGAACTATTTTTGTCTTTATTTGATATCATGGGACCTAATATTTTAGAAGCTGTTGAAGAATCAAGACTCTAGGCTAAGGTTGTCGAAGCTTTGAATGCTACTTTTATAGCATTGATTCCTAAAAAATCTAAGCCGGGATCCTTTAATGAATTTAGGCCCATATCTTTATGCAATCTAATTTATAAAATCATTTCAAATATTATAGCCAACAAAATCAAGCATGTGTTGTCAAAGTTCATCTCAAGGGAACGATTTGGGTTTTTAGAGAATAGACAGATATTGGATGCCATTGGGATTGCTCAAGAATGTTTACACAATATCAAGATAAAAAATCTAAAGGCATGTATCCCAAATCTTGATTTGGTGAAAGCTTATGATCGATTCAATTGACATTTCTTGTAGATGGTCCTTCTTCATGTGGGTCTCGGTTTGGATGTAAGTAGTTGGATAATGAGCTACGTTTCTTTAGCAAATTTTGTGGTTTTTGTAAATGGAACTCCATTGAATTTTTTTGAGATATTGAGGGGACTTAGAAATGGTTTTCATTTGTCGCCCCTATTATTTATTCTAGTGGTGGAGAGCTTAAGCAGGTTGATTGTCACATACCCCAATTTTGTAAAAATTATGTAATTGTTTTATTATATTCCTGAGACATTATGTTAAATTTAATGCTAAGTAGGGATGGATGACTCAGCAGAGTCAACAGAAGTGGAGTGTAATTCAGAATATTTTATTATTAATAAATAAATTGTGGAGACAACAACATGGGAGAGCTGTTAAAAAGAGGTTACTGGTCAAATTGGTGGATGGAACTAGGTGGAAAGGCAAAAGACAAGTGGCAGCATCCTCAAACACTTCCTAAGTTGCAGGTGGCAACTTCCCTATATTTGGGGTCATGATTCCCCAAGAAAGTGGAATCAGAGCAGGTGGCTCATTAATGACAGTTAACCCAACAAAGACCTAGGCAATATTTTAAAAAGAACTCAATGAACATAGCTGGGGGCTCGAATTTTTCCATAGAGTGAATGCATTCAGGTGAATGCTATTTAGGAAATCCATTGCGGAAGAGGGAAATATAGTAAGGAAGTTGTTTCAGTAGGATTGCTGCAGTAACTTGGTTCCGGTATAGCTTTTGGGCTGAGAGAATTGACTTTGCTGCACCTAGTTCCAGCCAGGGAGACCATAGCAAGCTCGGGGGTCCTGAGAAGTTGCTGTCTGAGCACTCTCCAGGAGTTGGTAGGGAGGAACTGCCTCCCATTGCTGTTGTTGTCCACAGCTTAAACAGGTTCTGCCATTTATTTCCTTATGTTTATTAAGTATGAATGGATGTATGTTGTGTTTATTTTCTATATGTCTGAGGAGTAATTAATTAGTAAAGTTAGTATCTCAGAATAGCAGTAGTTAAATTTGGTAGAGTTACTATGTTTTTCAGCATCGCTAGTAAGAAGTAATGCCATTAATACATTACTAATAATGTATCTATAATGCATTCAATATAACAGTAATACTTTAAGTAATAATTTATTATTACAATTATAAACCTAGTAATTATAATTGATGAATAGATAAGTAAGGTTTACGTACAAAGTAAATATGCTCTGTGTATACAAAATTAAATAAACAATCATAGGAGACAATAGTAAATTATAACAATAGAAATTACGGTATTTATAACCTGATCAACAATCATTGCAGGAGAGTTGTAGTCACAGTTAGGATATCTATAGAAGGGTACAAACCCTAATTAAAATTAAAAATTTAACAAGTCATTACATAACAACTTAATCATTGTGCAAAACCCTAACAGAAACTTATCACAAATAATTTATCAATAGTTAAATAACCTAGGTATTAATTTAAAACAATAGGGTTAACAGAACATTATTTAGCTCAATCATCGAGCTTAGTCAGTAGGGTAAATACCATTCTTTTAACTCTTAATTATCCACAGAGTTATAATTTAAACGATAGGTTAAGCACTGAACCTAAATCTTAACTGTAAAATTTGGGTCAAACCCTATCAGTTCAGCTTCAGTTCAGCTTATGCAAGTAAAAAAAAAATAGAACCTAAGAGTTAAGACAACAAATTCACCTATGGCCGCATCATAAGTTCACAATATAAGTGATTATAAAAACATAGAATCTAATTATGCAGGCGTCAAACAAGCTCAAAAATACAGGAGAGCTTTTTAATAAGTCATATTTTCAAAACCCTGGGTGATAACCCTGAACCATTTAAGAGTGCAGTAAAGAAAATAAGACCACGAGGCCGTAACCTCATCTACAGGCAGGCTTACAGCCTTCATTTTCTTTTATACACAGTCTCTTTTCTTTATAGAAAATACTTAAATACAACAGAAAAAGCGAATGATTTCAACATTGACCGAAGCCATAACAACCCTTCACAATACAGGGTTAAACCTGTTAAGGAACTCGTTTAACAAGCAGTTAAAGACCAATCAGAATGAATGTAATCACAGAGTCGCTCTTTACAAACCCTAACCATCCTAACAACCAGCAAGGAGGAAACGCCATGGTGAAAACTAGGCTTACCAGGTTAAACAACCAACTGCCGAAGCTTGTGTCATCCACGCTGTAAGTGGAGCCAGGGCCTGCAACGAAAGAGCAATATCAGTTAACACTTCAATTTTTGTTTGGGGTTAAACAAATTCTTTTAATTAGAAAAATGAAGGAGAAATCCTGTAGCTTACCGGTGAATCGAAAGAAGTTCAAACACAGTAGATAGTCTGATAACCACAAGCAGAGTAAGTGTAAACCCCTCCCTTGTCACCGAAAATAACGAGGTGGCAGAAGCAAAGGGTATCTTCCATAATGGAAGCTTTAACAGAACCAAATCGAGAGATGCAGTCACGCCATGACAGGGTCAGTATTGGTAGCAAAGGAAAAACCCTAGGTTTTTAACAACCTTATGTCCGCTAATAGCAACCTTTAATGACTCCCACACAATGCAGCAGACAAGCACGAAGAACTGAAGTAGCATAGAAGCTGCCACCAAACAATGTATCAGTAAAGTTTGGACAGGAGGGTTCACAGAGCGATCGAGCCCGAAGGCGAGGGAGAAATGCCAAGTTAGGGTTAAGTCAACATTTTATATCATCAACGCATGGCTATGGAATGACCACATCGCACTTCAATATATTTCATGCAGTGGGTCGAAGTTCTAATGTTCACGACAAGTTTTTCCCATTGATTGTTTTCCAACAAAATCATAGCATGGTTCAACAAAATCATGGCTTTGGCAAACAAAATCATAGCACGAATATTCCATTATGGTTGTAATACCATATTTTCCCTGTCATACTATTAACAATACAAATGTTAGAACAATGCTTTAATATTGCATAGTAACCATTAAAAAAACTATGCTTTATTAAAACCTTGCAATATAAATATCGTTCAAAAATTCAGTCTTGAAGGTATTTTAGACATAGAGGAAATGATTTTTAATTATAATGGTTATAAGGATATGGATATAATGTTAACTATAAGTGATTCATAAAACTTATCACCATTTTTCCTTATACCCTAGTCTCTTGTGAAAAGACAAGAGATAAAACATTTCTATTAAGTCTATAAGACAATAGGGTGAGGTTAGGTGTAGTGCTTGTTGTTATCAATATATTCATAAGCTTTTAGTAGTCTTAGATTTCTTGTTATGACAAGTAGACTTTTTGTTACCCTTAATGCGCAACGAGTTCAAACATAATAGCTTAATAGGTTTTACTCAATTGTCAATCATGGAATTAGGAGTAGTTTTCCAATCCATGCAAACCCTTAAAAAGTTAAGAGGAGACATGTATCCGACTGTAAATCTTGTAATTGTTAGAAATAAGAAAAATATATATATTGATGACTCCAGATCCCATATAATTGAAGTCGTAAATCAAAATATATTCTAACTTAAAACTTGGCTTGATGCGATAACAATGGATGAGTAAAAACTGGTCTGAGTATGGTCACCCAGTTGTATTCTACAGTGCTAGTTAAGAAATATATCTGCATTACAGTGATATCATCAAAGGACAAATACTCCTTAGGGTTATTTAATTCATTTATTATCAAGAAAAATAGCTATCATATTCTCTCGTAATTTCCAACTCTCTATCAGTAAGATTATAAGGAGATCATAGGAAGAGTTCTCCCTTTAAACACTTGATAACCTGGCTAGCATGCTTATACTTTTACTGAATGATTTGGTACAGCAAATTGTTATATAATACTTTAAAGATTTGTTTGCAGCGACCTGAACATTACCTGTATATCTGTAAGAGAAAGAAAATCTGTTTCATTAGCTCGGAAGCTAAGTAATCCCAATATGTTATGGCAATTCCCCCTTGTGGTTGCAAAACAGAAAAACAATCAGTAACTGACAAGAAACTCATCTTTAAATTTAAGTATAATAAAAGAACATTCAGTTACAATTCGGATAACATAAACTAATCAAACCGCTAATGACTAGAATTAATAAGATTATATGCTATTTTAAAAATTTTAAATTTTTCGGAAATTTTGGGTGTTGACATTGAAATAGAAGGAATTTGTGGAGGGTTGGTTGAAAGGAGTTAAAATTTCTGCACATTTAGTATTACTCATCTTCTATTTGTAGATGATGTATAACTAGTCAGAAAAGTATCCCTAGAAGAATGGAAAGTCTTCAAAGAAATTTTGGATTTATTCTATCAAGCCATTGGTATGGTTGTGAGTGAAGCAAAGTTAGAATTTTTGGTAAATGGCATAGAGGAGGAGATAAAAATGCAAATTGGTTTCTTTTTTACTTTCCATTTTAGTTCTGTCAATGTTGGTATAAAATATCTTGGTTACTCATTGAAGCCCAACAATTATTTGGTTGAGGAATGGTTATGGATGTTGAGAAAATTTGAAAAGAATATAAGAAATTGGTGCTTTTGTTGGATTTATTTATGGGGACCCTTAATACATGTGAAAGCGGTATTGGAAATATACCAGTTTATTCGCTTGATCTTTCTAAGATCCCAAAATCAATTTTGCATAAAATTACAAAAAGAGTATTTAGCTTCTTGTGGAAAAGAAATAAACAGAGGGAAGGTTTGCATATGATGAGTTGGGATAGACTAGCGAAACCAAAAAATCTTGGGGTTGGGCATTAAAAAGATTTTTTTTTTGGATAAGATTTGGCAACAAAAAGCTTGTGGAGAGATATGTTCTCTAATAGGTTGTGGCTTGGGGTTATTAGAGAAAAATATCTGAAGAATCTGTCAGTTTAGAATGGATTAGATTTGATACAAAAAAATGAAAAATATCTCCAATATTTGGAAGTGTCTAGTTCACTCTTTTAATATTCTAGGTGAATGGTTTGAATGGAGGCTTGGGAATGGTCGGTCCATTAGAATAGGTGAGGATCCAGTTATTGGTGGTGCTGAATTTTATAAGCTATATCTAGATCTAATCAATGCCCTACATTCCAAAGGAGTGCTTTTCGTGGCTTAGGCGATTGGTTCACATGACAGTTTGGATGATTGTTATTGGAAATCAACTTCTAATCTAGATCTTCAAGGGAATCTAGGAGTGGAATGGAACATATATACTTTTGGTTTGTAGAGAGGAGGCTTTCACCTATCTGAAGAAGATGATATGCTTGTATGGTCTTAGGACAAAAAAGATGGGAAGGTAAATACAAAATTTGCTTATGGTGCTATTGTTTCCTCAATTTTAGTTGTTTAATAGAAGTGGTGGTTCACCTCTATGTGGAAATGGAAGATTCCATTGAAAATAAAACTTTTTTGCTAGCTTGCCTTGGAAAACAAAATATTAACTTGGGATAATTTTGTAAAAAGGGGAGGAAATGGTCCAAATGTTTTGTATTCTTTGTTTCAATGAGGCTGAGACTATTGATCATTTAATGGTGTATTGTTCTTTTACAAAATTGGGTTGGCAGGAAGTAAAGATGGATCTCAATTAGCTCGGGATTAGTATTTTATTTATTTTGCTTAATATTTTCAGAAGTGGAGAGTCAAAATCCTAAAAATGGAGAGAGCTACTATGCTTTATTAGATGGTAGATCTGGAAGCACAGGAATGGAGTTCTCTTTGAGGGGAAGCTGAAAAATGCATTGAGAGTCAACATCAAAGCTACTGGATCATTTGCAAAAACAATTGAGGAAATTTCTGAGAAAAATCGAGTTGTAAAGGCTCCATCTTTCTTGAATAAGTGGTCTACGAGGCTTTTTTATGGAGCTTCACAAAATAATGGCTCAAAGTGTGGGGCAAGTTCTCTTTTGAGTCTGAATAACTTTCATGTTTTCAAATTGAAGATGAACTATGGTAGTGGATCTAATACTAGAGGTGAACTACTTGCTTTTTGGAGTATTTTATATTTAAATGCTCATGTCAAGAATATTGTAAAAATGTAGGTGGTTGGGGAGTCCAAGGTTATAATAGGTTATATCAATAAAAAAATTCAGCTATAGGTAGCTACTCTTGATAGTTGGAAAGCCAAGATTATTAGACTCCAGTCTGATTTTGAAGAATTAGCTTTTCAACATGTTTATAGGGAATTCAATATGGTTGCAAATGTGTTTTCCAAACAAGCTTTGGATATGGATGAAGGTCTTATTTTATTTTCAGAGATTAGGGAGTCAATTGTTATCTCAAAAGGTTCTAATCCTATATTTGGACATCGAGTAGTAGTATGAGGAATGGATATGTTCTTTTTTGAGTTTCAAATTTTGGTCTCTGTTGGGATTGATAGGACTGTTATTTTTTTCTTGGACCATAAGTGGATAGATGATTCTAGTGATGCTTCTCATATTTTGTAAATATCTGCTTGTGGGTGGTTATTTGATGTATTTTGGCTGGATAAGTTTTGTCTGGACTATCACTTCTTCAGGTGAAGTTTGAAAACTCTAGGATTAAGGATGTAATGTCTACTTAGAACTTATTTATACTTAATATATGAGTATATATATATATATATATATTTTCTTGTAGAAAAAAAGACTAAATAGACGTGGTTGTTAGATTTCACACATTGATAGCATAATAATTCAAATGCATAACCAATATCACTAGAAGAAAGACAAAGCACAAAACAATAACACAAAGTTTATCCTGGAAAACCCAAACGGGAGAAAACCCAGCAACCTTCGTATATAGATGATAATCCCGAAATCAGAGTACAATCATAAAAGAGAAAAGATGGAAAATGTCTTCCAAAAGTAGAAACCCCAAAACAGTCTTCTTCTCCTCTAGTAGATGAGAACTTCTCTCTCTCAAGTAATGCAAACTTGATTTGAGTGGATGAGTGAATAATGAGGTGAGCTCACCTCTTATTTATACAAGTGCAAACCTGAAAAATTCCCTAACTGGGCCAACTTCTCTTGGGGAGCAATAAATAATTTTTATTTTAATTTTCTTTTGCTTGCTTTTCATCCCAAGGTTTACATTGATTCTTTCAAGGGTTTTACATAATTAAATACATCAAGACCATCTTCCTTAGGAGGTACAATCAAGTGCAATAGAAATACAATAAATAATATCTTCCAAAGTTGCACAAAATCCAACAACGGTGACATTTTAAAAAACAAAAGCTGCTTGCAACTTCGTCCATGCCTTTTAGGGAAATAAATATAAAAAGCAAGTGGTTGTTATGCCAATGAAGTCTCTTCCATCAACTTGTTGTCAACAATAAAATTTCTTGGAAACAAGCATCAAATTTTTTTGTCCCAATTCACTGTGCAAGTAGTCGACAACAACTCTGGTATATTATTGCTGAAGCTATAACACCTGACGAGATTAAGTGTTAATCAGATATGGTAGACTTGTTGGTGTATCTCATGAATTCCAACAGATCCCAAAAGACCCGTACTCAGTAGACACCTGGTGTATTAAGTGTTAAGTACATCTGGTAGACTTGTTGGCATATCTCATGAATGCCAACAGATCCCAAATGGATTGTACTCCATTGAAAGAAGCTTGTGTTAGAGCATTAAACTAATAGAAATATGACAACAATGAAGCCACAATTACCACCCATTTTTGGCCTTATCTAGAGGGTTTGATTTTCATGGAAGAGGTGGCACCGATGAAACTTGTTTAGGAAAAGTAAATATTCCAGATTCATCAATGCATGAATTTCTCAAGGCAACTCAACCTATTTGGCATGATTCTATTAAGAATATCCTACTTAGGTTTGTAGAAGAGACCAAGGTTATTGGATTCGATTCCTTTGGCAAGTATACATGCTTAAAAGGTGACATGCATTTGAGAAATAAACCTTAGGTGACAAGAAAGAGATTTTAGCTTTGCATCTATCTCCATGGTTAACCAAAGAAGAAAGAGTAAGCATTGAAGAGGAAGCCATAAAACTTAAACTTTCATACATTGTTATCATTGATGAGGGAAAATAGGCGTTTGTTGTTAGTAGATAACCTCCAATGCTATTTTATGATAATTTTGTGTGATGATGCATGGGTCCACTAGTTGAAGCCTTGATTCGGGGGAATAAGATGTTCGCTAATTTACAAATGTTAGACACCATTTTAATGCAAAACATGCCATTTTTTCATGAAATTCAGAGATATCATCAGTAAATGTTATTTTTTGTCTTGGAAATACTAGATTTTTATGGTCTGATATCACCCAGTTTTAGTTGCTCATTGCAAAAAACACTTGATCCTTAACAAGCATTTCAAGTTCAAGGCCTAATAAAGTTCCTTTCTTTGCTTTCCATAAGAAGTTTGTTTAAAGACAATGAATATTCACAATGACTAAACTAGTTGTTGCACTTGGTACTAGAGACCTTGTAATGGGGTTGTATTCAATTTCAGTCTATGGCAGAAGATTGATTTCTAACTGTTCTATGTACATTTTACAATGACATATAGATATAATATCACATAATGGTAACTTGTAATCTTATAATAAAGTATGTAATGAAGAAATATTTATCTTTGAAATGTTATTGACCCACTTTGTATAGCGAGATAGTTGACACGAATTTAGAATCCGTGACTTTGCAAAACACTATGTTGTGATTTCTTTTAAGTCATCATAAATTTTACTGAATTAAATTGAAATATGCACATTCAAAGTAGCTAGCTCACCTATTTAATAAAATTATGTTCTTTATTTATGTAGGTTTGCCTTAATCCAATGCTCGCTTTACTTCATCTTGTCTATACCAACATCGTCCTATTGCATTTGATAAGGATTTTTTCCAGAAAAATGGATAATTAACACATGTATACAATAGTATCACATCAAATCATATTTAAATACAAGTGTACAAGAATTTCATTCAATCAAAGTCAATGTTTCAATGTAGCCAACATGTCTAATTCAACTCCATTGCCAATTCTTCATTCCATCAATTTGTGATGCTTATATGACATATATTGTCTACAAGGATGCAACAATGAAACCTCAAAATACTCATGTAAGTATTTCGGTCTAGCTGAACTCATTCTATCAATTTGTGATTCTTATATGACATATATGGTCTGGTCTCCAAGGAAGCAATTATGAAACTTAAATACAGTCATGTAAGCCTCCTGCTCTAGTTGAAATTCAATTGATCTAATGGAAATTGTAAATTGTAACTAAATATGAAAATTGATTTGTATGAACCAAGGCCTTACATGTCAAATAAAAAAAGGTAAATGCTAAAATTCAGTTTATAAGATCCTTTTTTCTACTTGACATTCAATTTATCTAATGAAAATTGTTAATTGTAACTAAATATGAAGGTTGATTTGGATGGACCAAGGACTCACATGTCAAATCAAAAAAGGTAAATGCTGAAATTCAAGTTATAAGATCATAAAGCCATTGCCATTTCTCTGCCATAACAAAATTGTAAAATTAAGTGAGACCACATGTTTATGATGTAAGGAAATTTTAGCTACAATATGATCTTTAGATGATAAGCATGGACATAAAGGCTAAAATTTCCATGCATGCTTCATCTAAGGTATCTCCACCTAGAATCAACACAAGTAAGCTTTCGTAGAGTACATTCACTAAAATCATACTTTGAAATTCAATTTCAAAGTATTCTTCGTTATGAACTTGTGAATCTACAATTATTAACTTACATATCTACAAGCATGCAATGCAATGGGTAAATATTAATAGGACAGGTCACAGAATAGAAGATCTGAAGTTGATGCAACTTTTCTTGGTTAGAAATATTCTCTTCACTTTGTTTGTTGTATGATATTATGATTACATCTAGAAAATCAAACAATTTGATTAATTAGAAGTAGAACGGTTTTGTTGGTGAATCCTAGCACCCCAAGATGATACTTTGACACACATATTTAAAACTAGCTCCCTGGATTTAATCAGAGAGTTGACCTTCCCATATTCATCTCCATTATTCTTTTGCAAGTTCCTTCTAGAGGACACATAAGATAGTAAAAAAAAATATAGTAAATATTGTAAGTGCCAATGATACATTTATCATGCTAAATAAATCCTTATTTAGCACATTACATGAGTGATGAATCACACCACAATACCAATCAATATCCCCATCATGACAAGCATAAAAAAGAGGTAACTAAAGATTGGAAATCACAGTTTATAATGCAACAATAACATAAGATAGTTCTATATTTTGTGATCCAAAAATGCACAAATTCGACATCAAACTTGTAATGCCCCTAGAATGACTGTGGACCTTAAGGGCACCTTTCAAGTGACCCGGTTGAACAACTTCGATTTAGTGGTTTCTTGAGCCTTGTTATGTCTTAAATGATTGAGGAAAACCTGAAGATGTGAATGATGACAATAATTGATAAATGAATTAAGGAATTAAATTATATGTGTGGAGTGGGATAATTGATTGATTACATCTTGCTTAATGATTAGCCTTGATTGATCAATTCAAAGTGCAGTGGGACAGTTACAGTCCTAGCTCTGCAACTTGGGAGGATGCAACTGAGATGCGCCATAGCTTTCCGCATTTATTCTGAACTTCGGGACGAAGTTCTAAATAAGTAGGGGTGTATGTAGTGCCCCTAGACTACCGCATACCTTGAGGGAACATACTTGAGTGATCCAATTGATTGAAACATTAATAAAACGACCCCTTGATGTTATATTGACTATATTCATAACTACGACTGATTGTGAATCAATAAAATAATGATATATGTGTATCTGGATAGTTGATGTAAATAAATGATTGCATGTTGTTTAATGATTAACTTTGATTATGAAAAATGTACATGTGAAAGATGCTTAACGACTTGCTGTATGATTGATTATGTGATGAGAACGAAGAAAATAAATATTGACGAGATGCATTTCTGATTAGATGAATGAGTAATGTTATGAGTAAACAATAAATGCTTAACGAAATAGCAAATTTATGAATCATATTATGATAATTGAAGACAATACTACTAATATATGTTCGTGAGAAATGTGTGTAGCGGCAGGTGAAACGGTTCACCGACGGACACACAAGGAAATTGAAGGGTCGTAGAGTACGGATAAATCACACACGGGGAGAATGACGACGATGTCGACTTCCGACGGAATACCACGCATGAGCAGATAAGCACCGATCCGCTTGCTCAAGAGGAAAGCGTGAGGGCGTACGAGGTGGGCCACGACGGAGCTGGTCACGTACGAGTTGGGGGGCGCGCAGTGAGAACGGACTCACTCCTCAACGCCATTAGTCCCTAATAGCGTGTAGACGGAGGATGGAAGGTAACGCCTCCTGAAATCCCTACATGAAGTTCCCGCAAGTCAAAACGAAAGGATGACGGCAAAAGGGCCCAACGGTGCGGTACCCTGCCGAGAACAGAAAGAGTGGACGCAAGGACCCAATGATGTGGTACCTTGCTGAGGAATGGAAAATACGGATGACTGGACTCGACGGAGTGGTGCCATGTTGGGGAAATGAAATTAAGGAACGAGGTGGCCCAACGGCGCGGCACTGAGATCCTAGTGAAAATGATTGTTAAACTTAATAGCATGAAAAAATATAAGTTTGCACCTAGAACATTACTTAGAAATGCATTTGAGTACTTTAGGAATTTGCACATAAATGATTACTTTGGAATTTAAATAATATTAAGTGTTATTTAGACATTTGCACATGAAAGGATATTTCTGATTATTTAAAAATATTAAAAATATTTATTTAGGAGCAAAATGGAATCCTAGGCATGAACAACTAGTCAACCCCACCTACATCACATATCTAGGAGTTAAGTGAAATATCTGGGGGACAAATATGAGCAAACTTAGGAATGTTGGTACATCTCCTAGAAAAGCTGACACTTGGATGTGTGAGTTGTTTTTATTTAGAATTTAAATAAAATAAATAATTATGCATGAAGCGACATGTGTCGCATGAGATTTTCCTTTATAAGGAAGGCATTGGGAATGGGTAAAGGACCCAGACCCTGGATGACTATCGTAATTTTGAGTTACCTCACGACTTGCTGCTATTGAGGGTTTGGCCAGAAATCTTGGTGGGGGGGGAATCCCAAGCTGGGTTTCTTGATTTTTGTGTGTGAGCTCTACGACCCAAAGCTCGGGGGAGGCCATGCGACTGAAAGCATGAGCCTATGGTTGGGTGACGAAGCTAACGGTTGCTTCGCCTATGGTTAAACGAGCTTTGCTGGAGGGATCCTACGGAAGACACGGATGGCAGTGGACAAGATGGTATCAGAGACAGGTTATGGTTTGTTTTAATTTGATAAGTTATTCATTTATTCATTTTATTTATTTAGTCATTATGTTTTCTAATCTCTTTTGTATCAAGTGGTTGAGTTTCAGGTTAAGCAGGAAGGACCCTACAGGAGGGGCTCTACAAAACTAAGCCACACCAAATAGATCTATGAAATGCAATTTTAGTGCTGGAAGTTAAAAACAAGTTCTAGCATACCATCACTATTTAATTCTAATCCACATCCATCAGCATTCACAACCACAAAAAGAGCAACAAAAACCTCTAACAAAGCCTTAAAATACATGTAAACAAAGAAAACCACTATGCTAACCTCTAACAAAGCATTAAAATACATGCAAACAAAAAAAACCACTATTCTAGGCCTGCTAAGCAACCTAGAGTGTTTTAATTTTCATTAGCCCTTAAATATGTGCAGTTTGATGAAGTGTACCCAAAACACTAGGATAAAGATGTGTGGACAATAAAAATCTTTCCCATTTCCATATAAGTCAAACTCTATGAAATTGACAGAAGTAGCCACATGTTTGCTAAACAAAATACAATATTCACCAATTAAAAGGTAGTGTGGATACAAAACCAAAATTTATGAATTTCTACTTACCTAAAAGAGTTGCCAATGTTCTCAAGGGGTGTAGGACTCGTGTCCTATTTTAATGAAGTTTATAAATAAATCTACTCTTACCTTGTTCCATCCCGGTGTTTCAAGTCTCTATTTTGATTTCTAACTTATGTTTAAATTTGGATTTTCATGCCTGCATAGTGTAACATATTTACATATACAAGTTGCTATATATGTATTTTCTGTTTTATCTATTTCTAACAATTTCTGTTTGTGCAGGTGTAACAGCATATAATTACATGTACAAATTCACATAATTTTTGTTTTCATAACTTGAAATAATAATATGCCAGAGGTAGGAATGATCATTATACTTGTAGGATAAGTACCTGTAAATAGCTAGTAGATCCCTTTGCTGTTCCTTTTCCCTGTTGTATGTCTTGCAACCAAAAGCCTTCCCAAACCCTTGAAACTCAACCGACCAGACAATCTGGTATGCCATCCTGCCAACTGGTGAGATCTTGCCGAACACCCAGATCCAAAGGTACCCCTTTGGATCCCCGAGCCCAAACTGAGTACAAGCCAACCAGTTCTATCCCTATGCAAATTCTCCAACAAGAACCCTGTTCTCTTCTGCTCTGTAATTTCAATCTTTGCTAAAATTACCAAAATATTCAAAGGTGAAGATCCCTTCTCCCCCATTGTCTTCTCGACCTTATTCCCCCTCTTTGCTGACTCTCCCCTTCCCATTAATACCCCTATCTTCAACTTAAATGTTTTAACCCCCATGTCAGTCCTCGAGCTCTTAACCTTTGACTCAAAACATTAACTTCCATTATTTTAATATTCTTTCCTTATTTCAAAATATAATATTTTATTTAATCAATAATAAAATTTATATATTATAGTTTAAGTTTTGGGTCGATTTACTCACCAACCGTAAGTGTTTTACACTTACACATTTCACCACATTAATTACAAGTCAACCTCGGTGACCTAATAATTAAATGTTTCATAATTAATTTATAATTAATTTATCATTTTTATGAACAATTCCAAAATGTATATCTCGACACTTGTTTATCAATTTCATATTATATCTATTTATAATTTACCCTATGTTCTATTTAACTTCGGCATGATCATAATAAAATTAATAGTTATAAATTAATTCTTATCCATATATTTTAATTAATTAACTAACCATGTAATTAATACTAACTTATCAAATTAATACTGCTTTAATTAACATTACAATAATCATTTAACATTTTAACCCTTAGTCTTGACTAATTAAATTCATTAATATTCAATCATGCATTACTAACCAATTGCATTAATTACTACCTAATTTAACCATAACTTGTTTATTAATCAACAATAATTAATCATTAATTGACAATAATTAACATTATTAACATTAATCGACAATAATTAACATTAATCAACATTGTTAACATTAATCGACAATAATTAACATTAGAACTTGACCATCATTCATTACCACCTAAGTTAATCATTCAATCTATTCCATTATCTTAATCATAAATTACTAACTCAACGTATTAGTTTAATCTCCTGGTTAGATAAGTAGTAATAATGTAATTAATGCCTAAACATTATAGTTCAGTATTATTTCATGCAATTTATAAATATGTAGGCGAGTTATGTAAGTGTAGCTACTGCTTACATACCTCGCGTAAGTACACTAACAGTACTAAATCACACACATCAATCATAATCACAAAATTTATTGTTTACTAACACAGGTTTAAACATAGTTTCCAAGGTACAATCTTTTACCTAACTGCATCTTATTAAGTTATGACAATTCATACATTACTAAGTTAGGACACATAATCAATCAAAGGTTTTCAACATACACAGTTAGATAACGTTTTCTTCCCGACTTCAAGATACACCTATCTACCTACACCATCTACCTAATCACAACTAACTTCCACATCCTATCCTTTCCTCTACCGGACTACCCTGAAGTGTCAAGCCATGACCGGCTCCGGTTAGAACCCGTAAGCGGAAGTGTCGACTACATCGACCAAGATACCCTAGTAGGAAACCACCAGTCATCATCACACACCTTGGGGAGCGCGCCATAGCACAACCCTCCCATGACTCCGGGTTTTGGGGATAAACGGTGGGTAAAGCCTCCACCCCCCTATTTTAACAAGGGACTATGTCTACACCGACATAATAACTGTGTTGCGACTTGTACTCAGTTTGTCATCGTATAACCAATCTGGGTGGTTGAGTTTCCTGAAACCCTACCCCACCCATACATCATAATAAACATCATAATACTCATGCGAAAATAAATAATGCATCACTTGCATACCATTTATCTTTCGGAATTCATGTCCTCGAGGCTCTCCCATCTCATAGGATCCGGCTATCACTTAGCCATTTTAACTTGTAAGTTAGTCTCCGAAATACGATCTAGAATATTGTGCATAAATCCTCGACATGTACATACATTTCATCACAACATAACAATAATCAATTCATTTCTATTTACCATGCACCTGGTACACATTCATTCATTTAACATATAACTTTTAACGGTATCCACGATTCCACGTACCCATCATTCAACAATTTGCATATATGAGACATAATTAACACATGATATATATCAAAACATGACTACATATCCTAACACTAATATCACCCACACACCTATATATATCTCGGCAAAATAATAGAACCATATGTCCACAGTGTCGTCAAACTGACGAAGTCTCACAATCAAGCAAATACAACATATAATAATAGTTCAGGTAGAAATGTCAAAACGAGGCGTTACAAGGGGATGATTGAATCCACTTTGGATGCACCAAACTTAAATATAATGTGAAAAATAATCTTACTATGAATATCAAAGAGAATTATAAATAGAAATGACTTTTTCAAATGAATGAAATTATAATACTTTATTTTCAGTCAGTATTGCTACATACTTCAGAAACTTGAAACTTTGAAGCAATTCCAATACCTTTCATGCAATTCATTCAAAGAATGGTGGTCTGGTTGGAAACCTTCTTGGTTCATATTTTGTGTAGAAGGTGACTTCAGATACATGCTCTGCATTGACAAATACAAATAATAATTATAAACATCACCATTCTTTTCTCTGCTTCTTAGTAACTAGAAAACAACAAGAGTGCCCTCACCTGTCTTTATTTTTCTTGCAAGACATCTTCAACAATATCACTCAGGCTGGGAAAATCATCAGTTTTGCTCTCAGTTGCCAGGTGATTTTTTTTCTTCATTTTTTGCATTGCACTGGGGTTAATAAACCAATTTGCCTAACCTCTTTGTGTAGCCCTCTCCTATATAGTTTTTACCAAATTACCTTTCGATGGCATTACATCCAGGATTTTTCCCAATTGTTTCACCCCAACCACCTAAAACTTGAGAATATAGTCAATGTAACGAGGAGACCCAATATCCAATTCCTCTCCTATTCAATATAAAAAAGTTTACAATCACATATATTGACTGGTTGTCTCCCAGCTTCAATTGAAGACAATCTCTTAAGGCTATTAACCATTCCAAATAACCAATTCAAATTTGATGTCAATTTCAGGCTTCCCCAATTTTGAATCACACAGATCACATCATAACAAAAATAACTTAAAATTAGAAAGTGCATGCATTTAAACAAGAAAAATGGCTAATGCTCTAAAATAATAACTTACATACCTTATTGAATGCAACAAAAAATTCCATATTGATCCTTAATATATCTAAATCTATGTTGGTTTTATTTTTATTTTTGATGAGTTAAGAGCCGGCATGAACTTTTTTAATTAGCTTTTATGACAACATCTCCCCCATACTAAACTGAGAGCACCTCGCTTCTCTCAATGCAACAAGCATATATATAGAACCTTAGATAAAATTCAATCCATAAACAAGCAAGTTTGAATTTCTTAACCACCGTAAGTGATTCTCTGCAAGTCCATAAATGGGCTTGGTAAGGTATACAACTAAAAATGTTTGATTTGTGGATTTCTCTTTTCTTGAACATAATGACCATCATGAAAATCTACAACCAAATAACTATCTTTTACACTAAAAAAGTACAATCTAAAATAAGTTCACTTTATTAATATTTAGTTTGTCTATTTTTCATATAATTACTATTTATTTGAACATAACTATTTTTTACTCTAAAAATTTACAACCTAAAATAACTTCACTGTATTAAAATGTAATTGGTTTATTTTCCATATGATTATATAATATTAAATAATTTCACTAATTTCTCTAATTCTATATAGTTATATAATAATAAAGTTGTATTTTAATAAGAAAAAGTCTATAATCAGAAATGTTGGTGATATGTAAGAAGATAAAATAACTTCATTTGCATTTTTTATTTATTTTTCATATAAATAGGAAAACTGTATGATCAAAATTGAGAATTTAAGATTATAATTGATAGCTGTAAATAAAATTGGGTCACTTAAATAAAAGTAAATTTCCACTCATGCATGTACTTTTGAATTTTGTAACAATTTCATACTCAAACATAGAACCTAACATAATATTCCTTAAAAAGACAATATATGACATATGATCATTGAAACTACTTACCTTGTTGTCATGTGCCTTCCACAACAGTGTTTCACACTTTATAGTTTAACCATAATATTGTTATTATAAATTTATCATATTTTAAAAATGTTTTAAACTAAGAAAAACATAATCCTAAGTTTAAAATTAAACCAGCTATAACAAATCCAACAAGATACCAACCATAGCCCAATTGTTGCTTGTTATACATAAATTACTAATTAGGTTACTAAAAAGTTGTTTACCAAAAGGTTGTGGAGGATGAATTGCCCTTCCAAATTAAGTATCAAAACCAGTTACAAAATAGAGCTCCTTCTGGCATTGGAAGTAATTGCTAATTCGGCTTTGCAAGGAAAACATAAATATTATTAATAAAATTGTTCATCAAAGTAATCATTTGAGAGAAGCTAATGAAAATTAGATTTAAGGTGACAGATAGTTGGTAATTCCAGTGATAACTTGTGCAAAGACTAGAAATGGAATAATAGTACCCCTGTAATGAAAATACAGAACTTGGATTTTGTATGCATCCTGAGCTCTTACATTCTGAAGGTTGGGCAATGTTGGAACCTTTGAACTTATTCTGTTGCCTCCTCTTGATCATAGGTTTCCCCATTCTTTCATCTACAATCGAATAGGTCCTTTCAAATCAATTAATCCTCTCTGCAGATCATGTCCTCTGTAATCCTTAACCTCTCTATGAAAATACAATCATTTATTTGATTGAAAGCAAAAAAATAACTCACCTTGTATTTGGGCTAAAAAATATTTCAAGATTTAGTTAAAACATGAGAGGGATCAGCCCAAATTCCAATTGCTTCATAATCATAGCAATAACTGAAATTGGCTTATTAGTTTCACAAAACCAAATCCATTAAGTCCACCAATGCCTAACAACTGGGTACTAAAGTTGGCATGTTTGTTGGCCGGATTTTCTGTCTATGGCCAACTAAGGGGAACTAACCCACACAAGGAACTTAAAGCAGCCTCCGATATGTTTGGTATGGATAATTCCCGCAGGTTATGGTCCTGCTACCATCTAAGTTTCACTCTCTTAAGGAGAGTCCTACTACTTCAACATAGAAAAAAGTGTGTCCTAGACTAATTACAAATTAAAATTTAAACTAAACTCTAATGAAACTACTAAGTTAAAACTATATATTTATCAATAGGTTATGCTAATCTATTTAAAATGAAATTTCTATTTAACAACTATTAAATCAAAGGTTGTTGTCTATATCTAATCTATGTTTTGCTCTCTTAAGGAGAGTCTCACTGTTTAATGATATGAGTTCTGAAAATTGAAATTAGATTTCATAAGATTTAATGTAACTAAAATATATAACTAATCTAAGATGCAAATTTCATTAACTGGAAACATACAGGTTTAACAACTGTTAAACCTGCAGCTTGCAATTAAAATAACACTAAAATTTTAATTTAAAACTAAAATTCAACTAATATATTTCTATCCTATCCTGCACAGGATCATAGAAAATTAATATTAACAGTCAAATTAGTTTGAATCTTAGGATAAATTTCATCTTGATAAAAATCAGAATCAAAGCTGAATTATAAATCAAGATGCATTATATAATAGGCCATATTCTCAGAACTTGTAATCAAAATAATAATTACTAATTGTTTAAAACATGGTTATTGAAACAAACTAATTCAACTAGTTGTCAATGGAAAATGAATTAGCTATAAAATCAAGACCATAAAATATCATGATGATATGAAAACAAGCAAGATTAAATCAAAAGAAATTTTTGTGAAACTGAAATAAAACTTCAAATTACACTTGAGTAAATAATTGTCCATAGGTCCTAAACTTTAGAAATAAATTTACTTGAAGTTGAAAATTGCAAACAAAGAATTTACAAGTTCTTTTGCATCATCCTTGCTATCCATCAACTGGTAGTTCCTCCTTCTCTTTCTTCAAAAATCTCATGAATCTTGCAAACTGGAAATAATAAAAGGAAATCAATTTCCTCTCATCAATGAAGATCCCTCCTCTATGGAAGCGCCTCCTCTTCCTTCCTGTTAGAAAAAAACATTACAAGAAGAATACAAAGATGGCAAGAATGAAAGTCCTCCCATTCTCCACAGACCTCCCACACCCTTAGCAGTCGAATTGTATCTGTTTAAATAGAGGGAAGGGATCACAATAGACTCCAGAAAACAGATCTTATAGCTAGACACACAGAAAATTATGGAAAAATATGGCTCAAATAGGCTCGATTATCTCAGAGCTCGTACATTTGTTTTGAAAACGGCCCATGGAGAAAGGTAAATAGGCCCATTTGTGAAGGGGTTTTTCAACCATTTGAGCTAATTCCTCACGGTTTTCCCACAATCATCCATGCAAAAACACGTCTCTCTGCAGGTGCACGATTCTGTTATCTTTAACTTCTTCTTTTATGAACAGTTGTAGATCTTCGTTGTATAGTGGACTTCCTTTCATGATATAGTTACATCCAATTCTGGGAAAAATTACACCTGCACATACAAGATAAACTAATTAACCCTCTGCAAAAGATTTGATAATCTTTGATCGTTAAAAAATTAGGCTTAAAATGTTATAAAGGAATACATTTTCATGTGATGTAAAAATTCATTTAACCATCGTTGCATTTTATCATAATCTTTAATCCATACATTATTGCATTATATCCACATGAAATACTTCAATGGTGACTTAAAATGTAGCAATAATTTTAATCATAAAGGTGACATCATAAAGTTATAAGGAAACAAAATTTTTTAATTTATAAAGTTTATAAATGTGTTTATCCTTTATGAAAGAATATAATATCAAATGCAATTCTTCTAGAAATAATGTAGTCTCCCATTTTAAGAGCATTTTCAAGAAGTTAATAAAAAGGTAATTTGAAAAAGTTTACGAGTATATAAAATTGATGTTATTTATAAATATATATATGCAAACAATTTTAAAATTAATAATAATTTCATAAACTTTATCAAAATAATAATAAAATCAACTTATAAATAAGATGATTCCGATTCTCATTAAAGTGTGTATATGCAAAAGAAAATGTCCAAACATTACTTATGGGTCGCAGATCGAAATTGGCAAGAATGTCGAAAAGTCAAGATAATCCAATTCTTTTAAAGTCAAGCATACAACCAACTCAGGTAAGGTCAAAGACAATTATGTAACCATTATTAAGCCACCAAGAAGCCAAAAGACTAATGCGGTAAGGATGAAACTAACCGTCAAATCTCAATTTCATGAAAGGTAAGAATTCTAATCAAATGTTAAAAGCTTTGCAAAAGTCAACGGATCATTCTAATTCAGAAATAAGAGCATGGTCCCGTTATTTGATATAAACTCTTTCAATACGTAAATCAAAATTATTACAATTGAGATTTTAGTTAATTAATTATGATCTACCAAAATGGTCGTTAATTCACAAATACACCGACAATTCAAAGTTTGTTACAATCGTCGAAGCATCATATAAAATCAACCAAGCCAAACCGAAGAATATGATTAGCTCGAATAAGCTCAAGTAAGACTAGGTAGGTGTTGTTCATCTTCTAAAGGGCCAAAAGACGCCAACGAAAAAGATATCCAAATGACCAAATCCTTATACAATGAAATCCAATCCAAAGAACAAGCACTGCAGAAAGCGAATGATCAAAGAGAGAAATCCAAGACCCACCTACCAAAGCAAGGAAGATAAGATAAAAGAAAACCAAAAACAAAATATTTACAAAATTTACATGGGGGCCCCTTTTGATTTTACAAAAATCAAGGGGATTTGTTGGGGTGCCAAAAAATGGCGACATGCTGAGCAAACCAGTTATCTCTGTATGTTTACCTGAAAATTATAGATATAGGAAAACATGATAAAGACTTCCTGAAACATCAAATTTCACACCACATGACATTCTCGCATCACTAGCCTATGTAGTAAAGTTTGAACTAAAATGTTGTCACAATCAAATGAATTATCCCAACTATTATTCAGAGACTTCATAAAGATGAATAATTTTTAAATATATGCACAACAAATAAACTTCACCAAGAATGCTTTCTTAAAAGATAAAGGATAATCTGATAAACATCAGCATAAAGATATAACCTCCACACCATAAGAAGATATCAAGATTAAATTCCCCATCCATCATATATAGATAACTAAAGATAAAATTTGTTTTTCCTCATTTTCTCATTATATATATATATATATATATTTGAAATAAATACATTAAAAAAGGACTACTTCCCTAGTGTGATAACCAGATAACGACAATGTCATTCACAAGCACTACTAGAAGTGAGCAGGATGGCTCGTAATGAGACCCCCTGTCCCCCAATCTTTTGAACCGAGAGCCACTACCCTGGCTTTGTAACCAAATATTGGCAATGTCAATCTAATAGAACCCATTGTAGTGCCTTTCATCTCAGGGTAATTTTTTTTTTTTTTAAGGAACATTACATAAACTTGATAATGAAGAAAAACATATCTCAAGAGTAATTTTCTATGTACCTATAGAGTAACCCAATAACTCGACTTCAATAAAGTAAGGATTTTACTAACACCATTTTCATCATAAGAAAACAATACATAACTATCCTATTCCACTTTACAATTAACGAGACCTCCATGACCGATTTTAATTTAAATGCATACATATCTTTACAATACTTGTAATTTAAGATAGAGTCAACACATTATCTTTCTAATGATGGACTATAGTTATTCTAACAACACTTTTATCTAATAGATAATAGAGGTGTATATGTAAAGACACATAACTTGTGTAATCGACAGAATCAACAAAGCAAAACCTTTACAATATATGACATTAAATAAAAGCAAACTCTTTCAAATTTCCCACATATGAAATAACCTTTATAATTAACCTAAGCCCCAACATGTGTAACCATCGAAAACATGCCTAATCCAAATAAGCACTTCATCTATACATAACAATCCTTTACCGCATACAATCGTTATGAAAACATGTTCATTCGGTGCATAATTATACAAATTCCAAATTTACATCTAATTCTAAAAACAATTCAAGTGTAAATTCCTTAAACACACAATTATCTAAAATGTAATATTTATAAAGTCAAGTCAGATGTAAATACCCATGCAGTGAGGATATAATTAAACAAAAAATTCGTAAACACACGTCATAAATGTAATGATATTCAAATAATTTGCAATTCAAGAATCACAAATGTTTAATGCATTGGGACATATTTCATCACAAGTTTTTCGGAAGTTATTACTTATTCCTAAATCAGTTAGGACGTTCATATTTATCAATGCTATAAATATTAAACTGCCACATACTAAAATAATATCGATCACATTCCTACCCGAAAATTTGATAAATAAAAAGACTTGAATTTGCAGTAATTCCCTTCCCTTATGTAGTTATATAAATGACAGTCAACGATTTATAACTTATCATATGTTCTGTGTTTCTGGAAATGTATAAATTGTGGTTTTAAACACATTTGCTATTTATATGGCACTTCTTATCCTTATGACATATAATAGTACAGATTACAGTTTTTGTAACAATTATACAAATCAGTTCCGAGTTCAGAAAACATACATATATAAAATAAGCATTAACATTAAACGTTACTATTCACATAACTATTCTAAATTATTTTACATATCATAGGACCAGATACAATTTTCGTAACTATTGCAAATATAAAATGATGAACTCAAGACATAGAACAGATTTAAATACGCATTAGCATAGACTGCCACGTGAAACCAGTGAGTAACAACCATCCGCATAGGAGAGGAGGTACGGATCACCTCATGCCTGCACAATGGAACATGATTTCCGAGAATCACACCCTTTTCAGGGCAGTTGACAGAATGCCAAGCCAAATCTCCAATCGCCATAAAAGGTTAATTATTTACAATGGCTAGTCTGTCGGTGGTTGGATAGGAAATCTAGCCGAGGTTGGAGTTATGAGAACTGTGATCTCACGGTCAGCACTTCCTTAGACCAGTTAATCGATCAACAAAATCTGCACTACTCTCGTTCTGTCTGAGGGTTCGATGCAGAGTGGATTAACAATTAGAATAGGGTAAGAACATAAAGTCACAAGTATTCTTCCCATCACTCCAGAGTCAGTTAGCTCAAGGAAAAGACGACAACGATTAAGCACAAGGGTAAAGGGGGTAGATAATGGATCTAATCGACAGCTCAAAGCGTTCTCGGAATATGGGGTTTGATGAAAAAAATTTCATTTTTCTCATTCAACACAGTAAATCAAATTTGAACAAAAGAATTCTAAAATGACAGGCGGGATGATTCATTGCTTTAGATCTCAGATTCATATCTCATATATAAATGGAATCGCGTATCCTTTATTCTGGATTGACTCCTCGGATGCATAAAAATGATACAGAGCAGAACAGTCGATTTTACACCTGAAAAGAAAATAAAAACTAACTAAAAACAAAATCATGACAATTGTTTCCAACATCGAAATGGACACTGTGTCAATTATGTGGAACTGAATTTAAGGTAGAACAGAGACATAAAGGTCATTTTCATTGTTGAAAAGTTCATGGAGTTTTTCTTTTCATTGTAGATCTGGATACAAATTTTCACCAATGAAATCAAATCTCATACCCATCATTCCTCACCAAATTGATATTTAGTAGCTCTTCACATTGAATGAGTCCAAGATTCATATCTATACATATTTACCGAATTAACCTTGTTGCAGATATATACACTAAACAATTCAAACTCAGACTTCTAACTAATTACCAATTTAAATTTGCAAATCTAAACACACACTGAAATCATCAATAATTAAATCAACCCTGTTTTAACTGAATATCAAAGTATTATTGTGTCGATCGATCTTAGTACGAGACTCAGTTCATTAATTAAATTAGGGGTTCGATCAGGGAATGAGACGAGCTTCTGTAATTGACATACAGGCCCGATCTCAGGGATTCGATCGTCGAGGGTTGGTCCGCATGCAAAAACCTCAACATTTAAAATTTAAAACGAAAGAATCTGAATAAAAAAAAATCTTAATCACTGAAAACATAAGATTGACCTCTGTCTTTAGAGCCACTCACTAACATTCTAGGTGGAAATCGGTTAGCTGAACATTGATAATAAACACAAAGAACCCATCAAAAGGAGCCGATCCACGTATGAGTACAACGAGCTCTGTAATGGAGGTACAGAGTCACTTAAAGTTACATCAATGATTTTTGAGTTGTAAATCAGGCCATAACATCTAGATCCAGAATTAAAATACTTCCTTGGGATAAATCCTTTCAAGTGAAACTTCTGATCCAATACGTTACCACCAAAATAACAAAATAAAATAAACCGATAAATGTAAAAATATTCTCGCCTAGAATATTTCATGGACGATCTCTACTTAAGAAACCTTTACTAAATTTTATGTTTAAAAACTTATACGACATAACCAGAGGTTCAACATAAAAAAAATTCATATATTAAAACAAAGATTTATATAAACTTCCTTCCAAATGCATAACATAAAATCTTTTAAATAAGCTTTCGAACTACACTTTTACGGTCATAAATAAAAGATCCACTAACATAAATTATTTAGCTAAAAGCACAACCATAAACAAATAGATTACTGTCTGAAAATAAACATAACACAAGGAATACCTCTCCGGCGACGCTTGAACAATCTTTGATGAATAGCGGATGAGTCACAACCTCGATCTTCCCGTCGATGTGATGAACCTGCAATAATTAATTAATGCAAATACATGAGATATCAAAAATAATAGAACTCAGAATCACTTTTATATTGATCATGGGCCACTTCGAGGGGGAAACCTCCTTTGAGCAAGCTCAATACAATTAACTTCACGGTGCCTTCATAGGCCTCAACACACACTTATATACTAAGTCTAGGCACCAATACCATGGGTCAATACTATGTGTCAATACAAACCATGGGCTAAGTCTAGGCACCAATACTATGAGTCAAAACCATGGGACATATAATACTATGGGACGACTTACAAAGCATATGCGTCCAATACTATGTGTCAATACTATGGGCTAATATAAACTATGGATCAACAAATACTACGAGACGACTTACAAAGCATATGCGTCCAACAACAATATACTAACAAAGTAAAGACATGGGTTCCTAACATCCCCTCTCCCTTCGAAAAAGATTTTTCCTCAAATCTTTAGATGTGGAAATTGATGCAGAATCTGAAGGAGTGGGTCCCCTGTAGCATCCTCGGGTTGCATTCCGAGCCACTGGCGCCTTTGGATTTTTAGGGAGGATTGCATGGAAGGCTGTAGACAAAGAAGAACCATATCAACGATGTGAAAAGTGCGCTCAGAACGGTGCTGATCGGCTTGTTGTTTCAATCGAATTCTTGCCATGTGAAAATTGTCTTGCAGAATGAGAAGAAGTTGATCACGGTTTCGAAGAATTGAGTCAATTGCCTGAACTGGGGAGTTGCTGAAGGTGTATGGAAGAAGAAATGGTGGTGCATGTACAAAGACTGCTTCATATGGTGTCCTTTGAGATGTGGTACTATACTAGTGGAGCGCTTCTAGGAAATCCATAGAAATAGTTGTCCAAATCTATGGAGGGATGGGTAAGGGTTCGAGCAGTCCTGAGAGGAGGGTCATTTCACCCTTGTTGACCTGGAAAATATCACAGTCAACCACCATCGGTTGAATTGTCCTTTTGAGTCCCTACCAAAATAAGTTACATTGTTCCTGGTCATATGTTTTGAGGAACCCAGAGTGCCCTACTGATGAAGAAGCATGGAGTTCATAGAAGAGATAGCCCCGTTGAACAGATTGCAACCAATTTGGAACAAGCAGAGAAATAGCTGTAAGAGAAACTGGGTCATCAAATGTGCGAGGAGGAGCATCTTCCACCATATTGTCCTTACGCTTCTGGTAAGTGGTCGCATAGTCATAACCCATGAGTTGGATAACCCATTTCAGGTGTGTTGGGGAGGAGACCCGTTGTTCCAGGAAAGTTTCCAGACTCTGGAGATCAGTCTTGATGTAGAAATAATTCCCCAATAGGGATGGCTGCCACTTCTGGACTGTATGCAAAATAGTCATCATTTCCTGCTGAGAGGTAGATGCGGCTAAATTCTTACCGGAAAGGTCTCTTGAAGGCAACAAGCTCATTGGTTCAGCAAAGACACCTGCATATCTATCCAAGGAAGTAGTGGAGACTGTTGATGGGTGCATCTGAATGGAATGGAGCTGAGCGATGACACCATGTGAATTCTTCTTAAGTATTTTTTTCAGGCGATGTGAACTGATGATGCAGAGAGACCCTGGTTGTAAGCCCATAAATTTGTGTTGTGCCCCATTGACTAAAAACTGCATCCAAAGTTCAGCAAAATCCCATAAGATGGGGCCAAGTGTGCGTAACCATTGAACGCCCAAAACCACATCACATCTGCCTAAGGACAAGGAAAACATGTGAGAGCGTAGGTTATAATCTTCCATAGAGATACGCACATTGTGACACTTCCCCTTGCAAGGTAAGGTGCCCCCATTGGCAACCATGACTTCAAAGTTGGAGCAAGGATGGACAAAACAATCAGCCTGTTTGGCAATCCGAGGATCAATGAAGTTATGAGTGCTACCAGAATCAATGAGTATTGTAAGAGGGAGATTCTTGAAGTATCCCTTAACTCGCATTGTTTGTGGGGTGGTGATGCCGGTTACAGCATGGAGAGAGATCTCGGGTGGGTCGTCCTGAGATGGGGTGTCAACAGGTGGGTGTTGAATGTCGACCTGATCATCTACTGTATTTGGAGCTTCTTCATCAAGTTTTGAGGCAGGCGGAGAATCCACATCCAAGAGATAGAGCTTTTGTTGAACACATCTATGTCCCCGAGTGAATTTCTCATCGCAATTATAACAAAGCCCTTTTTCTCGGCATGCCTGCATCTCTGTTTCAGACAATTGCTTGATAGGAGTTGGTTGAGGAGCAGGCGTGATGGGAGGTCGTTGGGAACCCATATTTTTGAAGGGAACAAAGGTGGGTTTGGAGCGTTGTTGAGCTGCGATCTTGTCCTCAGCCAACTTAGCCAACCCTAGGACTTCCATCATTGTGTTGGGACAAAACATTTTGACCTCTGAGCGGATTTCATCCTTGAGACCACTGATAAAACAACTCTTGTAGAATTCATCAGACAATCCTTCTGTGTGATTGGCTAGTTTCTCAAATTCCGTCTGATACTCTCTCACTGTGCCAGTTTGGTGAAGTTTAGTGAGTGCTCCTGTGAAGTCGTCAAAATAACTAGGACCAAATTGTGACAAAAGTAGTTGGCAAAAATCTGTCCAGTTTGGCTCGGGATGAGCTTTGATGTACCAACTGTACCATTGAAGGGCTTCCTGTTCCAAATGAAAGGATGCAAGTGGGAACTTTCTGAACATCAAAAGTATTATGCAGACTGAAATATTGTTCTGCTCAGTATATCCATCCAGTCGGATCAGTACCATTGAAGCGAGGAAAATCAAGCTTCGACCCACGAAAATTGCTGGAAGAAGAGAACCCGGTGGCTGCAAAATATTTTGGCTGTCGGTTATTGTTCATGGCTGAATGCTGAAGATGGAGGCTAAGAAATTTTTCATCCAGATCTTGGAGTTTGGTTTGGATGGCTGCAAGTGCTTCCTCCATGGTGTTTTCTCCTGTGAGAGTGACAACCATAACCAGTAATTTTTTTTTTTTTTTTTTTGGGGGGGGGGAATGGATAGAAAAACAAAAACACAAGCTTATTTAGTAAGGGGAAATTTGGATTTGGGAAAAACTCGTAGGGGTAATTGGGGTTTGACTAGGTTTTCGACACTTTCTGAGGGATAGGGAAGCAAAAAATGGGGATTTTAGAAGCGGGAACTCTATGGTAAAATTTGAAGGCAATCAATTGAAAATTGAAGAAGTTATGGCAAACCCTAAAAATAGACAAATGTGGGATTTCTGGTCTTGGGAAGTGGAATTTGGGATAGGGTCTTCAGGAATGAAATATGCAGAATGGGATTGCAGGGAAGTCAGTGAAGTTTCAGGGAAAACAAAGTTGAAATAAGGGAGATATGGCCGAAAAACAAAATTTTATACCATTTTTTTTTCCAGAAATGGATCGGCAACAACAGCGTGGAAGGGATCCACAACAGATGGATCTGCAATGGCGCGGAAGGGATCGAAAATGGCTGGATCTGAAACGACGACTGGATCTGGAAAGACTTTCAAAATAGATCTGAAACGGCTGGATCTGGAGCGGAAGTGATTGGCAACAGTTCAACTAAAAATAGATATGGACCCCAGGTATGTACGGCTTCCTAACAGTTCAGGTGTTTCACTCGGCCACCAATGTTGTCTGACGGCTTGCGTATTGGGGAAGTACCCCTCACTCCACGGCTGAGGTAAAACTGATATCTGCTTTGCCACAAACGACAGCTCTTGGTTTACCTCACGGGTGGGGACTAGTCAATCAGGTAGGGGTCGTTGCTCTTTTCGCTGGCAGGTCCTCTCAATGGGCCAGCTACTTTGGGGTTCCTGTGGTACTCCTCACAATGAGTTTTAGGGCTTATGCCCAAGTACTTCCCAAAGTTAAGCGGATAGGGATTATTCCCAAATCCGAAGCTGCAACAGATGCAAAAACAATTTGGCAGAAATTCCACCCAACAAGCCCAAGACAGTGCTCTGATACTAGATGTGATGAACCTGCAATAATTAATTAATGCAAATACACGAGATATCAGAAATAATAGAACTCAGAATCACTTTTATATTGATCATGGGCCACTTCGAGGGGGAAACCTCCTTTGAGCAAGCTCAATACAATTAACTTCATAGTGCCTTCATAGGCCTCAACACACACTTATATACTAAGTCTAGGCACCAATACCATGGGTCAATACTATGTGTCAATACAAACCATGGGCTAAGTCTAGGCGCCAATACTATGAGTCAAAACCATGGGACATATAATACTATGGGACGACTTACAAAGAATATGCGTCCAATACTATGGGTCAATACTATGGGCTAATATAAACTATGGATCAACAAATACTACGGGACGACTTACAAAGCATATGCGTCCAACAACAATATACTAACAAAGTAAAGACATGGGTTCCTAACAGTCGATCCCCACGTATCACCGGCGGACACCTTGGTTAAACCACCCTACCACTCCAGAAGTACTCTCCTTCCTTCCAGACCCCTGAGCTAATCGGGTCGTAGAGTCCACACACAATAATCAAGAAATCTAGCTTGGGTTTCCCCCCCACCAAGATTTCCAACCAAACCCGCAATAGCAACAAGTCATGAGGAAATTCAAAATTACGATAGTCATCCAGGGTATGGGTCCCTTACCCATTCCCAAAGCCTTCATTTTAAAGGAAAATTCCATGTGACACATGTCGCTTCATGCATAAATACATATTTTATTAAATTTCTAATTTAATAATACTCACCCATCCATGTGTCAGTTTTTCTAGGAGTTGCACCAACATTCCTAAGTTTGCTCATGTTTGTCCTCTAGATATTTTACTTAACTCCTAGTTTTGAGGTGTAGGTGGAGTTGACTAGGTGTCCATGCTTAGGATTCTACTTTGCTCCTAAATAAAGATTTATATTATTTTAAATGCTCAGAATAATCATTTATGTGAAAATGCCTCAAGTACTCAAATGTATTTCTAAGTAATGTTCTAGGTGCAAACCTATATGTTTTTATGCAGTTAAGTTTAACAATCATTTTCACTAGGACCCCGGTGTTGCGCCGTTGGACTTCCCCGTTCCTTAATTTAATTTCCCCAACATGGCACCACTCTGTCGAGTCCAGTCATCCATAGTTTCCATTCCTCGGAAAGGTACCACATCGTTGGGTCCTTGCATCCACTCTTTCCGTTCTCGACAAGGTAGCGCACCGTCGGGCCCTTCTACCATCATCCTTTTGTTTTGACTTGCGGGAACTTCATGTATGGATTTCAGGAGCCGTTACCTTCCATCCTCCGTCTACAAACTATTAGGGACTAAAGGTGTTGAGGAGTGAGTTCGTTCTCACTGCGCGCCCCACAACTCGTACGTGACCAGCTCCGTCGTGGCCCACCTCGTACGCCCTCATGCTTTACTCTTGAACAAGCGGATCAGTGCTTATCTGCTCATGCATGGTATTCCTTCGAAAGTCGACATCATCATTACTCTCCCTATGTGTGATTTATCCGTACTGTACGACCCTTCATATTCATTTATGTGTCCATCGGTGAACCGTTTCACCTATTGCTACACACATTTCTCACAATTATATATTAGTAGTACCGTCCTCAATAATCATATTTGATTCATCAATATGCTACTTCGTTAAGCATTTATGTTTTACTCATAACATTACTCATTCATCTACTCAGAATTGTATCTTGTCAATGTCTACTTTCTTCATTCTCACCTCATAGTCAATCATACAGCTAGTTGTTAATCATCATTCACATGTACAGTTTTCATACCAAAGTTTGTTGTTAAACAACATGAAATCGTTCATTTACAATAACTACCCAAATACACATATATCATTATTTCATTGATTTGCAATCAATCGTAATCGTAAGTCTACTCTAAATAAAATCAAAGGGTTATTTTATTAATGTCTCAAACAGTCAGGTCACTCAACAGGTGCCCTCAAGGTCTACAATTGTCTAGGGCACTACACACACCCCTCCTTATATAGAACTTCATCCCAAAGTTAAATTTTGTTCTAGTACTTTCGGTATTTAGGTTTCACTTTAATTTTTTACTTTCATCTTCTTGTCATTCTCTTCCATTTTCTCAAATAGTCATGGCTATAAGCATTAGTGGTTCAGATCATTATTTTTCTTTTTCACGCAACCTGGTTCCATATTCATTCTCAGGAATTTAATCATAACTTTGCGCAATGAAAATCCCATAATGCCTTCATAATTATCAATATCAAATTAGATTTTCCATACCCCCCAGTCATGTATGAAGGTCTATGATGTCAAAATTATCTACAAGCTGTGTTGTGTCAATAACCACCAAGTAGTTTTTCAAATCATCATTCAACATAGAAAATCCAAGCAAATATTCAAAACTATTCGGTCATCCTTCCCTGGAAGACGAGAAGGTAAACATCATAACATATTCGGTAAGATATAATCATGGTTTTAACAAATCAGGAGAGACCCTCAAATAGTCCAAAAACCAAATTCCATAAGACTACTCCCCAAAACCCCTAAATGTTGGTTCTCAAATTGATAGGATTTGAGGCATCGAGAGTATAAAGTTTTAAATTTTACCCCGTAGTCCTTTCATCGGTATCATTGCATCTAAGTTAATGGTCTTATTGTTAAGATTTAATATGCTAAGACAGAAAATAGCAGCATTACATTCCATTTCACAATAATAGCATATACAGGATCACTGAAGAAACAACAAGCATAGCATAAACACAAGAGACACAGATTTATCCTGGGAAACCCTCATGGGGTAGAAAACCTAGCAAAGCTTCCTCAATATAGATGACCAGCAAATACAAAATATTTAACCCTGAGCATAAGCTCCTCCTTCTCCATATCATACCTCTCTCTCATAAGTGCGCCACTCTCAAGTGAGTAAGTGTGTGTGTTAAATGAGGAATACACCTCCTCTATTTATACACTACTCCGACTTTTCTTTTACACAAATCATGTAGTCTCGTATTTAACCATTGGGTTAAATACCCCATTACAACTGACTAGGCCGACCCCTCTAGGGTGGTCTAATAACCCTTTGACCCACATAACACATACAGGGCCGACCCCCACTAGGGAAGTCTAATAACCCAAGTTACCACATTCCGACGGAGGAATAAACATCTCCGGATATACAATAAGATCTTCACGGAGGAATGAATCATCTCCGGAATAATAAAGTACAAATATAATATTCTTTGAAGTTACAATATCTCAACACTCCCCCTTAACAAGAAGGATATTATAACAACATCTGCACGAGCAAGGAGTCATCAACGTCATACATGATACATCTATAAATCATTGGAAGCTTTCTCAACATCATCAGTAACTCAACCAGTTACTGGAACATCTTCAATACTGGAACATCAACATCTTCAGTACTGAGTCCTTATCTTCTGCAGCACTCAAACAGCTACAGCAACATCAACATCAACATCTGAATCCTCACGATCGTCAGCATCATCATCACATGATCATCAGCATCGTCATCACACGATCATCAGCATCGTCATCACACGATCATTAGCATCGTCATCACACGATCATCAACATCGTCATCATATGATCATCAGCATCATCATCACACGATCATCAACATCATCATCTAGATCAATATGATCAGCATCGTCACATCATCTCGATTTACAGCATCTGGTTCATCACGATCTACAACATCTGGTTCATCACGATCTACAGCATCTGGTTCATCACGATCTACATCATCTAGATCATCTACATGATCAGCATCATCGTCATCTAGATCAACGCAATCAGCAGCATCGCCATCTAGATCAACACGATCAGCAGCATCGTCATCTAGATCAACACGATCAGCAGCATCGTCATGTAGATCAATACGACGAGCAGCATCGTCATATAGATCAACAGTATTAGTATCCACACCAATACAAGTATACACATCATCAATACAAGTATCCACACAATACAAGTATACACATCATCAATACAAGTATCCACACAATACAAGTATACACATCATCAATACAAGTATTCACACAATAGCAGCATACCCTGCAACACACACGATCATATTACAGGATGATCAATCCTGCTCTTTTTAGGACATAGGTCCATGGATGATGCAATCCTGTCATGTACCTTTTGAATGGAGGTCCAAGGATGATCCAGTCCTACCATGTACCTTTTGAATCGATGTCCAGGGATGATCCAATCCTATCATGTACCTTTTGAACCGAGGTCCAGGGACGATATAGTCCTATAATTCAATTTTCGGAGACCTCATGCCTACGGCTCAATTCAAGGGACCAAATTCCGAGGACGATCCAATCCCCTTACCTGTTCATTCAAGATTTTATTTTCGGAGACATCTTGTCTACGGCTCAATTCAAAGGATCAAAGTCCGCGGATGATCCAATCCTCACCGTTCATTTAGGACTATGTCCAAGGATGACTTAATCCTTAATCGTACATTTAGGAATATGTTCAAGGATGACTTAATCCTCAACCGTACATTTAGGACCATTTCCAAGGATGACTTAATCCTCAACTGTACATTTAGGACCATGTCCAAGGATGACTTAATCTCACCGTGCATTTAGGACCATGTCCAAGGATGACTTAATCCTCACCGTGCATTTAGGACCATGTCCAAGGATGACTTAATCCTCACCGTGCATTTAGGACCATGTCCAAGGATGACTTAATCCTCACCGTGCATTTAGGACCATGTCCAAGGATGACTTAATCCTCACCGTGCATTTAGGACCATGTCCAAGGATGATTTAATCCTCACTTGTCCACTAAGGACTTCATTCTCAGAGACATATGTCTACGGCTCACTTTAGGATCGAAGTCCAGGGATGATCCAATCCCCACTTCTTTCTCGGAGACACCTGTCTACGGTTCCTTTTAGAACATGTGTTCAAGGATGATGCAATCCCCTTGTCACCTTAGACCCTGTCTAAGGACCATCCACCAACCTCTCTGTCGGCATCACCAATATAGGTATCCACATCATCGACCTCACTGTCGATGCGGGCAATCTCATCATAAGTGATCACATCGCTCCCCCTTTCGAGGAGGGTCCTTTTGAACTATTTTAAGTTTGTCTCGGAAAACTTTACTTGAGGTAGAGGTTTGGTTAGTACATCGGATCGGTAGAGGTTTGGTTAGTACATTGGTAACTTGTTACAAATTCGAACTTTAATTCCTTTCTGCACCATATCTTGTATATAGAAATGTCAGATCTCTATGTGCTTTGACTTATCATGGAACACTGGATTCTCTACCATTTTGGTACAACTCTGTTTGTCACACAGTTGGGTCTATCTCTAAGTCAAACAATCTTGAAGCCATACTTCTTCACAACTAGCAGAGCAAGCAGCCATATATTCCGCTTGTGCTAAGAGCCACACTAGACTGCTTCCTGCTAAACCACAAGATCAGACAATAACATCTTCTTGATGTGCTCTTCGTGTCTGATACACTTTCTGCTCAATCAACATCTGTGTAGCCATCTGAAGTCATGATCTCCAAGATAACATAGATCAAAGTCTATCGTATCCTTTAGGTACCTCATCACATGCTGTGCAGCTATCAGGTGAACTCGTCTAGGTTCCACTAGATACTATCTCAAGGTGTTTCACAACAAAGCATATATCTGACCTAGTATTCGTTAGATACATCAATGACCCAATAATTTTCTGTACATATTTATATCCACTAACTCTGATGAGTCATCCGCTAACAGCTTCAAGTTGGAATCCATGAGAATGGCCATTCCAACACATCAAGTCTTCTCAAGATTTCTCAGCATACTTTTCCTGGCTGAGAAAGATTCCTTATGAGCCTTGCCATACTTCTAGACCTATGAAGTAATGCATTAATCTGAGATCTTTCATTTTCATTTCTGCAGCCATCTTCTTCTTTCTTTTCATGATCTGTTTCTCATTCCCTGTCAGAAAGATATCATCTACATACAATAATAGTATGATCCATAACCTTAAGGTAAAGGTTAGGAACAACTTTAGTTTTGGTAAAGCCCAAGCTTATCAAGAAACTGTCAATTCTCCCTTTGTGACTGAACATCATTCACACTCTGCATTGAATGATCTTCTGCATATCTATCTGTGCCATCTCTCGTTAGATGGGTCTACTGATATGAGCCTCAATATCATTCGAACTCTGTGGTGAGTTCCTTCTTGCATCCATGTCATATGTGTATAGAAACCATATTCAACCTTGTAGCAAAGGTTGAGATCCACATCACCCATGGTGATCATTAAGCTCATCAATTGATTATCGATCCTGGGAACCCATACAGAACCTGATTCACACTTCTTCTTTAATTACACCATTAAGAGAATGGTCTTATCTAGCCACTTGGAGCAAACATCTCATCATGATTCTCTTCCTCTTTCTAAGAGAATCTTCTAGCCACAATCCTTCTATAGTGTGTTTGATTTGTAAATCTTTTTGTTGAACATCCATCGCTTGTTCAATGTTCATCATTCATCATGATATTTCCTACAAATCAAAATTAAGTACATGATTAGTAATACTTCATAATCATCAAATCATATTGACATGATAACCTATTATGCATACAGATATCATTTACATAGTTATGCAACTATTTTGACCAATACTTTGGCACAACACTTTCCCATATCCTGTATGCATACAGTGGCTATCTAGATGCCTTCCATCTCTACCAGAACATACTATCAAGAGTGTGCACAGCTCTCAGCATGTCAGCAAAGAGGTTTCATTCTAGACAAGTGACAATGGAATGTTTGTCCAACTTACCAATCATATTCATATTATTAGTATATTGTTCAATGCTCTATGAATGTTTACACTCAGCATGATATATTCTAGGAATACAAATATGCATACAAGCAATATCATTTACTATTTGAAATAACAACTCAGATACTTATCTTTTATGTTTGTGTGGTTGCCTCCCGCTTGATCTTCTATATGTCTTTTGAACTTCTATTCATTTTGTACCACTGTGCATGCTCAAGTGTGCACTAGTGTCATCCTCATGATCTCATACACAACATACATTCATTAGTATATTCTCAATATTATCAAAAACATTATAATTATAAATAATCTTGAATATGTATAGTCATGATCATTAGTATTCAAGGTTTCAGGGAAGTCTTCTTTTACTCATGCATATTCTTGTTTGATCATGGGACTCTTTTGGTTAGTTAAATCATCAATCAAGATAAGAGACATAATGTGCATAAACCCTTGATTAACTTTATGAATAAGCATAACCAATCATACCAAGTATACTTATATAAGGGATCCTAACACAAGGTAAGGTTCTAACATGACATAGGAAAACATACCTGGATTAGTATACTTGCTTAGTTATGTCTAACATACCTAATCAATATCTTCTTTGTTCTCTTCAATGATTTACAGATCTTATGCTGGAACCTGCATATCTCATAAGTTAAGCATAATAGAACAAATTCATACATACCTCGTAAGTAGAACTTCTATGTGATCAAAGATTATGTTGTCATGGTCATGGAACTTGATTTGTCCTTCGTGATGTACCTGTATCTTGTTAGCAGACAACATCAACCTCATACAACACCATAATGCATTAGTACAATCATATAGCCCTAATCAATAAATGTCTTCGATCATTCACATGCATTCATACTGTTACTAGGGTGATAAGATAGTTCTAACATTAATCAAGATTGTACTAATAAATAATATGCAGACAAACACATTATGAACTTAATCAGGAATCAGATTTCAAGACATACCTGAACCTCCTTAAGTCATACCTGTCGAGACTTCTTGTAGTCTTCTTATGTAAGGCCTTAGCCTCAAATCCCCCTGAAACTTGATCTGGAGCTTGATTAGGATTTGCTAGAAAAAACCCTAAAAATTCCATCTTTGACTTTCACACTTTTGAATGGATGGAAGGATGTGTCTTGCTGAGCTGATCAAACTAGCATACTTCAATTTTGAAATCTCCAAAATTTGACCCCTCAAAATTGCCTTCGAAACTTCTGGATCTTCTGGATAGGATCCCGAACTAGGGTTTGATGAATCCCACCCTTCTTCCCAATCAAAAGGTCTGATCCAAGGCTCTAAACTCTTATTTTTTTGAGGAGCTTCCAGCCGTGGTCACAGACTTCAAAAATTTCAACTTTTGCTGAAGCCCTAATTTTCCATCTTTCTGATCAAAATCCCGAACTGGGGTTTGATCAAGCCTGGTCTTATACCAAACCAAAAAATTCGATCTTGGTCCCTAAATTTCGATTTTCCTGAGTAGCATTCAGCCGTGGAATCCGATTCCAAAAATTCTAACTTTCTTCGAAACCCTAAATTCCGGAAGCCATGAATGAAGGTGCTCCAAAAATAATTCTGTTTTGACAGAAATATGTACCTAATTGCTTCTGCTGTAAATCCGAACTTTTCGCTCCACAGGGTTTGAAAACTTTTTTTTGTGGTATCTTGACCTGTCATCTTTCCATCTCGACAGGTCTGACCTCAATTGGATTTTCTGAGAGAGAGTTATGCCAAGTGTCGCAACGTGACCTGTTTATGGGATAAAACAGGAGAGCGAACTTGTACGGCGTGCCACGTGTCACTGGTTCAGGTTCAGCCTCTGAAAACGTTTCTTGAGATAGTACAGTCTGTGTACTACCTGTCACTTTTTACGAAATTTCATTTGGAGCTTCCTAGCCTAAGTTATGACCTTTTTTTTCTAGGTCACCTGATTTTGACTGAGATCTGGAAGAGGCAGAAACCCTAACTTGTACTAATCATAATTCACAAAGTACAACGAATCTAAGGGTTCCCTTTGGACACAACGTACCTGGGGATGTTATCTACGACCTGTAAACTTTTCAGATCTTGAACCTTTGCATAAATGGATTTATAGCGAAAGTTCCACGATGACTGGTTTTTTCTATGTAAAACCCAAACCTTCAAATTGTCGCAAGTGAAGCAAGTATCGTAAGTGCCATACATTTCCTTCCTTCAGGTTAGCTATGATACCATGTTAAGATTTAATATGCTAAGATAGAAAATAGCAGCATTACATTCCATTTCACAATAATAGCATATACAGGATCACTGAAGAAACAACAAGCATAGCATAAACACAAGAGACACAGATTTATCCTGGGAAATCCTCATGGGGTAGAAAACCCAGCAAAGCTTCCTGAATATAGATGACCAGAAAATACAAAAAATGTAACCTTGAGCATAAACTCCTCCTTCTCCATAGCAGACCTCTCTCTCATAAGTGCGCCACTCTCAAGTGAGTGAGTGTGTGTGTTAAATGAGGAATACACCTCCTCTATTTATACACTACTCCGACTTTTCTTTTACACAAATCATGTAGGCTCGTATTTAACCATTGGGTTAAATACCCCATTATAACTGACTGGGCCGACCCCTCTAGGGTGGTCTAATAACCCTTTGACCCACATAACACATACAGGGCCAACCCCCAAGTTATTACATTTCGACGGAGGAATAAACATCTCCGGATATACAATAAGATCTTCACGGAGGAATGAATCATCTCCGGAATAATAAAGTACAAATATAATATTCTTTGAAGTTACAATATCTCAACACTTATCACATCCTTACTTCATTTCATCCTTTCTGTTGTCACATGATTACTTCGACAGACTCATCAAGTCATATAATGTGTGTTTTTCTTATCCTTATCGAGTTCTATATCAAGGGATAGTCATATTTTCATCAAGTGTTTACTATATCCTAGGGTTAGCTTTATTATGTTCACTTCATTGTGTTGATCATCTCCATACATAGTTTTACTAAAATCATCTTCGTTTGGTCCCTTTTCGGTGGACTTTCCAAGTTTCGTCTTACGTGTCTATATAGTCTCATCGAGCCTTATCATCAGAACTAGTCATCTCTTGATTAAGTTGCACATCAGCAGGTGGTTATCCTCATTGTGCTCAAATTTTGGTGTTGATATCATGTTTTTTGAATTTTAAGCCAGCTCTACTCCCTCGATAATCTGTCAAAGTCTTGTCAATGAGGGTGCCTTGGTGTTCTGTCGGTTAGAATTTATCAATTTTCTATCATTCACCCAATATATCCATCCATTCGTCTTCTCATCATGGTTATCTAGGAACAATTTTAAATATCCCTGACCTTGGTTCCTTTATCCTAGTGCAATTCCTTTAAAATTCGAATTTATGTTATTGATGAAATCTCTATTCAATGATTTCCTTTATTAGTTGGCATATTTTAGGCTCTTTGTAACTGTTACTATTTCCCTTGTTGCTATGATATTCCACAACAATGATCAAGGTCACCCATATTTCCTCCATGTAACCCAACCAACATACATATATCTATTATGTAATTAGCAACTAAAGCTAGGGTCCAAGACATAGCCTTCTAGCTATAATTTTTATGCTCGTATAAATTATTTCATTTTGATCTAAATACATCTTTTACAACTTCGTTCAAATGATCACATCTCTTCATTTCTATGTCAACATCTAGATATAATTCTGACTATTTATTTGAAATTGATAGCATTTCCCTTTCAACATATCTACACATAACCACTTATACATATATACATGTAGAGCTCTGTCTTCTACGAGGAAGCAAGTATATATATATATATATATATATATATATATATATATATATATTTCAAATTAAGTGAATCATTCAAACATTAATGCGGTACTTTTCCCAACCTCATTTATATGAATAAATTTTTACCACCATCTATTCTAACTTGATTCCCGAATTGACTTTATTTCCAATTCTTGACGCCAATATCCAATGTATAGGAATATCCGCAATATACATGATCAATATATAAAAGTATGTAATTATCCAAAATATAAAACACTTCGTATATACCTTTCTAATACAGTTAATACTCCTAAACGACACATCTGTATACAAATATATGTTTCTTAGTCGACTGTACCTACATATTGAATTAATACACACACCCACATATATATATTCCATTCTCACAATCAACTGCAATTAACGTAATTGAGCCTTAACCAAATTTGAAAATCATTAAATTATAAATACTTTTTCACAATTCAGTCTATACTTTACTTAACTTAAGCTTGAACTTTTCTCACATCACATTCATTCTTGAGTAACATCTAGACAAAGGATATTCTAACTCAAAATCCGACTATAGTTAAAACGACTTATTCATAAACATATAATCATCACTTAATCTACATTCATCTAAGTCGAACTTTAAACTTTTCACTATTTGCTTTACTATTGATTTAACATGTTTGTCCATCATACATTCTAGTTTGAATTAACTAAACTAGAATTTATTGAGATACACATATATATCTTTCCTTCATCATTAACATGATTTTGAACTTTACTTTTCACGACATGTTCAACCACTAAGCAACATGTTTATCAATTACATATTATTGACTAAAATACAATAAGTGAACTACATATATCTTTCCTTCCTTATAATCATCACTTTGGAACTTTTAGCCCTTCACTACAGATACCATTTTCATGAATTCTTTCTTTACATAACTCAAGCATAAATATAAATATATATTTAAATAGAATATATTTATATTTCTACTAATTCCATAATTTCTTTCCTTTCATAACCCAAGCATAATATATATATATATATATATATATATATATATATATATTATAAAATTGTCAAAACTTTATATATATATATATATATATATATATATACTTTATGTATTATAAAATTGTCAAAACTTTATCTTTCTATCTATCTATCTATCTATCTATCTATCTATATATAAAATGTAACAACCCCAAACTTAACCAAAATATTTTATAATAAAATAAATTTTTAAGTATTTGAAATCTAAACAAACCTACATTTATTCCATTATATATATATATATATATAAAATTGAAATTAAAATTAAAAACATCTATTTTCTTACATATAAGAAAATTAATCGAGAGCAATTACAAACCCTCCAAGGCATATATTCATATTTATTTGTGAGTATAATTACATAACTTCTTATTATATAACCCTTATTTTAGTGACATTTATATCTCAATATAATAACATTATAATTGTACAATTTATAACTCTACGTTTGCACAATATAATGACCTAACTTTATATCATCATAATCTATGCATTATATATGCGTTTGCATTATACAAAATCATATCACAAAATGTAACTTAACTTTATAGTCATACATGCATAAATTTGTAATTCTTCGTTCTCACAAAATGAAGGTATGCGAGCTCCTTTATTTATCTCTAATGACAGCTCGGACAGCTATCTAGTCGCCACTTAACCAACCAATGTTATCTCTATCGCACATATATACCAGTTTTTGAATTTCCATAAAAGCAAGAGCAAAATAAATAAATAAATAAATAAAAATAGGAATTTACACTAATCCCATAACCAGAATTAGTTAAACAAAATAATAAAACATGATGAACGAAGATCTTAAATAAAATTGTACCTGTTTGGGTGGAGTTCGTGGTGTTGATGGCGATACCGAGATCCAATTCTCTTCGATCCTCTTCAAAGAATATCTTCAGCAATTCGCCGACCGACACCTCGGTAAAATTCTTACCGAACTTACTATAGTTTTCTTGGTCCGGTCAAGGATCGACCGACTCTGATACCAAATGTAGTGCCTTTCGTCTCAGGGTAATTTTTTTTTTTTTTAAAGAACATTACATAAACTTGATAATGAAGAAAAACATATCTCAAGAGTAATGTTCTATGTACCTTTTTTTTTCAATACAATTTAATTGGCGCCCGATAATGCTGGGATGCCGTAGAACGAGGGCATGGGGTTTGATCCAAGGTAGGGATGGCCACAGCCGACCGCCCCAGCCACCTCGCCTATCAGCAGGACCCCAATGTTCTATAGGTACATAAAATGTTCTATGTACCTATAAAGTAACCAATAACTCGACTTCAATAAAGTAAGGATTTCACTAACACCATTTTCATCTTAAAAAAACAATACATAACTATCCTATTCCACTTTACAATTAACGAGACCTCCATAACCGATTTTAATTTAAGTGCATACATATCTTTACAATACTAAGATAAAGTCAACACATTATCTTTCTAATGATGGACTATAGTTATTCTAACAACACTTTTAACTAATAGATAATAGAGGTGTATATGTAAAGACACATAACTTGTGTAATCGACAGAATCAACAAAGCAAAACCTTTACAATATATGACATTAAATAAAAGTAAACTCTTTCAAATTTCCCACATATGACACAACCTTTATAATTAACCTAAGTCCCAACATGTGTAACCATTGAAACCATGCCTAATCCAAATAAGCACTTCATCCATACATAACAATCCTTTACCGCATACAATCGTTATGAAAACATGTTCATTCGACCCATAATTATATAAATGCCAAATTAACATCTAATTCTAAAGACAATTCAAGTGTAAATTCCTTAAACACACAATTATCTAAAATGTAATATTTATGAAGACAAGTCAGATGTAAATACCCATGCAGTGAGGATATAATTAGACAAAACTTCGTAAACACAGGTCATACATGTAATGATATTCAAATAATTTGCAATTCATGAATCAACAATGCTTAATGCATCAGGACATATTTCATCACAAGTTTTTCGGAAGTGATTACTTATTCCTAAATAATTTAGGACGTTCATATTTATCAACGCTATAAATCTTAAACTGTCACATACTGAAATAATATCGATCACATTCCTACCCAAAAATTTGATAAATAAAAAGACTTGAATTTGCAGTAATTCCCTTCCCTTATGTAGTTATATAAATGACAGTCAATGATCTATAACTTATCATATGTTCTATGTTTCTGGAAATGTATAAATTATGGTTTTAAACACATTTGTTATTTATATGGTGCTTCTTATCCTTATGACATATAATAGTACAGATTACAGTTTCCGTAACAATTATACAAATCAGTTCTGAGTTCAGAAAACATACATATATAAAATAAGCATTAACATAAAACGTTACTATTCACATAACTATTCTAAATTCTTTTACATATCATAGGACCAGAAACAATTTCTGTAACTATTGCAAATATAAAATGCTGAACTCAAGACATAACACAGCTTTAAATACGCATTAACATAGACTGCCACATGAAACCAGTGAGTAACAACCATCCTCATAGGAGAGGAGGTATGGATCACCTCACCCCTGCACAATGAAACATGATTTCCGAGAATCACGTCCTTTTCAGGGCAGTTGACAGAATGCCAAGCCAAATCTCCAATTGCCATAACAAGTTAATTGTTTACAACGGCTGGTTTGTTGGTGGTTGGATAGGAAATCTGGCCGAGGTCGAAGTTATGCGAACTGTGATCTCATGGTCAGCACTTCCTTAGACCAGTTAATCGATCAAAAAAATCTGCACTACTCTCCTTCTGTCTGAGAGTTCAATGCGGAGTGGATTAACAATTAGAAGAGGGTAAGAACATAAAGTCACAAGTGTTCTTCCCATCACTCCAGAGTTAGCTAGCTCAAGGAAAATACGACAGCGATTAAGCAAAAGGGTAAAGGGGGTAGATAATGGATCTAATCGACAACTTAGAGGGTTCTCGGAATATGGGGTTTGACGAAAACAATTTCATTTTTCTCATTCAACATAGTAAATCAAATTTGAACAAAAGAATTCTAAAATGACAGGTGGGATGATTCATTGCTTTAGATCTCAGATTCATATCTCATATATAAATGGAATCGCGTATCCTTTATGCTGGATTGACTCCTCGGATGCATAAAAATTATATAGAGCAGAATAGTCGATTTCACACCCAAAAAGAAAATAAAAACTAACTAAAAACAAAATCATGACAGTTGTTTCTAGCATCGAAATGGACACTGCGTCAATTATGTGGAACTGAATTTAAGGTAGAACAGAGACATAAAGGTCGCTTTCATTGTTGAAAAGTTTGTGGAGTTTTTCTTTTCATTGTCGATCTGGATACAAATTTTCACCAATGAAACCAAATCTCATACCCATCATTCCTCACCAAATTGACATTTAGTAGCTCTTCACGTTGAATGAGTCCAAGATTCATATCTATACATATTTACCAAATTAGCCTTGTTGCAGATATATACACTAAACAATTCAAACTCAGACTTCTAACTAATTACCAATTTAAATTTGCAGATCTAAACACACACTGAAATCATCAATAATTAAATCGACCTTGTTTTAACTGAATGTCGAAGTATCATTGTGTTGATTGATCTCAGTACGGGACTCAGTTCATTAATTAAATTAGGGGTTCGATCAGGGAATGAGACGAGCTTCTGTAATTGACATACAGGTCAGATCTCAGGGATTCGATCGTCAAGGGTCGGTTCGCATGCAAAAACCTCAACATTTAAAATTTAAAATGAAAGAATCTGAATAAACAAAAATCTTAATCACTAAGAACATAAGATCGACCTCTGTCTTTAGAGCCACTCACTAACATTCTAGGTGGAAATCGGTCAGCTGAACATTGATAATAAACATAGAGAACCCATCAAAAGGAGCCGATCTGCGTATGAGTACAACGAGCTTTGTAAGGGAGGTACGGAGTCGCTTGAAGTTACATCTATGATTTCTGAGTTGTAAATCAGGCCATAACATCTAGATCCAGAATTAAAATACTTCCTTGGGATAAATCCTTTCAAGTGAAACTTCCGATCCAATACGTTACCACCAAAATAACAAAATAAAATAAACCGATAAATGTAAAAATATTCTTACCTGGAATATTTCATGGCCAATCTCTATTTAAGAAACCTTTACTAAATTTTTTGTTTAAAAACTTATATGACATAACGAGAGGTTTAACATAAAAAAAATTCATATATAAAAACAAAGATTTATATAAACTTCCTTCTAAATGCAGAACAAAAACTCCTTTAAAATAAGCTTTCGAACTACACTTTCACGGTCAGAAATAAAAGATCCACTAACATAAATTATTTAGCTAAAAGCACAACCAGAAACAAATAGATTACTGTCTGAAAACAAAAATTAACACAAGGAATACCTCTCCAGCGGCACTTGAACAGTCTTTGATGAATAACAGATGAGTCACAACCTCGATCTTCCCGTCGATCCCCACGAATCACCGGCAGACACCTCGGTTAAACCACCCTACCACTCCGGAAGTACTCTCCTTCCTTCCAGACCCCCGAGCTAATCGGACCGTAGATTCCACACACAATAATCAAGAAACCCAGCTTGGGTTCCCCCCCCCACCAATATTTCCAACCAAACCCTCAATAGCAGCAAGTCATGAGGCAATTCAAAATTACGATAGTCATCCAGCGTCTAGGTCTCTTACCCATTCCCAAAGCCTCATTTTAAAGGAAAATTCCATGTGGCACATGTAGCTTCATGCATAAATACATATTTTATTAAATTTTTAATTTAATAATACTCACCCATCCATGTGTTAGTTTTTCTAGGAGTTGCACCAACATTCCTAAGTTTGCTCATGTTTGTCCTCTAGATATTTTACTTAACTCCCAGTTTTGAGGTGTAGGTGGAGTTGACTAGGTGTCCATGCTTAGGATTCTACTTTGCTCCTAAATAAAGATTTATATTATTTTAAATGCTCAAAATAATCATTTATGTGAAAATGCCTCAAGTACTCAAATGTATTTCTAAGTAATGTTCTAGGTGCAAACCTATATGTTTTTATGCAGTTAAGTTTAACAATCATTTTCACTAGGACCCCGGTGTTGCGCCGTTGGACTTCCCCGTTCCTTAATTTAATTTCCCCAACATGGCACCACTCTGTCGAGTCCCCTAGCTTCATGCATAAATACATATTTTATTAAATTTTTAATTTAATAATACTCACCCATCCAAGTGTCAGTTTCTCTAGGAGATGCACCAACATCCCTAAGTTTGCTCATGTTTGTCCCCTAGATATTTCACTTAACTCCTAGATTTGTGGTGTAGGTGGAGTTGACTAGGTGTCCATGCCTAGGATTCCATTTTGCTCCTAAATAAATATTTTTAATATTTTTAAGTAATCAGGAATATCCTTTCATGTGCAATGCCTAAATAACACTTAATATTATTTAAATGCCGAAGTAATCATTTATGTGCAAATGCCTAAAGTACTCAAATGCATTTCTAAGTAAAGTTCTAAGTGCAAAATTATACGTTTCAACGCAGTTAATTTTAGCAATCAACTTTTACTAGGGACCTGGTGTCGCGCCGTTGGGCCTCCTTGTTCCTTAATTTAATTTCTCTGACATGGCACCACTCCGTCGAGTCCAGTCATCCATAATTTCCATTCCTTGGCAAGGCACCACATCGTTGGGTCCTTGCATTCACTCTTTCCGTTCTCGGCAAGGTACCGCACCGTCGGGCCCTTCTGCCGTCATCCTTCCGTTTTGACTTGCGGGAACTTCATGTAGGGATTTCAGGAGTCGTTACCTTCCATCCTCCATCTACACGCTATTAGGGACTAATGGCGTTGAGGAGTGAGTCCGTTCTCACTGTGCGCCCCCCAACTCGTACGTGACCAGCTCCATCGTGGCCCATATCGTACGCCCTCACGCTTTCCTCTTGAGCAAGCGGATCAGTGCTTATTTGCTCAAGCATGGTATTCCGTCGGAAGTCGACATCATCGTCGCTCTCCCTGTGTGTGATTTACTCGTACTCTACGACCCTTCATATTCCTTTGTGTGTCCATCGGTGAATCGTTTCACCTGTCGCTACACACATTTCTTACAAACGTAAATTAGTAGCACTGTCCTCAGTAATCACAATTTGGTTTATAAATTTGTTGCTTCATTAAGCATCTATAATTTACTTAATCATTACTCATTCGTCTAATCACATAATCAATTGCACAGCTAGTCGTTAAGCATCATTCATATGTACAGTTTTCATATCAAATTTAATCGTTAAACAACATGAAATTGTCCATTCACAATAACTACCCAAATGCACATATATCAATCAATCCTAATCATAAATATACTCAAAATAAAGTCATAGGGTTATTTTATTAATGTTTCAAACAGTCAGGTGACTCAGCAGGTGCCTTCAATGTCTATAGTAGTCTAGGGGCACTACATACACCCCTACTTATTTAGAACTTCGTCCCAAAGTTCAGAATAAATGCGGAAAGCTATGACGCATCTCAGTTGCTTTCTCCCAAGTCACAAAGCTAGGACTGTAGCTATCCTACAATACTTTGACTTGACCAATCAAGGCTAAGCATTTAAGCAAGAACTGATCAATCAATTATCCCAGTCCACACATATAATTCAATTCATTAATTCATTTATCAACTATAGTCATGCACATAATCAGGCGATTCTCCCTTATTAAGACACATCCTAACTCGAAGGGCCACTTTATTGAAGTCTGTTCCGCCGGGTCACTCGACAGGTGCTCTTAAAGTCCATAGTCATTTTAGGGGCATTACAAGCAATCCCCACAACAGTCCTCTACTGGCTCACTAGTTGTAACCGGAATTGAAACCATCCACAACAAATTCTTTCCATTTGACAAAACTATAAATATATCATTTATGGAAATCCTTAAAGTACTAACACATTTCAACAAAATGGATAAAATCTTCAATTCCAACTTCTTTCTTTTTATAATTACGTGTAACTATCATATGTTTTAAACAATCTGAATTTTCAAGGTAAGAATTAACCCTTCCAAATTCTATTCTTCAACACATACCTTAGTCATTCATAAACTAATCTTACATGCAACCTCTCTCTTTTCATAATCCAAAGTATAACTAAATACTAGAGTGCCATTTACTTAGTATAGCTAAAAGTATAATCTCAGATTTTTATAAACAGATTTATGTAAGGTTTTCTCCTCTTCCTAATTCAAGTACAGCTAAGATTCTATAATTCAATGTAAGTTTAACTTCTCTCTTTTCACAATCCCAAGCATGATTTCAAACTATTAGTGCATACCTGCGAAGCCATCGCCTTGATTTCATAGAATAAGCATTTACAACCAATCGATAAAATCCTTAATGCAAAACCCCCCATCAAAGTATATGAACCCTGAATACCATTCATACTTTCATACTAGTAAATTTAGAGGAGAATAATTCTAACCTGTTCGAGAAGCTGGAAGTATCCTTGCCGAAGGAGAAGAAGCAAAAATCGCAGCTTTGATCTTTCTACGTCAATCTTTGTAGCAAGTGTATGTCACAAACTTAGCTTAGAAGACAATTATCACCATTCGTATCCAATGTTATTATAGAACGATAATTAGAATAACAATCATAACTCATGATTTAATTACTTTAAGTCATAACTTCAAACAAATCATTTAATACACATACCATCTCTTCTCCTTTAGTTTACTAAAATCCATCTAAACAATCCTTCAGGTTTCCCATTCTATTGTTGACACCATGTAGCTTTCATTAGTTTAACTTCCAACAATACTTGGTGCATTTTCTTTCACCATGAATAAGTACTAACCCATTACCGAAATATTAATTTTAAGGGCATAAACATATACTTTCAATTCACCCCAACTTCATTGGTGAAGTTTCTCACTAACCTATTAATAACATATCATTTAACATATAACAACGAATTCACTGCTACTTCTGCGTTCTTCTTTTATTTCAAAGGATTCGCTTCTCATTTCCAGAAATGTGAAGTTTAGTTACTATTTTTTTTTTATGTACTTATTGTTTGAAACCAGAAACCTTAGCGAAGATGGAGTTAATCGTAGAGTTCTTGCTAAGCGATCCACCTAACTCTGCTATTCACCTCATTCCAACTGTATCCATCGGATAGTCAGTTCCTACAACGGTAACTTTGGAAAATGTAGTTCACAGTGATAGATTCGTGATAAACTAACCTTCGGTCAAGGCATAGATCACTGGAATTAGGTCGTGAATAGTGGATCCATGTCGAGACTTAGATCTGGAGTATCAGGTAATTATAACGATCTGTGTTTTTCTGTTAGTTATCTTCTAAGTCATAACGTAGGCAAGGAATGATGCAGTATGTCTAAAAAACTGCGAATCCAATTCATTTTATTGAATGCTGGAGGGAGATTAACCTTATTTAAATTTATCCTTTTACTTGCAATCTCATTTGGGTATTTCCGATCCCATAAAAAGATTTGTAACATCTGCTATTTAGAACCCATGAAGATCTCGCTCGTTGGGTGTTCCCAGAGCTCTTAGATTGAATTAAAATTTCTCCTTAAATTTCTGCGTTGAATTTTGTCACAAGTTTTGTTTCAGTTTTACCATTTAAAAAAAAAAAAACTTTGTTGATCATGAAATTTCCCGGAATGTAGGACCCCTCCTTTAGGGTCCCCTTGAACTGAACCTGAAACTTTAACAACTTCATACAAACAAATTATCCATCATAGTTATTGGAAAAATAAAATAAAAAGCGTGAATAACTTAACAAAAATAAGAAAAACCTTAACCTGTCAACCCGATCCGGTTGGTCCATTGTCGCCTTCGTCTTCCGTAGGATCCCTCCATTAGATCTCGTTTAACCATTGGCGAAGCAACCGTTAGCTTCACCACCCAACCATAGGCTCATGCTTTCAGTCGCATGGCCTCCCTCGAGCTTTGAGTCGTAGAGCTCACACACAAAAAAAATCATGAAACCCAGTTTGGGATTCCCCCCCACCAAGATTTCCAGCCAAACCCTTAATAGCAGCAAGTCATGAGGTAACTCAATATTACGATAGTCATCCAGGGTCTGGGCCCTTTACCCATCCCCAAAGTCTCCCTTTTAAAGGAAAATCCCCTGCGCCACATGTCGCTTCATGCATAAATAATTCTTTAATGAAAAACAACTCACCCATCCAAGTGTCAGTTTCTCTAGGAGATGCACCAACATCCCTAAGTTTGCTCATGTTTGTCCCCTAGATATTTCACTTAACTCCTAGATTTGTGGTGTAGGTGGAGTTGACTAGGTGTCCATGCCTAGGATTCCATTTTGCTCCTAAATAAATATTTTTAATATTTTTAAGTAATCAGGAATATCCTTTCATGTGCAATGCCTAAATAACACTTAATATTATTTAAATGCCAAAGTAATCATTTATGTGCAAATGCCTAAAGTACTCAAATGCATTTCTAAGTAAAGTTCTAAGTGCAAAATTATACGTTTCAACGCAGTTAAGTTTAGCAATCAACTTTTACTAGGGACCTGGTGTCGCGCCATTGGGCCTCCTTGTTCCTTAATTTAATTTCTCTGACATGGTACCACTCCGTCGAGTCCAGTCATCCATAATTTCCATTCCTTGGCAAGGCACCACATCGTTGGGTCCTTGCATTCACTCTTTCCGTTCTCGGCAAGGTACCGCACCGTCGGGCCCTTCTGCCGTCATCCTTCCGTTTTGACTTGCGGGAACTTCATGTAGGGATTTCAGGAGTCGTTACCTTCCATCCTCCGTCTACACGCTATTAGGGACTAATGGCGTTGAGGAGTGAGTCCGTTCTCACTGCGCACCCCCCAACTCGTACGTGACCAGCTCCATCGTGGCCCATCTCGTATGCCCTCACGCTTTCCTCTTGAGCAAGCGGATCAGTGCTTATTTGCTCAAGCATGGTATTCCGTCGGAAGTCGACATCGTCGTTGCTCTCCCTGTGTGTGATTTACTCGTACTCTACGACCCTTCATATTCCTTTGTGTGTCCATCGGTGAACCGTTTCACCTGTCGCTACACACATTTCTCACAAACGTAAATTAGTAGCACTGTCCTCAATAATCACAATTTGGTTTATAAATCTGTTGCTTCATTAAGCATCTATAATTTAATTAATCATTACTCATTCGTCTAATCACATAATCAATTGCACAGCTAGTCGTTAAGCATCATTCATATGTACAGTTTTCATATCAAAGTTAATCGTTAAACAACATTAAATTGTCCATTCACAATAACTACCCAAATGCACATATATCAATCAATCGTAATCATAAATATACTCAAAATAAAGTCATAGGGTTATTTTATTAATGTTTCAAACAGTCAGGTGACTCTGCAGGTGCCTTCAATGTCTATAGTAGTCTAGGGGCACTACATAGAGCAGATCGACTCGTAATGAGACCTCCTGTTCCCAAGTTAACCCCTTTTAATTATTGATGTTTTATTTTATTTTAATGAAAAATTGATAATAATGAGAGGGTGAAAACATGAAGTTGGGTAACACTTTTGGCTTGTTTTTGACAAACAAAACCGCTAAATTTTATGTTTTGCAACTTCGACCTCTTCAAACTCATATCTCCATTAGGAATTTCAACTTGAAGTAAACACAAATGGTTTAGAGAATTGAATTATATTTTTACTTTTTTTTTTTTTAATTTTGTTTATGGACATATCGTGGGACAAATTTGGTGCACACCAACGACATATACTTGAAAATTTTGGGTATGGATAATGAGTGGCCTGTGTGGACGTCGATTTTTTGATAGATGGTTATTCATTTTGGGGAAAAAAATGTATGCTCATAATCTGCACACACTACACTTGTGCATGGACTATATTTTTAGTTTTTTAAGACTTGGGAACTATTTTTTATTATTTATCGAAACAACATATGTTCAGAAAATGGTGCATTATCGACACACGTTGGTGAGCTTGAATTTTATTTTTAGTGTGACTCTTGTTGGAAAACTAAAAGTACCATTTTGAAGAGGACGAGACAATTATGATCTATGTGAAATTTCAAATTTCGTGGTGTTGTCTTTGTTAGGCTATTGAATTTTCATTTTAGGTGATTTTCATAGTAATAAAATTATTAAGGGATAAGGTTTAGAAAAAAATATTAATAAATAGAAATTCAAATCGAAATGAAACAATTCTTATATCATTGGAAACTAGATTTGGAGATGAATCCATTGCTACAAAGTCCGACAAATAATATTTAGAATTTGCAGGGGTTCAGGCTTGCTGAAGTTGCAGGTTTCAGAAAGATGCCATATATTTTCGCAGGTTTGTTGACCATAAACTCTCGGCCGAAAACATATCTTCCAAACTCTCGGCTGAGAGTTTATTTCAAACTCTCATCCGAGATTTTTTTTAAAAATACAGCGCAGTGATTGGTTCAAACTCTCAGCCTAGATTTTTTTTAAACTCTCGGCTGAGAGTTTGAACTCTTAAAACTCTCAACCTAGAGTTTTTTAAACTCTAGGCCGAGAGTTTGAGGTTGATTTTTTTTCCCCTTTTCATCCACGCGCTCTCTTTTTTTTTCACTCCGTTGTCACAGAATTGTTTCCCAGCCTCGCATTTTCACCCGAGACACTAGTTGAAGAATACTGCCCTGGCTTGGTAACCAGATAATGGCATTCTCATTCACAAGAACTACTAAAAATGAAAAGACCAGCTCGATGGCGAGACCTTCTTTCTCCTGATTAGATAACCAAGAGTCATCACCCTGGTTTGGTAGCCAGATTTTGGTGATGTCATTTTAGTAGAGATTATGATCATGATAGGTCGACTCGATGAAGAGACCTCCTATTCTCCAAACAAGTCCTTAATTAATTAAATTTTGATTAGAAAAATTTGTCCAATGGTTGGGAAAAATAACCAACATAACCCTTCTTGAAAAGCATGGAAGGTTTATGATAACTGATGCAATTGATCGAAAAATATTCTGAGAGAAAAATTCTTGATAGGTAAACTTGCCTAGCTAATAATATCATTCTTAAGATAAAATCCCAAAATAATAACCGGGGATTCAATTTATTGATTTGCTAAGTTCATAAAAATGTTTCAAGACTAGGAGCAATTCAGTTACAGTAAGAAAAGTTGATATGGCAAGAAACTCCTTACAATGGTTCCCTTTAAAGATATCAGGTTTATTAATAGAGAAACATATGAATACCAAGCAGTGTGTTGTCATCGTATTATTTATCTACAATAACCCCCTTACTTCAAGCAAACTAGAAAAAAATAAGAAAATCAGAAAACTCAGAAAATTCGCTACTGAAACTAATCAACCAAACAAACTTAAAATTAGAAATGCAAAAATAAAATAAAAAACTTATATATAGGATAGGACCTCATCAAATCAAAATTTCAAACAAAAAGGTATGCATCACAAATCAAAAGAAAATAAGAATTAAGTATTCACAAAGATGTTAAATCTTGAAGGATAAGCAAAAAATTGGTACCTTTCTGAAAATTAAACTAACCGTCGAAGAAGGTAAATTAACTCAAAGTTTGAAAATCGCTATATGGTCATATTCCATAACACGAGCTATACAAAATAATGTATAAATCACAAAATCATGACATGCATAACGAATGACGACGAATCTCTCAATATTTAATTTGATCGCGATATAATGATACAAATGATTAATTTTTTTTTAAAGGGTCAATATTAATGGGAATATAAATAGGAGATGCAAATATAATATGCATGTTAAAATAGATAGAAGCGTCATAAGCTTGTCATTGATGTCAAGTTTCGAAAATCTTTAAATATTGCAGAATCATTGAATTGTTAAAATTTCCTTTTCTCTTCTTGAAGATTATGATAAAATTCACTTAGAAGTTTGCATAAATCATACCCTTTATTTAGCAGTATTTACGAAAAGAAAATCAAAAGGAATAGAAGACAATAATGAGAGAGTTGCAATTTAGATGAGAGTGAAAAATTGAAAATAACTCTTACCATTTTTTTTTTTTAGATTTGTCCTTCTTTCAAAGCTTTTAGTTAATCAATCAGGTGTAAAAATTTCATCATCGGGTCTTAATAATTTATCATCAGTTAAAGATAAGACTTGAAATGTAATGACTAACGAATAAATGAGTACTTCCCTGAAATTACAACTCAACTCGCCCTCATCGACAATCGACACATTGCTCATTAGCTGTAAATTATTGAAAATAAGCAACCTACTTGTGAAACGGAAAAAAAAGTAACTAATCAAAAACTACCCATAAGCTACATATGTACATATGTACAATAATATCAAAGGTAATTAAAAGTTAAGTAAAGTAAAAAAAATCCGTTGAAGCCAACGAAACATTTTTACTCCTGCAAGATTAACATCACTTTCAATTAGTAATCGAAAATGACACATTAATAAAGTAAAAACTAGAGGAGATGTCCCTTTGCTTACATCTAAAACCTTTAATCATATATACAATTGAAATGATGAAAAATATAACTAAGTGTGCAGTCATGATATCAATTTGAGAATAAGCGAGCCACATTAAATCCATGTAGAAAAATGAGATCACATGCAGAATTAAAAATATATATCACATGAAGAATTAAAAATATATATTCTTGTGTCATCATGTTAAATTAAACATTTCATATTAAAGGTCATGAAACTGAAATATAATTTAAACAATAAATGTTTAAGAATATAATATGGACAAGAACATCAATAGTGAAAAATTCCTTGAACATGTTTCTGATAATGGTTCATCTTTTATCAAAATTATTGATAACCACTTTATTGAAACGAAAATTAAACTGACTAACTCTCTAGATATCCTACTCCTACACTAAACTACATATATACAAAAGATCAAGTAAAATCAAATAACCAATGAAGCCATAGAAACACTTCTAATTTTACAAAATGGAATCTGTCAAACGTTGGTATTGAGAACCGAGGTGCTTCATATTGAATGATAGAAAAAATTAAATCAAATCTACTATCAAAAAATAAAGGAAAATGAAAATGAAATCTCTTTAAATATGTTTCTTCCAACCATGTGAAAATTGGATCATGTAAATCGGATTGGAAGCTATAAGATTCAATGAATTGAGTAGATATCTCATCACAAGGACACATAAAATTTGATGATTCGGAAAAAGACTTAATAGAGAATGTTTCATTTAAAGAAATTTTATTGTTATACAAAACATTCTTAGCAATCATATTTTCTGAAATTTGTGGTTGTTCAAAATCTTTCACATTTGTAAATTTTTTACAATGTAAACTACCAATAGGTTTATCTTCCAGCTTATAATTTTGTGAATTAACCAAATCAACATCATAGGCATGTGTTTTGTTGTGAATATGGCTTGAATGATTTCTATCATCTTCTTCCTTAGAATAGACAAAAGCATGGCTTTTCATGTTTTTCAAAATATTTGTCTGTATTAGCTTTTCCTTAAAAATTTGATATTTAATCAAGTTGTAATTAGAACAAATACTCTGAAATTCGTTTTGAATTTAAACCAATTCTTTCTCCAAAGACCTATCTTCATTATGTTCTTCATGATAATTTAAGCTAGTAGATGAAGAGGAAAGATATTCAATTAATTGATTGTCTAATTTAGATTTCTGAAAATAATAAGGAGTCAATTTATGTGTTTCGAAATCTGAACTACAACTAATGCTTTGAAGGTTTTGATTAATAATTCCTAGATCTTCATCAACATTAGGATGCATAGATTGATCAAATGGGAAGGAAAAAATATATTCATGCTTAACATCTATTAAAATAAAATTTCTTAATCATGCGAAGCAGATGATAAATCATTTTTATTCCCAACTCTATTCTCATCCATGATATGATTGAATTCAGAAAAAAGACAAATGTTTATATAAGATAGAATCTTCTAACACATTAGAAGCATTAGAGGTAAAATCTTCTTCTAAAATTATGGGCTCATATTTTAGACAATGAAGGTTAGAAGTGATACATTCAGCATATCTACTTGGGGAAGAAAAATTATAATGAGAACTTTGGATGCACTTTTTGGTTAATCCACCTTTTGTGTTATGTGTAATTGTTTGAAAGTTCCTTCCATTTTGTAAAGAAATTGCTTCATTGCATAAAATCTTAACTTGTTCGTCTAATCTAGATAGTTTTGAAAATTTTAACTCATTTTCAATATGCTTTTCATCATATAAAGAAAAAGGAGAAATTTTTTCAGAAGAATACCTTTTGAAATCCTTTTCATGTTTTCCAGCATACTCACATGCTTCATGTAAATCTGTTATTCCCTTTTGTAGAATGAACATAGACATGTCTTTTGGAAGGGATTGTACATACCATTCTAAAATGACATTTGGTGAAGGTCTATGATTCTCGTGTAAGCTATAAAATACCCGTCGGAAGCGAATATTGAAATCACCAATAGATTCACCATCCTCCACCTGCATTTCACTAATATATTGATAAGTTTTAATTGGATTATAATAATCAAAAGCGTCTTCAAACAACCTTTTGAATTGCGACCAATTATGAATTGAATTGATAGGTAAAACATTGAACCAATTAAAGATCTTACCTTCGAAAGTTAGTGGAAATAACTTGCAAACAATATCTTCATAAACAACATTAAGCAAGCAAATAATTGACTCATACTTTTTTATATGTTCATTAGCTGAAGCATTTCCCCCACCATTGAATTTTGGCAAAAGATCTACTTCCTTTCTTGGAAGTTCATGCAAAGGCCCTTACAGGTTCAATGTAGAATTGGACTCCTATGCGGGGATTTGAGCAGAAGTCATAAATGATAAAATTAAAAACATTGACTCCTAAGAGGTTAGTTTTCCATCTAGCCAGCTTTATAGTGCATGTATGACAACTAAAAGAGTAAGAAAAAAAACAATGAAAACCAAGAGACGGAGGATAAATGTTTTATGAAATGAAAACTATTTGTTTACCTTTGGTCCTCCCTCTAGAGCCATTTGTTGGCCAGATTTTCTGTCTATGGCCAACTAAGGGGAATTAACCCACACAAGGCACTTAAAGAATCCCTCGGTATGTTTGGTATGGCTAACTCCCCCAGGTTATGGTCTTGCTACCATCTAAGTTTTACTCTCTTAAGGAGAGTCTTACTACTTAAACTTAGAAAAAAGTGTGTCCTAAACTAATTACAAATTAAAAGTTAAACTAAACTCTAATGAAACTACTAAGTTAAAACTATCTATTTATCAATAGGTTATGCTAATCTATTTAAAATGAAATTTCCATTTAACAACTGTTAAATCAAAGCTTTTTGTCTATATCTAATCTATGTTTTGCTCTCTTAAGGAGAGTCTCACTGTTTAATGATATGAGTTCTGAAAATTGAAATTAGAATTCATAAGATGTAATGTAACTAAAATATACAACTAATCTAAGATGAAAATTTCATTAACTGGAAACATACAGGTTTAACAGCTGTTAAACCTATAGCCTGCAATTAAAATAACACTAAAATTTTAATTTAAAACTAAAATTCAACTAATCTATTTCTATCCTATCCTGCACAGGAGCATAGCAAATTAATATTAACAGTCAAATTAGTTTGAATCTCAGGATAAATTTTATCTTGATAAAAATAAGAATCAAAGCTGAATTATAAATCTAGATGCATTATATAATAGGCCATATTGTCAGAACTTGTAATCAAAATAATACTTACTATTTTATAAAAAATGGTTATTGAAACAAACTAATTCAACTAGTTGTCAATGGAAAATGAATTAGCTATAAATCAAGACCATAAAAGATCACGATGATATGAAAACAAGCAAGATTAATTCAAAAGAAAGTTTTGTGAAACTGAAATAAAACTTCAAATTACACTTGAGTAAATAATTGTCCACAGGTCCCAAACTTCAGAAATAAATTTACTTGAAGTTGAAAATTGCAAACAAATTCTTTTCATCAGCCTTGCTATCCATCAACTGGAAGTGTCTCCTTCTCTTTCTGCAAAAATATCATGAAGCTTGCAAACTGGAAATAATAAAAGGAAAGCAATTTCCTCTCATCAATGGAGACCCCTCCTCTATGGCGGCACCTCCTCTTCCTTCTTGTTAACAAAAAAAATTACAAGAAGAATACAAAGATGGAAAGAATCAAAGTCATCCCATTCTCCAAAGACCTCCCACACCCTTAGCAGTCAAATTGTCTCTATTTAAATAGAGGGAAGGGATCACAACAGACTCCAGAAAACGGATCTTACAGTTGGACACACAGAAAATTATGGAAAACTCCGGCTCAAACATGATCGAATATATCACAGCTCGTGTATTTGTTTGGAAAACGGCTCATTGGGAAAGGTAAATAGGCCCATTTGTGAAGTGGGTTTTCAACCGTTTGAGCTATTTCCTCACGGTTTTCCCACAATCATCCACACAAAAACACATCTCTCTGCAGGTGCACGATTCTGTTATCTTTAACTTCTTCTTTTATGAAGAGTTGAGGATCTTCGTTGTTTAGTGGAATTCCTTTCATGATATAGTTACATCCAATTCTGGGCAACATTACATCTGCACATACAAGATAAACTAATTAAACCTTTGCAAAATATTTGATAATCTTTGATCGTTCAAAAATTAGGCTCAAAATGTTATAAAGGAATACATTTTCATGTGATGTAAAAATTCATTTGAACATCGTTGCATTTTCTCATAATGTTCAATCCATACATTATTGCATTATATCCACATGAAATAATTCAATGGTGACTTAAAATGTAGCAATAATTTTAATCATAAAGGTGACATCATAAAGTTATAAGGAAACACGAATTTTTAATTTATAAAACTTATAAATGTGTTTATCCTTTAATGAAAGAATATAATCTCAAATGCAATTCTTCTAGAAATAATGTAGTCTCCCATTTTAAGAACATTTTCAAGAAGTTGATTGAAATAAAAAGGTAATTTGAAAAAGTTTATGAGTATATAAAACTAATGTTATTTATAAAAATATATGTAATGCCCCTAGAATGACTGTGGACTTTAAGGGCACTTGTCGAGTGACCCGGATGAACCGACTTCAATAAAGTGGCCTTTCGAGTTAGCATGTGTCTTAATAATTGAGAATCACCTGATGATGTGCATGACGACAATCGATAAATGAATTAATGAACTAAATGACATGTGGGGAGTTGGATAGTGGATTTAAATGAATAATTGCATGTTACTTAATAATTAGCTTTGATTGTGAAAAATGTGTTATGTGTACATGAATATGATGCTTAAAGGATTAGTTGTATGATGAATTAGGTGATGAGAACGAAAGAAGTACATATTGACGTAATGCCTTATTGATTAATGGAATGTATGATGTTTTGTAAACTATAATTGCTTAACGATTAGAGGGTTTAGAAAATTAATTATGACAAATGAGGACATGACTATTAATATGTGCTTTTGAGAATGTGTGTAGCAACAGGTGAAACGGTTCACCGACGGACACACAAAGGAATTGAACGGGTCGTAGAGTACGGATAAATCACACACGGGGAGAACGACGACGATGTCGACTTCCGATGAAATTCCACGCATGAGTAGAGAAGCATTGATATGATTACTCAAGGGAAGTGTGAGGTTGTGCGATGTGGACCACGACGAAGTTGGTCACGTACAAGTTGGGGGCGCGTAGTAAGAACGGACTTACTCCTCAGTGCCATTAGTCTCCAAGGGCATGTAGACGGAGGATTGAAGGTAACAGATCCTAAATCCTTACATGAAGTTCCCATAAGTCAAATGAAAAGATATCGACAGAAGGATTCAACGATGTGGTACCTTGCCGAGAAACGGAAATGATGGACGCAAAGACTCGACGATGTGGTACCTTGCTGAGAAATGGAAAGGATGGATGCAAGGACCCGATGATGTGGTACCTTGCCGAGAAATAGATACAATGGATGATTGGACCTGATGGAGTGGTACCATGACAAAAGATGAGCACAAAGGACACATGGGCCCAACGGTGTGGCACCTAGGTCCTAGAAGGGATTATTTGGTAAACTTTATGCATAAAAAAACATATAAAATTGCATTTAGAACACTTGAAAATACATTTTAGTATAAAAAATAATAGCAATAATTATTTTTAAGCAATTGCACATGAAAACACTTTTTAAGATTTAAAATAATAGAAATAATTCTATTAGGAGCAAAATGGAATCCTAAGGTTGAGCTTTTAACTAACACCACACGCACCCTCAAAATAGAATTTAGAGTGAGCATCTTAGAGACAAACTTGAGTAAATTTAGGAAAGTAGGTGCAATCTTCTAGAAAACTTGAAACTTGGATATGTGAGATAAATTACTTTTTGAATATTAAGAAATTGAGTATATTGCATGAAGTGACATGTGTCGCAAGGGATTTTCCTACTTAAGGAAGACTTTGGGGATGGGTTAAAGACCCAGTTTTTGGATGGTTATCGTAATCTCGAAAAAGTGAGTGACTTGCTGCTATTGGGGTTTGGATAGAAATTCTTGTGGGGGAGAAACCCATTGAGGAGTTTCTCGAACTGTGTGTGAGCTCTACGACTCGAAGCTCGGGGGTGGTTATGGGACTGAAATCATAAGCCTACGATTGGGTGGCGAAGCTAATGGTTGCTTCACCAATGGTTAAACGAGCTTCGCTGGAGGGATCCTATGAAAGACGTGGACGACAATGGACAAGAAAATTGGATCGACGACGACAACGAATCCTCATTCGACAACGGACATGACTTACAGTTGACAGGTTATGGGTTCTTTTGTATTTGCTAAGTTATTTAGTTAAATTATTTTATTTCTCTATCAATGATGGTTCTAATCTCTTTTTTTTTACTAAGTTGTTAAGTTTCAGATTCAGTTAACGATGGATCTACAAGAGGGGTCCCTACATTTGGTATCAGAGTCGGTCGAGCCTTGAGGGCACTCGACTCATATTGTTTAGGTGTTTATCGGTGACTATGGTGAACAAGAGCGGGATTGGAGCTGCGATCTTTGTGGTACTACACCTTCGACTGGAGAAGCTATTTCCACAGGTTCTTATTTTAATATTTTAATATCTATTTCTGTTTTATGTAGAGATCATGGGCCTTGGGCCTCAAGTGAAAAATATGAATATGTTAGATGTTAAAGGAAAATCTTATAAAATATTAGTCTGGTTATTTATTGTTTTATTAAGGAGCAAATTTGTGAATTTTATTTCTTGCTGTAATATTGGAAAACAAAATGTTTATTTTCTGTGTTGAGAAATTATTTCTTAGATCAATCAAACTTTCATTTCTGCTGTAATATGGGAAAAGGAAATACTTATTTTCTGTGTTGAGAAATTCTTTGTGAGATCTATCAAACTTTTATTTCTGCTGTAATATTGGAAAAAAAAAAACTTATTTTATGTGTTTAATAATAATAATAATAATAATAATTTGTGAGATTTAGTTGATTGGATAGAAACCCTGTCCTTGATCCTTCTTTTATTTAATTGATAATCGATCTTCCTTTTAATTTGTTACCAATGTATTCATGATCTGTATGGCACAGATCGTAGTCAGAAAGCAGTCCATCGACCTTTCTTTTATCATTGGTATTTTGATCAAACTTTTATGCGCACAGTGTGATCCTTATCTCGATACCACGTACAGATCTAAGATAAAATTTATGTCTATTTTTTTTTAACATATTATGAAGTAGCCCAACCCCTCACGCCCTGATTGCATTGAAGCTCCCCCACTGTTCTGCTCAAATGAACGAGGTCCATCTGATCTTAGATCACTGTGCGCCCTTTGAAATCAGAAGTCCCTGCAATCCTTATTGAAATTCAAGAATTCCAAACATAATCTAGAAATTGAAGAATAAATTTACACTGTCGGACTGCAAACTTCCAGTCTGTAAATGAATTAAGAAATATTATCCACGAAATTCTTGATAGCAATTGAGCCTACAAATATGGCCTGACTCCAACCTGTACATATCTATCCCTTGTGAATGATCCGAGGCAACGAACTTCATCCCTGTAACCACATCGACCACTGTTGCAAGCCCGCGATCACCCAGTAAAAACATGTAAGTTATAAATCTATGGGAGTGAGGTTTTCAACCAAGCCTCGATGTCAATCTTTAAAACGCTCCTGCATCACTGGTCGAAGGTCGATTGAGATCTCTAACCATTTAGGAGTTGGAGAGATCGTAGGATACACTTATGATCACGACGGCGTGCAAGTAAATTAGGTATGGCAGTTTACAAACTCCTTCGGTTCTGTCGAACGAGGACTTCACGCTGACTGTCAGTAAACACCGTGGATCTTTTGAGTGCAACTCCTATTCCATACTTGAGTCGATTCTTCAGTTAATACACCGAAGTATAAATCCAACATCAAACCCAATTCTAGCAGGGAAGATCCGGGCCGATATGGGTGGTTTACATGCTAGTTATTCGCCATTCCCGTCTCCGATGCACGTTCGGTTAGCACCCATTGTAATTTAGTTAACTATTCTCCATGATACTATTGCACCATCTGGGCTTGAAGCTTCTAGTGGTTCAGGTTGGAGTAAGTGGGAAGTATTGTTAGTTAGATGCGGTCGGTGATTGCGGAAATCTAAAACAATAAATGTTGCAAACTCCTCAATAATTTATATGCATGAAATATTATAATACATATATATATATAGGACCTGTCAGGAAGTTTAATTTTGCACTTTGAAATTTAAAGACTACCTTATGAGGAATTTCCTTGTTATGAGTGTATATATACTACATCTTACCTTTAATACCGATAGAGGTAATGCATTCCCTGGAATGAAAGGTATCTGTCTTATAACGTTGTCTTAAATTAAAAAGTATAGGGAAAGAATTAAGTTGTAGAGAAAGATAAAAGATAATAATATACATAAAGAGATGCACGGATTTGATAAGGAGAATAATGGGTAAAATAAAGGGTGTAATATAGATTTAATAAATATAGCATACTTATGATGCATGCACAATTTATTTAACAAGTTGTCTTTTGTCTTTAATTAGGATATCATGTTGGAAATTTATATTTCTGGGACATAATAGTTCCACTTATAAGGAAGTCATTGCATAAAATAAAATATAGTTGGAGAAAGATTTATGTCATGGTGGAGATTGACGCGAAGTTAAATTTACAGTAATTGCATTACTTAGTTGTTTATGAGTTTCGAATAGTTGGTAGGGAATTATAGCTGTTATAGATCAATGCTGCATTTGTATTGAAATATGGTGACGTGAGTTGAATCCACACTCTGGTTGGATTAGTTCTAAATTGTGTATATCCTGACTTTGAATCTAATTGAATTAGTTCTAAATTGTTATATTTTGAGTTGAATCTACTGGAATAGTTTTAAATTGTATAACTTCGAGTTTGAACGTATTGATTTCTAAGTTTTAAACGCTTATGTTTGAGTCTAAACCTATCCGAATTAGTTTCAAATTGTGTATGTTTGGAGTTGAATAATTTTGAAATAGTTTTTAAAATCGTTTATATTCGTGAGTGTTGACAAATCCCACTCCAGCGTAACTGCATTGATCTAGGAGCCAAATCAGTTAGAGCCCGAGGATCTGGTGAAACTTAATGGTTGTTATTGAAATGCATTTATGGTCAATATTAGAGTCGATTCATGTTACTTGGAGAAAATATTCCTCTACTCGGTATTGAATTTAAAATACAACCTAAAGAATATTTAAATTACTATGAAATCTCCGTTGGGATTATCATCAGAGTATCCCTGACATCTATCATCACTGTTTAAGAGGGAAGATCCCAATTATTTTGAAGCACTTGATTTCGTGGCTAGCGAACCCTGGTTTTGGTAGTCTTATTCCAAACCATCTTCCTTCGCTGAGATTCCTTGTGTGTCATATGGGTTACCTTGAGGCGCTGTGTGTAGTAGTCAACCCAGCACCTACTCATTCCTCCTTTGGAGACCTTTAGAGTAATTCCCTACCTCAGAACTGTTGGAAATATTATAATTAATGAGTTGATAGCGTATCTGATATGCGTCGGCTCTGTCGGACACTTAGTTAGTCTGCAATGTCAGAAGTCAGTCAGTTAGTCAGTCTGTTTGCAACCAATCCGGCTCACCGCAAGTTAGTATTTAAGTAGTCGCATTTTGTATTTCGCGAGAAGCAGTCTTGAGTCAGTCATAATGAAACTCTATAAATGAAAATCACCCACAAAAGATTAAGAGAGAGATGATGGGATAGAGATAAGAGTGAAGAAGAGAAGAAGAAATACCCGTGAAGTGTTTCAAGAGCCCAAGCTCTATGTAAGAAGTGAAAGTTTGAAGTAAATCTCATCTCTCTGTAAGTGCGGCAAAGTTACTCTATTTTACAGCGGTAATATTTAAATATATAGTTTTATGAATTCATTTTCTATTTCATATTGACCTGTGTAAATGTTGTTTACATTTACGGTCTATAAATCAAATCAAGATTTCTAAGTATTTCACTGTGGTGAAAGTTCTATTTTAACAAGGAGTAACTGCGCAGTAAGTTTCAAGTTTCACTTAGATGTTTCGATTCTCATGTTTTAAGAAGAAATGTTTTAAGATTAAGTTTGGGTTATGTGCAATTAGATAGGTATGCAAAGTTAACCGCACATTTAATCTTTGTAAAGTTAAAGGAGTGTGCAAAAGTAATTTACATAAAGTGCGCAGTCCATACCAAGTCAAGTTCCACAAAGTTAGAGAAGTGCGCATTTGTGCAAAGTTCAATTGTGCAGTAGAAAGTGGAAACATGCAGTAAATAGGTGAAGGTGAATCACTCAGTTAGTTTCTGCACTATTAAGTTGTGAAGTAAAGTGTTGGACAAAAAGTAGAAGAAAAATTAGAGCAAAGTATTTGCTAGAAGCAGCGAAGTTCTATAGCATACAAAGAAAAAGAAATTATATATTCACCATGTAGGTCAAATCTTTTTGACTGCGCAGGTTGCCTCTTTTCCCTTGTTCTGGTATCAGAGCCTGGTTTACAGAAAGTAGAATTTGTATTTACATAAGGGAAAAGTGATTAAGAATAGCTTCCACTTCTGGTAATTTGCAAACTCCAATATTTTTTGGTAAAAATTATGAATATTGGTCTCTAACTATGAAAGCTTTGTTTAGAGGTCAAGATGTATGGGAAATAGTCCAGCATGGCTATGTAGAACCAGCAGACCTAACAAGATACAACAATCTCACACAAGCTGAGAAGGATGTTCTAAGAGAACAGAGGAAGAAAGATGGAAAGGCGTTGTTCCACATACATCAAGCAACACATGAATCCATAGTCCCAAGAGTAGCAGCAGCGCAGTCAGCTAAGGAAGCGTGGGACACACTGGAAACTTCTTATCAAGGCTTGAACAAGGTAAAGACTGCCAAACTTCAAATTCTTAGAAGAGATTTTGAATCTCTATTAATGAAAAATACAGAGTCAGTAGACTCATTCTATACTCGTGTTATTGGTCTGGTTAATCAAATAAAGTCTCATGGAGGAACTTTAGGTGACCAAAGAGTTGTTGAAAAAGTTTTTAGAGTTCTTCCAAAGAAATTTGAATCTTTAGTTGTGACCCTGGAGGAAAACAAAGATCTGTCCACATTTACTATTGATGAGTTGCAAGCCTCATTACTAAATCATAAACATAGATTTAGTGGTTCAGAAACATCACTTGAAGGTTTATTCATAGCACAGTCATCCATAAGTCGTGGAAGAGGCAGAGGAAGATCAAACTCTAGAGGCAGAGGACGAAGTTCGTTCAGAGGAGGTCGCAACAGCAGCCCTGCGCATGTCACTGGTAGAGGTCAGAATCAGACCCCTAGTTAGCGAAGTGGACAAAGGTATGACAAATAAAAAATTCAATGTCATTACTGTAAGAAGTATGGACACTTCGCATATGAATGTAGGAAGAAGCAGTATGACCAAGGAAAGCAAGGTCAATCACAGTCAAGCAACAAAAACACTTCAAACATCTCATTATTCTTAGCATGTGCATCTCCACTGAAATGCAATGTTTTCCAAGAAATCCCAAATGACATATGGTATTTAGACTCAGGCTGTAGCAATCATATGACTAGTAATTTAAATCTATTTTCTAGTCTAGATAAACCAGTTCAAACTGATGTCACACTTGGAAATAATTTTCATGTCACTGTTTTGGGTAAGGGTACTGTTGATATTTTAACCAAATAGGGGGAGCAGAAATATATGTTTGATGTTTATTATGTTCAATGTTTGAAGCATAATTTGAGGAGCATTGGACAACTGATGGAAAAAGGTTATAGAATCCATATGATAGGAAAGCGTTGTCTGATCAAAGACAAATATCCAAGCAATCAATTAATAGCAGAGGTGTAGATGACAAGCAAACGCTTGTTTCCTTTGAGGATAAGACCCATCATAAAAGGAAAAACAAATCAAGTTGTTCATGAAAGTCATAATGAAAATTTTGGAACTGCGCTCTGTGGAGAAAGCAAAGGAGCAGACATTCACTGCGCAAAGGAAGAAAAAGACAATGCAATGCAAGATGCGTTTCAGATAGAAATAAATGATGAATCCTGGTTATGGCATTTCAGATTTGGACATCTGAATTTTGGTGGGCTGAAGCTACTGCACATGAAGGACATGGTGAAAGGATTTCCATTGATCGAAAAGCCAGAGAGAATTTGTGAAGGCTGTATTTTTGGAAAACAACATAGAGAAACTTTTCCAATCGGAAAGTCATACAGAGCTCGCACACCACTTGAAATTGTGCACTCTGACATTTGTGGACCCATGCAAACACTGTCCATGGGAGGATACACTTATATTCTTACATTTATTGATGATTTCACAAGAAAAACATGGTTCTATTTTCTAAAACATAAATCTGATGCATTTGGTTGTTTTCAGCAGTTCAAGGCACTTGTGGAGAAGCAGAGTGGTTACAACATCAAGATATTAAGAACAGATAGAGGTGGTGAGTATGTCTCAAATGATTTCTTAAACTTCTACAAAAATCATGGCATACAGAAGCAATTCACTGCGCGGTATACACCGCAGCAGAATGGCATCGCAGAGAGGAAGAACATAACCATTATGGAGATGGTGCGCAGTATGTTGGCAACCATGCATCTGTCAAATGAATATTGGGCTGAAGCAGTGGCAATTGTTGTTTACATCATGAATCGATGTCCAATGAAGAGCGTGAAGAACAAGGTTCCGCAAGAAGCATGGACATGTATGAAACATGGTGTTTCACATTTAAATTTTTTTGGTTGTGTAGCATACGCACATGTTCCAGATCAGTTAAGAAAGAAATTAGATAATAAATGACAGAAATGCATTTTTAATGGGTATTATAAAGACACAAATGCATACAAGTTGTATAACCCTGTCACAAGAAAAGTTATTATCAGTCGAGATGTTCAGTTTGTAGAAAATGAAGCATGGGATGGAACTGTAGAGAAGAATGTGAAAATTGTGTCACATGTTGAACATGGTGACAGCGTAGAAGATGTGGATGAGACTCCACATGTAAATCAGAACTGCGTAGCTTAGCCTACTCCCAGGACTGCGCAGCATGTTCCAGCACAAAGAACTCCGACACAGGTTGCAGCTCAAGCTACTCCGTCAAGCACACAAAGTGCGCAACAAAATCCATCAAGCAGTTCGCGCAGTTCGACACCAGCAACTCTTCCAAGGACAAGAAGTCTGCACGAGATATATGAGACTGGACACCTAATTCATTCTCATGTTTTGCATTATTTTCTCAAGTTAATGATCCTCTAACATTTGAAGAAGTTGTTAAAGATAAAGTTGGGCACAAGCCATGGATGAAGAAATAGAATGCATTGAGAAGAATCAAACATGGGAATTAGTTGATGTTCTTAAGAACAAGGATGTGATAAGCGTAAAATGGATTTATAAGACCAAGCAAGATGCTGATGGAAATGTGCAGAATCACAAGGCAATATTGGTAGCAAGAGGATTCACACAACAGCTTGGCATAGACTTCAATGAAACTTTTGCACCTGTAGCACGAATGGACACTATCAGAATAGTTTTGGCCATCGCAACACATAAGAAATGGCTTGTTTACCAAATGGATGTTAAGTCTGCATTTCTAAATGGTTATTTAGAAGAAGAAGTATATGTGGAGTAGCCACAAGGCTATGAAGTTCCAGGACAAGGACACAGAGTATATAGATTGAAGAAGGCACTCTATGGTTTGAAGCAAGCTCCTAGAGCTTGGTACAGTCGCATTGACTCATACCTCATTCAGAATGTATTTCACAAAAGTGAATGTGAACCTACACCGTACACAAAAATCAACAAGCAAGGTAATAAGCTAATTGTCTGCCTATATGTAAATGATTTAATATTTATTGGTGATTTTGGCGTAGAATAATTTAGAACAGCCATGGAAAGTGAATTTGAAATGACTAACTTAGGGCTTATGAAGTATTTTCTGGGCATTGAAGTCCAACAATCTGAAAGAGACATATTTATATCTCAGTCAAAATATGCAAGTGATGTCTTGAACAAATTTAAGATGTTAAATTACAAGACAGCCCCAACACCAGTGATAACAGGTTTGAAATTGAGCAAGGATGATGATGGATCCAATGTAGATCCTACGTTGTTTAAAATGATCGTTGACAGCCTTATGTATCTTACAGCAACAAGGCCAGACATCATGTATGGAGTCAGCTTAATCTCAAGATTCATGGAGTCACCAAAAGAATCGCATTGGCAAGCAGGTAAAAGGATTTTGAGGTATGTAAGCGGAACAAAAGACTTTGGTATTTTGTATTCCACCTCAAAAAATTTCAAACTCATTGGATACACTGACAGTGACAATGGAGGCAGCATGGATGATAGAAAAAGCACATCTAGGAATACATTTCATGTAGGAACAGTTGTTGTATCATGGCCTTCAAAGAAACAACCCATAGTAACTCTTTCTTCAACAGAAGCAGAATATTTTGCAGCTACAAGTGCTGCATGTCAAGCCGTTTGGATGCGGAGAATGTTAAGTGATCTGTCGTAGGTCCAGCAAGAACCCACAGTCATTTACTGTGACAACAACTCAGCTATTGCATTATCAAAGAATCATGTGTTTCACAAGAGAACCAAGCACATCGACACAAGGTATCATTTTATCAAAGAACTGATAAACAACAAAGAAATCTGTTTAGAATTTTGCAGATCTAAAGATCAGGTAGCAGACATATTTACAAAACCATTAACAAATGACACATTCCAATACCTGCGAAGTTGTTTGGGAATGACAAGTTCTGCATAGTGAACTGTGTTATGAACAGAGCATGTTTCAGCTCTGAAATATTTTGTAATATTTTATTTTTGTTTAATGATCCCCATCCGCTCATAATTAAGGGGGAGTGTTGGAAATATTGTAATTAATGAGCTGATAGTGTATCTGATATGCGCCGGCTTTGTCAGACACTCAGTCAGTCTGCAATGTCAGAAGCCAGTCAGTTAGTCTGTCTCTTTGCAGCCAATCCGGCTCACGACAAGTTAGTATTTAAGTAGCCGCGTTTTGTATTTCGCAGGCTCGTAACTTCTTAGGTAGAATTTATTACAGTCTTTAATGAAACCCTGTAGCTTCCAAGAGAAGCAGTCTTGAGTCAGTGATAATGAAACTCTATAAATGAAAATCACCCACAGAAGATTAAGAGAGAGATGAAGGGATAGAGATAAGAGTGAAGAAGAGAAGAAGAAATACCCGTGAAGTGTTTCAAGAGCCCAAGCTCTGTGTAAGAAGTGAAAGTTTGAAGTAAATCTTATCTCTCTAAGTGCGGCAAAGTTACTCTGTTTTACAGTGGTAATATTTAAATCTATAGTTTTATGAATTCATTCTCAAGAATGTTGGTTTATGCATACCGCCCATCTATTTCATATTGATCTGTGTAAATGTTGTTTACATTTACGGTCTGTAAATCAAATCAAGATTTCTAAGTATTTCACTGTGGTGAAAGTTCTATTTTAACAAGGAGGCAGTAAGTTTCAAGTTTCACTTAGATGTTTCCATTCTCATGTTTTAAGAAGAAATGTTTTAAGATTAAGTTTAGGTTATGGGCAGTTAGATAAGTATGCAAAGTTATCCATACAAAGTCAAGCTTCGCAAAGTTAGAGAAGTGAGCATTTGTGCAAAGTTTAACTACGCAGTAAATAGGTGAAGGTGAATCGTGCAGTTAGTTTCTGTGCTATTAATTTGTGAAGTAAAGTGTTGGATAAAAAGTAGAAGAAAAATTAGAGCAAAGTATTTGTAGGAGCAGTGCAGTTCTATAGCATACAAAGAAAAATAAAATATTTATCATCAGAGTATCCCTGACATCTATCATCATTGTATAAGAGGGAAGATCCCAATTCTTTTGAAGCACTTGATTTCGTGGCTAGCGAACCCTGGTTTTGGTAGTCTTATTCCAAACCATCTTCCTTCGCCGAGATTCCTCATGCATCATATGGGTTACCTTGAGGCGCTGTGTGTAGTAGTCGACCCATCACCTACTCAATCCTCCTCTGGAGACCTTTAGAGTCATTCCCTACCTCAGAACGATGGCTGGAACCCAACATTGAAAGATGTATGGCCAGATGGCTATGTTCATAGTGAACATCTGCATGGTACCTGCTGCAACCACCTTGTGGAAGCAATTGCAACGTGTTCCTTACCATATCACCGAAGCATGACTTCGAGCTGTGAGTTCTACCAAACCCAGAAGAGATGCTTCCGTGGATAGACACCTGCATGTGAACCTCACTAAGCTTTCGATAACTGCCACTATGGAATGGAACCGAAGTCGACTAGACTTAAGGTGGGCCTTGCACATTTAAGTGTTTGCAAATAATTACGTAGAGATCATTACTTGTCAAGTAAGAGGAATGTAGAAATTGGATGTTCCATTATTAATTCATAGGGTGTATAAAGGATTATTTATTGTAAATTGAACGATGAATATATATTATCTCGCAATCTAGTGAGCCAGCGAGCAAGCTGTGTAAAGTTAATCGCCGGAAGTTAGCAAGAATCGAGATCCAGGTAATAGAGAGACAGACATTTATTTTTTCAAGATCAAAAGGAGATAGAGTGCGGGTTATCAATAAATAATATCTCAAAATGCCATTATTTAAAAAAAAAAAAAACGTTACCTTAAATGTTGATATTGATATTTATTTATTTATCATATAAGGTTAAAAAAAAATAGCGTTTCCACCGTGTGAAAATGGCCATCCGAACATCGGATGGCGTAAATATGCAATAGAAATAAATTAAGGGTATTATCTACATACATTGTCTTGCATCAGAATAAATTAAAAAAAAGAAGAAGCTTATACCTAATTGAGCTAGGAATAAGGAGTAAGTTCATTTATGAAAAGAGGGGGTGATTTATAATCTTTTCAATAGTTAAAAATATAAGAAGTTTAATGTATTCTATGTAATTATGTTAATTATGTTGTTTTATTGGGAAAAGAAAACATGGATAATTTAGAAGACATGTCATTACGATTACATATGTTTTTGGTGAAGAGTAATCATTATGTATATAGAAGGTTATATATATATGTGGATGGTTGAGAATACATGTTCGTGTAAAACATTGAATTCATCTAAGGTATAGACATATGCACAATGATAAGTTGGAGTATAGAATTAAAATTAATGTTAGTCATGCTCTATTTGAAAAGATTATGTATTATATTTATTATAAAAGAAATTTACTAAAATCTTGGTTTCATGAGGTAGTTTTAATCAAATTTCGTTTGTCTTAACTTTAGCGTGTTTTGGGGACGTTACAAATTGTGCATAGATAACTTATTATGAAATAAGCTAAGCTTAAGTTATAGAAATATTTAGGTGATGTAAGTGTAAGTCCTTGAAACTTCTACCGAGTGTTGAAAGGGCCAAGTGAAGATGATTTTAATAAAACAAAGTACGGAGACGATCAATATAATTAAATGAAATCAATGAGGATAATCTCAGGACATGGTCGAACCTTTAAGAAAACACGACTAGCCCAAGATAGAACTCGATGAGGTTGAGAAAACACACATAGTACAACTTGATCAGTTTGTCAAAGTAGTCCTATAATAACGGAAATGATGAAATGAGTAAGGATGTGATAAGCTCAATAAATTAGACGCAATGATACTGATGAAAGGACTAAGGGATAAAATTTAAAAACTTTCGACTAAGTCACTACGTTTCGATGCCTCAAATCCTATCAATTTGAGAATCAACATTTAGGGGTTTTTTTGGAAGTAATCTTATGGAAATTGGTCTTGGAATATTTGAGGGTCCCTCTCTTGTTTTGTTAAAAACATGACCATATCTTACCCATATTCGATTAATGGAATATGTTATGATGTTTACCTTCTCGTCTTAGAGGGAAGGATGACCAAATAGATTTGGAGTCATGCTTGATGGTGATTTGATAACTATTGGATGGCTATTGCATGAAGTGACATGTGTCGCAAGGGATTTTCCTACTTAAGGAAGACTTTGGGAATGGGTAAAGGACCCAGTTTTTGGATGGTTATCGCAATCTCGAAAAAGTGAGTGACTTGCTGCTATTGGGGTTTGGATAGAAATTCTTGTGGGGGGGGGAACTCATTGAGGAGTTTCTCAAATTGTGTGTGAGCTCTACGACCCAAAGCTCGGGGGTGGCTATGTGACTAAAAGAATAAGCCCACGGTTGGGTGGCGAAGCTAACGGTTCCTTCGCCAATGGTTAAACGAGCTTTGCTGGAGGGATCCTACGGAAGACGCGGATGACAATAGACAAGAAAAACAGATTGGTGACGAAAACGAATCCTCATTCGACAATGGACATGACTTACGGTTGACAGGTTATGGGTTCTTTTGTATTTGTTAAGTTATTTAGTTAAATTATTTTATTTCTCTATCAATGATGGTATCTGATCTATTTTTTTTTACTAATTTTTTATGTTTCAGATTCAGTTAGCGAAGGCTCTACAAGAGGGGCCCCTACAATATATATACAAACAATTTTAAAATTAATAAACTTTCATAAAATTTATCAAAATAAGAATAAAATAAACTTACAAATAAGATGATTCTTATTCTCATTAAAGTGTATATATGCAAAAGAAAATGTCCAAAAATTACTTATGGGTCGAAGATTGAAATTGGCAAGCATGTCGAAAAGTCAAGATAGTCCAATTCTTTCAAAGTGAATCATACAACCAACTCGGGTAAGGTCAAAGAAGAGTATGTAACCATGATTAAGCCATCAAGAAGCCAAAATACTAATGTGGTAAGGATGAAACCAACCGTCAAATCTCAATTTCATAAAAGGTAAGAATTTTAATCAAATGTTAAAAGCTTTGCAAAAGTCAACAGATTATTCTAATTCAGAAATAAGAGCATGGTCCCGTTATTTGATATAAAATCTTTCAAGACGTAAATCATAATTATTACAATTGAGATTTTAGTTAATTAATTATGATATACCAAAATGGTCGTTAATTCGCAAATACACTAACAAACTAAAGTTTGTTACAATTGTTGAAGCATCATATAAAACCAACCAAGCCAAACTGAATGATATGATTAGATCAAATAAGCTCAAGTAAGACTAGGTAGGTGTTGTTAATCAAATAAAGGGCCAAAAGACGCTAATGACAAAGATATCCAAATCACCAAATCCTTATACAATGAAAGCCAAGCCAAAGAACAAGCACCACTGAAAGTGAATGATCGAAGAGAGAAATCTAAGAACCCACCTACCAAAGAAAGAAAGATAAGATAAAAGAAAACCAAAAGCAAAATATTTACAAAATTTACATGGGGGCCCCTTTTGATTTTATAAAAATCAAGGGGAGTTGTTGGGGTGCCAACAATGTTTTGCATTCAAAACCAAACGAGGGACTAAAATTAACTATGGTGCAAAGGAATGCCGAAAATCGATGCAAGTTTGCAAGTTAGTGGAATTTGAGAATATCCAAGCTATAGCTATGCACTCTACATCTTCTCTAATGAATATTTATATCTCAAAGTATATGTAAAGATCTTCTCGAGTGACTATTACATTCTTAATAATGCATGCTCCCTTTTCTTCCAATAAATCTCTTTTTTGAACACTTCTACCCAATTATAAAAATATTTACTTTCATCAAATATAGAAATATAACAATATTTACTTTCATCAATTATAAAAATATTTACTTTCCTCTTCTGGTATCACCATAACCAATTCTTAATGACTACAAAATGTATGTAATTAAGATTCATATCGAAAGATATACCACATAAATACAATCCTATCTCTTTGATAACAATCATATTTTACCAAAATCTCTCCACCATTGTTTTCCTTAAACTTGTTATCCTTAAACTTTATATATCTATGGTTAAGATACATAGACAATAATAACCTCACCATTAAATATTTTGCAATGAAACAAAACAGAATATGTCAATACCTTTTGTACAGGTTAAATATAAAAAGTTCAAGGTAAGTAACATAAATCTAATTTGATCTAATTATTTCGATACGGTATGCCACAACATAGTCTTCGTTAAACAAAAAATAGCACTACATAAGAGGAATCAAAGCTTTCGAGAGGTCTACCATTAATGTTCTCGAAATATTTGGCTTCAGTTTCTATTGCATGCAGTACTCTATATAATTCCACGTTTCTGAATATATACCAGGACTTCTAAATCATATGTGGAACCACATCAGGTGAAAACCAAATGCCACATGACAGAACACAATACAATAGACATTAACCAGCCTCTATGGTGAGGGATATTTGGTATCCCATCAAGGGAAAAGGGGGCAACCTGCATAGTCAAAACAAATTGACCTGCACGGTAAATAAATATCTTTCTTTTCTTTGCTTTTAGGACCTGCGCTCCACTTAGCAGATACTTTGCTTTAAATATTTTTGTGAATACTTTTCTTCACAAATTACCTGCGTGGAAATTACCTGCGCAATTCCACTTTTTACTGCGTAGGTGAACTTTGCTGCGCAGTTCACTACCCTCGCGGAAATACTTTACTTTGTATAAGTTTCGCACTTCATGCAAATTACTTTTACATAAGTTCTTTAACTTTACGAAGGTTAACTGCGCACAAGTTACCTTCACATACCTATTTAGCTATGCACAACCCAAACTTAAACAAACTTTGAATAAATGTATTTCATACTAAAACATAAGAACCGAAACTTATGTAGAAGTTATTGCGCAGTTAAACTAGGTCTTTTACCACCGTGAAATACTTAGAAATCTTGATTTGATTTATAGACCATAAATGTAAACAACATTTACGCAGGTCAATATGAAGTAGATGTGCGGGATGAATAAACCAACATGATTGAGAATGAATACATAAAACTTAAAGACTTATATATATTACCACTGTAAAACAGAGTAACTTTGCCGCACTTATAGAGATATGAGTTTTACTTCAATATTTCACCATTTTACATAGATCTTGGGCTCTTCATACACTTCATGGGTTTTCACTTCTTCTCTTCACTCCTACACCTCTTATCTCTCATCTCTTTCTCTTACATAGCTTGGCTCCTTACACATTTCTCGTCACTTCTTAATCTTTTGTGAGTGATTTACATTTTATACACAAACTGGGTTTGGCTTCTCCTCGAAGTTATAGGGTTTCATTAAAGATTGTAATAAATTTCTACCTAAGAAGTTATGGGCCTGCGAAATACAAACGGCTACTTAAATACTAATGTGCCGTGAGCCGGATTGGATGCAAACTGATTGAGTGTTTGACAGAGTCGACACATATCAGATACGCTATCAGCTCATTAATTACAATATTCCAACATCCCAGTACATCACATCATACATCGCTGTGATAACATATTAAAAAATTAGCAATAAAGAGACGAATACAAAATTTTAAGTTGGTGATGTAATAAACCTTATTAATTAATGAAAACTTGTAGAAATGTTTTATGCATACTTTGTTTGATACCTTCGTTTCCAGGTCTCAAGCTCTGAGTTAACCCAAGGTATTGGATTTCAACATATACCTCTAATACCTTTGTTTCTAATGATGGTGAACATGCTGCTACATCACAAGATATACAAACATCTCATATATTGCATTGAGGGAAAAATCGTAGAAGAATGTCATAATACGTAAATTCCTTTCATCTTTCTCAAACACTGTAGTCACTGCAATTTCAATTTTTTTTGTAAATTTAAATTTCAAAGATATAAATTTAAATACTATTAAAAACCATGAAGAAACATATATAAAAATAACACTTAAAACACGCAAACACCCGATAGTTCTGCTAAATCCCATCATAAAACCCAATAAAAGGAAAATCACAACAGATATCTAACGTAACTCAGGACACATCTGTTCTATCTGAAGGTGAACTGCTTATATCTCTGCTTTAGCCTATTGACGGGCCTCTCATTCATTATCCTATTCATGCTACACTTCCTCAAACTAGACTTGCAACTATTGGTACACAATTTGCAGTGCCTCATGGTCTATCTCTAACTAACCAACCCTCATCTCGACGTTGTCTGATCTTGTCCTGAGAATTCTTAATAGATTGGTTGTAGACCTTGTTTGTGTCTTTGAGGTTTGGGTTTCTTGGCGAGCAAGTGGCATGTAGGACAAAGGTTGTCCATTGGCTATTGAGGGATCCATGGTCTAGACTTCATCTTCCATAGGCCGAGCATGATGATACTCACTGACTATTATGTCCCTTAAGTCTTCTGATAAATAAAGAAAAATGTATGTGTGCTCTTAACATATCTTGAGCATGGATTGGCAATTCACAAGGTCCTACGCAAACTCATATAGTTGAGCCATGATAGATAGATGGCCGAGTGAGGATCGAGTTGGTGGAGGGATGAAAGGAATCTATTCGTGGATCTGTATAGTGTCATCCTCCTCCATAAGGGTGTATTGAGGCAGGTCAGTATAATGTGCTTCTGCCATAGGTACTTCATCTGTGTGACCCTCACCAATGCCTATGGTGCTTCCAACAGCTTTTATGCCCATATCAACTTCTCCTGCTCCACTATGTGCTTGTTTTGCATCTTTTGGGATGACTAACTGATGTTGTACAGTTACTGCAACTCTGGAATTGATGTGGGGGTATTCCTTGCAGCCTCATTATATACAGGGACATCATGGATAGTCTCTATATTGGGTTGTGTATTTTATTGTTCAAAGGATTTAAATTCCTTCGTTATTTCTTTGACAAATCCCAGCCTGTTCTTTGCTGCAAAATCCTCCAATTATCGCAGAATGATATTGGGAGGAACTATAGATTTCTCTAAGGTAGCTATTGGTTCTACTAATTATGTGGCCAAACTCTAAGGTGGCACTAGGGTTGTAATCTTAGTGGGGAATAAACTCAAGGGGGTAATATTTATGTGCTTCCCTGGACTATCTTGCAAAATATCTACCATCTAGCCTAATAAATATTTAAATTGTTTCCTTGAGATGACTACACTCTCAATCTGCTTCTGTCATTTTGCCTTCACTCCATTGAACGTTTCAAGTTTTCCATGAGAATATTCAATTTTATTTACAAACAACTTTGGTGTCCTTGCAGCACAGTAGAATCTTCAGTTTATGATTCAGATTTAGGTAATTTTGGTTAAAAAGGTATAAGGAACAATAATGTCCTACGTATCAACACACTCAGATTCTATCGCGCATGTTTCATAAAACATGACATTCTACTAATTTATTACAACTTTCATATCCTCCATGTCCCATAGTCAATATGCCTTTGAATGCTCTTCATATCCAATAAAATTCACTTGTGCCCTCTATAAGACAACTTTGAGTCATGCCTCTCCTTTAAATATAAATACTCCATGCTCAAATTTTTTCCATCTTTCTGAAAAATCATAGACCTTTTACTACAATGAAAAGGAATCACAACAAATGCCTCACAATACACAAATTTCTTTCATCTTTCTTAAAAATTGTAGTTGAAGCATTTTCAACTTTTACCAAATTTCACATAATATAATTAAGTGCTTCTCAAAAACCATAAAAAGTAGCAAACATGCAAAGTGTTGGGGGAAATGAAGGGAAAATCAAAGTAGAAAGCTCATAATATGAAGCTAGTGTCGGCTTGTTGAGTACCTTAGATAGTTCCACTGATCCATCTCCTTGGGACACTAGTACATTCAAGTGGATTTTTCCACGAAATATTTCCACGTTTTGAACATTCGTGGATTAATACAATGAAATTTAAGATGTCTTTTAATTTTTTTTTATCATGGCGGAAAAACTGTGGAAATATCGATGTGTTTTTAATTTTCGACGCACTTTCGTCTCTATATCGACGACCTATGGCTATCTTTGCACTTTCGTGGGTCAAATCATGCATTTGCATCGATAAAAGATCACGATGATATGAAAACAAGCAAGATTAATTCAAAAGAAAGTTTTGTGAAACTGAAATAAAACTTCAAATTACACTTGAGTAAATAATTGTCCACATGTCCCAAACTTCAGAAATAAATTTACTTGAAGTTGAAAATTGCAAAAAAAGTATTTACAAATTCTTTTCATCAGCCTTGCTATCCATCAACTGGAAGTGTCTCCTTCTCTTTCTGCAAAAATATCATGAAGCTTGCAAACTGGAAATAATAAAAGGAAAGCAATTTCCTCTCATCAATGGAGACCCCTCCTCTATGGCAACAACTCCTCTTCCTTCTTGTTAACAAAAAAAATTACAAGAAGAATACAAAGATGGAAAGAATCAAAGTCATCCCATTCTCCAGAGACCTCCCACACCCTTAGCAGTCGAATTGTCTCTATTTAAATAGAGGGAAGGGATCACAACAGACTCCAGAAAACGGATCTTACAGTTGGACACACAGAAAATTCTGGAAAAATCCGCCTTAAACATGCTCGAATATATCACAGCTCGTGTATTTGTTTGGAAAACAGCTCATGGGAAAAGGTAAATAGGCCCATTTGTGAAGTGGGTTTTCAACCGTTTGAGCTATTTCCTCATGGTTTTCCCACAATCATCCACACAAAAACATGTCTCTCTGTAGGTGCACGATTCTGTTATCTTTAACTTCTTCTTTTATGAAGAGTTGAGGATCTTCGTTGTATAGTGGAATTCCTTTCATGATATAGTTACATCCAATTCTGGGCAACATTACATGTGCACATACAAGATAAACTAATTAAACCTCTGCAAAATATTTGATAATCTTTGATCGTTCAAAAATTAGGCTCAAAATGTTATAAAGGAATACATTTTCATGTGATGTAAAAATTCATTTAAACATCGTTGCATTTTCTCATAATGTTCAATCCATACATTATTGCATTATATCCACATGAAATAATTCAATGGTGACTTAAAATGTAGCAATAATTTTAATCATAAAGGTGAAATCATAAAGTTATAAGGAAACAAGAATTTTTAATTTATAAAATTTATAAATGTGTTTATCCTTTATGAAAGAATAGAATCTCAAATGCAATTCTTCTAGAAATAATGTAGTCTCCCATTTTAAGAACATTTTCAAGAAGTTGATTGAAATAAAAAGGTAATTTGAAAAAGTTTATGAGTATATAAAACTAATGTTATTTATAAAAATATATGTAATGCCCCTAGAATGACTGTGGACTTTAAGGGCACCTGTCGAGTGACCCGGATGAACAGACTTCAATAAAGTGGCCTTTCGAGTTAGGATGTGTCTTAATAATTGAGAATCACCTGATGATGTGCATGACGATAATCGATAAATGAATTAATGAACTAGATGATGTGGGGAGTTGGATAGTGGATTTAAATGAATAATTGCATGTTGCTTAATGATTAGCTTTGATTGTGAAAAATGTGTTATGTGTACATGAATATGATGCTTAAAGGATTAGATGTATGATGAATTAGGTGATGAGAATGAAAGAAGTACATATTGACGTAATGCCTTACTGATTAATGGAATGTATGATGTTTTGTAAACTGTAATTGATTAATGATTAGAGGGTTTAGAAAATTAATTATGACAAATGAGGACATGACTATTAATATGTTCTTTTGAGAATGTGTGTAGCAATAGGTGAAACGGTTCACCGATGAACACACAAAGGAATTGAACGGGTCGTAGAGTATGTATAAATCACACACGGGGAGAACGATGACGATGTCGACTTCCGACGAAATTCTGCGCATGAGTAGAGAAGCATTGATCTGCTTACTCAAGGGAAGCGTGAAGTCGTGCGATGTGGAACACGACGAAGATGGTCACGTATGAGTTGGGGGCGTGCAGTAAGAATGGACTTACTCCTCAGTGCCATTAGTCTCCAAGGGCATGTAGATGGAGGATTGAAGGCAACAGATCCTAAATCCTTACATGAAGTTCCCACAAGTCAAATGAAAATATATCAACAGAAGGACCCGACAATGTGGTACCTTGCCTAGAAATGGAAATGATGGACGCAAGGACCCAACGATGTGGTACCTTGCCTAGAAATGGAAAGGATGGATGTAAGGACCCGATGATGTGGTACCTTGCCGAGAAATAGATACAACGGATGATTGGACCCGATGGAGTGGTACCATGAAAAAAGATGAGCATAAAGGACACATGGGCCCAACGATGTGGCACCTAGGTCCTAGAAGGGATTATTTGGTAAACTTTATGCATAAAAAAACATATAAAATTTCATTTAGAACACTTGCTTATGAAAATACATTTTAGTATAAAAAATAATAGCAATAATTATTTTTAAGCAATTGCACATGAAAACACTTTTTAGTATTTAAAATAATATAAATAATTCTATTAGGTGCAAAATGGAATCCTAAGGTTGAGCTTTTAGCTAACACCACACACACCCACAAAATAGAATTTAGAGTGAGCATCTTAGAGACACACTTGAGTAAATTTAGAAAAGTAGGTGCAATCTTCTAGAAAACTTGAAACTTGGATATGTGAGATAAATTACTTTTTGAATATTAAGAAATTGAGTATATTGTATGAAGTGACATGTGTCGCAAGGGATTTTCCTACTTAAGGAAGACTTTGGGGATTGGTAAAAGACCTAGTTTTGGGATGGTTATCGTAATCTCGAAAAAGTGAGTGACTTGCTGCTATTGGAGTTTGGATAGAAATTCTTGTGGGGGGGAAACCCATTGAGGAGTTTCTCGAATTGTGTGTGAGCTCTACGACCCGAAGCTCAGGGGTGGTTATGGGATTGAAAGCATAAGCCTATGATTGGGTGGCGAAGCTAATGGTTGCTTCACCAATGGTTAAACGAGCTTCACTGGAGGGATCCTACGAAAGACGTGGACGACAATGGATAAGAAAATCAGATCGACGACGACAACGAATCCTCATTCGACAACGGACATGACTTACAGTTGGCAGGTTATGGGTTCTTTTGTATTTGCTAAGTTATTTAGTTAAATTATTTTATTTCTCTATCAATGATGGTTCTAATCTCTTTTTTTTTACTAAGTTGTTAAGTTTCAGATTCAGTTAACGATGGATCTACAATAGGGGTCCCTACATTTGGTATCAGAGCCAATCGAGCCTTGAAGGCACCAGACTCATATTGTTTAGGGGTTCGTCGGTGACTATGGTGAACGAGAGCGGGATTGGAGCTGCGATCTTTGTGGTACTACACCTTCGACTGGAGAAGCTATTTCCACTGTTCTTATTTTAATATTTTAATATCTATTTCTGTTTTATGTAGAGATCATGGGCCTTGGGCCTCAAGTGAAAAATATGAATATGTTAGATGTTAAAGGAAAATCTTATAAAATATTATTCTGGTTATTTATTGTTTTATTAAGGAGTAAATTTGTGAATTTTATTTCTTGCTGTAATATTGGAAAACAAAATGTTTATTTTCTGTGTTGAGAAATTATTTCTTATATCTATCAAACTTTCATTTCTGCTGTAATATGGGAAAAGGAAATACTTATTTTCTGTGTTGAGAAATTCTTTGTGAGATCTATCAAACTTTTATTTCTGCTGTAATATTGGAAAAAAAAATACTTATTTTATGTGTTTAAAAATAATAATAATAATAATTTGTGAGATTTAGTTGATTGCATAGAAACCCTGTCCTTGATCCTTCTTTTATTTAATTGATAATCGATCTTCCTTTTAATTTGTTACCAATGTATTCATGATCTGTATGGCACAGATCGTAGTCAGAAAGCAGTCCATCGACCTTTCTTTTATCATTGGTATTTTGATCAAACTTTTATGCGCACAGTGCGATCCTTATCTCGATACCGCATACAGATCTAAGATAAAATTTATGTCTATTTTTTTTTTAACATATTATGAAGTAGCCCAACCCCTCACGCCCTGATTGCATTGAAGCTCCCCCACTATTTTGCTCAAATGAACGAGATCCATCCGATCTTAGATCACTGTGCGCCCTTTGAAATCAGAAGTCCCTGCAATCCTTATTGAAATTCAAGAATTCCAAACATAATCTAGAAATTGAAGAATAAATTTACACTGTCGGACTGCAAACTCCAGTTTGTAAATGAATTTAGAAATATTATCTACGAAATTCTTGATAGCGATTGAGCCTACAAATCTGGCCTGACTCCAACCTGTACATATCTATCCCTTGTGAATGATCCGAGGCAGCGAACTTACGTCCCTGTAACCACATCGACCACTGCTGCAAGCCCGCGATCACCCAGTAAAAACATGTAAGTTATAAATCTATGGGAGTGATGTTTTCAACCAAGCCTCGATGTCAATCTTTAAAACGCTCCTGCATCACTGGTCGGAGGTCGATTGAGATCTATAACCATTTAGGAGTTGGAGAGATCGTAGGATACACCTATGATCACGACGGCGTGCAAGTAAATTAGGTATGGCGGTTTACAAACTCCTTTGGTTCTATCGAACGAGGACTTCACGCTTACTGTTAGTAAACGCCATGGATCTTTTAAGTGCAACTCCTATTCCATACTTGAGTCGATTCTTCAGTTAATACACCGAAGTATAAATCCAACATCAAACCTAATTCTAGCAGGGAAGATCCGCGCCGATATGGGTGGTTTACATGCTAGTTATTTGCCATTCCCGTCTCCAATGCACGTCCAGTTAGCACCCATTGTAATTTAGTTAGCTGTTCTCCATTATACTATTGCACCATCTGGGCTTGAAGCTTCTAGTGGTTCAGGTTGGAGTAAGTGGGAAGTATTGTTAGTTAGATGCGGTCGGTGATTGCGGAAATCTAAAACAATAAATGTTGCAAACTCCTCAATAATTACGCCGATAGGCGTATTCTTTTAACTTTTGGGGGTGGGGGCTGGGTGGCAGATTTATTGTACATTTAATAATCAACAGTTGGATTTTGAAGGTGGGGGAATATGCTTCGTCTGGTGCATTAATGAAGCATTCAGATCTGCTGTGTTAATTCACTGACATCTTTAAATCCAAACGACGCATAGTGTTTCAAATAATTTATTAAAATAATTACACCTTCCAAGTGTTTCTTCCCACTGCTCGAATTAAAGGGTAGCTGAGCTCCACTCCGCTGCTTTGCTGAACGACAGTTCCTCGGCTCCACTCCACCTGTAAGTATGCTGCGCTGTACGCCTGCTCGACCGCTCGACACCCCACTTGGTAATGTAACGCTCAAATGTCCCTACTGTGCTATTAAATTTCCTGCAAAACCCAAGACACATTCACCCCAGACGATAGTGCAGAGGAGCCAGCGTGCAGAAAAGCGAGCGTGCATCGCAACAGCCACCAGCAGAGGGATCGGACCGAGCGTGCATCTTCAGCAACAATCACCAGCAGAAACATGTACGGATCACAGACCTGTGTAAAATGCAGTGCTTGATTTGCACATACGAAGATTGAAATTGTTTGAAGGGTTTTGTGAATGAAATTAGCGATTGAATAGGATTTCTATAGTCCGTTTGTGTGCACCTATGGAAATTGTGTCGTGGTTATGACTGCAAACTGTGTGCATTTTAATGAATGCGATCTGGGTTGGATTTTATTATTTATTTACTGCTACGGTCATTTCTTTTCCCTTGTTTTTAATAGATCTGCACTATTTATTGAGGAAACAGATAGGTAGTTGGCTACAATTTATTTTTACTCCATTGAAGAACGAAATCAGATCTCATTTATCTTCAAGAGATCTCCAAACTATTTCAAGGGTTTTTTCACGCCGTCGTACTTGATATCGTCTAAGATTTATAGAACCCAACCCAGAGGGCATAGCATTTTATCAAACCAATTCAGCAGGGCTGAAGAAAAGAGTTCTTTGTTACGACTTGATTTGGGAATTTACTAGAGTCCGGGCGGCATTTGAGACCTTCCAACGGCTTCTGATATTGACCGACCTGTTGATCAGATTCGCTGATATTCTTCTTATTAATCCAGTTGGTTACGAGAGAATCCACGGAGACTCAAGAATCCATGGTCTAGCAGCTTAGATTCAACATGAGCTACCCGACCATCCAACGGAGTCACCCGATCACCCAACGAGACCAAATCCTGTTCCAAATGCCTGAATTTCATAGCAAGTTTCTACACTCGTACCTGCAATATAATAAAATCCAACCCAACGAATTTCAAACAGATGGTGTCGACTGTGAATTCCACACTGCAATTACGATATGATTTCATTAAATTTTAATAATTAGAATTCTAGAAGGAATCACATCTTAAAACTCATTAATACTTACCACCCTATAAGTAATTATAGCCAAAACAATGTATCGTAGATCCATCTTAATCGTAAATGAATCCATGTTAATCGATTCTTTAAAACAGTGAAGGATTTGCCCCGGTAAACATGGGAAAGTGTGCCCCTGTCCGGTTGTCATGAACATATTTTAGATATCAGTTTGTGTTTTGAAGGAATCAGGGATTTGAATTTACAGTTAATAACACCAACTGGTTGTATATGATTATCTAGAGGATATATGATCATCTATATAATGATTTACAAACCCAAATTACCTGAATCTCACGGTTCAAGAATGTGCGGAGCACAAATATTGATGATATTATTAGCCTCTCGAACCTATAATCCGCTGGTGTGATGTTGTGGACAGATGATTGTGTCCTGCCTTAGTTGCCAGTATTGAAGTTTCATCAGAGTTGCTATCGCTCTATAAGGTGTCTACTATGCGTTCGTTGCCAGTAACGAAGTTCATCAGACAATGAATGGAGTTGTGATCGCTCTATAAGGTGTCTACAGTTTGTAAAGGGATGCAATTAATTCTAGCTGCTACAAAGGTATTAAGATATTTCTAGGTTGTCTGGATGTTTGTATTGATTCTAGCTGACTCGAAGGTATTTATAAATTTTGGGTTATTTTGATATTATTTTTTATGATTATTGTACTTTGGCATGGCATGGCATGAGCAGGTGGATGGAAATGGAAGACTGTGTATCTGGGATGAAAATAAATGTCTCAGTAATGGCGGTGTCTCAATACTGGCGAACACATGGATTTTGTTCATCCTTCTTTTCTCAAAGCTGAGGTAATATGGAATAATGTTGTATGGTGCAGCATTGAGCTATATTCATTAATGGAGGTTATGCATCGATTTGGGGATTTAGCAGCTGCTGAAAAGAGTCTAAGGAATTTGTGGGTTGAATTTGAGACTGTTGCAAGCACGAAGGAGCGGAGCCTTTTTTATGGAGTCTAAGGAATTTGTGGGTTGAATTCGACCCTGTTGCAAGCACGAAGGAGCTGAGCCTTTTATATGGAGCCTGATTTGAAGCCTTTTGTACGCACGGAGGAGACCGTCTTTATCATTTGGAAGCTTTGGTCGCTCTCTTCCCATGTAGGATCTCTGAACGCCAAGCATAGTGATCTCTTGAAGGTGGTTGTGATCTTCTTTTGAACCCTATTGTTTCAATTTCTAGGGTTAAAACCCTATTATTATTATTATTGTGTCCGTGATTACACATTCATTTTTGCCTCCCAAATCAATGGACCTGGAAGGAGCGCTTTCATATCGGTTGTCCGCCCCCAAAAAATGTCGTAAAATGGTATGGCTTGTCGTTTTCTATTTTTTGCAGAGGTCTATTTGGGTTTAGGGAATTGAATCCCGTGTATAGTTATTTCTATCTATCAATGTAAAATGAATATAAATCATGTGTACATGGTTCTTTCTGTCTGTCAATGTCAAACTTATGGTGCCTTATGATATAACTCATATAACTCATACACTAGGGTTTCTTCACACTGTTATCTTCAACATAAAAATATCAAGAAAGCATGTGGATTTCTATTTAAAAAATGAGACAACTTAATGTACAACACCATGTAGCTTTTAAGAAATACATCAATTGCCGAATGATTTTGAAAGGAACAAGCCAAGCTATAATGTCATTTACTGTATAATCTGATTACTTACCTTCCAACAGGAAGATACACATGAAGAAAGATAAGCTCCAAAATGACCATGAATACAGGCCCTTTTTTTGCTTATACACCAAATTTGCAAAAACATCCCGAGTCAACAGCATATTATACCCTGGAAGATACAATATGTTTATCAATCAATAAGGTGAAGGTTTTCATTGCAATTAATATCTTGTCGTAGTTGTATTCAATGTGTAACGCCATAAAAAAATATAATTTTTATTCAAAGTTGATATGTTGACCGCATATCGAACGCTCAGAAGATCAATATTCCATCCTATAGCCCAGATATTCTTTTTCCTATGCTCGCAGATTACACCAATTAGAACAGATTCTGCTGCTATACAATAAGACTGGTGAGAGTTGTTAATGATAATTGAGCAGGATACCTCTTCAAAACAGGTGCCTGAATTCCATTCCACCCATCATACAGTCAACTCTTAAAGAATTATAACTATAAAGGCATTATTAGATGGAACAGGCATAATTGAAAATATACATGATAGTGATGAATACCACCTGAAAAGTAATACATGCAGACCAAAGCCCAACGCCCCCAAAGACCAAGATGGATCCCAAAATAATAGTATGCTTATAATGGTATGAAATTCCATTGCTTTTTACACCAAGTGATAAAAATTTAAGAGCATGACCTTTGTATAACGCCATGACCATTGCAACACCGACACATATAACTGTGCCAAGTACGTTTGCTTGTCCTCTGAAACTTCTGATATTAACTTTTTCCAGTCTAGCAAAAAAAAAACCAAGTTTATTGAGCATCATGAATAGCTTTCCATTCCAATATCAAACAGTTAGCATGCATTATAACTCAATAATAAGTATAATCCATAAATGATGAATTTGTGTTAAGAACGTTTCTGGAATTTCACTGTTTAGAAGTTCAGAAAAAAATCGAACACAAATCATTGTACACTATGGAAACTTTCATGGTAATAATGATGAATTTGGATTATTATTCCCCAAAACCGGCACAAGTAAAAATATGTATAACAAAATCTACCTAAGAGATGTGGCCATTGCAAATGTGAAAACATGAACTAGATTGAATGCTGCTCTAGACTAAGTGTAGTATAATCCCGGAGTAATTTTATTTTAAAATATAATCTCTATTGGGTAGAATAATATCAATAGGTCGATGTCGCAGTAATTTTAAAATATAACTATGCACTCAGTGGATAAACGTCTCTATTATTTTGAACAGCCTTAGCATAAAGTGATTATTTACTAAAATATAATTTTTTATTTAAGATGATTATTTACTCTCCTACGAATAAACCAGAAAGATTTGAATCCTTCTAAAATTAATTAAAATATTTAAATGTTATGTTCAAATTTTCTTTTTTATTTAAGATGATTATTTACTCTCCTACGAATAAACCAGAAAGATTTGAATCCTTTTAAAATTAATTAAAATATTTAAATGTTATGTTCAAATTTATTTATTACGGGAGATTCTTTTCAAATTCATTTCATTCACATTTATTTATTACGTGATGTCCATTGGTTGTAGCCTGGGTGGTTGGGAGGAATGTTTGTTACCCTCCCCACCCAGATTCAATTCTTGTAAGTGACATATCGTTGTTGTTGAGCCCATATTGTAATGATTGTAATTCGTGCCACCTTGATTCTCTAGAATAGCAGGTGGTGACCATTTCTCCAGGTGGACTAGCCCTCTAACAAACGACGAACCACCTTTAAAATTTTTTATTTATTTATTTATTACGTGAGATTCTTTTCAAATTCATTTCATGATATTCTTTTCAAATTTTGTCAAATTATTATTAAATGTGTATCTTTGTTATATATATATGATCTTTATATTAATATTATTGTTATATATATAAAGTTTTGTCAATGAATATAATTTTTTATTATCTAATTATTTTTATAAGCAAAAGCAAATGAAAAAAAATTATTATTCATTTTTCTATTATCCAATTATTTGATCAAAATCAATTAAAAAAATAAAAAAATTAATTATTATTCATAATATTAATTTTAATATTAATAATTATAATAGTAATATTAACAAAATATATTCACATTTTTACAAACATTATAAGAAATATATATATCTATCTATATATATAAAGAAAATTGGTTTCAATTGATACAATTTCATGTTATCTAAATAATTTTATGGACAAAATCAATTAAATAATAATAATAATAATTAAAATTAAGATTAAGATTAAGGTTAAGATTAATGTTAATATCAATATGTTATTATTAATAATTAACATAATGTTTACAATATTAATAATATTAATTCAGATTAATGTTAACATTAATGTACTTCATTATCATTTCATATACATCTTATTATAAATATTTCTTTTTTTTAAATATAATTTTTAAAAAATACTTTTAAAAATTAAAATAATTATTTACAATGCTATATTAAAATAATTATAAAAAATAAATTTAATTTTCAAATTTTTTAGCTCAAGTAAAATAAATTTGACAATAATTGCCACAAATATTAAAAAATAAAAAATAGATCTCCATAGAATCATCTATGATTTCTCCACCAACACAATGCAAGCATAGTGCAACATTAAACATTCCTTATTCAAACTTGACCATTGGATATAATTTATTAGGCAACATTGATACTATTTAGTTTACAATTCTATTATGTATCAAAACATACATACAACTCATTTTGATTTAATTGTGTGATAATGCTGTATGATGTTTTATGTCTAAGTTGGATGGAAGATAGATATGCTATTTTCTTTAATCTTATTCTCTTTAAAACAAAAATCATTAAAAGATGATAGATCAAATCCAAATCCTTAATCCATTACCATTAGTGTTAATGAAATATTAAAGACAATCCTATAAAATTATTATTCATAACTTTCACATTTTGACATCAAATTGAAATATTATGTTTACATAATTACTTATTAAATGTCTTATTTCTACATTATTGCTTCTTAATTATTGCTATATAACATATGAATAATATTAACATTAATAATATCATTAATATTAATAATAACACTAACAAGATTATTATGAACAAATTAATGTTAAGAACATTGAAGCTAAGAACATTAATGTTAATAACATATCAACCATAGTCAACCATGGTCAACCATGGTCAATCATAGTGAACCATGGTGAATAATAGTTGACCATCGTGAACTGACCAACCAAACTCAACCATAGTGAAACAAAGCCAACCATGGTCAACCATAGTCAACCATAGTCAACCATAGCTAACCAACCACTGTATGTCTTCAATTCAAGTCAACCACAGAATGTCTTCATTTCAAGTCAACCTTCAATTCAATCAACCTTACATTAAAGTCAACCATGGTAAACCAATGTCAACCATCTTCAACCATTGTCAACCATGCTTAACCAAAGTTAAACAATGTTAAACATAGTCAGCCATGGTCAACTAAAGTAAACTATGTTCATCCATAGTCAACCAAATTTAGCCATGGTCAACCAAAAATCAACCATGGACAACTAATGTCTACAATAAGTCAAGCATGGTTAACCAAAGTCAACCATCGTCAACAATGGTCAACCAAATCCAATCATAGTCATCTATATTAACCCTTGGTCAACTATGGTCAACCTTGGCCAACCAAAGTCTACAAAAGTCACACATGGTCAATCAAAGTCAACCATGGTCAACCATAATCAACCATAGTAACCCATGGTCAACAAAAGTCAACCATGGTCAACCATAGTAAACCATGGCAACCATAGTCAAACATAGACAACCAAGGTTAACCATGGTCAACCAAAGTCAACCAGAAGTTAACCATGGTCAAACAAAGTATACAAAAGTCATCCATAGTTAACTAAAGTCAACCATGGTCAACCACAATTAACCATAGTCAACCATGTTCAATCAAATCCAACCATAATCAGCTATAGTAACCCATGGTCAACCATTCTCAACCAAAGTCAACCATAGTTAACCATGGTCAACCATATTCAACAATAGTCAAACAACAGTGGAATTATAATCAACCATATGATTCTAATGTCAACCCTTATGTTACCCACAACGCAGACAACAAGTCAACCATATTATATTAAAATTAATTAAGGTCAACCATCACCAACCATGGTCAACCATATCCAACCATAGTAAGCCATGGTCATCCATAGTCAACCAAATCCAACCATAGTCAACCATAGTTAAGCAAATTCAACCATAGTTAACTAAAGGCAACCAAAGTCAAAAGTCAAACAAGCCAAATCAAGTAAATTATGGCAAAACAAAGTTAACCATAGTCAACCATGGTTGACCATTGCTACGCATAGTCAATCAGTCAACCATAGTCATTCAGTCAACCACAGAAACCATGGTCAACCAAAGTCAACCACAATCAACCAGAGTTAGCCATGGTCGACCACGATCAACTAAAGTGGACCGTAGACAACCATTGTCAACCAAAGTTAGCCATGGTAAACCATGGTTAGCCAAGTCACCCATGTCATCCAAAGTCAACTATAGTCAACCATATCCACTCATGGTTAACCATGTTGAGCCATGTTCAACCAAATTCAACGATGGTGAACCATGTTAAACACTGGTTAGTGGAAGTCAACTATGGTCAACCATCATCTACCATGGTCAACCATAATAATCCATAATCAACCAAAGTCAACCATGCTGAACCTTGGCCAACAAAATTCAACCATGTTCAACCATAGTCAATCGAATTTAACCTCGGTCAACGATAGTCAACCATGGTCAAGGATTGTCGACCATTGTCAACCATAATCAATCGTGGTTAACCATGGTCAACAAAAGTCAAACATGGTCAACCACAGCCACCCATGGTCTACTTGAGTCAACCATGGTTAGCCAAAGTCAACCATGGTCAACCACGTTCAACCATGTTCAACCAAAGTCAATCATGGTCTATTAACCAAAGTCAACTATCGTCAACCATGGTCACCCATAATCATCCATAGTCAACCAAAGACAACTAGGGAAAACCATGGTCAACCATGGTAAATCATAATTAATAATGGTTAACCAAATTCAACCATGGTTAACCATAGTAAACCATGTTCAGCCATGGACAACCAAAGTCAACCATGGTTAACCAAGGGCAACTAGGGTCAACCGTAGTTAACCATGGCTGAACCAAAGTTAACCATGGTCAATGAGAGTGATCCATAGTCAAACATGGTTAACCATGGTAAACAAAAGTCAATTACAAAAGTCAACCATAGTTAATTAAAGTCAACCATGGTCAACCACAATTAACCATAGTCAACCATGTTCAACCAAATCTAACCATAATCAGCCATAGTAACCCATGGTCAACCATTCTCAACCATGGTCAGCCTTCATGAACCATTCTCAACCAAAGTCAACCATAGTTAACCAAACCCAACCATAGTTAACCAAAGTCAACGATAGTCAACCAAAGTCGAAAGTCAAACAATAGTCATTTACATACAAACAAAGTCAACCATGGTCAACCATATTCGATTAGTTAACCATAGTTAAAAGTCAAACAAGGTCAACCAAAAAGTCAAATACAGCCAAACATAGTCACCCATTGTCAACCATTGTCAACCATACTCATTTAGCGAACCATATTCAACCATAATTTAATCAACCATAGTCAAAAGTCAACCATAGTAAAAAAGTCAAATAGGGTCAACCAAAGTTAACCATGGTCAACCATAGCTAACCGTGGTTAACCAAAGTCAAACATGGTTAACCATAGTCAACCATGGCTAAACATGCACAACCATGGTTGTCAACAATTGCCAACAAAAATTTAACCATGGTCAAACATGGATTTCAACAAAAAGTCAACCATGGTCAAACATGGTTGTCTACTAAAGTCAACCATAATCAACTATGGTCAACCAAAGTCAACTGTAATGAACTATAATAACTTTGTCAACCAAAGGTAGCAATATTAATATTAATAACCATGATCAACCATTGTTAACCAAAAACCAACCATGGTCAAACATGCACAACCGTGGTTTTCAATGGTTGTCGACAAAAATTCAACCATGGTCAACAAAAATTCAACCATTGTTGTCGACCAAAGTAAACCATGTTCAACCATAGATGACCATGCCAAACGATCGTCTACCATAGTCAAACATGTGCAAAAATAAAGAACCAAAGTCAACCATTATCAAACCTTTGCAACCATGGTTAAACATGAGGAAGAATGACCGACTATTGTAAACCAAAAGTCAACCATGGTAGAGCAATGTAAACCAAAATTCAACCATGGTCAAATATGCGCAACCATAGAGAACCATGCTCAACCATAGACAACGAGAGTCAAGCATGCGCAACCATAAAGAAGCAAAAGTTAACCATTGTCACACTTGCGCAATCTTTGAGAACCAAAAGTCAACCATGCGTAAACATAAAGAACCATAAGTCAAACATGTGAAAACATGGTCAACCTGTAGTCAACTATGGTCAAACATTTGCAACCACAAGTCAACCTTGATCAAACATGCACAACAAAGAGACAACCATCGTCAAATGGCCATTTATTCTTGATTATTCTTGAAAAATAGACCATAGTCTACAAGCCAAATAAATTCAATAGACTATACAATATATAAGCCATATAATATTATAAATTCAATCATATATAAATTATAACCCATTTAATACTAATTTTAACATAATTAATACTAATATTGACATAATTAACATTAATATTAACCTCATTAATATTAATGTCAACTATTAAGAAGTTTAATGTTAAGAATAATATTCAACCTATTAATATTGGTAACATTAATATTAATAATGTTTCCTAATTTTACTAATACTATTTGTAAAGTTGTCATTATTAAACATTTTTAATAATAACATGTATGATATCTAAAATTAATGTTATCAATATTCATTACTAACACAAATATAAATATTATATTATATTATATTATAATATTAATATATATAATATAAAATACCTTAATATTAATATATTATTTATGAAACCTTCACACATTAATTTTTGTTGGTATATTATAACCATCAATGTTATATATATATATATATATATATATATATAATTAATATTAATTTAGAAATGAGAAGAAATATTGCTTATTAATGATTTATTTTTATTTAAAAAATGAATATTAACAATTTTTTATTTACTTATTTATAACTGGTTTATTATTATTATATATTTATGTCATGGTGGAGAATGACGCGAAGTTAAATTTACAGTAATTGCATTACTTAGTTGTTTATGAGTTTCGAATAGTTGGTAGGGAATTATAGCTGTTATAAATTAATGCTGCATTTGTATTGAGATATGGTGACGTGAGTTGAATCCACACTCTGGTTGGATTAGTTCTAAATTGTGTATATCCTGACTTTGAATTTAATTGAATTAGTTCTAAATTGTTATATTTTGAGTTGAATCTACTGGAATAGTTTTAAATTGTATAACTTCGAGTTTGAATGTATTGATTTCTAAGTTTTAAACGCTTATGTTTGAGTCTAAACCTATCCGAATTAGTTTCAAATTGTGTATGTTTGGAGTTGAATAATTTTGAAATAGTTTTTAAAATCGTTTATATTCGTGAGTGTTGACAAATCCCACTCCAGCGTAACTGCATTGATCTAGGAGCCAAATCAGTTAGAGCCCGAGGATCTGGTGAAACTTAATGGTTGTTATTGAAATGCATTTATGGTCAATATTATAGTCGATTCATGTTACTTGGAGAAAATATTCCTCTACTTAGTATTGAATTTAAAATACAACCTAAAGAATATTTAAATTACTATGAAATCTTCGTTGGGATTGTCATCAGAGTATCCCTGACATCTATCATCATTGTTTAAGAGGGAAGATCCCAATTCTTTTGAAGCACTTGATTTCGTGGCTAGCGAACCTTGGTTTTGGTAGTCTTATTCCAAACCATCTTCCTTCATCGAGATTCCGTGTGCGTCATATGGGTTACCTTGAGGCACTGTGTGTAGTAGTCGACCCATCACCTACTCATTCTTCCTCTGGAGACCTTTAGAGTCATTCCCTACCTCAGAACTGTTGGAAATATTGTAATTAATGAGCTGATAGCGTATCTGATATGCGTCGGCTCTGTTAGACACTCAGTCAGTCTACAATGTCAGAAGTCAGTCAGTTAGTCAGTCTGTTTGCAACCAATCCGGCTCACGGCATGTTAGTATTTAAGTAGCCGCGTTTTGTATTTCGCAGGCTCATAACTTCTTAGATAGAATTTATTACAGTCTTTAATGAAACCTTGTAGCTTCCAAGAGAAGCAGTCTTGTGTCGGTCATAATGAAACTCTATAAATGAAAATCACCCACAGAAGATTAAGAGAGAGATGAAGGGATAGAGATAAGAGTGAAGAAGAGAAGAAGAAATACCCGTGAAGTGTTTCAAGAGCCCAAGCTCTGTGTAAGAAGTGAAAGTTTGAAGTAAATCTCATCTCTCTGTAAGTGCTGCAATGTTACTCTGTTTTACAATGGTAATATTTAAATATATAGTTTTATGAATTCATTTTCAAGAATGTTGGTTTATGCATGCCGCGCATCTATTTCATATTGACCTGTGTAAATGTTGTTTATATTTACGATCTGTAACTCAAATCAAAATTTCTAAGTATTTCACTATGGTGAAAGTTCTATTTTAACAAGGAGTAACTGTGCAATAAGTTTCAAGTTTCATTTAGATGTTTCAATTCTCATGTTTTAAGAAGAAATGTTTTAAGATTAAGTTTGGGTTATGTGCAATTAGATAGGTATGCAAAGTTAACTGCGCAGTTAATCTTTGTAAAATTAAAGGAGTGTGCAAAAGTAATTTACACAAAGTGCGCAGTCCATACAAAGTCAAGTTCCGCAACGTTAGAGAAGTGTGCATTTGTGCAAAGTTCAACTGCGCAGTAGAAAGTGGAAACGCGCAATTAATCTTTGCGCAGTAAATGGGTGAAGGTGAATCGCGCAGTTAGTTTCTACGCTATTAATTTGTCAAGTAAAGTGTTGGATAAAATGTGGAAGAAAAATTAGAACAAAGTATTTTCTAGGAGTAGTGAAGTTCTATAGCATACAAAGAAAAAGAAATTATCTATCTACTACACAGGTCAAATATTTTTGACTGCGTAGGTTGCCTCTTTTCCCTTGATCTGGTATCAGAGCCTGGTTTACGGAAAGTAGAATTTGTATTTACATAAGTGAAAAGTGATTAAGAATGGCTTCCACTTCTGGTAATTTGCAAACTCCAATATGTTTTGGTAAAAATTATGAATATTGGTTTCTAACTATGAAAGCTTTGTTTAAAGGTCAAGATGTATGGGAAATAGTCTAGCATGGCTATGTAGAACCAGCAGACCTAGTAGCATACAACAATCTCACACAAGATGAGAAGGATGTTCTGAGAGAACAGAGGAAGAAAGATGGAAAGACGTTGTTCCACATACATCAAGCAACACATGAATCCATACTCCCAAGAGTAGAAGCAGCGCAGTCAGCTAAGGAAGCATGGAACACACTAGAAACTTTCTATCAAGGCTTGAACAAGGTAAAGATTGCCAAACTTAAAATTCTTAGAAGAGATTTTGAATCTCTGTTAATGAAAAATACAGAGTCAGTAGACTCATTTTATACTCATGTTATTGGTCTGGTTAATCAAATAAAGTCTCATGGAGAAACTTTAGGTGACCAAAGAGTTGTTGAAAAAGTTCTTAGAGTTCTTTCAAATAAATTTGAATCTTTAGTTGTGACCCTGGAGGAAAAAAAAGATCTGTCCACATTTACTATTGATGACGTGCAAGCCTCATTACTAAATCATGAACATAGAATCAGTGGTTCAGAAACATCACTGGAAGGTTCATTCACAGCACAGTCATCCATAAATCGTGGAAGAGGCAGAGGAAGATCAAACTCTATAGGCAGAGGACGAATTTCATTCAGAGGAGGTCGCAGCAGCAGCCCTGCGCATGTCACTGATAGAGGTCAAAATCAGACCCCCAATTAGCCAAGTGGACAAAGGTATGACAAATCAAAAATTCAATGTCATTACTGTAAGAAGTATGGACACTTCGCATATGAATGCAGGAAGAAGCAGTATGACCAAGGAAAGCAAGGTAAATCATAGTCAAGCAACAAAAACACTTTGAACATCTCACTGTTCTTAGCATGTGCATATCCACTGGAATGCAATGTTGTCCAAGAAATCCCAAATGACATATGGTATTTAGACTCAGGCTATAGCAATCATATGACTGGTAATTTAAATATATTTTCTAGTCTAGATAAATCAGTTCAAACTGATGTCACACTTGGAAATAATTTTCATGTCACTGTTTTGGGTAAGGGTACTGTTGATATTCTAACCAAACAGGGGGAGCAGAAATATATGTCTAATGTTTATTATGTTGAAGGTTTGAAGCATAATTTGATGAGCACTAGACAACTGATGGAAAAAGGTTACAGAATCCATATGATAGGAAAGCGTTGTCTGATCAAAGACAAATATCCAAGCAATCAATTAATAGCAGAGATGCAGATGACAAGCAATCGCTTGTTTCCTTTGAGGATAAGACCCATCATAAAAGGAAAAACAACTCAAGTTGTTCATGAAAGTTAGAATGAAAATTCTGGAACTGCACTCTGCGGAGAAAGCAAAGGAGTAGACATTCACTACGCAAAGGAAGAAAAAGACAGTGCAGTGCAAGCTGCATTTCAAACATAAATAAAGGATGAATCTTGGTTATGGCATTTTAGATTTGGACATCTGAATTTTGGTGGGTTGAAGCTATTGCACATGAAGAACATGGTGAAAGGATTACCATTGATCGAAAAGCCAAAGAAAATTTGTGAAGGCTGTATTTTTGGAAAACAACACAAAGAAACTTTTCTAGTCGGAAAGTCATACAGAGCTCGCACACCACTTAAAATTGTGCACTCTGACATTTGTGGACCCATGCAAACACCATCCATGGGAGGATGCACTTATCTTCTCACATTTATTGATGATTTCACAAGAAAAACATGGTTCTATTTTCTAAAACATAAATCTGATGCATTTGGTTGTTTTCAGCAGTTCAAGGAACTTGTGGAGAAGTAGAGTGGTTACAACATCAAGATATTAAGAATAGATAGAGGTGGTGAGTATGTCTCAAATGATTTCTTAAACTTCTACAAAAATCATGGCATACAGAAGTAATTCACTGCGCGGTATACATAGCAGCAGAATGGCATCGCAGGGAGGAAGAACAAAACCATTATGGAGATGGTGCGCAGTATGTTGGCAGCCATGCATCTGTCAAATGAATACTGGGCTGAAGCAGTGGCAACTGTTGTTTACATTATGAATCGATATCCAACGAAGAGCATGAAGAACAAGGTTCCGCAGGAAGCATGGACAGGTATGAAACATAATGTTTCACATTTAAATTTTTTTGGTTGTGTAGCATACGCACATGTTCCAGATCAGTTAAGAAAGAAATTAGATAATAACTGACAGAAATGCATTTTTATTGGGTATTATGAAGACACAAAGGCATACAAGTTGTATAACCCTGTCACAAGAAAAGTTATTATCAGTCGAGATGTTTAGTTTGTAGAAAATGAAGCATGGGATGAAACTATAGAGAAGAATGTGAAAATCGTGTCACATGTTGAACATGATGACAATGCAGAAGATGTGGATGAGACTCTGCATGTAAATCAGAACTGCGCAGCTCTGCCTACTCCCAGGACTGCGCAACATGTTCCAGCACAAGGAACTTCGACGCAGGTTGCAGCTCAAGCTACTCCGTCAAGCACACAAAGTGCGCAACAAAATCCATCAAGCAGTTCACGCAGTTCGACACCAACAACTCTGCTAAGGACAAGAAGTTTGCACGAGATAGATGAGATTGGTACACCTAATTCATTCTCATGTTTTGCATTATTTTCTCAAGTTAATGATCCTCTAACATTTGAAGAAGTTGTTGAAGATAAAGTTTGGGCACAAGCCATGGATGAAGAAATAGAATGCATTGAGAATAATCAAACATGGGAATTAGTTGATGTTCCTAAGAACAAGGATGTGATAAGCGTAAAATGGATTTATAAGACCAAGCAAGATGATGATGGAAATGCGCAGAATCACAAGGCAATATTAGTAGCAAGAGGATTCACACATCATCCTGGCATATATTTCAATGAAACTTTTGCACCTGTAGCACGAATGGACACTATCAGAACAGTTTTGGCCATTGCAACACATAAGAAATGGTATGTTTACCAAATGGATGTTAAGTCTGCATTTCTAAATGGTTATTTAGAAGAAGAAGTATATGTGGAGCAGCCAGAAGGCTATGAAGTTCCAGGACAAGGACACAAAGTATATAGATTGAATAAGTCACTCTATGGTTTCAAGCAAGCTCCTAGAGCTTGGTACAGTCGCATTGACTCATACCTCATTCAGAATGTATTTCATAGAAGTGAATGTGAACCTACGCTGTACACAAAAATCAACAAGCAAGGTAATACGCTAATTGTCTGCTTGTATGTAGATAATTTAATATTTACTGGTGATTTTGGCGTAGAATAATTTAGAACAACCATGGAAAGTGAATTTGAAATGACTAACTTGGGGCTTATGAAGTATTTTCTAGGCATTGAATTCCAACAATTTGAAAGAGGCATATTTATATCTCAGTCAAAATATGCAAGTGATGTCTTGAACAGATTTAAGATGTTAAATTGCAAGACAACCCCAACACCAGTGATAACAGGTTTGAAATTGAGTAAGGATGATGATGGATCTAATGTAGATCCTACGCTATTTAAAAGGCTCATTGGCAGCCTTATGTATCTTACAGCAATAAGGCCAGACATCATGTATGGAGTCAGCTTAATCTCAAGATTCATGGAGTCACCAAAAGAATCGCATTGGCAAGCAGGTAAAAGGATTTTGAGGTATGTAAGTGGAACACAAGACTTTGGTATTTTGTATTCCACCTCAGAAAATTTCAAACTCATTGGATACACTGACAGTGACAATGGAGGCATCATGGATGATAGAAAAAGCACATCTGGGAATACATTTCATGTAGGAACATGTGTTGTATCATGGCCTTCAAAGAAACAACCCATAGTAACTCTTTCTTCAGCAGAAGTAGAATATGTTGCAGCTACGAGCACTGCATGTCAAGCCGTTTGGATGCGGAGGATGTTAAGTGATTTGTCGCAGGTCCAACAAGAACCCACAGTCATTTACTGTGACAACAACTGAGCTATTGCATTATCAAAGAATCATGTGTTTCACTAGAGAACCAAGCACATCGACACAAGGTATCATTTTATCAAAGAATTGATAAACAACAAAGAAAGCTGTTTAGAATTTTGCAAATCTGAAGATCAGGTAGTAGACATATTTACAAAATCATTGACAAATGACAGATTCAAATACCTGCGAAGTTGTTTCGGAATGACAAGTTCTGCACAGTGAACTGTGTCATGAACAGAGCATGTTTAAGCTCTGAAATATTTTGTAATATTTTATTTTTGTTTAATGATCTCCATCCGCTCATAATTAAGGGGGAATGTTGGAAATATTGCAATTAATGAGGTGATAGCGTATCTGATATGCGTCGGCTCTGTCAGATACTCAGTTAGTCTGCAATGTCAGAAGTCAGTCAGTTAGTCAGTCTGTTTGCAGCCAATCTGGCTCACGGCAAATTAGTATTTAAGTAGCCACTTTTTGTATTTCGCAGGCTTGTAACTTCTTAAATAGAATTTATTACAGTATTTAATGAAACCATGTAGCTTCCAAGAGAAGCAGTTTTGAGTCAGTGATAATGAAACTCTATAAATGAAAATCACCCACAGAATATTAAGAGAGAGATGAAGGGATAGAGATAAGAGTGAAGAAGTGAGGAAGAAATACCCATGAAGTGTTTCAAGAGCCCAAGCTCTATGTAAGAAGTGAAAGTTTGAAGTAAATATCATCTCTCTGTAAGTGCGACAAAGTTACTCTATTTTACAGTGGTAATATTTAAATCTATATTTTTATGAATTCATTCTCAAGAATGTTGGTTTATGCATACCGCCCATCTATTTCATGTTGACCTGTGTAAATGTTGTTTACATTTACGGTCTGTAAATCAAATCAAGATTTCTAAGTATTTCACTGTGGTGAAAGTTTTATTTTAACAAGGAGTAACTGCGTTAAGTTTCAAGTTTCACTTAGATGTTTCCATTCTCATGTTTTAAGATTAAGTTTGCGTTATGCACAGTTAGATAGATAAGCAAAGTTATCCATACAAAGTCAAGCTCCGCAAAGTTAGAGAAGTGTGCATTTGTGCAAAGTTCAACTGTGCAGTAGAAAGTGGAAACGCACAGTTAATCTTTGCGCAGTAAATAGGTGAAGGTGAATCGCGCAGTTAGTTTCTGCGCTATTAATTTGTGAAGTAAAGTGTTAGATAAAAAAGTAGAAGAAAAATTAGAGCAAAGTATTTGCAGGAGCAGTGCAGTTCTATAGAATACAAAGAAAAAGAAAATATTTATCATCAGAGTATCCCTGACATCTATCATCATTGTTTAAGAGGGAAGATCCCAATTCTTTTGAAGCACTTGATTTCGTGGCTGGCGAACCCTGGTTTTGGTAGTCTTATTCCAAACCATCTTCCTTCGCCGAGATTCCTCGTGCCTCATATGGGTTACCTTGAGGCACTGTGTGTAGTAGTCGATCCATCACCTACTCATTCCTCCTCTGGAGACCTTTAGAGTCATTCCCTACCTTAGAACGATGGTTGGAACCCAACATTGAAATATGTATGGCCAGATGGCTATGTTCATAGTGAACATCTGCATGGTACCTGCTGCAACCACCTTGTGGAAGCAATTGCAACGTACCTGCTGCAACCACCTTGTGGAAGCAAGCTGTGAGTTCTACCAAACCCAGAAGAGATGCTTCCGTGGATAGACACCTGCATGTGAACCTCACTAAGCTTTCGATAACTGCCACTATGGAATGGAACCGAAGTCGACTAGACTTAAGATGGGCCTTGCACATTTAGGTGTTGCAAATAATTACGTAGAGATCATTAATTGTCAAGTAAGAGGAATGTAGAAATTGGATGTTCCATTATTAATTCATAGGGTGTATAAAGGATTATTTATTGTAAATTGAACGATGAATATATATTATCTCGCAATCTAGTCAGCCAGCGAGCAAGCTGTGTAAAGTTAATCGCCGGAAGTTAGCAAGAATCGAGATCCAGGTAATAGAGAGACAGTTATTTATTTTTTCAATATCAAAAGGAGATAGAGTGCGGGTTATCGATAAATAATATCTCAAAATGCCATTATTTAAAAAAAAAAAAAACGTTACCTTAAATGTTGATATTTATTTATTTATCATATAGGGCTAAAAAAAAAGAGCTTTTCCACCATGCGAAAATGGCCATCCAAACATCGGATGGCTTAAAATTGTTTGTCTTGGGACGGAGGAAATATATATGCAATAGAAATAAATTAAGGGTATTATCTACATACATTGTCTTGCATCATAATAAATAAATAAACAGAGCTTATACCTAATTGAGCTAGGAATAAGGAGTGGAAAGAGGGGGTGATGTATAATCTTTTAAATAGTTAAAAATATAAGAAGTTCAATATATTCTATGTAATTATGTTAATTATGTTGTTTTATTGGGAAAATAAATCATGGATAATGTAGAAGACATGTCATTACGATTACATATGTTTTTGGTGAAGAGTAATCATTATGTATATAGAAGGTTATGTATATATGTGGATGGTTGAGAATACATGTTCGTTTAAAACATTGAATGCATCTAAGGTATAGACATATGCACAATGATAAGTTGGAGTATAGAATTAAAATTAATGTTAGTCATGCTCTATTTGAAAAGATTATGTATTATATTTATTATAAAAGAAATTGACTAAAATCTTGGTTTCATGAGGTAGTTTTTATCAAATTTCATTTGTCCTAAATTTAGCGTGTTTTGGGGACGTTACAAATTGTGCATAGATAACTTATTATGAAATAAGCTAAGCTTAAGTTATAGAAATATTTAGGTGATGTAAGTGTAAGTCCTTGAAACTTCTACCAAGTGTCGAAAGGGCCAAGTGAAGATGATTTTAATAAAACAAAGTATGGAGATGATTAACATAATTAAATGAAATCAATGAGGGTAATCTCAGGACATGGTCAAACCTTTAAGAAAATACGACTAGCCCAAGATAGAACTCGATGAGGTTGAGAAAACACACATAGTACGACTTGATTAGTTTGTCGAAGTAGTCCAATAATGACGGAAATGATGAAATGAGTAAGGATGTGATAAGCTCAATAAATTAGACGCAATGATACTAATGAAAGGACTAAGGGATAAAATTTAAAAACTTTTGACTAAGTCACTAAGTTTCGATGCCTCGAATCCTATCAATTTGAGAATCAACATTTAGGGGTTTTTTTTGGAAGTAACCTTATGGAAATTGGTTTTGGAATATTTGAGGGTCTCTCTCTTGATTTGTTAAAAACGTGACCATATCTTACCCATATTCGATTAACGGAATATGTTATGATATTTAACTTCTCGTCTTAGAGGGAAGGATGACCAAATAGATTTGGAGTCATGCTTGATGGTGATCTGATAACTATTGGATGGCTATTGCATGAAGTGACATGTGTTGCAAGGGATTTTCCTACTTAAGGAAGACTTTGGGAATGGGTAAAGGACTCAGTTTTTGGATGGTTATCGCAATCTTGAAAAAGTGAGTGACTTGCTGCTATTGGGGTTTGGATAGAAATTCTTGTGGGGGGGAAACTCATTGAGGAGTTTCTCGAATTGTGTGTGAGCTCTACGACCCAAAGCTCGGGGGTGGCTATGCGACTAAAATAATAAGCCTACGGTTGGGTGGCGAAGCTAATGGTTCCTTCGCCAATGGTTAAACGAGCTTTGCTGGAGGGGTCCTACGGAAGACGTGGATGACAATGGACAAGAAAAACAGATCGGTGACGACAACGAATCCTCATTAGACAACGGACATGACTTACGGTTGGCAGGTTAAGGGTTCTTTTGTATTTGTTAAGTTATTTAGTTAAATTATTTTATTTCTCTATCAATGATGGTATCTAATCTATTTTTTTTTACTAATTTTTTTATGTTTCAGATTCAGTTAGCGAGGGCTCTACAAGAGGGGCCCCTACAATATATATACAAACAATTTTAAAATTAATAAACTTTCATAAAATTTATCAAAATAAGAATAAAATAAACTTACAAATAAGATGATTCTTATTCTCATTAAAGTGTATATATGCACAAGAAAATGTCCAAAATTTACTTATGGGTCGCAGATCGAAATTGGCAAGCATGTCGAAAAGTCAAGATAATCCAATTCTTTCAAAGTGAATCATACAACAAACTCGGGTAAGGTCAAAGAAGAGTATGTAACCATGATTAAGCCACCAAGAAGCCAAAATAGTAATGTGGTAAGGATGAAACAAACCATCAAATCTCAATTTCATAAAAGGTAAGAATTTTAATCAAATGTTAAAAGCTTTGCAAAAGTCAACGGATCATTCTAATTCAGAAATAAGAGCATGGTCCCGTTATTTGATATAAAATATTTCAAGACGTAAATCATAATTATTACAATTGAGATTTAGTTAATTAATTATGATATACCAAAATGGTCGTTAATTTGCAAATACACTGACAAACTAAAGTTTGTTACAATTGTCAAAGCATCATATAAAACCAACCAAGCCAAACCGAATGATATGATTAGGTCAAATAAGCTCAAGTAATACTAGGTAGGTGTTGTTAATCAAACAAAGGGCCGAAAGACACCAACGACAAAGATATCCAAATCATCAAATCCTTATACAATGAAAGCCAAGCCAAAGAACAAGCACCACTGAAAGTGAATGATCGAAGAGAGAAATCTAAGAACCCACCTACCAAAGAAAGGAAGACAAGATAAAAGAAAACCAAAAGCAAAATATTTACAAAATTTACATGGGGGCCCCTTTTGATTTTATAAAAATCAAGGGGAGTTGTTGGAGTGCCAACAATGTTTTGCATTCAAAACCAAACGAGGGAGTAAAATTAACTATGGTGCAAAGGAATGCCGAAAATCGATGCAAGTTTGTAAGTTAGTGGAATTTGAGAATATCCAAGCTATAAATTCATATCGGTGTCAAGTATCGATGTGAAGATAACTCACCCTTGCTATGCACTCTACATCTTCTCTAATGAATATGTATATCTCAAAGTATATGTACAGATCTTCTCGAGTGACTATTACATTCTTAATAATGCATGCTCCCTTTTCTTCCAATAAATCTCTTTTTTGAACACTTCTACCCAATTATAACAATATTTACTTTCATCAATTATAGAAATATAACAATAATTCTATAACAATATTTACTTTCATCAAGTATTTTTTGTTAACAAATTATAACAATATTTACTTTCATCAATTATAAAAATATTTACTTTCCTCTTCTCGTATCACCATAACAAATTCTTAATGACTACAAAATGTATGTAATTAAGATTCATATCGAAAGATATACCACATAAATACAATCCTATCTCTTTGATAACAATCATATTTTACCAAAATCTCTCCACCATTGTTTGCCTTAAACTTGTTATCCTTAAACTTTATATATCTATGGTTAAGATACATAGACAATAATAACCTCACCATTAAATATTTTGCAATGAAACAAAACAGAATATGTCGATACCTTTTGTACAGGTTAAATATAAAGAGTTCAAGGTAAGTAACACAAATCTAATTTCAATCTAATTATTTCGATACGGTATGCCACAACATAGTCTTAGTTAAACAAAAAATAGCACTACATAAGAGGAATCAAATCTTTCGAGAGGTCTACCATTAATGTTCTCTAAATATTTGGCTTTAGTTTCTATTGAATGCAATACTCTATATAATTCCACGTTTCTGAATATATACCAGGACTTCTAAATCATATGTGGAACCACAGCAGGCGAAAACCAAATGCCACATGACAAAACACAATACAATAGACATTAACTAGTCTCTGTGGTGAGAGATATTTGGTATCCCATCAAGGGAAAAGGGGGCAACCTGCGCAGTCAAAACAAATTCACCTGCGCGGTAAATAAATATCTTTCTTTTCTTTGCTTTTAGGACTTGCGCTCCACTTAGCAAATACTTTGCTTTAAATATTTTTGTGAATACTTTTCTTCACAAATTACCTGCGCGGAAATTACCTGTGCAATTCCACTTTTTACTGCGCAGTTCACTACCCTCGCAGAAATACTTTACTTTGTATAAGTTTTGCACTTCATGCAAATTACTTTTGCATAAGTTCTTTAACTTTACGAAGGTTAACTACGCACAAGTTACCTTCGCATACCTATTTAGCTGCGCACAACCCAAACTTAAACAAACTTTGAATAAATGTATTTCATACTAAAACATAAGAACCGAAACTTATGTAGAAGTTACTGCGCAGTTAAACTAGGTCTTTTACCACCGTGAAATACTTAGAAATCTTGATTTGATTTACAGACCATAAATGTAAACAACATTTACGCAGGTCAATATGAAGTAGATGTGCGGGATGCATAAACCAACATGATTGAGAATGAATACATAAAACTTAAAGACTTATATATATTACCACTGTAAAACATAGTAACTTTGCTGCACTTACAGAGATATGAGTTTTACTTCAATATTTCACCATTTTACATAGAGCTTGGGCTCTTCATACACTTCATGGGTTTTCACTTCTTCTCTTCACTCCTACACCTCTTCTCTCTTACATAGCTTGGGCTCCCTACACATTTCTCATCACTTCTTAATCTTTTGTGAGTGATTTACATTTTATACACAAACTGGGTTTGGCTTCTCCTCGAAGTTATAGGGTTTCATTAAAGACTATAATAAATTTCTACCTAAGAAGTTTTGGGCTTGCGAATTACAAACGACTAGTTAAATACTAATGTGTCGTGAGCCGGATTGGATGCAAACTGACTGAGTTTCTGACAGAGCCGACACATATCAGATACGTTATCAGCTCATTAATTACAATATTCCAACATCCCAGTACATCACATCATACATCGCTGTGATAACATATTAAAAAATTAGCAATAAAGAGACGAATACAAAATTTTAAATTGGTGATGTAATAAACCTTATTAATTAATGAAAACTTGTAGAAATGTTTTATGCATATTCTATTTGATACCTTCGTTGCCAGGTCTCAAGCTCTGAGTCAACCCAAGGTATTGGATTTCAACATATACCTCTAATACCCTTGTTTCTAATGATGGTGAACATGCTACTACATCACAAGATATACAAACATCTCATATATTGCAATGAAGGGAAAAATCGCAGAAGAATGTCATAATACGTAAATTCCTTTCATCTTTCTCAAACACTGTAGTCACTGCAATTTCAATTTTTTTTGTAAATTTAAATTTCAAAGATATAAATTTAAATACTATTAAAAACCATGAAGAAACATATATAAAAATAACACTAAAAACACGCAAACACCCGACAGTTCTGCTAAATCCCATTATAAAACCCAATAAAAGGAAAATCACAGTAGATATCTAACGTAACTCAGGACACATCTGTTCTATCTGAAGGTGAATTGCTTATATCTTTGCTTTAGCCTATTGATGGGCTTCTCATTCAGTATCCTATTCATGCTACACTTCCTCAAACTAGACCTGCAAGGAATCTATTTGTGGATCTGTATAGTGTCATCCTCCTCCCTAAGGGTGTATTGAGGCAGGTCAGTATAATGTGCTTCTACCCTAGGTACTTCATCTGTGTGACCCTCACCAATGCCTGTGGTGATTCCAACAGCTTTTATGCGCATGTCAACTTCTCCTGCTCCACTATGTGCTTGTTTTGCGTCTTTTGGGATGACTAATTGATGTTGTACAGTTACTGCAACTCTGGAATTGATGTGGGGGTATTCCTTGCAGCCTCATTATATACAGGGACATCATGGATAGTCTCTATACTAGGTTGTGTATTTTATTGTTCAAAGGATTTAAATTCCTTCACTATTTCTTTGACAAATCCCAGCCTGTTCTTTGCTGCAAAATCATCCAATTATCGCAAAATGATATTGGGAGGAACTATGGATTTCTCTGAGGTAGCTATTGGTTCTACTAATTACGTGGCCAAACTCTAAGGTGGCACTAGGGTTGTAATCTTAGTGGGGAATAAACTCAAGGGGGTAATATTTATGTGCTTCCCTGGACTATCTTGCAAAATATCTACCATCTAGCCTAATAAATATTTGAATTGCTTCCTTGAGATGACTACACTCTCAATCTACTTCTATCATTTGGCCTTCACTCCATTGAACGTTTCAAGTTTTCCATGAGAATCTTCAAGTTTATTTACAAACAACTTTGGTGTCCTTGCATCACAGTAGATTCTTCAGTTTATGATTCAGATTTAGGTAATTTTGGTTAAAAAGGTATAAGGAACAATAATGTCCTACATATCAACACACTCAGATTCTATCGCGCATGTTTCATAAAACATGACATTCTACTAATTTATTACAACTTTCATATTCTCCATGTCCCATAGTCAATATGCCTTTGAATGCTCTTCATATCCAATAAAATTCACTTGTGCCATCTATAAGACAACTTTGAGTCATGTCGCTCCTTTAAATATAAATACTCCATGCTCAAATTTATTCCATCTTTTTGAAAAATCATAGACCTCTTACTACAATGAAAAGGAATCACAACATATGCCTCACAATACACAAATTTCTTTCATCTTTCTTAAAAATTGTAGTCGAAGCATTTTCAACTTTTACCAAATTTCACATAATATAATTAAGTGCTTCTCAAAAACCATAAAAAGTAGCAAACATGCAAAGTGTTGGGGGAAATGAAGGGAAAATCAAAGTAGAAAGCTCATAATATGAACATGGTGTCGGCTTGTTGAGTACCTTAGATTGTTCCACTGATCCATCTCCTTGGGACACTAGTACATTCATGCAGATTTTTCCACGAAATATTTCCACGTTTTGAACATTCATGGATTAATACAATGAAATTTAAGATGCCTTTTTAATTTTTTTTTATCATGGCGGAAAAACCGTGGAAATATCGATGTGTTTTTAATTTTCGATGCACTTTCGTCTCTATAACGACGACCTATGGCTATCTTTGCACACCCGCCAAACAATGCCAGCTTCCAACGACTCTTGGCTTTTTATGTGCGGGTCAACTCATGCATTTGCATCGATGGATCGACGATCGTAGATTTATAAATACATACTTTTAAGACAATTTTCGACACATTTTCTATATATATTCTTCATCTTTGAAACCTTGCATTTGTTCAAACTATGCTCATGCCTTTTCGTTATCGTGCCTCTTCAAATCTGATAATTAATCTTTTATTTTTGATTATGTTTATTTCATATTTTTAATTAATTAAAAAAAACTTCTTTGGATTTCTTAGATCTGTGGGCTTCATCCATATGGGCTCTCCCTATGCAGGAAACAACCCTACGCCCCTTGCCTCTTCATGGGAATATGTGGGCAAGCACCTTGCGGGCATGCTTAAGCTCCTGTGGATTTAACTTTAGCCCTTGCAGGCTTAACCTTACCTCCTGCGGCTATCCCCTAAGCCTCTGCAGGGTTAATTGCAGCCCCTGAGGGCTTAAATTCACCCTCTGCAGGCATCCCTAAGCCCCTGCGGGCTTAACTTCACCCTCTGCAGGCATCCCTAAGCCCCTGCGGGATTTACGGGCTTTACCTCAGCCCCTGTGGGAACCCTTAATTAAGCTCCTGCAGGCTTAACTTCACTCCCCGCGGGCATCCCTAAGCCTCTGTGGGCTTAACCTCAGCCCCTGCGGGCATAGATAAACCCTTGCGGGCATCTTTTAGACCTTGTGGGAATTTCTTTAGCCACTGCGGGAATAATGAATCTTTTAACCCTTAAGCCTTTTTATAAATAATCAAGTTTTTCTCTGCTTATGGGAGACCAATAGCTCGCACGTGAGAGCACCAAGGAGGGAATTGATACCACAACTGGATGGCCAGATCACCAAGGAACATGCCCATGTCATCTGAAGAAATTATTAGCACACAGACACTCTTTGTTGGGCATTTCCAAATGCCTTTTCAACTTTCTGATCTTAACACTTGGCCAATTTTTCTTTAGTTCTTAATATGCAAAATAATACTTTTCCTACTTTTGGCAGATTGGTATTTTGCATATATGACCATCATAAGGAAAACTGAAAGTATGGATGGATAGCCACCTCAACAAGGACCATATCCATGTCACCTTTTGAACATTTTGATACACACACATCATCTGGCAGACATTTGAGAATAGAGTACTTCCAAACTGTTAATTTAGTACTTAGACAAAATTGTTAAACCCTAGGTCAACATGATGAGATTTTTATTTTCATCACATTTGAAGTGTGAGACACCCAATGGGTAGAGGCCAAGAAGGTGATTCCATCAAGACCAATTTCATCCTCTAAAGCTTCTTTCTCTCTCCTCAGCAGGCATTTTACTGGAGTAGTGCAATTTAGTCTGGGAGGCACTTTCGGTAGATCAATATCTTCACCTACAAAAACTATTTGGACAAATCATTGATATGGTTGGATGCAGTATACAACATTCTATAGATCCATCCTCTCAAAATGATTTAACACATCAACCACAATAGATGGTGGGAATTTTACTGAGGTGACTTAGGCAGCTTTAGTGATTTTACATTTAGACAATTTTTGCACTTTCCTAGACTTGGTCCAATCTGCCTAAAACATTTTTTTGGAAGATCCATAACTTCTCCCTCAGGCACATTCAAGTCAAGATGAGGGCATGGTCAGGTAGGAAAAACACCAACGTACAAGATGACCATATGGTGCGGGCAATTTCTTCAACCCACAAACTATGGCAGGAATTTCCCTAAGGCCACCTGAGCCAGCTTTCCAACACTTAGTCATTTTCAGGAATTTCTCCAAATTTTATCTTGATACCCTATTTTGGCAGACTTATAACTTTCTCCTCAAACATTCTTTAGGAAAATTGAGACTATGATCAGGTAGACCAATCAAAAAGTTACATCCTGACCATATGGTGCAGTCATTTACTTTAACCTATGAATAATGGCGGGCATTTTACTGAGGCTACTTAGGTAGTTTTACTTCCTCTGGCGCAAAACAACCTGAAACCCTATTTTGGCAGACTTTTAACTTTGCCATCAAACATTCTTTTTGACAACTTAGGCCATGGTAGGATAACCTCTTCAACAAGATATAGCATGATAGTTTCAGATAATTTTTACCATTCACCTATGAGATACGGCGTGCATTTCTCTAAGGCTATTTGGACCAATTTTCCAACACTTTGCCATTTTTCAGAATCTCTAAAACTGTTTGAACCCTTGTTTTGGTAGATATATAACTTTAATGTCATAAATCACTCTTTTGAATAAATTATACCATGTTTAGATATCCTATTCAACAAGGTATATCCTGATATGATGGTGCGGTCATTTTCTTCAAACCATGAATTATGGTGGGCATTCTCTTATAGCAGTTTTGACCAATTGTCCAACACTTAGCCATTGTTATTGAGTATGCACTCATTAGTAAGTATGCACCTCATCCTAATGATTGTAAGTATGAACTCATTCTTTATCTCCAACGTGCATAGTATTCTTTATCAATTACTAGAGCTTTGTGGGATGCAATATCTTCTTGTTGATCCATATTGGTTTTTAATAGGATCTTCCTTCTAGTGGTTTAGACTATAGTGAAGGATCCTGCTCTGGTACCAATTGTTGGAATATTGGTCAATATTGAGAGGGGGGTGAATCAATATTGTTAACTAATTCAATCAAGGAATAGATCTATGTCACCCTATGAATTTTATTAGCACAATGAGACTTTCTTGCGGGCATTTCCAATTGACGTTTTTAACTGCTGATTTGATGTACACTTAGACAAATTCTGAAACCCTAGGTCAACATGATGAGATTTTTATTTTCATCCAATTTTAAGTGTGAGACAAACAATGGGTAGAGGCCAACAAGGTGATTCCATCAAGACCACTTTCATCCTCTGAAGCTTCTTTCTCTCTCCTCGGCGGGCATTTTTCAGGAGTAGTGCAAATCAAGCTGGGAGGCATTTTTGGCAAATCAATATCTTCTCCTACAGAGACTTTTTGGACAAACCAATGATATGGTTGGATGAAACAATCAACACTCTAGAGACCCATACCCTCAGAATAATTTAATCCATCAACTACTGGAAATGGTGGGCATTTTACTGAGGTCACTTAGGCATTTTTACCAGTATTTTTATACTTGGACAATTTGTGCAATTTCTAAGGTAGATTTTTTATTAAAATCGAAATCCTAAACCAATGCCACTAGATGATGTAGTACACATCACTGAGCACACCCAAGCTGATTTCACTCTCAGACTCATCTTCAGTTTCCCTAGGCGGGCATTTTACTGAACTTGGTGCAAAACTGCCTAAAACCCTATTTTGGCAGACCTATAAATTTTTCCTCAGACACTCTTAAGACAAAATGAGACCATGGTCAGGTAGAAAAATCAACAAGCTACATCCTGAACATATGGTGTGTGAATTTAATTTAACCTATGAATTATGGCGTGCATTTTCTTGAGGCCATTTAGGCAATTTTACTACCTCTGGTGCAAAACATCCTGAAACCCTGTTTTGTCAGGCCTTTAACTTTGTCATCAAACACACTATTTGAAATCTGAGGCCATGGTAATATAACCCCTTCAACAAGCTACAACATGATAGTTTCAGATAATTTTTACCATTCACCTATGAGGTACGACGTGCATTTCCCCAAGGCTATTTGGACCAATTTTCCAACATAGCCATTTTTCAGAATGTCTAAAATTGCTTGAACCCTTGTTTTGGCATATCTATAACTTTTTCATAAGCACTCTTTTGAATAAATGAGGCCATGGTTAGATATCCTATTCAACAAGGTATATCCTGATATGATGGTGCAGGCATTCTCTTAGAGCAGTTTGGATCAATTTTTCAACACTTAGCCATTTTTTAGAATGTCTAAAACTGCTTGAACCCTTGTTTTGGCAGATCTATAACTTTCTCATAAAGCACTCTTTTGAATAAATGATACCATGGTTAGATATCCTATTCAACAAGGTATATCTTGATATGATGGTGCGGGCATTTTCCTCAAACAATCAATTATGGCGGGCATTCTCTTAGAGCTGTTTTGACTAATTTTCCATACCTAGTCAAATTCCAAAGTTTAACAAAATTGCCAGTACTCTGCGGGAAAGCCTCTGTGGGAATCCTTAAGCCCTTGCGGGATTAACTTCACCCTCTACGGGCATCCCTAAACCCCTGCGGGCTTTATGGGCTTTACCTCAGCCCCTGCAGGCATTCTTAATCCCCTGCGGGCATCCCTAAGCCTCTGTGGGATTAACCTCAGCCCCTATGGGCATAGATAAACCCTTGTGGGAATAGTTTATCCCTTGTAGGAATTTCTTTAGCCCCTGCGGGCATAATGGAGCTTTTAACCCTTAAGCCTTTTTATAAATAATCATGTTTTTCTTTGCTTTTGGGAGACCAATAGCTCCCACGTGAGAGCACCAAGGAGGGATACCACAGCTGGATGGCCAGATCACCAAGGAACATGCCCATGTCATCTGGAAAAATTACCAACACAAGGGCACTCTTTGTTGGGCATTTCCAAATGCCTTTTCAACTTTATGATCTTGACACTTCCAATTTTTCTTTAGTTCTTAATATGCAAAATAATATTTTTCCTACTTTTGGTAGATTGATCTTTTGCATATATGACCATCATAAGGAAAACTAAAAGTACTATTTTGAATAAATGAGACCATGGTTGGATAACTTATTCAACAAGGTACATCAAAGACTTTTTGGATAGCCTATTCGAACCCTAGCAGTCAATATCTCCCATCAGTCACCTCAAAGGTCTGTCAGGGTAAGGTCTCGCACATGGTCTCGGACAAGGTAAGGTCTCGAGTCTCTACTCTCACATAAGGTCTCTGACTGGTAATGTCATATAACCCTCTTTGCAGTACTTTGATCTTTAATTTCGAGGCTTGTGGATATTTCTACCGATCCTAGTGTTCAGGGTTTTTTGTTCATTTTCGCTCCTTTAAATTGCTTCTGCCCCTGTTCCTTGGTTTTTTCCCAAAATGCTGTCTCAAATAACTCTGTCTTTTGCGCTTTTTCCCTCCACTGGCCCTCCTCATTGTTTGGTTGTTCCCTCCACTATCCCTCCTCATTGTTTGGGCAGGTTCCATATTCCGACTAGTGCTCTGGTTAGTGGCAGCGAGATCCCGTACGAGAGCATTTGCTACAACAATTCTTTAGAGCTAGCTCTGTGTTATATAATGGTGGAAGGTAACAGTCGTGGCTCTATTGGAAGTACTAGCACCATTGATTCACTCACTCGAAGAATGGAGAAGTTAGAAAAGGACATGGAAGAGCTTCGATAGAAGCTGGAGGGGAAATGTGATAAAGAGGACCCGAAGTCCTTGAAGAAGTTAATTGAGGATACCATGGAGCGGAAGTTCGCAGATAAGAATGATGAACTGATCGTACATATGTGAAGGCTCCTTGATGAACAACGCGAAGCCATTGAAAGTCTCCAGTGTGAGGGGATCCCAATGAATTCTGTAGGTTCTGGACAGTCCCCTCCATCTGACAGCCCGCCTTCGGCCTCAGGGGAAAAACCAATGGAGACTGGTTGAGGGAACCATGTGGCCCACCCACCACAGTTTCTTGATCTTTATTTGTCTGATTAGGTTTACTTGTTTCATTTTCTGTTAATTTTCCAAGGCCCTTCTGTTCGTCTATATTAATTTTTGGTATGCACACAACTATTATCTTTTTTGTAAAATAGAAGCTCATGTTATTGAGGTTCTAGGGAGTAGGATTCTATTGTATTAGTGATATAAACATTTGATGTAATCAACAACAAATATTGTTCTATTTGGTATATAGCTGTATATCGACAATTGTAATCGAAAATATTGACGAAGATATATTAATGGATATAAGATTTCTATATATTCCTCTGGCATTTAATTCTATTTCTAAAAATTCTAAATCTATTTCTAAAAATTCTAGATATATCAATGGATATAAGATTTGTGTATATTCCTTGGGCATTTAAATCTATTTCTATAAGTATTAAAACACTTTGGCCCTGCAAGTAGAATGCTTTGGTTAAACTTGTTGCTTGTGGTAATTTGTAGGATTACTTAATTCTTCCACTTCTCACTTTGCTACAAAGGCTAATAAATAAAGCATGACTAATTTCATAGTTTGCACATGAGTTGTTGGTTCAAGAAGAAAGCCTCTTTGAAATCCAATTTGTAACAAATGGATACTTCTATTGAAATATTGCATTATGAATTCTCAATATTCAAATCACTATAACACTAGTAACTATTTGTTGGGCTTGTGATTTGGTTTCTTAAATGTAGTGCAATATTATTTTATATTATGTTAATTGTAATGTTGTGATTTCTGTGTTATTTGATTCTATAGTATGTATGTTTGACTATTCAAATTAAAGCACATTACTAATTATAAAGTCATTATGGTTCTATAAGTAAATTACCATCTTGTTGGAACAATTTCACGACTACTCTATACAACACATCTCTTGTTCTTTCAATCATAGAGCTGATTTATTGTCAAAGAAGGGATTACATTTGGAAGATGGTATTCTTCAGGTTACCCCTTTCACTGATCACCATCTGGGGGAAATGTTTTATGTTCGTCTTTATTAATTAGGCTACCCTTTATGATCCATTTTTTAAATTTGATGCTCCCGCTTTAGGGGCTTTTTGGTTAAGTTTTCCTCTGTATCTGTGTTATTTTTATGATGTTATCAACAACCATGGTTATGATGGTATATTACTGAATAGTGGCAAGCATTATCGGATTTATTGTAAAAGATTGCATAGTCTATTTTCAAAGATTCTATCCTTGGGATAGGTTTTATTGTAAGTTTCTTTGATTCACTTAATGAATAACAAGGCACTTTAATTTCATTGAAAAAAAAGGTTCTATAAGTAAATTAATCCTGAATTAATCTGTTAACTCTTAACTCTTAGATCAAACATTAATCAATATTCTGAGAACTCTTAACTCTTAGATCAAACAATCAATAAAGTCATTTTGGTTCTTTTCATGATTGGGCTTCATGATTGCACGCACACATGGTTGGAAATTCATTTTATCTTTACCCTTCAAATCAAATTTTTATGACATTTTGAATTCTTACTTTAACCATCACAAACGTTTAGTTTCAGAACATGCCCTTCAATAATAAAGTGTTATTAAAGAAATTACCTTTCATAATTGAAATTTTTATCAAAGATTTTAATTTTCAATCTGCCAAATGTTTTATTTAGTTAATATTATATTATAAATATTAAGACTCATGCATGCAAGATGGATTCTCTCATTGACACTAATTTAGTTGAAGAAAACAAAAAATTCAAAAACACACCATTAAGAAGACAACTTCCCTTAAAAAAAAAATTCGAATGAAAAATCATCCAAAAAATTTATATTAATGAAAAGCTATATATTGAAAAAAAGCTATGCATTTTTAAAGAGGAAGAATTAACTTCCTCGTTGTTTGGAGACATCTTTGGCTCCGTCAATTACCTTGTTTTAAAAATTACTTTAAATTGAATATTCACATATTTAGTTTGTATTTTTATTGTTTATAATTAATCAAAAAATTACATTCATTTTACTTCTGAGTTAGTTAATCCAAACTTTTACCGCCCAACTGATATAATCTAAAGATGGAATTGCATCAACTGCTACTATTGAAGTGACATCAATGACAACCACATTCAACAATAAGCTTTCAGGTGGAGGATATACACACTTGACCATTGACTCATTTGCGATAAAAGGTCTATGTCCAAGAAGATATTGGCCTACCAAAACATCCAATCAACACTAGCTTTTTAAACTACCAATTCAACACTAAGACAAAATTGTCAAACCCTAGGTCAAAATGAGGAGATTTTTATTTTCATCAACTTGGAAGTATGAGACACCCAATAGATAGAGGCCGACAAGGTGATTCCATCTAGATCAATTTCATCCTTCGAGACCTCTTTCTCTCTCCTCAGCGGGCATTTTTTTGGAGCAGTGCAAATCAAGCTAGGACACACTTTTGGCAAATCAATATCTTCACCTACAGAGACTCTTTGGACAAACCAATGATATGTTTGGATGGACCGATCAATGGTCTAGAGACCCATACCCTCAAAATATTTTAAGACAAAAACCACAGGAAATGGCGGGAATTTTATTGAGGTCACTCAGGCATTTATACCAATACTTTTATACTAGGACAATTTTTGCATTTTCCTAGACTAGAGCAATATGCCTGAAACACTGTTTTGGAAGACCCATAACTTCCTTTTTAGAAACTCTCAAGACAATTGGAAACCATGGTTAGGTATAAAAATCAACAAGCTATAGCTTGACACTATGGGGTGGGCATTTACCTTAACCTATGAATTATGGCGGGCATTTTCCTAAGGCCACTTGGGCAGTTTTACTACCACTGGTGCAAAAACAGCCTAAAACCTTGTTTTGGCATGCCTTTAACTTTGTCATCAAAAACCCTCTTTGAGAAATGAGACCATGGTATGATATCCTCTTCAACAAGCTATAGCATTGTAGTTTTAGATAATTTTTATCATTCTCCTATGAGGTACAACAGGCAATTTCCCAAGGCCACTTGGACCAATTTTCCAACAAAACCATTTTTCAAAATTTAGACCTCTTTTGTTTCTCTTGTTCTTAATACACAAAACAATATTTTTCCTGGATTTTAGGTTTCCGTGGTTTGTAGTGTTTGAAAAGGTATTCGGATGATCCACGGTGGTCATTTTCGTAGTCGACGTTTTGAATCCCAAGCTGGATTCATCATCAGGACAGAATATGTTGTAAGAAGTTGCTCATCTGCGTATAAATAGTTAGGGATGCCTTCTCATCTTTTCGTCTTTTCGTCTTCTAAATCTTCATCTTTTCATCTTCAACCATGATGTTCTAAAAATTCTCCTTTTCATCTTCAACATCAAAGTTCTAAAAATTCATTCAAAAATTATTCATTCATAAATGTTCAACTTAATTGAAAGATAATCAAACAAAATTAATAATAATTATTGAAATAATGATTATTAAAATTAATAATAATTATTGAAATAATGCTTATTAAAAAGACCTTTACTAATGAAATAATACAACTATATAATAATAAAGGTCTAAAATAAAAATAAAAATCTCATTGATAGTTAATTAATAATTGATTATTAATAAAAGGTATCACTTCTAGAAAGATATGACAAGTGTAAATAATCATCAAATTATCCTTAATAATTAAAAGATTAACACATTTAAAAGATAATTATTATTAAAATCATTAAAAAGTATTTCTCTAAAGGTCTCAGAATCAACACGTCTCATCAATAATAATTAATAATTATTAATTGTAATAATTAATAATTATTAAGATTAACAAATTTAAAAGATAATCAAGAATTTTTTTATTAAAATCATTAAAAAGTATAATCCAAGGATAATTAAATGACCTTCACAATAAGAAAATAAACTATATAGTATTTATTTCTCTAAAGGTCTCAAAATCAACCAGTCTCATTAATAATCAATTATTGATAATTAATAATTATTAATGGTCCTTATATAACCAATGAATAATTAATGAATAATTAATGATAGTCCTCATACCAAAACTCACAGATGACCAGCATTGAAGAGAGGATTAAAAAACGCCTCATGCCTGGCAACGAGATCACGCCCAGAATATATGGCTTGCCAAAGATTCACAAAGAAGGGGTTCTTCTTAGACCAATTGTGAATACAATTGGTTCCCCAACCTACCACCTTGCCAAATATGTAGCCAGTTTATTAAGCCCACTGGTGGGGAATACAGACTCGTTTATCAAAGACTCCAAGGATTTCATTAAGATCATCAAGGAGGAAAAATTAGATGCACATGACATACTAATAAGCTTTGATGTTGTGGGTATATTTACCAAAATCCCCCTCAATGAAGCAGTGCAGGTGTTATTCAAAGTAGCGGATCCAGGTACTGCAAAGCTGGCAGAAGTATGCCTCTGATCCACCTTCTTTAGCTTCAGAGGTGATTTCTATGAGCAAACTAGCGGGGTAGCAATGGGGTCCCCTCTGTCACCAATTGTGGCTAATCTCTTTATGGAACACTTCGAAACGAAAGCCCTTCATTCGTTCCCTTTACAACCCGCAAGGTGGAAAAGGTATGTGGACGATACCAATGTGAGATGGCCCCATGGGATTAACGAGCTGAACAAATTTCATGAGCATCCTAACCAGCTCTCGGAGGACATTAAGTTCACTATGGATATTGAAGAAGATGGGAGCATCCCCTTCCTCGACGTGCTAATAAAGAAAAATAAAGATGGAACCCTAAGCCATGGTGTCTACGGAAAGAAAACCCACTCAGAAAATTACCTTCACGCTCACTCACACCACCACCCCTCTCAGAAAATTGGGGTAATCAATACCTTAGCCATGAGAGCTTTCCGCATATCTGACAAGGAGCATCTCGAAAAAGAGAAAGACCACTTAACCTCTGTCTTCAGTAACCTGGGATATAAGAACAAGGACATCCATAAGGCAATGAAAAAAGCAGAAAACTGGACTTAACACACAAAGGAGAGGAAGACTCGCAAGGCCTTCCTCCCTTACATCCAAGGAGTAACCGACAAAATTGCAAGGGTTTTAAAGAAAAAAGAAGTTTGGACTGCCTTCAAACCTATGGAAACCATTAGACAGAAAATGAGGTCAGTAAAAGACAAGGTTGATTGGCACCAGTATAAGGGGGTGTATAAGGTAAACTGTTCGTGTGGAAGGAGCTATATAGGAGAGACAGGTCGATCTTTTCAAACTAGATTGAAAGAGCATGGAGCGGACATAAGAAGAGAGAGGGAAAACACTTCCGCACTCACAGAGCATTCCCTCAAAACAAAACACCAGGTCTGCCTAGAAAACACGGAGTTGCTCGCGGCGGAGGACCACTACTACAAACGAAGGGTGAGAGAGGCCTTGGAAATCATAAAGCACCCGAACAACCTAAATAGAGATGGGGGACTTGAAATAAGCGAGAGATGGCTACCTCTGGTAAACAAGGAAGGTAATGGATAAAACCAGGTATGTTTCTATAACTATCATATTCTTTGGTCAGTATCACTAGCCTCCGACTCGTCTTTTCCATTCCATCTGTGAGTTTTGGTATGAGGACTATCATTAATTTTTCATTAATTATTCATTGGTTATATAAGGACCATTAATAATTATTAATTATTAATAATTGATTATTAATGAGACTGGTTGATTTTGAGACCTTTAGAGAAATAAATACTATATAGTTTTATTTTCTTATTGTGAAGGTCATTTAATTATCCTTGGACTATACTTTTTAATGATTTTAATAAAAAAATTCTTGATTATCTTTTAAATTTGTTAATATTAATAATTATTAATTATTACAATTAATAATTATTAAGTATTATTGATGAGACATGTTGATTCTGAGACCTTTAGAGAAATACTTTTTAGTGATTTTAATAATAATTATCTTTTAAATGTGTTAATCTTTTAATTATTAAGGATAATTTGATGATTATTCACACTTGTCATATCTTTCTAGAAGTGATACCTTTTATTAATAATCAATTATTAATTAACTATCAATGAGATTTTTATTTTTATTTTAGACCTTTATTATTATATAGTTGTATTATTTCATTAGTAAAGGTCTTTTTAATAAGCATTATTTCAATAATTATTATTAATTTTAATAATCATTATTTCAATAATTATTATTAATTTTGTTTGATTATCTTTCAATTAAGTTGAACATTTATGAATGAATAATTTTTGAATGAATTTTTAGAACTTCGATGTTAAAGATGAAAAGGAGAATTTTTAGAACATCGTGGTTGAAGATGAAAAGATGAAGATTTAGAAGATGAAAAGACGAAAAGATGAGAAGGCATCCCTAACTATTTATACGCAGATGAGCAACTTCTTACAACATATTCTATCCTGATGATGAATCCAGCTTGGGATTCGAAACGTCGACTACGAAAATGACCACCGTGGATCATCCGAATAACTTTTCAAATATTTTTCCTACTTTGGCAGGTTAATTTCTTGCACATGTGACTTTGAGGAAGTAACCTATTAATTCAACACTTAGACAAAATTGTCAAACCCTAGGTTGACATGATGAAATATTTATTTTCATCAAATATGAAGTGTGAGACACCGAATGGGTAGAGGGAAACAAGGTGAATCCATAAATACCAATTTCATCCTCGGAGGTTACTTTCTCTCTCCTTGGCGGGCATTTTACTGAAGTAGTACAAATTAGGCTAAGTAGCACTTTTGGCAGATCCATATCTTCTTCCTCGGAGTCTCTTTGGAAAAACTGAGACCATGGTTGGGTAGAAAAAACACCAACCTACAAGATGCCCATATGGTGCGGGCATTTTCTTCAACTCACAATTTATGGCTGGCATTTCCCTGAGGTCACTTGAGCCAATTTTTCCAACACTTAGTCATTTTCAGGAAATTCTTCAAGGTTTATCCTGAAACCCTGTTTTGGCAGGCTTATATCTTTCTCCTAAAAAATTATTACGGCTAACTGAGACCATGACTAGATAGCCACTTCAACAAGCTATAGCCTAGTATGATGGTGTGGGCATTATATTCAAACCATGAATTATGGAGAGCATTCTCTTAGGGCAGTTTTGACTAATTTTCTCATACTTAGTCATATGGAGGGCATGATGATGATGATGATGATGATGATGATGAAGATGATGATGTTGGTGGTGGTGATGAAGATGATGATCATAATGAAGATGATGATGATGGCAATGATGATGATGACGATGATGATGAGCTCCCCCTAAAATTGTGATGATGAAGATGATGATGACGACGACGAATATATATGATGATGATGATGAAGATGATGATGATGATGATGAAGATGATGATTATGATTATGATGATAAGGAAGATAACGATGATGAAGAAGATCATGGTGACGATCGATGATGACGACGTCGATGATGATGATGATTATGAAGATGATGATGGTGATGATCATGAAGATGATGTTGATGACAACGACAAGGATGATGATGATGATAATCATCTCCATTGTTGTCTTCATCACCATTATCTTCCTGGTCTTCATCATCATCATCATCATCAGGATCATGATCATCGTCATCATCATCATATTCGTCCTTGAAGGGACTTATGCATATGATCTCACTATAAGCAATGCAACCAATACAAATTATGACAAAATCCTAGTTAAATTAAATTAAATTTAATTACATTACATTAAATTAAAAACATAGAGTTGTTTAACTAAAATTAATTTAAAATGGAACAAAATATAAAATATGCAAATAAAAAAAATCCAAAATAAACTAAACAAAAAATAAAATGCAAATAACAAAACAAAACAAAACACAAAATATAAAATATGCAAATAAAAAAGCAAAAAAACATAGAGGGAAAAGACTCTCGTGCACTAGCTCCTTAGCAGCATCCAGAGCAAAACAACAAAGAACAAGTTCACTCCCACGCACTAGTTCATTAGCAGCATCCAGAGCACTGGTAATTTGATGAGCAAAGCAGTGGTAATTTGAGGAGCATGGGATACCAATCCAGAGGATACTGTCGTTCCCAGGGGAGGCAATTCGGCGACAGTCCAGAGGATAACAAAGGGCCCAATGAATTCGGTAATCCCATCAACCCTAGCAGCGTAGGAATTTAGGATAAATCCCACGGTTTTGACTATTTCCACACTAAACACAGACGTTTCTCTATTTACTTCGTTTTTTTTTTAGGGTTTAAACGAAATATAGGCCGTATTTGAGGGGCAAAATGACCCATGACGGGCATTTTTCCCATCAAATGCCAGCCCTGAACCCATCCATTTCCTGTTTGATAGAGAATGGGCCTGGACCCTACCATTACGACCAACAAATTCGGGATTTCCATGCTGCAGAACACCATGGCAATGGTAATAAAATGGTCTTGGGCAGTGTAAGACGATTCAGGATCCAACATCACCCTATCCGCATCCATGTGCAAAACCACTCAAAACTACCTAAAATTGGTCTAAATTTGGTGACATTTCACCTTGTTATCCTATTTAAAAAAAATCAGGCATGGAGGGAGGAAAAAATCGCCAATTTTTGTGAGTTTTCTTGCATGGAGAGAGGGGAAATGATGTCTAGAATCCTCCCCCTCCCAAGGTTGATTCTTATCATTTAAACCCTCTCCCCATAGCTAAAATCACTAACAAAATGTTACAAATTTGTCCAAATCCTTTACAATTTCAAACATGCATGGTAGGGAGTGGGAGTCATACCCAATGCTATTCCACCTCATTTCATGCTTGAAATTAAAAAAACATGGTGTGTTTTTTGCAAAATTGACCTAATCTAGCCCAATTTTGGACAATTTTTTGCATGGGCCCACTTTCCCTCCATGTGTGAAATTACATGAAATTTGGAAAAAATGGGCAAAAGATGGCCAAATTTGGTGTAATTTAAAGTGTTCTAAGCTATTCTAAGGTGCCATATTATATGGGTTTCTAACTGTTTAACATTGTATACCAAGAAAGCATACAGACCCTCCAACCAATCAACCAATATGTTATTGGAAGACACTACTTTCATGTGGTTGTCTCTCTTGGTATAAGGGTGCAAACATGAAAATGGGTAATACATTTGCTTGTTGACAATTAAATTTGTAAATTTTTTTGTTCATTGAACTTCAAGCAATCAAAACTCATATCTACATTGAGAATTTCACTTTGAATCAAAAAGAAGTTTTGTAGAGAATTATGTTACTCCATACTCATTTTTCTTTTATGGACATGATGTTATAAATTTCATGTGTATTAACTGCATGCACCTAAATTTTTTGGCAAGGATAATGAGTGAGTAATACACATAGCCACCTAGTTTTTAGATATAATTATTCATTTTAGGGAAAACTATGTGTTAGCCTCTTGGGATTACTCCAAAAGTGTTCTCACCTCGGTAGACGAGCAATAGGTCTCCTTGGCCTTGGTTAGCAATATCAATCTCTCGGTTTCGGTGGATGCTTGGCCTTAGTTAGCAATATCAATCTCTCGATTTGGGTTGATGATGCTTGGGTTGAGGAGGATACTTCATGGAGGTTGGTGATGGAACCAAGGACCTATGTTGAGGAGGAGAGTTGGACCTTTGTGACCATGTTGTCATACAATAGAGTACCACTGCGTACATGTAGCACATAGTTAGAGAAGGAGTACTTTGCATGAGGAAACTTGCATATCAAACCACTATGGAAGAGGGAGTGTTAGACTAACGTCGCCAAGTTTCGGTGGGGAAATCCATGAATGAAGCAATATGACCACCGCCCATTCCAAATTGAACCCCAACATGATCTATATGAGGGGGAACCCCATACCTCTTTGCATCCATTAACTAGTCAAGTGGCCCAAGAAACACACTTCTATATCCGTGTTGTGAGAAAATTCCAAATCAAATCAAAACGTGTCTTATACTTAAAAATAATTCAAATATAAATAAATCTAAAATAAATTACAACTTTGAGAGAAAAATAGCTTTTGATAACGTTTTTGGGAAGAAATAGCTTTTGATATTAAAATATTACAAGTAAATATATTTGCACGCTAAATTATATCTGCTTAGTGACTTATATTCTTGTTTTATCGAGTGTAGGTACCACCAAATAGGTATCTGTCAGATCTACCTTCCTCGAGTGATGATGAAGATATACTCAGATAGGTTGAAAGTGAGACGTGTTGTACTAGATCTATCGGTTCTATATAAACTAGATCTGAAAAGGTAAGGAAACGATTTCGTAGACGCATGCAATATTTTATTGCCAACGAAGGGTCATGTAATTATGATGCTGAGAGCATAGGTGACATTGAGTTTCCCTTGAGGTATAGACATCTAGTGCAACGACGGGGTACCTAAAAAACTACCCCAAGTGGACAAAGATTTCTTCATCAATGGGAGGATGTATCACATTGCTCCTTCATCCTTACATGGATTGGGGCTATTTTCCATGGATGGCATAAAGGTCGGTTATGGCACTGTAACTGAATTGATGGAGTATGTCGGACCATTATACAAATACAACCACTGGTTGATCTTGGTCCAATATACTCGAAGTATGAAGAGATACGGAGTTGCCACAAATTATATACAACTAGCAGAAAACAATAAAAACAAAGGGGCAACTATGTATATTGATGGGAGACCAAAAGTGTCCGGAAACGTTGTTGGCTTAATAAATAGTACATGGCCAGTGACAACATCTAAGAAATTGAATTGCGAATTTGAGGGACACGAAGAACATCATATATTTGTATGTGCAACAAAACCAATACTTCCAGGTGAAGAGTTGTTGATCGATTACAACTTAAATCGAATAGATGTAGCTTCCACGGTCCAGGGTAAACGTGGAAGGTCACGCGCTATGCCTCATCAGGTAAATGATAAATATAGTAACTAAACATGACTACAAAAACTAAATGTTTCTATTTTTTCTGTTAACATTTGATTTCCACCGAGCACATTTGCTTTTTTCGTGCTTATTATGAATATTTCCATGTGATAACATTCTTATTACATTGTTATGCTTATCTCATTTTTTTTATGTTACAATTATTGACTCAACTTTTACTGATTGATTTATTTTGTTAGGGTGGTAGCAGTGGAAAGCCACATTTTGCTTCCATAGTCTAGGGTGACCATGGAAGGTTACAATCTATGCCTCATGAGGTAAATATTAAATATAGTAAATAAATATGACTACAATAACAAAATGTTTCGATTTTTTTAGTTAACATTCGATTTTCACTTTTACCATTCACTTTTTTTGTGCTTTAAGGCACTTTGAGCTCTGTTTTGGCATGATTGATCTAGAGTTATCCGGAACACTTATCTGTTGCTTGTCCTCAACTTCTTGCTTGCCAAGTCCATGTCAACTTGTTCTCCAATGCCTTGTCTTGACTTATTGCCATGTCATCTTCTCTTTTGTCTTGTCACCTTGCCATGTCATTATTCTTCTCTTCATTTGTTCATATCAGCATTTGTCATTAATTCAAGCTCAAAAATTTATTCATGCTTGCTTGCCTTCTCCAAGTCCTCATCCTTCTTGTGCTTATTCTAAATATTTCCATGTGATAGCATGCTTATTACACTGTTATGCTTATCTCATTTCTTTTTATGTTACAATTATTGACTCAATTTTTATTGATTGATTTATTTTGTCAGGCTGGAAGTAGTGGAAAGCCACATTCTACTTCCATGGTCTAGGGTGACCATGGAAGGTCACAATCTATGCCTTGTGAGGTAAATGTTAAATATTGTAAATAAATATGACTACAATAACAAAATGTTCTGATTTGTTAAGTTAACATTCGATTTTCACTGTTACCATTCACTTTTTTCGTGCTTATTGTGAATATTTCCATATGATAACATGCTTATTACACTGTGGCAGGGGTTTGCTCAACGCCATGGAGCAGGACATCTATCTTCGAGTTTGGAGGTAAAAGTAAATATTATTTCCATATCTCATTTTTTTTTTATGTTACAATTATTGACTCAACTAAATATAGTAACTAAATATGACTACAATAACTAGAAACTCCAACCCCAAAAGATTTCCATGTGACAACATGCTTATTACACCGTGGCAGGGGACTGCCCATGTTCGTCATGAAATAAAACTCGTGTCCTCTACTTTTGAGGTAAAAATAAATATTATTGCACAATCTCTTTTTTTATTATGTTACAATTATTTTCATAACGTTTATTTAATGATTTATTGTGTCAGGGTGGCGCTAGTGGAAAGGCACATGTTGCTTCCATGGTCCAAAGTAACCGTGGAAGGTCACACTCTATGCCCCGTCAGGTAAGTGTTAAATATAATAACTAAATGTTTCGATTTTTTTTGTTAACATTTGATTTCCACTGTTGACATTCTCTTTTTTTGTGCTTATGATGAATTATTGATTGATTTATCGTGTCAGGGTGAGGACCGTGGAGAGGCAGCTGCTGCTTCCACGGTCCAGGGTGACCATGGACAATCACCCACTGGAAGTAGATCAGTACGGGGTGACCGTGGGAAGTCACCAGCCACAACCCGCATTAGGTAAGTATTAGTTCTTAATAGTAACTAATTTTCATTACAATAACAATGTTTGAATGATGCTAAAATTATTTTGCTTAATTTTATTGTTTGATGAATTTAGTACAGTGCACTTGATTTGGGTGATGAGGAGCTTGAGGATGAAATTTACTATTCCATAGACCCAGCAAAAACTATAAAGAAGTCCCTAAAAAAGGAAAACATAGAAATGATTGCCTTGGCTTGCACAAGGCCCATGACACAAGAGATCAGGGAAAGGATTGAAGAGCTGAAAGAACAAATAAAATCTTATGGGGTAAGTGACATATTCACATTTTTTTTAAGCTATGACATGATTTCATATCTGATGTTCTGTTTTCTATTTTTCCAAGTGATCTAATATAGTAAAGTTTTTTGTTTGTAGGAGTTTTTACGACCCGTGACTAGAGAAACTGCCGAGACAGGTATAGGTAGCAGTGATGCTCCAATGCAGCAAGAACGTCGACAAAGGAATGTAACGATGATGCTTTTTGACACTCCTACGGTTGGCCTCGAATCCATTGATGAGGGCACTGATTTTGATTGGCATGACATGCTGGAGCATGATGAGACAGAGCCTAGGACTCCACATGACTCCGGAGTTGAACATACTGTAGATGACTAGGAAACTTTTCCTGGAGCAGCATGAGTTAAAAGCACCAGATCACTAGATCTCACCTTTCTGGTGGATGACGCTTGTGTTCCGATCAAGGTTCAAAAGATTGCAGGTATTTATTAATTAATTTATTCATTTTAATCATGAAATTGAAATGGACATACGTTGAAATTATTATAAATTAATGGATTACACGTTTCTGCAGGAAACAATGTTTTCTACAAGAATTTGAATGACAAAGCATTGGATTTGTTTGTCCCCACCATTCGCACATGGTGGAATAGCTAAGGTAGAGCAAAGAGAGATGAATTGATAGATCACATGGTAAACTTGTTCGGCAATGCATTCAACAAGAAAGTGGTTGCAAAGTTAGCCGGTGAGAATTTAAAATATACCAGGGCCCAATATAGGGATAAATTGCAACTTGACCTCAAGCATGAGTGCCCTCCCATGGTTCCGAAGAAAGAGTGGAAGAAAATCATAGAGGATGCAAAGAAGAACTTGCTAAAAAGACAAGGAAAACAACCATGGCCTAGAAAAGCAAGGTACAACACATATCATCTTCTTAGTGAAATATGCTCATTTATTTTTTTCTTTTTTGTTTTAAGTAAGAATTCTGATATCTAACATATTCAAAATTTTCATATATAGGCTACCTAACACCTCCAAAGCCACCAAGGCTAGAGTGGAAAAGCACGGGCAACATAGACTGGGCCAGAGTGGCTATAGAAAACTAAGAGCCCGAATTGTAAGAATTAAATGATTAACTGTGGGGAATATGTATTTGACAGTAGCGAACAAATATCTGTTTTTGATAATAGAAATTTTAAATGTGTTATGCATTCCAGGGAATTACATTCCAAGATGTTGCCACTGAGGAAGACCTGAAGCTTGGTTTCAAGTATGGTTTTCAAAGTGTGATTGAATATCGAAAAAGCTTGGGGCAGACTCCAATCTCCCCAATGACGCAGATGCAGGTAAATAAAATGAATAAGGACATCATTGCAGTATACTATTAAACTCTATTCAGTTTTGATTATATCACCCATAACTAAATATTTATGTTTGCTTTTAAGCAACAATGCAACCGCAGCAGTGAACTAGCGCTACTCAACACGTACCAGCTGATGTTGGGTTGTGCATGTCCCATGATAGTGGGGAGCAAAGTAGCCATCCTGGTATGTATGCTTTGGAAATAGAAATATCTACTATGATTATAGATATTTATTTCCTGACATATACTTATAAATTTTCTTATTTCAATGGAAGACCATGTAGCTCAGGAGGGTGAACCGCAAGAGGAATTAGCAAGTAGAGAAACAATTAACACACCATCTGTCATAGCTACACAGACAAGTAAAGAGAAATATTGTAATTTTAATCAAAATAATGAACTATTAATTTCAATAATATTTCAACATATCGATATGCCCATTTTCGTTGTTGCAGTTCATGCCCCTTCATAACTGCGTCCATGCCCTACTCAACGACGTAGAAGAAGTTATATGATACATGATGGCATGGAAACACAATCACTAGCAGGACATGTCTCTGTAGATATTCCACCAAATGATGATGATAATACCCTAGTTGTAAGTTATTACAATGCAAAAAAATAGAAAACAAAGAAAAATAGATGTATAAATTCATGACTTGCATTTGGATGTATATCGATGTTGTTAGTCTGAAACATTGTTTATATGAGTTACCTCATTATGCTTCAATGTTTTTTTGTCTATATGTTTTGATGACTAGCCTAGTTATGCATGAATGTTTATATGTTTTCTATGTAAACAACATCATTTATTGGGTATGGGGAATTGAGAGTGATGTGAGGTGGGGGGGAGGGGCCATATGAGCTTCCACCTTCACGTGGTTGGCCCTGTTCAGTAGAGAATATAAAACTATTCTTGAAACAGAGAGGAGCTCAATAAGGTATAAATACACTTTTATTACTATGTATTAAAGATGGTTGTAAATTTTTAAATGCATGTCTATTTCTTAAAATATTGTTAATAAATTTAACATTTCATGGTTCATTGATTTCTACAGGACATTGTAGTAGGATTTAAATGACTGTTTATTTGCTTATATATTATTTACTCATATAAAAATTCCATCTTTGATGATTTATGCGGGTCTTGGTGATGTAAATGCATCTCATGAACAACTCTTATCAAGTTGTATGGGAGAATGGATCTGGCGAAAGGACAATGATAAGGTAAGGGTTTTGACGTGTTCTTTATCCTTAATGTGTTTGTATTTATCCTTAAATTCTATTTCATTCTATTAAGATACACACACACACACATATATATATATAACATCTTGGCCAAAGGAAATTGCTTGCATTATGTGGTTTCTCTTCTTCCTTTAAATTTGATTTAAACTAGAAAAGTATTATATTTAGCTTAAGTTCAACACCACAAGAAGCCATCAAATAAACCTACTTAAAAAATTATAAATAGAGGGAATACTGGGAGAGTATCATCAAGTCTGGTGTTTCTATTTCTCTCATGAAGCTCAATACATGCCTTCGAAAATTAAAGACAAAATAAGAAAGATATGAGAATTGCAGGTCGAATCCAAGAACTCATAACTCATTATCTGATTTTTTGGTATTCTTTCTAGTTGATACCTCTACTTGAGAATGTCTACCCTTCAACTACCCCCAATTAGGATCCAAGGCTTGGTGATTGTCTGTCACGTTGGTAGCTTGCTACTTTGGTCTAGCTGATTCATCTCATCTACAATTGCCTCTCTTATTCACCATAACATTATCCATGGAAACCTGGCATCTGTGTAACTTTAGCATCATGTCAAGGATGTCCTTGATTTCCTTCCAACCCTTATTTTCTCCATACTTCCCACTTTACTCCTACTGAGTTTTATCTCAATCATTTTTAAATGAATGAAAACTTGAGGATGAGGATTTGAATTTATCATCTGAGTTGCAAGCATTAATATAGGAGGGTGGTGAGATAGGTAGGTTACACATGCCTTCAATATGTTGTCCTTGCATTTAGCATAGTTTCCTAATGATAGATAATTCTTGTTATTTTGTTTCCATGTAGCCGGGTCGTCCCTATTGCTCATCAAGGTGTGATCATTAGCCTTAGCACTTGTGAGTGTGTAGTTTTAAAATATAGTGAGAGAGAAAGAAATATATTTTATATTAACATCCAAATATGACCAAATGGGGTCAATGAGAATTCCAATTGCATCATCATCAAGTACAAATACTATTCATCAAAGTTCCAATTGCAATGCATGAGAAAGTAGCCCCAAAAAATCACACAAATATGTTTTGCATTTTTATGTTTGTATCGTATGTTTGTTATTGTATTTCTTTTGTATTAGAAAAATCATCTTCTATATTTATTTTATATTGTGAAATTTCCTATTTGGATACATAAGTTCTTGGATTGTAGTGATGATTGATTTTTATTATTGTAATGTTTATATATCTGTAAAACTTGAAGGTTTTTGGTTTTGGGTTTATTAGAAGCCAACCAATGGGTGAAGAAGGATTCCTCACTCTTGGTCAAGATGGAAATATTCAAATGGGAGATGGAAAATCAATAGTCTAGATGGATGAGACCATAATATTGTTTTTTGAGTTAGGGGAGATGCAATATTCAGGCAAGTTTGTTCTCTACAACTTCGCCTCAAACATTGTTTGGCAAAGTTTTGCATCTACAATGGACACACTACTACTAGGACAAGAATTGACACAATCTTTAAACCTAACTAGATGTAATTCTTCTACAAATGTGTATATATGCTGTTAATTTCTCAAAATGATGCAAAAGCTAGAATCTCTAATGATTGAATTGAATTACCATATCCCTTAAGAATATTTCAATGATTCATACTCGCTAGGGCCCAAGAAAAGCTATGTGATTGGTTCTGTGGTTGCTTTCCTCAATCTGTTTGGAATTTTTATCATTAACTATGGTGAGCCCTTCATAAATTGATATGTCTAGATATTCAAAGGTAGCAGATAAAGTGATGTTATTACATGAGGAGTGTCTCCAAGGAAATTATGATATGGTTTCTAAACTACAAATTGCATGCTCAACTATGCAACCTACTTCTCAGTGCTAAAAGGTAATTTATGATGAATTTTTTTCTACATGAGATCATTCCTAGTAATAGAATAGAAATAAGTTGTCAATTTTTTGTTGATTAACATGTCTCTTTCCCATCATGTACTCAAGCTACTGTTTTTGTCTTATGGGCATATTTGATACTAACTTGACCAATTTTGGCCATGCTTGAGGTGGTTGCATAAGGAGGATCAACTTTTCATATTCACCTCTTCCAATAATGAGAAAAATCAAAACAACTTACCACCAGTTGGCACTACAAAGATCCTACGTAGATTTTCAAGGTGAACAACTACACTTTTTCCCTAGGGGTTGAGTTAGTTTTTATTTTTTATTTTCGTTTATTTTTCAATAAAGGTGGATTCAGTGCACCTTATGTTTTTTGTAGTATGATGAATTCTCACTAGTATCTATTCACATGTAGTAGAACAAGTGATGCTATTTCACGAGGAGTGTCTCCAAAGAAATTATGATATGGTTTCTAAACTAGAAATTGCATGCTCAACTGTGCAACCTGCTTTTGATCAATGCCAAAAGGTGATCTATGATGAATTTTTTGTTATATGAGATCATGCATACTATTAAAAGAATATAAATAAGTTGTCAATTTTTTGTTGATTAACATGTCTCTTTCCTATCATGTTCTCAAAGGAATTTTTTTTTCTTCTTTTGGGCATATTTGGTACTAACTTTGACCGATTTTGGCCATGCTTGAGGTGGTTGCATAAGAAGGATCAGTTTTTCATTTTCATCTCTTCCAGTAATGTGCAAATTCAAAACAACTTACCACCAGTTGGCACTACAACGAGCCTACAAATATTTTCTAGGTGAATAACTACTCTTTTCCCCTAGGGGTTGAGTTAAGGTCACTATAATGTTCCATATCCCATATGTATGTAAAATATTAAAAACTGTCTCTGACAGGAAAGATTTGATTTGAAAGTTAAAATCTGAGTACAAGGAAGGTTCTTCCCATCAGGTAAGTCATCAGATATGATTTTGACATGTTTGTTCTACGATTTTGCTGCGTTGTTTGTTGTTTAATGGCGCATACAATATTTAATGGTAGTCTTGCAACATGGTATGTCTTGGTAGGTGGTAGTATGATTCTTTGTTATTGGTTTCTAATTTTTCAGGTGCTAAGGAATTTGTATATATAAAGACTAAGGTTCCCACACTCTTCATCAATGTACAACACTTCATTTGTGGGTGCTCCATTTCAACACAGTTTTAATCTCTTTCAACTTTAACACAAGGATGTCTTGGCCCTTGGGAGTATTAAGGTTGAAAGAGATGAACATTATTTTTTGATGGAGTAGTTGAAAGAGATGAACATTATGTTTTAATGGAGTAGTTGAAAGAGATGAAAATTACGTTTTAATGTTACAGCTATGCTATCTTGGTTCACTAATTTTGTTGGTGCAAGTGTGCTTCCATGTTTGGTTTCCCCTTGGTTGGGTATTTTGAAATTCAGATTCCAACAGAACCTAAATGAGGATGAGAGGATCACATCTTCCAAGTTGAACCCTTCCTATACAGTGATGATAAAACTTTAGTTGTTGCATGGCACATATGTGGACCATAAATTGATATGTCTAGATCTTCAAAGGTAGCAGATAAAGTGATGTTATTACATGAGGAGTGTCTCCAAGGAAATTATGATATGGTTTCTAAAATACAAATTGCATGCTCGACTGTGCAACCTACTTCTTAGTGCTAAAAGGTAATTTATGATGAATTTTTTGCTACAAGTGATCATTCCTAGTAATAGAATAGAAATAAGTTGTCAATTTTTTGTTGATTAACATGTCTCTTTCCCATCATGTGCTCAAGGGACCATTTTTATCATCTGGGCATATTTGATACTAACTTGACCAATTTTGTCCATGCTTGAGAAGGTTGCATAAGAAGGATCAACTTTTCATATTATGATGAATATGGTTGTGATTGATGAGAAAATAATAATGAAAAAGACTAAATGACATGGCAACCATGAGATGATGGAAAGGACATTGATGACATGGTGAATTTGATGACAAGGAATTTTGGAGAGATGCAGGAATCTTAGTGCTCTTGTGGGAATCTAAGAAAATTCCTTTGCGGGCATTTGAAAGACATTTTTGCGGTCATTTTTGAAGCACCTATGGGCATGTTGATAAGGAGCTGCAGGCATAAATCATAGCCTTGCAGGCATATTTAAAAAGGCAGCTGCGGGCATTTTTGAAGAGCCATGCAGGAATCTTGGATGGCTCCATTGCGGGCATTGGTTGGAAGGTCTTATTGTCCCATTGCGGGCATCTCCATGAGGGTGTGCAGGCATTTTATTGAAGGCCCTCAAGCATTTTTAAATAGCCCATTGCGGGCATTTGTAGAGTGACCATGAAGAGTAGTGCGGGCATTTTGAGAGGAGATTGCGGGTATTTTGTAATGACCCTTGCGGGCATAATAGTGGGATCCATGCGGGCATAAAATGAAAACCATGTGGGCATGAAGACCGATGATGTGGCTAAAAGACCAAATATATATTTATATATATTTGTTGAAGATAACATGGAATGAAAAAATATATTTGAATTGTATGTAATAAAAATGCAAGTCGGCCTCCTAATATCATGGATAAGACAAGTATAAATAAAAATCAAATTGTTGATTTGAATGAAATTGTGTGGAAGATTTCGGATGAGTGTGAGTGAGGTCTGAATTTCGGGGGTCGGGATGAGAACAGTTTCAGTGGTGGAGCAACAACATCAACAAAACATTTTTTTTATTTATCTCTTATTTCTGGGTTGGCTAATTGCTGAAGACATGATGCTTGGTTGATGATATAGCAGCAACATGATGAAGAATTGTTATCTCTGATTTCTGGGAAGTAGTAAGGGCAGTTTCATGTGCATAATATAAATGGAAATAGTGAGAAAATGTTGGGCATGATGAAGCTTGGACAGACTGATTGTGATGATTATTTGATGTGGATGTAGACAGTGTAAAGTGTATGGACATAATTAAGATGAACCTACTGGACCCCTCTTAGTGAGCCATTGTGTCTAACAACCTCTTCCAATAATGAGCAACATCAAAACAACTTACCACCAGTTGGCACTACAAAGATCCTACACAGATTTTCCAGGTGAACAACTACTCTTTCCCTAGGGGTTGAGTTATTTATTTATTTTTCAATAAAGACGAATTCAGTGCACCTTATGTTTTTTGTAGTATGATGAATTATGGCTAGTATCTCATCACATGTACTAGAGCAAGTGATGCTATTTCACGAGGAGAATATAAAACTATTCTCAAAGCATAGAGGAGCTCAATAAGGTATAAATACTCTTTTATTCCTATGTATTAAAGATGGTTGTAAATTTTTAAATGCATGTCTATTTCTTAAATATTGTGAATAAATTTAACATTTCATGGTTCATTGATTTCTACAGGACTTTGTAGTAGGATCTAAATGGTTGTTTATTTGCTTATATATTATTTACTCATATAAAAATTCTGTCTTTGATGATTTATACGGGTCTTGGTGATGGACATGCATCTTGTGGACAACTCTTATCAAGTTGTATGGGTGAATGGATCTGGCGAAAGGACAATGATAAGGTAAGCATTTTGACGTGTTTTTTAAAGTGGGTTTTGACATGGTTTTCTCCTTCTACTTTCCAAGTTCTCCAGTTATTTTAGTGTTTAGAAGATCTGTCTTGAAATGCATCAAATATATAATTATTTTATGTTTGGGGATCATAATCAACATTTTGAATTTTGGTTTCTATTTTTTAATTGAAGCTTACTAGTGAAGGATAATAGGCATCCGTTGTGTTGAAATGCCACTCTTAGGTCAAGACCATAGTCATCACACACTAAGAAAAAATTCTTAGTGAAATCTGACATGGTGAAAATTAGTTGTACCACTATGGAGAAAGGGTTCTCTAGGAACCAATATTTTTCTAGTGCAAGGAGTAATCAACTCAATAAGGTCTTATATTAACAAGAATGGATTAACAATTTCATGGCCTAACACAGTCAAGGACTCCATACTCTAAATCGTGGATCCCTCCCTCAAAGAATAAGATGAACTGGAATCCCTTGGAAACCCAAGGTTCTTTCCAATAACAATGTTGTAGAATGACATTCAAGTACTAAGTAGCAGGGGAGGCCTAATGGTAAGGGAATCCTCCTCATTTATTTTAGTCTTAGTGTAAACTCATACTCTTCCAAAGATGCGATGATCAAGTATGAATCTGACTACAATGCCCACAATTATCACCCATTTCCCATGGTCTTTTCTCATGCGAAGGATGTACATGTAACAGACCCAGAAGGTCACAAATACTCAATCAACATCATGTCACCAAGTTGTTAATCACTTAGTGAAGCCCCATAAATCAAAGATACAAAGATAATTTCATTTTGTTGTACTTGTCTTCCTCAATCATTATGCTGCTGCTCTATCATCATCCAAACATCATGTAACCAACCCAGAAATAAGATATAAACAAGAATGTTTTACTGTTGTTGTTGCTGCTCCACCCAAACTATCCTCACTATCCTCATCTTCTCCAAACCCCAAAATCAGAGCTACCGTCCCTCTGAATTCTTTGACTCAAAAATCCACACTCAAATAAAACTTGTCTTCTATATTTATACTTTTCATATCCTTGAATTTTTTGAAGGCCTACTTGTCTTTCGTTATTTTATTTTATCAAATAATATTTAATTTCCATAGTGTCCTCATCAAATATATATATAATCATTTTTCCACATTGGAAAAGTTGGCTTGTCACCATTTTAACCCTTCTTACTTAACCTTCCAGTATGCACACAATGCTTCATTGTCATGCCCGCATGGACCCCACAATTTATGCCCGCAAGGGCCTTTTGGTTTATTCCTGCAAGGGCCATTAAATTCCTGCAGACATGTCCTCCAAAATGCCTACAGCTTCCTTATTAAAATGACCGCATCGATTCATAACAATGCTCGCAATACTCTTTACTAAATGCCGACATGGGCCATTAATTATTCCCATAGTGGGCTCCACTTTGATGCCCACAACATCACTTAAAAATGTTTGCAACAGTGCTTGAAGTATGCCAGCAGGAGGCCTTTAAGATGCCTGCAAGGGGTTCCAAATTGCTGGTAATAAGTGTTGATGGTTATTTTATTTTTTTTAAACTTCCAGGTATCGTCGATATAGAGATGCAAATTCATCGCAAGTATAGAAAAACCGTCGGATGTTCTACCTTCATTTGGTCTGTTCGACACACATTTGTCGATACTTGCGATGAAACATCGTTGCGAGTATAGAAAAATCATTGCAGGGTCTACCTTCTTTTGGTCTGTTCGCTGAACGTGCATCGATACTTGCGACGGCACATCGTTGCAAGTATAGCAAAATTCTCTCTCTGTTCGACGCAAAACCATCGCTAGAGAGATGGTCTTTCATGGAATCAAATTAGCAAAATCGTCGGACATTCTACCTTCGTTTGTTCTGTTCAATGCATGTTCATCAATACTTGCGATGGAACATCGTCGCAAGTATAGCTAACCCTCTCTTTGTTCGACGCAAAATCGTCGATAGAGAGACGATGTTTCGTGGAAGCAAATTTATGTGCAACTCCTTTGCGACAACTTTCCGTCGTTATAGGGACGTGGTTTCGTCAATATAGGGACGATTTGTATAAAATGAATAAAGAAAATCAATTTCAAGACCACCTTATAGAAGACACGTGGCCAACATTTTTCGTCTCTATTGCAACGACTTTTCAAGTTCGTCGTTATATCCACAAAACAGGTTCCACGAACAAATGAGACCATGAATGCCGAAATTGAGATGAAAAAACGTGGAAATAACAATGAAAAACCGTGGCAAATTTCCTCATATGTATTGGTGGGATTTGGTTGAATCGATCGTCTGTTTCGGAGCTGGGAAGCTACACTGGATCATTGTCATAGATGAGAAAAGGTAGGCAGGCTCTAGGCAATATGCAATTCTTCTTAATGGATGGATCCAGTTATAAATCTATGTCCTAGCATGAATGCCATCTCATGAATGCCAAAGAATTGAATTCTATAAACCAAGAAGAGAAACCACATACTATCGCCCAATACCACCTCGATTCTACCATACTTTGGTATTCCTCCATTCTACCACACTTGGTTCTCCATGAAGCGCATAGTTGTAAGAAGGTTTAAATGCAAAGTTGCAAACTTGTCAACTTGTAAACATTGATGCCTGTAAACATGATCCATGTGTTAGTATGCATGAATGTCAGACTATCCACTAAAAACTAAATATTCAGATGTTAACATTTGCAAGTTCAAAGTGGTGTTCTATTTTTATTTTTCTTAATTAGTCCCAATGATCAAAATTGTATTTTCAAGCACTTTCCACCAATAAGACTTACACACTTATTAAAACATTTTATTAAATAGATACAAATAAATAAATAAATTCTTTCAACATTAGATAAACAATAGAAATATTTTTGTACAATGTAAATTAATAGAAGAAAGAGGAACATATAGTCTCTTCCTAGGCATGGACTAATATGAAATGAAAGTAATAGTAACCTTTATTTTATCCAATTGGACATTACAAGAAATAATAACACACAAATAAAGTTTTACATCGAAGAATTCTTATAACATATAAAAACAGTTTTTTCATAAAAATAATTAAAGGAGATTACTCATATAATCTTAGTTATTTATTTTTCTTAATTTAAGAAAGAACAATTTCCTTTCGCACAAGTTAACTATGATGAACATACATTTAGATATCAAAGTTAACTCAAAGGAAATATTAGTGAACACTCCTCGACATCTCCTTCCTTGAATATGTTTCCAAAGGATTCATGAGAAAGGTAAAATACCTTCCTTTTGGGCCCTCTTAATTAGTTAAGAATAGATTGACATGGACCATTTTATCCATTTCCACTCACCTTATTTTAGTAATTAAGAAGAAGTACATCATGACCTTTTTCTTAACATACTGGTTTAGGAAGCCGGTTACGCCCCCCGCAAACTCCTCCATGATGTGGAAAAATCTCCTTAAATCTCTTCCTATAATCAAACAAACATTGGATCAGCTGGAAGGTTGGTTGTGGTTTGCAGGTTATGATTGGGATTTATCTGATCGCTAGATTTTATGGAAATTTTTGTTTATCTCCTCCTTTGATGGGGGAATTAAGAAGAGCCAACATTGAGGTCCTGTGTCAGATTAAATGCAATGAATTCGCAGATTGTCTTTCTAAGTATTGGCTTTCAACTGCGGACCTGGGACTCTCCTCAGGTTTCTGAGGAATGGAATGATTACATTCACAATCTGAATGCTACTGGTATCATGTTATTCGATTAGTCAAAATCCCTTGTTTGGGATTGGAAGGTGGTTAATGGAAAGCTCACGAAAAAATGGGCTTATGAAGCTGTAATCGAAGAAGAGGCTCACCCCGAGCCTTGCTGGTGGGTGAAAAAGATTTGGAAGTGGCATTTACCGTTGAGCGTGAAATGTTTTATCTTGTTTTGAACAATAAAATTCTCACTTAGGAGAATTTGCTGAAAAGGGGCTTCATGGGGCCTGGGATCTGTTTGTTATGTTACAAGGAAAGAAAATATGTTGCTAATTTATTCTTTAGTTGTGATTTATTCTGGAAAGTGTGGACTGATATATGTGACTCTCTTCACCTTAAGGAGAACCTTTGGCCGTTTAGTGTAATACCCCAATTTTGACCCTTATGATATATTGGCTTTTAATGTAAATATTGTAAACATGCGATGTATGTTTCCCTAGCATGGAGCTCAAGGCCAAGGCCCTGCTAGTGTATGCTCATATTTTATTTAAAATGGACAAGTATTTGATATCATGTTATCCATGTGTTATTAAGCCATGGAATATTGTAAATTGATGTAAATATTTAATATTGCAATAAAATACCAATACTGGCTATGGAAGCAACTAATCTGAGGGGGCCATGTGTATTCCACTAGGGAGTGGTGAGGGGGTTGTGGGGTTGAACCATAGGCTTCCAAATGTCATATTGTGAACCCATTTGACTTTATTTGCTGACATTTAATTCTGTGTAAGAAAGTTGTTGAAGAAATCAGTCCACGGCTTCAATGGAGCATGGGCAGCCTAGAAATTCGTATGGGAAGTATGAACTCTATTTTTCTTGACCCACAAGTCACTCTACCTCATGGGAATTTGTTCTTCCTCATTCCCATTCCATGGTTGAACATCCCAACAACAGTGTTCATCCATTACGAATGATTGGCAGTGAAAAAACCTAGAAATTGCAACTATGAATTAACCCACGTTTTGAAGTGCCATAAACGCCCAGAATTTGGTATTGACAGTGAAATCCAATAGGGGATCCATAGATATGAACCTTGGAGAAAAATTGAGAGTATTAGCTACACCAAAATCCATTGGAAAAGTCAGTTTTTATAGCCCAAACATCCAATTACGGGATTGATTTATTTGGTCACCGAATTGTGAAAATCCAAGTGTGAATGTTTGAACAGAGGATTGGATTGCTTGATAAACCCAGTGAAGGCTAGAATCTCAATAAAATTAGCAGTTTGACGTTTCTATGCCCACCCTGAATAGAACTGGAGGGAAGGGACGCCTGAGGGACTGTGTAGCAGAGAAGGGAACCTTGCTTGTGTTGGGTGTGGTAGGTATTGTGGGTGCTATGATTGTTTGGTTAGTTGAGATGTCTGTATCTCTTTGGTTGAGATCATTGGTTTAGAATCCTCCTCATTTGTCTCTTTCATTCTTGCTAAACCCAACAATGTGTTGGCTTAGCATGATTGTGTGTGTGAGATCATGGCTGTGAGTGAGCCTGTCTAGTTCCTCCTTAGTGGATACACATCTCAGCTCGGGGGTGGTCTCTCAGCTGAAAGAATACATGATGGACATAGACCTATGGTTGGGTGGAACGTTTCTCTCACATATCCAGTTGTTGGACAATTTCTATAATATCCCCATTCAAATAAGTGCATAGTAAGACAATCCCATCAATCCTACTAGTTTCCTAGGTTGGATGGGCACATGTGGGATGGTAATAAGGAAGATAATAAATGATATTTAGACATTAGAATGGTTCAAGCATTTAATAAATATGGTGAATAAATAAATTCAAGAGAAATTCTAAGTGGCAAGTGGTTTTGGAGACATATGGAGGTGGTGGGACCCACACTAGCTTGATTTTTCAATGACACATGGCAGCTCTTTCTTGCCAATTCGAATTCATGGGAAGGTGAACACTCTTAGGTGAGTTGGTAAGTCATAAAACATGGCATTGAGCATCTTAGGTCGAAATAGGATGGAATAGTAACCTCCATGGGAGAGGAAGAGTCAAATTGGAGACTAGTGGACACTTGGGCTAGATTCCCTAGTTTTATGACAACAATAATGAAGCATCTATGACATTTATGAAAAAAATCAAACCTGACTTCTTACACCTGACCATTATGACATGTCATCCCCAAAAATAGGCTTAAGGAAGGCATTCATGGAGTTTGGGGAAGCTAAAGAGACTCAAATTCGAATTTGGGAGAAGATGGAAGGTTGGAACTAGGAGATAAGTGGCAAATGATGAATATTTTCTAAATGAAAATTTATTGAATATATTGAGAGGATTTTGACCCCTTGAAGGCTAATGTTGGTTATAAAATGTAGAAATCAAGTATGAGAATGGATTTTGATGATTTGAGAAAAATTGCATTTGTGAAGAGAGAACTAGTGGATGACTAGTTTCTTGCCTTAGCCAATTTCGAGGGTGAAATATTCCCATCCAAGTTGGTGTTTGGAGAGGCCACTCAGGTCTTTAATGGTGCTTTAATGGAGTTTTATTTGCAGGTAGAAGCTACAGGAAGTTTCATGGTTTGGTTTAGTGCAGCACTTTCTCTCCACCATTTCCAATTTTGAAGGCATATTCGGGCTCCTTGAGGGATTGCGCTTTGGGTGAGATCTTGCACTCATCAGGAGAGATTCATATGATATTTTTCTGATTGTAATAGCTTCATATCCTCTATTATTCATATTTAGAAACTCTCAGGTCGAAATACCCATTGAATGTATGCAAAATTATTGATTAGTGAGCAAACAATGTCCATTTCCCCAATGCTTTGATGTATGACACTATAAGGTTGATTATTTAGAATGGATGGATGATTCTCTGATATATTTGTGATTAATATACTGTCATGGATATATTCTACAAGTTTCATGTACTGTACTTGATCATTTGAAGCATTTTTACTCAGTTTGTTTGTATTGAGAGGTGAAATAGTGCCATTTCCCCAAGGGCCGAATTGGGGGTTTTTGCTATTGAATGTGAGAGAGTTAGAACAGTAGTAAAAATCAATTAATGGTGCATATGAGACCTTAATCACATAATTAACACATTAAATACCTCTGTTCATAAATTCGTGGGAGTTTGGAGGCATTTGGAAGGCCATTTGCAGTGTTATCCTGGGGGGATTTGATGCACAAATTACTAGTCAAAATTACATATATTGATCAGAATACAAATCAAGTTTGCAGCAGTATTTGGAGGGACATAAAACATCCCTGAACCTAATATTTAAGTCTAAATACAATTCATACACTCCTATAGAATATTTGGGAGCATTTGGGTTGATTTGGAGGTCAAAACAGTAAAACTAGTCAAAGGTCGAAATTGGGGAAAAAGTGAAAAAATTGGCATTTTAATAAAATTTTGAAAAAGGGTCATTACAGTTTCATCTTAAAGATAAGTATTCTTTGTGGTTTGAATGATGTTACTTTTGTGCTTTGCAATGTTTAATTTGATGATTGTTATTGGTATGCTGAATGCATGATGTAGTTGTGTGTGGATAATGTTTATTTCCGCTGTGTTTATATTGAGTATGAATATGCATGCACAAGTTTTTATTTATTATGAATTCTGTTAAATGAATGGGGCTGAATTATTTACAAACAAGCCCTGGAATGCTAGCCATGTTTCCTCCCTTGCATCGGATCAATGGGAGGGGATGTGACAGAGTGGTATCAGAGCCTATGTTGTAGCACTTGGGCTGCTTGGGCCAAACTCTGAGTTTGCAGGCATATATCAGAGTGTTTTAGTGTGGTATTGAGGAAGTTTTAAGCGACATTTTGATTTGGAAAATGGCAGAAGCAGAGTTCTCAGGTGTGGCAGTGGATCACACCATTGCATAGATCTCTCCAAGAGCTTTCCAATGGTACCATACTCGTCTCATTTTGTTAAGGGAGGAAGGAGATATGAGCCCCGCAAGTTGCTGGAACAGAGGTGTTTCCGCAATTACGGATTGTGGAAACAAGGATTTCTAAACTTTGTGTTTTGGATTTCCGCAATTCCGCATTCACAATTGCGGGTTGCGGGATTTCAGAAACGTTAAAGTTTCAGATTTTCGAGTTGGCATTTCCACACCCGCAGTATGGATTGCGGGATTGCGGAAAGGTGTATCTCCAGGTTGGAAAGTTGGCATTTCCGCACCCGCAGTATGGATTATGGGGTTGCGGAAAGGTGTATCTCCGAGTTAGAAAGTTGGCATTTATGCACCCGTAGTATGGATTGAGGGATTGCGGGATTGTGGAAAGGTGTATTTTTGGGTTGGAAAGTTGGCATTTCCGCACCCGCAGTACGGATTGCGGATTGTGGGATTGTGGGTTGCAGAAAAAAAAAAAAAGTATAGAGCCTGAAACTCGATTTTTGGATAACAGGAGCATGCAAAATCATAATTGGATGAGTTCAGTGGTGTTATGAGGCCATTAACGAAGGCCATGAAAGTTCCAGTGAAGATACTGAGCCCATTATGCTCCAATTTGGCATAAATTTGGAATTAATGGCTTTTATAAATCAGTGTCCCGATGCTTGACAGAAGGTCAGATTGAGCTGAAATTGATATGGAGCGGCCATGGAGTAGGAATAGTGTTAAGTTTGGAATTTTGGAGCCAGACGCCAAAGGATGTGGAGTCGGGGTGAGTGAGAAGGCCAAAAAGCACTATTCTGGGCCACTTTTTGGAGGTTTTGAAAAGCTTGCAGTGGACGAAAGAGACTTTAGATGAAGGATTCAATAAATTTACTGAACTCAACATTTCATATCCTCATTAAAACAAACAATTCACATTAGACAGAGATTTTCTAGAAATGCATCGTTTGGGAAATAGCCATTCTTGGCCCAAAATTTGAAATTTTGGAAAAAGTTAAAAGTGGAAAGTAGTCAAACCCATAATTTTATAGAAGATGAATTGTGCATTGGAACAGAGATCCGCAAGTTGCTGACTGTTCCTTGTTATATGGACTAACTTCTCCCAATATAAAAATTTTCCTCTATCTTTCTAGATTTGTTTCTACAGGTGGCTGAAGTTTGCCGTTCAGGATATTTCACAAGTGTGTAAAAGTGCGGAATTTCGGTAAAAAATATCATTTTTGAAATAATGTGGATTCTATACCCGAGGTCGGAATGAAGCACGTGGATAGGCATTGGAAAGCTTATCCAATAGGGAATAATGGTGCATAGCCAGAATTTGAATAAGGTTATCATATATCATATATATATATGTAGAGCATAAAAGTTCTAGTGACTGTTTTGACAAATTGTTGTCAATATGCGCAATTTCCAGAATTGCATGAATGGGAAAAAGAAATGAATGCATAAAAACTATGTGAATTATTCCATGAGTTTAATTATGTTAAATATTGATGTTTTGATGTTTCTATAAGCATTCCTAATATGTCTAACAAATATTTTCATAATGCACAGTGTTTGCAGCTCATAAGATTTAAATAGTTGTAGCAGAAGAAGCATACAGGGAAAAAGGGGGTCTCCAAAGGAAAATGGTGACCATAAATGATGCTCAAGATCCTTATGAGAATGAGGAAGATGTGCTAGGAGGAAATGTGCAGATTACTCAGGAAATGAAAAGGCCAGAATTTCCATTTACAATCTAAATGGCAGAGCTTCCATTTGGTGGGACAACCTCTTGGAAGTTTAAGGGATCAATGAAAGGAAGATCAACTGGGAGAGATTTAAGAAGTATTTCAAGGAAAAACACCTTTTTGCTAGGTATTATGACAGCAAGAGAAAATAGTTCAATGAACTCAGGTTGGGAAATAAATTTATGGAAGAGCATAATCACAAATTTTTGGAATTGTTGAGGTATGTGGACTATATCAAAGATGAGAGGATAAAGATACAATGTTTCCTTGGAAGTCTACCTCAAAGTTTCAAACATAGAATGGAAATTGTTAATCCACCAAGTCTATATGAAGCCATTATAATGGCAATGCATTTCTATGAGCAGAATAAAGGAAAATTAGAGGTTCACCCAGCATGGAAAGGAAAGCTAAGAGGGAGGTTTGATCAAACGAAAAGTGGCTTCAAGCCACCATTCAAAAATCATCCCAGGACCTTTCCATAGGGGCAGTAATCAAGGAGTGGATTCAAGGTAGCAGTAGCAACATATAAAGCATCAAAGGGACTGCTTCAGTGTTGGGGATGTGGAGAAAATCACATGCTTAAATATTGTCCACATCGGAAGGAGAATCCTTGGAACTTGCACAACATAAAGAGAGCAGCTACAATGGAGGATATGGCAAGCGCAATGCCTCGAATTAATGCAACGTTGGATAATCACCAAGCAGACCATCAATCAGCAGTGGTGGAAGTTGAAGGTAAGATTGATAAGCAATCTATTTATGTTTTGATTGATCCAGGATTTATTCATAGTTATGTTTCTCCAAAAGTGGTTGAAGGATGTTCTCTTAGGAAAGTGAAGCATAATAAGTCTTGGCTAGTTCAATTATCCACATGGACCAAGAGGAAAGTAAGTGAAGTAGTGGTGGAGTGCCCCATAGAATTGAATGGACTCCACACACATGCAGAATTAAATGTACTACCATTAGGATCTTATGATGCCTTAATTGGCATGGATTGGTTGGAAAGACATAGAGCCAAGTTGGACTGTTATGAGAAATCACTTTCAGCCTTAATTCCGAAACAAGTTTCAATAAGACAGATTTCAGCCTTATAGCTGAAAAGATTTTATAAGAAAGGTTTCCAATTATATGCAGTTCATATGTCAGATTCATCAGAGGACAAAGGACCAAGGATAGAATATTTCTCATTATTACAAGAGTTCCAAGATGTGTTTCCGGATGAAGTGCTAGGACTACCACTAAAGAGAGATATTGATTTTACCATCGATCTTGTCCCAAGGGCAGCACCAAATTCCAAAGCTCCTTATAGAATGAACACGCTAGAATTGGTAGAGTTAAAGATGCAGCTACAAGAGTTAATGGACAAGAGGTATATCAGGCCAAGTGTGTCTCCTTGGGGAGCACCGGTGTTATTTGTTAAGAAGAAGGATGGTACTTTAAGGTTGTGTATTGATTACAAGCATCTTAATAAAGTGACAATCAAGAACAAGTATCCATTACCAATAATTGATGACTTATTTGATCAAATGAAGGAAGCTAAGGTGTTTTCAAAGATTGACTTGAGGTCTGGCTATCATCAAGTGAGGATTAAAGAAGAAGACATTCACAATACGACTTTCAGAACTAGATATGGTCATTATGAGTTCATTGTGGTGCCATTTGGTCTTACCAATGCACCTATCACATTTATGTGTCTCATGAATAGTGTCTTCAACAAATATTTGGATAATTTTGTGATTGTGTTCTTGGATGAAATTCTTGTCTATTCAAGGAATGAAGAAGAACATGAGGAACATCTAAGGATGGCGTTGCAAGTCCTCAGAGAAAACCAGCTGTATGCCAAGTTAAGCAAGTGTGAATTTTATAAAAAGAAGGTGCAATATTTGGGTCATATTATTTCTGAAGAAGGAATTGTAGTTGATCCAGAGAAGATTAATGCCATCATGGATTGGTCTACTCCAAGGAATGTTTCATATGTTAGATATTTCATGGGTCTTGCTGGCTACTATAGAAGGTTCATTGAAGGATTCTCCAAGATAGCACATCCAAGCACTTCATTGTAGAGGAAGAATGTCAAGTTTGTATGGTCTGAAAAATGTGAGAAAAGTTTTCAGCAGTTAATGGAGTTACTTACCAGTGCTCTTGTTTTGAAGATAGTAGATCCAAATAAGGATTTTGTAGTGTGCACTGATGCTTGCATTGAAGGGCTAGGTGGAGAGCACATGCAAGAAGGATTTGTGATTTGCTATCAGTCAAGGAAATTAAAGGAACATGAAAAGAATTATGCCACACATGATTTAGAATTAGCATCCATAGTACATGCTCTTAAGATGTGGAGACATTATTTGTTGGGAAGAAGATTCGAGCTTAGGGCATACCACATGAGCTTGAAGTATTTGTTTGATCAGCCAAACTTGAATGCTAGGAAAGCTAGGTGGATGGAATTCCTTTGTGAATTTGATTTTGAAATTAAGCATGTAAAAGGGAAAAAGAATAAGGTTGTAGATGCTCTTAGCAAAAATTTTCATGTTGCAGCATTAAGTGTGTGTAAATCAGATTTGAAGACAAGAGTTCTTGAAGCTCAAACTAGTGATGAAACTTACCTTCAAATTAAAGAAAATTTGCAATAGGGTAATGTGGATGAAGCATGTGCAAGATATCGGCTGGGTGAGGATGATGTTCTCATTTATCATGGTACCAGACTGTACATTCCAAATAGTGCATATTTGAAGAAGCTTGTTATGGATGAAGTACATCAAATGCCATACTCTGGACACCCATGATATCATAAAACTATAAGAGCAACAAGAAAGCAATACTTTTGGCATGGTATGAAGAAGGACATAGCTGAGTACATTGCTAGGTGTCAGAAGTGCCAACAAGAATCTTGTGATGGATGAAGTACATCAAATGCCATACTCTGGACACCCAGGATATCAGAAAACTATAACAGCAACAAGAAAGCAATACTTTTGGCATGGTATGAAGAAGGACATAGTTGACTACATTGCTAGGTGACAGAAATGCCAACAGGTCAAGGCAAATCACCAACATTCAACAGGATTGTTGCAAACCTTACCCATTTCAGAGTGGAAGTGGGAAGTGATCTCTATGGATTTTATAACAGGTTTGCCCATGACAGTGAAGAAGCATGATTCAATCATGGTAGTGGTGGACTGTTAAATTTTGAGCATTAATTCACAATACTCTAGGATCTTCACTGAGAGAATAAAATATACAATATATCAATGCATGACAATCACAATAAGCATGACAAGCATCAGAAGAATCGAAAGCATGAGAGACAAGAGACATAGAGTTTCCATGGGAAAAACCCTAAGGTGAAAAAACCCCACAACTTCCTCAGAGATAGAGAGAGAAATGGCTCAACCAAAGTACAACCAAAATACACTGAGATAGTCTCCTAGTAGCAGATGATCCTCCTCCTCACTAGTGCGCCACTTTCTGAGTGAGAGAGATATAACTTTCCGAATGATCTAAATAGAGATCACCTGATCTCTATTTATACTAACCTATTTGACCAGTGACCTTATGGGGCCGACTTGTCTAGCTAGGTACATCCACATTATAATATATATATTTCAGGGCCGACCCCACACATGGTGGTCTATTAACCCATCGGCAAGTACACACACTTGCGACACTTGTCAATCCACATGACGACACTTCTTTATAGAGGAATAACACATCTCTAATAAGGGTACAATAAATATATATGAAATACATAGATGAAATACATTCCGAAGTTACATATACATCAACACTCCCTCTTAACTAGGAAGGTATTTCTCGACACAGATCTGCTAGACAAGTCTTCTTCTTGGGATCATCGTCATCATCATCGTCACTACTGCTGCTATCTCAACCAATCTCTGACTCTACTTGTCATAGGAAGTTCTACAGAGCCAGTCCTTTTTCATACTGGATGTAGGCCCACCACCTACAGGTCTTCGTCATCACTGGCCATACTGTGGAATCCTCTGGACTTATTATGTGCGTCACAAAACCTCGAAAGAGCATCCCAAGATGTTATGAGCACACGGCTCTACCTATAGGATCTCCGAGGGCCATATTATATGTGACCTCACCACAAAACCTCGCAAGAGCATCCCAGGTTGTTACGAGCACACAGCTCTACCTATAGGATCTCCTAGGGACAGATTATATGTGTTCACCACAAAACCTCGCAAGAGCATCCCAGGCTATTACGAGCACACAGATCTACCTATAGGATCTCTCAGGTATAGATTATATGTGGTCATGGCAAAACCTCACAAGAGCATCCCAGGACTTATTGGGGGGACACAGCCCAACCTATCGGATCTCCCAGGGACATATTATATGCCATAGGACAAAACCTCGAAAGAGCATTTGCTAGATATCCTAGGGCCATATTATATGCCATAGGAAAAACCTCGAAAGACTATCTACAGATCTCCCAGGGCCAAATTATATGTCCTCCTAGAGTAAAACCTCGAAAGAGCATTTGCCAGATATCCCAGGTCCAGATTACATGCCATAGGCAAAACCTCGAAAGACTATCTGCAAATCTCCCAGGGCCAAATTATATGCTCATCTGCACAACCTGATCCACGACCATAGAGTATCAACCTGATACTCAGCATACATCATCCTGATGTATACATGATCATCCTGATCATCATCACTGCAACATCCTGCTACAAGTCATCTGGAGAAACATCCTGAAGCTCATCATCCACGATCATCTTGATCATATAATGCATCTACCTTATGCATACCAAGTATCTACCTTATACATATCATCATACATGATCCACCTGATCATACAGTGTATCCACCTGATACAAATACAACTACATGATACATATCACCATACATGATCCACCTGATCATACAATGTATCCACCTGATACATATACAGATACATGGTCCAAGCATCCAACATGATGCATATACAAAATACATGCAAATGATCCAACCGATCATATCCAGCATCCAACATGATGCATACATACATATAAATGATCCAACTGATCATATCCAGCATCCAACATGATGCGTACATACATATACATATAAATGATCCAACTGATCATATCCAGCATCCAACATGATGCGTACATACATATAAATGATCCAACTAATCATATCCAACATCCAACATGATGCGTACATACATATAAATGATCCAACTAATCATATCCAGCATCCAACATGATGCGTACATACATATAAATGATCCAACCGATCATACAAAGCAGAAACCAGAACATCATCCTGATGCTCATCATCCAACGCTTACATCCACAACCATATGAAGGATCCTCCTTCCAACATGCTTGGAATGGCTTCAACAAATGTGTACATCACTTCTTCCTCAAAGTGTCATCAATCTGAAGAATGCCAAACCTCTCCCTGAAGTACTCGAACTTCACCCTGGCTAGTGGCTTCGTTAGCACATCTGCAATCTGCTCGTCTGTCGCAATGTATAGGAGCTTCATAGCTCCTCTCTGCACCATATCCCCGATATAGTGATATTTGATCTCTATGTGTTTCGACCTGTCATGAAACATTGGGTTCTCAGACAGCTTCACACAACTCTGGTTATCGCAGAAAATACCAGTAGCATCCAATGGGAGATCAAATAACTCAGATAGTAGCTTCCATAGCCATACTGCCTCACAACTAGCTGAACAGGCTGCAACATACTCTGCCTCAGTTGTATTCAGTGCTACACAGGACTGCTTCCTGCTAAACCAAGAGATCACACCTGATCCCATACTCAAGCAGCACCCAGATGTGCTCTTCCTATCTGCAGCACTGCAACCCCAATTTGAATCAACATAACCCTACAGGTTAAGATTTTGATTCGCCTCATACTTGAGCCCATAATCCACTATACCTTTCAGGTACCTCAGAACATGCTTTATAGCAACCAGGTGAACACTCCTTGGATCTGTTAGGAACTGGCTTAATGTGTTCACCGCAAAGCAAATATCTGGTCTTGTGTTCATTAGGTACATCAAGGACCCAATCATCTGACGATACATAGATACATCAACCTTCTCAGATGAAGCATCACATAGAAGCTTCAGATTCGATGCTATAGGTGTGGCCATGGCCTTGCAATCCATCATCCCAAATCTCTTCAGGATATCTACTATGTACTTCCCTTGACCAAGGAAGATCCCACCTGCACTCTGCCACACCTCCATACCTATGAAATAATGCATCATTCCCAAATCTTTCATATTGAACTCGGCAGCAAGATTCCTCTTAGTATCACACCAAGTTCTGGGAGCTTGCTACAAGCCATACAAGGCTTTCTTCAATCTGCACACATGTGACTCCCTGTCAGGTCTTGGGACTGCATCCCAAACATCTTCTTCATGATCGACGGATCATGGCATTCCATTTCTTCATCCCAGATCCTGGAGACATCAATATCTTCAATATCTTCAATAGATATCTTTGTTGCTGGAACAAATGTTGTAGTCCTTTTGTAGGTGAAGATATATGGTCTTTCCTACAAAACAAATTAAATTGCATGATTAGAAACATCTCATAATTTTCAAAACAAATTCTTTACGCATAAATAAATATGTCATGTAGTCATGCAGTTATCTTAGCCAATGCTTCAATACAACATTTATCCATGTTCCACAACTTTCTAGATGCCTTCCAGTCTCTACCAGAACATTGTTAAGAGTTTGCACTACTCCCAACATGTCAGCAAAGAGGTTTCATTCTAGATAAGTAGCACTGGAATGTTGTACAATTCCATAGGCCACTTACCCATCACAAGCATATTAGTAGTATACTGTTCATTAATGCAATCATTCTAATATGCACAATACATCTCCTAAGTCTAGGAACATAAGCATAATATTATTTAAACAAACAAAATAGGCAAGAAATGATAATTGAAATACTTATCTTTGTTTGTTTGTTGGGTGGACTCCGTCTGAGTCTTTGCTTCCTGGCAGGAGCTGCTGAAGTAGCTTCTTCTACACCTTTCTGTCGTGGAATGTGGGAAGATGGTCAACTCCCTCTGAAAATATGCATCCTTGCAGGAGCTGCTAGAGTGTGCTCTCTCTTGATCTTTGCTTCCTGGATTACCTGTCCTTGAACTTATATTCATCTTTGCTGACATCAATCTTCTTGAACCCTGGAAAGTATATTCTGTAAGCCTTCGAGCTTTCACTGTAACCCGCAAAGATACCCTTCTTTCCTGAAGGATCTAGTTTAGTCCTCTTTTCCTTTGGGACATGAGTGTTGTAGTGTCCCCTTCCTACCATACAGCATGATAGAGAGGACGTGGTGCTCAATCCGGGCAATTTGCCCCAAGTATCGTTTGAATTAAAAATATTGATGCAAAGAACTGTATCTGTGCATGCTATGGAAAAATGACAGTAATCAAATAAATGCTGTTGATCTCTAACACACATTCAAGATTCTATGACAGCCATGAACTAAAGATCTGTGCAGAATTATACAAGATCATATGGAAATGCATAATCATTTTAAGAACACAGTGGAAGTAATTTTAAATACACATTCATCACACATTCAAGATATCCATCGATTGATAATTGCAAATTTAACACAAGGGAATACTTATCTCAATAAGGTAGTCCCCAGCAACTGCCTACGCTTCTGCAACGTTCCACCCAACCGTAGGCCAGTGTGCTCCTCAATCTCTCAGCACCACTGCCACCCCCGAGTTGGGCATGATCTCCACAAGGAAAAAGGGGAAAACAGGCTCTCACATAGCCAAAGGTATGCCAAAATCAGCCAAGCCAATCAGAGATTGGGTTTCTCAGGCTGTTAAGAGATGGGTGCATATAACAGCAAAAGTGTAAGTGCTGGGCATGAGGAAAACGTTTTCCACAGTGGAATGCATGAGATGGAGTTTCAACTCACTCAGAAAAACGTGGAGAAACACAAAAATGAAATTGGAAGATGGGGAATAACCCTGGGAAGCCAAATCCATTTTTAGAAAAACATCCCTGGGCATTCTGGGGCAAAAACGACCTCCATACAGTCCCCCCCAAGTCGTGGCCCTTCTCTCCCCAGCTAATGTATATGCAAAAACGAACTCCCAGGCATGGAAAAATGCAGGACTGGGATGAAAACGGGTAGGGAAAGACCCAGCTAGCTCTCACTGCGTGAATGATGAAAGGCTCTCGTTCAGAATGGCATTGGGCACCAATTCGTGGGTGTTTTCTTGCCCAAGGAGACAAAACACGTTTTTTCAAGTTGATGGCCTGCCCATGCATGAATTTGGCTGCCATACTTCTTCAATCCCAAGACATTAACTGCCCCAACCAATCTTTTGGGAGAATTAAATGATTGGGTGCATGAGACAAAATGGGTAGTTGGTGGTTTTATGGGTTTCCCCATTGACACATGGATTAATTCCATTGGCTCAAGGGTTTGAATAATTTCCCTCCCTTTTCCTTGTAGAACCATGCCCTATCTCTTTTGTTGCATAGCGTAGCAGCTGTTGGTTTTCCACTAAATTTCGTATTTACATGATGTCTTAATTACATTGTGCTCCGCTAGCACAAGAACCATATGCATCTATTCTAATTGCCGATACATAAAACGATAAATCAATGGCGGGGCCTTGGCCGTGAGCTCCTCACCATGACTAAATAACAATATTTACATCATTTACAATATTAATGCAATAGGGTCAAGCTGGGGACATTACAAGTGTATACTGGACAACCAAATATTCTGAGATGGCTGACTTCAGGTTTCTTACCATAAAGGACCTCTTCTGGTATCTTGATGTCCAATATCTTGTGGGGTGTTCTGTTTTGCACATTATACAGCTGTTCTAGCTGCTTCTGCCCATAGATGCATAGGTAGATCCTAGTCATGCCGCATTGCCCTTGTTGCTTCCATGATTGTTCTGTTCTTCCTTTCTACAACTCCATTTTGTTGAGGATTATAAGGAGCAGTCAACTCCCTCTTAATCCCTGAATCACTGCAAAGCTTCTTGAAGTCACCTGCGGTGAATTCTCCACCATTGTCAGATCTAAATGTTTTGATCTTCTTGTCAGTTTGATTCTCCATCAAGGTTTTGAATTCCTTGAACTTATCAAACACCTCATCTTTGTTCTTCAAGAAGTATACCCAAGTCTTCCTGGAGAAGTCATCAATAAATGAGACATAGTAAACATACCCATTAAGAGAACTAGATGACATAGGACCACATACATCTGAGTGGATGATTTCCAGGATATCCTTGGTCTTGCTTTCATTGCTTGGGAAAGCCTTCTTAATGTTCTTACCTTTTGCACATCCTTTGCAAACACCTTCATGTTTGGTCTTGATTTCAGGAAGACCCTCTACAGCCTTGCTTGCAATTGTAAGTGCCTTATAGTGCCATTGAGCAAGTCTTCTATGCCAAAGTTCACTTGGCTCCATGGATTCATGCACCATGGCATGTTTAGGGTGTCCCTCCAATTTATACAAACCTCCCTCTTGCTCTCCAATCACTACTGCATCATCTATGGTCTTTCCCTTTGGACACATTAAGACTTGGCCATCCACAAATACAACCCTCATACCTTTTGCATCCAATGCAGAGATGGAGAGTAAGTTCTTCTTGAGCCCAGGTACATAAAGGACTTCTTTCATCTTCAAATATTTTCCAGAATCTAGATTGTAGGAGGCTTCACCACTTCCTTTGATTGGGTATTGATAATCATCCCCAAGTTTCACCTTATGGGGTGATTCATGTTCAGATAGGTTCACAAAAGATTCCTTAAACCCAGTCATGTGTTTGGAAGCACCATTGTTAATTAACCAATCATTACAACCATGGGAGATAGTACTTGTGAGAGCAGAGATCAAAACATACTCTTCTTCACTTGATGAGTCATCATTACTATCATCACTTTCTGCTCTAGCCTTCTTCTTGGGTGGTTCATCATCCTCGGCAGCATGAGCATGGAACTTTCTCTTGCTGCCCTTCTTCTTCTTGCTGGAGTTGTTGTTATTATCCCTTTTGTTCTTGGGACAATCTGAGGCAAAGTGACCCTTCTCATTGCATGTGAAGCATCTTATATCCTTCTTATTCTTTTGATAGGATATTTTGTAGCGAGAGTGCTCCTTCTTGGGCTTACTTCTTTTGGTGTGAGTTGCAAGAGATTTATCTTCACCTCCCATCTTTTCCTCACGAGCTACAAGTCTAGCTTCTTCTTGAGAGCATTCCTCCCATAGTTTACTGAAATAGATCAATTTCTTTCTTGCACAGATTCCTTGAATAAAGGAGTTCCATGACCTAGGTAGGCCATTCAGAGTGGTCATAACAACTTCACCATTGTCCACTACTTCATCCACAGCTTCAAGTTGCTCCTTGATCTGAGAGACCTTGGAGAAGTAAGATTGAATGGTTTTTCCATTCAACATCTTGACCCCTTTCAATTGATTCCGCAGAGTCATCTTCCGATTTATGTTCTTTCCTTCAAATAGCTTGGTCAAAGAGTCAAACATCTCCTTGGGCGTCTTTAGAGAAGACACATGGGGTATGAGATGGTCTTTGATAGAATCATCAATGATTCTCTTTGCCTTGACCAAGTTCTTCTTATACAATACCTTGGCCTCTTCATCCTCTGGGATAGGGATGTCTTCTTTTATATATGAGTTCAACTTATTCTCTTCCAGGATTAACCCAATCCTATACTTCCAAGCTCGGAAGTTATCAGCCCCTTCAAGCTTATCCTCAAGCTTAGTGTGGTGAGACATCTTAAAGAGTACTTCAAATGGAAATAGAAAAGATTTAGGTCTTACCACTTGAAATGTTGAAAACTGGATCTGGTCTCAAATTAGGGTTTGTCGGAAAAACCCTAAAAATTCAAAATGTGAATTTCAATTTTCTAAAAGGATAGAAAGATGCGCTATGATGAGTTGATCATCTTGGTGCATTCAGAATTTGAGATCAGCAAATTTTTACCCTTCAGATTTGCCTTTTTGTCCTCCCGTGTTCACTAGGGAGAGCCCTGAATTAGGGTTTGAGTTTCTCGGAGATCTACCCAGCCAAAAAATATCGATCCAAAGCTCTAAACTTCTATTTTTGCAAGGAGCTTCCAGCTATGTTTTCAGATTTCAGAAATTCCTATTTTTGTGGAAACCCTAATTTTTAGGGCCAGATCTGAAAAAGCTCATAATTGAATTCTAATTGGACAGATAGATGCGCCTTGATGAGTAGAGTCAATCTACTATACTGCTTTTCCAAAATCCGTGGAGAGAAACCCAATAAACAAGAAACTCAAGTTTCTGTCACTGCAAAATGTCTTCTTCTCAGGTTAGCTCTGATACCATGTTAAATTTTGAGCATTAATTCACAATACTCTAGGATCTTCACTGAGAGAATAACATATACAGTATATCAATGCATGACAATCACAATAAGCATGAAAAGCATCAAAAGAATCAAAAGCATGAGAGACAAGAGACACAGAGTTTCCGTGGGGAAAACCCTAAGGTGAAAAAACCCCACAACTTCCTCAGAGATAGAGAGAGAAATGGCTCAACCAAAGTACAACCAAAATACACTGAGATAGTCTCCTAGTAGCAGATGATCCTCCTCCTCATTAGTGCACCACTTTCTGAGTGAGAGAGATATAACTTTCCGAATGATTTAAATAGAGATCACCTGATCTCTATTTATACTAACCTATTTGCCCAGTGACCTTATGGGGTCGACTTGTCTAGCTAGGTACATCCACATTATAATATATATATTTCAGGGCCGACCCCACACATGGTGGTCTAATAACCCATCGACAAGTACACACACTTGCGACACTTGTCAATCCACATGACGACACTTCCTTATAGAGGAATAACACATCTCTAATAAGGGTACAATAAATATATATGAAATACATAGATGAAATACATTCCGAAGTTACATATACATCAACATGGACAAGCTATCAAAGGTAGCTCATTTCATCCTAGTCAAGTCCACTCACAAGGATAATGACATTGCAAATATCTTCATGAGAGAGATATTCAGATTGCATGAATTTCCCAAGGCAATAATTTCTAATCGTGATACAAAGTTAACTTCCAATTTCTGGAAGAGATCGTTTCAGGAATTTGGAACTAAATTAAATTTTAACAACATATCATCCTCAAACAGATGGTCAAACTGAGAGGGTGAATCAGGTTCTTAAAGACATGTTGAGAATGTATGTGATGGATAAACCATCCAAGTGGGAGGATTACCTACACTTAGTAGAATTTGCATACAATAATGGGCATAACGCATCATTGGGATTCAATCCATTTGAGGCATTTTATGGCAAAGGGTGCAGGACTCCAGTGAATTGGGATAGTCCGGTGAACAAGGTAATACTTGGACCAGAGATGATCAAGGAAATGGAATGGGAAGTTACTAAGATTAGGCAAAATTTAAAGGCAGCTCAAGAAAGGAAAAAGAGTTATGCAGATTTTAAAAGAGTGCATAAATAATTTCAAATTTGGGATCATGTTTATTTGAGAGTGAAACCAAGGAAAAGTTCTCTCAAGTTGGGAAGTTGTGCCAAGATGGCACCAAGATATTGTGGGCCATTTGAAGTCCTTGATAGGATAGGGCCAGTTACATATAGAGTTGCATTGTCTGCTAACATAAGAGCTCATAATGTTTTCCATGTATCTTTGCTTAAGAAGTATGTACATGATCCTAATCATATGATTGATTGGAATGTGATATAGGTGGAACCCGAGGGAGAGTTCCAAGTAGAACCTATGCGCATCCTCGACAAGAAGGTCACTTTCCTCTAGAACAGAGCCATTGGGCAAGTAAAGGTCCAATGTGAGCACCTTAGTCCCGATGAGGCTACATGGGAGCTAGATGATGCCATGAGAGAGGCATTCCCATTTTTGTTCATTTTTTAGAACACCAAGGACGGTGTTGATCTAAGGGGGAGGAGAATGTAATACCCCAATTTTGACCCTTATGATATATTGGATTTTAATATAAATATTGTATACATGCGATGTATGTTTCCCTAGCATGGAGCTCAAGGCCAACCCCCCACTAGTGTATGTTTGGATTTTATTTAAAATGGACAAGTATTTGATATCATGTTATCCATGTGCTATTAAGCCATGTGATATTGTAAATTGATGTAAATATTTAATATTGCAGTAAAATACCAAAACTAGCTATGGAAGCAACTAATCAGAGGGGGCCATGTGTATTCCACTAAGGAATGGTGAGGGGGTTGTGAGGTTGAACCATAGGCTTCCAAATGTCATCTTGTGAACCCATTTGACTTTCTTTGTTGACATTTAATTATGTGTAAGAAAGTTGTTGAAGAAATCAGTCCATGGCTTCAACAGAGCATGGGCAACGCATAAATTCGTATGGCAGGTATGGGATCTATTTTTATTGACTCACAAGTCACTCTACCTCATGGGAATTAGTTCTTCCTCATTCCCATTCCATGGTTGAAAATCCCAGCATCAGTTTTCATCCATTACGAATGCCCAATAGTGAAAAAAACCAGAAATCACAACTGTGAATTGACCCACGTTTTGAAGTGCCATAAATGCCTAGAATTTGGTATTGATAGTGAAATCCAATAGGGGATCCATAGATATGAAACTTGGGGCTAAATTGAGAGTATTAGATACCCCGAAATCCATTGAAAAATCCGGTTTTTATAGCCCAGAAATCCAGTTACGGGATTGAGTTATTTGGTTACCGAATTGTGAAAATCCAAGTGTGAATGTTTTAACAGAGGATTGGATTGCTTGATAAACCTAGTGAAGGATAGAATCTCAAGAAAATTAGCATTTGGACCTTTCTGTGCCCACCCCGAAGAGCACTGGAGGGAAGGGATGCCTGAGGGACTGTGCAAAAGAGAAGGGGACCTTCCTTGTGTTGGGTGTGGTAGGTATTGTGGGTGCCATGACTATTTGAGTTAGTTGAGATGTCTGTAGCTCCGTGGTTGGGTTCACTGGTTTAGCATCCTCCTCATTTGTCTCTTGCATGCTTGATAAACCCAACCGTGTGTTGGCTTAGCATGACTGTGTGAGAGATCATGGCTGTGAGTGAGGCTGTCTAGTTCCTCCTTAGTGGATACACATCCCAGCTCGAGGGTGGTCTCTTAGCTGAAAGAATACAGGCTGGACAGAGACCTATGGTTGGGTGGAATGTTGCTCTCACATAGCTAGTTGTTGGATAGTTTCATCTTAAAGATAAGTATTCTTTGTGGTTTGAATTATGTTAATTTTGTGCTCTGCAATGTTTAATTTGATGAATGTTATTGGTATTGCTGAATGCACGATGTAGTTGTGTGTGGATAATGTTTATTTCCGTTGTGTTTATATTGAGTATGAATCTGCACTCACAATTTTTTATTTATTATGAATTCTGTTAAATGAACGGGGTTGACTTATTTACAAACAAGCCCTAGAATGTTAGCCATGTTTCCTCCCTTGCATCGGATCAACGGGAGGAGACGTGACATTTAGGCTGGTACAAGAACCTCAGGATGTGATCTGAGGTTGGGTGAAATCATACTCAGATTTTGCTAAACTGCCATTGTTTGTGATTTGGGAGGTTTGGAAGGGTCGCAACAAACTTATCTTTGAAGGAACTAAGCCTTCCATCTTTCTTGTGAGATCAAGAATTTTGTGTTCTTTTCTTGAGCACAGGAAAGTGAAGAAATGTCTGAAACCCCACACACTGGTCAAACCTTTGAAGGAGGACAGTTATGCAACATGTTATTTTGATGGTGCTTCAAAAAATGGTTTATGCGGTGCTAGCATGGTTCTTTGGATAAATCCTGGTCATTGCATACATCTGTGGATTGGAACTAGACATGGGACTAATACTAGAGCGGCGCCGATTGCTCTCTGGGGAGTCCTTTGGATATACCATAGAAAAGGCATATGCCAACTTAAAGTTTGGGTAGATTCTCACATTATTATTGATTGGGTGAATGGATCCTCTCTTTTCCAGGCACTCAACTTGGAATATTGGAAGATGAACATTTTGGGATTACTAGAATGCTTCCATTGTATCTCTTTTGCACACATTTTTCGGGAGCTCAATGATTTGGCTGACACTCTGTCTAAGAGAGCGGTTGGCGCTATGGATGGGAAGTTGTAATTCGAGGAATTTGTAGAAGATCGATTGGTGATGGGTTCCTCTCTATCTTCTAAACTTGTGACTCTCTGCTTGGATGCATTTTCTTCTTCTATTTTGTGTCCTAAGGGATCATCCCTCTGGTACTATGTGGATCTATTTAGATTGCTGTTTAGGCCATTTTTTTGTTGTAGACTTCCTTGGATGTAAAGATCTTGATTCCAACTTGCAGTGGGATGGTTGTTTGGAAGCCTCAATATTGTAGTAACTTTGATTCTATTTTTAGAATAACAAGTTGCTCTTTCTTCTCGATGGAAAAAAAGACAAAACTATTACTCACTTTCTTTCCACTTTTCTAGAAAATTATATCTCATTAACAAATCTTAGCACTGTCACTTTCCCAAGCTCGCGTTGTCATTAAACATTGTCACTTTGATAAAACCAAATTCAATTTGAATAAAAAACTCCCCAACCAGCATAATTGTCGAATCTCAATTTTATGATATGTTTTATCACATTCTAAATTTTTTCGATGGCCCATATCAAATGCACATTCTTGGTGTGAGGTTATACGTGAACATCTAATTTTTTAATAATTGATCAACCCAACCAAAACCCATAGACCACACAAATTTGAAGGCGATGGGAACCTTCCCATCATGTTATTAGCTTACCTACCTATTACAGCAGTACAAAATTCACATAAACACATACAGGAAACCAGGTCAATATGTACGTTTATTGGCAGAGCTTGGGCCAATATGGCAAACATTAGTCAGCCTGATGCAGACCATTTAATGCCGTTGCAGCATGTCTGCTGGCTATTGGATCTCAAGTATTTGAGATCTAATGGGCCTGCTGCTGCCCATTAAATGGCCTGCATCAGGCTGAATAATGTTCGCCGGCCAATATCCCTAGTTAGCAGAAATTGGGCTTCAAGATGTACTAAAGCCCAGTACTTGTGCAACCTAAAGTCCACCGAAAAAATGCTCTTCTTCCAACGCTGCCTTTGAAAGTGGGTCACATGGTCGACAAAACCCTAGCACCGATTCCATGGAAAACGAATGAAACAATATCCACAAGATAAAAATTTATGCTCCAACAATTGACGTGATATATATCCATAAATTATTACCGAAAAAATCGTAACTCTGTATGTTTCCACATGACATGACATATATCTATAAATGCTTCCCGAAAATTTCGTAAGTCTGCATCGTTCTGCATGTCCCTTGTGACATCAAGGTTTTAGCAGAAACTGTACATGGTGCTTATAATTCCTTGCCCACCCATGGATTGCTGCCAAATTATAAATCCACTCATGGTTCACTTGATATTGGATTTTTTCTTGCTTCCACCATGCCCAATGAATTTCAAGAGTCTTTTGGTTTCTAAGAAATTGATCACCAAAAGTAAAAAATTCGTTGTTGACCAAAATTTCTACTTTAGAAGTCCAGCGACTTGGAAAACGATAGACTCTACAATCACCGATTGCTGACCTTCGATCTGAAATTCATCAAGTTTTGTATGACCATAAAACTAGGCCATCTCTACACCCGACTACGGAGCAATTAAATTCTCTAGAGCTTTGTGTGAACCATTGGATTTAAATCATTCCCATATCCCTAAAATCACACGTTGCTAACCTTCGGTTTGAAATTTATGAAGTTTTGTATGACCATAAAACTAGGCCAAGTCTACGCACCTCGCTATAGAGCATTTAATTCTCCACAGCTTCTGTGTGCTTAACATTAGCCATACAACTACATCCTAGGGGCGGAGTTAGTTGTGGCACAACCAATCCTGAGGGGCCCACAAGTCGACGTGGTAGCATCCAAGTGAAGTACGTCACCTACGCCTCTGATGCCACCACGTCTTACCTGCATGCACGCATTAAAAAGGACCACTTTTGGGCTTTTTCACACCCTTTTCCGCCCCTCCTTCATAACCCTCTCGATGTTGTGTGTTATTTATACTGGGGCCGATGGGTGAATTCCCACCCACTCAGTTGTGGCACACCCTCGGCCCTATTCCCACGTGCTCATGCATTGTATTGTGTTCATGGGTATTATGGTTCTTTCTCTGTTGGTTTTCCTCAGGCGACCTGGTGCTATGATGATTGTTTTATCGGTTTTCTTGTGGCGACCTCATTAGTGGATGTGCGATTCCTCTTTCCTATGTTGCAAGCTCTATTGTTGGTTTGTGCATGCCCTTGTGGCACCGTGGTGGTGACCGTTTATTTGAACCTTCCTCTAACAAGCGACTAATGGTGGTGGTGAGCGGGACATGCGGCCAATGGTGAGAATACTCCTCTGCCTTTGCCTCTTTGTGTTATTTCGTCGTTAGAATAGTTTTTTCCTACTCTATTGATTCATGGTTGGTGGCTTTGCTTGAAGTTTGTAGGGTGGCATCTCGAGTGGAGGTGCTTCGCATGGTGGCTCGGTTGCTCGTCGGTCTCACTCCCACATTTGGTAGGGCTCCATTCCTACCAACTTCACTTGTTTGTGTTTGTTAAGGCACCCATTTGAATGTCTTGGAACGTTGTTGCAAGCTATTGACGGGTTTTGTTGCCATTTTGTTGATGGGTTCTGTCGCCATTTTGTCGATGGGTTCTTTGCACATTTTGTAGTAATGTGGAATGTAATTTTATGTCATGGGTTTATGGTCTGGATTGTAAGGGTTTTTGCTGCAAATTTTACTGCAGCGATGTGTTGGGTCTCTGCACAATGTGTTGCATTGATGGATTGCAGGGATAATTTTAAGGAGCCATACTGATTTAAAAGTGTATAAACCTTGGCGAATCTTACCAATTCCTAAAATGTCAACTATAAAATATTTGGCGATATTTTTCTAAAATTATTTCAATTTCTAAGGATTTTATATAGTTTATATAATAATTTGGCGATTTTTAGAGTGAAAAAAGTTTACCCCATCAAAATTGGGCGAAATGGGGCTTCAAAAAAAGCAAATTGGCGAATAGTTTTTTAGAAAAAAACATGGAAAAATAGCCCATGGGCTAAATTTTGCCCCTAAAATTATCCTTGATGGATTGTAAGGATTTATGATGGGTTCTACGCACATTTTACTGAAATGTTTATACTATGAATTGAATCAGTTTTTGGTGTGAATTGAATGAGGTTATGGTGAGAATTTCATGGTTCGATGGATGAATTTAATGGCATATTGCAAATTGTTCTCATGGTTTGGATGAATTTCAGAGTTTATGATGGGTTCTTTGCACATTTTACTGGAATGTTTATGGCGTGAATTGAATCGGTTTTTGGTGTGAATTGAATGGGGTTATGGTGTGAATTTCATGGTTTGATGGATGAATTTCATGGCATATTACAAATAGTAGAGCCTTGTTGTATTTTACCTGAAATGTATCATGTTTTTTGGCTAATAAATAAATCAAAATCTTATGCTAGGGTTTTGGAAGAGATTTTTCTATAGGGTTGTTTAGGGTTTTCAATGTGATTTTTCTGTAGGCTTTAGGGTTTTGGATGTGATTATTTCATATCAATTGCAGAGTTTTAAAAGAGTCCCCTAGTTTGTTTCCATAAATATGAATCTGCTTGACATTCTTCCAATTCAATTTTAAGGTCGAAATGTTATGCTAGGGTTTTGGATGAGATTTTTCTGTAGGGTTTAGGATTTTCAATATGATTTTTCTATAGGATTTCGGGTTAACTAGGTCTTCCAAAATGTTGCTATTTTGTATTTTTTTTTACTAGCATCCTACGGGCTATGAAAATGTATCTAATTTTTTTAGGACCATTGGAAGAATGGGATTTACTTTTCATCCAATGTTAAGGAGTTTATTTCCCACCATATTCCTCAAATGGTGAAAAAATTGCACATGTAATCTTTTAGGGGTTTTTCCAAGTATTTGTGACCTGCAACTATATATTTGCATTTCCTTTAAAGTGGTATGGCTATGCCTTAGAAACCATCAGCATGACAGTTTCCTATCTGTGTTTGGATATTTCTTTGTAGTGTTTTTTTGGGTTTACATCAGAACCTTGGTGCACCTTCTTCAATCCATCATTAGATTCTCTATCTTCAGTGTCACCCATCGGCATCTCATATAAATATATAGATTTCCTTCTTACAAGGCATCTCATATAGATTTCCTTCTTACAAGCCTAATTGAGCATCTTGACCTAGAAAGGACAATAACCTTGGTGTACCTTCTTCAATCCCTCATTAGATTCTCTATCTCCAATGTCACCCATCGATATCTCATATAGATTGCCTTCTTAGAAGGCATCTCATATATATTGCCTTGTTACAAGCCTAATTGAGCATCTTGACCTAGAAAAGGCCAATTTCTTTTCCAATATGGTTGTGCAAACCCATATATATGCTTGTCATCACCTCACTATCAAATTGTTCAATGCCCAATTGAATACATTTCCTTCAACAATCAGTTGTGTAATCTTGTACTCTTCATCCTTGTCATTGACTCAAGTAATGCCTTTTAAACTCATGCTCTTCTTCATAGCCACTCATTGGTTAAAACCTCCCTTTGATGAGAGCCTTGAAATGGTTCCAATCAACAATTGGACATTAAGTAGTAAGATGGCATTGATGGCATAAACACTGTCACCACAACAACTCATAATCCTTTATTTTCAATGGGGAAAAGTAAATCTTCTCTACCCCCCAAAAAACCATCATAACCCAAGAAAAATTGAAGCTGCTTTAGACAATTGCTTAGCTTATTGGGGCTTAACTGGCCATCAAGACTACATTTTCGAACTCTTCCTACAATAATATCACTGGAAAGCATGCCTCCATAAGGAAGATTGAATCCTCCACATAGGATATAGGAAAACATCAAGAAGTTCATCATACTTATCATCAAAGATCCCTAGTTGTGGTTGGATATTGCTTTGTAGTGTTTTTTGGGGTTAGCATCAGAACCATGGTGCACCTTCTTCAATCGCTCATTATATTATGTATCTTCAGTGTCACCCATCGGCCCTGCTCAAATTAACTCACAACATTGAGAGGGTTCCGAAGGAGGGGTGAAAAAGGGTGTGAAAAAGCTCAAAAGTGGTCCTTTTAAATGCGTGCATGTGCCCAACACTTGGTGTCTTTCATGAAGGTTTAGTCATATCCCTCATAACAACTAGGTTTTAAGATATGCTTAGTTGTGCATAGAAACTATTTTTGCACATGGTGTGTGCAAATATATCTTGCCTGAGGTAGTGTGAAGGCTTTGAAAGCAAAATTTAGAGTACAAGCAGGTATGGTTAGTAGGTATGTTTAGATACAAATCATGTTTCAACTTGGCCATTTGCTAGCCTCCTATCCAAAACTCAAAGATAAAGAAGAAACCTCTATAAACAAAATTGGGATTAACTACAAAAAAAAACATTGCCAATCAGGCTGAAGTTAAAGAATCTATTAAAAACTTGTAATTAATTGAGGGTAACTTATAAAAGCTTGCTGAAGTTAAAGAATCTATTAAAAAATTGTAATTAATTGAGGGTAACTTATAAAAACTTGTAATCTTGTAGGGTAATTAATTAAAAACTTGTAAACTCAATGTATTTGTATGGTTAACTTATTTGATCTAATAAAGAGCACATATGGGCACAAAATAAAGAGCTTGTGCAATAAAGGGATAAGCATAAGATAATGCTTGTAAGTAATAAGAACAAAAAGCAAGCAAAGGCATGGAAATTATGTGTACAAGAAATATATATTTGAGTGGAGTTCAAAATGCCAATGTAAGGAAAAATATGAGTGAGAAAAATTGTGACATAGGAATATATATAGGGTAGATTAAGCAATCCAAGAGTAAGATGAATTGTTAGTTAGAAGAAATAAGATGAATTGAAGAAAATAACTCTATAATGCATTTCAAAGTATAAGTTTTTCGAGGATGAGGAGGAAGTCGACCATCTTTTTGGTAAATGTTATTTCTTCCGGAAGCTCTGGACGTGTTTAGAATCTACCATAAACTTTCACTAATCCTGGAGCTGTGAATATTTTGTAGAAAATTTCAAGCTGTGGATTGAGGGGCACTTTTTTGATTCGACATTACTGTTTCTTACGGTATGGGAAGTCTGGAAAGTGCGTAATAGCTGCATCTTTCAGGATTTGAAAGTCTTTGTTTCGCATATTTATTCTAATATTCTTGGTTACTTCCCTCCTTCTTGCACTACTCTCTGCAAGAATACTAGAACGATCGACCCTTTCTTAGAGGAGGATTACAATTTTCCTATTGGCTATTTCGATGGCGCTGCTCAGGTGGGCCTTTGTGGGGCAGGTATGATCCTTAAAATTTCCCAGGATCGGTTTTTTTCATCTTCAGATGGGAGTTGGAAGAGGAACTAACACCAGATCTGAGCTTATTTCTTTATGGGGTCTGCTTTACTTTGCCAAGTATTTGGGCCTTTTATCTCTTACTGTCTTTGGGGATTCAAGAGTTGTTATATTATGGGCAAAGGGTGAGCGGTGTCTTAATTCTGTGGACTTGAGTGGTTGGATCAAAAGATCCGTTCTATCATCTCCTACTTCTCTTCCATATCTCTTCTTCACATTTACAGGGAGCACAATATGGAGGAAGATCTACTTTCGAAACATGCCCTGGGGGAAATGGATGGTTATATGCTCGTTAAAGAATACAGAGGTGGTACTCTGTATAAGTCTGATGTTTTGTCATATGTTTGATTGATAGGTCGGATTCACCTGTTTAGAATGTTATGGTCGGTGGGATCTTCCCTATATTTTGAAAGACTTTAGTATGGAATGTATGAACTATTAGTATTTAGAGTTTTTCTGTTTTGAAGATCAGGCATCTCGCCTATCTTGTACGCTTTGGACACAACTTTTTCTTTAATAAAGTTGTCTTTTTTTCGTGTGAAAAAAAAAGTATAAGTTTTTCAATATATTTCCAATGCAGCATCACATAAAGAATTTATGAAAAAATTATGGGCTTAAGAAGTTGATGCATCAAGTCAACTTACTGGAAGCACACCTTTATTTCACTAGCTTAAACTCTTGGCTTAGGAATTTTGTTTTAGGGTTTTTGCACTAAGGTTTTTTCAACATATTAACATAAATATACCATAACCTTTAACTTATAAGCATTAACTTTAACTTATAAATTTATAAATTTGATCTAATAATTAATTTTTTACATAAGCTTATAAGCATGTTAAAATGGGAAGAAGCTTGTTATGTTATATAAAATTTTGTCCTATTAATTACACAAATGCCATATCAAAAGAGAAAGAGCTGTCTTGATGATGTTTGACAAATTTGGGCAGCCCAAATTTTCACATTTGGCATTCTAAAAAGGGAAGAGACCCAATGTAATTTTTGGGTCAATTTTGTTGAATAACCAAGTGTTATTATCAAACAGATTTAGTGGAATAGCAATGCTGAATGAGATTTATGTTCTAAAAACCTCTTTAGATATCTTAGAAACATGTCTTACATTATTTTCTATAAAACAATAAATTATATGATATGTACATGCTCATTAAAAATAAAAATAAGAAATCTAAAAAACCATAAACTTCTACTACTTTTAGACCACTTTAAGACTGATACCCTTCAGAGATTGAAGATGACCTATCTTCAAAATTGTTCACTATTCACTGTCACTAGATCTTTGTCTATAATGATCTGTTCACTGTCTTTGTCCATATGAGTCTTAAATGAATCTAAATCCCTACTTCTTAACCCATAGCTAAATAGAAATCACTAATATCCTTATCAAAAAAATGAATGCCTTCCCCATGAATCTGGAAGGGAATTACACCATATAAAACGTTATATATATATATATAACACTATCAAAATATTATATACTTAATGGTTATAAATAACAAAACTATATAAAAACACAAAACAACAAAAATATATAAAACAAAAACAAAAAACAAAAGAAAAATAGCATTAAGATACGTGCAAAATCGTGAGTCTCTGTGTTTGTATTTTGAGCTACCTTTGTTTGAAATGAATTCCAGCAAAATCACCAGTCTCTGTGTTTGTATTTTGAGCTACCTTTGTTTGAAATGAATTTTGAAACTATTATAGCATTGAGATGCCATGAGTCTCTGTGTTTGTATTTTGAGCTACCTCTGTTTGAAATGAATTTTGAAATTGTTGCAGGGGTTGGTGGCCTCAATGGCGTGTTTGGATCCTTTGTTTCTTCATTTCAACTTGTTGGGATTCGATGGTATTTTTCAGGCTCCGAGTTTTTTTATTCTTCCTGTAATTTTCTTTTTTAGCTCTAGTTAAGAAGGTTTTGAGTGCCATGCTAGAACTGTGCGGACTAGAATGAGATCCATCACTAGGGAAAACTTTGATTAGACTTTAGAGACATCAAATCTGAGGTTTTGGGTGTTTTGGTGGGAAATCCTAGGGCTTATAGTCTGTAAATCCTTCCTTGATAATTGACCTAACATGACCAATTGAATTGACCTACCCCGACCCTTTGAATTACTCACATGTCCACTAAGGAGGAACTACAGAGGGTTCACCCATCCACAGATACTCACATGAACCCAGTGAAAGGAAGGAAGGAGACAATATATTCTCTATTATCTACTGCTATTGTTTCTGTCCACACCCAAATCTCAATGCAAGAATAAATACTCTCATTACTTGGATATTTTGTCTCTAAGGTAGGGCGCACTAGAAGCTAGACTCCTCATTGTGGAGGGTGCACCATTAAACACAATGAAACGCTACAAGGCTGCAAATATCAGAATGCACAGCTCCAATTAAACACAACAGCCTTTGCATTCACAGTTTTGGGAAAATTAGAATCGTTCCAAAATTACAATGAAAATAGAGCTTTTAGAGCTGCCCTCTTGGTCTCAGTCTGAAGCAGGGTGTTGCATCCATCCCAAAATATTTAAACCCAGAAAATTTACATATATCTTCCTTCCTCTTCTCCGCAAGCTTTTTGTTCTCTCGATAACAAAACTCATATGCCTCTCTCACAATCTTCTTCTCCAAGCTTCTTTTCGAAGTTCCCAAAAATTCCTTCACTGTGTTTCTTTAATTAATCTTAGTACGGTAAAAACTACTACCTCAACTATTCATAAGGTTTGAAGGGTAAGCCACTCTTAAAATAAAGACTCACTTCGATAAGTTTCTTTTGGCTCTTGCTGAATCACAAGTTAATCACAAGTTACATGATTAAAAAAAACTATTCTACAAGGTTTGAAGGGTAAGTCACCCCTGAAATAAAGACTCACTTCGATGAGCTTCTCTCTTAAAATAAAGACTCACTTCGATAAGTTTCTTTTGGCTCTTGCTGAATCACAAGTTAATCACAAGTTACATGATTAAAAAAAACTATTCTACAAGGTTTGAAGGGTAAGTCACCCCTGAAATAAAGACTCACTTCGATGAGCTTCTCTTGACCCTGCTGAATCACAAATTACATGATTAAAAAAAACTATTCTACGAAGCTTTTATGGTCTCTAATGAAAATGAGTAGGCATCACCCAAAGGTGCCACACATTCCCCTTCATGAATTTCCAAATCAACTTATCCATCATCCGTTTTCCAGTAGTTTAGGTGGATTAATATCAGCCGTTGGTGCTTCTCTCCCATGGTGTGCATCTCCATGCTTCCCCTTGCCTCCGATGACTATGATCTACTGTGGATTTCCTTTGCTGCTCACTCTGCTGGTCCCTAACGGATGCTCCTGCATCACCATTGTTCCTTTAAACACCCCCTATCATTTGCTTAGAAGAAATTCGATTTTATCTTTGTATTGGATTTTCATTTTCAAGTGGATTAAACGTGTGAAGAGGAGATGCCTCTGTGGGGATGCACAGAACGAAACGACCCGTCCTCTTCTTAGTATTATTTAAAAGAGTTTCGCTCGAATTAGTTTGTTTAGTTTTATCCTCTCCTGGCAGATTTGATCAATAAGCCAATCCCCATGAACTCATTTGTTACCCACCATACGCCATTATTAAAAAAAAGGAAGGGAGCGCCCCACCCGAAAGATTTCAATAACTTAGATGGAGATGGGCTGCTTACCGGCACCATGATTCTGTACTTGCATGTGTTGAGCCTGCGGTTCGTTCTGAGCCTCGCTTTAAGATATGATTGCAAAGCAGCACACGAAAAAGGTGAAAATGCAAGTGACTGAACCATTCCATTGATCTGCACTGCACTGCACTGATTGACGCATAAACCCTGGACCGAACAATCATTCCCCCTCTTCTCTCTCTTTAATAACAAAATGACGAGTAGAAGTTGCACCGTTCTTTCTAGCCTGAGCTTATCTCAATTGCTGATTCCCACACTCAGGAGAAGACACAAAAAGAGTTGTTTTTTTAGATAACATACTTACTGGGGTCTTTTAACAAAGTCTTTAATCTATACCAGCATAGATCCATCTTAAAAGGGATCTACCAAGGACCTAGAGGAATCAAATATCTCAAAGATGCAGACCCCTTTTTAGAGTGGAAATATTGAGGAAGTGTGTAATGCAATGTTTGTGGTTTTAAGTTATCTAATTAGTGTAGTTTTATATATATGTAGTTCTAAATATTTTAAATCTAATTTAAGAGGGCATGTTATTTTTTATAAAGGACACTTATCAGCTATAGGATGAGCATGGAAAGAGTTACATATCTTCTCCTACTGGACTGTAGAATGCACCTCTTCGACCTAACAACACTTCATAATCATCAACAAATATAAAAAATATGTCTCCCCATGAACATTCCTTCAATACCAGTAATGGAGGAATGGTTCGCTTTATTCCCCTGCAATATCTCCATAAAGGATCCCACTCATACAAATCACCATTCCCATCAAACAGGGATGAGAGGCCTTTCTTAAAGATCTCTTCCATAATTCTTTTTACTTCTTCAATGTGTTCAACAAGGTGCTCCATTCTACCAGTAGCGGCCAATATCAACCTTTCCTTTGTATGAATCCTTGAAATAGAACTCACATAAGTTGTTCTATTCTGCATTCTCTGTAGTTCACCTGAAGGAGGCCGTAAAAAACTTGAATCAAATAATACTTTGGATCAAACGGGGTCGTTGAAATTGATAAATTTGAGAAGAATTGGTAAACTCTTGATATTAAAATTCGATGAAGCATTATCATCCTTTTGTACTCCAGAATCTTCGGTTTCTTCCCTCTGTATTTGAATCATGCAGATAATAGTAAAAACAACAAGAAACCAGCCATTAAAGATTACAGTAAAAACAACAAGAAACCAGGCATTAGTAGAAACAACAAGAAATTCATGATTTGCATTCTTTGAAAAGCCATTATATTATTAATTTGCTGTTCAATTAAGCATTGGAATATAATATTTTTTAATTTCAAGCACTGAACATCTTCTGAATTAGGCATTAGAATAAAATAATGATTATAGAATAACTACGATCAATTTAAAATAACATATGAAAAATCGACAAATAAACAATAACATAAGTCGATAAATCCAATGCAACCCGGATAAATCCAACTATCACACATGGACTTACACTTGAACTTCGCTATAACCAACCGTCCTTCCCAATATGGTTGAATATTTACTACGGACTCTCTGTCTTAAAATGATATTGAACTTTTATCGACGCAATCTTTATGTAAGAAATGCAGTCAACAAAGTTTCATATATACGCCTATCCAAACCAACGCCAAGTGTCATATGGCCAAACCCAATGTCTTGCAGGGAATCCTTATCTCGATTGCACATTTGGAAAAGGCATGGACGTGTCACCTCAGGTCTCACATTTCCATGCTCCTCGTTTCCTGTATAATTTTTATACTAGCAATTGCTCCACAAGGTGCAAAGGAACCTTGAAAGGAAAAAAGAAAATGGAAAGTAATGCCCCACAAGATGCAAAGGACTTCCGAAAGGAAAAAAGAAAATGGAAAGCAATGCCAAAAGGAAAAAAGAAAATGGAAAGTAAAGTAAATGCGATGAAATGAAAAAGAGACCAATAAAATAATTGTAATATACTTTATCTTCATCATAAAAATGTTCCTTTTCATTTGGTAAAGCATAAAAAATGTCCCTTCTCATTTGGCAAAGCATCATGAAAAATGCAAAAGAAAAAGATAAAATTAAAGTGAGTTTGGAAATTTCTTGGAACTATACAAACATTGAAAACAATATAAAGTAATATTAATTATCAGTGGGAAGGTGCAATCTGAATTTAATTGCATCTTATGCGTATGTAAACATCTTTCTAAATAGACTTGAATCCGTCTTAACAACAAAATATGGATATTGCAAGGTTGCAATTTATTTTAAGTTAAAGTCATACATTTATCCTCTTCACAATGGAATTTCATATATGGAAAGTAAACCACAATATTAAAGTGACAAACAGAAGCCACAAAGCAACACATCATTTTCTAAATGAGCAGTGAATGAAAGAAATGTACTTGATATAACATGATCTTCCATAGAGTGGATGCCTCTTGCATGCACCATCACTTGTGACCATCCAAGGCCAAACACTTGTAATAAGGGAGGGATTGCATAAGCCATGTGTCTCCCATTCCATATTTGGCAACAACTACTTGAAACCACACTTTCCCATGCTAATTTAGAGTTATGGTTGGTAGCTCTTGGGTCTTGAGTTATGGTTGCTATTTAATTTAAATCACTTTGTATATAAAATTAATATATTTAGTTAGCTTTATAACAAATTAAATAAAAATAAAATTTTATAATAATTATATTAGTAAAAAAAATTATATAATTTTTTTTATTTAATTTAATTTATATCTATAAAAACATCTATTTAATTATGGATCTTGAAAGAGCTTATGACCATGTGAACTGAGATTTTCTACGGATTGTCCTTATTCAAATTGGTCTCCCGCCGTTGGCTATTAATTGGATAATGGCGTGTGTTAAATCTATGAATATTGTTGTTCTGGTAAATGGGGATCCTACATAGTTCTTCAGTTGCTCAAGGGGGATCCGTCAAGGATGTTCTTTATCTCCTCTATTGTTCCTCCTGGTCATTGATGGTCTAAGTCTTCTAATCTCTCAGGCTAAGAGAGATGGTCTGATAAAGGGTATTAAAGTGACAAAGAATCTATTTATGTCACATATTCAATTCGTGGATGATGTCTTGCTGGTAGGTTCAGATTTAGACGGTGAATGGGAGCATTATAAGAACATCATTCAGCTATTCTGTAGTGCTTCTGGCATGAAGGTGAGTTTCTCCAAATCATGTTTTTATCATAATCTGTTGAATGATGGTGAGTTGTCTGATATACAACGTGTGTTGCCATATAAAGTTTGCAAAATGGGGGACAGTTTTAAGTATCTAGGATACTTCTTAAAGCCGAATGGCTATTTTATTAAGGATTGGCAATGGCTGCTATGAAAGGTGGAAGCCCGTATCTCACATTGGGCATATAGATTATTATCCATTGGGGGTAAACTAATATTGGTGAAGGCTGTCTTCACTAGTATTCCAGTATATTGGTTGTCATTACTTCCAATCCCTTGTGCCATCATGAATGCATTGCGAAAATTGCTTTTCAATTTCTTGTGGTCTGGTGGTATGACTAAGGCCTCTCTTGTGATGATTGGGTGGGAGAAAATCTCCATTCCTGAAAGTGCTGGCGGTTGGGGTATAAAATATTTTTCCTCTTTTAGTGAAGCATTAAGACTTAAATATTTCTGGAGGGAGCTATTTAGTGATACTCTTTGGTCTGAAGTTTTACATATGAAATACATCAAAATGAAACTCAGCAATTGGTTTAGATATTCTAATAAGAAGACCAAAGGAGTATCTCCCATTTGGAATGGTTTTTTAAAAGTTTACAAGTGGTTAGCCCTGAATTTAAGCTGGCAGATGGGCAACGGGAGAGAAATTTCTGTCGGTGTGGATCCCATAGTGGGGTTGGAGGAATCTTACAGCCTATCTAATAGTGTTCTGCAGAAAGTATGAAGCTACGGGTGTTATACTTTGAACAACATTATCAAAAACAATGAATCGGGGTATTAGTATAGTGCAACTGATTTTGGTTTGGTTGGGGATGCTGCGATGGAATGGGACAGATACACTCGAGCACTTAATGACACTGGTGTAAGGGCTACATTGGATAGCGACAAAATCATTTGGTTGGGGAATACAAGTTCAGGAGCTGTAACTGCAAAATTGGCTTATAGTACTATCATTAGACAGAAATGTATTTTTCCAAGGCACTGCTGGCAATGGAGGATTCCATTAAAGATAAAATGTTTTATGTGGTTTGTTTTCCAGAATAGGTTGAAAACCTGGGACATCTTATCTTGAAGGGTTGGTTGGGTCCAAATATCTACATATTATGTAAAGAACATGCTGAAAGTATTACACATACATTTTTGGAATGTAAATTCTCCTGGAACTTATGGAGTAGGGTATGCCAAGTATTAAATATTGCTCAAGACTGGGTCTATTCGGATATCACTTCTAGTATGTATCATTGGATAAAGTCTTATAAATCTTTCGATATCCTCCCGGTTTTTATATGTTGGACCGTTTGGCACATTCATAATCTTGCTCTATTTGAAGACATATCCCCAAACATTAAGTTGGCATGCAATTCCAGTTTGAAGCTTTTTTCCATTTATCAAAGTAACTAGGTTATCAGTAAATGAAGGAAGGTGGGGATTTTGAATTTTCAGGTGGACAGGACTATATTAGTTTTTGACGGGGCTGTTGTTTTGGGTCAATATGCTGTGGGAGGTGTCATCTTCCTTAATCAAGAACACCACTTTACATTTAGGTTGAATTGTGGCAAAGGAAATAATATGAAGGCTCAGTTGTTGGCATTATGGATGATAATCAGAGTAGCAAATTTCTTTGGATTAGCGGGAGTCAAAATTTTTGGAGACTCTCGTGTCATTATCAAATGGGCCATGGGTGATTACAAATTACAGGTGACATCTTTACTTCATTGGTGCAACCGAATTCGGTATGAATTCGATCTTTGTCCTATCATCTCTTTGCAACATATTTACAGGGAGAACAACTCTATGGCGGATAAACTTTCAAAACAGGCATTGGATACTGAAGAAGGTCGGCTGATTTGGGAGGAATTCTTGGATTCCAAGATGGAATCTTAGGGTACTGTTCACTTTTTGGACTGATAGTTGTTCAGGAGGGTCATCTTATGATTGTTTTTGCAGAGTTTTAAGATTTTTATGTATTTTGGGTTGTTTTTGACAAGATTGATATGGTTTTTGGACTTTGGCCGGATATGTGCTATTTGGCTCATCATTGTACTATTTGATTTATATACATAAATAACAATAATACGCTTTTTTTTGCTGAAAAAAAAGCATATATTTAATTAACAAAAATTTTAAATTAAAACTCATGCATTTTGCTATTTAATTTAAATAACTTAAAATAGTATATTTAATTAGTTTCATAATAAACTAAATACAAAATAAAACTTTTGACTAATCATATTATAAATCAATTTTAACAATTTTTAAAAATAAAAATAAAAATTTAGATAATATTATTTTATATCTCAATGATGTAACAATATTCCAAATTTCTTCCATAAGAGTTGTCAATGAAAGATAAATAATGAAATTGAAGAAATACATACATATAATTAATTAATTTACATATTATATAGAAACCCTAGCCACAAGAGGAGTAAACGTCTCTTCCAGCATTGCGTGATTTGGAGCCTTAGGGTAGGCGCTTAACTTCCACGCATTAGATCAATTTTATAATTTATAGGATTCTGATCCCTTAGACAACGTAGATACATTCACTTTCTTGGGATTTGTTTAGAGTTTGAGCAAGTCCGGGTACTCTTGTTAAGGCATTTAAGTGTTGTCTTTTCTTGTCTTGTTAAGGCATTTAAGTCTTGCGATTTCTTTTTTTTTTTGTGAATTATAACCAGTTTGCAGCAGATAGGCTAATATATATTGTTGAATCTAAAATGGATTCATCGATGTATATCACTCTATATAACATTTATTAATTAAAGTGTTCTAGGTGGTTATAATTGTTCACCATCCTTTTCTATGAAATTTGAAGTGTATCTCAATAATGATTTCTGCACGCTCTTCAAAGTTTCCTCCATGAAAACTCCGGCTAGATTGCTTACAGCTATCATGTAAAAGAAAAGGAGAAGCCTTTTGTTCTAAATTTATCAGCCTTTCGATGATTAATAACAATATTATATTTTTATTTTGAGATGTATTTTTATACTTTCGTGATATCTATCTAAGTCTTTGTCATATAAACAGTTTGTCACTTATGTTTTAGATTTTTTATTTTTTTTAAAGAGAGTCTATGTATTTGAGATTTGAGATTTTCATTCTTAAAAAATGAGAGAGAACTTATTCTTATAACGTGAAGTTAATAATATTTCTACATATATTTAACCATTTTTAAATGTACTAAAAAAATTAAATTTGTTTGTTCAAAGATGAGTGCTTCCTTATTAAACTTGAATGGGATTTATTTCTTCATTATTAAAACCATCTTTCAAGAAAGAGAAAATTATCTAAGATTATTGTTTCTTTATTTTTAGAGTTATATAAACATTTGATTTTAGTATTTGATCTCATGATCATTTTATTTTAATATAAAAATAAAATAAAAAATAAAAAATTCATGTTATATAAGGGAGATTATTGGATACTTATTTTAATATAAAAATAAAATAAAAAATAAAAAGTTTATGTTACATAAGGGAGATTATTGGATGCAATTAGAGTTTTGTCTCTACCTTAAACTAATGCAAATCAAGTCTATGATTGTGAAGTTTTGTGTCAAAAATATTTACATGTGTATACTTTCAAAATGTATTTAAAATTTAAAAAAAGTCTCTTAAACATTACAATGATCATTGTGTCTGCTTCACAATATATGAATGATGAGTTGGATTTTATTAAGAAAGAAATGGAAGAACTAACCTTATTTTAAGAAGTATGTTATAAAAAAAATTGATATGCATCATATAGAGTTAATCAACATCTTTTAATTTTCAATTTAACCTTTTGAACTGGACAAAAGGAAAATAAAAGTAGAAAAGTAGATGATAAAGAGTTAATCAACATATTTTAGTTTAATCTTTTAAACTGGACAAAAGGGAAATTATAGTAGAAGAGTAAATGATAAAGATCATCTACAAGAAAAAATATTGCTCATACACTAGAAAAAATAACTGTTTTGTGATATTATATCCTTTGTAGAATAAAGATTTTATAATTGACAAGTCATATAGACACAAACCAAGCTGATTTTCAGATATAGCACCTGTGATTTGATTTGAAAGAATGGAATGACAGAAAACAGTGCACCAAAACTTAATCCATTTAAAACCCTTTGTGAAACCTGGTACCAACCATCACATAAGTAAATCCAAAATAGAAGTAAGTCGAAAATAGAGTAGTAAATATTATGCCATCATCCCTCTTGATCGCATTATTTGCTTCACCTCATTCAATATCTGTGGAAACTCATAGAAAATAGAAAATTGCTTCCCCTCTAGTACATCCCTGCTTACTCTATTGTTACCAGATAGGTTATTACATGGGCTGCCACCAATAATGAGATCAAATCCTCCTACTGTATCTACTAGTTCCTCTAGTACATCTCTGGTCAAATGTTGAACATCTTCCTTCTCAACCAGTCGACCTGTTTTATGTGTTTTCGTCCACCAACTACTAAGGATAAGTCTTTTCTTTGGACATATTTCCACGGACACAACACACTTTAAATGTATTCCAATACGATGCAAAGTGATCTCTGCACCACTGATACCGGAAAATAGATAAAGGACGTTTAGTCCATCCGGATAAAATGGTTTCAAAATAAAAAAATGGTATGCAACTGTGTCTACCTGAAATGCACTGGACAGACATTGTAAGCAATCAGTTCGAGCAGATGCTCCACGACTGTGATCTTTATCAAATCCTAATATGAGCTCTATCTCATTAGGTTCCAAAGGGGCCATCTGATCTGGCTCCACCCAAACCAAATTCCACTTCTTACAGTTTCTGAGTCTGTAAGCCTGGTCAGGTAATGTTGGATTTCCATTTGAGTTTGTCAATTATAGACCTGAGTTCTTGGCATAGGATATCACTTCCTTTTGCGCGGCATATGCAATTCAGTTTTTGTCTACCATCCCAGGGAGGCCAATACTTTTTTGTTTGAGGCAATGTTTCATGAATTGTCATCGGAGGTAGGGGCAGGACTTGAAACCGTCCTCCTATAGGAAGGTTGTGAACGTAGCCTCTTGTCCTCGTAGAAGATGAAAAATATTTCGACTCAACAAACTCTGGGTTTACGCCACCAAAATGATGAGATATAGTCTTCCAAACATCTTTGGTGCCATGGCCACATTTTTGAAGTCGAAGAACCATCCTCTTCCACAAGGTTCCATTACATTTGGAACAAAAAAATTGCTTGTGCTGGGTTCACCTGGAATTCCATGTAACCTTGTACAATTGTTAGTCAAAGATTCTATTTCAACCAAGGCAGTTGTGTTAATGTGGAACAAAATCGTCAACATGGATATACCATTCTGTTTTTCAGTAAGCTTGCAAATAATAAAGCATCACAAAGAAAACAATCACAATACAGAGGACCAAGAAAGCAAATCTAGGCGATGTTACTACTGGTGTGATGAAGGATGCTATCGCATCAACTTGGGCACTTGCACCCCAAATGAGAGAGGGGAGACGAGCTATGATGGAACTTCTCAGGTGAAACTGCTTGGGCTTGTGCCAAAAGATTAAAAAACAGAATCAGTCATATGTATACACAAACACACCAGAAGTAGTAGATCCTTCAGATTCAACAACTCGCTATGCTCCAAACTTGGATTGTGATTGTGAGCAAATAACATTATAAAAATGTACAGTGGAACACTACAATGAACACAAAATAAAACCTCCTGGAAGAATGAACATGCAGAATCTGTAGAGCATAATAAGATACAGAAGACCATAAACACTTCCTCCTAGGCTGCCTATCATATGATCCCTATTACAGGGAAATACATAAATACATAAAATTATCTTTAATATATTTCAAAACAAACAAGGAAATTTCATAACATAGTTGTTTAACCAAAGCAACAAACTCTGCAAACCCCCCACATTCTTAAATAAAATCGATTTATGATGTTGATTCTAGGTCCTACATACAAAGTAGGACTGGTAAAAAGATAAGCATACACAAAAGTCAAAACAAACCTATAAATTTTCACCCAAATGCCTGCATTTGACTTCCAAATACAAAGAAACTGAACCACATTCTACATATTAAATGTCTAATGCCCATTTCTTGTATTTGGGCATCATTTACCAACAAGTTCAAGTTAGGGGAATTTCACAAGTCTAAAGGGTGCTACCATAACATATTATTGGATCATTCTCAGCTGTTCCATTTTGGGTAATCCCAGAAAACCTGTGTCACAACAATCTTAACGATTTTAGGTGAAAATCTGTCACAAAAATCCAAGATTGTATCGATGCATTTACCAATTCGAAGACCTTGAGATTTCCAGTTTGAGAAGCATCTAATCAGTTGGTTCACTTTGTGGTACTCAGTGGGAGATCCGTTAAGTGTTTTCTGCAATTGTGGCAAACACAGCCTGTGAACAAAGAATAAATGTATAGGAAAACTGCTCGATCTGACTGCCCCAAGCCTTTGTAGTCCAGTCTGGTAAAGTTGTGGGAAGTTTTAATTGGCAATCTAGTTCATAGTGCATTGGAGAACTGAGTGCTTTAGAGTATGCACTGTCTCTGTCCTATATGCAGGACTTGATGTCCTTCAATATGAAAGCTGTACATAAAAGTCTGTCCTAGCCGGTGATCCCAATAGCAAGCAGGGATCAACCTACTAGTGATTCCCGCAATAGAAAGCAGGGATAGGAATCTCGTGCCTCTTGTTTTATATATATATGATGTCTATTGTTTAGCATATAAATATATAGTATTATACAATTTATTTTAAATTTGTCATTTCTTAGCATGCCTATCATATGATTTATGAGTTCTGCAAAATACGGGAGAAATCCTCTCCTTATGAGTCGAGAGCTTAGCACCTAATAGACAATGGATTTTACCAACGAACTATATAACCTTATTATTTATGTGAGTAGGTTAAGAATAGGGCTAAACATATTAGTGAATGTAATATGATCTACTATCCAACAATAAAAATATACGGGGTAGCTTTACTATCTCGTCCACTGTTAGGAACCTATGTCAACCCTTCTCTTTACTATGTTAGTATATTGTTGTTGGACGCATATGCTTTGTAAGTCGTCCCGTAGTATTTGTTGATCCGTAGTTTATATTGACCCATAGTATTGGACGCATATGCTTTGTAAGTCGTCCTGTAGTATTATATGTCCCATGGTTTTGACTCATAGTATTGGGCATAGACTTAGTATATAAGTGTGTGTTGAGGTCATTGAAGGCACCGTGAAGTTAATTGTATTGAGTTTGCTCAAAGGAGGTTGCCCCCTCGAAGTGGCCTGTGATCAATATAAAAGCGATTCTGTTCTATTATTTCTGATATCTAGTGTATTTGCATTAATTAATTATTGCAGGTACATCACATCTGGTATCAGAGCACTTTCCTTGGCACAAGTGGGAAATTTTTTTTCTTTTTTTGGGCGGCGACTTTCAGATCAATTTTTGAAACTTTCTGCAGAAAATCAGAAGAAACTGATTGCATATCTGAATTCCTCTTTCAAAAATACGCAGTTTCAAAAAAAAAATCATCTCATTTGGACTTCTAAAAGTGAAGATATCGCGGATTTAAAATCAGCAATTTTTCAGAATTTCGGTGACGGCCGCGGAAATTGCGGCGAGAAAATCTTTTGACCGAGTGCCCAGATTTCTATTCCGCTTTCATGTGTAGAAGCAGAGTGGTTGTTCCAGTTCCGGAAACATGCTATAATAGCGATTCTGAGCAATATAGATCCAGTTTTTGAACATTGGGTGGAATTTCTGCCCAATTTTTTTTTTTCTGTTGCAGGTTCGGATTTGGGAATCATCCCTATCCGCTTAACTGTGGGAAGTACTTGGGCATAAGCCCTAAAACTCATTGTGAGGAGTACCACAGGAACCCCGAAGTAGCTGGCCTATTGAGAGGACCTGCCAGCGAAAAGGGCAACGACCCCTACCTGATTGACTAGTTCCCACCCGTGAGGTAAACCAAGAGCTGTCGTTTGTGGCAAAGCGGTTATCAGTTTTACCTGAGCCGTGGAGTGAGAGGTACTGCCCCAATACGCAAGCCGTCAGACAGCATTGGTGGCCGAGTGAAACCCTTGAACTGTTAGGAAGCCGCACATACCTGGGGTCCATATCTACTTTCAGCTGAACTATTGTTGATCACTGCTGCGCCGTTTCAGATCCATTTGCAAGCCGTTCCAGATTCAGCTATTTTCAATCCATTCGGCGTTGTTCCAGATCCCTTTCGAGCTGTAGCCACTCCAGTCTAATAAAAAAAAAAAAAACCTGGTTATGGTTATCACCCGTGCAGGAGCACACACCATGGAGGAAGCACTTGCAGCCATCCAAACCAAACTCCAAGATCTGGATGAAAAATTTCTCAGCCTCCATCTTCAGCATTCAGCCATGAACAATACCAGACAACCAGAATCTTTTGCAGCCACCGGGTTCTCTGCTTCTAGCAATTTTCGTGGGCCGAAGCTTGATTTTCCTCGCTTCAATGGTATTGATCCAACTGGATGGATATACCGAGCAGAACAATATTTCAGTCTGCATAATACTTTTGATGTTCAGAAAGTTCCACTTGCATCCTTTCATTTGGAACAGGAAGCCCTTCAATGGTACCGTTGGTACATCAAAGCTCATCCCGAGCGAAACTGGACAGATTTTTGCCAACTCATTTTGCCACGATTTGGTCCTAGTGCTTTTGACGACTTCACAGGAGCACTCACTAAACTTCACCAAATTGGCACAGTGAGAGAGTATTAGATGGAATTTGAGAAACTAGCCAATCACACAGAAGGCTTGTCTGATGAATTCTACAGGAGTTGTTTTATCAGTGGTCTCAAGGATGAAATCCGCTCAGAGGTCAAAATGTTTTGTCCCAACACAATGATGGAAGTCCTAGGGTTGGCTAAGTTGGCTGAGGACAAGATCGCAACTCAACAACGCTCCAAACCCACCTTTGTTCCCTTCAGAAACATGGGTTCCCAACGACCTCCCATCACGCCTGCTCCTCAACCAACTCCTATCAAGCATTTGTCTGAAATAGAAATGCAGGCACGCCGAGAAAAAGGGCTTTGCTATAATTGTGATGAGAAATTCACTCGGGGACATAGATGTGTTCAACAAAAGCTTTATCTCTTGGATGTGGATTCTCCGCCTGCCTTAGAACTTGGTGAAGAAGCTACAGATACAATAGATGATCCGGTCGACATGCAACACCCGCCTGTTGACACCCCATCTCAGGACGACCCACCCGAGATCTCTCTCCATGCTATAACCGGCGTCACCACCCCACAAACAATGCGGGTCAGGGGATACTTCAAGAAGCTCCCTCTTACCATACTCATTGATTCTGGTAACACTCATAACTTCATTGACCCTCGAATTGCCAAATAGGCTGATTGTTTTGTCCATCCTTGCTCCAACTTTGAAGTCATGGTTGCCAATGGGGGCACCTTACCTTGCAAGGGGAAGTGTCACAATGTGCGTATCTCTATGGAAGATTATAACCTACGCTCCGACATGTTTGCCTTGTCCTTAGGCGGATGTGATGTGGTTTTGGGCGTTCAATGGTTACGCACACTTGGCCCCATCTTATGGGATTTTGCTGAACTTTGGATGCAGTTTAAAGTCAATGGGGCACAACACAAATTTAGGGGCTTACAACCAGGGTCTCTCTGCATCATCAGTTCACATCGCCTGGAAAAAATCCTTAAGAACAATTCACATGGTGTCATCGCTCAGCTCAATTCCATTCAGATGCACCCATCAACAGTCTCCACTACTTCCTTGGATAGATATGCAGGTGTCTTTGCTGAACCAATGAGCTTGCTGCCTTCAAGAGACCTTTCCGGTAAGAATGTAGCCACATCTACCTCTCAACAGGAAATGATGGCTATTTTGCATGCAGTACAGAAGTGGCAGCCATACCTATTAGGCAGTTATTTTTGCATCAAGACTGATCTCCCGAGTCTGGAAAATTTTCTGGAACAATGGGTCTCCTCCCCAACACACCTGCAATGGGTTATCCAACTCATGGGTTATCCCTATGTGATCACTTACAAGAAGGGTAAGGACAATATGGTGGAAGATGCTCCTTTTCGCACAATTGATGACCCAGTTTCTCTTACAACTCTTTCTCTGCTTGTTCCAAATTGGTTGCAATATGTTCAACAGGGCTATCTCTTCTATGAACTCCATGCTTCTTCATCAACAGGGCACTCTGGGTTCTGCAAAATGTATGACCAGGAACAATGTAACTTCTTTTGGCTGGGACTAAAAATGACAATTCAACAGATGGTGGCTAACGATGATACTTTCCAAGTCAACAAGGAGGAACCGACACTCCTTTCGGGATTGATCAAACCCTTGCCCATCCCTACTCAGCTTTGGCCAACTAATTCTATGGATTTCCTAGCAGCACTCTGGTGGTACAATACCACATCTCAAAGGACACCATATGAAGCAGTCTATGGACAAACACCGCCAGTTCTTCTTCCATACACCCTTAGCAGCTCCCCAGTTCAGGAAATTGACTCGGTTCTTCGAAACCGCGATCAGCTTCTTCTCATTCTGTAGGACAATCTTCACATGGCCAGAATTCGCCTGAACAACAAGCCGATCAGCACCGTTCTGAGCGCATTTTCCACGCAGCTGACAGGGTTCTTCTTCATTTACAGCCTTCCAAGCAATCCTCCTTGACACTCCAAAGGCGTCAGTGGCCCGAAATGCAAACCAAGGATGCTATCGGGGAACCACTCCTTCAGATTCTGCAGCAATTTCTCCAACCAAAGCTTTGAGGACAAAGCTTTTTCTAAGGGAGAGGGGATGTTAGGAACCTATGTCAACCCTTCTCTTTACTATGTTAGTATATTGTTGTTGGACGCATATGCTTTGTAAGTCGTCCCGTAGTATTTGTTGATCCGTAGTTTATATTATCCCATAGTATTGACCCATAGTATTGGACGCATATGCTTTGTAAGTCGTCCTGTAGTATTATATGTCCCATGGTTTTGACTCATAGTATTGGGCATAGACTTAGTATATAAGTGTGTGTTGAGGTCATTGAAGGCACCGTGAAGTTAATTGTATTGAGCTTGCTCAAAGGAGGTCGCCCCCTCGAAGTGGCCCATGATCAATATAAAAGCGATTCTGTTCTATTATTTCTGATATCTTGTGTATTTGCATTAATTAATTATTGCAAGTACATCACATCCACCTCGTAATGCTACAACCGAACCAACTAAGCCTTTCTAACCATTTATCAACGATCATCATTACATACATTAAAATAATCACAAGTGAGCACCATATCCAATAGTGAGTATTTTATATTTTATATTATCTTTCTATCTCTAACTTTGGGTCTAGGTCTAGATAACCTAAAACAAGGTAACGCATTTAACCATATCATTTTTTCCATTCCATTTGAACATTTTGGAGTTTATAAACATGATGTGTGTATTTTTTGAAAAACCTGGAATCTTTTAATGGAAAATGATAACATAAACTGAAAAAAAAAAAGACTTATTATTTAAACAAAATAATAAAAACTTTCATTATTTAAACGGAATAATAAAAAAATATCAGAAATCCAAAATGATAACATAAACTTAAAAAAACCTGAAAGTTGAAATGAAAAATTAAAGGATTTTGCTGAATCTTACTAGTAAGCTAGATGAAATCCAGAAATCGCAGCCTGGCAAAGATTAACATTATTGTTGCTACAAAAAAATAAATGAGTCTCGCTGGAGATCGGCTTCCAAAATGTTATTGGATCTCAACGTCCTGGGTTTTTGGAAACCATAAAAATGGGATGCAATCCTCCACTAAACATTCGGCAACAAAGCCCCAAACCAAGCCAGATTAGAATATTGTTTAGGATCTCTTGAAATCTATGGAAGAAGTCGTTCATGTATAAGAAGTTGAAGCCAAATTTTCTGGAACATAATACAGTATAAAGTAACAAAATGAAAATAAGAGAACCACACATGGTTCTTCCAAACATATATACACTTAGGTTTTAAAGGTTTTAAGCTCTATCCAAGAGAATAAATAACAGGCAAATTCAATTAATCAAAACCACTAGCATATAAACCAACTTTAATTGAAATAATAACAAGTGGTTTTGAAGAAATAAATTTCAAACCACTGACGTATAAACCAAATTTAATTGAAATAATAACAAGTAATAAATTTAATTGAAATAATAACAAGTGGTTTTGAAGAAATAAATTTCAAAAGAATAGTGAATGGAACAATACCTCCATCAACCTCTACAACTGTAGCAACTCTTATAACACAAATTTCTAGCAGACTCCACACGCACAGTCCTTGAGATACCTCTCCACCCACCAATGATCAAGTCTTGTAACAACAATCTCTAGCAATATCCACACACACATTCCTTGAGATACCTCTTCACCCACCAATGAGAAGTCCTTCTAGAAGCACAATGTGATATGATTCACCTCCCGGATTCAACAACAAGAAGGCGGAAAATGCTGTAGTTGTGAAGGATTTGCTTAAACACAGTTTGATTCTATAGTTTGGGGTAACTTTAAGGTCAAATTATTTTTGAGGGCAATGGAAAATGGTGGCTTCCGATTGGAATATAAGAATGTGCTGCAACAAAGACAAAATGGCAGCAAAAATATGCATGAATATTTAAAAAGGAAAATATGATTACTATGTTTGTAATATCAAATTCTTTCTGCAAACATGAACATGGCTGAAGAAAAGGAAAATGCATATAATGCATGAGAATACCTCACTTCCTTGGATCTCTTGCTTGTGCACAATACAGTTGGTACGAGGCCCTTTAGGCCTTCATTTGTAAAGCACCAATGATTTATTCACTCCCAGTTTATGTGATTATGTGCTTCCCAACATGATATGAATGTGTTTCTCCGTTCCCATGGCTTTCCAATAACTAGACCAGGTGGATTTGTTTGGCTGCTCTCCGTTGGCATATTCTTGGTACCTCCTTATGAAGAAATGTCATTCTTTCTCCCCTAAAAAAGCTTGCAATGAAAGCCAATCTACACATATACATACTTTTTAAAAGTCCTCATAAAGAGCATCAAAAGGCTGGCAATGGCGGTCCTCATTAGGTCGTCGTTGGAGTCCTTGTCGTCCCCTTAGAACGCGTAGGAAGGCTTCCTATTGGCCTTTCTGAAGGGATCCTTAGAGGGATCCAGCACCATTGAATGCAGCAGAGGCCATGTCCTCTTCAATCGGACTATAGAGTCTCTCACAGACTCCATTGGAATCTTTTGTAATGGGCTCTTTGAATACGTTGTAACTCGCCAGCATTCGCATTATTCTCTGGAGATTATCAACAACAGAAGAAGAATCTGGAGATTGAGATTGTAATTGTGATAATATGAAGCAGAGAGAGAGGTGTTGGCACCATTCTGCCAAATGATGTTTTCCACGTTTAGTTCAACTACTGAGTTGAGAGACATGGGAACGTTCAATTCCAAGCCATCTCCTATCCGCTGCCATAGCATGTGCTTTGCTACCCATCTCAACAATAATAGCAAGAACAATAGTTCCCTACTGCAACCAAATTATCGTCCTCCTGTTGTTTGTGCACTACGTCAGTGGTAGCAGAGTAGGGTTTGAGGTAGCGGATGGTAGAAATAAAGAACGCCATTGAATTGTGACAGGAAAGAATAGGGTACAAAGAACAGATGGGGTGAACATACACACCATGAAGCACCGCAAGGCAGCAGCATGTGAAGTTAACTTTGTGAACACGCTAGGAAGAATCACCACGCACGAAGAACCACATGGCATCATTTTATTGGAAGTATAGATGAGGAATCGTGACCAATTGCATAGATAGTATTTTGTTTAATGACGCTCAAGACATAATTATGAATTTCTATTTATATTTATATTTTAGATTAGAAATTAATATTTAATACTATTTTCATTGTTTATGAACTTATCTGACTTGTGTAGAATGAGATTAAATTTTGTTAAATTAAAGTGTAATATAAGATGAGTATAATAAAATGGAGTAATATGGTGCATTTTTATAGATTTAAATATTAAATAGGATGGACAATAAATATGTTATACCATTTAAAGAAAGATACTAATTTGATATATATATATATATATATATATATATATATATATATTCTTCAATTTTGATAGGTGAAATTGTAGTTTTAAGAAAAATGGATAAACACTTGATCTTGTAATTTTAAGAGAAATGGATAAACACTCGATCCAATATCTCTATGCAATGTTAACATATTTCAATTCAAAAATGTTAACCTCTAATTTGTAGCACCTTTAGATTATGTTTTGTGAAATATTTTATCTTTTAGTATGTTTGGCAAAACGAAAATAAATAAATACAACATATTTGAAAGCATTAAAACACTAAAAAAATGAACAAATTAATACAAAATGAACAAATAAATACAATATATTTAAACACTTTTGTAAATGAGGTGCTTACAACCCAGTATGAGGGAGATTGTGTAACGGATTTCACATGTCACATTTTCAAAAGTAATAAAATGTAAAAAGTAATAGTATGGGGGAGATCCTGTAACGGATTTCACATGTCACATGTCACATTTGTCACGTTTGTCATGTCACGTTACAACCCTACAGGATTTCACATGTCACATGTCACATTTGTCACGTTTGTCATGTCACGTTACAACCCAGTATGGGGGAGATGTTGTAACATTTGTCACATTTGTCACATTACGTTACAACCCAGTATGGGGGAGATGTTGTAACGTTTATCACATTTGTCACATTTGTCACATTTGTCACGTTACTTTTCCATGCCGGCTTATAACTTATAAAAAATCAAAAGTAATTAAAAATTTCATGTTCTCTCATAACTTATCAAAAATAATTAAAAAATTAAAAGAGAGGGATCCAATTTCTTGAGGGGTAATTTTTTTCTTAATGTGTAAAAAATTTAAGATAAAACAAAAAAATTACACCTCAAGAAATTGGATCCCTCTCGGTGCTTGATAGATCGAGGTTTGAGATGGATCTACGCTCATTATTATTTTAGTTTAGCAAAATGATTTAATTATATCATCAAAAATTTAAATATTGTAACTCTAACAACCCCTACATTTGAATGACACCTTAACTAAAGATAGAGAAACACAACACTTGAATTTAACAACACTTACAATGTAATGACACTTTTCATTGAAGTCAGAGAAGCATAACCAATCACATTTAGTTGGCATGTTGTATCATCCAAAATTCATAGTTTCTTTTACTTGATATTTTTTGTGTTTGCAACCAATAAAAGAATTGAGTAATAATATCCAACTACTTCACTTAAAAATCAATTTACTATTTTTTCTAAAAATATTTATAAAAAAATCAAAACAATAAATTAGTTTTACTAATAATTTTAATATATATATACATGAAAAGGGAGGTCAATCCCTACTACATTGTTAAATGTACATCATATGTCTCTTGTAGTATTTTCCAAACTTTAGACATAAATGGCGAATGTTGAATATAATGATTATATTGTAGGAAATATCCTTTAGTTGAATCATTATATTTTTGAAAATATGAATGTGTTGGAATAAAGCATAATGTTTATTTGCAAGTTTTTCACTATAAATTATATTAACAAATACAAAGAATTAAAGATATTTTATTTAATTCTATATTATATTTTTACAATTCACCATTATTATAGCATTATTTAATCATTATACATACATGCTTAAAGTTTAATGACATCCCCTCCTCCCCATTTCATCATATCTTCATTGGGTATCATACTTTGGAAATTAGATATAAAGTAAATCTAGCAACGAGTTTCTTCAACCACACGTTGAAGAATGAAATTATGGGTGCTACCACTGTTAACTGATACAATGACTTTCAGGTGTTTGATATAGCCAATCAATTTTAATGTCTAAGGTGTGGAGAAACTGGATAAGGCATGGTGATATTTGGAGTTCCTCCTCCGAGATGTATATATCGAGAGCATCTTCCAAAGGGGCACAACATCCTCCACATCAGATTTTGGTGGAGCCTCCATAGTGATTTCCTTAATCTGATTACAGATCTAAATATTAATATTAGCAACATTAAAACATAATCCATCTCATGAGAAACAATAAGAAATAGAAAAACTACCATCAACTTTATTATTGAGATTGGTGGGCCTTTTATAAATAAGGACTTCTTTAACATATCTTCTAGAAGTGTCCAAAAACTTAACTAACTAAACTAGATTACATTAAATGTTCACACAACATAGAAGATGGAGAGGGCGCCTCTTTGGGAAGTGTGCCTAGCTAACTTAGATTGTGAAAAGAAGGTTGCGCCCTATTTCCTAGACCAATTCTTTCCTGTTTAAGTTTGGAAGCATCCCTACTTCTACCATGAGATGAGGAAAAGTGTGTTGCAAGGCAGAAGAGGAGAACCACTTGGCTTCTACTGGTGGGTGTCCCTAGTGGCCCATAAGGTAGGAGATGTGTTGTTGTTGCCTAGTAGTTTTGATCCAGGTATCCAAAATTGTATCCTTGGCCAATGGAGGTTGACAATCCAAAATATTATTTGCGGGAAGATTAACATTGATTGGCTCTTCTAGAAGTGGGGGCTCAAATAACTTCATATTGTTCACATCGATAACATCATGAATACCCAACTGAGAAGGAACATCCAGTTAGTAAGCATTATCCCCAATATGTTATAGGACTGTATAAGGAACATATTTGAGTGGATGGATCTTGTGATGATGTTGGCCCTTAAATCGTTGTTTGTCTAGCTATAACCAGACATTATCCCCTATTTGAAAGAGTAATGGAGTATGATATGTCGATCTTGAGTCTTGGGTGGCTTGGAGAGTAGTTGAGCTTGTGCTTGCTTCTGTGCCAAATTCCAGATAAAGTGTTGCGTTGAATGTTATTCCCACTGGTGATGAGCAGATCCAGAGGGAGTAAGAGTAAGTGGCATTTCAGAGTGGGCTAAGGGATGATACCCAAAATATAATTCTAAAGGAGAGAAACAGATGGAAGAATGGATGGCTCGATTGTAGTTCTGTTGAATGACATGAAGGTAAGAGTCCCATTGCTAGTTTTTGGAAAAGTAAGTGCGGAGGAAATGAACCAAAGTACAGTTCACTACTTCAATATGACCATTTGATTGTGGTTGGAAAGTGGTGCGAAATCATAGATGATATCCAAGGAGAGACCACAATGTTTTCCAAAAGGAACCTAGAAAATGTGAGTCTCAATCAGAAATTATATTGCTAGGAAGGCCAAAATGTGTCCAGGGATGATGAAAGAAGAGATCATCGGTCTAAGAGGAAGAGGTGGTATTATGGAAAGGGATGAAGATGGGCATCTTGTAAAATCAATAGAAAACCACCCATATGCATCATGCTTACGCAAGGTTGGAGGAAACTTGCTCAGAAAATCCATGGAGATGGATTCAGATGGAATGGTGAGGGGTTGGTAAAGACCATGTTTGTGATTGGAGGGATTGCTTATCTACAAAGGGTGCAAGCATGACTAAAGTGTTGCACTTGCTTCTTCATGGCATACCAATAGAATTTGCACTAGAGGTTTTGGAGGGTCTTAGTGGTACCAAAATTCCCACCACAAGAAGAAGAGTGTGCCTCTTAAATCAACACCGGTTTTTCATCAGATAGCCAACCCTCTCGAATGGTATAACCCAATAAGGGAATTTGGTTCACTACTGTGGGATGAAGGCCGACCGGGAGAGCATTCCAAATAGGAGCAAAGTGAGGATCAAAAGCATAAAGATATTTTTAGTGGTTATAAGAATTTCTTGATTCACTATTTATTAACAATAAAAGTTAAAGTAGAACACTCATTTAGTGTGGTTGGTAGTGGGATCAATGTGTAATGTCCCCATTTTGATGCTTAGGATATTTTGGGCTATAATGTAAATATTGTATGCATATTATGTATGATTCCTAGTGTGGAGCTCAAGGCCAAGGTCCTGCTAGTGAACACTCAACCTTGAAGAGGCAAGTGTTTGATATTATGCTACCCATGTGCTAGTGAGCCACAGGAATTGTAAATATGCATTTTAATATAAATACCCACAACTAGCTATGCAATGCAACAAGAGATGGGGGGCATGATTTTACAAGGAATTGGGAGGGAAAACATTCAAACCCTTGGGTCAATCAAGTCAAACCAAGTGTCAATGAGATAACCCATAAAATCCTCAACTACCCATGTTGAATTTTGTACCCAATCATTCATTTCTCCCAAGAGTTGGGTGAAATAGTTAATGCCTTAGGAAATGGGAGGTATGGCTGTCCAAATTTGGGTATGGAAAAGCCACCCTGAATGGAAAATCATGTTTGGCTTCCTTGGCAAGAAAAGAGCCACGAAATTGCTCCCCAATCCATTCTTCACCCAACAGTTTTGCTCTCTCACGAGTTTGGAGCTTCCTGGGCGTTTTCCTCCATGGTTTTTCAGTGTTTTCCTTCATTCTCAGCTGGGAGAAGGGAGTTTTTGTGTTATATTCCAGTGGGGAAGAGGGGGAATCAAATTGGGGTTCCATAGAGACTGTTTTGGCTGTTGAATGCTTAGATAGTTGGGGGAGAAATCGATTTCCTCCCTGTGATTGTTTTTCCCCATCCCATAATCCGTTTTTGGATGAAAACGATTTGGGGAAAACCCATGGCCATTTTGTTTGTAAATCCCATTGTTTAAAATGTGTATCCATGCCCAATGTTTGTGCTTGTTGTGTGGGAAAAGAGTATGTTGGGGTATGGGTTATGGGTATCTATTGCTTTGGCTTGAGCTTGAGTGCAAACATCCATAAATGAATAGGATTCAGATTTAGCCTGATAAACCCAGCTGTGGACTAGCTTGGCTTAGATGAAATGATTATTTGGTTGTGTATGAGCATGGATGTCCCCTTTTCCTTGTAGAAATCATGCCCAGCTCGGGGGTGGTCTCTGAGTGTTGAAATAATACAGCTGGGTAGAGACCCATGGTTGGGTGGAACGTTGCAGCGACATAGCTAGTTGCTTGGGACAATTGCACAATGAATATGAGTATATTCTTATATGTATTTAATTCTACAATGTTTCAATTTGATGATTGTATTGATATGTTGCATGCATATGAAATGTGTGTGGGTGATTTCTTTATTCCGCTGTGCATGTTTGCTTGATTCGCATCTGCACACATTTGTTTTTATGAATCTAATGAATCAGACTGAGTTTTATGAAAAGCCCCATAGATTGGCATCATGTTCCCTTTCTTGAATTTGGTCTGTGGGAGGGGACATTACACAATGCCACAATATATCACATAGAGAAGATGTTTTAGACATATCTTACACTTTGCAAATTACAACAAAATTGCAATAAGAGAACATGAACAATTGATTAGAAATTGCAATTTAATGAATTGATTGAATATTAGATATTGTAGTTTCAACCATTATAACAACAATTCCAGGATCATAGAAATTGCAATTTTAACATTGAGAAAATAAAATTACAACAATTTTTATAATTTTGAGAATCATATATTGCATTTTAATGAATTAGGAATTACAATTTTAGCAATCATAAATTGCAATTTCAACAAGTACATATACATAATTATCAATCATAAAGTGATTTAGGAGAAATTCACATTTTTTAAAGGAAATGTGACATTTCAATAATTGATTGATTGTTATTTCATGGTGCCTATGCATGCGAAGCTATTTTTAAGGCCCGAAGTTGTTAATATAGAAATTGCAATTTAACCAAATGATTGATTGATTGATTGTTATTTCATGGTGCTTAGGCATTGAAGCTATGTTTAAGTCCCTAGGTTGTTATTTCAGTCCCTTAAAAAATCTAAGGCCTTAAGGCTATTGTTTACCTACCATATGATGAAGGCCTTGAGACCCATCCATGGTATGTGAAACATCATAATAGCATATAATTAAAAAATCTCGATCTCAAGCACCATGAACGAATCCTAGACACATTGAAATGAGCTCTCACCAAGGGATCCTTGTCGTAGGAGTTGGACATATGTTCCATTAAGATGTTTCACACACTGTGGATAGGTCTTGAGGCCTTTACCATAGTTGTGGTAGGGAAATAATAGCCCTAGTCCCTTAAGGTCTGGCTTAAGTGACCTATTTCCTAGTACCTCAAAAACAAAGGACTTAATCCCTAATTAAACCTTCTCGATATCAAGCACCATGAACAAATCCTAGACACAGTGAGACAAACTCCCACCAGGGTATATTTTCCCTATGAGTTGGAAATAGGTGCTATTAAAATGTTATTGGAAAATCTACCGAAAGAATACTTAAGGCGTGATCTCTGTAATGTCCCTTATTAGGAATTTTATTAAAATTGCAATTTTCCACTTTTTTCCTTGGTTCGACCTTTGACTAGTTTCGATCTCTAGGTCCCAAATTTTCCCAAAATGATCCCAAATCTTCTGAGAAGGTATATGAATGATATTAGAACATAAATATGTGTTTCAGGGATGCCTTTGTACCTTTAAAACACTTCTGCAAATACTCTTTCAATTCTGGTCAATGTAGGTAACTTTACTAGTGATTTCCCTTTGACTAGTATTGGTCTCTAGGTCTCAAATTGACTCCAAATGCCTTCAAATATTTAAGGAAGGTTTATGAATGATATTAGGAATTGAATATGATGTTCAGGGATAACATATGGCCACCAAAAGACCTCTGAAAACTCTCTTAATATTTTGGACCAAGTATGCAATTTTACAAGTAATTTGGGGTTCAAATCCCCCTAAGGTAAGTACTGAAAATGGCTTCCCAAATGCCTCCAAACCCACTCAAATTTATGAAAAGAGGTAATTAATGTGTTAATTATGTTATTAAGGTCTCATATGCACCATTAATGGTTTATTACAACTGTTCTCACCCTCTCCCATTCAACTGCAAAAATCCCCAATTCGACCCTTGGGGAAATGGCACTATTTCTTCTCCCAATGCAATTAAACTGAGTAAAAATGCTTCAAATGCTCAAGTACAGTACATGAAACTTGTATAAGACATCCATATCAGTATATTTATCACAAATATATCAGAGAATCATCCATTCATTCGAAATCATCATCAATACATTGGCTCACAACAAGGTAGTGGGGAAATGGCATTGTTCTTCCATTAAAAATGAGATTTATACATTTCTACTTGGAATTTCGACCTGAAACTTTTTGGAGGTGAATAAAAGAGTATTTAATTCATATTAAAAAATAAATGGGGCATTAGAAGCTCCCCCAAAGAGTACAATATCTCACCAAAAACGCCCTCCCTCAAGGATCAAGAATATGCCATCAAAACTGGAAATGGTTGAAGGAGCGAGCTGCAATAGAAGAAACCATGAGCTTCCCTGTAGATTACACCTGCAAATAAAGACTCCATTAAAGCTCCAAATGAAAGGTCTGAATGGCCTTTCCAATTGTCAACTTGGATGGGAATCTTTCACCCTCGAAATTGGCTAAGGCAAGAAACTAGTCATCCACTAGCTCTCCCTCTTCACAATTGCAATTGCAAATTCTACAAATGATCAAAATCCGGTTTCATTCTTTGTTATTGACATTTATAAAGTTCTAATGTCCTCCATGGGTCGAATTCCTTCCAAGAGACTCATGCCAACTCAAGTTGGGAAGAGATTCCAAAGAACGCCACTTGTACAACAATTCCTAGTATCCCACTTCCACCAAATCACATGTGGAAGAATCTTAGCTGCCCTAACACCCTTGAGCGCCCTCTTGGAGTCTATTTTTATCCCTGACATGTCATATATGTCATATTTCAGCCTTCAGGTCTGATTTGTGTCATAGGTGTCATAGCATCTTCATTATTGTTGTCATAGAGCTAGGGAATCTAGCCCAAGTGTCTCACTAGCTCCAAATTGCCTCTTCCTCTTCCATGGGAGTTACTCTTCCTCTATATTTCGACCTTGGATGAGTCATGCAATGAATAATATCTTTTGGACTCCCCCAAGTATGTTACCATTCACCTTGAATTCGAATTGGTGAGAGAATGATGCCAAATGTAGTGGGGAAATCTAGCCATATGTGGGTCCCACTTCCTCCATGTGTCTTCATGATGAAATGCCACTTTTATTTTCACTTGTATATATTTATTTAGATCCTTTATTAAATATTTATGCCATTCTAAAGTTCAAACATCATTTACTATCCCCATTATTCCAAATCCCAAAGCTTCCACCCCAAACCTAGGAAACTAGTAATTTTCCTCCTTGGCAATTATTTGACCTTTAGCATCAATTTGACAAACTCTAATGAATAGAGCCAATGTGATTAGGCCATTGTGACCCAATGCAAAATTTGGGACATGACAAATCCTCCCTTCCCAATATTGCTTGTCCTCAAGCAATTTTAAATGTGGGTGTTGAAGAACCCGCTTTCTGTATAATTCTTTGAAGTTGCCATTGAATTGCCCAACCTTGAGTCTTTGAGTTTCCATGGAGATTTTAGAGAGGAACCACCATGCTTGCTGCTGCACTACTCTGATTAAAATCACTTTATTAAGTGGGGAATCCATCTCCCATACTGCTTGCTTCCCCAAAAAATATGGAACCAATGAGATAAAAATTATTCCAGGGTCCCATTGCTTGTATTGCACCCCAACAATTAAAAGTGCTCTCCAACCCATACCATCAGATAAGAGGATTCCTGGATCCCATTTTCTTGTATGCATTCTTCCAAACATCATGAGTACAAAATATATATCATCAAAGTACATAACAACATAATGAAAATGTACATAAAGGAGATGCTTCATCAAAGAGTCATGAAAGTGCTTATACCTCCAAGCATGTAGACCACCATTTTCCAAGTGCATACAATCTTCAAGTGACCCATCAAATCTGCTCCAATGACATAGGTGAGGATCCCATGTCCAATAGTGCTGCTCCAAGAGAATGTGATATGCATCAAAATATTCAGCCATGCATTCTTTCATCCAAGAAGTGAATGAAGAATCTCCACTAAAATCTGAACCAAATAATGAGCAGGAAAAACAAGGAGAATTCAAAGGACTCAAAGAAGTCTCATCCATACATCCATGAGGATATGTATCATCATAAGGTAAAGCAATATTCTGCTTCAATTCTAAATAATGAGGTTCTCTATTCATGTCATCATCAAAAGGAGAGGTAGGAGTTTCATACCCCTCATGTGGCACCACTAGGAAAAAACCTTTCACCCAATTTTCATCCCAAAGTGATGTGGCTGGAAAAGAAGTGTGGGGTGAGGAATTATGAACCAACTTTAATTCTTTACAACTCTTACCCATTGAAATATTTAATTCATCTTCTCCATAATTGGTTGGTCCAACTATTGTGAGATCATGTACCTCTTCCAAGGTTTTGCAACTCTCTCCACGAGGCAACTCATAATTCCTTTGAACAAGGACAAGTGCTTGTCCTTCTTCTTGTTTTAGTGTAGTATCTTCAAGAACCTACATATCAACATGTACCTCATGTTCCACAATTACATTAGGTTCCTCTTTTGTGGCATAAATTGTTTCATCCTTTTCCTTGAAAAGAGAACCATTGCTCATTACTTTTTCCGAGTTGCTTCCAATTCCACTAAGCAACAATCTGAACTCTTGAAAGTATTGTCTCCACTTGTCTTCAAAGGATGGCTCAAGTAATTTCCTAAACTCCTCATTCTCCTTTAAGGTTCCTTTCTCATCCTTACTCATGGTGACCAATGAATGCACTTCTTCTCCTACTTCTTCCCTTTCACCAAAGTACATCCAGTTTCAGTTTCTAAGGGTGGTGGCTTATTTCTTTGACTCCTGGTATTCATTAATGTTCTACCACATCAGGTGCCAAGACCATGCTTTGATACCACTGTAATTTCCCTTATTAGGAATTTTATTAAAATTGCAATTTTCCACTTTTTTCCTTGGTTCGACCTTTGACTAGTTTCGATCTCTAGGTCCAAAATTTGCCCCAAATGATCCCAAATCTTCTGAGAAGGTATATGAATGATATTAGAACATAAATATGTGTTTCAGGGATTCCTTTGTACCTTTAAAACACTTCTGCAAATACTCTTTCAATTCTGGTCAATGTAGGTAACTTTACTAGTGATTTCCCTTTGACTAGTATTGGTCTCTAGGTCTCAAATTGACTCCAAATGCCTTCAAATATTCAAGGAAGGTTTATGAATGATATTAGGAATTGAATATGATGTTCAGGGATAACATATGGCCACCAAAAGACCTCTGAAAACTCTCTTAAGATTCTGGACCAAGTATGCAATTTTACAAGTAATTTGGGGTTCAAATCCCCCTAAGGTAAGTACTGAAAATGGCTTCCCAAATGCCTCCAAACCCACTCAAATTTATGAAAAGAGGTAATTAATGTGTTAATTATGTTATTAAGGTCTCATATGCACCATTAATGGTTTATTACAACTGTTCTCACCCTCTCCCATTCAACTGCAAAAATCCCCAATTCGACCCTTGGGGAAATGGCACTATTTCTTCTCCCAATGCAATTAAACTGAGTAAAAATGCTTCAAATGCTCAAGTACAGTACATGAAACTTGTATAAGACATCCATGGCAGTATATTTATCACAAATATATCAGAGAATCATCCATTCATTCGAAATCATCATCAATACATTGGCTCACAACAAGGTAGTGGGGAAATGGCATTGTTCTTCCATTAAAAATGAGATTTATACATTTCTACTTGGAATTTCGACCTGAAACTTTTTGGAGATGAAGAACAGAGTATTTAATTCATATTAAAAAATAAATGGGGCATTAGAAGCTCCCCCAAAGAGTACAATAGCTCACCAAAAACGCCCTCCCTCAAGGATCAAGAATATGCCATCAAAACTGGAAATGGTTGAAGGAGCGAGCTGCAATAGAAGAAACCATGAGCTTCCCTGTAGCTTACACCTGCAAATAAAGACTCCATTAAATCTCCAAATGAAAGGTCTGAATGGCCTTTCCAATTGCCAACTTGGATGGGAATCTTTCACCCTCGAAATTGGCTAAGGCAAGAAACTAGTCATCCACTAGCTCTCCCTCTTCACAATTGCAATTGCAAATTCTACAAATGATCAAAAGCCAGTTTCATTCTTTGTTATTGACATTTATAAAGTTCTAATGTCCTCCATGGGTCGAATTCCTTCCACCCATGGAGGAATTTCGACCTAAAACTTTTTGGAGATGAAGAACAGAGTATTTACTTCATATTACAAAAGAAATGGGGCATTAAAATCTTCCCCAAAGAGTACAATAGCTCACCAAAAATGCCCTCCCTCAAGGATCAAGAATATGCCATCAAAACTGGAAATGGTTGAAGGAGTGAGCTGCAATAGAAGAAACCATGAGCTTCCCTGTAGCTTACACCTGCAAATAAAGACTCCATTAAAGCTCCAAATGAAAGGTCTGAATGGCCTTTCCAATTACCAACTTAGATGGGAATCTTTCACCCTCGAAATTGGCTAAGGCAAGAAACTAGTCATCCACTAGCTCTCCCTCTTCACAAATGCAATTGCAAATTCTACAAATGATCAAAAGCTGGTTTCATTCTTTGTTATTGACATTTATAAAGTTCTAATGTCCTCCATGGGTCGAATTCCTTCCAAGAGACTCATGCCAACTCAAGTTGGGAAGAGATTCCAAAGAACGCCACTTGTACAACAATTCCTAGTATCCCACTTCCAACAAATCACATGTGGAAGCATCTTAGCTGCCCTAACACCCTTGAGCGCCCTCTTGGAGTCTAGTTTTATCCTTGACATGTCATATATGTCATATGTCATCCTTCAGGTCTGATTTGTGTCATAGGTGTCATAACATCTTCATTATTGTTGTCATAGAGCTAGGGAATCTAGCCCAAGTGTCTCACTAGCTCCAAATTGCCTCTTCCTCTTCCATGGGAGTTACTCTTCCTCTATATTTCGACCTTGGATGAGTCATGCAATGAATAATACCTTTTGGACTCCCCCAAGTATGTTACCATTCACCTTGAATTCGAATTGGTGAGAGAATGATGCCAAATGTAGTGGGGAAATCTAGCCATATGTGGGTCCCACTTCCTCCATGTGTCTTCATGATGAAATGCCACTTTGATTTTCACTTGTATATATTTATTTACATCCTTTATTAAATATTTATGCCATTCTAATGTTCAAACATCATTTATTATCCCCATTATTCCAAATCCCAAAGCTTCCACCCCAAACCTAGGAAACTAGTAATTTTCCTCCTTGGCAATTATTTAACCTTTAGCATCAATTTGACAAACTCTAATGAATAGAGCCAATGTGATTAGGCCATTGTGACCCAATACAAAATTTGGGACATGACAATCTCCCTAGCTCAACGTAAGTCTAGAACAAGTGAGACAGAATATGAAACAACTTTCCTAGATCTAGTTAAAGATCGAGTAATTAGATGTCTTACCTCTAGCTTGTAGATCTTTCTCCTTGATGTTGTTCCAAACTCCATGGTCTTTAGATCTCAGCTGCAAAACCTGTCAAGTCATACAGAACAATACAAGCAAGTAAAATGAATCTAAATAGTAACATATCAGTAAACAGTTAAGTAGGTAAACTACACAAAACATCATTAACACAACAACATTTGGTGGAAAGCGTTTATATTACTGTATTAAAGAAGGGAAGTACAAAGAGTGGGACGATTACAACCAAATATTAACGTCACAATCATCCTCCAACAAGCCAATGCCAAAGCCTCCAAAGGAAGTATAGGTCTCCCAAGATATGAGTAGAGATCTCCTAAGCTAATTTCACCAGCATGCAAGTACTATAGACTTCCTCCCTTTGGAATTGGAATGAGCCTCATATATATAGGACTAAGAGGATAGGGTAGGTTGAGATATAGTGGGAGAGGGTTAAGAGATCCTCCCAAAGGGATAGGGAACCGAATTCCATCTCCCCTATAGGCTAGGGATAGAGATCCACATCACACACCTTCGAGAATGAGCTCGAAGATGCCCTTTTATCCATTTAACTGACATCGTCGCACGCTGCATGAGGGTGACCTGCGACATTGTAGGTTGCACAAAGGTGACATGTGACAACCTCACTAAACCTAATAGAAATAGGTCAGTATCTCTTCCAAGTTGATAACTTAGTCAAAGGAACTTCATGGATGTTTACATTGAGTATTATGATGGGAATATTTAGGTGTAACAGAATGCCCCCCAAAGCATGAAGATGTTAGAACTTGACAGGTGAAATGCTTTAACAGAATGAATTGGAAAGGACTTATTGGATGGAGGACGTTGCTGCAGTACAACTAACTCTGAGAACACAATATCGTATGACTCACAACATGGCTGCTGACCAATACATTGCAGATCCATAGTAGTGATGATCGACTGAACACAATCATGGATACTAGGCACAAGCGTAGATCCACGATGAGATGATAACATAGCCACGACCAATACAAAATTGGATCCGTGTAATATGACTCAAAACGATCTCCATCACAACCTAGGTAAAACAGGACTCCCTAGGGTCTTCAAGTCGAACCCGCAATGATACGAATCGATCCATGTGATTACAAATGTCTTGACGTCGAACATGGTAGAAACCACTTGATTACCGGTCATTCATATATACCGTTAACAAGCACGAGGGAAATCACCATTAATGTCAATGATCCACAAGGTATCACAGTACATATCATCAAGCGCGAATAAATGAGTTGAAGTCGAACGCTAGATGAAATCTTTCAATCAAGAGTTAATGATGTAAACTCATGTCGAAAGTGAGGTAACCTGCCATTGAGGCATGCAGGCCCAAGGTACTTTATTGGTTCCTAAGTTCAATCCTAGGATGATGATTTGAAGTCGACGAGGATGGACACGTCAAAGGAGGGCCATAATGAATCCCCCATCATCGACACAAAAATCGATAACAGATGTTTGGAGTAGATCGGATGGTACAGTAACATGCAAGACTGACTCAGAATAGACCGACATGGTAGAAAGCGTAACGACTGTAGATAATGAGAGGTGAATGTGTTCTTGAACATGGGCATGGCATGACTTGGCAGTATTGACATGACGAGAATGACACAAACTCCTAATGAAATTGATGATGGAAGTATTCTTTGGATGACTGTTGGTTAAAATTAATGATACCTAATTTACCTTGATTTAATTGTCAACCAGGGTACATAAACTTTGAGCTGCTACACTATATGTGTAGGCAAGATGGTTTTAATGCTTGGCTGACAGAAATGCTAGTCTACAGCAATTTATAGCAAAAGGTAACTATAGTAATTTTTGAAGCAAACCTAATCTTCTAAAGAAACACTAACTACAACAATACTTCACAACAATATTAAACTACAGTAGAACAACCTGCTAAGAAATTAAACAAATCCTTGAACTACAACAATCTCTTAAAGCAATTGACAGTCTCTACAGCAATCTTAAGCTATAGTAACTACAGTTTACTTTCAAAACAATCAACCTGCTAAGGAAATAAATTATCTGCTAAACACATATGCTCAATTGATTTCAATATATCTAAATTCCAATTAGTAACTCTGCCAAGTATAATACTTCAATCCACACAAACACTCCTAGAATCACTGCTGAGATAAAACCTGTTAACTTATTCACAAGCAGTTCATCAAAGGCAAGTCGGTTTACTGCTGCTGTACTATTCTTGAGTTTTGTGTATATAAATGCACATAACAGAATGTTGGAATTTTCAGAAGATGCTCACCATCGAATAATAGAACTGTTCAGGAAGGATTCAGAAAATATATATTATGAAGCTAATGTTCAACCCTAGGAAACAGCGCTGTAAACTATAATTTTCTTCATTCAATGCCAAATCTCAACTCCTATTTAGTTATTAACAAACCCTAAATATTTGATAAATCAATATATCCAAACCCTATACTACTGCAATCTTTGTTAAATCCCCACACTGCAAATGCAAATCTATCCTACAGTTTGTGAGCTCAAAAGTCGAAAGAAATGGAGCTATGCTCTAACGTTAATAGTAAGAGGCAATATGAAATGCACTCTGTTCTCCTCAGCAAGTCGATTCCTCAGTAATTGAAATCAAGCTCATTACCAGTTTGCCAACATTACAATTCATACTGGAAATCAAAAGGAAAATTGAAATACACACCATTTCTCCATCTATTCTACAATTTTGCAAATTCGATAACAAGAGGGATTATAAATCAATCCTGTAACCATTCGGTGATCACTTCAATACTGGTGGTAAAGGAAAGGTAAAACTTCAATCCACTCCCAATCTCATTAAATCGATTCTATGATGGATCCAATCAAAACTATCACACATTTCATCACTACCTTAACCATTAATAAACAACTCACATTAAAAACCAAGGAAGATCTTAAATACAGATCACTCGTAAGTCTATTCTCTGCGCTAAATCAAAATGAAAATGCAATTAACTAATAACCTGCAGGTACACATTCTATTTCCACTCACAGATAAGCAAAACCATTACTATTCCATAAAACACTACCAAAAGAAGAAACCATTACATCTATTACTGTCAAATGTGCAATGCTAGAATACCAGGGGTAGGTGTTGAAGGGGGCCCTGCCCTCAACGCCTTCCAGTCTTAAATCAAAACTTAAAGGAGATAAATGTTGATTATATTGATGAATTCAAGTGTTACAATCTTCTCCGAGTATCCTCCTTCTTTAGGGTTTCAAGTATCATTTTATAATGAAAATACAAAGTGAAATCGTCCTTGAAACAAGGATCGATATAGCTAACTACCCTACAGCTATCTTGGCATATCTGAGCCAAAGATGGGAGCTCAAATCCCCTGAAATCCACATGATACTAAAGCGGGAAAGCAACAGCTCCTCAAACATAGGACATCCACGAAACAACAGCTGAGGGATCTTCATAAGAAACTTAAAGGTGAGGTGAAACGCACCCATGGTGGATCGAATCCCCCAAAACGTTGCATAAATCTTCCTTCAACGCCGAGACAGGTATGAAGTCGGGTAGCAAAAGACCCCTGCATAAAAGAAAAACAAAGCTTATTATTTGACCTTTCATCAAATGAAACCTAAAATCCCAATCATATGCATAAAACAAGGCAAAGTAACAAACAAGCAATTAAAAATCACTTACCATAGCTTAGCAATGTTGACCTCCAAAAAGACATAATCAGATACAACAAAACTGATTATTATTTCATTCCATAAGACTTTAAGCTAGAGAACATTATACTGAATAGTCAAAATAAGGAACCAACAATGACCCAAAGGAGTAACAAGACTCAAGAAGTGGGAAAAACTCGAGGACAAATAGATGACCCAAGTACTGTATGCGAACGCAAATGAGAACCATGTTCAAGAATGACTAAGTACTAGCACTGGTAAGGGTGTAATACAAAAAATTTCCTTTTTCCCCATCATGATTGATGAGTGCCCCATGTGTTTTTGACGAGCTTGATGAGGGTAACCAGATGCTCGGTATATCCACTACAAGATTTGAACCCAAAATCCGATGAGAAAATTCGATGACCTCCGACAAAAAGGACTGTGTCATCGGATTTCACCTTAAAAATTATAAAATTTGATTTTTTTTCTTAAATTGATAGAAGGACCCGTCGGATATCCGACGAGACCCCTGGAATATCCGACGGCCTTGTGGATATCCGACGGCTCTATGGATATCCGACATCATGTTAAGACCTAGGTCGTCGGACATCCGACGTCTGTTGAAACTCAAGGATGTCGGATATGCGACACCAAATCACCAACGGTAACTAGGTTCTAGTCATTGGATATTCGATGGACCAATGACTTTTAAAATCTATAAATATCGAAACATTCCGACATGTTTTCCATATAAGCGACGGTTTGCGGAAGTTTTTTTATTCGGCGGATTGTTTTTCAATATTTCCATTGTTTTTGTCATTCAAGTGAGCGAAGTGTGGAGCTTCATTTTCTAAGATCAATAATCTTCATTGAAGCTCTTTATGACAAAATGTCAACTGGCAATATTCTTGATCCAAACAAACAAAATCGACAATTGCTTGCTAGATTGTGGGAAGGAGTTGAAAGAAGGGGTGATGGGAAATGCTATTGTCCATGTAGTCAATGCAGGGGCTTTAAGAGGAGAAGAATTTTGATCACAACAACCACAAATCATTGTAGGGAGCATGGGCACGCTGAGGGGGGACATGAATACCATCCATTTGTATGTTTTGCATTATATATGTTTTTATTTTGATTGCTTTTGTAAATTTATGTATTATTTTAATATTTCTTATATTAACTTATATATCTATTGATCGTGGTTTCAATAGATGGGGACTAACATGGACAGTAAATATTATTTTAATATTTAATATTTATTATAACTTTTTTCCTTTTGTGCATGTTGAATCTAGGGTATAGTAGAATAACTCATTTATTTGTTCATTAGTGAGAATGACCCACTCACCGGGGAAAGCACTTAACTCTCTAGATTTGTGACACTTTCCATCATGATAATATAAATAACGACTATATTGGCATGTTGTAATTTCTCTTATATTTTCTCTATAGAAACCATAACATTGTTTATCTTACCTTAGTGGACAGTATGAGAAATTTTGAGTTATTTTTTAGTAGATTTGCTAAGTAATTGGGTCAATTATTATGTCTCTTGGATAGTTTGGATGCACCTATTTGACCAACACTAGTACAATTGGTCATTGTTCTTTTCATCCCAACAATACAAAATTTGTTACATTTTAAATGTATCACATAAATTTGTACATTTTGCGTTTGAATTTATTATATTAACTTTTATCTATTGATTGTTTCATGTAATTATAAAGGAAAGACATCCTACAGCATATCGTCCGGAGGAAGTGCTTCCAGAACAAGTACCGGAGGAACATGGAGCTATGAATATTAATGGAGAACAAGTTAATGATCACATTGAAGAAGATGATCATACTGATAACATAGTTGAAGATGATGTTACAAATACTTTGATCCATGATTCATTTAATGTTGGAATGGATGATGATGATGATGATGATCATGAAAATGATGAACATTTTGATGATATTCATGATATACCTCTTCTTGATAAGGAATACGAACCCCTTTATGAGGGATCCAAGACAAATCTGCTCTCTACTATATTCTTGATAATGAACTTGAAGGTTATGAATGGTCTTTCAAACATATCAGTCACATAGATGTTAAGGTATGCAATATATCCCATCACAAAATATATATGATTGTGTATTTTATTGTTAATTCATATATAAGTCAACTTATTACGGATGAAATTTGTTTCATTAATATTATTTCTATATTATATTAACTAGATTTTTATTTTAATTTGTTGTAGCATGATAGGTGAATATTTGTTACCATCGTCAAATATTTTACCTCGCACATATCGAGATTTATCTGCCATCATGAAAGAAATTGGAATGCGGTATGAAGCAATTCATGCATGCCCTAATGACCATGTTCTATATTACAATCAGCATGAATTTGCAACAGAATGTCTTGAATGTCATATCAGTAGATATCGCACAAATCAAGTAACTAAAAAGGTGCCTCGCAAGGTTCTACGTTATATTCCCATTATTCCACGTTTGCAATGATTGTTCAGGTGCAAAAACATAGCACATTTTATGGATTACCATGCACAGAATAGAAGTCAAGACGACATCATTCAAATGCCTGTAGATAGGTCTACATTTAGAGATATGGAGGAAAAATGGCCTCGCTTTAAAGAAGAACCTCGTAATCTTAGGATTTCTTTGGCAGCAGATGGTAATCCATTTGCAGAGATGAGATCTGTTTACTCTGTGTGGCCTATTTTTGTTATCAACAACAACATTCCTCCATGGTTGACAATAAAGAGGGAGCAAATAATGTTGTGGATGATTGTTCTAGGTACGAACCCTACAGTCTTTTTTTTAATGTAGTGGTATCTCATTTGTCGTATTTTTGTCGCATAATGTCATATATATATTTAATGTTCTTCTATTGTGCAATATGGTTTAATATATATAATCTAAATGGTACGTCTCATAATTATATTTTTTATATGTTCAAATCAATCAGGTATGTACCAAGTCAAAGATATGAATGTATATATTGAACCTCTTATTGATGAGCTACTGAAGTTATGGAATGGCATCACTATGTATGACGTATCTAGACCAATATGACAAAGGCAATTTAAATTCCATGCAATGCTTGTATGGACAATACATGATGCCCTAGGTTTAACCCATTTTTGTGGTATGTAATTATAAGTTCCACTTTATTTGCAAAAAATTATACAAACTACTGGTTAATATACTATGCACGCATATTTTTCTAAATAATCCAGTCATTTTGTTTATAATTATAATTGACATAGATATTCCATCTATTTATGTAGGTCTTCAGACAAAGGGGAAATTTGCATGTCCAGTTAGTGGTCCTAAGATCAAATCTCGTCATTCAAAAAGATTAGGAAAGGAGGTGTTTGATGAGTATAGGCACTTCCTCTCTAAGAATCACAGGTACAGAACTACCGAAAAACATATGTTTAATGGCAAGCAAGAGATTGCATTAAAACCGCAGAGAATGACACCTCACCTATGGAAGTTGCAATATAATAGAAATCATCAAGGTATGTATAATGAATCATCGTATATGATATGTTATATTGTATTTTTTTATATTGTGTGTTGTTTACTATAATTGACATTGATTTATGTAATTTTATGATTGTTGTTCATGTGATCATGAAGGCATTAATGGGCTTCCACGAGGAATGAAAAGTTATCCTAGACAATTTAGTAGGTTTCCCTACTATGAGCACCTACAAATTGCTCATCTATTTGATACAATGCATATTGGAAAGAATGTGACCGAAACATTATGGCAAATATTGGATGGATGAAGTGATAAAGAAAAAATTGTCAAAATTTGCAAAGACATCTAAGATAGCAACCATGCAATGAAAGATGTCATTCAATTTCATAGCAACGGAGAGATAATTAATATAAACTCACTTCCATGGATATTAACGGACCAGCAAAGTAATGTTGTAAAAGAAGTCATTCGAAAAATTAAATTTCCCACCGGATTTTGTGCGAACATGAAGAATATCATAACAAAGAAAGGTGATTTCGTTGGGGTGAAAACTCACGATTGGCATGTCTTCATGAAGGTAATTATTATGGTATGGATTTAATTATTTTTTTTTCTATTCCAGTGAATATGGTTGGTATATTGTTTGTTTGTCTACTCGCTGTTGATAAAATGAAACGATTTGTATATTATTGTTACAGTATGTTCTACCTCTCTCTATCCCAGACAACTTCGACAACAATGTCAAGCAAATAATATATAGTCTCGGGAAATTATGAGGTAAGTGGTGATTTTTTCCATGCACTTAGTGTTTGTTTAATTCAACATAGAACTTATATTTGATTTTCGTTATGTAATTCATGTAACGTAATATACTGTTTTTTTCCTTTAATATCTTGATTTGGTTGTCATGTCACTTGTAGATGGTTGTCATCTAAATAATTCCATAATGAAGACATAAAGTATTGGAGGAGAGAAATTCCTTGTCTCATGTGTGAAATGTAGAAGCATCTACCTTCGGCATTTTTCAATGCACAAGAACACTACCTCATACACCAAGTTGAGGAGATTGAAATGTGCGGACCTGCACACTCAAGGTCCATGTGGATGGTTAAGAGGCACTTGAAATTTATGAAGGGTTTGGTCAGACAACGAGCATATGCTAAGGGTTCTATGATGGAGGGATATATGGTATACCAAAACATGCTATATATTAGTGAATATCTTCCTAAATTAGTAGAAATGCTCAATTTACGTCGCATTTGTGATCTGGAATCCAATAAGAGTTTCTAAGGGGAGTACCCGAAGGGGAAAGGTAGATCGAGGAAGGTGAAAGGTAATATAACACATTTGACTAGTGACTTTTATGTATATATAATATCATACATATTCTATTTTTATATTCAGTATTTTGCATCAATTTAGAGTGTAATATACTTAATTTGTTAAGTTACTATACATTTGTATTGAATTTTAATTTTATTGTCATCAAACAATTGGTCGAGAGTGGGATGCAATTTATTTATACATCGCAAACAATCTTGACTGGATGAAGGTATGGATTGAACGATGTGAACAATCTGGTCATGGAATATCATGGGAAGGTGTGGCTTCATTGGTTAAAGCTGCACATCGCAATGGAGACACCAATCTAACACAAAGGGAAATCGATTTAGAAATAGGTTTAAAATATAAGCAGGTAAGCATATTAATCATCCACACTATTTTTTTTTTGTAAAAAATAATGTCGTTGTACGTCACACTGATTTTTTTCCTTGTATGGCATTATAAACATGCACTAGTTAATCATAAATATTGGATCATTATGTAATCTTTTCCTGTATGGCTTGTTGTAGGTAAAACACCATAAGGCTATGTGGTGCAATGGATGTAGATATCACATCAAAAAGTTGGATGAAACAAAGAAAACATCTAATTGTGGGATATATGCAGTCTTTGAGGTGACCAATGTTTCTTCTAGAAGTGACAAACATCCAGAACTCTATGAAAATCGATATTATGGGTATCTGGAACACATTCTTCAGTGTGACTTTAACTCCTTCAAGGTATTTCTGTTCGTTTTCCAATGGTACAGGTGTCGATTGAATCAACATGATCCTGATAAAACAATTATTGAACATGATAATGGATTTACCATGGTAAATACAAGGTTGTTTGAGTCAGGAATGGAGCCCTATGTTCTTCCAACCCAATGTGAATAGGTATTTTACTTTGAGGTTCCATGTAGAGTGGGTTGGTCATTTGTTGTGAGACATGATCCAAGGGGAAGGCCGATAAAGTATAACGTAGATGAAGGTAATGAAGAAGTTCTCGAAGAATAATACGTCGTTGAAGATGATCATGATCAACATGAGTTAGATGATCATGTTCCAAAAGAAGACGTCGAAGAACTTATTGAATCAGATGATGTATCAGACAATGTACTCCATGAAGATGATATCGACGATGACATGGTGATCATAACTGACATCGACAATGATGATGATATGGCCAATCCTTACAATGTTGAATCTGGATCATCGGATGATAGTACAGACGGGTATGTCGGCTGGCGCCATCCGTGAATCCGTAGCAAGTTTTCATTTGCATAGGTAGACAACACATGGTATAAGAAACAAAACAAGACCTAGACACACTAAAATAAAAGCGTCACACCACACAAAATACACACGCCATGTATAGTATATACAATATGTCTATTCCTAAAAGACTCAGGCATAGTACTTCCTCGGGTAGAGCCCATTGCAGGGTTCACCCAAAGATATCCCATCGTAGTCCTCTAGTTCAAAGGCTCCTTTTTCCAAAACATGTTTCACTATGTACGGTCCGTGCCACATGGACTCGAACTTACCTTCCCCCAACTTATCGTGCCTTTGGTTGTATGTGAGGACCAAATCACCTTCATTAAAGAAGCGAGGTTGGACTGACCTATCGTATTGTGCCTTGATGCACTTCTTATGTGCCTCGTTGGCAAGAGAAACATCGCGGCGGGTCTCGTCAAGATTTTCAAGGTAAAGGAAATGTTCTTCCTTGGTAGTGGTGTTCAGAAGAAGTTCCACTGCGAGTTTGAGTGACGGGATTTCACACTTTATTGGTAGGACTACCTCTAATCCGTATACTAACTGGAATGGTGTAAATCCGGTGGAAGTATTAACAGAGGTCTGGTATGCCCATAGTGCGGAAAAAATCATGTTGTGCCAGTTGGACTTATGCGTACCCACCATGCGTTGAATCATGGTTTTGAAGACCTTGTTAATGGATTGTACTTGTCCATTAGACTGCGGGTATTAAGGTGTTGATTTTTCATGATGAAAACCCAATCTGGCACTAAGCTCATTGACCATATGGTTCTGAAAGTGAGATCCATGGTCAGTGACTATGGCTTGTAGGACTCCTAACTGTGAGATAACATGATTGAACATGAAGAGTGTGACGGTTTTTCTGTCGTCCGTGTATGTAGGCATGGCCTCGACCCACTTTGTAAATTAATCCACGGCTACTATGACGTAACCATGCCCACCAGCCGAGGTATGATTACAGTGCATGAAGTCAATGCCCCATTTTGCGAAGGGGCCAACAACATTAACCGGGTGTAATGGGGCTGGATGGGTGCGCTTTTTCGTTTGAAAATGCTGGCATGGGGGACATTTTTTAATGGCCTCAATACAATCTTTGAAGATATATGGCCAATAATATCCCGCACGCAGTATCTTTTGGGCCGTAGCCATCCCAGAGAGATGACCGCCACAAGCCCTAGCATGAAAGTCATTCAAGATGTGTTCAGCCTCCTCATGTGTCAGACAACGTCGAAGAACATAATCAATGCCACGACGGTACAAGGTATCACTAATAATAAGGTAATACTTTGCGTGGTAGCGTATTCGACGATGATTGTCATGAGACAATTGGGGGTTGAAACGTTGGGTCTGTATATATAAGGTAGCATCCCCATACCACGGGTCAGACGTTTTGATGAGGAACAATGATTCGTCCATAAGAGAATCATTGGGCTCAGATCCTACATCAACACAGGGAAGATCGTAGATGAACTTGGAAAACACCAACGACTTCTTAGACTTGGCCTTCTCGAAGAGGAGATTGAACTCCTGAAGTATCACGATCCAGCATGAATACTCCCCCCCAAGCACTTGACATGTTAAAATGTGGTACATGGGGTTCGAATCAACAATGATGGTGGTGGTGCGGAGCAATATGTTGTGTCAGAAATTTTGGACGGAAATAACTACCGCGAGAGAAAGCTTCTCAACATGTGAGTAACGAGTTTTGGTGTCAATAAGATCCTTACTTAAGTAATATATCACATGTTCCTAGGCATTGTTGTCTTCTTGTACCAAGACCATGGCAATCATGGTGGTAGAAGCGGCAAGATAAAGGATATAATCCTTGTAGTAATTCAGCGGTTGGAGCACAGGAGCATGCGTAATGGCATGTTTGAGACTATCGAAGGATTGTTGTGTTTGGTCGTCCCAAATGAACGGGACGTCCTTCTTGAGTAGTCTCATATAAACCTGCGTCTTTTGAGTGAAATTATAGACAAAACACCGTAAGTAAGTTGCCTTCCCTTGCAAACTTTGCAGTTCCGTAATGTCGGTGGGAGGTGGGAGAGCGACGATGGCTTCCACCTTCAAGGGACCAATGCGGATCCCATCCTTTGAGACAATAAAATCGAGGAGGCATGTAGACTTGACGCAGAAGATACACTTGTGAGGGTTCAGGCGGATGTTATACCACCTGCATCTGAGGAAAACGACTGTCAGATGATCAATGTGGTACTGACGCTGCCTTGAATGGGTAGGTAGATCATCAAGATAAGGTCCACAAAGTCCTTCACATCATTAAAGGAATACGACATGGCCCGTTGGAATGTGGCACCAACATTTTTAAGGCCAAAAGGGAGCTTGCGATAAGAAAACGTGCCCCAATGACAGATGAATGTAGTCTTGTGTTGATCAGCCAGGTGGATCTCAATTTGGTTGTAACTGGATAATCTATCCATGAAAGAGAAGATGACACTTCCAACACAATTGTTAATGATCTAATCGATAAAGGGAGTCGGGCAATTGTCCTTAGGACAAGCCTTGTTGAGATCCCGATAATTGACGCAGAAACGAATGGTACCCTGCTTTTTACCTACAGGGACGACGTTTGAGACCCATTTTGTCAGTGGGACAGGGTAGATAAAGCCAACTTTCAAGAGATTTTCAATCTCTGCCTTGATTGCCGCCGCGTCTTCCGAGGGTGTACCAGTCGTAACTTTTGCCGGACTGGTTTTGCATCAGGATAGGTTTGAATCTCATGCGAAACAATAGTGGGGTCTATCTTGGGCATCTCCTCATATGTCCAAGCAAACATGCCTTAAAATTGCTTGAACAAGGCCGTGAACATTGTAATCTCTTCAAGGGAACACTTATGGCCTAAACGGATGTGTTCCACTACACCAGGAGTAACCGATATGTCTACCGAAATGGTAGGTTCAATGTTGGCCAAGTTGCCTTCAGTGTCTGTTTGACATGTGAGTATCGGGGACTGAGGGAAAGGGTGGACATCCGGTGTAAAGATGGTGGTGATGCTATTCTCCACAGTATCGAATGGGGGAAGGAAAGACGATCGATGATGGAGGTCTTCCCACGGAGGGTCATCCGCACTCATGATTTCCATGATGGACTCATCAGAACGAAAAGTCCGGAGCAGAGGATCAAGGAGGGATGACGTCAACTGTAGAGAATGGTGAGCTCCTAATATGAATGCCTAATGAGGGCTCTTATACCAAGAGCCTACTTTAAATGTCAACCCGGGGAACGTAAAAATTTGATAGATGCATGCACTGTCTGTTCTCTTTATAGGATAATATCCTGTCACAGTTAAAGGGTGGTATCGATGTTCTATAGATTGTCTACTAAATGTGAAGTTTGTCTACTTAATGTGAAAACTGATTATGCTACGAAATTGAATACTGGAAAGCAATGAATCTGATTAAAAGAATTAAAGTGCTGAAAGCAATAAATATATTCTAAGAAGTAAAGCAGGGAATCTATTCTAAGGAATTAAAATGCTGAAGTAATTAGATGCTGATCTGTTCTAAGAAATAAAGACATAAAGACAGTAAATCTATTTGAAATAATTAAATTGCTGAAATAACTAAACGCTGAGAATGAAAATACCATAAAAGAGCTATTTTACTATTGGGGAAACGAAGTCTGTAACTACTGTCTGCGCACACAATTTGAGTCTTGATCTATCTTATTCTACCAATCTAGAATTGAAATACGATCATTCTATGCTTTCCCATCTTCTACTAAGAATTTAAAAGAGACTAATCACAATGAGAAACTGCAGTGAACTCCAGATCTAACCATGACTTTGAAAGCTAAGCTATTACACATGTAATCGTGGATGAAAATATGCATTGCAAGAAAGAACCTACAGGCCTACTGAAATCGTTTTACTATACTACGGAATGCATTCTAAACTACTACAGAAAACAATGACTCATTCAATGCTACCATACATCATAGAACTGTTCATCAATGTAAAACGCATACTTGGAAAAATACCTGCAAATAGAAATCTCCTGACCTACGTGTTGGAGGGGCCCTCCCCAACCCGTACTCAGGAGAGAATAAAAACTCAGAAACGCTTGCTGGAATTAATCATCAATCTTCATTAATATGTAAAATCCATGTCAAAAATAGAAGTCTGTACTTTAGTATCTCAATAGTGCAGAAAAAACATTAACAATATTGTCTTTCACAAAAATAATAGCAGGGACCTCTCGCTACCCGAGAGGTCCATATTTATACATTTTAACTCTAATCCTAACTGATTGTCTAAGTGCGGATTCATCTGGAAAGTGGGAGTGTGTCCCCTATAAATAAGGAAACAGGGTGCCGAGCTTGTGGTGATCCTTTAGTCTTATACACATCCTTCCTTTAATAAACCTGAACCTGCTCAATCATGCTTGGTTTCCATATAATCAGTTTAATTGATACGCATTCTAACATACAAGATTAATCATAAAAACAATTTCATTAAATCATTAAAGCAAAACCACTTTTCCCACAATTGAATGCATTTCGTTACCATTGCTTGAGCTGGACTGTGGAAAAAGGGTTATCAAAATACCTGAAAAATGGACCCATCATTCTCTCCCCTACTTGAAGGATTCACCCATCCTTGGGTGACCTGTTCCTTTTGTCGATGACCTCCCTGATATCCCATGCTTCCACCTTAGGTGCCCCTGCCTGTCTGAGATACCCAAAATTCTAATCCTCCCTATCCCGTGCCTTCCTCTCCTCCTCTTCATTAGTCTGTTCTTTGAGGACTAGGGAAAGAAAGAATGGAGGATTCAATCTCATCCCAATCCACCTTAGTTGGTTTCTTGCCAGGGATTCTTTATAGAGTATGGTTTTGAAGAGAGGATCCTGTGATTATAAATTATTCCCTCAGGGTGAGTGGGCTCAGGTTTGATCATTAATGGAGTTTTCCATTTGGATGCCACATAGAGATGATAGTCCTGGGCTCGCTCAATTTCGTGGTTCATCCATGAACACAATGCCCTTAACTGGAAATCACCCACATAAGGGTTTGGTGACCAGTTGGGTGAGCCAGAAACCATGAAATTGTGCAAGAAGAACTCACTCAATCGGTCTTTCTCCATCTCTATGGAGTTCAATGATGCATCAATAAATTCCTTAGGAGTGCTTACCTCTATAGGGAGATCTTTCTTCAATCTCTGAAGCTGGAATTCACCCCATTTTTCTTGTAAATAAACTGCATAGACCGCCGATGGTGGTGTGAGGTCACACATTCTCTCATATATGCTGATAGTAGTGGCAACAACATCCTTAATTTTGATAATTTCCTAGTCCTTCCTTGCCAATTTTCTCTGTGCTTCGGCCAAACTTTCTTGCAGCTATAAATTCTTCTGTTCGGCCAGCCAAAGCTCTTCTGCATGGTGCATCTTTAGGATGTGTGTCTTCTCGGCTGAGAATGGGGGAGGTGTGGCCTGGCTTCCTGGCCGAATTCTTAATGTTGCCAACTCATTCCTGAGCCTTTCCAATTCTGCTCGTGCTTTAGCGAGCTGGGAAACGACCTTGAGGTCTTCATTACGTTCTGGAGGGTTTTCCTGAAAGTTACCTTGCTCCTGTAAGCTCTGCCCTTCTCCTTTATCCATCTCTTCTTCCGTATCCTGTTTTTCCTCTTCATTCCCTTTCTCTTCTTCATCCTCTTCTTCTTTTTCTTCTTTGTCCTCTTCTTCATCCGTAGTGGGATCCTTTTGATCTATAAAAGGATCAATGTCATCATCAGACACATTGGTAATCAGGGGGTTGGGTTCCCTTTCTTTCTCCTTGGAGACTCTAATTTTAGATACTCGTGTGAATCTCTTGCTGCGCCTCTTTGACTCCTGACTACTAGTAGGAATATCTGGGCCTGATTTAGGGGAGTCCTCTTTGGAGTGTTTTATTTTGACCAAGGTGTCGGCCACACTGTCCAAGTCGATTTTTCCTTTTTCCCCTGATACAGAGGTCGTCTTACTTTTTGATTCAGGTGGCAAGGGCGTAGTCCTCATTCTCTGAAGGTCCTCAACAAATACCACAATGAACTCTTCCCAGGAGAGCTCTGGAATCTGAGCTTTTAGCTCCTCAACAACTATTAGTTTGATCAGCCCATGATGGGCCAAAGCATCGTCTTTTCCCTTATCCAACTTCCTGCTCATCTCTGCTAGTGATTGGAGCAGGAAAAATGGAATGCTAATATTGTTGTTTGATGAAATGTGACTTATGTGCCTGAGAAGCTCTAAAATACGAAAATGGAAAATGGGAACACAACTTAATCTTCCAGTGCATGTAATGTACCTTAGGACAATTGCGGCCATTTCATCCCATGGTATTGGAATGGAGGGTCTCTTGACTCCATTTTTGTCCTCATAATAAACTTCTCCATGCTCAAAGAATGCTGCTTTTGCTATGTGGTTTGCCTCTCGGTGCTTGCTGCTCCAATGCAGGCCCATTGGAAGACCAGTGTGTTTGGCTATCATGTCCTCATCCACTTTTATGCGTAACCCCTTCACCCGGGTGACGTACTGTTCATCTTTTATATGCTTGAAGTTTCTTGCGAACTCCTGGGCTACCCCTGTGTGGTATCCTCTCAGTCCAAGGATAAATGGCATCCAGCCTGAGTTGCGAATGATTTGCAGGACTCTCGGGCTTTGATAAATGGCACTGTGATCTTCCGGTTCACTCTTTTTAAAACCCTTCGTCATTTTTTTGAATCTTCTCTATAACCAGACAGACTAGGGCTTTGGAATGCAGTTCTATACTTTTAACTTGGTAGGGCTCTGCCTCCGGGCTCAAGGAATGCAATGGTGGTTGCTTCTTGGGAATTTCGGGTGGTTACTTATATGCAAAATCGTGGAATATGCTGCACACGAATTCACTGCCTTTCTGCACCTATTCTTTTCATCATACCTATACTTGCCACTTCTAATCCCCTATCTTTCATGATTGATCTCTGCCTTCTTATGATCGACCTCTGTACTTTATGTGGTGAAGGTTGCGATCATGATTTGCTGAGGGTGAAGGGACTTTGGTAGTAATCATGAGTTATGAAGGTCATTCCACCATGCCCTCGATTTGAAATTGAAGCTGACCTCGGCTGACTAGAAACGACTCTATTGTGGGAAAGTGGTTTACCGTAAAAATCAAATAAAATCGTTTAGAGATTACCTTGGTATGTATGCGTACCTGCATTGATGAGCTGGTCCATTTTTCATGTGCGGTGGATTCTGTAGTAATCGTGGCGGTGTCTATAGTTGAGTTCTGCATGTCAATAGTTACGTGCATAGGGTGCTTTTTTTGATATGCGCATTTTGAATTTGCTGAGTATGTGCTTTTGAAAATTGTGCCCGATTGTGCTTTATATTTGGATGATTGCATGGTTGGATCTGATTGGCTCCCTTCAATAACTTTGCAGGCTCTCTTGAATATGTTTGAAAAAGGTTGGCGTGGTGTGTCTTTGATGAATTCCGTAGTAGATGAAGACTTATTTTGCATGTAGACGTGGCTGGCTCGTGTGAATTGCTTTCAGCCTCACTTGAATATATGGCAGCCTCGTTTGATTTATTTTTCAGGCTCTCTTGAATTGATGGCAACCTCGCTTGATATAAATTGTTTCTTGGATGAATTGATGGCAGCCTTGCCTGAATGATTGGCAGCCTCGCTTGATATATTTTGCAGGCTCCCTTAATTGCTGGCAGCCTCGCTTGAATTATTGTGCAGGCTCGCTTGAATAGGTTGATGCCCTGTACTTTCTATTATTCCTTTGTTCTCTTTTTTGTTTTGTTTTGTATTCTCTTTTTTTCTTTTTTTTGTTGTGTTTTTTTTTTATGAATTGTGCTGAAGCTTACTGTGTTGGAGCATGCTCTATCAGCATCAATTGTTGCTGGTAGAGTACTTGTGTAAATTCCTCTTTGGACTTTGGTTGTTTGTAGAGTTTTAGGCGGTGCCCATTCACGATCATGGGGAACTCATCATCATCAATTGTAATAATTCTCACAACCCCATTGTCATATATTGTATGTATACTGTAAGGTCCAAGCCATCTAGTGGTTAGATTCCCTTTGAATGTGTGAAATCTGGAGTCGTAGAGTAGTGCCCAATCACCCTCTTTGAATTTATTATCCTTCAAATGTTGGTCATGCCATTTCTTTCTTTGCTGTTGGATGATTTCAATATGTGTAAGTGCTTGTTGGCGGTGTTCATCCAGTTGATTTAGCTGTAGCATGCATTCTTTTTGAATGTCTGATAGGTTCATATTTAGATCGGCTGCAATTCTTAATGTTTTTACTTCAAATTCAATTGGTAGCATGACCTTTTTCCCATGGACCAGCTCATAAGGTGTGAATCCTGTTGTTGTTTTCCATGTAGTATTGTAAGCCCAGACTGCTTCACTAAGTCTGTCAACCCAATCTCTTTTGTGAATTTGGACAGTTTTTGTCAAGATTCTTTCTAATTCCCTATTGGTTACCTCAGCTTGACCATTTCCTTAAGGGTGGTAGGAGGATGACTGTCTGTGCTTTACATTGTTTCTTTTCATCAAGTCTTCAATGAAATTAGATGTGAATTGTGGTCCTTGATCTGAAACTACTTCTATTGGCACCCCAAATCTGTGAAAGATCTGCTCAGTAAAGAATTTGGCCACACTGGTTTCATTTGCAGTAGCCAGTGCTGCTACCTCGGTCCATTTTGTAAGGTAATCAGTGCATACAAGGATGTATCTCTTCTGATTTGACTGTGGGTTGAATGGGCCAACAAAATTGAATCCCCACTTATCGAATGCTTCTAAGGATATTTGTGGGTGTAGTGGCATTTCTTGTTTTTGTGTTGGCTTTCCCATTCTCTGGCAATCATCACAATGGGACACATACTCATAAGCATCTCTGTGGAGTGTTGGCCAATAATACCCTGTTTGCAAGATCTTGTAGGCTATCCTTTTTGCAGCGTAGTGTCCTCCACAGGGTTCATTGTGGGTGGCATGCATTATGTCATGTACCTCATCTTCCCTAATGCACCTTCTAAGTACTTGATCTGGTCCCTATTTAAAAAGCATGCCCTCTATCCATGTATATGTGGCACTTTGCCTTATTACTTTTGTCCTTTATTTATAACTGTAATGTTTTGGAAACTTCCTGGAAACCAAATAGTTTGCTATGTCAGCAAACCATGAACTTTTTATTGATATGGCAAAAAGGTGCTCATCAGGGAAGTTATCTTGGACCAATTCATTATCTGTCCCATGTGTTACTCTTGACAAAAAGTCTGCTACGACATTATGCTTGCCTGGTTTATCTATTATAGTGATGTCGAATTCTTGTAGAAGTAGCATCCATCGAATAATTCTTGCACTTGTATTAGGCTTGTTCATAAGATATCTGATCGTTGAGTGGTCAGTATGGATAAAACTTTGGTATCCTGTAATGTAATGCCTGAATTTGTTGATTGCATGTATGACTGCCAGAAATTCCTTCTCCGTGATTGTGTAGTTGAGTTCTGCCCCAGCCAAATTTTTGCTTATATAGTATATGGCATAGGGTTTCTTGTCTTGTTCCTGCCTAAGCATAGATCTGATTGCTTTATCTGATGCATCGGTGTGAATGTGAAATGGAATTTCCTAGTTTGGACCTTTAAGTATTGGTGCTGTGATGGTTTTATGTTTAAGACTTTCAAAGGCTGACATGCGGTTGCTTGTCCATATGAACTCATTGTCTTTTGTGAGAAGTGCAAACATGGGGGCAGCAATTCTGCTATAATTCTCAATAAACCTCCTGTAGTACCCTATCTGTCCAAGGAAGCTTCTCACATCTCTTTGTTTGACAGGTGGGGGCAGTGTCTTGATTATTGATACTTTGGCTTGATCCACCTCTATACCTCTCTGTGATATATGATGTCCTAGAACAATTCCTTCTTCCATTAACATCCTGCATTTGTCATTGCTTAGGCACAAGCTCATCTCAATACATTTTTTCAATATTAATTCAAGGTTTTCCAATTCTTGGTCAAAGCTCTATCCATAAGGTGTGAAATCATCCATGAATACTTCCATTTTGTTATTCAGAAAATCGAAGAAAATACTTAGTATGGCCCTTTGAAATGTTGTTGGGGCGTTACATAGACCAAAGGGTAAGACCCTATAGGCGTAAGTTCCCCATGGGCATGTGTGTTGATGTATGTAACTTCGGAATGTATTTCATCTATGTATTTTATATATATTCATTGTACCCTTATAAGAGATGTGTTATTCCTCTATAAGGAAGTGTCGTCATGTGGATTGACAAGTGTCGCAAGTGTGTGTACTTGCCGATGGGTTATTAGACCACCATGTGGGGTCGACCCTGAATTATATATAATATAATGTGGATGTATCTAGATAGACAAGTCGGCCCCATAAGGTCACTGGGAAAAAAGGTGAGTATAAATAGAGATAGGAGATCTCTATTTTACTCACTCGGAAAAGTAACTCACTCTCACTCTCAGAAGTGGCGCACTAGTGAGGAAGAGGAGGATCATCTGCTAGGAGACTATCTCAGTGTTATTTGGTTGTATTTTGGTTGAGCCATTGCTCTCTCTATCTCTGAGGAAGTTGTGGGGTTTTTCACCTTAGGGTTTTCCCCACGGAAACTCTGTGTCTTTTGTCTCTTATGATTTTGATTCTTGTGATGCTTGTCATATTGTGATTGTCATGCATTGATATACTGTATATGTTATTCTCTCAGCAAAGATCCTAGAGTATAATGAATTAATGTTCAAAATTTAACATGGTATCAGAGCTAACCTGAGAAGAAGACATTTTGCAGTGACAGAAGCTTGAGTTCCTTGTTTATTGGGTTTCTCTCCATGGATTTTTGAAAATCAGTATAGTAGATTGACTCTACTCATCAAGGCGCATCTATCTATCCAATCAGAACTCAGTTCCGAGCATTTTCAGTTTTGGCCCTAAAAATTAGGGTTTCCACAAAAATAGGAATATTTGGAATCTGAAGGCACAGCTAGAAGCTCCTTGCAAAACTCGAAGTTTAGAGCTTTCGATCGAGATTTTTGGTTGGGTAGATCTCTGGAAAACTCAAACCCTAATTCAGGGCTCTCCCAAGTGAACTCGGGAGGACAAAAAGACAATTCTGAAGGGCAAGACTTTACTGATCTCAAATTCTGAATGCACCAGGATGATTATCTCACCAAAGCGCATCTTTCTATCCTTTCAGAAATTTGAAATTCACATTTTGAAGTTTTAGGGTTTCTCTGACAAACCCTAATCCGGGACCAGATCCAGTTTTCAGCACTTCAAGTGGTAAGTTCTAAATATTTTCTATTTCCATTTGAAGTACTCTTTAAGATGTCTCTCCACACCAAGCTTGAGGATAAGCTTGAAGGGGCTGATAACTTCCGAGCCTGGAAGTATAGGATTGGGTTAATCCTGGAAGAGAATGAGTTGGACTCATATGTGAAAGAAGACATCCCTATCCTAGAGGATGAAGAGGCCAAGGTATTGCACAAGAAGAACTTGGTCAAGGCAAGCAGAATCATTGCTGATTCTATCAAAGACCATCTCATACCCCATATGTCTTCTCTTAAGACACCCAAGGAGATGTTTGACTCTTTTACCAAGCTGTTTGAAGGGAAGAACATAAATCAGAAGATGACCTTGCGGAACCAATTGAAAGGGGTAAAGTTTCAGAATGGAGAAACCATTCAATCTTATTTTTCAAGGGTCTCCCAGATCAAGGAACAACTAGAAGCAGTGGATGAAATGGTGGAGAATGGTGAAGTGGTGATGACCACTCTAAATGGCCTACCCAGGTCATGGGATTCCTTTATCCAAGTAATTTGTGCAAGGAAGAAGTTGATCTCCTTCAGTAGACTATGGGAAGAATGCTCACAAGAAGAAGCAAGGCTTGTGGCACGAGAAGAAAAGATGGGGAATGAAGATCAAGCTCTCACAGCTCACACCAAGAAAGGGAATTCCAAGAGAGAGCCATCTCACTCCAAGAGATCTTCACATCACTTCAAAGAAAGAAGAATATGCTTCACCTGTAATGAGAAAGGACATATTGCCATAAATTGTCCCAAGAACAAGAAGGACAACAACATCTCCAACAAGAAGAAGAAGGGTAGCAAAAGAAGGTTTCATGCTCATGCTGCCGAAGATGATGAACCCCCAAAGAAGAAGGCTAGGGCATAAAGTGATAGTAATGATGACTCATCAAGTGAAGAAGAGTATGTTCTGATCTCTGCTCTCACAGGTACCATCTCCCATGGTTGTAATGATTGGTTGATTGATAGTGGGGCTTCCAAACACATGACTGGGTTTAATGAATCTTTTGTGAACCTATCTGAACATGAATCACCCCATAAGGTGAAACTTGGGGAAGATTATCAATACCCAATCAAAGGAAGTGGTGAAGCCTCCCACAACCTAGATTCTGGAAAATCTTTGAAGATGAAAGAAGTTCTTTATGTACCTGGGCTCAAGAAGAACTTACTCTCCATCTCTGCATTGGATGCAAAAGGTATGAGGGTTGCATTTGTGGATGGCCAAGTCCTAATCTGGCCAAAGGGAAAGACCATAGTTGATGCAGTAGTGATTGGAGAGAAAGAGGGAGGTTTGTATAAATTGAAGGGACAACCTAAACATGCCATGGTGCATAAATCCATGGAGCCAAGTGAACTTTGGCATAGAAGACTTGCTCATATGCACTATAGAGCACTTCCAATTGCAAACAAGGCAGTAGAGGGTCTTCCTGAAATCAAGACCAAACATGAAGGTGTTTGCAAAGGATGTGCAAAAGGTAAGAACATCAAGAAGGATTTCCCAAGCAGTGAAAGCAAGGAAAAAGATATCCTGGAAATCATCCACTCAGATGTATGTGGCCCTATGTCATCCAGTTCCCCGAGTGGGTATGTTTACTATGTCTCATTTATTGATGAATTCTCCAGGAAAACTTGGGTATACTTCTTGAAGAACAAAGATGAGGTGTTTGATAAGTTCAAGGAATTCAAAACCTTGATGGAGAATTAAATTGACAAGAAGATCAAAACATTCAGATCCGACAATGGTGGAGAATTCACCTCAGGTGACTTCAAGAAGCTTTGCAGTGATTCAGGGATTAAGATGGAGTTGACTGCTCCTTATAATCCTCAACAGAATGGAGTTGCAGAAAGGAAGAGCAGAACTATCATGGAAGCAGCAAGGGCAATGCTACATGACCAGGATCTACCTATGCATCTATGGGCAGAAGTAGCTAGAATAGTTGTATATGTGTAGAATAGAACACCCCACAAGATATTGGACAACAAGACACCAGAAGAAGTCTTTTCTGGTAAGAAACCTGAAGTCAATCATCTTAGAATATTTGGTTGTCCAGTATATACTCATGTCCCAAAGGAAAAGAGGACTAAACTAGATCCTTCAGGAAAGAAGGGTATCTTTGTGGGTTACAGTGAAAGCTCGAAGGCTTATAGAATATACTTTCCAGGGTTCAAGAAGATTGATGTCAGAAAGGATGAATATAAGTTCAAAGGACAGGTAATCCAGGAAGCAAAGATCAAGAGAGAGCACACTCCAGCAGCTCCTGCAAAGATGCATATTTTCAGAGGGAGTTGACCATCTTCCTACATTCCACAACAGACAGGTGTAAAAGAAGCTACTTCGGCAGCTCTTGCCAGGAAGCAAAGACTCAGAGGGAGTCCACCCAACAAACAAACAAAGATAAGTATTTCAATTATCATTTCTTGCCTATTTTGTTTGTTTAAATAATATTATGCTTATGTTCCTAGACTTAGGAGATGTATTGTGCATATTAGAATGATTGCATTAATGAATAGTATACTACTAATATGCATGTGATGGGTAAATGGCCTATGGCACTGTACAACATTCCAGTGCTACTTATCTAGAATGAAACCTCTTTGCTGACATGTTGGGAGTAGTGCAAACTCTTAACAATGTTCTGGTAGAGACTGGAAGGCATCTTGAAAGTTGTGGAACATGGATAAATGTTGTATTGAAGAATTGGCTAAGATAACTACATGACTGCATGACATATTTCTTTATGTGTAAAGAATTTGTTCTGAAAATTATGAGATGTTTCTAATCATGCAATTTAACTTGTTTTGTAGGAAAGACAGTATATCTTCACCTACAAAAGGACTACAACATTTGTTCCAGCAACAAAGATATATATTGAAGATATTGAAGTTCCCAAGATCTGGGATGAAGAAATGGAATGACATGATCCGTCGATCATGAAGATGATGTTTGGGATGCAATCCCAAGACCTGATAGGGAGTCACATGTGTGCAGATTGAAGAAAGCCTTGTATGGCTTGAAGCAAGCTCCCAGAACTTGGTATGGTAGGATGGACAGTTTCCTATCTAGTTTGGGCTTTACCAAGAGTAAAGTGGACTCCAACCTTTACTACAAGGTTGAGGAAGGGAATCCTGTGATTCTACTCCTGTATGTGGATGACTTATTTGTAACAGGAGATGACAGACTGGTTGCAGATACAAAGAGGAAGCTTGCTGCTGAGTTCGATATGAAAGATTTGGGAATGATGCATTATTTCCTAGGTATGGAGGTGTGGCAGAGTGCAGGTGGGATCTTCCTTGGTTAAGGGAAGTACACAGTAGATATCCTGAAGAGATTCGGGATGATGGATTGCAAGGACATGGCCACACCTATGGCATCAAATCTGAAGATTCTATGTGATGCTTCATCTAAGCCGGTTGATGTCTCTATGTATCGTCAGATGATTGGGTCCTTGATGTACCTGATGAACACGAGACCGGACATTTTCTTTGCTGTGAACACATTGAGCTAGTTCCTGACGGATCTGAGGAGTGTTCACCTAATTGCTGTAAAGCATGTTCTGAGGTACCTGAAGGGTACAGTGGATTATGGGCTCAAGTATGAAGCGAATCAAAAGTTTAACCTATAGGGTTATGTTGATTTAGATTGGGATGGCATTGCTGCAGATAGGAAGAGCACATCTGATTGTTGCTTCAATATGGGATCAGGTGTGATCTCTTGGTTTAGAAGGAAGCAGTCCTGCGTGGCATTGAGTACAACTGAGGCAGAGTATGTTGCAGCCTGTTCAGCTAGCTGTGAGGCAGTATGGCTACGGAAGCTACTGTCTGAGTTATTTGATCTCCCGTTGGATGTTACTGGTATCTTCTGTGATAACTAGAGTTGTGTGAAGCTGTCCGAGAACCCAGTGTTTCATGACAGGTCGAAACACATAGAGATCAAGTATCACTATATCAGGGATATGGTGCAGAGAGGAGTCGTGAAGCTCCTGTATGTTGCGACAGACGAGCAGATTGCAGATGTGCTGACGAAGCCACTAGCCAGGGTGAAGTTCGAGTACTTCAGAGAGAGGCTTGGCGTTCTTCAGATCGAGGACACTTCGAGGAAGAAGTGATGGACACATTTGCTGAAGCCGTTCCAAGCATGTTGGAAGGGGGATCCTTCACATGGCTTTGGATGTAAGCGCTGGATGATGAGCATCAGGATGATGTTCTGGTTTCTGCTTGGATATGATCAGTTGGATCATTTATATGTATGTACGCATCATGTTGGATGCTGGATATGATCAGTTGGATCATTTATGTATGTATGCATCATGTTGGATGCTGGATATGATCAGTTGGATCACTCATGTATGTACGCATCATGTTGGATGCTGATGGATACATTGTATGGATCATGTATCTTTGTATGATCAGGTAGATCATGTATGCTGATGGATACATTGTGTGGATCATGTATCTATGTATGTATCAGGTGGATACTTGGTGTGCATCAGATGGATGCATTGTATGATCAGGATGATTGTGGATGACGAGCTTCTCCAGATGACATGCAGCAGGATGTTGCAGTGATGATGATCAGGATGATCATGTGTACATCAGGATGATGTTTGATGAGTATCAGATGATACTTTGTGGCCGTGGATCAGGTTGTGCAGGTAAGCATGTAATTTGTTCCCTGGGAGATTTGCAGATGGTCTTTCAAGGTTTTGCCTATGGCATGTAATTCGGTGCCCTGGGACATCTGGAAAATGCTCTTTCGAGGTTTTGCTTGGGAGAACATGTAATTTGTGCCCTGGGAGATTTATAGATAGTCTTTCGAGGTTTTTCCTATGGCATGTAATTCGGTGCCCTGGGATATCTGGCAAATGCTCTTGTGAGGTTTTTTCCTATGGCATGTAATTTTCTCCTGGGAGATCTGGACAGGATGAAAAAGGTCTCAGATGCTTCAGCCAGGTTTTGTGGTGAGATCACATGTAATGTGCTCCTGGGAGATCCGACAGGTAGAGCTGTGTGCTCGTAACAGCCTGGGATGCTTCAGCCAGGTTTTGTGATGGGTCACATGTAATGTGCTCCTGGGAGATCCTACAGGTAGAGCTGTGTGCTCGTAATAGCCTGGGATGCTGCAGCCAGGTTTTGTGACGCATGTAATAAGTCCTGAGGATTCCACAGTATGGCCAGTGATGATGAAGACCTACAGATGGTGGGCCCACATCTAGTATGAAAAAGGACTGGCTCTGTAGAACTTCCTATGATGAGTAGAGTCAGAGATTGGTTTAGATAGCAGCAGCAGTGACGATGATGATGACGATGCATCGATGACGATGATCCCAAGAAGAAGACTTGTCTAGCAGATCTGTGTCAAGAAATACCTTCCTAGTTAAGAGGGAGTGTTGATGTATATGTAACTTCGGAATGTATTTCATCTATGTATTTTATATATATTCATTGTACCCTTATAAGAGATGTGTTATTCCTGTATAAGGAAGTGTCGTCATGTGGATTGACAAGTGTCGCAAGTGTGTGTACTTGCCGATGGGTTATTAGACCACCATGTGGGGTCGGCTCTGAATTATATATAATATAATGTGGATGTATCTAGATAGACAAGTCGGCCCCACAAGGTCACTGGGAAAAAAGGTGAGTATAAATAGAGATAGGAGATCTCTATTTTAGTCACTCGAAAAACTAACTCACTCTCACTCTCAGAAGTGGCACACTAGTGAGGAAGAGGAGGATCATCTGCTAGGAGACTATCTCAGTGTTATTTGGTTGTATTTTGGTTGAGCCATTGCTCTCTCTATCTCTGAGGAAGTTGTGGGGTTTTTCACCTTAGGGTTTTCCCCACGGAAACTCTGTGTCTCTTGTCTCTTATGCTTTTGATTCTTGTGATGCTTGTCATATTGTGATTGTCATGCATTGATATACTGTATATGTTATTCTCTCAGCAAATATCCTAAAGTATAATGAATTAATGCTCAAAATTTAACAATGTGAAGGTCGTCTTGTCTTGATCAGCTGGGTGTATTAAAATTTGGTTGTAACCACTAAAACCGTCTAGGAATGAAAAGTACTTGTTTCCAGATAATGTATCCAGCACCTGATCTATAAATGGAAGTGGAAAATGATCCTTCTTTGTTTCCTTATTCAGCTCCCTGTAGTCCACACAAATTCTCCATTTGCCTCCTTTTTTGGGCATTATGACTAGTGGTGAGACCCACTCACTATCAGATATTGGATAGATGAACCCTGCGTCTAATAACTTTTGTAATTCCATTTTGACTATGTCTTTTAGTGCAGGGTTCAACCTTATTTGTGGTTGCCTAATGGGAGTAGAACCTTCTTTGATGTAAATGTAGTGTTTGCAGATATCCGGATGTATTCCTTTCATATTTGTATATGTCCAGGCAATGCTTTACTTTGTTGTGTTAGTATCTTCATCAATTTCTCTTCTTGCACTGGTTTTAAATTGGAATTTATGTTGAATGTCTTTCCAGGGTTAATTTCCACGACTTTTACCTTCTCAATCTGTTCTGGCAGCACTTCTTTCCATAAGTCATCCATGTTCTATTTTGAACTTTCACTTATTTTTGTAGAAAAAAATTCTTGAATAACATGATTGTTAGGAGATATATTTTGTATAAATTTATCTATATGGCCATCTTCATCTATTGCCTTTAAAGATATTGCAGCATCGATTGTTAGGATAGGTCAGAGGTTTTGATTTGGTGTGTTCTGGTAATCATCAGTCCAATTTTGATATTCTAACTCTGAGGATTTCATTGCTGGTGGGTATATTGTTATCTTCTTCCTGGTATGTCCACTGGTGATTGTCATATTTCCTGATCGGCAACCTATGTAAGCGTCAGCAGTTTCTAACCAAGGCCTACCCAGGATAATTGGATAGCCACTAAGTTTGCTTTTTATTTCAATTATTATAAAATCAGCTGGTATTCCCAGGACTCGATATTTATCATGATGTCTTCTAGCATTCCTTCGGGCTTCACAGTGGATGTGTCTGCTAGTTGGAGTACTGTTGTAGTTGGTCTTACCATTGATTGGAGTCCTAGGTATAACATGGTTTTTTTAGTCATGACATTGATTGTAGCTCCTAGATCGATTACGCTTTTATTTATTTGCCTGTTATTTATGGTGACACTTACTACAGGACTACTAGGATCAAGATATTTAGGATTTATTATGACACCTAACATCAAATCAGCCAATTGTCCCACTACATTAATAGTTGGTGGGTCACGCTTCCTTCTTCCTAGCTTCTTTAGGCAATTCTCTCTAATGCATTTGTTGCAGATGGGCACATCCCTTATGGCTTGTAAAATTGGGATTTGGATGTTTAAGTGTTTGAATTCATTTAAGATTATATTCTCTTCCTCTTCTTTTGTATTTCGGACAAGTTTTTCTGGAAATGGGGGGTTTCTATTTCGTTTTAGTGGTATAATTTCTTCCTCAGGAGGTTCTGGTTCATCAGGATGCTGAACATAGGGTTCTGATGTGTGGTCCTGAGCTTCAGGTACAGGTTGTTGGATGTTGTGTGGGGGTGTATTCTACAACGTTTTTCCAGATCGTAGGTTTATTTCATTTATTTCTATGGTGTCCACAACATAAGTTGGGAATTGTTTGATATCAGTGTTGTAAGCCTACTGCTGTTGTGGGGGCTTGTTATTATTAGGATTTGGAATTGGTTGGGCTGGAATAGGTGGAGGTCTGGGGGGTGGTTGAGGTTGTGGGGGTGGCATAATGAGTGGCTGTTGTAATGGCGCCCTCCCATTTGATGGATGTGGGTACTGGTTTGCATAGTTTGTGGTGGATGGAAACGGTGGGGGGTATTAAGGATAAGACGGTGGATAATATGGCTGTTGATAGGATGGTTGATATGCTTGCTGGTTTTGTTTCCATTGGTTTTGATTTGGTTGTGCTTGCCATGGAGTCGGTGCAGAGTTCCAATTTGGTTGTCCTTGATTATAGTAAGTTTGATTGCTCTGCTGATATGGCCTAGCAAAATTATTCCTCCTCTGATTTATAAAACAGAGCTGTTCTACTGTTCCTTCAGCTGCTGGGTCTTGAATGGTTGCCTTACATGAGGGTAATAGGGGACATTTATCAGTGGAATGGTCATCGGTGCAGAGACCACATACTTCTATTGTGTTTAATGTGCACAACCCCTTCTCATGCTTCTTCCTACAACGAGGACAAAATACTGCCAAGGCTTGGTTAATTTCATCCTGTTTCTTTTTTATTTGAAGAGCATCAAGTTGCATGGCTAGGGATTGCAGTATGTCAGTTTTCATGTCATCCAGAAGGTTTCCTAAATCAGATTTTGTAAGTGAGGATGATGATCCACTGGTGGTTGTATGTGTATCCCTCGTCCCATTCTTAGTTTTCCTAGATCTTGAGTAGTTTTTGAAGATTTGCAGGATCTGGTCAAAAGATTTTTGGAATATGTCTCCATCCCTAAGGAGATTTAAGACCTCAAAATTCTCCTCTTTTACACCCCTGAGAAGGACAAGCTTTAGTGATTCAGGATCCAATGTGCAATGGTTGGCTCGTTTGTAGCTGAGTTGAAATCTTTGGGCATAATCTTCTAATGACTCTCTATCTCCTTGTTGCATCCTAAAGATTTCATCCCTAGTATCTTTGGCCTTGCGGTAATCCCTATATTTTTCTAAGAACGATTGTTTCATTTGATCCCAGCTAAAGATACTATTTCCTTCAAGGCTCATGAACCACCAAAGTGATAGGTCTTTTAGTGTGGAAGGAAAAAGCCTAAGCTTCTGTGCATCAGTAGTGTAATCAAATGATCTGCAAACTACCTCAAATTCAATCAGGAATGTCTCAGGATCCTCTGAAGTCAACCCATGAAAGTTTGGCAGATTGTTAGGATTGATGTTCTTCATTCTGGCATCTCCGAGAGGTATGCTAATGGGAAAAGTGAAAAGCTCCCTAGGTTCTTCCTCTTCATTTTCCATTGAGGTGTTTGAGCCGGAACTGGTAGTGAAGTTGCTTCTGTTTGGATCGTATGTGGAGTTAGTCTCGTTTTCAGAGTGTAGAAATTCAAACTGAGAATGGTCAGAACTGTTATTACCGTTGTTTCTCATGGAATGCTTGGGCAGAAAGCGGCCAAACCTATCCCTTTGCCGACGAGGCATTAATTGGTAGAAGATTTTTATGTTTTTGTTTTATGTAAATTTTGTTTCCTTTTTGTGGTTTTAGGTGATGTCTCCTAAAAGATTTAGCACCTCCCCGACAACGGCGCCAAAAAGTGGTGAGCTCCTAATATGGATGCCTAATGAGGGAAGCTTATACCAAGAGCCTACTTTAAATGTCAACCCGGGGAACGTATAAACTTGAGATATGCATGCACTGTCTGTGCTCTTTATAGGATAATCTCCTGTCACAGTTAAAGGGAGGTATCGATGTTCTATAGATTGTCTACTAAATTTGAAGTTTGTCTACTTAATGTGAAAACTGATTATGCTACGAAATTGAATAATGGAAAGCAATGAATCTAATTAAAAGAATTAAAGTGCTGAAAGCAGTAAATATATTATGAGAAGTAAAGTAGGGAATCTATTCTAAGGAATTAAAATGTTGAAGTAATTAGATGTTGATCTGTTCTAAGAAATAAAGACACAAAGACAATAAATCTATTTGAAATAATTAAATTGCTGAAATAACTAAACATTGAGAATGAAAATACCATAACATAGCTATTTTACTATTGGGGAAACGAAGTCTGTAACTACTGTCTGCGCACACAATTTGAGTCTTGATCTATCTTATTCTACCAATCTAGAATTGAAATACGATCGTTCTATGCTTTCCCATCTTCTACTAAGAATTTAAAAGAGACTAATCACGATGAGAAACTGCAGTGAACTCCAAATCTAACCATGACTTTGAAAGCTAAGCTATTACACATGCAATCGTGGATGAAAATATGCATTGCAAGAAAGAACCTACAGGCCTATTGAAATTGCTTTACCGTACTACGGAATGCATTCTAAACTACTACAGAAAACAATGACTCATTCAACGCTACCATACATCATAGAACTGTTCATCAATGTAAAACGCATACTTGGAAAAATACCTGCAAATAGGAATCTCCTGACCTACGTGTTGGAGGGGCCCTCCCCAACCCGTACTCAGGAGAGAATAAAAACTCAAAAACACTTGCTGGAATTAATCATCAATCTTCATTAATATGTAAAATCCATGTCAAAAATAGAAGTATGTACTTCAGTATCTCAATAGTGCAGAAAAACGTTAACAATAATGTCTTTCACAAAAATAACAGCAGGGACCTCTCGCTACCCGAGAGGTCCATATTTATACGTTTTAACTCTAATCCTAACTGATTGTCTAAGTGCCGATTGATCTGGAAAGTGGGAGTGTGTCCCCTATAGATCAGGAAACAGGGCGTTGAGCTTGTGGTGATCCTTTAGTTTTCTACACATCCTTCCTTTAATAAACCTGAACCTGCTCAATCATGCTTGGTTTCCATATAATCAGTTTAATTGATACGCATTCTAACATACAAGATTAATCATAAAAAAAAATTCATTAAATCATTAAAGCAAAACCACTTTTCCCACAATTGAGTGCGTTTCGTTACCATTGCTTGAGTTGTACTGTGGAAAAAGGGTTATCAAAATACCTGAAAAATGGACCCATCAGAGAACATGAGGTATAGGCCATAGCTAAGTGGTCCTCTGGTGCTGATTGGATAGCATCGTAAATGAGTTCAGCGGGTGAAAGAGGCATAGTGTTTCCAATTAGGCGTGTAGTGGCTTCATTAGGTACAAGCCATTGATCAGTAGAGTTGGGGATAGATGAAATCCTGGAGGAGATCATGTTCACCGTGGCAACATGAATAGGGGGATCCGAGGTTGGAAAAATGCCCATAAGAGATGAATCTTTTATGAGGCCAACCCCCACGCTCTCATATAGTTGCAAATATTGTCCAAGTATTGGAACATTATCACCTGGATGAGTAGTGGTGTTAGGTGTACAGAAATCCAGTTGGTCGACAGTAACAATTCGGCCTTGGTGGGGGAATTGTATGATGCGGAAGATAGATGATGCGACCACAATCATGGTGTAAAACCAATTACAACCAAGTAGAATATTATAATCCAATGGGACGACGACCACTTCCACGTTAATGGTTGTGGTCTTACACCCCAACTCGACTGCTAAGGCTTGTAACAACCCATGAGGATGAACGCCACGTCCGTCGAATGCTTTCAAGGTGGTGGAAGAATGGTTCAACTCAGGAGAGCCTATGGCTCTCCAGCACGAAATCGACATGATCGAGGTAGAGGCACCTTCGTCCAAGATGGTACGATGGATTGTCTTCCCAGCAATGTTTGTGGCAACATGAAATGCCAATTGATGGGAAAGCCTCGGCTTAAAGTACGCAAGCCAAAACATGATGGTATTAGAAGAATCTAGATCAACCGCGCCAATGGCAGCGAGAAGAGTCTTGCGCTGGTTATGACAGTTCTGCAAGATCTCTAGCATCGACATGGCACAAGGAGCTTGTGCCAAGTCCTCTACAATATTGTAGTTTGGAGTGGCCCGAGCATTGGGATTGAAAACAACTTTTCGAATCGTGCTCTTGGGCGGACGCAATACTGACTCTAAAGAAGGCTTCTTAATGGTGAGAGAAGTGTGTGGTACGATAACATCGGGAATAGAAGTGGAAGCTTTTTTCAGTATTACTTCCAACCGGTTCTTTCTGAGGGACTAAGCCATATGAACAAGAATGTGTTTTCAAGTTGACTGTCTCACTACGCATCATGAGAACATGTGTGGTACAGGATGCCTCTCCTTGGGAAGGAGAGGTGTGTGTGATTAGTTGTTGGTTCTGAGTGGGGAAGGGATCGTTGAAAATTGTGGCAGTAGAGTTTCCCTTGAGAAACTTCTACACCTCATCTCGGTGGGGACATTCCTTTGAAAAATGGTCTCCACCGCACAGTAAATAAGGATACTTCAACTTTCTCTTCTGTTTGGTGTCGTCGGGGGTGGCCTTGGGCTCCTGTTGGTTAGAAGGTTTCTTAGGTTTCCCTTTTTTGTTTGTTTTTACCACCGTATTTCTGAGATGAAGCTGATTGAACAGAATTCACCTCTTTGGTGGAGGCAAGAGTGGGTGACTTGGTGATGTTGTTTCCAGCCTGTGGTGGTGATGGGGAAGAACCTTGGGGGTTCGACGAGCCACCAGTTTGAGTGGAAGGCTGGGAGGTAAGGGAACCAATGATGCCATCGACCTGTGGTCCCTTGGGTGGTTTTGCAGGGTCATACGTAATATGGGGTGCGTCAGGAACGATTTCATATAATGTGCCGGATTGAGCATAGACCAAGTCTACGTAATGGGCATGGGAAATATCCTATTCCTCAGTGATGGCCCCTCCCATGGTGATGTCTCGAGATACGACAAGTAAAAGAGACTTCATGAACCAGTCAACTAGAAGTTGGTCCGGTATATGAGCCTTAATAAGACGTCGTCTTCACTGCAATTCATGAATATGATCTGAAATATGAGTGGCAGTGTTCTGGTGAAGGGAGGTCAATAAGTCCGTACCGGTCTCATAGCGAATGGGAAACTGGAAATGGGTCAAAAATGACATAGAAGGAGAGTGAAAATCGAGAAAAGAGTTGGGTGGTAGTTCAATATACCAATTGGCAGCTGGGCTGGTGAGAGTCCGTTGAAATAACCTAAGACGGATCGATTCGTCCATCAAGGAGTCAAATGAACACCATAAATGATATGTCATCACATGGTTTTTTGGATCCTCACTAGGCTTGCCATCAAATTTGGGAATATTTGATGGTAGTTTTACCGGAATGGGTGGCCAGTTATGCTCGTGGAAGATGGGATCATTCATCAAATGAGATAGGTCGGGTAGGTCCAAAGAAGCCAAAAATGGTAGTTGTTGGTTCAGCTGGGGGTACTAATAGTACTGATAGGGCATGTACAGACCGATAGGACCTTGAATCGACTAGTTGTAAGGTGTTCCTTGGGGAAACTGACCGTAAGGGGGTATGCCTCCCGGACCATATGTAGGTCCGCCACCATAATAAGGTGGTCCGTTACCATAATAACGTGGTCTGTTACTGTAAGGTGGGGGTCTTCCTCCACCGCCAAGAGGGGGTGGGCCGCCTACGAATGGTGGGGGTCCGCCGCCATCGCCACCAGGATAGGATGGACCTCCATCGCCTCCTCCGGGAGGAGGTGGTGCTCCATCGCTGCTGCCGGAAGGGTAAGGGCCTCCTTCACCTCCTCCACCAGGATAGGATGGACCTCCACCGCCTCTTCTAGGAGGAGGTGGTGCTCCATCGTATCCGCCGGAAGGGTAAGGGCCTCCTCTACCACCTCCACTAGGATAGGATGGTCCTCCACCACCACTGCCTAGATGGGATGGTCCTCCACCACCACCACCTGGATGGGATGGTCCTCCACCATAAGGTGGGGGTCCTCCGCCACTGGGGGGTGGCCCTCCGCCTCCTCCTGAAGTGGGAGGGCCTCCACCTCCGCCTCCAGGAGGGGATGGGCCATGGTTTCCAGAATGAGGTGGTCCTCCGCCAGAAGGTAGAGGTTCGCCTCCTCTGGAATTGTGTGTGGGCCCACCGCCTCCGATGGGAGGTGGGGGTGCACCAAACGGGGGGTGGTACTTGAGGGACTATAGGTGAGGGTCCATGTTGTAAAACATTTTGATGCCCCTATAGAGTGTATGGATTTCTGGGATAAGGTATCTCGTAGGGTGCGTTTCTGGGATTGAATTGTCCCAACACAGGGTTAAGATAACCTAGATATGCTTGAATCCATGGTGGTTGAATTACATTGGATGGTACCCCAACATGGGATAATACCGTGGTGGAAGGTCTGACAGGTAGGGAGTTTCCAACGGAAGGCCCAATGGGAACTTCTCCTTTAGTGTTATGGTTGAGAGACGGGGGTTTCCCCCTGGCAACAACTTGGTGACCACTAATCAAAGGTTGACCCAACACGGGTTGTTGATTATCGACTACAGGATTAACATTACCCGTAAGGAAGGTAGGGGGTAAAGAGTATCCTCCCCATGAGTTTTGGGGTGGGGGAGGAGTGGGTAATGTAACCGTGGTAGTAATAGGTGTGTTGGATTGTTGTCCTTCAACAGGTTGAGTTGTTGGAGGTATAGAACTGGTCTCCTATCTAAGGGGTGTATGTGCAGCAAGTAAGGGTGGACCAGATTCAGAAGTGGTCACATGTTGGGTGGGTGATTCCGGTGAGCCAAAAGATAGAAAACAACTCGGGAGTGGCCGATAAGGAGGTAACGTCAGGTCTTCAACCCTTCATAAAAGACTTTGTCTTCGAAACTCCTCACCCATAGCATGTAACAGAGTCAAGTGTTAACGATAAGGTGCTAGAGGGTCATCAAGAGTATCCCAACTGGGTGGGGATGCAATGGCAAAATGAGCCACTAGGTGGCCTAGAGATGATGTCCAAAAAGCTACAGCTGGACCAGCAACTAAGATAGGGTCATCCTGGGGGGGATTTAACCATTCCACTGATCTAGGCTTTCCCGATAAAATGGGAGGTAAGTCTTGTGAAGTGGAATTTTCTGCCTCTTCACCCCATGGGGGGTTAGAGGTGGGTGAATCTAGAGGGAACATGTGTGCCCCGACATTCAAAGTAGGGTTTTCTACTTCAGGTTACACGACCGTGATGTGTGGGTCCATTATTACCTTCGAAATCACCTCCTGGTTAAGGGGATATTCGGGTGGTAAGTTCAAAATTCTGCGGGACCGTCTCCAAGGAAAGTCAGCCAAAGTGACTGAAACAAAGTTTCTCCTAGGGTAATCTAAACAAGAGAAAAGTAGTCCAGAAAAATCTACACAAACTAAGGCCACAAGCAAACTTATGTGATAGGTGTGGATTCAAAATTCTAGAACCTCACAGGATTGTCAAGGCTTTGCAACTCGCGATATACTCTAGGGTCCAATAGTTATACTCGGCCCAATTTTTCAAACCACTAACCAGGGAGGATTAGGACCGTATCCTTGACCATATAACCCGACTACCTGATAGTATGTGCGTAGTAGCTCCCCGAGTGTTGTTCTCGATGTATTGCTCTACCAAGATGGCCAAATGGATAGCTCAGTTGGTCTCAGGAATCCTAATAGTGTCTCCTGATATACGCAAGGTACGTGGGAGCTCAAATCCGTAGTGGTGCTATCTAATGCACAACCGTATGGCACAAGACCTTCCTATATACTACCGAGTACGTGAACCACCTTTCTATATATGCCAAGTATGTGAAGTGCCTTTCGATATACCCTAAGGTACGTGAAAAAGCCTTCGATATACCTAGTTGGTACGTGAAAGAGCTTCAATATACCGGTTGGTACGTGGAAGACTAGAATACCCCCGGAATACAGTGCTAGCAAGTAACGACGGCTGCCACGTTTTACGACGTCGGAAGACGTATCTAACTTAACACACAAGTTACTAAAATTTTTACCCTAGTTCTACCGTTAATTTTATTTGGATGGTTAGGTGAATGCATGAGGTGAGTACATAAATGTAAATAGAATGAAAGCCATAACTACTTGAAAAAATGTACTTTTCTTTTGATGAAATCTATATACGGGAAGGAGAAATATTTTTCCAAGTGGTTTTACCAAAACAACCAAATGCAACACAATCCCAAATCTACCAAATTTAACAACAAAAATACTCTTTTCGTTTTTTCCATTTTTCCAAGCAAAACACAAAAATCCACAAGCATCAAAAACCAAATCTAAACATTTTATTTTTGTCTTTTCAAATAAAAAATGAAACTAAGTGATGAAAAGAGAGAATTTCTATCTAGAGCACACTAACTTTTCCAATTTCACTATGATAGCTTAAAAACGTAAAAAAAACCAAAGATGCATATAATTTTTCAAGCATGGAATCACTTTTTGCAAAGACTTGATCTCACTCAAATTTTTCAAGAAAATGAATGGCTCATAATTCCCGAAAAGCACAAATGATTAACTTTTCTTTTCAAACTTTCCAAAAGACTAATGAATGATAAATTCCAATGCACGAACCAATTTCCACAACAATTTTCAAATGCACTTGAAAACAGTAAAAATGATGCACTTTGAATTTTTCAATGATATGCCAAGATTATAACTTAATAACAATAATGTTTTTAAAGCGTGAATGGTTGAAAAGAGAGATTACTTGCAGCACTCCAAACACTCAGAAATTCTCAAGAAGATGAAAAGCACTCATATGAATTCGAACACTCAAGACACTCAACAAACAACCAAATGCAATCAAAGCTAAATAACATGTGCAAAAGAGGTCTGGGATCGGATCCAATGCAAATATCAAATCAGGTGAGGAGAGGAGGGAATGCAAGGTCAAGTGGATGAAGGTGGGGGAGACCAAAGTGTCCACCACTACCAGAACTCAAAATTGTCCAAGATGGAACCCAAAACCACTATGAATCAAACCAAACAAAACCAAATGCTAGCAATGCAACATCAAAAAGGTCTCTGACTGGATGATACAGTGCAGAGGAGGTCTATAAGGAAAACAAAAATCAAAGGTTGATGAGGAGAGGAACCAAGCACAAAAACTAGACTGCTCGTCACAGTCTCTGGTTAGATGCAAAGTGACTGTTGCAGGAGGGGAATAGGTGAACTGCGACAACGTCGTAGGATGTCAAACTGTGAAGTGCAACAACGTCATAGGTTGTAAGGCAATAGACCGCGCCTGCCAGGGGAACGTCACTCTGGATATATTACCCAGGTGCGACGAGAGAGATCCCTATGCAAGGATGACAAATATCTCCAAATATGATCAACCAAAAGGCTTGATAATCAAACACACAGACCTAAAGGAAGTCAACAGACTCTTCAAAGAGAAGATCTGGTGGTGAAATGGCTAAGGAGGCAAAAGAAATGGATCATAAACAAATCATAGAAAACGACTTTCAAACTGAAAACTTCAAACAATGCATTGTAAATCCACAGTATGGTCGCCAAACTTGTTACTGGACAATCTACCTAAAGTGGACTTAAGGCGTGATATCCATAGCTCAACGTAAGTCTACAACAAGTGAGATAGAATATGAAACAACTTTCCTCAATCTAGTTAAAGATCGAGTAATTAGATGTCTTACCTATAGCTTGTAGATCTTTCTCCTTAATGCTGTTCCAAATTCCACGGTCTTCAGCTCTCAGTTGCAAAACCTGCCAAGTCATACAGAACAATACAAGCAAGTAAAATGCATCTAAACAGTAACAGATCTAAGTAAACAATTACTTAGGTAAACTACACAAAACATCAGTAACAAAACAACATTTGGTGGAAAGCATTTATATTACCGTATTAAAGAAGGGAAGTACAAAGGGTGGGATGATTACAACTAAAGCTTAACGTCACAATCCTCCTCCAACAAGCCAATGCCAAAGCCTCCAAAGGAAGTATAGGTCTCCCAAGAGATGAGTAGAGATATCCTAAGCTAATTTCATCAGCATGCAAGTACTATAGACTTCCTCCCTTTGGAATGGGAATGAGCCTCATATATATATGACTAAGAGGATAGGGTAGGTTGAGATATAGTGGGAGAGGGTTAAGAGAACCTCCCAAAGGGCTAGGGAACCGAATGCTAGCTCCCCTATAGGCTAGGGATAGAGATCCACATCACACACCTTCAAGAATGAGCTCGAAGATTCCCTTTTATCCATTTAACTAACATCATCGCAGGTTGCATGAGGGTGACCTACGACGTCACAGGTTGCACAAAGGTGACCTGTGATGACCTCACTAAACCCAATAGAAATAGGTCAGTATCTCTTCTAGGTTGATAAATTAGTCATAGGAACTTCAGGGATGTTTACACTGAGTATTATGATGGGAATATTTAGGGGTAACACCCACCAAGGTATATTTTCCCTATGAGTTGGAAATAGGTGCTATTAAAATGTTTCATACATAGTGGATGGATCTCAAGGCCTTGAACATAGTCACGGTATGAAAACAATAGACTTAGACCCTTAACATTTTTAAGGGGAAGGAAACAACAACCTAGGGTCCTAAACATAACTTCTCAAGATCAAGCACAATGAAATACCGATCGATCAATCAATCAATTGTGAAATTGCAATTTATGATCGTTGAAGAACTGCAATTGATGAATGATTGAAATTGCATTTTTCCTTAAAAAAATGTGAATTTCTCCTCAATCATTTGAATGTTGAAATTTTGAATTTCTAATCAAATGTTCCTATAATTTGAATTTGTGGTCTCAACCATTTTATTATTGAAAATGTGAATTTGAAATTGCAAATTTTTATTGCTAAAATTGCAATTTCTAATTCTTCAAATTGCAACATCATGTGGTTGTCAAAATTATCGTCAATAAATTCTTGAAATTGTGAACTTGTTGAAATTAAAATTTATGAAGGATTAATAAAATCTTGTTACTTATGCCAATATTCAAAATGTTGATGGGTTGAATAACTTAAGAAATCCCAAATATTTTGGATCTCTATTGGGATATTCTAGAAGTAACCAGATTTTTCAAATCCTTCATAAATTGCGATTTCAACAAATTCATAATTTCAACAATAAAAAGATTCAGGAGAAATTAATGTTTTGACAATTATAAATTCAGAAATTTCAACAATTGATTGATAGGAATTTTGACACTACATATTGCAATTAAAAAGAATTAGAAATTGCAATTTTAGGAACAAAAAATTGCAATTTCAAATTCACACTTTCGACAATAAAATGATTGATACCACTATTCAAAATTATAAGAACATTCAATACAAATTTTTCAATTTCAACAATAAAATAATTCACGATAATTTCACAATTTTTTAAGGAAAAATGCAATTTCAACCATTTATTAATTGCAATTTCAATGACAGTAAGTTTAATTGATTCCTATTACATGGTACTTGAGCTTGAGAAGCTACGCTTAGGACCCTAGCTTGTTTTTTCCCTCCCCTAAACAATAGCCTTAGAACGTTAACATTTTTAGTGGAGGGAAAAAACAACCTAGGGCCCTAAGTCTATCTTTTTAGGCTCAAGTACCATGAAGTTTTAGTCAAACAATTGTTGAAATTGTTGACATTGCAATTTCTTATCGCAGAAATTGCAATTAATGAATGGTTGAAATTGCAATTTTCCTTAAAAAATTGTTAATTTATCCTAAACCTTTTGAAGGTTGAAATTGCAAATTCATAATGAAATGTTCTTATAATTTCAAATTGTGGTCTCAATCATTATATTATTGAAAGTGTGAATTTGAAATTGCAAATTTTCATTGCTAAAATTGAAAATTCTAATTCTTTAACTTGCAATATGCGATTGTTGAAATTACTATCGATTAATTTTTGAAAATTTGAATTTGTAATTGTTGAAATTGCAATTTCTTGTCAATCTTGTTTATTCTTGAAATTGTGAATTTGTTGAAATCACAATTTTTCAAGGATGCATAAAATCTAGTTACTTCTAGAATGTCTAATAGAGATCCAAAATATTCAGGATATGTTAAGTTATTAAAAAAATCAACATTTTGGATATTCCAGATGTAACTAGATTTTATGAGTTCTTCAGAAATTGTAATTTCAACAATTTCAACAAGTTCAACAAGTTCACAATTTCAACAATTGATTGATGGGAATTTTGACAATGACGTGATATTGCAATTTAAATAATTAGAAATTTTAATTTTAGCAATTAAAAGTTTCAATTCCAAATTCACACTTTCAATACCACAATTTGAAATTATAGGAACATTTGTTTAGAAATTTGCAGTTTCAACAATCAAATGATTGAGGAGAAATTCACGTTTTTTAAATAAAAAGCACAATTTCAACCATTCATTAATTACAATTTCAGTGATCAGAAATTGCAATTTCAACAATTGATTGATTGATTGATTGATATTTCATCATGCTTGATCTTGGGAAGCTATGTTTCAGACCCTAGTTTGTTTTTTTCGACTCCTAAACAAATTTAAGGTCCTAAGTCTATGGTTTCCTTTCCACGACTATGTTCAAGGCCCTAAGACCCATCCATTGTGTGTGAATCATATTAATGGCACCTATTTCCAACTTCTAGGGAAAAGATCCCCTAATGGGAGCTTGTCTCATTGTATCTAGAATTTGATCATGGTGCTTGAGCTCAAGAAGGTTTAATTAGGGATTAAGGACCTTGTTTTTTAGGTACTAGGAGCTAGGTCACTTAGGAAAGATATTAAGGGCCTAACGATATTATTACCCTACCACGAATATGGTCAAGGCCTTAAGACCTATCCATGGTGCATGAAACATATTACTAGAACATATGTCCAAATCGATTTTTTTTAAAGAAATTGCAAGTTCAACTTTATGAAAATGCAATTCTGGCATATTGATAATTACAAATATGAGAATTTCAACAAGTAAAAGATTGAAAAAAGATTCACAATTTAATCTGAACAAAATTTCAAAAATTGATTGGTTGCAATTAATTGGCTCAGGTTTGTGGAGTTTAGTTACCAAGGTTGAATATCTCAAAGGGTCTTTGATGGAAGAGTGGATTCACATTGAACCAAAAAGGGTTAATAATATGTCAAACTGTTGGAATGCTTTAGTTTCAACTTCTCCAGTCATTTCCAAATGGATGGTCTAGAATGTTAAGGGTAATAAGGTGTTGTTAGGTGTGGATCCTTGTTTGAGAGGTGCAAACTATTACATATTATCTGATGAGCTAGTGGTTTTCCTTTGGAATAAAGGATTCTTCAATCTAACCATCAAGATGGAATTTAGAATGAATTTGGGCAACCTTGGATTCAAGGTGTTGATTTAGGCTTGATGGGTCACCAACCTAACTTAGCAACCATGATGGCTTCCACTATCCAATGATTTCTTATACTAGTATAACTTCTGAAAAAATAGCATAAATGTTTTCTTCTTTTTACATGTACCATAATTGTAAATTATAGATGCATGTTGTTTCTCTTTATTACTTCATCTATATATATATGTTGTGTCACTACATACCAACAATTTTAGGAAATTTATTGCAATTTCAAGGATTGGAAATTACAAATTTACAAATTCGATAAGTCCAAATTGATTGCAAATTCACAAATACAAATTGATTGCAATTTTAATAATTACAAACTTACAAATTCAACAAGAAAACAGAGTGGAGGAGAAATTGCAAGTGCAACAGCGACAAATATATGTGTGTGTGTGTGTTGCATCACTACATACCAATATATATATGTTGCGTTACTACATACCAAGATATATATGTTGCGTCACTACATACCAACAATTTTAGGAATTTGATTGCAATTTCAAGGATTTGAAATTACAAATTTACAAATTCGATAAGTCCAAATTGATTGCAAATTCACAAATACAAATTATTGCAATTTTGACAATTACAAACTTACAAATTCAACAAGAAAACAAAGTGGAGGAGAAATTGCAAGTTCAACAAATTGTGAGTCATGCAGCCAAGAACTCAAATAATGGAAGCATTTGATGAAGCATTCAATGGTTGCTTGGTGAGTTATAGAGATAGGGTTAGGATCTTTCTAGAATTAGATTATAGTTGCAGCAAGATAGGAGTTTGTTGAGTGTATTCTGGATCTGAACCAGGAATGGTTTCAAAATCCTCTGTGTATATATTGTATGAGCCTATGAGGCATGGACAGTGTGGCCAAAAAATGTAAATCTGGCCAATAGAGCTGATCAGGAAGATATCATAACTATGAAGATCAAAACACAAGTTTTGGATCAATATGAATGTATAGGTTCTTTGTGTTGAATGAAGGAAAGGCTATTTTGGCATATCTCTGTGTAAATGCAGTTCTTTTTGTGCATATGATTACATGAGTTGAATACTTGATGAACCTGTTAAATTCTTGATTAATATATGTGTGTGCGTAGCCTGAAATTAGGGCTTTTATGAATTGAAGGTTGCAGAGAGTGTTCGATGGATCTATGTGTATGAGTGCTTGCAGAAACATTATGTTTGCAATGTGAAGCTTGGGTTCATACTGATGCTCTACATACATGAAGCTACAAGAGAGTTTAGGGTTGAAGTGGAACGAAGCCGTGGATTCGGGTTGAAGTTCTAAGAGTTGATGCGCAGATCCAGCCAGGAAGACCAAGCTACAGAAGGTCGATTGAACCTCATCAAGGAGAGATTGAGGTTTTTTTATTGATCCTCTGATCAATCAACACAGAATCGTAGAGTTGCAGTCCGTTCATTTAGTAGAGAACGAACGACCCAGATCAAAGGATGGAAGATAGATTGACAACGGGGAAGAATTTGCATAAGTAAATATGCACGAGAGATGGAGATCCGCAAAGCCTAAGTTAAGAGTTCCGCATTGGTAGTAGATCGACGGAAAATATCGAATCTGAAAAGAAATCGACGGTTCATGCAGGATTCCACATAGGAAAAAAGTCGGGAGTTAACGACAAAGTGGATGCGGAGTTATCCCAAAGGATTTGGATCCACCGTTGGTTGAGATCCAACAGTCCTGGAGGATTGCGGAAGTCCAGATCCGATAGTCCTAAGTGTTGTGGAAGGATCATTGTGGAAGGGTCATTGTGAGGGACAATTTGCGTAACGAAGTTGCAGAAGTACGCCCGCAATTGCGGAGCGAAATAAATTGCTAAGGGAGCTGTTGTGGACGCCAATTGCGGGAGCTTTTTGCGGAAGGAAATTGGAAAGCTCGCCCGCAATTGCGGAAGGAAGGAGGTTCCACAAGGAAGTTTGTGGAAAGACAACTACAGGAAGAAGAAATTGCGTAAGACAATTTTGGCAAGTGAGTCCCATATTCTGAAAAGACTTAGCTGGTTTTTGGCTATGTTTGGTGATTCTATTAACTGTAGAATCATCCTAATCCTGGGGTAAGCGGTTTGGATTGAATTTTTCCATTCCCACCTGCATCATTGAGGAGGAATTCTTATTTTTTAAGGAAATGCACAATTTCAAAAATTGATTGGTTTCAACTGATTGGCTCGGGTCTGTGGAGTTTAGTTACCAAGGTCAAATATCTCAAAGAGTCTTAGATGGAAGAGTGGATTCACATTGAACCAAAAAGGGTTAATAATGTGTCAAATTGTTGGAATGCTTTAGTTTCAAATTCTCCATTCATTTCCAAATGGATGGTCTAGAATGGTAAGGGGAATAAGGTGTTGTTAGGTGTGGATCCTTGTTTGGGAGGTCCAAACTATTACAGATTATTTGATGAGCTAGTGGATTTCCTTTGGAATAAAGGATTCTTCAATCTATCCATCGAGATGGAATCCATAATGAATTTGGGAAACCTTGGATTCAAGATGTTGATTTAGGCTTGATGGTTCACCAACCTAACTTAGCAACCATGATGGCTTACACTATCCAATGATTTGTTATACTAGTATAGCTTCTGAAAAAATAGCATAAATGTTTTCTTCTTGTTACATGTACCATAATTGTAAATTATAGATGCACTCTTTGTTTCTCTTTATTACTTCATATATATATATATATATGTTGCATCACTACATACCTAGATATATATATTGTGTCACTACATAACAACAATTTTATGAATTTGATTGCAATTTCAAGGATTGATAATTACAAATTTACAAATTCGATAAGTCCAAATTGATTGCAAATTCACAAATACAAATTGATTGCAATTTTGACAATTACAAAGTTACAAATTCAACAAGAAAACAAAGTGGAGGATAAATTGCAAGTTCAAAAACCACAAACATATATATATCTGTGTGTGTGTGTGTGTGTGTTGCATCACTACATACCAAGATATATATGTTGCGTCACTACATACCAACAATTTTAGGAATTTGATTGCAATTTCAAGGATTGGAAATTACAAATTTACAAATTCGATAAGTCCAAATTGATTGCAAATTCACAAATACAAATTTATTGCAATTCTGACAATTACAAACTTACAAATTCAACAAGAAAAAAAAGTGGAGGAGAAATTGCAAGTTCAACAACCACGAATTCCCAATTCTCACTTCTCTTTATTACTTCACCAATATAAAAACAAGATTATATGTTGCATCACTACATACTGATATATATATATATATATGTTGCGTCACTACATACCAACAATATTAGGAATTGTTTGATTGCAATTTCAATGATTAAAAATTCACAAATTCACAAATTGAAATTGATTGCAAATTCACAAATTCAAATTTATTAGAAATTGATTGCAATTTTGGTAATTGAAAACTCACAAATTCAACAAATACAAATTTGTAATTTCAACAACTACAAATTTGCAAGTCACATTTTTTTAAATGAAAAATGCTATTTCAACAGTCAAGAATTGCAATTTCAACAATAAGGAATTATAAAATTTTGCAACTTTTTAATGAGAAATTGGAATAACAACATGTAGAAATTGCAATTTCAACAACTAATTGATTGTAGTTTCGATATTTGTGTATCACGATTTTAGAAACTTTGTATTCAAGTTGTAATTTCAATTTTAGGGAAATGCAATTTTTGCAATTCATATATTCAACAATAAAAGGATTTGAGGAGAAGTTGCAATTTCGGCAACTAGAAATTAGAAAGTTCAACAAGTTATATGATTGAGGAGAAGGTTGTCATTTTTTAATGAAAAGTGCAATTTCAACAATTAAGTGAAAGAAATTTCAGTGATCAAGATTTTTATTTCAACAAGTGGAGAATTATGAAAGTGAAATTTTACCATACTTAAATTGCAATTTCAACAATTAATTGATTGCAATTTCTATATCTGCATTTTGTAGTTAGAAAGTTAGTAATAAAAATATTGCGGAGAAAATGAAATTTTAGTGAGTACAAATTCACAAAATTTCAAAATGATATGATTGGGAAGAAATTTACATTTTTTTAACGAAAAATGACAATTTCAACAATGATTGATTACAAATTCAATGACTTGAAATTTGGAAAATTGTGCCCATAAATAATTACAAACATCCTTGACACTGTAATTGATCAAACATAACACTAGCCACATCATGGTCTGTAGGAGCACATGTAGACCACTTATGGAATCACATATGACAAGGGGTCCCACCATCCAAAGTGCTCCTATCTTATTACAATGTATCCACACTCAATTCCCTTTCACCATTCCCCTTTCCCTATGTCATAGGTGCTCGGATCTTATATCTATTTCATTGAGAAAAAACACATTAACACCTCCACATGGGTTCTCACAATGTCATAGGATCCGAAGTTAGAGTGAATTCTTAAGAATGGCATGTCTTTGTTGCTTGATAGTTTGAGAGAAGTGATAATTGGTGACTTTTGGTTGGACTACAATGAATACACTTCAAAGAAAAATGGCACTTTCAGAGGAGACCAAGATCTATGGAATTCAACATTGATTAAAATAACAATTTCAAGACAAGTATGGGATCCTAATATCATCTATTCAAACCATTTTCTCACTTGTCTTACTATGTTCTTTAGATTTATATCCTTGTAACACCAACAAAGTTTGTTATATAGTTATTGAGTTCATGTGAAGTGGGAATTTTTTCAACTACAACATTTCCAACTAGTTGAAGGAGATAAAAGGCTCTCAAATATGAACTTATTATTATTATTATTATTTCATATTTTGAATTGAAATAAAAATAATTTCTTATTAATCTCGTCATCTTATGTCTTTGATAGATTTGTATGTCATATTCCAATTATCAAATGTTATATTTCAATGTCAACGTTGTTTATGGAACCTCTTCCATCTATTGCTATTAGCCAACTCTATTATGCTCAATTATTTTTGCAATGCATTACATTTTTTTAATGTTGTATGTATCGGTAGAACCGACAGATGTGAGAAGGATGTTGTCTTTTTTCATACAAAGTTTGTTGATGAGAGATTATATCAAAATGTTGATTTTCTCACCTTGCATACATTCAAACCAGAACATGACATCTCACGATATGTCTTAGAATTACATCCACCAATATCTCAGGGGTGTTCCAGGGCTAGGCCGACCATTCCCACCAGAAACACAGTAAAAATATGGATAATGTAATACAACATACAACAAAAACAATACCATTGTAATAAAAAATTATCACAATCAATGTAATGGTTGTTTCCTCTTTTTACCCACTCAAACATGAACCAATGTTTTCTTGTTTCTTTTGCAAAATTTTTAACTTTTGGAAGAGTTTGTAATTGTGATTGCAATTTTGCAATGTTTGATATTTTGTAGGAATGTATTCCCGGAGATTGATTGAACCCTTGTAGATTTGTGTTTTGTCTAAGGTTTGTATCTTGGTTTTTGGATTGTGTAGTTGTCCTATTATTTTTTGCATTCACTAATAATTGAGGTCAATGGGTTGGCGTTTGGAATTATGTGCTTGAGGTGCCTAAGTTCAATGCTTGAGGTGCTTGCCATAGATAGGGAAGTCATTGAGCAACATCCATTCCAAATATTCTATGTGGAAATAATTTTGATTAACTTGCTTCCATAGATTTTGTGAACTGTGTTTTCATCTAATGAAAGGCAACTATCAATTCAAAGTGAGGCAGACACCTTGAGAGTGTGCCTACAACCCCTCACCCACAATGTGCATGTTTTTGACATACCTCAACACTCTAGTTGAAAAATGAATAGATAAGTAGACCATCCTTTTTCTTGTAAGGTACTTGTTGATGGTTCTAGTGAACAAGGAAAAGGCATTAACTTCTTTGATTTTTAACAACTAACACCTTTTCTTTCTTAAGGGGATGGAATCCAATTTTAGTCATCATAGATTAGATTAGAATTTGTTATTTTGATCAATATTGAATTCCATAGATCTTTGTCTCCCATGAAAGTGCCATTTTTCTTTGAATTTTATCCAATGTAGTCCAACTGAAAGTCACCAAATATCACTTTTGTCAAACAATCAAGCAATAAAGACATGCCATTCTTAGGAATCCACTCTAACTTTGGATCCTATGACATTGTGAGAACCCATGTGAAGGTGTTTTTTCTCAATGAAATAGATATAAGATTAGAGCACATCTGAAGTAGGGAAAGGGGAGTGGTGAAAGGAATTGGGTGTGGATACATTATAATAAGATATGAGTGTTTTGGATGGTGGGACCCATTTCCATATGTGATTCCGTAGGTGGTCTACTTGTGGTCCTATAGGCCATGATGTGGCTGGTGGTTATGTGATATCAATTACAGTTTCAAGGATGTTGTTTACAATTATTCATGGGCACAATTTTCCAACTTTAAAAAGAAAGTCAATATAATTTTTCACTATGGAATTTATTTTTGTTTAGGCTCATTCCATTACTGTTAGGAATACCCAAACCTATATTACATAGTCAATATACATTGCAATTCATGTTTCATGAACCTGGGTAAATTGGCTTAATCAATATACATTATAGTTCATGTTTCATGAACTGACTCGGACCCTTGTTTTTCTTATTATTGCGAGGCTGTTGCTTCTTGGAATGCTTGGACTTCTCTTTCTGTTGTGCCACTACGGCTTTGTTAGATGTATTTGCATTAGTAATTATTCCAAGATATATGAGCTTATCTTGGTCTCTAATCGACAAATCACAAAAGGATTCAAAAGTAGGCTTTTTATAGTGAATCCCAAAATATTCTTTCATGGAGTAAAAGATAGATACACAAACAAAATAGGCAGGCCCAAGCTTGGAAAGAACATGAAAAATATATTGCTTGTCTTTCCTTTTTATGCCACATTCATCAAGTAAGAGTTGAAGGGTCTTGTACTTAGACAAATAGTCTTGTATGCAAGAGAAAGCACTTAGATTTAACGTAATCAACTCATTTTCAAGCTGTTAACCTCGAATTTCATTGTCCTTACCAAACACAGTTTCCAAATTTTCTCAAACTATTCCTGGGTCATCAATTCCTTGAAGGTGGAATCGTAAGTCATTAGAAATGGACATCCCAATTAATCCACGAGTCTCATCACATTTATTTTCCCATTTTATTTTCTTATCATCAGCATCAGGTTCAGTTTCTTTCCCCAAGGTAATTTGGAAAATTCCCCTATTGCGTAGGACATCCTCCATATGGGATTTCAATGAGAAGTAGTTGGAACTAGTAAGCATAATATCACATGGGGTGGCCATACTAGAATATGTAGACTATAAAAATATAAAATAAAGGTCTGGATGCAAAGATCTCAAAAAATAGGTGGTTTAAAAAAAATGGCACTAAAAACAGACTCTGGATGAGGAAATTATGCCCTTTAAAATAAATACATAAAAAGGAACCAAGGGGCTGCGGGTCTTTTGCCTGCAAGAAACTCCGGATCTAGTAAAATGGTCGTATCTTGAGAAAACGAAAAACCTTTTTCGATGAAATGAAAAGTGTTTCTAGCTGGAAACGACACTCTAGATGCAATGGAACACCTTTCATAGCCCAAAAATGCACATAAATATCAGAACCAGAAAATAATTCATGGCCTCGGCAACACCAATTCAAGATCCAGATCACCAACAAAAGCAGAACTTAATGAGTTTTCAATTACACCAAAACCTGCAGATTTTGGCGTAACAAAAAACCTTACATGGTATCAGAACTCAGGTCTCGAGTTCAATTCCATCGAGCTACGTTGGAGGGGTGTGTTGGAGTATCGGTTGATAACCGCTGCACCTCTGGGAATATAATGTGGACTAACTACCACCTTGGATAATAAGACCTTGTGCTTGGTTTCAAATGTTTACCAACATCTATAGCTTTTGGTGTAACAACAAACCTTATTGACACAAACCCCTCTCAGTTTGTTGATTACCGAAGCCTATGCTTCCAGTCATTGACACAATATGCATTGATATTCAAGATACAACCTTTTAGTTGGGTTGAGTCGAATTACTCAATGCATTCATGGTGGTGAGGGGTAGTGAAGAGATTATTCTTAGTCAATATGGAACCATAGAAGCCTTATTTTCTTACATGTTGAACCCTACCCACAGGTGCTTTGACTTGAGCAAAGATAATTTCTATAAATTGCTCTGCATGATCATGCGAATGTGGGCCATAGAGGATGGACTGAAGCAACCCAGACTGCCATAGCTAATCGCTTCATTAGTGTGGGCAATGCATGAGTAGATGAATAATGAACAATACCATTATTTATTGCATACAATATCCTTCATACTCCATTGGTAGGATGATCTGGATGATAACGATGATGATTTGTACATTGAAGGTTCATTAAAACTCAAGACCTGTGCAGGGATTGTGAATCAAAACTTAAATGTATTGGAGTTAGCAATGCTCCTAGAAGAGGAAAAAGCTTTGGATCCTAACGGATGGCTTGTGAAAGGTGAGATCACATCCCAAGGATAAGGAGATCATGTGATTATGAGATGTTTTGAGATTCTTTCAAACCTCAGTTCAATTAGCATTGGGCATCTAGATATTGCGAGAGTCATAAAACAAAGTGGTTATCTATTTTGGGGGGATTTCTATTTTTCTCTTCGCCTCCCATGATAATGGCAAAAGAGATATATACAAACTATTTTACCATAGATCGTACCTATACATCTCGTGAGTGTACTTTCTTATTTAGGGACCATATCATAATCGCACACACCAACGTTATAGTGCGAGTTACATGCTAGGTGTTAAAAATAATTTGTTAGTGTAGGTGGCCGTGGAAAGAAATGAATGAAAGCTCGTGTTGGTTAACCTATAGTCATGATTCATCTTAAAGATTAATTCAATATTTAGTTATTAAATTGTGCATGAGAATAAGACGTAGACAAGAATATATATAATTTTAAAAAAAGAGAGCATTTTCGAAAGGCTTAAACACAAGAGACAATAAGTGTTTTAACAAATAAGTTATTATATCAAAAAGTTATATAAGGTCAAAATATCATGTGTACATAAGCTTTGAGGACAAAGATGAAAGCTTTCTTAAAGTAGGTGGCAATGTGGTGAATATAAAGTAGTTAGTATTTAATAATATTAATTTTAAATAGGTGTTTCTAAAAAGCATGAGCTTTGGTGAAAGGTTATTTTACAAAGCTTATATAAGACAAATGCAATTCATCAGTGTAATTATGTATTTATTTTTCTTCAGAAAAAAAGTCGTAATTTTATATCATAGATAAAATTACATGTACATATATTTCAAATCCAAAGTCCAAAAAAACTTGTAACAAGAATATACATATACAAAAAAATATAGTCATTCATCTCTTGTATGCCTAATCCGTGTCACCCAAGAGGTCGATAGGAGGACAATAGAGTTGACTGACTGAGTCAGCTACTGTTATGGCGGACACTATAATGTTAATTTGTTCAGAGAAACAACTATAAAGAATATTATACACCAAACACTAAACAACTGCAAAATTAACAGACAATGCCAATCACAGAAAAATGTGAGATGAGAATTGATAACTGAGAAACCCCAAGGGTGAAAACTCTGGCTGTATTGAGTAGTCGTCGTAAGAGGTCAAATGTAGGAATAATTGGGAACTAATTGATCCTTCCCTTTAGGAAGTCATCTTAATGCAATAAAGAGAAGAGAACCAAACTCCCTTTCATCTTTGAGCTTATAAGTATTTATACAATTTTGAGGGACGCCTGGGTAACTACCCTCAACGTTTCAGTTACAAAAAGACAATTACAAAGGGATAATGTGTCTTCTTCCCATTCACCAACTAGAAGAAGATGAAGACACATCGTTGCCATGTCGATGGCAGCTCAAACGCCTTCTGATTGCTCAGAATGTCATCTGACATGTGCTAGAATCATCAATATCAGAGTATCATGGATTGGTGTGTACACTATAGGATGTGTCATCTAAATCCTAAGCAGTATTTCTATAATAGAGAAAGTGGCGATTGACCCTTCCGTGCAACCCCCTTCAAAGGGATTACAAATACAAATGAGAATTGTTTGAGTGACCATTTTACATGATATAAGAGAAGGGATTGGCCGATCCATCCACCCAATTTCTCTCGACGATGGTTGATCCAACATAAGGGAATGTTTCTCGATGCTTCTAGTGCATACCTAGATTAAGGCATGGCACCATGTTTTAGGAATTGGGCCATGTTAGTTTCTTTTTTTCACCATTATCATTATTGCATGTGCATGCACAATACCAATGTGAAACCCATTATTAGAATTTAAAATAAAAATATTAATATCTACTAAAATAAAAATCTAACAATCAAGTGACAACTATGAACATTCAATTATAGAATCTTATTCACTCCCTGTGATACAGCATGTGCACTCATGCCACCCTTTTCATAGTTTTTGCGGTGGGCATTTGTTTTAAATTACGCATCTCTATTGTCAGTGATGGAAATTTTTAATGACAATTTACATTGAAGTGGTTTGTGAACAATATGAGGTCGCTCAAATCTTTCAAATGGACATTGAAAATACGACCAATGCCATTTACGATCTACTCATTTCATAATTTACCAAATTCTGACGAAAAATGGTCTAAAACTATTTGACTAACGACGATAAAGATTAGAAGATAATAATTTCATAACACAATATATTTATTATGTATGTGTCAAATACATAATATCATCATCAATGTTGATGTAAATGTCATGGGATTACACTATCTTGAATCGAAATCCTAAGAGTCGTTCCCTATGATGGGTCATGCGACACTTCCTGGGACTTCCCTTGCTGGTGGTGAGACCAACCTAGGTTGGAATTCTGGAAGACTACGCCTAACCGAACCACTTGTTACTTATCTTTGTTAGATTATGCTTAGCCATTTTTGTGATTAACATCCCTCAATTTACACTTACCGAAAAACCATAGAAAAGAGAAGAATAATATTGAAGGTAGCAACCCTGCAAGCGAGCATGCCTAAAACATTTTTATATAATATAAAAGATTATATTACAAATAATACAATAGATGGGTGTGCCCAACTAGCTGTGACCTGGGAGAGAACCCAATCGAATGTCCTCTCCAAAAACCCCAAGATTTTCTCCTACTCTTCTAGTATGCGTCACCTCATCTTGGTCCCCCCTGAAGATTCCGTAGGGCCACCTTCTGTGGCACCTGTCATCTGTGCCCAAGTATACACCAATCCAACTAGTGAAAAGCACTGTATCCATGTTCGCCCTCTGCTTCATGCGCCCAACTATGCTCCATTGAACTCTTGACTTGTACTCACACTTTCTTATGTTCTGAGTTTCCTTTGGTCACCAATGCATCTATCTTATATATCTGCTCACTTTCCCACATATGTGACAAAGAGTCTCTGTAATGTCCCTTGTTAGGAATTTTATTAAAATGGCATTTTTCCACTTTGTTTTCCTAGTTCGACCTTTGACTAGTTTTTATCTCTAGGTCCCAAATGATCCCAAATCTTCTGAGAAGGTATATGAATGATATTAGAACATAAATATGTGTTTCAAGGACGCCTTTGGACCTTTAAAATACTTCTGCAAATCCTCTTTCAATTATGGTCAATGTAGGTAACTTTACTAGTGATTTCCCTTTGACTAGTGTTGGTCTCTAGGTCTCAAATTGACTCCAAATGCCTTCAAATATTCAAGGAAGGTGTATGAATGATATTAGGACTTGAATATGATGTTCATGGATGAAATATGGCCACCAAAAGACCTCTGCAAACTCTCTTAAGATTCTGGACCATGTATGCAATTTTACTAGTAATTTGGTGTTCAAATCCCCCTGGGGTAAGTACTGAAAATGGCTTCCCAAAGGCCTCCAAACCCACTCAAATTTCTGAACAGAGGTAGGGAATGTATTATGGATGTTATTAAGGTCTCATGTGCACCATTAATTTATTATTATATCTGTTCCAACCCTCTCCCATTCAACTGCAAATATCACCAATTCGACCCTTGGGGAAATGGCACTATTTCTTCTCCCAATGCAATTAAACTGAGTAAAAATAATTCAAATTCTCAAGTACAGTACATTAAAATTGTATAAGACATCCATGGCAGTATATTGATCACAAATATATCAGAGAATCATCCATTCATTCGAAATCATCAGCATTACAATGATTCACAACAAGGTAGTGGGGAAATGGCACTGTTCTTTCACTAAAATTGAGATTTATAAATTTATCCTTGGAATTTCGACTTGAAATTTTTTGGAGATGAAGAACAAAGTATTTAATTCATATTACAAAAGAAATGGGGCATTAGAAGTGTTGATCTAAATATATAACATGTAAATCAACATCTAATTGTCAACTCGGGAAGGTAGACTTAGAGGAACCAGCATAGGAAATGCAGGGTTGAAGAGGGAGTTAAAAGAATGCGAAAATACTTTCTGAACATGAAAGGAATTTGCTTAAAATAAACTACTATAATCTGCTCTGTTCTGCACTCTGTTTTGTACTAATTAAAAATGATCATATGCATGTAAAACAATGGCTGAACATTAATGGCTGAAAACAATGCTTACATTTCTGCTACTTATCACTCCACACAAATCAACAACTTCTATTTTGTAATGCAATGAAACCCTCTATTTCAATCAAATGAAACTAGTTCCGAACTGTTACTTCTGCACTATGAAATCAATAAACTGAGAACTGAAATCGATCGCTGAAAGATAACATTTAAACTTGATGCTAAATCCTCTGTTATAATCGAATGAAACTGCTGCTTATAAATCCTCAATCATTTGGCAATCTATTTTATAATGAAATAATTCTACTGCAATCGAATGAAACCTTCTGAATTCAAATCTGCTACTTTTGCACTATTAAATCAATGAGCAAATTGAAAATGTAAACTGAAATTGAAATCTTGTTGAAAGATAACGTTCAAGTTTGAATATGGAATCTACTGTGAATGCAATTCATACGGCTCTGTATCAATCGAAGGGGTCCCTTCCTTCTCTTTCAATATACCATGGCTCATCAACGGATATTAAAAACATTCTTACAACATACTCATCATAACAGAAATTAAATGAATAAACAGCTCTAATCACTTTATTGAAAATAAGAAGAACAATATGAGCACTGGAAATTCTATTTATATTCCATTCTTCTATCTAATCTATGCTCCGTCTATCTCCATCCCATCTCTCGAGCATAGCAGCTCTTCATATATCATTTCAGATCAGTTACAATGCATAGCTTTACGCCCTAGATGAACAATTGGTTACAAAACGGTTTTAAGAGTACCACGGAGAATGAGACACGTCTTCTTTGAATCGATCATACCAGCTGGAGTTTCGAAGCTTCTAAAAGTTTCCTTTATCTCATGACACGAAGTGTCATGAGAAAAACGGTTTTCTCCCCTACGTCATACATGCATGGATCTAGGAAAACACATGGCGCAGCTATTGAGAACCGATATGCCCAGGAAAAGTCCAATACGCTGAAGATGTATGAATACTCTATAGTTTCATTTGAGAACCAAGAGGTCCTTTGCATCCAGCCAGAAGTTGGTTAATGTCCATCATCGTTTAAAACAAGCCCAACGCAACTCAATCTCCTGTAAAACATCATAATTCGAAGACAAATGAGGCCTTCAAATGGATATATAATTATTAGAAGCATTTCTCCCTTGTTGAGCCAATTTGTATTGAAGCTTGCGGAAATAGTCCAGAAAAATGAGCAATATGTTCATGAATGGAGTCTGGAATAGGGATAAAAACATGTTAAATCCGGAGTCCAACAAGAAGCTCCCCCAAAGAGTACAATAGTTCACCAAAAATGCCCTCCCTCAAGGATCAAGAATATGCCATCAAAACTGGAAATGGTTGAAGGAGTGAGCTGCAATAGAAGAAACCATGATCTTGCCTGTAGATTACACTTGAAAATAAAGACTCCATTAAAGCTCCAAATGAAAGGTCTGAATGGCCTTTCCAATTACCAACTTGGATGGGAATCTTTCACCCTCGAAATTGGCTAAGGAAAGAAACTAGTCATCCACTAGCTCTCCCTCTTCACAAATGCAATTGCAAATTATACAAATGATCAAAAGCTAGTTTCCTTCTTTGTTATTGACATTTATAAAGTTCTAATGTCCTCCATGGGTCGAATTTCTTCCAAGAGACTCATGCCAACTCAAGTTGGGAAGAGATTCCAAAGAACGCCACTTGTACACCAATTCCTAGTCTCCCACTTCCACCAAATCACATGTGGGATCATCTTAGCTGCCCTAACACCCTTGAGCACCCTCTTGGAGTCTATTTTTATCCCTGACATGTCATATATGTCATATGTCAGCCTTCAGGTCTGATTTGTGTAATAGGTGTCATAGCATCTTCATCATTGTTGTCATAGAGATAGGGAATCTAGCCCAAGTGTCTCACTAGCTCCAAATTGCCTCTTCCTCTTCCATGGGAGTTACTCTTCCTCTATATTTCGACCTTGGAGGAGTCATGCCATGAATAATACCTTTTGGACTCCCCCAAGTATGTTACCATTCACCTTGAATTCGAATTGGTGAGAGAATGATGCCAAGTGTAGTGGGGAAATCTAGCCATATGTGGGTCCCACTTCCTCCATGTGTCTTTATGATCAAATTCCACTTTGATTTTCACTTGTATATATTTATTTAGCTCCTTTATTAAATATTTATGCCATTCTAATGTTCAAACATCATTTATTATCTCCATTATTCCAAATCCCAAAGCTTCCACCCCAAACCTAGGAAACTAGTAATTTTCCTCCTTGGCAATTATTTGACCTTTAGCATCAATTTGACAAACTCTAATGAATAGGGCCAATGTGAACCAATGCCAAATTTTGGGACATGACAAATCCTCCCTTCCCAATATTGCTTGTCCTCAAGCAATTTCAAACATGGGTGTTGAAGAAGCTGCTTTCTGTATAATTTTTTGAAGTTGCCATTGAATTGCCCAACCTTGAGTCTTTGAGTTTCCATGAAGATTTTAGAGAGGAACCACCATGCTTGCTGCTGCACTACTCTGATAAAAATCACTTTATTAAGTGGGAAATCCATCTCCCATACTGCTTGTTTCCCAAAACAAATTGAAACCAATGAAACAAAAATTATTCCAGGGTCCCATTGCTTGTATTGCACCCCAACAATTAAGAGTGCTCTCCAACCCACACCATTATATAAGACGATTCCTGGATCCCATTTTCTTGTATGCATTCTTCCAAACATCATGAGTACCAAAAATATATCATCAAAGTACATAACAACATAATGAAAATGTACATCAAGGAGATGCTTCATCAAAGAGTCATGAAAGTGCTTATACCTCCAAGCAAGTAGACCACCATTTTCAAAGTGCATATAATATTCAAGTGGCCCATCAAATATGCTCCAATGACATAGGTGAGGATCCCATGTCCTATAATGCTGCTCCAAAAGGATGTGATATGCATCAAAATATTCATTCATGTATTCTTTCATCCAAGAAGTGAATGAAGAATCTCCACTAAAATCTGAACCAAATAATGAGCAGAAAAAACAAGGAGACTTCAAATGAATCAAAGAAGTCTCACCCATACATCCTTGAATGTGAGAATCATAAAGATATAACAAAGTATGTGGCTTCCAAAAAAAATGTTCTCCAATCATAAATCTATTCACCCAAGTGTTGGATGAAGTTCCTCCAATGTCAAATGAATCAAGTATTGAGCAAGAAAAACCATGAGTCTTCAAGTTACTCAAATGCATATCATAGGTGCATCCATGTAGATTTGCATCATCATAAAGTGACAAATAATGTTGCTGCAAATATGAATAAGAATGTGCTCCAACCATGTCATCATAAAAGGTAAATCTAGGAGTTCCATAGTCCTCAAGTGGCACCATCAAAAAGAACCCTTTCACCCATACTTCATTGAGACTAATGCTGCAAAACATTGAATTGTAGGATGTAGGAGAATGAACTAACTCACACAAATGATCAAAAAGTGCAGAAGTTTCATCATGGGAAGGATCCATATGGGTAGTATCATGTAGCTCCTTCAAAAGTGTGAAACCTTTGTCATAGATTGGTTCCAATGTAGAGGAATCGTGCTCTTCTTTAAAAATTGCATAACCTCCATCAAGAGACAATTCAAGTTTCTCTTCCACCACATCAAGTGTTTGGATCTCTTCAAGTTAATCTTCAAACATATCAAGAACATTCAAATTTCCACAGTTCTCATGATCCACCATGTCATGAGAATCCTCCAAACAATCTACCATTTGACAATCTGAAACATAGGAGGAAAAACAAGTATCTTGCAACTTTTCAAGAAGTTGCTCATTTTGAATTGTGAGCTTATGATTATCCTCATTATTCTTCAAGTATGCATTATGTAACAATTCATTAAGCTCAAACAAATGGTTTCTATCAAAAAGAAAAGACACGAAATTACCTTTGATGTGGCACATTGCTCTTTGAATCTTTTCCATATCTTCAAGGAAGGATGTTTCCTCCAATGAAGTAGCTCTCCAACAAGAATTTGACACCAATTCTTGAGTGTCATGGAGAATGCTGAGGGACTCTTGGATATTCTTTTCATTCATATTTAAGGACCCTTCAAGAAAATGAGGCTCTTGCAAATGAACCTCCTCATCTTCTTCAATTTTGCTTGGACCAACTTCATGAAGCTCAAGTGGTGATAGGGAAGTTGATCTTGGTTCTTCTTCAACTGCTACAAGATCTTTATTATCATTCTTAATGGAACTTGGCCTTGTAGAAACACTTTCAAAAGTAATCTCTATGTCACCAACATAGAGGTGTGAGCACCCATCAGTAGGTACTCCATAATTTAAGCATCCATCGGTAGATGCTCTTTGGTTCATGTCTAAGCTAGAAGGTGTCTCAAAATGATCTTCCATATTTTCAATAGAATCTTCTTCATGATCTTGTGATGTCTCTTCATTTTTATCCTTCAAGCAAGATGATGCATTTTTCCCCTTTTTTTCCTTATGATCAATATCTTTGGAATCTCTTTTTGAAGAATTCCCAAAAGCTCTCCTCAAGTGGGACATAATTTCATGCACACATATATGATACTCACTCCAAGGTTCTTTACAAGAAGGGCATAAACCTTTCTTTACTAACTCCACATCTTCATTTTTGGGCCTATTTTCAAAAACATGTTCAGCATAGTACTCAAAAGACATGGCATTTTGTGTATTTTTGCTCGAAGCAAGATATTTTTGATATTGTTGGGGCAAGGTTTTATATTTTGCTCTCCATCTTTGGAACTCACTCATAGAATTATCCTTGGTTGGTGTGACACACTCATATTCATCAGATTTAAAGTCATAAGAATAATCTTCATTTCTCTTGAAATTGTAAGAAGTGTTGCATGATGGCACCTCTTCCTCGTACCATTCACATTCTGCTTCATATTGGTCATAAGCATCTACATATTCTTCATAAGAATTGTACTCATAGGATTCATCATAATAGTAAGACATGGCTGCCAATTATTCTTGAATGTATGTACCTAATCCATAGGTGCAAGGACCATGCTCTGATACCACTGTAATGTCCCTTGTTAGGAATTTTATTAAAATGGCATTTTTCCACTTTGTTTTCCTAGTTCGACCTTTGACTAGTTTTTATCTCTAGGTCCCAAATTTGCCCTAAATGATCCCAAATATTCTGAGAAGGTATATGAATGATATTAGAACATAAATATGTGTTTCAGGGATGCCTTTGGATGTTTAAAATACTTCTGTAAATCCTCTTTCAATTCTAGTCAATGTAGGTAACTTTACTAGTGATTTCCCTTTGACTAGTATTGGTCTTTAGGTCTCAAATTGACTCCAAATGCCTTCAAATATTCAAGGAAGGTGTATGAATGATATTAGGACTTGAATATGATGTTCAGGGATGAAATATGGCCACCAAAAGACCTCTGAAAACTCTCTTAATATTCTAGACCATGTATGCAATTTTACTAGTAATTTGGGGTTCAAATCCCCCAGGGTAAGTACTAAAAATGGCTTCCCAAAGGCCCCCAAACGCACTCAAATTTCTGAACAGAGGTAGGGAATGTATTATGGATGTTATTAAGGTCTCATGTGCACCATTAATTTATTATTATATCTGTTCCAACCCTCTCCCATTCAACTGCAAAAATCACCAATTCGACCCTTGGGGAAATTGCACTATTTCTTCTCCCAATGCAATTAAACTGAGTAAAAATACTTCAAATGTTCAAGTACAGTACATTAAAATTGTATAATACATCCATGGGAGTATATTGATCACAAATATATCAGATAATCATCCATTCATTCGAAATCATCAGCATTACAATGATTCACAACAAGGTAGTGGGGAAATGGCACTGTTCTTTCATTAAAATTGAGATTTATACATTTCTACTTGGAATTTCGACCCAAAAATTTCTGGAGATGAAGAACAGAGTATTTAATTCATATTACAAAATAAATGGGGCATTATAAGCTCCCCCAAAGAGTACAATATCTCACCAAAAATGCCCTCCCTCAAGATTAAGAATATGCCATCAAAACTGGAAATGGTTGAAGGAGTGAGCTGCAATAGAAGAAACCATGAGCTGCCCTGTATCTTACACCTAAAAATAAAGACTCCATTAAAGCTCCAAATGAAAGGTCTGAATGGCCTTTCCAATTACCAACTTGGATGGGAATCTTTCACCCTCGAAATTGGCTAAGGCAAGAAACTAGTCATCGACTAGCTCTCCCTCTTCACAAATGCAATTGCAAATTCTACAAATTATCAAAATCTGGTTTCCTTCTTTGTTATTGACATTTATAAAGTTCTAATGTCCTCCATGGGTCGAATCCCTTCCAAGAGACTCATGCCAACTCAAGTTGGGAAGAGATTCCAAAGAACGCCACTTGTACACCAATTTCTAGTCTCCCACTTCCACCAAATCACATGTGGAAACATATTAGCTGCCCTAACACCCTTGAGAGCCCTCTTGGATTCTATTTTTAGACCTGACATGTCATATATGTCATATGTCAGCCTTCAGGTTTGATTTGTGTCATAGGTGTCATAGCATCTTCATCATTGTTGTCATAGAGCTAGGGAATCTAGCCCAAGTGTCTCACTAGCTCCAACTTGCCTCTTCCTCTTCAATGGGAGTTACTCTTCCTCTATATTTCGACCTTGGATGAGTCATGCTTGAATAAGACCTTTTGGACTCCCCCAAGTATGTTACCATTCACCTTGAATTCGAATTGGTGAGAGAATGATGCCAAGTGTAGTGGGGAAATCTAGCCATATGTGGGTCCCACTTCCTCCATGTGTCTTCATGATCAAATTCCACTTTGATTTTCACTTGTATATATTTATTTAGCTCATTTATTAAATATTTATGCCATTCTAATGCTCAAACATCATTTATTATCCCCATTATTCCAAATCACAAAGCTTCCACCCCAAACCTAGGAAACTAGTAATTTTCCTCCTTGGCAATTATTTGACCCTTAGCATCAATTTGACAAACTCTAATGAATAGGGCCAGTGTGATTAGGCCATTGTGACCCAATGCCAAATTTTGGGACATGACAGTCTCTGCTATTATGGTCGCGTGTCTATATGACTCATCCAACAAGTGATGTGGTGCCAAATTTCTAGATGCCACCCCACCCGAGCCCATCTTGTTGTGTCAATCTGCTGCGCCACAGAATCTCACTTTCCTTGGGCATATTCACCTTCTAGGTGGGTGCATGCCCCACCTTCCTTGCAGATGGATTCCATGAGACGTTCCCCATGGTGGTGTGGGATCCTAGTCGTGTACCAGGGTGGAATCGTTACATCCTTCCCCCACCCAATTTGTTGTCGTCCCGGAAACGTCGTCGGTCATGTTTGTTTCATCTTGGTGGAAGGCCGTGGGAATCAGTGATCAAAATTGAATCCTTCCTAGCCCTTCCTAGGGGGTCTAGTCCTTCGTAGAAGTATATTTTTTAATATACACTTCAAATAAAATCCATAGTTCTAAATTTACCCTTCAACAATAAAGGAAAGCAAATATTTATAAATTTCTAAAGAAGTGCTAGTTTATAAATAATTCTTCAATATTATTTTAATATTTTAAATGTATAAAAAAACATAAGTTCAAATTATTTAATTAATTGACTCAGACATCTTTCTAAAATAGGTTCATATTATTTAATTAATTAACTCAAACATCTTCCTAAAGTTATGGCCTTTTAGGAGGAGCTTTTCTAAGTTTTTTTTTAAGTTCAAACTCCGGTTTTGATTTTTCTGAAGAAAGTTTCATTATTTGAAGCTTGGAATTTGGAAAGAAGCCTTTTCCAGTTGAAACTTTGGCTTTAATTTTTTAGTTTGTAGAAATTTTTCATATTCGAATCTTGGAAATAATTTTTTTTGGGGAAATTTCATGGAATTAAACAGTTATTTGAGAGATGGAGTTAAACCATTATTTGAAGAGATGGATTGTGGGAGTTTGGAACATTCATTTACCGTGGTGAAGTTTTTGTGCTGGAAGATCCCGTGAATTTGAGTCCTCATACATGTTTGGAGAAGACGAACTCCACTCCAATCTCCATCATCAAAGTTCAAAGTCATTGAAAAACTATGTTGAGTAATCATGAAATTGCTTGCTTACTATGCATCTTTATTTGGATTACATTGCAAGTTGCATCTTGATATTTGTTTGACCATACATTTTTCTTAGCATATTTTTTATTGTTCATTCATCTGCAGCTTGCGTGCTTGGATGGATTGTCGTAGTAAATAACAAGACCACTCTGCAAAGCTCAAGGGCATGTCCACACTTTAGAGATTCCGAGTCTCTTACAAAAGGTATCATAAAAGTTTTCAAATTTATTGGATTTTTGAAGTTATTTATTTCTATTAATCACTTTTTTCTTGAAGTAATCACTTTTTTGATTTATTTTTGAAGTTTTCAATTAAAATACAATTGTTTTTTGAATACTTCAACATTGAAGGCTTTGGTAAATATATATCCTTCAATATGAAATTATAACCTGTCCTTCAAATTTGATCACTGTGTGGGATTCCTTGAACATATGAAGCTTCTCTTTGGCTTTCCACAACGAATGTTTCCACTCCCAAATGTTCTCCTCCCCCGGAAAGTCCTTCCATTTGATGCAGTATTCAAGGCGCATTGTAGGCCCATGCCTCCAGTGAAAATGATCCAACACCTTCTCTACTTTGCAATCTGGTTGGTCCACTACCAAGGCAAGAACCCATCTTGGCATGTTTATGTCATGTTCGCCTTCATCTAAATCACATGCTTCAATTGGCTCACATGAAATATTGGATAAAGCAAGCTCATGCGACACACCCTACGATGGCGTGGGCTCATAGCCACACGCTGAGGTGGACCCATTACATAAATATTCAACAACGATTTACGATCTGATCATTTTGTAATTTGCCAAATTATTATGAAAATGTTCTAAATTTTTTTGAGTGACGACAATAAAGGTCAGAAGATAATCGTTTCACAACACAATATATTTGAACCATACATTTTGGATTCATAATATCAGCATCAATGTCGATGTACATACTCGGAGTTCCTATATTACATAATATTTTATGTATGATAATATAATATTTCGAAGCAAACTTGCTTGTCTTAATTAAGTGCATGATTTACTGTGGTAGTTTGGATTTAATTAGGGATTTGGGATTTATTGTGCTCGAAATAAAGTCCAGTGTCCTAACCTACCAACATTACATACAAACAACACAAAATTTGCTTGGCCACAAGATTACTTGCAAGATTCCCTCTCCATCTCTCTCTCTCACTCTCTCTCCAAACTCACCCTTGACATTGGAAATTGGACTTCAATTCCAACACAATCCCAACCTGAAGGAAATGATTTGTTTGGTGAAATCATGCACTTAATTAATACAAGCAAGTTTGCTTCAAAAAATTTCATTATCATACATAAAATATTATGGAATATATAGGAATTTTGAGTAAGTACATTGGCATTGATGACAAATTTAAGCATCCAACATGTACGTAATAAATAGATTGTGTTGTGAAATGATTAAGTTCTTATCTTTATCATCGTCACTCAAATTGTTTTAGATCACTTTTGTCAGAATTTGGAAACTGATGAAATGATCATATCGTAAATGGAATTCCCCATATCTTCAGTGTCCATTTGAAATATTTGAGTGACCTCAGATTGTTCACAAACCACCTCAACATAAAATGTCGCTAGAGATTTCCATCACTAACATTAGAGGCGCCTAATTTAGAACAAATACCCACCATAAAAACTACGCAAAGGGTGTTGTGAGTGCACACAATCTACCACTGGGAGTGAGTAGGGTTTACCGTGTAAGAAAATAGGGAGATTGATTTTGTGCTCCGTAATTTTGCAAAGGATTTCATCAATTTACACACAACCAATAAATTCATCCAATTTTTCATGTCTATGATCAGTAAATTCATCCATAGCCTAAAGCTTTGTGAAATGCTTGGTTGTTCCAAATAAATATGTTTAAGCTCCCTCCCTCCCTCCCTCCTATCTTTAGTAAATTCTACATAGCCTAAATATTTGTGAAATGATTGGTTGTTGCAAATAAATATCTCTAATCCCCCTCCCTCCCTCCAGCCTATTTCTCTTTTTCCCCCTGATCTCTAACTCTACCTCCCCTCTCTCTTTATCTCTCAAATTAGATGATCCGGTATTAATTGAACAAATAGAATCTCCTTGGGAGAGAGTGATCATAGATGACATGAAAATCACACTCCAAGCGCACTTAATTGTAATCATGATGAATTCAATTCAAAACTAGTGGCAACTCTAGCGAGCCAGAGGGTGTCTGACAAATGCTTAACCACTGTCAAAATCATAGTGCTGCTATCCAATAAAATTATTCCAAATAACTTTAAATTTGAATTTGATTTGACATGAATGTATTTTGGGAATTGTACTTCATTGCAGTGGCTCAAGCATTCCATAATAGACTATGCATGAAAGGGGGGACTCGACCTCAGTTACGTCATCAAACCTGGGCTCTAGTCATGCTCACCTTATCTCCATGTGTGGAGCCTGTGAGAATCCTTCGCACTGTTTCTGAATAACGAATTTTTATAATTTTAAACATAATAATTTGAAAGTAAATGGAATAGAAAGTCACCTATTTCGTCTGAATCAGGATGATACATGGCTCTCCCAAGTCCCTAGATGACCTAGCACATCACTAGAACAAAGATAATCAAGGCCCCATTGCGACACCATAGAGAACCACCTGGACACTAGTAAGAACATGGCATAGGTTTACCATGTCGAGCAAATGGATCAAGATGATATTATTTAATGAAGGTTTATAATAGTTTATGGCACCTCAAGCGTATGTACCAGAGCAACCAGGCTACCCCTGTGCAGGGGAGGATTTGGTACGATAACATGCAAGAACATGATATCAAGTGAGCCATAAAATATTGGATTATTATGGCAGTGGAACTGGAAGTGGACATGATAATTAACTTGGCCATGGAAATCATCGTAATTTTCTAGGTGACAGACCTTCGTGACTTCCCCTGCGGGAACACGGAAGGCGTAATGTCCCCATTTTCGAGTTCCCTTGCTTTGCACTTGGAGATGACTTTACGGGTTTATGTCATCTTGACCATAAGGGTAATTTGACATTACTAGTGAGCTTAGATGGTTTAGAGGAGTTATATGATCACTCCTGCACAGTCATATTTTGAATTTGATGCATTTGACCATTTCTGTAAGTTGGGAGTATTATTGAACATTATTTAATGGATTTCACTAAGGTTGTTATTTTAATAAATTATGTAAGAGGGGTACCTTGGTGTAATAGCTCATTGGAACCGAGATGAAGAGCTTTAAATGTTGGGAGGATAAAAAGTGACTTCTAGTTCCCAGGAATGTTTAAAATGAAATAAATCACTTTTTGGAGTAGAAAGACTTAATAAATTAAGAAAGTGACAATGACTTTATAAAGTCACTTTAATTAAATATTTTAGGGGGAAAAAGGTAAAAGTGTCCCAGAAAGGTAAAATGGGCCTAAAAGGGAAAATGAATCCCTCTTTCATTCATTCATGAATATTTTCTCAAATTTTATTTTTGGAGAGCTCTTGTGGCTTTGTCTCTTGGACAAAACCCTAAGAGAAAAATTAGTTTTGGTGGTGAAACAAATCCACCCTAGCCAATATTAAAAGGGAATATCACTCAAACATTTCCCTTGTGCTTCATTACCGAAGAAGGACATCAAGCTATTTTGCAAATCTATGGAGATTTCTAGAGTTTGTGGTGCTTGGATGAAGGGCGCCCTTGCCTAGGAAATGTGGCCATTGCCTTCATTGGTCTCTTGTCACTGCTTTTCTGTATTCTTTTGGAAGAAAGGTGATTTCATTGTTGACTGAGATAACCTGAGAAGAGGATTGTGCTATCAATACTTCAGTTTGTGGGAACTTGAAGAGAGGACACTTGTATTTGGGGATACTACGTTATTTGATGAGAGGGTGAGCTGCTTGTTCCTTGAGAAAATGAAGCTATAGTTGAAGAAGAAGGAAGAGACCTAATATCTACCCAATGAGTCCATTATTTAATAAGAAAAAATCCCCTTATTTCCAACTCGTGGTCACATTTCAAGGGGGTGTGGGTATTGTTGGAGGAAACGATAATTTACTGCTTCATTATCACTTGTTGCTGGAACACACTGTGCGATAAGAGGATGTATGCACTACAGGGTACATTCACTGTTTCTTACTTACAGTTTGAGACTCATTCTTGTAAAATTGTGAAGGTTGTGTGGATTCTAAGCCTACTATTGGAGGACACATTATTCTCTTTCTCTCTCAACTGGTATAACATCAAGAGAGCTGAATTGAATATGACTATCTTGGGTCATATCTAAGAATACTATAGCCTTTAATTAGTTAAGAATATTGTTGTTACAGTCGTTTAGAGATTGTTGTCCATTTCAATAAATACTGATGTTGTTTGTGTTTAAACTATAACTATTATTGTTGGTTACATGGTTGTTATAGTAGTGAAATTGCCTTTGCTCTCAATTGTAATTGTGTATTTATGATTGGATACCATAAAATCCTTTATTGCCAAAATGTGGTGGTTGTACTATGAACTATTTAACAAAATATCTACACCAAATAAATTGAATAAAAAAACGGATGTTCCAATAGTAACTAAGTAAGGCCGTGAATTTTTTGACAAAACTATCGAACCAAGAACACACTAAAAAATATCAGTAGTTAACATTTATTCATATCAACAGTAAGTGAGGTATTTTAGTGGTGCCAGAACATTCTCGTCAAATTGTTTGAAAAAAGTCCCAAACCAATTTACATCAGAAGTTGGTGTGAAAATCAATCCAGATCTGTTTGGGGACATTACAAAATGCAACACCAGAATTTACAATCAACAAGGTAGTAGCTACAGGCTCGGGGTAATGGCAACAAGAAAATGTAGGAAGCATCTCAGCCTCAAACTGATAAAAATGACCAAGGACCAACTTCAAGTGGCCTCTATTGATATTCACTATAGAGATTATATTCCTCATGCATGAAAGATGGACATAGATAACATGGAACAAACTATATGGTAGGAAACTGAAATATTTCAGGAGGTGGAAGCTCTTCAAGATCTAGCAAACTAGTTCCCGGACCCGGGAGATTATCAATCAAGGAAAGCACTATACAAAATATATTTAGTAACATTCTGGAATCATATGTTCCTCCTTAACAGTATTTTAGAGGAGTATTGCTCCGAAATTGATAGAATGAAGGGTGAGATGCAGATTCTTGAATAGATGAGGTCATACTTAGATATCATGAATGATTTTCTAAACTCCCTTGGTCATCGTCTAGGGGTGGAATTTTTTCCACACATGCCTCCTTCTCACTCCACCCCCATCAAAGCAGATGATGAGGACATAGGGAAAAATTGGGATGCGCATGCATTAGAGCCGAGCTGAGAGGTTTTTCAACTAGGTGTTGTTTACGATGCCATGGATGAATGGATTCAAAATACAGGAAACACTAGGAAAATAATAATGTTGTATGATCAATCGTTCTTCACTAGGTTATCAAAGCTCTCATGAAATGATTCCCGATGGAGCAGAACGGAGAGATAGTGCATCTCAAACAAAATCTTTCCTCCCTCAAGAACCAACTGGCAATTAACAAAATTATGGTGGGCAAGATGTGCAAAATCGTGAAGCGAATGGAGCTCCAGTGTTAATAGAAGATCTCACATATTGGGAGTACCTTCAACATTCCTCTAGTCATATATTGTGAAGAATATCCCCCTGTAAGTAAATGGTATTTCTACCTCAAGTTTCTTAAATTTTTATTTTTTTATTTTTTTTAAGGAACAGTTCAGCAGTAAACTCTCATGTTAAAACCATGGAAAGTATACTAGTAGAAAAGCACCCTCAGATCATCAGTTCATCATTTTTTGTTAACGGGACTAAGGATCGGTTTGGTTTATTTTTCTTACCATCCCTAAGGCTCTCACTGATATTAGTATCTCTTAGACTCTCTTCTTCATCCTCATTCTGCTAGAAAAATAGGATTGCATAGCAATAACAATAAACAAGATGGAAATATAAGTCACATAAAACACATTACAAGAGAGACACCAATATAACATGGTTCACCCAAGATGGGCTACGTCGACATAGAAATTTCTAGTCCTTATTATTATACCATCCAACAAATTAAGGGATAAAACCTGCAGCACATCCGCTGCAACTTCCTCTTCACTTTCTCTCAGTCTCTCTTACACAATCACATAGATATTTACAATGCTACAATACATTACACAATCGCATTGCAATGTTTCCCTTTTAAAGGGAATTACCATGGGAAAATACTATGGGATACTCAATACCATGGGTCTGTAAATTGTTGTCCAGCAAAACAACCCATAAAATTTCTTTCGGGGGCTTCTCCCTCGAAGCCCCTTTCTCGGGGGCGCTTCCCCCGAACCCTTGTGGGGGGGAAATGCCTCCCCACCCCCCCTGTTAATTTTTTAGGATTAATTCAATATACTCTAGGATCTTTACTGAGAGAATAACATGTACAATATATCAATCATATCAAGCATGTCAATCATGTCAATCATAACAAGAAGCAAACATAAGAGACAATAGACACACAGAGTTTCCATGGGGAAAACCCTAAGGTGAAAAACCCCACAACTTCCTCAGAGATAGAAAGAGAAAATAGTACAACCCAAGTACAAGAGATAGTCTTCTACTAGCAGCTAATCCTCCTCCTCACATGTGCACCACTTTCCGAGTGATGGAAGAGTGAGTAATGAGTGATCAAATAGAGATCTCCTGATCTCTATTTATACTTGTCCTGTCCTGCCCAATAAACCAGTGGGGCCAAATTGTCTAGCTTAGCCTAATTGCTCATGGTTAATTTAATCAGGCCCGACCCCACACATGGTCGTCTAATAACCCATCGGGAAGTTACGACACTTGCGACACTTTTCAATACAAATGACGACACTTCTGTATAGAGGAATAATACATCTCTATAGGAGTACAATATACATAGGTGAAATACATTCCGAAGTTACATATACATCAACACTCCCTCTTAACTAGGAAGGTATTTCTCAACACAGATCTGCTAGTACAAGTCTTCTTCTCTGGATCATCATCAGTGAATCATCATCCTTGAATCATCGTCATCGTCATTGCTGTTGCTATCTCAATAAATCTTTGATCTACTCGTCGTATGAAGTTCTACAGAGCCAGTCCTTTTTCATACTGGATGTCGGCCCACCACCTACAGGTATTCATCATCACTGGCCATACTGTGGAATTCTCAGGACTTATTACGTGTGTCACAAAACCTCGCAAGAGCATCCCAGGCTGTTACTAGCACACAGCTCTGACCTATAGGATCTCCCAGGGACATATTGCATGTGACCCCTCCACAAAAACTCGCAAGAGCATCCTAGGCTATTATGGGCACACAGCTCCAACCTATAGTATCTCCCAAGGAGCTATTGTATGTGGTCACCACAAAACCTCGCAAGAGCATCCCAGGATGTTACGGGAACACAGCTCTGACCTATAGGATCTCCTAGGGTGCTATTATATGTGGTCATGGAAAAACCTCGCAAGAGCATCCCAGGCTGTTACGGGCACACAGCTCTGACCTATAGGATCTCCCAAGGTGTTATTATATGCCATAGGACAAAACCTCGAAAGAGCATCCCAGGCTATTACGGGCACACAGCTCCGACCTATAGGATCTCTTAGGGTGCTATTATATGTCCTCCCAGAGCAATGCCTCGAAAGAGCATCCCAGGCTGTTACGGGCACACAGCTACGACCTATAGGATATTCCAGGTCAACTTACATGCTCATCTGCACAACCTGTTCCACGGCCACAGAGTATCATCCTAATACTCCCCATACATCATCCTGATGTACACATGATCATACTGATCATCATCACTGCATCGTCCTGATGTATATCATCTAGAGCAACATCCTGAAGCTCATCATCCATGATCATCCTGATCATACAATGCATCCACCTGATGCATACATAGTATCTGCCTGATACATACACAAATACATGATCCACCTGATCATACCTGATACATATCAACATACATGATCCACCTAATCATACAATGTATCCACCTGATACATACACGGATACATATACATGATCCAACTGATCATACAAATCATCCAACATGATGCATACATACATACAAATGATCCAACTGATCATATCCAGCATCCAACATGATGCATATACATATAAATGATCCAACTGATCATATCCAGCATCCAACATGATGCATATACATATAAATGATCCAACTGATCATATCCAGTATCCAACATGATGCATATACATATAAATGATCCAGTTGATCATATAGAGAAGAAACTAGAACATCATCCTGATGCTCATCATCCAGCGCTTACATCCATAGCCATGGGAAGGATCCTCCTCTCACCATGCTTGGAATGGCTCCAGCAAATGTGTCCATCACTTATTCCTCGAAGTGTCGTCAATCTAAAGAACACCAAGCCTCTCTCTAAAGTACTCGAACTTCACTCTGGCTAGTGGTTTTGTCAGCACATCCGCAACCTGCTCATCTGTCGCAACATACAGGAGCTTCACTACTCCTCTCTGCACCATATCCCTGATATTGTGATATTTGATCTCAATGTGCTTCGACCTGTCGTGGAACACTGGGTTCTCAGACAGCTTCACACAACTCTGGTTGTCACAAAAGATACCAGTAGCATCCAACGGGAGATCAAATAACTCATACAATAGCTTCCGGAGCCATACTGCCTCACAACTAGCTAAACATGCTGCAACATACTCAGCGTCGGCTATACTCAGTGCTATGCAGGACTGCTTCCTGCTAAACCAGGAGATCACACCTGATCCCATACTGAAGCAGCACCCAGATTTGCTCTTCCTATCTGCAGCACTGCCTGCCCAGTCAGAATCAACATAACCCTGCAGGTTAAACTTTTTATTCACATCATACTTGAGCCCATAATCAACTGTACCCTTCAGGTACCTCAGAATATGCTTTACAACAACCAGGTGAACACTCCTCGGATCTGTCAGGAACTGGCTCAATGTGTTCACCACAAAGAAAATATCTGGTCTAGTGTTCGTCAGGTACATCAAGGACCCAATCATTTGATGGTACACAGTGACATCAACCGGATCAGATGAAGCATCACACAGAAGCTTCAGGTTTGATTCCATAGGTGTGGCCATGGCTTTTCAGTCCATCATCCCAAACCTCTTTAGGATCTCTACTGCATACTTCCCTTGTCCAAGGAAGATCCCATATGCACTATGCGACACCTCCACGCCTAGAAAATAGTGCATCATCCCCAAGTCCTTCATCTCAAACTTGACAGCAAGCTTCCTCTTGGTATCGGCAATCAATCTATCCTCACCTGTTACAAACAGATCATCAACATACAGGAGTAGTATCACAGGATTGCCTTCTTCAACCTTGTAGTAAAGGTTGGAATCCGCTTTACTCTTGGTAAAGCTCAAACTGGATAGAAAGCTGTCTATCCTCCCATACCAAGTCCTAGGAGATTGCTCCAAGCCATACAAGGCTTTCTTCAACCTGCACACATATGACTTCCTATCATGTGTCTCGAAACCAAGTGGCTGCTCCACATACACTTCCTCCTTGACTATACCATTCAAGAAAGCTGTCTTGACATCCATCTGGTGTATCTTCTACTTCATCACTACAGCTAGAGCAAGTACTGATCTAATGGAGGTGTATTTGGCTACAAGATCAAAGGTTTCTTCATAGTCGATTCCTTCTTTCTGGGAGAAGCCACGAGCTACAAATCTCATTTTGTATTTCTCTATGCTGCCATCTGCAGCATGCTTGATCTTGTAGATCCATTTTGAAGTCACAATAGACTTCCCTTCAGGTCTTGGGACAACATCCCAAACATCATTCTTCATGATTGATTGGTATTCCTCGACCATGGCATCCTTCCATTCTTTCCTTTCCGCTGCTTCTTCATAACTAGAAGGTTCTTTGTTCATGATATCATAGAGTAAAGCAACATAGTTGGTATGTGATCTAGTTCTCTTCTTTGCTTTGTGTTCTTCTTCTGGAATGCCATATCTTTTTGCATCTTGAATGAGCTCTCTAGCCCATGCAGGTTTCCTCTTGTGAGAGTCTTTCTCACGAGGTGAATCTATAGGTTCTTGCGGATCTTCAATTTCATGATCAGCATCTGGAATTGCTTCAGTCATGGTAGTGTCTTGAAATCTGGTTTCCTTTGGTTCTTCATGATCTTCAACAGGTGTCTTCCTTTATTTGATGAATGCTTAGTTTTCATCAAATGTTACATCCCTGCAGACATCAATCTTCTTGAACCCTAGAAAGTATATTCTATAAGCTTTTAAGCTTTCACTGTAATGATCCAGATTTTATGAGCAGAACGAAATGAATACAGATTATTATCAGATGCTTAACACAAAATAACAGAGATACAGTAAAATTGGTTTTCTATTCAATAAGGAAATAAGCTAGAACTGTAAAATGCAGCGGAAAACAAGCTTGCTGGAATGGTGGTGGCTTATCTTTGAGAAGAGATGTGATGGCTGCGCTCATTTCGCAAGAAGATGGTTACAATGAGGCTCTCAAGGCCTTTTACAATAAATAGGAATGTCAAAAACCCTAGACATCCAAAAACCTAACCCTAGGAGATGAAGCGCCAAAAGTCATGTGGGCCCCGTTTGGGTAAGTTAGTACATCAACTTCCCGGGGTCGTAACTTTTGCATACGATCTCCGTTTGGGGTGCTCGGTAGCCCGTTGGAAAGGTCTATCCGAGATTTACAACTTTTGAGTGGGGCCAAATGCATATCGGGGGAAACCATTTGGCCCCCCAAATCGCCAAAAAAGGTCGTTTAGGGCCTCAAAATGGCCCTGGAAGTTCAGGACCCGAAAAACTGCTAAAAATAGTACAATATCAAAATTGCCATAAAACTGTTTTGAGCCAGTTGGAAAGGTGGGTGGCCACCAATATCCACCTGGATCAGTCCTCCCTCTTTAGGAAGCAATGGTCTCCATTGCGTTGAGTTCCCCCATCAGATGAGGAAATTTCTGCTAAATTTGGCCTCGGGTGAGCCACTTGCCTTGGTGCAGGAGCTGCCATGCTTTGACAACTCGATAAAGCTGGATCCTTTGATGTTGAGTGCCCTTGATCTGTGTGTCCGCAATATGATCACTGGATGCTTGTTGTAGGCAGTCAGGGTTGAGCTCTGTTGGTATCAACTTCTCTGTTATCTCTGAGGTGTCTAATAGTGGGGGGAAATATGGCCGAAGGAGAGCCACGTTGAAGACTGGATGCAGACCAAGGAGGGGGGGAATGTTGAGCTCAAAAGCATTGTCACCCACCACCTTGGTGATGGTGTATGGCCCATAACGGAGTGGGCGAAGCTTTCGATGGGGCCCTGTAGGGCGTTCTTTCTGCAAATGCAACCAAACTTTGTCACCCACCTGAAACTTATGTGGCACCCGATGTTGATCATGGCGTTGCTTGTACTTGGCATTAGACTTCTGTAGAATATCCTGAACCTATTGGCGTATATGCTAGATCCGTTCAATAAACCGGGCGGCTTTGTCAGCTTCTGGGGATGAGTCGGCCGAGGTGGTCACAAGGGGAAGTGCAACATCCATGGGGCCCAATGGTTGGAATCCCAACCCCACCTGAAAGGGGTTGTGGCCAGTTGAGCTATGCATGGCTCGGTTGTAGCTATGTTGGACATAGGGGAGACTCTCATCCCATGTGCGGGGGTGTGTTGAACTGTACATGTGTAGGATATGTATGACCATCCGGTTGATGACCTCCGTTTGTCCATCGGTCAGGGGGTGGAAGGCAGTGGATTTGGTGAGATTGGTATCCAGTAGTGACCAGAGGCTTGACCAGAATGAGCTGAGGAACCAACTATCACGGTCTGAGATAATGGTCTGTGGGATCCCAAAATGTACCCATACTCGTTCAAAGAAGAGCTTGGCAATGGCTTCTGCTGTGCTGTTCTTCTTGCAAGCGGCTAGAATCGCCATCTTGGAAAAGCGATCAACAACCAAAAAAACACAGTCGTTTCCCCTCTTGGTGGACGGGAGGCCCGACATGTAGTCCATTGAGATGGATTCCCACGGCCTGTCAGGAGTAGGCAGAGGGGTGTATACGCCCTGTTTCTTAGTGGTCAGTTTGGCAATAGCGCAAGCGGTGCAGGACCTGATATACTTGCCGACGTCCTGTCGAAGTTTCGGCCAGTAGAAATGTTTCTACAACACTTCCACTATCTTTTCTTTTCAACGCCAAAGTGTCCTGCCACCCGACTGTAGTGAGCTTCCCAAATCAGCTTCGCACGCTCGCTTGATGGAACGCAGAGATGGCCCAGATGACACAACAACCCGTCCTGAAGATGGAAATTAGCAACCACTGAGTTGGTGCCCAACATTTGATAGGTGGCGGAGAAGTCAGGGTCTATCTCATAGAGGTGGGGCCATCCGGAGGTCTTGTGGCCGCAAGAGTCTAGCACTGTGGTAAGTGCTGCGACTGGAGGTCGACTAAGGAAGTCAGCAACTCGGTTGGTACTCCCTGTTTTATATTTGATGTTGAGGTGGAACTGCTGTAAATATGTTGACCACTTCTGATGGCGGTCATTCTGCAACTTTCCTTGGGTCTGCATGAACTGTAGTGGCTTGTGATTAGTGTGGATGACTGTCTCCTTCCCAAGAATGTAATGTCTCCATTGGTGGCAGGCTTGTATAATGGAGTACATTTCTTTGTCATAGGTAGGGTACTTGCGGACAGTATCTGATAGTGTCTCACTATGATATGCCACGGGGTGGTCGTGTTGAGTGAGAACGGCGCCCACAGCATAATCTGAAGCATCTGTCTCAATCTCAAAGGGATGTTGTAGGTTCGGTAATGAGAGTACCGGCGATGAGCACAAACGCTTCTTCAAGTCATCGAATGCTTGTTGTTGAGACAGGCCCCACACAAATTTTGCCTTACCACCACCCCTAGTCACTTGGCTGAGAGCCCATGCGATATGAGAGAATCCTAGCACGAACCGACAATAGAAATTGGCGAGGCCCAAGAAGCTCCAAAGTTCAGTGAGTGTGGTTGGGGCTGGCCAGTCACGGATGACCTGGATCTTGGATGGATCCACATGCACACCATGTCGATCAACGATGTAGCCTAAGTAATGGACCCTGTCCATGCCGAAGGAGCACTTTTCCAAGTTTGCATATAGTTTGTGCTTCCGCAGGGTGTGCAGAACCTGCTGAATATGCTGCAAGTGTTCCTCCCAAGTCTTGTTGTAGATGAGGATGTCATCCAGATACACCACTACAAAATTGTTGGTGAAAGGTCGTAGGATATTGTCCATCATCCTCATAAAAGTTGCTGGAGCATTTGTCAAACCAAAAGGCATGACCAGCCATTCAAAAAGACCTTCTTTTGACTTGAAGGCGGTCTTCCATACATCTGTCTATTCTATTGGGACTTGGTGGTAGCCAGACTTCAGATCAATCTTACTGAAGTATTTGGCTCCCGTGAGCTGATCAAGGAGGTCGTCGATTCGAGGAATCGGGTACCGGTTACGGACTGTGATTTTATTCAGGGCCCAGTAATCAATGCAAAGTCGCCAGGTCCCATCTTTCTTCTGCACCAGCACGATTGGGCTCCCACAAGGTGATGAACTGGGATGGATGTGCCCCTTATGGAGCAATTCTTGGATCTGCCTCTTGATCTCCTCATTTTCCAATAGAGAGCGGTGATAGACTGGCCCATTGGGTAGCGGTGCACCTGGGGTCAGATCGATGGGATGCTTGACCTGGCAGTGCAGAGGTACCCTGGTCGGAGAGGAGAAGATATCTGAGTATCCTTCCACCACCTTATCCACTTGCTTCTGTTGTGTGGATAGATCGATCATGGAGGCCTGGGATGTGGCTGCGATCTTTCTTTCATTCTGAGAGTGAATCACGAAGAAGACAAATTTCTCGATCTGAGAGATGACCTTCCTGCATTGCTTGGCAGAGATCAAGGAAATAGCACTAGGAGGGACTGCCTCGGGTATCCTGTACAATTTCTTGTTCAAAGAAATAATAACACTACGAGGCCTAGACTCATATACAGCATGACGTTTCCATAAATAAGGTTGGCCCAAAAGAACATCTGAAACGTCGAGAGGAGCAACATCACACAATACCTCATCCTTGAAGGGCTTGATGTCGTATGGCAGTCGACACTGTTGGCTGACGTGGAGATCGCTTCCTTTGCGGAGCCATCCAATGGTGTAGGGTTGTGGGTGCGGCGTTGTCGGCAAGGCCAGGAACTTGACGACCTCTGCTGAGATGAGATTCTTCTGGCTACCGCTATCAACGATGAAGTGCAGCGGGGTGCCTTTTACCCACATCTAGGAATGGAAGAGGTGTTCTCCTTCTTCTGGCTCGTCTGGTTCATCAGGCTGGAGCTTGGTGGTAGAAATGGTGGCACTGGGTTCCACGTCAATGATCCATCTTCCCCTTTCTGGTTCGGACTCAGAGTCAGAACCCGCATCTGATTCAGATGCTTTCACTTCGGCCACCAACGACTGCTTTGAGCAGCAATTAGCAGTGTTATGCCAAGGGCTCTTATGTAAGTCGCACCACTTCCCGGTATCTTTCTTTGTTTTTCCGGTGTCCTTCTTTGCTTGCGGCTTGGACTGGTTTTCCTGATACTGTCCATCTTTGCTCTGTCCTTTATTGTGTGGGTTGGGGCCGCCCTTTCCTGTCTTTTACTGTGAAGGGTTCCCAGGCCCAAATTGCCGTGTCTTTTGTTTGAGCTTCTGCTCGATTTTGACGGCATATCGGTAGGCCGCTCCCAAGGAAGAGATGTCCAGAAATTCCATTTTGGTCTGGATGTATCTATGCAAACCACCGCGATACTTGAGCACCAGATGTCGCTCTGAATCTTTGATACCCAGCTTGGTGCGCAAGGTATGGAAGATATTTGTGAACTCTGGCATTGCTTGGTCTCTTTCTTGTCGCAGTGTGGTCCATTTGGTATACAAGTCGTCATAACTTCCAACAGGGTAGTATTGTTCCTTAATAGCATCCCTGAAGGATTCCCAGGTGGCCGTGACTGAAAATAATGAGGCTTCTTCTGTGTCCTTTTGCTCGCAGAATGTTTCCCACCAATCTTTGACATGGGGAACGGCTTTGAGGAGCACAAAAGTAATCTTTTCTTTATTCAAAAAGTTATGGACAGAAAAATACCCTTCTAGTAGATTCAACCACTTATCTACAGCATCTGCATCTATCTGTCCTTCAAATATAGGAATATCGAAGTTGATTTGTACCTTGAAGGGGGCGGCGCCTCCGCTCGAGGAAGATGCGTCGCTTGTTGGTAGTCGCCGAAGGATTTGCGCGAAATTATCCATCATCGCGTTCCTCTGCTGCGTGAGGGCTTCCTCAAGAAACATTTTGATAGGATCTCCTGTCCCATCATATTTCTTTTCTCCTACCATGAGAGGTCGCTTGGGCGTGCGAGAGCTTTTGTCCTCAAGAGAAACAAGCTCGAGACCCAATTCGTTGTACCCTGACCTTGTTGGGGACATGCATTAAGACGACAAGGAGCAGCCGCTCTGATACCACTGATCCGGATTTTGTGAGCAGAACGAAATGAATACAGATTATTATCAGATGCTTAACACAAAATAACAGAGATACAGTAAAACTGGTTTTCTATTCAATAAGGAAATAAGATAGAACTGTAAAATGCAACGGAAAACAAGCTTGCTGGAATGGTGGCGGCTTATCTCTGAGAAGAGATGTGACGGCTGTGCTCATTTCGCAAGAAGATGGTTACAATGAGGCTCTCAAGGCATTTTACAATAAATAAGAATGTCAAAAACCCTAGAAATCCAAAAACTTAACCCTAGGAGATGAAGCGCCAAAAGTCATGTGGGCCCCGTTTGGGTAAGTTAGTACATCAACTTCCCGGGGTCATAACTTTTGCATACGATCTCCGTTTGGGGTGCTCGGTAGCCCGTTGGAAAGGTCTATCCGAGATTTACAACTTTTGAGTGGGGCCAAATGCATGCCGGGGGAGATTATTTAGCCCCCCAAATCGCCAAAAAAGGTCGTTTAGGGCCTCAAAATGGCCCCAGAAGTTCAGGACCTGAAAAACTGCTAAAAATAGTACAATATCAAAATTGCCATAAAACTGTTTTGAGCCAGTTGGAAAGGTGGGTGGCCACCAATATCCACCTGGATCAATCCTCCCTCCTTAGGAAGCAATGGTCTCCATTGCGTTGAGTTCCCCCATCAGATGAGGAAATTTCTGCTGAATTTGGCCTCGGGTGAGCCACTTGCCTTGGTGCAGGAGCTGCCCTGCTTTGACAACTCGATAAAGTTGGATCCTTTGATGTCGAGTGCCCTTGATCTGTGTGTCTGCAATATGATCACTGGATGCTTGTTGTAGGCAGTCAGGGTTGAGCTATGCTGGTGTCAACTTCTCTGCTATCTCTGAGGTGTCTAATAGTGGGGGGAAATATGGCCGAAGGAAAGCCACGTTGAAGACTTGATGCAGACCAAGGAAGGGGGGAATGTTGAGCTCAAAAGCATTGTCACCCACCGCCTTGGTGATGGTGTACGGCCCATAACGGAGTGGGCGAAGCTTTCGATGGGGCCCTGTAAGGCGTTCTTTCTACAAATGCAACCAAACTTTATCACCCACCTAAAACTTATGTGGCACCCGATGTTGATCATGGCGCTGCTTGTACTTGGCATTAGACTTCTGTAGAATATCCTGAACCTGTTGGCGTATATGCTAGATCCGTTCAATAAACCGGGCAGCTTTGTCAGCTTCTGTGGACGATTCGACCGAGGTGGTTGCAAGGGGAAGTGCAACATCCATGGGGCCCAATGGTTGGAATCCCAACCCCACCTGAAAGGGGCTATGGCCAGTTGAGCTATGCAGGGCTCAGTTGTAGCTATGTTGGACATAGGGGAGACTCTCATCCCATGTGTGGGGTTGTGTTGAATTGTACATGCGCAGGATATGTACGACCATCCGGTTGACGACCTCCGTTTGTCCATCGGTCTGGGGGTGGAAGGCAGTGGATTTGGTGAGCTTGGTATCCAGCAGTGACCAGAGGCTTGACCAGAATGAGCTGAGGAACCGACTATCACGGTCTGAGATAATGGTCTGTGGGATCCCAAAATGTACCCATACTCGTTCAAAGAAGAGCTTGGCAGTGGCTTCTGTTGTGATGTTCTTCTTGCAAGCGGCTAGAATCGCCATCTTGGAAAAGCGATCAACAACCACAAAAACACAGTCGTTTCCCCTCTTGGTGGACGGGAGGCCCGACATGTAGTCCATTGAGATGGATTCCCACGGCCTGTCAGGAGTAGGAAGAGGGGTGTATAGGCCCTGTTTCTTAGTGGTCGGTTTGGCAATAGCACAAGCGGTGCAGGACCTGATATACTTGCCGACATCCTGTCGAAGTTTTGGCCAGTAGAAATGTTTCTGCAACACTGCCACTGTATTTTCTTTTCGACGCCAAAGTGTCCTGCCACCCGACTGTAGTGAGCTTCCCAAATCAGCTTCATGTGCTCGCTTGATGGAACGCAGAGATGGCGCAGACAACACAACAACCCGTCTTGAAGATGGAAATTAGTAACCACTGAGTTGGTGCCCAACATTTGATAGGTGACGTAGAAGTCAGGGTCTGTCTTGTAGAGGTGGGGCCATTCGGAGGTCTCGTGGCTGCAAGAGTCTAGAACCGTGGTAAGTGCTGCAACTGGAGGTCGACTGATGAATGCTAAGTTTTCATCAAATGTTACATCCCTGCTGACATCAATCTTCTTGAACCCTAGAAAGTATATTTGATAAGCTTTTGAGCTTTCATTGTAACCCACAAAGATACCCTTCTTTCCTGAAGGATCTAGCTTGGTCCTCTTTTCCTTTGGGACATGAGTGTATACTGGACAACCAAATATTCTGAGATGGCCGACTTCAGGTTTCTTACCAGAGAAGACCTCTTTTGGTGTCTTGTTGTCCAATATCTTGTGAGGTGTTCTGTTCTGCACATATACAGCTGTCCTAGCTGCTTCTGCCCAAAGATGCATAAGCAAATCCTGGTCATGCAACATTGCCCATGTTGCTTCCATGATTGTTCTATTCTTTCTTTCTGCAACCCCATTCTATTGTGGATTGTAGGGAGTAGTCAACTCCCTCTTAATCCCTGATTCACTGCATAACTTCTTGAAATCTCCTGAAGTGAATTCTCCGCCATTGTCGGATCCGAATGTTTTGATATTCGTATCAGTTTGGTTCTCAATCAAGGATTTGGATTCCTTGAATTTATTAAACACTTCATCCTTGTTCTTCAAGAAGTAAATCCAAGTCCTCCTGGAGAAGTCATCAATGAAAGAGACATAGTAAACATACCCACTCAGAGAACTGGATGACATCGGACTGCATACATCAGAGTGGATAATTTCCAAGATTCCTTTTTCCTTGCTTTCACTGCTTGGAAATGCCTTCTTTATGTTCTTTCCTTTTGCACATCCTTTGCAAACACCTTCATGCTTGGTCTTGATTTTAGGAAGACCCTCTATAGCTTTGCTTGCAATTGGTAGTGCTCTATAGTTCACATGAGCAAGCCTTCTATGCCAAAGTTCACTTGGCTCCATGGATTCATGTACCATGGCATGTTTAGGTTGTCCCTTCAATTTATACAACCCTCCCTCTTTTTCTCCAATCACCACTGCATCATCCATAGTTTTACCTTTTGGCCACATTAGAACTTGGCCATCTACAAATGCAACTCTCATGCCTTTTGCATCCAATGCAGATATGGAGAGTAAGTTTTTCTTGAGCCCAGGTACATACAAAACATCTTTCATCTTCAAAGACTTCCCAGAGTCTAGGTTGTAGGAGGCTTCACCACTTCCCTTGAGAGGGTATTGATAGTCATCCCCAAGTTTCACCTTATGGGGTGACTCATGTTCACATAGATTTACAAAAGATTCTTTAAACCCAGTCATGTGTTTGGAAGCCCCACTATCAATAAGCCAATCATTACAACCATGAGAGATAGTACATGTGAGAGCAGAGATTATAACATATTCATCTTCACTTGATGAGACATCACTTTCTGCTCTAGCCTTCTTCCTAGGGGATTCATCATCCACGGCAGCATGAGCATGATATTTCCTCTTGTTATTCTTCTCTTCTTGTTGAAGTTGTTGTTGTTGTTGTCCCTTTTGTTCTTGGTACAACCTGCAGCAAAGTGACCCTTCTCATTATATGTGAAGCACCTTGGATCCTTCTTATTCTTTTGATGATAGTGAGTGGATCTCTTGTGCTAAGAGTGCTCCTTCTTAGGCTTGCTTCTTTTGGTGTGAGCTGCGAGAGATTGGTCTTCACTTCCCATATTTTCTTCTCGGGCTACGAGCCTAGCCTCTTCTTGTGAACATTCCCCCCACAGTCTACTGAAGGAGATCAATTTCCTTCTTGCACAAATCCCTTGAATAAAGGAATCCCATGACCTATGAAGGCCATTCATAGTGGTCATGATAATTTCACCATTCTCCACCATTTCATCCACAACTTCAAGTTGTTCCTTGATCTAAGAGACCTTGGAGAAATAGGATTGAATGGTCTCTCCATTCTGAAGCTTTACCCCTTTCAATTGATTCCACATAGTCATCTTCCGATTTATGTTCTTCCCTTCAAACAGCTTGGTCAAAGAGTCAAACATAGCCTTGGGTGTCTTTAGAGATGACACATGTGGAATGAGATGGTCTTTAATAGAATCATCAATGATCCTCTTTCCCTTGACCAAATTCTTCTTATGTAAGGCCTTAGCCTCTTCTTCCTCTGGGACAGGGATCTCTTCCCTTATGTAAGTATCCAATTCATTTTCTTCCAGGATTAACCCAATCCTATACTTCCAGGCTCGGAATTTATCAGCCCCTTCAAGCTTATCCTCAAGCTTGGTGTGGTGAGACATCTTTAAAGAGTACTTCAAATGGAAATAGAAAAGAGTTAGGTCTTACCACTTGATTTTCTGAAAACTGGATCTGGTCCTGGATTAGGGTTTGTTAGAGAAACCCTAAAAATTCAAAATGTGAATTTCAACTTTTTGAAAGGATAGAAATATGTGCCTTGATGAGCTGATCAGCTTGGTATACTCAGAATTTGAGTTCTGCAAAGTTTCACCCTTCCGAAATGCCTCTTAGTCTTCCCAGATTCACTAGGGAGGACCCTGAATTAGGGTTTGGGTTTCCCAGAGATTTACCTAGCCAAAAATCTCGATCCAAAGCTCTAAACTTTGATTTTTCCAAGGAGCTTCCAGCTATGTCTTCATATTTCATAAATTCCTATTTTTGTGGAAACCCTAATTTTTAGGGCCAAAACTGAAAGTGCTCAGAATTGAATTCTGATTGGACAGAAAGATTCACCTTGCTGAGGAGAGTCAATCTATCATATTATGTTTCCAAAATATGTGGAGAGAAACCCAATAAACAAGAAACCCTAGTTTTCGCCATTGCACAATGTCTTCTTCTCAGGGAAGCCCTGATACCATGTTAATTTTTTAGCATTAATTCAATATACTCTAGTATCTTTACTAAGATAATAACATGTACAGTATATCAATCATATCAAGCATGTCAATCATAACATGAAGCAAACATAAGAGACAATAGACACACAGAGTTTCCGTGGGGAAAACCCTAAGGTGAAAAACCCCACGACTTCCTCAGAGATAGAAAGAGAAAATAGTAGAACCCAAGTACAAGAGATAGTCTTATACTAGCAGCTAATCCTCCTCCTCACATGTGCGCCACTTTCCGAGTGATGGAAGAGTGAGTAATGAGTGATCAAATAGAGATCTCCCGATCTCTATTTATACTTGTCCTGTCCTGCCCAATAAACCAGTGGGGCCGACTTGTCTAGCTTAGCCTAATAACTCATGGTTAACTTAATCAGGTCCGACCCCACACATGGTGGTCTAATAACCCATCGGCAAGTTACGACACTTGCGACACTTGTCAATACAAATGACGACACTTCCTTATAGAGGAATAATACATCTCTATAGGAGTACAATATACATAGGTGAAATACATTCCGAAGTTACATATACATCAACACCCCCCACTAGGATGAGTGTATAGTCCACCTGCATATCATATAAAACTGGGGTACAAACATGACTAAAACAACAACATCTCTGAATAAAGAAGATCATGCTCCACAACCAACAATCTCTCCTAGAGGTAGTTTGATGGACATTTTTTGTTTTTTCGATGTAATCTCTCAGTTTTAAGTAATAGAAGGGTTCTACTACTCTAACCTACAAAAAAATGGAATAGACAGCATGTACACCATCTTAATATTCTTGAACAATGTGTTCCCCAAAAAGAGATGAAAGGTGATCATAACATCTATTACAGTACGATCAAAAGGTTAAAAACAAAGAATTACCAATACATACTAGAAATAAACTATTAATCATATTTGTTAGTACAAACATTACGATTACAATTAAGGTTGGCCTAGAATTTGATGTTTTGTGGAACGTTTTCTTCATATGAAGACTATTCAACATGTGGTTGAAATTTTTGCACATCAAATGAAATGTGATAGGCATATAAATTATTCGACCATCAATTTGACATTCAAACTTTTCAATAAACCATCATGAATTTTTATAGGTGTAGTAGGAGAGGATTTGTGATGGAATGGAGATCATGCAAGCTAGAGATGCTTTAAATCCACTGCATTAAGATAGAGTTCCCACATGGACACAAAAAGTGTGCTATGAAAAAAAATCGAGAAAATACACTGGGTAGGTTTAATTCACACAAAACTACGTCAAAATAAGATATAAAAGGTTAAATTTAGGTTTAATTTTAAATTCATATATAGAAAATGTATGTAAATTTAAACGTCCATTCAAACCCATTGCCAAAAAGGTGCATAAGTGGAGAGGGATACATCTCATTCAAAATCCATGTGCGTGAAGTGGGGCATGGGGGGATTAAAATCCCATGACATCGTACTAATGTGAGCTATGGAGAGGCTTTTATTTCACCATTTATGAAACCTAAGAGGTAGCATCTGCAAGGGTAACCGAAAGACAAAGATCTTGATGGAATTGGTATGGAATCGACTGAAGGATCACTGACACGTGTGACAAGTATAGAACCATGATGGATAAGAATAATATGGAGTGGATATGTGTAATGGCTTGATTTCCCTTGCGGTAGGTCTACCATAGTAATTTTTAGTTGAATGTTTTTCTCAATTAATAGAAGGCCCAATTACTTGCTTACTTTCTCACACTATATGTATTGTTCTTTTAACCCACAACGAGTAGAGTTTTTGTATTAAAAATGTGGCTAAGCCACCCGGGAAAATTACATCTAAGAGTTCATGTGTTTATGGCACAGAGTAAAACTAGAAACAACATCAAATACTATGACATAGAGTTCCAATATTATTGAAGGTTGAAGGAGGCCCTGGAAGCTTCACAACATATTCCCTATGAGGACATATTCAAATCCACTGATAGGTTGAAGAGGCCTCAACAGATTTGCAACATATGGCCTAAAAGGACATATTCACAACCATTAAGACTTGCACAAACCCTACCAAAATGGGAGATGCATCGGTTTTGATCCACCACTTAGCTAAGAAAGGTCCTTTTACAGGCCCACAAAAAGATGTGATCAACATTTTTTTACTATCCATTAGAGAAATTGTCCCAATTCAGGTTATCATTGAAGAAGACCTCCAAAATGTCTCTTCATACTCAAGATCTACAAAACTTGTCCCAAATCAAGTTGTCATTAAAGGAGACCTCCAGAATGTATCTTCATACTCATGATCTACAATGTTTTCTCCTACAATTCACCAAGTTCCACACAAAATATTCAAGAGGTTTCCTCCATTTGAAGAAAGGAGTGGTCAACAATCACCATTCAAGCACTTCAAAGTGTTTGGATCTCATGAATTGGATCAAATGCATTCCAAGAGAATTAGGAGTTCACAAATGTTTGGTGGGATCTTTGCAAAGCCCTTCATTGAGAAGCAGTTCACCAAGTTACGAGTTCACTTGAAATTGAAGGCTTCTTTTGAGAAGGATCTTTAGATTTCTCATTTAAATTTTGTTTTATGGGGAGAGGGGGGGGGTTCCCATGTGGATTTTCCCTCTTACTTAGTTTTAGAGAATATTTTGTACATGGGTACCTAACATAATTGCAAATTGACAGGACCTATTTTTTTTCATTTATTTCACCTAGTTTAGATTATGGGGGGGTGTTAGAGCATAATAACCCTCTCTATAGCTTCATTCACCTACCTAGGGACTGTTGAATGTGGTTGTCATTGATGTCAAAGGAGTTCAGTAATGAAAAAGCAATAACCAAGGACATGATGGCAAGGAAAAATCAGTGAAAGACAAAGCAATAACCAAGGACATGATGGCAAGGAAAACTTAGTGAAAGACAAAGGAATAACAAAGAGAGTGATGACATGGCCTGTATGGTGATGTGGCAGATATGATGACATGGCATGGCATGTATGATGATGTGGCATGAAGTTGAAAATACATTTGATGGTGTTCTGGCGCTATCAGGAAGTCATTGTTGCATCCTGACATCATTCTGGAGAAATATGGCAATTTGGTGAAAATCAGGAAATTGACTATGGAAAAATTAGTCAAAACTGGTCTAAGAGAATGCTCACCATAATTCATGGTATGACTAAAATGCCCACACCATGGTACTAGGCTATAGATTGTTGAAGTGGCTATCTAATCATGGCCTTAATTTTCCTTAATCACTTCTGAGGAGAAAATTATAGATCTACCAAAATAGGGTTTTAGGATAAACTTTGGAGAAAGTCCTAAAATTGGCTAAGTGTTGGAAAATTGGTCCAAGTGGCCTAAGGGAAATGCCTGCCATAATTTGTGGGTTGAAGGAAATGCCCGCACCATATGGTCATCTTGTATATGGTTGTTTTGTCTACCTGACCATGCCTTCACATTGACTTGAAGGTCTCTTAGGAGAAAGATATGGACTTGCCATAACAGTGTTTTAGGCAGATTTAACTAGTCTAAGAAATTTGCCTAAGTATATAATTAATGGTAAAAACTAACTGAGTGACCTTAGTAAAATGCCCGCCACCTCTTGTGGTTGTCTTAAATTAGTTTGAGAGCATGGACCTCTAGTATGTTGTTTGGTGCATCCAACCATAGTCTTGGATTGTCCAAAGAATCTATGAGGAGGAAGATATGAATCTGCCAAAAGTGCCTCCCAGCCATATTTGCACTACTCCAATAAAATGCCCGCCTAGGGAAAATGAAGAAGAGTCTGAAGGTGAAACAAGTTCTGTTGTGCTCAGTGTGGTGTCCTACATCCTCTAGTATCATTGTTTCATGGTTTTGGTGAAATGAAAAATCCACCTTAGGTTTTGGACAAATTGTCTAAGTATAAAAACTCCTTGCAAATCTACCCAAGTAACCTTTGTAAAATGCCCACCACGTCCTGTATATGATGGTTAAAATTATTCTAAGGGTACAGGGAATTAGATTGTTTAGTTTTGAATCTGACCATATGATTAACCTATCCAAAAGGGGTTTGAGGAAGAAGATATAAGTCTGCAAAAAGTGATATGTGGCATAGTTTGCATTGTCCCAGTAAAATGCCCGCCAAGGTTTGATTATGAGGTTGTAGAAGGGAAGTTTGGCATGGTTAGATTCAGTATGATATTCCTCACATTGTGGATATCTCACTTTCCATGTTTGATGAAAAAGTAAAATCACCTTGGTGACCCAGGGTTTGAAGAAATCTAAGTGTCAATAAGCAGTTTGGAAGACTATTTTCAAATGCCTACCATATGTTGGGTGTATGTCAATAGGCTCATCAATTGGCATGGATCTGTTCTTTGTTGAAATGGATATCCAACCATACTTTCAGGTTGACTTACAATGGTCACATATACAAAATACAAATCTTCCAAAAGTAAGAAAAATACTATTTTGCATATTGAGAAACACAAGAAAATTGGCTAAGTGTTAAGAAAAAGAGTTTGAGAAGGCATTTAGAAATTCCCACCAAAAATTGTCTTGATGATGATAAATTTATCAGAGGGCATGGGGTTTTTCTTTGAAGAACTGGCTATCCGGCCATGGAGTCAGATCCCTCCCTGGTGCTCACACGTGCAAGTTCTTGATTTGCCAAAAACAAGAGAAAAACATTGTTATGCATATCAAGGATAAAAAAAATGGTTAAGTGTTGAAAAAGAGGCTTAAGGGATAAAAGCTCCTAAGAGCTTTAGAAGCCCGCAGGAGCATAGATATGCCCACAGGGGCTTAAATATGCCCACAAGGGGTGAGTTTAAGCCCATAGGGGCTTGTGATATGCCCGCAGGAGCTTGTGTAAATCCCGCTGCCTGTAGATGGAAGATGAGCCCGCGAAAGGAAGCTCACAGGAGTTTGAGGAAGTTCGTGGTCAGAGATGATGGAAGCCCATTGTTTGAGATGTGAAGCCCGCATCCCTGAAATGAGAAGCCCGTAGGCCTAGGTTATTCAATGAAGGTTTTTAATTAATTAATTAATTAAAAACAGTAATAAACAGAGCTGTGAATTTAAGATTAATTTCATAGATTTGAAGAGTCACGATGATGGAAAGGCATGAGCATGTTTTGAAGAGTTGGGAATAAAATTCATGAATATATATAACCAGAAAATTGAAGTGAAATAAAAGTGTCTTTGATGTTTAGATTGAAGATTCTGTAAGAAACATAAATTGAAGTGAATGCTGGGTTTGAAAATGATTACCTGAAGCAGCATGAAGACTAGAGTGTGCACATTTAAGATGAAGAATGGCATGATATAAGTCATAGAATAGAAATAAAGCTATCTCTGAAGACCAAATCCAAGCAGCAGCAACAAGAAGAAACAAAGACCAAGTGAATGGAAGAAAAACCAGTGACCGAATTAAAGGAAGATCTAGAAGATTGTTATAACAAGATTAGGGTGGAAGGGTGGTGCTAGGGTAGGCTACAGGCATGCAAGGGGTTGTATCCTCCTTCCAGTAGCAATTGGTAAATGGGGTGTAGTAGCATCCTTGTCTTTAGTAGCAGGAAGAAACCATGGTGTGGTAGCATCATTGTCTGTAGTAACAAGCAGAAACCAGGGTGTAGTAGCATCCTTGTCTGTAGTAGTAGGCAGAAACCAGGGTGTAGTAGCATCCATGTCTGTAGTAGTAGGCAGAAACTTATTGTAAATATAATTTTGTAGTATATAAAGAGTTGGTGGTTTTCCCAATTGGGCTTCCACGATAAAAATGTGTGTTCTTGTGTATCTTGTTGATTCCATGTTTTAATTAAAGTTTAATAAGTGGTTAAAATGGTAAAAATTTAACAATACCGATTCACCCCCCTCTCTCAGTATTGACCAATATTCCAACATGGACTTAGGCTGTGATATCATGAATCTACTAGGCCAAATCCCGTTCAATTTGGTCCTCTAAGTCAACTTGGAGCTTCCTACTAAAATATAGGGTCCTAAAACATCCTTATCTATAATTTTTTGAACTCTTGAAGTCTATTTTGGAATATAAGGGATAATTCCTTCAATTAGGTATTATTTTCCTTGATTTTAGGGTCCTACATTGCAAGTTAGATTTTTGGAGTGAATATGGGGACTTTACCACAGTGTTCATGGAATCCATGCACCTATTTTTTTAGCTATTATGAGACAATAGCACCCTCCTTGAGTGTACTTAGGGATGTGCACCTCATGCATGTGCCTTCAGTCAGTCGCATGTGCCTTTAGCTAGTTTCATGTGCCTTCTGTCAACTGCAATCAAATGCTACTAGCATGTAGGGAGATAAGTCCACTTAGGGTAGTCATGGGTTAGTTAACTCATGTTAGAGAATGTGCATGGATATTTTGGATTTATTTAAGCCTAACTAACATCTCATGCATTGCACGAGCAATTTGAATTGCCTCCATGACCTATTCAAACTGCCTTGCCTATTTATACTTTTTACTTCATTCATTGATGGTTAGTGTAATACAACATTCTCTCTTGTTAATGACTTCTCTATTTTGTGTAATGATTAATGTTTAACACATTTATTACATGAATTTGTTATATTTTTTATCTCTTTCTCAATATTGCTATGTTGCTTAGTATCTAGATCTACATGCTAAAATTCTACATGGTATTAGAGCTATAGGGGTGCTAAACAAGTTGGTATAATAGTTTTTACAAGGATCCAATCTTCTTAGAGTTTGAATGAGTCCCTAGAAGCTTCACAACATATGCCAAATGAGGAAATATTCAAATCCATTGACAGGTTGAAAGAGGCCCCATAAGCTTCACAATATATGGACTATGAGGACATATTCACATCCATTGAGCATTTTACAATCACTACCAAAATGGGAGATGTGTCGGTTTTGATCCACCACTCAACTAAGGAAGACCCTTTTATAGGCCCATAAAAATAGGTGATCGGAAACTTTTTACTATCCATTGGTGAACTTGTCCCAAATCAGGTTCTCATTAAAGAATACCTCTAGAATTTCTCTTCATAATTAGGATCTAGAGAACTTGTACCAAATCAGTTTTTCATTAAATAGACCTCTAGAACGTGACTTCATACTCAAGATCTACAACTTTTGCTCCTACAATTCACCATGTTCTACACAAAATCTTCAATATGTTTCCTCTATTCCCTTTCCCATGTTTCAAAAGTATATTACCTATAGAAACTAGTACATTGAGATTTTTACCTTATGCAAATGTAGAGGCAACTTCCAATCTCAAGTCTTTTGGTCCTTTCCTCTTTTGGACACCCTAAAGACAATTTTTCAAAATATGAACACAATATAGATACAGAGTATAAAATCTAATAACATAACCCCAATTCTTAATCCAAATGTCTTAAATCGAAGTGAAAGAGGCCCTCTTATAGATATAGGGTTCCTTGTAGAGCTTTTAAATGTATTAATTGCGCCGAGAGGCGCTCTACAACCCAGTATGTGGGAAATCTTGTTAGTCGAGTGTTTATCGAGCAACAAAATAATACAAAGTAAACAAAAAAAGAATAATACAAAGTAAAAAGTAATAAATATTATGTCGGCCATAAACAAAAAAGAATAATACAAAGTAAAAAGTAAATATGAGACTTAAACTAGAGACTTTAGAGCTTAGGATTAGGTGGTAAATATTATGTCAGCCATAAACCAAAAAGGAATAATACAAAGTAAAAAGTAAATATGAGAATTTAGAGTGTTTGTCGAGTAACAAAATAATACAAAGTAAACAAAAAATAATAATACAACGTAAAAAGTAATAAATATTATGTCGGCCATAAACAAAAAAGATTAATACAAAATAAAAAGTAAATATGAGACTTAAACTAGAGACTTTAGAGCTTAGGATTAGGTGACTCGGGTATTGCACTCAAGGAGCTATTCAAAGAGAGGTTTGTACCTCAAGAGATTTGATCCTCTTGATGCTTGATAAAACTTAGGGTTTGGATCTAGGCTAGTGACACCACTCTTTAGAATCATTAGATATTTTCCCTTTTCCACTTACATATGACCATATTTGACTTTATAAACCTCGTGTTCATTAGTCACATGACCTAAAATCAATTTTCGTTGAATGAAAAAACGTACATTTTTTTTTTTGGAGTAGATGACATGTCTTCGCAAGAAAAATCAACACGAGGTAATAAAATAAAAAATAAAATGTTTTTTCGTGCTTCAACCCTGGTGTGAGGGATTGGTTGTTCCATAAATTAGTTAATAATGATGTCAACAAATTTGTCGATGTTGGGTAGGGCTTGGGGTTCTCAAAAACGTGGTGGGAAAAGCATGCCCTCCTAGATTTTGAGATCCATGGCCTGGGAACCATGTCCTAAATTCATGTACACATAAACCTCCTAACCTATGGTAATGATATACCTCTATGTACATCCTCATACATTCCATTACAATTTCGGAATTATAATTTTATTCACAAATATGAAAAGAAATGAGCCTTATTTGAGGCTTATGATGATATGGCATCAACGGGGAGGCGTGATGAAGTTCTCTTGTGAAGGTTGAGTGTTCAATGCTCAATGCCTCCCTTGGTGACATATGGAAGTTCTGTTCATAAATGTCAAGGACAATTGACTTTGCTGAGAGTAAGCATCACTCAAACATTTTCATGCCCATTACATTAAGAATGCAAGAAATGTTAGCATGTGATGTAACCTTTTTCTTTAAAGGAAAAAAAATAGAAGCATGTCAATGCCACTTGAGTTATGAATAAAAAGTGATACGGTAAAATGAATTAGAGATTGTTATTATATTTAAAGATGGTAGGTTAATTATGGGATAGGCTCAATTTTTTTTCATTGAAATTCTTCCTATAATTTTGTTGAAAGTTATAATTACATTTAATTGATAAAAAAATTTATGAAACTTTGCATTAAAGGATTTGAACAATTTTAAGAGGGCCCAGATCACTAGAATTTTGAAAAAATGAATAGATCAAGGTGGAACTTTATCTCATTGGAAAAAAAATCATGGAAAAGTTGAGTTTGTCCACTTCTTAGCTTATTCCATAGTTGAACTTGTGAAAATGTAATTTGATCACTAGGAGTCATATTAGACCATATCATAACTCTTGACAAGAATGATGGAGGCATTTACTCTACAATCTAGATGCCATAAAACATGAAAATGTATTATTTTAATGTAAGAGATGAGAAAATGTGAATGTTGTGGATTCACGTCAAGGATTATTGCAATCTCAATGCTTGTAGACTATCTTTTTAAATGCTTGAAGTTCTAGCATCAAAACTCGACTTATAATACATGAAACTTGTGCAAATCATAAATTGCGCAGACAAAGTCAGGATCAAACGTACTTGGGATTTTCAAAAAACTGGTAAAGAGATGCACGTGATTCAATAGCTAAATTGTTGACTCAAATGTTTGTGCCTCTTTTCTAATCCATCATTATATAGTTCAAGAATGAACAAAATGGAACCAAACAATGTCAAAATGCATGTTGGTAGAAATAGATGGAAGCATTATTATATCAATTGGGTGTATCTCCAATGGTTGAGAGGGAAAAAAAAAATCCCTCACCCTGATTCAAATCTCACTTTGTGACATGTTTGTTCTTCATGAATTGATTGTTGTCGATATATTAACCTAAACTTAAATACTAAAAAAAATGATTTGTCATAAATATTATTTTTGAAATGGGAACAAGTATGCAATAAATTTCAAAAAAAGTCCAACCTCAAAATGATAAAGTTATAAGAAATCAACAAATTTGTATGAACTTGACTTGATAATGAAACTTAAGCATTCAAAACCAAAACTCAAAGTCATCAAAATGAGCTATTGGAAACTAAAAACAAAATGGAAGTTTGAAGAACACATTATTGAAGCCTATATTATGAAGCCATTATTGAAACAAAAATTATATTTTGAAGCCTATCTATGAGGAAGTTGTTCATATAGCAGATTTGTTCAGCGAGATATCTTTCAAACATGTGTATCGTGATAGAAATACAGAGGTTGATCACTTATCCAAAGAGGGACTAGAGGTTGGAGATGGGCTTTGGCATAGATGGGAACAAGATGATGAGACTCTCATGGAGCTCGATCTTGGTCCTCATCCGGGGTGAATGATCCTCCAACTCAGAACTATAACACTATTCAAATACACATCTGGAGATTTCTAACAACTCCTCTATACAGTGTTTTTTGGACTTTCTATCAATTTTTAATTTTTATTAGAAATATAATATATGAAGACTATACTTAATCATCAAAAATACATATATGAAGAAGATGATAAGTTGATCAATTTTTAATGTAAATATTTAACAAACACTACTTTGTGAAAGGCTTTTTATACCTTAAAAAAATGTGATTGTTTTATAATATAATATAATTTTACTTTTTTCCTAAAACTTTTTTTTATTGAAAATATATAACAAAAACAAATCGATGATGTAACTAAATCCAACTCTAAAAAAAGAAGCACCATGCACTATTGTTGTTACTCATACCATTTGGAATTAATGTACAAAGGGCAGCAAATAAATTACATAATGTAAAATATCTTCTACCAAGACATTATTGCAATACATTGACAATAATCAAATGAAAATCAGCGAGTACATTTGGCACAACTTAATCGAACTTTTTCTTTAGCATTTGGATACAACGTTGAATTGACTAGATTGGTTAGATCTTAAAAGATTGATTAGATTTTAAAAGATTTGATTTAGTACCATTAACAATAATTTAATAAAAGGGGCTGAGAGCAGAGCCCAGCGGTGGGGCCTGACGGCTGCCTCGCAGGAAGTCCGGCTTCGATTCCAGCGGGGGAGGTGCTGCTGCACCCCAGAAAAAGTCTGCACGACCTCGATGGTGGTCGTACCCCTGCTGGCAACCTGTTCAAGATTTAGGCTAGCCCCGGCCCGTGGGGTTTGATATCCAGGTGGTTTAGTGACGGCGCTCACTGGGCTGTTTGGAGAGGTTCCCCTCGGTTTAAAAAACAAAAACAAACAAACAAACAAACAATAATTTAATAAAAGCTTGTCATTAGCATTGCGATACAATGTGGAATGCACTAATGGCAACTTAAAAGATTTTGGTAAAAGGTGATATCAAAAGAAATGATTTAAAACTTTTATTTTGGTAAAAGGTGATATCAAAAGAAATGATTTACAAATTTAAATACTCTATTTCTATTGATGTTATGTATTGAATTCATTTGTAACTTTCTCTGTTGAGAGTGTAAATAAAGCTTTTTAGAGTTGTTTTTAATTTATTGGGTAAAATAATTTAGGTAGGAATTTGTTATCAATGTTTTCTTTATGGTGAATTTAATATTTGTTTGTTATGTAGAGGGATCTAGAGAATATAACTTTTGGTAAAGTGGACATGAATCCTTCTTACAAAAATTGTTTTAAATTTATTGGAACGGATAATTGAGGGGACCATTTTTTAATAGTGAATTTTGTATTTATTTGGTATGTAAATAGATTTATAGATTATGAGAAAATGAGAAAATGAGAAAATGTAATATTAGTTTTAAATTTAAATTTTATTTTGTATTAATAATTTTTTATTTTATTTTATAAAAATTGGAAATAATTTCATGTAAATAATGAATATGAAAAAAAAGGATAATTTATTAAAAGTTTGAATCAATGAAGTCTTTAAGTTATTAGAAATGCATCCCTCCTCATATATATGTTGATCAATTGATATATAAATATATATGGCTTCAATATTAATTGATATAAATATGGTCAATAATATAGAAATAAGTCCTATAAACTTTCTCTAAATTAGAAAATACAAACCAAAATAAAAAAGCTTGCAATCCTTTGAGTAACAATTCTTGAATGATGAAAATGATCGTAATTTAACAATGAAGTTACACATAAAGACACTAAAACTTTATCTTGAAGTAAAAATTGAGGAATCAAATTCTTGAAATCAAGATAAAGAAATGGACAAGAGTAATGAGATTACTCTGTCAAAGGTGGTATTGTAATTGAAGTACTATTAGAAGCAATAAAGAGACTCCATAAATCTAAAAATACAAATTCCAATAGGGAATTTACACTCCATAGAGAAATCGGAATTTTCATTTACAATTAGTTGTTATGAAACTTTTGGGGAGAGGTGGATTGAGTTTAAAGAGGAAAAGGAAAAGAAAAAAAGGAGAATAAAAAATTATTTTTATTAATCTTTAACCTTTTATTTTGAACTTTTTTTAAAGTTAGCATATGTTAAAATGTGTTTTTCTTAAAATGTTTTTTATACTTACAATATTTGTAAGGGTTGAATTTCCTACTTATTAACTAACTCAATTTTCGATAATATCATCGTCATATATATCATCATAAAGAACATTGTCATCTACATATATTTGCTCATCTTCTTCAACTTCTTCATTTAACAGTACATCTACCACATGCTCCTTTGCATCATCTTCTTCTTCAATATCATCTTATTCTAGTACATTATAATTTGCATGCCTTCCTCATGGATCATATATAACAACAAATGACCAACCTACTTTACATAGAACCTATGAATAGAAGACCTCCACACATTGGCTTGGAAGAACATAGGTCTCTATACCTGGCTCAAACGTCCTTGTATTAACCATGGTAAATCCATTGGCATGCTCAATAAAAAAAAATCAGGATCATGTTCATTCATCTGTAATATGTACCATTTGACGATGAACATAACTAACTTGAAGAATTTAAAGTCACACTCAATTATATTATCTAAATACCCATAGTATATATTTTATGATCGTGTTTGATGCATCATTCACTTCTATATGAAACATTGTGACCCAAAAGACTGCAGTAATCCCATAATCTAAGGTTTTCTTTTTGTCATCCAAATTCTTTATGCAAAATTTACAACTATTGCACCACATAGCCTTGTGATGTTTCAACTGCAATATTCCCAACATGTAAAAAGTGAATTGTCGATTAATAAACATATTTAGACTGAGTAAATATTTAAAAAAAGACACACCACTAATTACATTAATATAATGGAAAATAATTTAAAAAGTGGGTGAATATGCTTACTTGTTTATAACCACATGCTAAATCAATTTCCAGCTGCATATGATTGAGATCTTGATTATGGGGAGCTCATTTAACTAATGTAGTCACCCCTTCCCATTATAACCTACTATCACATCGTATACATTGTTCTATCCATACCTTCATCCAAATCAAGATTGTTTGCAATATATAAACGAGTGCATCCCACTCTCGACCAACTCTCAACCAATTGTATGAAAAATAATAATAAAGAATATTAATAATTAATGGAATAATATAAATTAAATAAGTACAAAATAGATTAAAATAATAATAATAATAATCAAAAGTATTATAGATATCAACCATCTAATTTATACCTTTCACTTTCCTCATTATACATTTCCCAACAAGGGCCTTCCCTTCAATTTTTTTGATGGAGTTGACATCCCAAATGCTAGGCACCTTCATATTTGATACCAATTTAGGAAGATATTGAAAAATATACACTAAGGATGATATACCATATATCCCTCCACCATTGAACCCTTTGGTTGTGCTATTTTTCTAATGAAAAAATTCAATGAATTCAAATGCCTCTCCACCATCCACATTGATCTTGTGTGTAAAGTTTCACCCATTGCAATCTCCTCAACTTGATGTATGAGGTAGTGTTCTTGCACATTGAAAAATGTCGGAGGTAGATACGTTTGCATTTCACACATAGCCGAGGAATTTCTCTCCTCCAATATTGTATATCTTATTTATGGATTTATTTAGATGACAACCACCTACACGTGATACAAGAAAAACATAGGTTTCAAAAAAAATAGTATATACATTGCAAGTAAAACACATGTCAACATGTTCTACAACAAACATTTTGTATATAAATCATGATTTACCTCATATATTTGCCAAGATCATATAAACTTGTTTTATATTGTTGTCAAAGTTGTCAGGCAGAGATCGAGGTAGAACATACTATAACAAAAAAAGAATCATTACTTTTTTTAAAATAAAACAAAATCAAAATAGATAAAAATAAGTATTACCAATATATATATATATATAAATATATCAAAATAATTACCTTAATGAAGGTATGCCAGTCATGAGATTTTACCCCGCCAAATTCACCTTTATTTGTTAAGATATTCTTTATGTTTGCAGAAAATCCTGTGGAAAATGGAATTTTTAGAATGACCTATTTTACAACATTGCTTTCTTGCTATGTAAATAACCATGGAAGACTATTTCGGTCTACTCCATTTCTATTTGAATCAATCATATTTTGCATTACATGATTGGATTTCTGAATGTCACAACAAATTTTGACAATTTTTTCTTTGTCACTCCCTCCATCTAAGATTATCCAAAACGTTTATGTTACGTTCTTCTTGATATGCATTGTATCAAACAAATGAGATATTTGTAGGTGCTCATAGTAGGGAAACCTACTAAATTGTTTGGGGTAACTTTTCATTCCTCATGGAAGCTGATCAATGCCTTCATGAGAACCTTTATGAAACATTAATGAAATTACCACAATAATTGTTAGATATAGTAAACATGAAAATTCAATATAATTCAAAATTGTAAAACATTGGATATGATACATAGGTGATTTGCTTACCTTGACGATTTCTATTATATTCCAAATTCTGTAGATGAGGTGTTATTCTTCGTGGCTTTATTGAAATATCTTTAATCCCATTGAAAATATGTTTTTTCGGTAGTTCGATACCTATGGTTCTTAGGGGGAAAGTGCTTATATTCATGAAACACCTCCTTTCCTAAACTTCTTGAACGATGAGATTTCATTCTAGGACCACAAACTGGACATGCAAATTTACCCTTTGTTTGAATAACTGCAAGATATGGATTAATGTAAGTATTTGTTATATGACAAGGAATTATTTAAAAACATGCATGAAATTATCATAAATTATATACTATTAAAGTGCAGTAGTGTGTTACATACCACACAAATGTGTTAGGCCTAGGGCACCATGAGTTTTCCATGTAAGTATTCCATCGAATTTAGATTTTGTTTTCCCTATTGGTCTATAGATGTCGTACATAGTGAATATGTCATCCAATAACTTTAGTAGCTCATTAACAAGAGGCTCAATATATACATTCATATATTTCACTTGGTACTTACCTAATTGGTTGAAAATACACATAATTACTACCTTATATATATATATATACATAATAAATTATGGAACGAACAAGACAAAAGAAATGCTACGTTTAAACAAATATCGTTATAAACAAATACCTAGAACAATCATTGCCAACATTGTGTGCTCCCTCTTTATTGACATCCAAAAAGGAAGGCTATTGTTTATACCAAAAATAGTCCACACTGAGTAAATTCAATGGCCCAGTGTAGCTAGACCCGTGACATGGGTTACAATTTGTGGGTCCAAATATAATCGAGGAGATGGATGAGTAGAAGCAATCCAGCCGGACATGGCTGAAAGAGGCCAAAGAAATACCTAAAATTTATGTCAATGCACATCGGACAGAAAAGAACCATGAGTTTAGATATAGAGTGTTCTTGTGGGTGAACCCACAAAAGAGTTCTATCAATTTGGAACGCAAGCCAAATTGTCGCCACAATTTGAGGGACTATTTGAGATCAGTAAGTGGCTGGGACCAATTTTCATACCATCTCGCTTTGCCATCATTACTGAGTTCGGTGCATGATATTTTTCATGTTCTTCTATGTGTCATTATATGTCAAATCCATATCAAGTCATCGACTTGAGTAATTTGTAGATATTAGACAAGGTAGCCTTAGTGGCTAATCTGATTCATATTTTGCAGTGACGAACTTGACATATTTGACATCAATTAGTTGATCTAGTCAAGGTTTAGTGGGATAGTTATAGTCCTAGTTCTGCTACTTGGGAGGACTCATCGAAGATGTGTAGACAATTTCCTTACCCGTTTTAGAACTACGAGACGAAGTTTCTTGAAGTGGGGGTGTATGTAGTGCCCTGTTTTTGTTATAGTCTATATACTTTGAATATGACTATTATGTAAAGGCATTCAGTCATGAATGACCCAATTATGGGTGGCTTAGACTATGTGATGTTTATGTGACATTGATGATGATTCCGTATGATTATGTTGTGAGGGATATGTTATGATCTCATTGATAATTATGCTATGATTATGTTATTATTTCACTAATGATTATGCTATGATGTTGATGTAGATAGACAACTCATATGATTTGATGTTGATCAAATCTCTATGTCTACGTTATGATGGTCAAGACATTATATGATTTATTATGATTCGATAGAATTGAGTGAATGTGCAATGTGAAAATATGTATTAATGTTTATGCTTATATATATATATATATATATATATATATATATATATATATCGTGTACTCTAATGAGTTGTCGAGTGTGACATGTAGAGCAGGTACATGTGATGCAAATAGGCGTTGACATGACTTGGACTCGGAATGAGTCACAAATTAGTAACAGGTATTGACAACCTAGTATATACATGTGATTATGTGTAAATCTTGGAAAAATATTTGATGCACATGATGTGCATGGACTTGGAATAAGTCGGACACATTAATAGGTGATGTCAAGCTATGATTCATGTTTTATTTGAAATCCTATTTTATAAGATTTGATGTGCATGGTGTTTATGTGTAGGTGTTGGATGTGATTTCCAATCGATCCACATTAGGGGACGGGGATGAACTAGATACAAGTTAAGTCTAGTAAATGTCCACCCGATGAGTACAATTAGAGCAAGAGAGGATTCGACTCATTAGGTGCATGTTGTTGTGAGGGTAGACCATAGTACGGTCACTCACGAGGTATATGGTCGGGGGGCGTGCAATAAGGATGGGTTGAGTTAACGACGTCTCAACTGTCGTACCATATCCACACCTGAGGGAATATCTGAAGGACATGCAGGAAGTATGGCGCCTTGATATCCATAGTCGCGAGGAAAATGTGATGACTAATTAATTCATAATTGGGCAAGGGAAACAAGAATTAATAAAACATAAACTAAAAAAAATGAATTAATCAAGCAAGTAATAATAACAAACTAACAACAACAACAACAAGAAATAATAATAAAATAAAAAAGAGGTAGGAAAATAAAGCAGGTGGGTCACTATAAAAGAAAGGAGGAAGGAGCTTGAGAGATCTCTTCCTTGCAAAAGAATTTTGGAGGCAACTTGGGATGTGGCTCTTTTCTAGGTGAAGTTACTAAATGACAGGTGATTAATCAATTTTAAATTGATAAGACACCAAAATGGATCTTTTTTTCGATACTTTGACAAACTATCGAGAGGGTGAATAAGACCTGAAATTTTGAAAATGAGATATCAATGTGACCAGCATGATGAGATCAGCACAATGAAACTGATTTCGTAACATGATGGTATTGTTGACAAAAATGAAAAACTACAAACTTGACTTGACCATGACATGGTGATGGGGAAATGTGACTTGGCAAGTCTGCCGAAGGGGTCATATGATAAGGAAAATGATGAAATGGGGGCAGGACATGATGAGATCCTTGACCTGGACATGATGGTACTAATTGAATGACTAGGTGATCAAATTTAATATGTTCGTATAAGTCGCTAAGACACAATTGACTTAAGAATCATGTATATGATGAGAGTACACAAGAAGACTATGTATAATGACATGCACATGTAATATAAATGATTTGATGTTACTGTGTTAGTATATATATATAATGGATTATTAGCATTTTATGTTAACTTCAGGACGAATCTTCCTAAAGAGGGGGGGAGTATGTAATGCCCTAGTGTAGCGAGGCTCGTGGCATGGGTTATAATTTGTGGGTCCAAAGGGAATCGAGGAGATGGATGAGTAGATGCAATCCAAGCAGACATAGCTAAAAGAGTCCACAGATAGACCTAAAAGTTATGTCGTTGCACATCGTATGGAAAAGAACCATGAGTTTATAGATAGAGTGTTCTTGTGGGTGAATCCACAGAAGATTTATATCAATTTGGAAAATAGGCCAAATTGTCACCACGGTTTGAGGGACCATTTGAGATTAGTAAGTGATTGGCACCAGTTTTCTTACCGTCTCGCTTTGCCATCATTATTTATTTCGGTGCATGATATTTTTCATGTTCTTCTATGCGACATTATATGTAATATCCATCTCAATTCGTTGACTTGAGTAGTTTGTAGATATCACACGAGGGAGCCTTAGTGGCTTAGCCAATTCATATTTTGGAGCAAGAAAATTGACAGATTTGGCATCGATTAGTCGATCTAGTCAAGTTTCAATGGGATAGTTATAGTCCCAGTTCTGCAACCCGGGAAGACGCATAAGAGATGCATAGATAGTTTTCTTACATGTTTTAGAACTTTGGGATGAAGTTTCCTAAAGTGGGAGTGTATGTAGTGCCTCGTTTTTGTTATAAGCTATATACTTTGACTATGACTATTCTTTAAAGGCATTCATGAATGAATGACCCGATTATGTGTGGCTTAGACTATGTGATGTTTATGTGACATTGATGATGATTCTGTATGATTATTTTTGTGAGGGATATGTTATGATCTCATTGATAATTATGATATGATTATGTTATGAATTCACTAATGATTATGCTATCATGTTGATGTAGATAGACAACTCATATGACTTGATGTTGATCAAATGTTATATGTCTACGTTATGATGGTTAAGATGTTATATATTTTATCATGATTCGATAGAATTGAGTGAATGTGCAATGTGAAAATGTTGATTAATGTTTATGCTTATATATAATCATGTACTATGATGAGTTGTCGAGTGTGACATGTAGAGCAAGTGCATGTAATGCAAATAGGCGTCGATATGCCTTGGACTCATAATGAGTCACAAATCAATAAACAATATTCACAACCTACTATATACATGTGATTATGTGGAAATGTTGGAAAACTATTTAATGCATGTGATGTGCATGGACTTGGAATAAGTCAGATACATTGATAGGTGATGTCAAGATATAATTCATGTTTTATTTGAAATCGTATTTTATAAGATTTGATGTGCATGGTGTTTATGTGTAGGTGTTGGATGTGATTTCCAATAAATCCACATCACGGGACGGGGTTGAACCTAATACAAGTTAAGTCTAGCCAGTGTCCACGTGATAAGTACGATTAGAGCGAGAGAGGCTATGAGTCATCAGGTGCATGTTTCCATGAGGGTAGGCCATAATACAGTCACTCACTAGGTATATGGCTGGGGGGCATCCAATAAAGACTCATACTTATTCCCCAGGAGCCACTAGTCCCTCAATAGGGTACATAGTTTGAGTTAACAACGTCTCAACCGTCATACCATATCTCCACCTGAGAGAATATCTGAAGGAAATGCGGGAAGTATGGCACCTTGATATCCCTGGTCATGACGAAAATGCGACAACTAATTAATTCATAATTGGACAAGGGAAACAAGAATTAATAAAATATAAACTAAAAAAATGAATTAATCAAGCAAGTAATAATAACAAACTTATAATAATAATAATAAGATAAAAATTAAATAATAATAATAATAATAACAACAACAAGATAAACATTATAAATAATAATAATAATATTATAAACATTAGAAATAATAATAAAATAAAAAAGGGGCAGGAAAATAAAGCAGATCGATTGCTATAAAATAAATGAAGAAGGATCTTGAGATATCTCGTCCTTGCAAAAGAATTTTGGAGGTTGTTAGGAACCCATGTCTTGACTTTGTTAGGATGTTGTTGTTGGACGCATATGCTTTGTAAGTCGTCCTGTAGTATTTGTTAATCAATAGTTTGTGTTATTGTTGTTGGCGCATATGCTTTGTAAGTCGCCCGTAGTATTGTTGATCCATAGTTTGTAACGGCCCATGGTTTCGACCCATAGTATGGGCGCCTAGAATTAGTATATAAGTGTGTGTTGAGACCTATGAAGGCACCGTGAAGTTATTTGTATTGAGCTTGCTCAAAGGAGGTTGCCCCCTCGAAGTGGCCTGTGATCAATATAAAAGTGATTCTGAGTTCTGTCATTTCTACTATTTCGCATATTCGTGTTAATTAATTGTTGCAGGTGCCTCACATCTGGTATCAGAGCACTTTCTTGGGTTCGCTGGGTGAAATTTCTACCAATTTTTTTTCGCATCTGTTGCAGGTTCAGATTTGGGAATAATCCTTATCCGCTTAACTGTGGGAAGTACTTGGGCATAAGCCCTAAAACTCATTGTGAGGAGTACCACAGGAACCCCGAAGTAGATGGCCCATTGAGAGGACCTGCCAGCGAAAAGGGCAACGACCCCTACCTGATTGACTAGTTCCCACCCGTGAGGTAAACCAAGAGCTGTCGTTTGTGGCAAAGCGGTTATCAGTTTTACCTGAGCCGTGGAGTGAGGGGTACTGCCCCAATACGCAAGCCATTAGAAAGCATTGGTGGCCGAGTGAAACCCCTGAACTGTTAGGCAGCCGCACATACCTGGGGTCCATATCTACTTTCAGCTAAACTATTGTCGATCACTACTGTGCCGTTCAGACCCATTTTGCAAGTCGTTTCAGATCCGGCCGCTTTCAGTCCATTCGGCGCTGTTCCAGATCCCCGACCGCTTTCAGTCCATTCGGCGTTGTTCCAGATTCCGTCCGAGCCGTAGCCGCTCCATCTGGAAAAAAAAAAAAAAAAAAAAAAAAAAAAAAAAAAAAAAAAAAAAAAAAAAAAAAAAAAAAAAAAAAATCAGTTTTTTGGCCATATCTTCCTTGTTTTTACTCTGTTTCCCTTGAAATTTTCAGGGAACCCCTTTCATCCTATTCTGCATATTTCAGTCCTGAGGACCCTATCCCCAATTCACCTTCCCACAGCCCGAAATCTCACATTTGTCTATTTTTAGGGTTTGCCATAACTTCCTCAGATTTCACCCAATCACCTTCAAATTTTACCACAGAGTTCCTTTCTGAATTCTGCTTCTTTGTTTCCCTCTGCCAAATTTTCCCATTCCTTCACCCCGCTTCTGAAATTCTCATTTTTGCTTCCTTGTCTATCCAACAGTGTCCAAAACCTAGTCAAACCCCAATTACCCTTCTGATTTTTTTCCAAATCCAGATTTTCCTTTACTGAAGTAGTTTCTATTTTTGTTTTCCTACCCAGAAAAAAAATTAAAATTAAAAAAAAAAAAAAATTCTTGGTTATGGTTGTCACCCGTGCAGGAGCAAAAACCGTGGAGGAAGCACCGGCAGCCATCCAAGCCAAACTCCAGGATCTGGATGAAAAATTTCTCGGTCTCCATCTCGAACATTCAGCTATGAACAACAAACGGCAGTCCGAGTCTACATCAGACAATGGGTTCTCCTCTTCCAGCAATTTTCGTGGTCCGAAGCTTGATTTTCCTCACTTCAATGGTACTGATCCAACTGGATGGATCTATCGTGCCGAACAGTATTTCAGTCTGCATAATACTTTTGGTGTCAACAAAGTTCTGCTAGCATCCTTTCACTTGGAACAGGAAGCTCTTCAATGGTACCGTTGGTACATCAAGGCTCATCCAGAGCCCAAATGGCCACACTTTTGCCAGCTCCTTTTGCAACGATTTGGTCCTAGTGCTTTTGATGACTTCACAGGAGCCCTCACTAAACTCCTCCAAATTGGCACGGTGAGAGAGTATCAAACCGAATTTGAGAATCTATCCAACAACACCAAAGGACTGTCTGATGACTTTTACCGGAGTTGTTTTATCAGTGGTCTCAAGGATGCCATCCGCTCTGAGGTCAAAATGTTCTGTCCCAACACAATGATGGAAGCCCTAGGGTTGGCTAAGTTGGCAGAAGACAAGATTGCCGCCCAACAACGTTCCCAGCCCACTTTTGTTCCCTTCTGAAATATGGGTTCTCAGCGACCACCTCTGCCGCAGGCTCCTCGACCGACTCCTATCAAGTGTTTGTCTGAAACAGAGATGCAAGCACGCAGAGAGAAGGGGCTTTGCTATAATTGTGATGAGAAATTCACTCGGGGACATAGATGTGTTCAGCAAAAGCTCTATCTCTTGGACGTGGAGTCTCCGCCTGCCTCTGAAATTGGTGACGAAGATCCAGAAACACTGGATGCTCCGGTCGACATTCAGGAACCACCTATTGACCCTCCGTCTCAGGATGACCACCCCGAGATATCTCTCCATGCTTTAGCTGGAATCACCACCCCCCAAACAATGCGGTTCAGGGGTTACTTCAAGAAGCTTCCTCTTACAATATTCATTGATTCGGGTAGCACTCATAATTTCATTGACCCTCGGATCGCCAAACAAGCTGATTGTTTTATCCATCCTTGCTCCAACTTTGAAGTCATGGTTGCCAATGGGGGCACCTTACCTTGCAAAGGGAAGTGTTGTAATGTGAGTATCTCTATGGGAGATTATACCTTGCGCTCTGACATGTTTTCCTTGCCCTTAGGCGGATGTGATGTGGTTTTGGGCGCTCAATGGCTACGCACACTTGGCCCTATCTTATGGGATTTTGCTGAACTTTGGATGCAGTTTTCCCTCAATGGACAAAAACACACATTGAAAGGATTACAACCAGGTTCTCTCAGCATCATCAGTTCACATCGCATGGAAAAAATCCTCAAGAAGAATTCACATGGTGTCATCGCTCAGATCCATTCCATCCAGATGCAACCATCAACGGTTTCCACTACTCCTTTGGATCTACAACAAATTCTGGATCGATATACAGGTCTCTTTGCTGAACCAGTGGGATTTCCACCTTCCAGGCTAGAAGACCATCGTATTCAGCTCCTTCCTGGTAGTGTTCCTCCCAACATCAGGCCCTATCGCTACCCATTTCACCAAAAAACGGAGATTGAAATGCTTGTTCGGGACTTATTGAAGCAAGGTATTATTCGCCCAAGCACTAGTTCCTTTTCTTCTCCAGTTATTCTTGTCCGCAAAAAAGATGGGTCATGGCGCCTCTGCATTGACTTCCGAGCACTTAATCACCTCACCATCAAGGATAAGTTTCCAATTCCTGTTGTTGATGAGCTTCATGGGGCTCACTTTTTCTCCAAGTTGGATCTTCGTTCTGGGTATCATCAAATTCGGGTTCATGAGGACGATATTCCTAAAACAGCTTTCCGCACACATGATGGCCATTATGAGTTTTTGGTCATGCCCTTTGGCCTCACTAATGCTCCTTCCACATTCCAGGCATTAATGAATAAAATATTTCGACCCTACTTGCGGAAATTCATTCTGGTATTCTTTGATGATATCCTCATCTACAGTAAAACATGGGATGAACATCTCCAACATCTGGATCTTGTCATGCAACTTTTCTCTGACCATCATCTCCATGCCAAGCAGTCTAAATGTGTTTTTGGACAGAAGGAAGTTGAGTATCTCGGGCACATTATCTCAGCACAAGGGGTTCGCGTGGATCCTGCCAAAATCGATGCCATGAACAATTGGCCGCAGCCTCAGACACTCAAGAGCCTTCGTGGTTTTTTGGGATTGACTGGCTACTACCGCAAGTATGTCAAGGATTATGGGAAGATTGCAGCTCCATTAACTGCTCTATTGAAAAAGGATGCTTTTACATGGACACCTACTACTCAGTGTGCATTTGACAAACTAAAACAAGCTATGTGTACTACACCTGTGCTAGCTATGCCCGATTTTTCCAAGCCCTTCACTATTGAGAGTGATGCTTGCGGCAATGGACTTGGTGCTATTCTCCTTCAAGATGAACACCCCATTGTGTTCACCAGCAAAGCCCTTTCAGGTAAGAATTTAGCTGCCTTTACCTATGAGAAGGAAATGATGGCTATTTTGCATGCAGTACAGAAGTGGCGGCCATACCTATTAGGGAATCATTTCTGCATCAAGACTGATTACCAGAGTCTGAAATATTTCTTGGACCAGCGTGTCTCCTCCCCGGCACAACAAAAATGGGTTAGCAAACTCATGGGTTATGACTATGAGATCACGTACAAGAAGGGTAAAGACAATATTGTGGCAGATGCTCTTTCTCGCACATTTGATGCCCAAGGTTCTCTTTCAGCTATTTCTATGCATGTTCCAAATTGGTTGCAATCTGTTCAACAGGGTTATGTCAATGACTCTTCCTTAGCTCAAATCATCCAACGCTTGACCAACAACCCTTCTGCTGTACCACATTACTCTTGGGATGGTGCTTCTCTGCGATACAAGGGTCGTCTGGTGCTTCCCCAGAGCACAGATCTTCAACAGGTTGTATTCTATGAACTCCATGCTTCTCCATCGGCAGGGCACTCTGGGTTCCTCAAAACATATGAACGAGCACGGCGTAACTTCTTTTGGCAGGGCATGAAAAGCACAATTCAACAGATGGTGGCCGAATGTGATACCTGCCAGCGCAATAAGGGTGAAACAACACTCCTTCCAGGATTGCTTGAACCCTTGCCCATACCTACATGTATTTGGACAGATATTTCTATGGATTTCATTGAAGGGCTCCCTAAATCTGGTGGGAAGACAGTGATTCTCGTTGTGGTTGATCGCCTCTCCAAATATAGTCATTTTTGTGCTCTCAGCCATCCCTATACAGCCTCCTCCGTCGCTCAAATTTTTCTGGACCAGATCTTTCGTCTTCATGGCATCCCTTCTTCCATTGTCTCGAATCGTGATGCGACTTTCACCAGTCATTTTTGGACAGAACTATTTCGCCACACTGGCACCAAACTGAATATGAGTTCAGGGTATCACCCACAAACAGATGGTCAGACTGAAATTGTCAATAAATGCTTGGAAACTTATCTTCGTTGCTTCACCTCGGAACAACAACATCAGTGGGAAAAGTGGCTCCCTCTCGCTGAATGGTGGTACATTACCTCTTACCACACTGCCTCTAAAATGACCCCATATGAATTAGTCTATGGTCAGGCACCTCCAGCTCTTCTTCCATACACCCCCACCAGTTCACCAGTTCAGGAAGTTGACACGGTCCTTCGAAACCGCGATCAGATTCTTTGCATTTTGCGGGACAATCTTCACATGGCAAGAAATCGCATGAATCAACAAGCTGATCAGCACCATTCGGAGCGCACTTTTCAAGTCGGTGATATGGTTTTTCTTCGTCTCCAGCCGTACAAACAATCCTCCTTGAAACTCAAAGGGCGTCATAAGCTCGCTCCAAAGTTCTATGGGCCATATCGGATTCTTCAGAAGATTGGGTCCATTGTTATAAATTGGAACTTCCTCCTTCTTCCCGCATTCATCCAGTCTTTCATGTCTCTTGTCTGAAGAAAGTTCTTGGCACCAACATCAGCGGACAAACGATTTTACCCGAACTGGGGAGCCAGAGGCCATCCTCAATCGGCGCACGCGTCAGCTTCGCTCTCGCTCTATCACAGAGGTCTTAATTCAGTGGCATGGCATGCAACCAGAGGATGCTACATGGGAACCACTCCTTCAGATTCAACAACAATTTCCACATCTAAAGCTTTGAGGACAAAGCTTTTTTTTAAGGGGGAGGGGATGTTAGGAACCCATGTCTTGAATTTGTTAGGATGTTGTTGTTGGACGCATATGCTTTGTAAGTCATCCCGTAGTATTTGTTGATCAATAGTTTGTGTTATTGTTGTTGGCGCATATGCTTTGTAAGTCGCCCGTAATATTGTTGATCCATAGTTTGTAACGGCCCATGGTTTCAACCCATAGTATGGGCGCCTAGAATTAGTATATAAGTGTGTGTTGAGACCTATGAAGGCACCGTGAAGTTATTTGTATTGAGCTTGCTCAAAGGAGGTTGCCCCCTCGAAGTGGCCTGTGATCAATATAAAAGTGATTCTGAGTTCTGTCATTTCTGCCATTTCGCATATTCGTGTTAATTAATTGTTGCAGGTGCCTCACAGAGGTAGCTTCGGTTGTGGCTCATGTTTAGGTGACTGTTGGAGGTGTGGTAGTGGTTCACTATGATACAAGTGGGGTTGGGATCCCCTCAGCAGAGAGTCTGGTATCATAGTTCATTAGCTAGCAGATCATCATCAGCCCCGTCACAGCTCAGGGGTCCCAGAAGAACAAGAGTACTCTAGGGTATGGTAGGGAAGAAACCGATGGATTAATCTAGATTGGAAAACTTGAAGACTAATCTTGCAGTGGATTTGGAAAAAACACCAACCTTCGGCTCGTCCTCAACCTTCAGAAACTAGAGATTTTTTAGGTATTATATGACTATTGTGAATTGTGCATTGAATGAATTTGGATAAACTTTAATGTTGAAAATTTAGATCTGTTGGTAATATAAAAAGATTTTATAGATCTTTTATATATTATATGTGATAAAATAAAATAAAAATAAATGTTGATAGATTCAGTTTCAGATACGTTTCGTGATTACTACATATTAGATTTAGCTAGCCCTGAGGAGGGGCATTATAGTAAATAGACATGATCTCACCAAATAGATTGACACCATCATCCTAACATTACAAGGTTCTTCTTGAATACATAATTTCAATAACTGAGATAAGGGCGATAGTCAAGATTTTGGATGTGAAGCAATGAAGGTCTAACTATTAGAGTTTCTTGGTTTAGCCTGACAGGTAACTACAGAGGGTCTACATTTGTAGCGTCTTTAATGAGATTGGTTCATGGGGGGGTACACCCCCCGGGAGGATGGTGGAACAAAGGGTGCACCAGATCGAAAGAGTAATGGAAAGGCAGGAATGGAAGGAGGGGGAACCTCCAAGGGGAGAGAGAAGAATGAAAAAGATGGAAACGAGAGTCCTGACGGCCATGGGAGATTCAATCTGAATTCTAAGCAAATCCCAACCTTGCAGATCAAATCTGATAAGATATGTGGAAGAATCAAACATATGAAGGAACAGGCACTGATTGGAAAATTCCTGGGGGTTTGGCTAGAGGAGAGAGACCTTGTGAAATGGATCGAGGGAGTCCAGAAACCCAAGTGGCACTATGATCTCTTTCTCAAAGGGATTCTTCACAGTGGTCTTTTCAATATAGAATACCGAGACCGAGTGATCGAAGGAGGGCCATATTTCTTTAATGTGGCAGGACTTTTTCTGAAACCCTGGTGTGAATGCTTCAATCCGAAAAAAAGAGGATCTAAAATGGGCACCCATCTGGATTCAGCTCTATTCCCTCCCGAGTGAATATTTGGAACACGAGATATTGGAGAATATTGGTAAGACTCTGGGTGTATTTGTAAATGTCTCGGAGCATACCAGAAGACCTCAATACACCTCTTATGCTCAAATTTGTGTCTATATGGATATTTCATAGGAGCTTGTAGAAGCTATCAATCTAACCTGGGAGGATGAGGATTGGGTTAAGTCTGTGGACTATGAACATGTACCCTTCCGATGCCTACTATACCACAATCATGGCCATCTGTTCAGATATTGTCCGAGGAACAATGGATCATCCACAGGGAGGCAGAAGGAGGAGGTTGACAAGGAGGGATACACCAAGGTCATCTAGAATCGAAGTGTAATACCCCCATTTTGACCCTTAGGATATATTGGATTTTAATGCAAATATTTTGTATATGTGATGTGTGATTCCTAGCATGGAGCTCAAGGCCAAGGCCTCACTAGTGAATGTTTCGCCTGGTATTTTATATTGTGTTATCCATGTTTTATTAAGCCATGAAAATTGTAAAATTGATGTAAACAAATCTCATGCAATAAAAAATACCAAGGGGCTGACTATGGATGCAACTAAATGAGGGTCTATGTGTATCCACTAGGGAGAGGTGATGGGGTTGTGGGATTGAACCCTAGGCTACCATATGTCATCTTGAGAACCCCTTTGACTATCCTAGCTATCATTTAATTTTGTTGTAAGGAGGTGGGTGAGAAATCAGTCCATGAGAGTGATGGAGTATGGGCAGCCCTGAAATTCGTAAGGCAAGGCATGGGATCTGTTTTGGCTTGTCCCATAAGTCACTCCATATCATGGGAATTCGTTTCCCTCATCCCCATTCCATTGTTGACCATCTAGGCATGATGTTTCATGGAGGACGCAGACCTAGTAGGGAGATAGAACCAGAAATCACGAGACTTAGAGGGAATCCATGTTTGGAAGTGCCAAGAGCACTCAGAAATCTATGTGGAAAGCGAATTTCGTTGGGGGATCCATATACCCAAAACTTGGGGCGATTTTGAGAGTGTTGGATTCTGAGGAATCCATAGAGAAACCCATATTTGATAGCTGAAAACCCATTCACAGGATAGATCCATTCGACCGCAACGTTGAGGAAGATCCAAGAGTAGATCGCAATGGGAGAGAGACCAAAGGGTTTAGAATTCATGGTAGAGACAGTGAAGTCTCATTTACCCATGTTTTAGAAGTCGAGACCAACCATACCTACCCAGGTCAGCGCCAAGAAAAGGGGTTCCCGAGGGACTGTGCATCAGAGAAGGGGACCTTACTTAGGTTGAGAGTGGAGGTGATGGGGGTGCCTAGACTATCTGAAGCCAATCGGTTATGCATGTAGCTCTGTGGTTGTGCTCATTGTCTTAGGAAAATTCTTCCTTGTCTTCCCACTTTCTTAACAAAGCCATGTGTGTGCTCGATGACCCTAATTGACTGTGCTTAAGGCTGTGAGTGGACCTGAGTAGTTCCTCCTTAGTGGATACATATCCCCAACTCGGGGGTGGTCTCTGAGTGTTGAAATAATACAGGCTAGGTAGAGACCTATGGTTGGGTTGGAACGTTGCTGTCCATAGCCAGTTGCTTGGAGATTTCAATAAAAGGATAAGTGTTCTCTGTGATTTATATCATGTTCATTCTGTGTTCTGAATGTTTAATTGCTCTTGTTTCATTCAACTGTGTTTATTGAGTATGCATATGCATCCATCTGTTTTTATGAATTTGTTCATTGATGAATAGGACTAAGCCTTGTTGAGGCTCAGGAGGTTCAAAATGCTCATTCATGTTCCCTCTGTGGGTCAGATGAAGGGAGGAGACATGGCATAGTAGTATAAGAGCCCCTTACATAGTGGTAAAGAGGTCTTGATGAAGTTTGGGGCCACATTTTGGGTTGTAAGAAGGACATGAATAGAGTTCTCAGGTGTGGCATAGGATTGTGTAGTTGTATAGGGCTCACTGAGAGATTTCCAATGGTACCAAGTTTTCCAAAAATGGACTTAGGATGAGGAAGTTATTAGCTTGAGAAGTTGGCAGTAACGGGGGTATATGTTGAGTTTCGACTTTCCGAACCCACAGTGCGGATTGCGGATTTCGGAAGTCAAAGGCGTGATTTCTTGGCGAGATGCGTTGGTGTCCTGACTTCCGAATCCCGCAAGCTGGATTGTGGAGTGTGGAATTCGGAGAGGTAATTTTCCCGGATTTGGGGATTTGGCGTCCCGACTTCCGACTCCCGCAAGCCGGATTGCAGAGTGCGGAAGTCAGAAAGGTAATTTTCCCGGAGTTGGGAATTTGGCGACCCGAATTCCGACTCCCGCAAGCCAGATTGCAGAGTGCGAAAGTCAGAGAGGATATTTTCCCGAATTTGGGAATTTGGCGTCCTGACTTCCGACTCCCATAAGCTGGATTGCGGAGTGCGGAAGTCGAAGAGGTAATTTTCCTGGAGTTGGGAATTTGGCGTCCCGACTTCCGAATCCTGCAAGACGGATTGCATAGTGTGGAATTCAGAGAGGTAATTTTCCCGGAGTTGGGAATTTGGCGTCTCGACTTTCGAATCCCGTAAGCCTGATTGTGGAGTGCGGAAGTTGGAGAGGTAATTTTCTCGGAGTTGTGAATTTGATGTCCCGACTTTTGACTCCTGCAAGTCGGGTTGCGGAGTGTGGAAGTCGTAGGTGTAATTTGCTCAGAGCTATGAATTTGGAGTTCCGACTTCCGACTCCCACAAGCCATATTGCAGAGTGCAGAATTCAGAGGCGTGATTCGGCGAAGTAGAGAATTTTGGGGTTCTGACTTCTGATTCCTGCATCGTGGATTGCAGAGTGCAGAAGTTGGAGCCGTGATTCTGTGAAGCAGAGAATTTTGGGGTTCAGACTTCCGACTACCACATCACAGACTGCAGAGTGAAGAATTCAAAGGCGTGATTCTGCAAAGCTGAGATTGGAGTTCCAACTTCTGACACCCACATCGCGGATTGCGGAAGTCGGAAGCGTGATTCGACAAAGCAAAGAATTGGGTGTTCCGACTTTCTGACTCCTGCATCACGGATTGTGGAGGTCGGAGGTGTAATTCTTGAAGTGGTGCGTTGGGGTGCCAACTTCTAACTTCTAACTTGCGGCTTACGGATTGCGGAGTGAACTTATTGCGGCTGTGTGAAAGTGCATAGTTTGGAAGAAAAAAAATTATTAGGTTGATTCAAGGTTATCCTCCATCTCCTCTAAAGGGCACCGAGGCGATTGGGGACATTACAAATGGTATCAAAGCCCAAGGTTGTAGCACTGGGGATGCTTGGGCCAAAGAAAGATCTTTCATACTTGTTAGAGTTGCGGAACGAAGATAGATCGTAGTGTGGAGATCGAGGCGGAGAGTAATCAACGACTCTTACAACATTTCGCCTGTGTAAGTGGCAGGAGGTTAAAAAAACAAGCGGACGCAAAATTCCACTGGAAAAGGATGGATACCTTTGGAATCCTCCTTGAGTGAATGGGATCCAAAAACCAACAAGGACTGTCTAATCAGCACAAAAGGGTTGATTCAGATCCATCTAGACATCTAGCCCTTTACCTGGCATCAATATTGAACATATTACAGTGCTCATAAGTGCAAGGAAGTCCAGGAAAGGCCAAGTGGGATTTGGCCATAATTTCTGAAAGCAATGTGAACATCAAATCATGTGAACATAGTGCAATGAGAGATATTGCAGTGATCAAGGAAATCTATATAGGGATGACAAGATGGTTGCAGCTGAAAATTGGAGAATAATCTCCAAAGGGCAATGTTGATAAAGACGGAAATTGCTTACCTTAAACTATTTATGATTATAGCATAAGAATTGCATGCTTGGAAATTAGCAAGTAGGAATGTTATACCTAAGTATATGTATTGAATTACTGCTTGGTGAGAAAATCACAGCTAATGATTCCTTGTGTGCTTGCTAAAGAGGCCATGAAATTGGATCAGCTATGATGTGGAAGAGGAATTCCATGCTATGATGAGGGATTGGAAAGGGAAAATTCCTCAACTCTTCTCTTGTTGATATATTTATATTTTCTGAGTTATATATATATGAAATTATGGCATAGGAATGTTGAAAATGCAAGAGATTAGATAGATGAAATGTGTATGCATAGTGGGCATATTAAGAGATAATGCCTAGTGCATGTGAACTTGCTTGTGCATGAATATGATATTGCATATTGATAAAAGTAGTGAAGTTTTACATATGAAATGAGCCAATTTTAATAATTATTGTGGTTGACAATAATTAATGTTGTTGGTATTGGTTGTAAGGCCAAAGACGACATAAACATGGCTGAAAATGTTGATAATGCTATTACCTGTGACCAACAACCTTATGAAAAAAGGTTGGAGCAACAAATCCATGATCAAGATATTGGTGGAAGGACTGTGTAGTCCTTGGTAAGAGGCCAACGGATCAGGTAACATCAGATATGGTGATGGAAGCCATGCAGGTAATGTTTATTTATGCTAATTGTATAAATGTTGAAAGAGGATGGGTAAGAATCCCTTCAACCATATTTTAATCATGATAAAATGCTATGCATGTAAGGTTGAATTCATTTATGTGAATTCCATACCGCCGTGGTATGGAGAGGTATGGGGTAGTAAGGGCAAGGAGCCTCATACCATGTGACTGTTTAAAATTTAGACTGCATTCGTATGAAAATGTATCATGCCATGTGTGTATGTTGGTTAGGAGTTAATAACCAAAGCAAGTGATGACTTATGGTCTTGTTGTGGTAGTGCATGCCATATGAGATAGTCATGGTTAAGGCCATAAGGTGGTTGGAGTGGTGATTCTATAATGATGCACAATTATTCCATGAACTCCCTATTGGTGTTAATTTGGGATGAAATCTCTTTTCCAACAACCAAGGAGTGAGAAAAACTCCTAATGTGTTGTTCAGGTGGAGAAGGAAGACACCAAACAGTTAACCAAGTGATTGGGGAGATGGTTGGGTATGGTGTTGAAGCATTGGCTAGGATGCCCAACTTACCATGGTAAGAAACCTGTGTAGGCAAAAAAATGTTTTAGATCAATGTTGTAGTGCATTGGGTGCATTAAGTAAATGTACATTAAAGATTATGTAAATATTGTGAATGTGCATGCATATGTGTGGGTGCACATGTTGAGATGCATTGTGTGAATGCATGGTTGTGATATATATTTCATTGCAATTAGATAATAGATGAAATGATGAATTATTGGTAATTATGAGATCATTTCATGAGCTGCTATGGATGCAGGAAAATGATTACATGATGAAGGTAGTCACGCTTGATGGGCTACCAGAATGCTTTGTTGGAAGGACAGAGTTGCCTGAATGGATATGATTGTGTAATCATGATAATTGGAATTTTTATTTAAATTGCATAGATAATGTGACTATGTCTTGTAATTTTATTGTGATAAGATGTACATAAAGTAGAGGTCTTTCATTGTATTTGAGATAATAACAGTTGATAGTGTTTGAATTATTGAGTATTATGATTCTGAGATCACTTCAGTGACTGTTGTAACAATGAAAATACTGTATGCATGGATTCTCACCAAGTGCTTGGCTGATTGAAATTTCAGATTACAGGTAGAAAAGTATTAGGTATGGCAATGTGGGTAAGTCCATGATAAAGACTGGAATCTACTGTGTGCAAAAGCCAAACATTGTGAGAAGGATCTCATGGATGTGAAATCTGACTTTTGGTATGAAATTGATTTGAAATTTTCGATTTAAATTTATGAGAAGATCTCAGGTTTGCGAAATCTGATTTATATAGATAATGGATTTGTAAGTTCAGATTTGAAATTTTAATGCCAATAATTGATAATGGTTGTTTGGCTAATTTAGAATTGTGTCAAGAGAACATGTTATATGTGGATGTCCAGGTTGTGGCAGCAAGTGTAAAACCATAATGGACAGAGTTCTACCACTTACAAGAGCCAAACAATATGAGGATGACCTCATGGTTAAATAAACCAAATTTTTGTAGTGAACAGAATTGTAAATTTAGATTTGAGTCTGATTATTAATGTCATTGAGTGGTTGATTGTTTGTGAATTGTATCAGGAGGACACAATGCAGGAATACCGTGTGTTATGGCCTGTAGAAGCCAAACTCCATGGAAATGATCCCATGCTTTGGAAATGGGTTTTGGGTGAAACACCATTGTAAATTTTGATAATGTCTCATCTGAACTGCTTGTGGGTAAACAATGTGGGTGAGATGGTGAAGTTATTCCAATAAGGCATATTTTGTTATGAAATGAGAAAGGAATTGGGGGTAACAATCTCATGGGACTGTTAACTCGTAGAAGGGATCCCCATTCTTCGTGAAAGGAAGAGAAAATACATCTACAAAAAAGGTAAGTATTTTGTAACCCTTGTTGAAAATATGCATGTCTAATTGTTGGAATTAATATGTAGAGCATGTTTTTATTTCAGATTGCTTGAGTGTGATTATGGCCTACATGGCTCACATCGGAAAGGGGTGCACACCTTTCGGGTGTTGTGTTATGTTATGGTTGTCAACATTGACTACACCCTAAGGGAATGGACGCATTCCTGGTTTTTTAATATTAGAGAGTGTTTTTTAATGAAATATATTACAATTTTATATCATTCCATTTGGTACTGCATACTAAGAAGAAAAGTGAAGAAGGGGTACCATCCCTATGTGTGTGGATGGTTGTTGTATGCTTGATAAACCCAGTCGGAGAACTGGCTTAGCATACTGATTTTTGTATGCTTGATAAACCCAGTCAGAGAACTGGATTAGCATATTGGTTAATAGAATGCCTGATAAACCCAGTCGGTGTACTGGCTTGGCATTGGTTATTTGAATGATGTGGTACAGGTAGTGTGTTGGCGTAACATTAGTTTTATACATATGCATAGGTGATCTGAGGCTTGCAGGAACTTGGTTACCTTTCAATGCACACCCTAAAGAGCATTGGAAGGGGTGGGTACGCTCGAGGGACTAGGTAACAGAGAAGAGGTACTATCCTTTTGTTGGATGGGGCAGGTCTTGTGGGTGCCATAGTTGTCTGAAGTCAATGCAGGATACCTGTGGGTCTAAAGGAAGATACTCGTGCAGATAAGTATTTGGTTTATCTTGCATCTTCTTACTTATTTAATGTGAATATACGTGTGTATATGATTTGGCTATGATTTTTAAACTATTGTTTAGATATAAATCCTATGAACATGAACTTGACATGTGAATTGACTCAATGTTTGAGTGTAGGTATTTTTGGATGCAAGGACCTTGAGGGCATCCTAAGGGTGCATGTGGACATGTGATTGTACCAGAAAGCTCAGTATGAGTAGCAATGGAAAGTGGTGCTAGTGGACTTGTGTGGGTCCTAGCAGCCAAAGGTTATGTAGGAAACCATGGGGAGGGGTTCCCTGGTTGAGAAGCCTTGGACCGACCTTAGAAACCAAGTGTCATCGCCAAAGAAAGGAAAATGCGAGCCAAGCATTCACATTTGAAGTGAAAGAGACCAAGGAGCATGGAACCACAGTTGTGGTGGGACTCCGGATTGGAATAAGATTAAGAAGGGGAAACTCTTACTCTTCTCTTTCCTTTTGATTGATGCATTTTACAAACATAAAATTGTTGAATGCATGTCATGGCTGAAAGCTGATTCTGTTTATTTTTCTTGGAATAAAGAGTGAATGTTGAATTAGTTAATTTACTATGAAATGATGAACATCAATGAGTTCATTTGTATGTTGGACAAGCATGAAATGTGTGGAAGTCTCATGGATAAAGCATGAAATTTCCATGTCAGTTGGGCAAGTAATTGACTGATCTTAATGCTTATGTTATGCTTGGCATAACAAGATTTGCAATGATGAATTTCATTGGTGAAAATTGAATCAATTGGTTGCAGCTGTTACAAGACAAGTGTTTCTAGTGAGCAAAGTGTGAGTAGCTATACACATGGACCATGGCAGTAGACCCAAAGCTATTTGATTTGGATGAAAGTCTTCTTCAAACAATTGCCAAGACCCAAGAAAATCTTGATGAAATGCTCAAGTTACAAAAGAAACAGAATGAGGTGAACCACAAGGTTTTACAGGACTCTATTTGTTTGCAAAATGAGGGTAAAGGCATTTTGAAAGCTATCAATAGTGGAAAGGATAGCAAGAATAATTGTATCCACAAAGTTTCCAGACTTGTGGATCAGTTGGAAGGTAATGAAAAGGAAGGGACTGTTGTGGAGCAATGCCCACATGTGGAGATGGAAGGTCAAATCCAGCAAGAGTTGCTTGTAGAGGCTAAGGGACTTGGTCCTGAATGCTCAAAGTAAAGGATGAAATGCAGGACAAACTTGCCACATTTTTTGAATTTTGATGTGTAAACAATGTGTGCGTATTCCTAATTATTGGAACACCAAGGACGGTGTTATTCTAAGGGGGAGGGAAATGTAATACCCCCCTTTTGACCCTTACGATATATTGGCTTTTAATGCAAATATTGTGTATATGTGATGTATGATTCCTAACGTGGAGCTCAAGGCCAAGGCTCCGCTAGTGAATGATTAGCCTGGTATTTGATATTGTGTTATCCATGTGCTATTAAGCCATGGAAATTGTAAAAATGATGTAAACAAATCTCATGCAATAAAAAATACCAAGGGGTTGGCTACGGATGCAACTAAATGAGGGGGATATGTGTATCCACTAGGGAGAGGTGAGGGGGTTGTGGGATTGAACCCTAGGATTCCATATGTCATCTTGAGAACACCTTTGAATTTCCTAGTTGTCATTTAATTATGTTGTAAGGAGGTGGGTGATAAATCAGTCCATGAGAGTGATGGAGTATGGGAAGCCTTAAAATTCGGAAGGCGGGGTATGGGCTCTATTTTGTCTTATCTCATAAGCCACTTCGTCTCATGGGAATTTGTTTCTCTCATCCCAATTCCATTGTTTACCATCTAGGCATGAGTTTTCATGGAGGACGGAGACCCAGCAGAGAGATAGAACCAGAAATCGCAACTTGGAGGGAAGCAGCATTTGGAAGTGGCAAGAGCACTCATAAATCTGCGTGGAAAGCAAATTCCGTTGGGGGATCCATAGACTCGATCCTTGGGGAGATTTTGAGAGTGTTGGATGCCTAGGAATCCATAGAGAAACCTGGATTTGATAGTCGAAAATCCAGTCGTGAGATAGAGCCATTCGACCGCAACGTTGAGGAAGATCCAAGAGCGGATCACAATGGGAGAGAGACCAGGGGGTTTACAAGTCATGGCAGAGCCAGTTAAGGCTCATTTACCCATGTTTTAGCAGTCAGGACCATCCATACATTCCTAGGTTAGCGCTAAGGGAAGGGAAACCTGAGGGATTGTGTAGTAGAGAAGGGAACCTTACTTAGGCTGAGAGTGGAGGTGATGGGGGTGCCTAGACTATCTAAAGCCAATTGGTTATGCTTGTATCTATGTGGTTGAACTCACTGGCTTAGGAAAATTCTTCCTTGTCTTCCCACTTGCTTGACAGAGCCAGTTGTGTGTTGGATGACCTTGATTGACTGTGCTTAAGGCTGTGAGTGGACCTGAGTAGTTCCTCCTTAGTGGATACATAGCCTCAGCTCGGGGGTGGTCTCTGAGTGCTGAAATAATATAGTATGGGAAGAGACCTATGGTTGGTTTGGAATGTTGCAGTCCATATCCAATTGCTTGGAGATTTCAATAAAATGATAAGTGTTCTCTGTGATTTATATCATGTTCATTCTGTGTTATGAATGTTTAATTTCTCATGTTTCATTCAACTTTGTTTATTAAGTTTGCATATGCATCCATGTGTTTTTATGAATTTGTTCATTGACAAATAGGGATAAGCCTTCCTGAGGACTAGGAGGTTCAGCATGTTCAGTCATGGATTTGGGGGGTGGAGAAATAGACACCCCCTGTTGTGTTCATGTCCCCTCTGTGAGTCAAATGAAGGGAGGAGACATGGCAGAGTAGTATAACAACCCTTACAGAGTGGTAAAGAGACCTTGATGAAGTTTGGGGCCACATTTTGGGTTGGAAGAATGACATGATCAGATTTCTCACATGTGGAAGATGATTGTGCAATTGCACAGGGCTTGTCGAGATCTTTCCAATGATACCAAGTTTTCCAAAAATGGATTTAGGATGAGGAAGTTATCAGCTTGAGAAGTTGGCAGTAACAGGGATATATGCCGACTTCTGACTTTCCGAACTCGCAGTGCGGATTGTGGATTTCAGAAGTTGGAGGCTTGATTTCTCGGCAAGATGCGTTAGTGTCCTGACTTCCGACTCCCGCAAGCCAGATTGCGGAGTGCGGAAGTCGGAGAGTTAATTTTCCCGAAGTTGGGAATTTGGCATCCTGACTTCTGACTCTCGCAAGTCGGATTGCAGAGTGTGGAAGTCGGAGAGGTAATTTTACCGGAGTTGGGAATTTGACGTCTTGACTTCTGAATCTCACAAGCCAGATTGTGGAGTGTGGAATTCTGAGAGGTAATTTTCCTAGAGTTGGGAATTTGGCATCCTGACTTCTGAACACCGCAAGCCGTATTGAGGAGTGCGGAAGTTGGAGAGGTTATTTTCCCAGAGTTGGGAATTTGTCGTCCCGACTTTCGACTCTCGAAAGACGGATTGTGCAGTGCGGAAGTCGAAGAGGTAATTTTCCCGGAGTTGGGAATTTGACGTACTAACTTCTGACTCTCGCAAGACGGATTGCGGAGTGCGAAAGTCGAAGGTGTAATTTTCCCATAGTTGTGAATTTGGAGTTCTGACTTTCGACTCCCGCAAGCCATATTGCGGAGTGCGGAAGTCGGAGGCATGATTCAGCGAAGAAGAGAATTTTGGGGTTCCGACTTCCAACTCCCGCATCCAGGATTACTGAGTGTAGAATTCAGAGGCATGATTTTAAGAAACAGATAATTTTTGGGTTCCAACTTCCGACTCCCACATTGCGGATTGCGGAGTGCGAAAGTCGGAGGCGTGATTCTGTGAAGCTGAGGATTTTTGAGTTTCGACTTCCGAGCGAAGCAGAGAATTGGGTGTTCTAAATTTTCGACTCCCACATTGCGGATTGTGGAGGTCAGAGGTGTAATTATTGAAGTGGTGCATTGGGGTGCTAACTTCTAACTTCCGTCTTATGGCTTACGGATTGCGGATTACGGACTGAAGTTATTGCGGCTATGCGAAAGTGCATAGTTTGGAAGAAAAAAAATTTATTAGGTTGATTCAAGGCTATCCTCCATTGCCTCTAAAGGGCACCGAGGTGACCAGGGATGTTACACGAAGTGAGGGGAGGAATCAGGCAGGCGATATAGCCAATTCCACACCCTCCACTTCCAATAGGTTCAACACTCTAAACCAGTTACCAAAAAATGGGGTCACACCTGAAGAGATGAGTACAATAGAGAAAGCAGGGCGGCCCAATGTAAACCTGGATAACGAGGAGATAGGGGTTAATAACTCAGAGGAATCTAAAGAAAGAAAGGATGGGTATTTTGAAATGGGAGAGGAAGAGGAAGATGTTGATATGAGAGGCCTAAACCTAGATGAAATGGAGCATGCTTTCACCAATAAGAAAGAAGGTTATGTGTCAGCTCAACAGGTGCTCATGCTGTAGGAAGGCATACTCAATATTGATAATTCCAAAACCCTAGGTATTGCAAGAGATAAATTCAAGGAGCACAAGATAAATTTTAAAGAAATCTCGGAGAAACGTGTCAGGAGGACCAATCGCCAAAGAATTGCGGAGGTAGGGGCGATGCTAGTATATTTGGTGCAATATCCGACTATAAAATATTCCCTCAAGAAGTTATCTAAATGAATATTATGTCCTGGAATATAAGGGGAATAGGAAGCCCCTATAAAATCAGAATGTCAAGCAATAATATCAAGAGAGAAAAACCCATGGTGGTCCTTCTCCAGGAAACCAAGTGCTCAATGGAGGCCATGGATGGCATTGCGAGGAGAATATGGAAAGGGAGTGAGGCTATTGCAGTAGGGGATGGAGCAATGTCTGGAGGATTGGAAACCCTTTCGGACCCTAGATTTATTAGTATAGGAAACTTCATGGCCTCCCATAGACACATAAATGGTGAACTAAAATGGTGGGGACGTAGGTGGAGTGATTAATATCCAACGTCGACGGGCCACAAACTCATCCTCACAAGGTTGATTTCATGAAATAATTGATGGCTCTTAATAGGTTGTCTAGGGATAGGCATTGGATTATTGGAGGTGACTTAAATGTGATCATATCCCTAGAGGAAAAAAAAGGTGGGTGAAGGGTCCTGGAACCTATTGGACATCTATTCAAATCCTTGATAGAGGATCTCAGACTAGTCGATATTCGAACGAGCAATCAGATTTTTACTTGGAACAATAGAAAAGGGGTGAAAGAAACATTAAATTGCGATTGAATTGGTTTATCGTGTCTAAAGGATTTATGATCAATGGGGGAGATACTCAGGCGTTGGTCCTTCCGGCGACAGGATCAGACCACTAGCCGATCTTCTTTTCTTGGGGCGAGGAGGGGGATACTTGGAGGAGACCTTTTCATATTGAATCCTTCTGGTTAATGCATCCTGAATTCAAGTTGGTGGTCATGGGATGGTGAAAAGAGGAAGAGGTTTTTCAGTGACTCTAACATGTACTGTTTTCAACAGAAATTGAAAGGCATTAAAATCAAACTAAGGAGATGGAACAAGGAGTTTTTTTTATAACATAGTTGAGGATAAATGTTACCTTGAAATCTAACTGGAATATATCCAGATGCAGGGGATGAAGGATGGGTTCGATGAAGTTCTTGGACTTGAGGAGAAGTAGATCATGGACAAGGTTGGGGCTAGGAAGGAGCAAGAGGAGATCCTATGGAAAAAAAAGTCTAGAGACCAATGGATTAATGAGGGAGAACGCAATACTTCCTTTTTCCATAGAACCACTATTCAACACTGACAGAGAAACATAATAGCATACTTGAAAAAGGAAAATGGGGATCGGGTGGAGGAAAGAAAGGAAATAGAGGAGAAACTTGTTTGATACTATAAATATCTCATGAAGGAACCCATTCAAGATAGAACCAGAACTAGGGGGATCAAACACATCACTTGGGTCATCCCCCAATTGGTGTCTCAAGATCAAAATGAGATACTGATGAGGAAAAACACTATGTAGGAAGTGGAGGAAGTCGTCAACCAAAAGGAGGATGGGAAATCCCCTGGGCCTGATGGATTCAACACTAATTTATTTCACCATTTTTGGGACCTCATTAAATAGGAAGTATGGAAAATTGTGGAGGACTCCAGAGTATCCGATAGAGTGTTAGGAGCATTCAACACAACTTTCTTTACCCTCATTCTAAAAAGCGAGGATGCTGAAATTCCTGGTAAGTTTAGACCTATCTCTCTATGTAATTTCGTGTATAAAATTATCTCCAAAGTGATATCCAACAGGCTGAAACCACTCCTCCCCATTCCGATCTCACCGGAACAATATGGGTTTGTGGAAGGACGTCAGATTTTAGATGGAATTATCATGGTACTTGAGGTTTTCCATTCCTTGCTAGTGACCAAGAAACCTGACATGATGTTGAATATTGATCTTGTCGAAACCTATGATAAGGTTAGCTGACAGTATATGTGAGAGATGATGATAGCTTTTTGGTTTAGCAGAGAGGTGGTCAGTTAGATTTATAATTTGACCTCCTCAACCTTCTTCTCGGTACTTGTAAATGGTATCCCGTCAGACCCTTGCAGGCCATCGATGGGGATCCATTATCACCCTTCCTCTTCATTCTACTCATTGAGGGGCTTGGGAGGACCATAAAATCTAGGATACAGGATCATACTCTTAAGGGATTGGTGCTCCACCCAAACGCTCCTAGGAAGTTGCACCAATAGTTTGTGGATGATATGTTGTTAATGGGGCATTCTTCGGTACAATAATACAAAGGATTGAAACAAGTTCTCAAACATTTTTATGATGCTTCAGGATTGGATGTCAACAAGGAGGAATATCAGATATTCTTCTTTAATACCCCAACGCTCACTTAGCAGAACATTATGTGCATTCTCAGATTCCAACAGAGTTCCCTTCCATCCAAATATCTTGGGGAACCCTTGTCAGACTCGGTCATACAGAAAGCCTCGTGGAAATATATTTTGGACTGTATGAAACAACATTTAGTGAACTGTACCCTTCGACCTCTAAACTTCCCAAGTGGTCTCCCCTTGGACAAATCTATTCTCCAATCCATGCCAACTTACCTGTTTTAAGTCTTGGCGGCTCCTAAAGATATTCTTAGGAAAATCACATAGCTATAGAGAACCTTTTTGTGGGGATTTTCTGGAGAAAAATAGAAATGGGCCATTTTTTATTGGAACATGATTTTCCTTCCAAAATCATAGGGAGGCTTGGGGCTCAGAGATGTAGAATCAACAGCAAGGTGTTGGGAGCAAAGATATGGTGGTGATGGGTGGCTCATGAAGAGGAACCATGGGCTCGATATTGGCATTGCAAGTATGAAAGGGGGTGGGAGAAAAAATATCTCATTAGATATAATGGGTCATGGAATGGATCCCACATCTAGAATTCATCTTGTCGGTAAAAGGACCTCATTTAGGACCACAGTTTCTCGGAGATCAGAAATGGTGATTCAACACATTTTTGGAAGGACTCATGGAATCAGTTCCCACCTTTGACAAATGTTGTGGGTGTGGATGACACTTGGAGGATAACAACTAGGACATCGGGAACCAAAGTTCATGACTATTGGGATATAAGGGACGACAACGATGAGTTACGAAGCTGAAGAAATATGGAGGAATGGTAGGCGATCAATGGGGAGGAGAACGTCAAGGCAATGTGGGATGAGCTCCAGGAGAGAAGTATAAGAAAAAATGAGGACATGGATAAACTCAAATGGGGATATAAGTAAAAGGGATCCTTTTCAGGGAAGGAAACCTACTTCATTGACTCAGGATGTAAGGATCGGGAAGAGACACCGGAGTGGAAGAATATTTGGAAAGAAAACCTTTGGCCAAAAGTCACCACTTTTCTGTGGATGGTGGAAAATAGGTGGATATTAACAGGGGAGAACCTCATGAAGAGAGTATGTCTAGGTCCAAATAGATGTTTCCTTTTTCAAATGGAGTAAGAAATTATGAACTACCTTTTGGACACTTTCCCTTACACATATGGTCTATGGTATAAAGGAGCGGAGATATTCTGGCAATTGGAAAGAGTCAGAGGTAGACCAAAAAGAACAACTTGGAATGGAATGATAATATTTTCATGAATCAGATGATTAATAGATTATGGCAACTGTTTCTAGGATTTCTAATGTGGGAATTATGGAAAGAAAGAAATCGATGAATTTTCAGAGACACCAACTATTCTAGTGAGAAGGTTTGGTACCTCATCGAAACACACTTCCAAGAAACTCTTTGTCTAACGGTGTGGCAAAGCGACATTCTCCATGATGAGGTCAGAGAGGCAGGCATTCTCCGATCATGGGGAATTAGAGCCATCTCGACCTACATCGGCACGCAACCAATTCGAAATAAAAATTTTCCTCGTCCCAATCAATGGTCCAAACAATTGGTTGGGAAATTCAAACTAAATTTTGATGGAGCCTCAAAAGGAAACCCTGGCCCAGTGGGATTTGGTGGAGATATTCAATATCATGTTGGGGAGATGGTGTGGATGTATGGGGGATACATTGGCAGAGAAACTAAAAATGTAGCAGAACTGGAGGGTCTCCTCCATGGACTACAAAGTGTCATTACACTAAAACTCTTCCCCGTTATTCTAGAAGGTGAATCGCAAATTATCATCAAAATGGATGGGAATTTGCATGACAATAGAGTGGTATCAAAAGTATCAGACCACTGGAGGCTTGATTTCCATCTTGAGAAATTAGTGAGCAAACTCATGATGGGATATGGTGTAACGTTTAGCCATGTAAAAAGGGAAGGTAATAAAATTGCAGACCTATTGGCCAATGTTGTGGTCAGAAGAAGGCGGAGGCTATGGGAGGGACACATGGAATTTTTGGTCGACCTAGAGATCAGAAGCCAATGTACGCAGATAGCAGTTGGCGATCTGGTGAACCTGGATGCGGGTAAGAGGAGTCAACAGGAAGACATGTCAACTTAATCTCATGCATATATGATCTCCCACGTGGTGGGTGAATGTATTTACAAGGGCAAGTATAATGGCGGAGGATGCAACATCTCCTCGCGTGTGTTTTAAATCGATGGTGCATCGCAATACGTGGTGACAGATGATGATGGTTATGGAGGATGTAGGTAGTATGGAGAGAGGGTGGATCCTGATCATGGCCATTATGATAACCAGTGGTATTTGCACCATTTCAAGGGATTGGATGGGGAAAGTCATATTTCCAATTATGGCAATTTAAATTCGTGGTCCATTCATCACCGTTAAATGGTGCAATGGTGCAGGTAGCGAAAGATGTGGTTTCGATAGTATACCAAAGAAGAAATACGTGAATTGGGGTGAGAACGATATGGGAGGTGGTGGTTTTTTGGGTGGTGGATTGTTCTACGTATGCGTGGTGTGCAGCATGGATACTAAGGGGACTTAGGGAAATCCAGAGAACCCACGACATAGGAGGGAGAGATGCGATCAAACCAAGGTCGTGTAGGCTGCTTGGCAATACCATGCCTCGATTCCTTCAGATATCAAAGCAGACCTTGGTATGATCGAAGATAGGGCCTAGAGAGAGGTGCTGGAAAACATCCCTTGCTAGATGAGGTGGTTCTTGAAAATTGGATTCAATACCCTGAGTCGACGAGAGCACACCAGGGCTTGTTTGAGAAAACGATAACCCTTTACTGGGTAATAAAGGAATTTTCGAGTCAAGTTCTTCTTGAAAGGGAGGATAAGCTTCAAGGTGATGAAATCCCCATGGAATTCTGGAAATAATTATATGTTGATACCTAACTCCTTCATATGAAAATTGATGCAATTGGTAATGAAATTAGGCTCCCATTTCTCCCAAAGATGGGATACTTAGAATTTGGACCTGTTATGGAGGTGCGGGACACCGTGATAGGAAGAGGTGCATCCAGCGGGAGCAGAGGAAATGCGAATGAAAAGGAGGGTCCTTCTTCCTTAGTCAAGAACCAATAGTTGCTCAAATGGGATTGGGTAGGTTTTTGTGCTTCATCTTAATGCTTATGTTTCTCAATTTTGGTTGGGGCGGCTACAAACATACTGATGGGAATCGGCTAATGGCTCTCCGTCGTATTGGTGTGATATGTATGAAGGCTAGTTTTAGATGTTTTGTGGCTCTATTTTTTATGTCATGGGTATCGAAAGTCTTACCTGGTTATGCTCTATTGATGGGCTTGGGTGTTTTCTTTAATACGTCTGTTCATCCTGGTCTCAAATGCCTTTAGATATATGGTTGTATTTCATGTTTTCTCCTTCGGGGAAGGGACCCTAGGGCTGATGATGTGTAGAGGGTTTAAATGATATACTGTCTCTCAGAATCAATGGCAGATTGATGACTGAAATCTTGTTTATAATTTCCGGTATACACTGTTAATATGAAGTTCTCTTATTTTACAAAAAAAAACATTACAAGGTTCTTCTTTAAAAATTGACCATCTTTCTTTGATGTTCCTAAATACAGAACCGTATACAAGTATTTGAAGAACACCCTCTTCACATTTTTTTTCCTTTCTTTTCTGCATATGGTAATCCATAATTTGTGTTATGATTTGGCACCCAAACAGTCGTTGCAAACATTGAATTATGAGAATATAATGAAGAACCTTCTGAGGAACCTTATTTGTTACTTGATCAATTTGATATATACTGATTTGACATTGTGATCATTTTGTTTCCAATGCACATTGACCATAATATATAATATGATCACTGGGACATGCATCAATAACCTGATAATCCATTCCAATATCTTTCATGATGGTAGATAATTCTTCGTATGTGCGAGGTAACTTATTTGGTGTTGGTAAGAAAAATCCACCTATCAATCTACAACATTAAAAATAACTAGTTGATATAAATAATAGTAATCAATATAAATATTGCATCCTTAATTTACACATTAATTGACACTAAAAATAGAGAAAGAAAAATCAACATTTACATATATGTGACGAATTGTATTGTGTACCTTAGGACTTGTGTGAGACATGTGTATAAAAAACCATTCAATACCTTCAAGTTCACCAACAACATTACAATATAAAGAATATTTTTTTGAGCATTCATAAAGGGGTTGTATGGCTCTCTAAAGCAAATGTACATAATAAATATATTCATCTGTTGTTGTCCTTGTCCTATAAGTTTCCCTCATCCAAGTTGTCGTCCTCATCCATGGGAGAATTAAATATGTCTTGGAACAATCTATTTGTCCTATCATACTCAATTGTATTATTAGTGTCATCTTCTTCCATATTATTTACTTGATATTCAATATCCATACCATCTTCCTCAACTTGTACAATATTATTTCTACAAATACTTGCCACATTAGGTGGTTTCACATACCTAGGACTCTAGGAGGATTTGTCTTTATAAGTAATACAATCAATCAAATAAAATTAGTGTATATAACAAATATTAAAATGAAAGAAATTTGTATAGAAACAATAATTATTAAATATATACAAAGACCTATAATGATAACTTACCATGGGACGATATTCGTACCCCCCTTTAAAGTTCCCATACTCCCTACAATGTCTTTCGACTGTTTTTATTAAAAGTCTTCTTTAATTAAAGCCCCAACATTCATAGCAAGGGAAACAACATTTGCGATCACCCCTTTTCTCCAATCACGCCCTTAACTCATCAAGCGTCCTTAAGTGTGTTGGAATTAGCATTATAATTACCTATTACAACAAAATCCACTGAAGCAATATAAGTACAATATACGAATATATTCATAGGGTAAAAATGTCGTCAAATATTGACCCCATATGTACTAGTGAATTAATCCATTTCATCATAGATTTATTAAATATTTATAACAATAGTTAACAATTACTCAACAAATCAAAACCATACAATTTTTCCACAAGCTTCAAAGATTCACCATAAGCAAGTGGGATAATCAAACAACAAATAAGAGATTAACTACACCAAGCCAAATTGTATTGTTAATTAAAAATCACAAACAATTTCCATTCTTAAAGTACTATGATTAGATCAATAGAAGAGCTTAGATTTTCTTCTATCCAAGATATAAAATTCCAATAGAGAACTAATCTCAATTCTAGCTGTTAAATTTTGAGCATTAATTCACAATACTCTTGGATCTTTACTGAGAGAATAACATATACAGTATATCAATGCATAACAATCACAATAAGTATGACAAGCATCACAAGAATCAAAAGCATGAGAGACAAGAGACACAGAGTTTCCATGGGGAAAACCCTAAGGTGAAAAAACCCACAACTTCCTCAGAGATAGAGAGAGCAATGGCCGAACCAAATTACAACCAAAATACACTTGAGATAGTCTCCTAGTAGCAAATGATTCTCCTCCTCACTAGTGCGCCACTTTCTGAGTGAGAGAGATATGACTTTCCGAATGATTCAAATAGAGATCTCCTGATCTCTATTTATACTTAACCTGTTTGCCTAGTGACCTTATGGGGCTGACTTGTCTATATAGATACATCCACAATATAATATATATTTTAGGGTCGACCCCACACATGGTGGTCTAATAACCCATCGACAGGTACACACACTTGCGACACTTGTCAATCCACATGACGACACTTCCTTATAGAGGAATAACACATCTCTTATAAAGGTACAATAAATATATATAAAATACACAGATGAAATACATTCTGAAGTTACATATACATCAACACTCCCTCTTAACTAGGAAGGTATTTCTCGACACAGTTTTGCTAGACAAGTCTTCTTCTCGGGATCATCGTCATTGATGCATCATCATCACTGCTGCTACTATCTCAACCAATCTCTGACTCTACTCATCATAGGAAGTTCTACAGAGCCAGTCCTTTTTCATACTGGATGTAGGCCCACCACCTGCAAGTCTTCATCATCTGTGCGAACGGTCTGATAGAGGTGGCCTCTCAGGACTAATTTTATGTGTTGATGCAATACCAAAAAGAGTATCCCAGGAACATTTATGTGCCTAAGCACGACCGGAAAGATCTCCTAGGACTGATTGCATGCATCTCCTCCACAATACCTTTAAAGAGCATCCCAGGAACATTTATGTGCCACAGCACGACCGGCAAGATCTCTAAAGAGCATCCCAGTACTTATTACGAGCACACAGCTCAACCTCTCGAATCTCTAGGACTGATTACATGTGGATAGACAAAACCTTTAAAGAATATCCCAGGAACATTTAAGTGCCGCAGCACGACCGGCAAGATCTCTAAAGAGCATCCCAGGACTAATTACGAGCACACAGCTCAACCTCTCGGATCTCCAGGACTGATTACATGTCTCCGTAGTAATACCTCATTCCAGGACTGATTACGAGCACATAGCTCAACCTATCGGATATCTGACGATTGATTACATACTACATAGAAATACCGGAAAGAGTACCCCAAGAACATTTATGTGCCGCAGCACGACCGGCAAGATCTCCCAGGACTGATTACATGCTATTTGCACAACCTGCCACATATCATCTCTAACCTCCAAGTATCAACCTGATACTCATGATCCAACGGATCATCATCGCACGAGGCATCATCCTGATGCCCATGATTATACTGATCATCATCACTTGTACCATCCTGGTACATATCATCTGGAGCAACATCTTGAAGCTCATCATCACGATCAACCTGATCATACAATGCATCCACCTGATGCACACCAAGTATCTACCTGATACATATCATCATACATGATCCATCTGATCATATAGTGTATCCACCTGATACAAATACAAATACATGATACATATCCTCATACATGATCTACCTGATCATACAATGTATCCACCTGATACATATACAGATACATGGTCCAAGCATCCAACATGATGCATATACAAATACATACAAATGATCCAACCGATCATATCCAGCATCCAACATGATGCGTACATACACATAAATATAAATGATCCAACTGATCATATCTAGCATCAACACGATGCGTACATACATACAAATATAAATGATCCAACTGATCATATCCAGCATCCAACATGATGCATACATACATACAAATATAAATGATCCAACTGATCATATCCAGTATCCAACATGATGCATATACAGAGCAGTAACTGGAGCATCGTCCTGATGCTCATCACCCAACGCTTACATCCACAACCATGTGAAGGATCCTCCTTCCAACATGCTTGGAATGGCTTCAGTAAATGTGTCCAACACTTCTTCCTTGAAGTGTCGTCGATCTGAAGAACACCAAGCCTCTCCCTGAAGTACTCGAACTTCACCCTGGCTAGTGGCTTCGTCAGCACATCTGCAATCTGCTCATCCGTCGCAACATACAGGAGCTTCACGGCTCCTCTCTGCACCATATCCCTGATATAGTGATATTTTATCTCTATGTGTTTCGACCTGTCATGAAACACTGGTTTCTCAGACAGCTTCACACAACTCTGTTTATCACAAAAGATACCAGTAGCATCCAACGAGAGATCAAATAACTCAGACAGTAGCTTCCGTAGCCATACTGCCTCATAACTAGTTGAACAGGCTGCAACATACTCTGCCTCAACTGTACTCAGTGCTGCGCAGGACTGCTTCCTGCTAAACCAAGAAACCACACCTGATCCCATACTGAAGCAGCACCCAGATGTGCTCTTCCTATCTGCAGCACTACCAGCCCAATCTGAATCAACATAACCCTGCAGGTTAAACTTTTGATTCGCTTCATACTTGAGCCCATAATCCACTGTACCCTTTAGGTACCTCAGAACATGCTTTACAGCAACCAAGTGAACACTCCTCGGATCTGTCAGGAACTGGCTCAATGTGTTCACAGCAAAGAAAATATATGGTCTCGTGTTCGTCAGGTACATCAACGACCCAATCATCTAACGATACATAGAGACATCAACCGGCTCAGATGAAGCATCACATAAAAGATTTAGATTCGATGCCATGGGTGTGGCCATGTCCTTGCAATCCATCATCCCAAATCTCTTCAGAATATCTACTGTGTACTTCCCTTGACCAAGGAAGATCCCACCTGAATTCTGCCACACCTCCATACCTAGGAAATAATGCATCATTCCCAAATCTTTCATATCGAACTCAACAGCAAGCTTCCTCTTAGTATCTGCAATCAATCTGTCATCTCCTGTTACAAATAAGTCATCCACATACAGGATTAGAATCACAGGGTTCCCTTCCTCAACCTTGTAGTAAAGGTTGGAATCCACTTTACTCTTAGTAAAGCCTAAGCTAGATAGGAAACTGTCCATCCTACCATACCAAGTTCTGGGAGCTTGCTTCAAGCCATACAAGGATTTCTTCAATCTGCACACATATGACTCCCTGTCATGTATTTCAAAACCGAGTGGTTGCTCCACATATACTTCCTCTTCAACTACACCATTCAAGAAAGCAATCTTGACATCCATCTGGTGTATTTTCCATTTCATTGCTGTAGCTAGGGAAAGTATTGTTCTAATGGAAGTATACCTAGCTACAGGTGCAAAAGTTTCTTCATAATCTATTCCCTCTTTCTGAGAGAAGCCACAAGCTACGAATCTTGCTTTGTATTTCTCTACACTGCCATCTGCAGCATGTTTGATTTTGTAAATCCATTTGGAAGTCACAACAGACTTCTCTTTAGGTCTTGGGACAACATCCCAAACATCATTCTTCATTATTGATTGGTATTCCTCAACCATGGCATCCTTCCATTCTTTCTTTTCCGCTACTTCTTCATAATTGGAGGTTCTTTGTTCATAATGTCACAGAGTAAAGCAACATAGCTGGTATGTGATCTGGTTCTCTTCTTTTCTCTGTGTTCTTCTTCTGCCAAATCTTTCTGCATCTTGAATGAGCTCTCTAGCCCATGTAGGTTTCCTCTTGTGAGATTTATCCTCACGGGGTGGATCTACAGGTTCTTGCGGATCTTCAAACTCACGAACAACTTCTGGAATTGCTTCTGTCATGGTAGTGTCTTGAAATCTAGTTTCCTTAGGTTCTTCATAAACTTCGATAGGTGCCTTCCTTGATTTGATGAATGCTGAGTTTTCATCAAATGTTACATCCCTGCTGACATCAATCTTCTTAAACCCTGGAAAGTATATTCTGTAAGCCTTCGAGCTTTCACTGTAACCCACAAAGATACCCTTCTTTCCTGAAGAATTTAGTTGGTCCTCTTTTCCTTTGGGACATGAGTGTATACTGGACAACCAAATATTCTAAGATGGTTGACTTCAGTTTTCTTACCAGAAAAGACCTCTTCTGGTGTCTTGTTATCCAATATCTTGTGGGCTGTTCTGTTCTGCACATATATAGCTGTTGTAGCTGCTTCTGCCCATAGATGCATAGGTAGATCCTGGTCATGCAGCATTGCCCTTGCTGCTTCCATGATTTTTCTGTTCTTCCTTTCTGCAACTCCATTCTATTGAGGATTATAAGGAGCAGTCAACTCCCTCTTAATCCCCGAATCACTACAAAGCTTCTTGAAGTCACCTGAGGGAATTCTCCACCATTGTCGGATCGGAATGTTTTGATCTTCTTATCAGTTTGATTCTCCATGAAGTTTTTGAATTCCTTGAACTTATCAAACACCTCATCTTTGTTCTTTAAGAAGTATACCCAAGTCTTCCTGGAGAAGTCATCAATAAATGAGACATAGTAAACATACCCATTTAGAGAACTGGATGACATAGGACCACATACATCTGAGTGGATGATTTCCAGGATATCTTTTGCCTTGCTTTCACTGCTTGGGAAGGCCTTCTTAATATTCTTACCTTTTGCACATCCTTTGCAAACACCTTCATGTTTGGTCTTGATTTCAGGAAGATCCTCTACAGCCTTGCTTGCAATTGGAAGTGCCCTATAGTGCATATGAGCAAGTCTTCTATGCCAAAGTTCACTTGGCTCCATGGATTCATGCACCATGGCATGTTCAGGTTGTCCTTTTAATTTATACAAACCTCCCTCTTGCTCTCCAATCACAACTGCATCATCTATGGTATTTCCCTTTAGCCACATTAGGACTTGGCCATCCACAAATGCAACCCTCATACCTTTTGCATCCAATGCAGAGATGGAGAGTAAGTTCTTCTTGAGCCCAGGTACATAAAGGACTTCTTTCATCTTCAAAGATTTTCCAGAATCTAGGTTGTATGAGGCTTCACCACTTCCTTTGATTGGGTATTGATAATCATCCCCAAGTTTTACCTTATGGGGTGATTCATGTTCAGATAGATTCACAAAATATTCCTTAAACCCAGTCATGTGTTTGGAAGCCCCACTGTCAATCAACCAATCATTACAACCATAAGAGATAGTACCTGTGAGAGCAGAGATTAGAACATACTCTTCTTCACTTGATGAGTCATCATTACTATCATCACTTTTTGTCCTAGCCTTCTTCTTTGGAGGTTCATCATCTTCGGCAGCATGAGCATGGTACCTTCTTTTGTTACCATTCTTCTTCTTGCTGGAGTTGTTGTGGTTGTTTCTTTTGTTCTTGGGACATTCTGAAGCAAAGTGACCCTTCTCATTACAAGTGAAACACCTTAGATCTTTCTTGTCTTTGTGAAAATGATGAGAAGATTTCTTCTTGTGATGGGATGGCTCCCTCTTGAACTTGCCCTTCTTAGTGTGAGCTGTGAGAGCTTAATCTTCATTTCCCATCTTCTCTTCTCTTGCCACAAGCCTTGCTTCTTCTTGAGAACATTCCTCCAATAATCTGCTGAAGGAGATTAACTTCTTTCTGGCATAGATCCCCTGGATAAAAGAGTCCCATGACCTAGGTAGGCCATTCAAAGTAGTCATAACAATTTCACCATTCTCCACCATTTCATCTATAGCTTCAAGTTGTTCCTTGATCTGAGAAACTTTGGAGAAATAGGATTGAATGGTTTCTCCATTCAACATCTTGACCCCTTTCAATTGATTCCATAGTGTCATCTTCCGATTTATGTTCTTTCCTTCAAATAGCTTGGTCAAGGAGTCAAACATAGCCTTGGGTGTCTTTAGAGAAGACACATGGGGTATGAGATGGTCTTTGATAGAATCAGCAATGATTCTCTTTGCCTTGACCAAGTTCTTCTTATGCAATACCTTAGCCTCTTCATCCTCTGGGATAGGGATGTCTTCTTTTATATATGAGTCCAACTCAATCTCTTCTAGGATTAACCCAATCCTATACTTCCAAGCTCGGAAGTTATCAGCCCCTTCAAGCTTATCCTCAAGCTTGGTGTGGTGAGACATCTTAAAGAGTACTTCAAATGGAAATAGAAAAGATTAGGTCTTACCACTTGAAATGCTGAAAACTGGATCTGGTCCCGGATTAGGATTTGTCGAAAAAACCCTAAAAATTCAAAATGTAAATTTCAACTTTCTGAAAGGATAGAAAGAGTTGATCAGCCTGGTGTATTCATAATTTGAGATCAGCAAAGCTTTACCCTTCATATTTTCCTTTTTGTCCTCCCGGGTTCACTGGGAGAGCCCTGAATTAGGGTTTGAGTTTCCCAGAGATATACCCAGCCAAAAATCTCGATCCAAAGCTCTAAACTTCGATTTTTGCAAGGAGCTTCCAGCTATGTCTTCAGATTTCAGAAATTCCTATTTTTGTGGAAACCCTAATTGTTAGGGCCAAATCTGAAAATGCTCAGGCTTGAATTCTGATTGGACAGATAGATTCTCCTTGATGAGTAGAGTCAATCTACTATACTGCTTTTCCAAAAACTATGGAGAGAAACCCAATAAACAAGAAACTCAAGTTTCCATCACTACAAAATGTCTTCTTCTCAGGTTAGCTCTAATACCATGTTAAATTTTGAGCATTAATTCACAATACTCTTGGATATTTACTGAGAGAATAACATATACAGTATATCAATGCATAATAATCACAATAAGTATGACAAGCATCACAAGAATCAAAAGCATGAGAGACAAGAGACATAGAGTTTCCGTGGGGAAAACCCTTAGGTGAAAAACCCCACAACTTGCTCAGAGATAGAGAGAGCAATGGCTCAACCAAAGTACAACCAAAATACACTTGAGATAGTCTCCTAGTAGCAGATGATCCTCCTCCTCACTAGTGCGCCACTTTCTGAGTGAGAGAGATATGACTTTCCGAATGATTCAAATAGAGATCTCCTGATCTCTATTTATAGTTAACCTGTTTTCCCAATGACCTTATGGGGCCAACTTGTCTATCTAGATACATTCACAATATAATATATATTTTAGGGCCGACCCCACACATGGTGGTCTAATAACCCATCGGCAAGTACACACACTTGCGACACTTGTCAATCCACATGACAACACTTCCTTATAGAGGAATAACACATCTCTTATAAGGGTATAATAAATATATATATAATACACAGATGAAATACATTCCAAAGTTACATATACATCAACACTAGCTATGGATGGGATATTGATGTAGAGATTTCGGTAGGCTAAAAAATTAAAAGAAGGAATTTATGGGTTTTTTCATCTCAGTAGAAGGACTCGAGATTGATTTAGAGAAGGTTAAAGCAATTTGGGACTGGCCTAGTGCTAGGAGCATAAAAGAGGTAAGAAGTTTTCATGGGTTAGCCACCTTTTACCGAAAATTTATTCAAAATTTTAGCAGTATTGTAGCACCCATAACAGATTTCACCAAAGGAACGACATTCAAGTGGACCAATGAAGCTTACAAAAGTTATAAGTTTGTAAATAAGAAGGTAACCGAAGCACCTATATTGTTAGGAACCTATGTCAACCCTTCTCTTTACTATGTTAGTATATTGTTGTTGGACGCATAGGCTTTGTAAGTCGTCCCGTAGTATTTGTTGATCCGTAGTTTATATTAGCCCATAGTATTGACCCATAGTATTGGATGCATATGCTTTGTAAGTCATCCCATAGTATTATATGTCCCATGGTTTTGACTCATAGTATTGGGCATAGACTTAGTATATAAGTGTGTGTTGAGGTCATTGAAGGCACCGCGAAGTTAATTGTATTGAGCTTGCTCAAAGGAGGTTGCCCCCTCGAAGTGGCCCGTGATCAATATAAAAGTGATTATGTTCTATTATTTCTTATATCTTGTGTATTTTCATTAATTAATTATTGCAGGTTCATCACATCTGGTATCAGAGTACTTTCTTGGGCTCGCTGGGTGAAATTTCTCCCAATTTTTTTTTTTCGCATCTGTTGCAGGTTCGGATTTGGGAATAATCCCTATCCGCTTAACTGTGGGAAGTACTTGGGCATAAGCCCTAAAACTCATTATGAGGAGTACCACAGGAACCCCGAAGTAGCTGGCCCATTGAGAGGACCTGCTAGTGAAAAGGGCAACGACCCCTACCTGATTGACTAGTTTCCACCTGTGAGGTAAACCAAGAGCTGTCATTTGTGGCAAAGCGGTTATCAGTTTTACCTGAGCTGTGGAGTGAGGGGTACTGCCCCAATACGCAAGCCTTCAGACAGCATTGGTGGCCAAGTGAAACCCCTGAACTGTTAGGAAGCCGCACATACCTGGGGTCCATATCTATTTTCAGTTGAACTGTTGCCAATCACTTCCGCTCCAGATCCAGCCGTTTCAGATCTATTCGGAAAGTCGTTCTAGATCCAGTCGCCGTTTCAGATCCAGCCGTTTTCGATCCCTTCCGCGCCGTTGCAGATCCATCTGTTGCGGATCCCTTCCGCGCCGCTGTTGCCGATCCATTTCTGGAAAAAAAAAACAGTTTTTTCTCCATATCTCCCTTGTTTTCACTCTGTTTCCCTTGAAATTTTCGGGGAACCCCTGTCATTCCATTCTGCATCTTTCATTCCTTAGGACCCTATCCCCAATTCCCCTTCCCAAAGTCCTAAATCCCACATTTGTCTATTTTTAGGGTTTGCCATAACTTCCTCAAATTTCACCCAATCACCTTCAAATTTTACCACAGAATTCCTTTCTGAATTCTGCTTCTTTGTCCCTCTCTGCCAAATTTTCTCATTCTATCACCTTGCTTTTGAAATCCCCCTTTTTGTTTTCTTGTCCTTTCGATAGTGTCCAAAATCTAGTCAAACCCCAATTACCCATCAGATTGTTTCCCCAATCCAAATTTCCCTTTACTAAATCAGCTTCTATTTGTGTTTTTCTACCTATTCCACCAAAAAAAAAAAAAAAAACCTGGTTATGGCTGTCACCCATGTAGGAGCAAACACCATGGAGGAAGCACTTGCAGCCATCCAAACCAAACTCCAAGATCTGGATGAAAAATTTCTCAGCCTCCATCTTCAGCATTCAGCCATGAACAATAACCGACAGCCAGAATCTTTTGCAGCCACCGGGTTCTCTTCTTCCAGCAATTTTCGTGGGCCGAAGCTTGATTTTCCTCGCTTCAATGGTACTGATCCGACTGGATGGATATACCGAGCAGAACAATATTTCAGTCTGCATAATACTTTTGATGTCCAGAAAGTTCCACTTGCATCCTTTCATTTGGAACAGGAAGCCCTTCAATGGTACCGTTGGTACATCAAAGCTCATCCCGAGCCAAACTGGACAGATTTTTGCCAACTCATTTTGCCACGATTTGGTCCTAGTGCTTTTGATGATTTCACAGGAGCACTCACTAAACTTCACCAAATTGGCACAGTGAGAGAGTATCAGACAGAATTTGAGAAATTGGCCAATCACATAGAAGGATTATCTGATGAATTCTACAGGAGTTGTTTTATCAGTGGTCTCAAGGATGAAATCCGCACAGAGGTCAAAATGTTTTGTCCCAACACAATGATGGAAGTCCTAGGGTTGGCTAAGCTGGCCGAGGACAAGATCGCAGCTCAACAACGCTCCAAACCCACCTTTGTTCCCTTCAGAAATATGGGTTCCCAACGACCTCCCATCACACCTTCTCCTCAACCAACTCCTATCAAGCATTTGTCTGAAATAGAAATGCAGGCATGCCAAGAAAAAGGGCTTTGCTATAATTGTGATGAGAAATTCACTCGGGGACATAGATGTGTTCAACAAAAGCTCTATCTCTTGGATGTGGATCCTCCGCCTGCCTTAGAACTTGGTGAAGAAGCTACAGATACAGTAGATGACCAGGTCGACATTCAACACTCGCCTGTTGACACCCCATCTCAGGACAACCCACCCGAGATCTCTCTCCATGCTGTAACCGGAATCACCACCCCACAAACAATGCGGGTCAGGGGATACTTCAAGAAGCTCCCTCTTACCATACTCATTGATTCTGGTAGCACGCATAACTTCATTGACCCTCGAATTGCCAAACAGGCTGATTGTTTTGTCCATCGTTGCTCCAACTTTGAAGTCATGGTTGCCAATGGGGGCACCTTACCTTGCAAGGGGAAGTGTCACAATGTGCGTATCTCTATGGAATATTATAACCTACGCTCTGACATGTTTTCCTTGTCCTTAGGCGGATGTGAAGTGGTTTTGGGCGTTCAATGGTTACGCACACTTGGCTCCATCTTATGGTATTTTGTTGAACTTTGGATGCAGTTTAAAGTCAACAGGGCACAACACAAATTTATGGGCTTACAACCAGGGTCTCTCTGCATCATCAGTTCACATCGCCTGGAAAAAATCCTTAAGAATAATTCACATGGTGTCATCGCTCAGCTCAATTCCATTCAGATGCACCCATCAACAGTCTCCACTACTTCCTTGGATAGATATGTAGGTATCCTTGCTGAACCAATGTGCTTGCTGCCTTCAAGAGACCTTTCCGGTAAGAATTTAGCCACATCTACCTCTCAGCAGGAAATGATGTCTATTTTGCATGCAGTACAGAAGTGGCATCCATACCTATTAGGGAATTATTTTTGCATCAAGACTGATCTCCCGAGTCTGGAAAATTTTCTGGAACAATGGGTCTCCTCCCCAACACACTTGAAATGGGTTATCCAACTCATGGGTTATCCCTATGTGATCACTTACAAGAAGGGTAAGGACAATATGGTGGAAGATGCTCCTTCTTGCACAATTGATGACATAGTTTCTCTTACAGCTCTTTCTCTGCTTGTTCCAAATTGGTTGCAATATGTTCAACAGGGCTCTCTCTTCTATGAACTCCATGGTTCTTCATCAACAGGGCACTCTGGGTTCTGTAAAATGTATGACTGGGAACAATGTAACTTCTTTTGGCAGGGACTAAAAGTGACAATTCAACAGATGGTGGCTGACGATGATATTTTCCAAGTCAACAAGGGTGAAACGACACTCCTTTCGGGATTGCTCAAACCCTTGCCCATCCCTACACAGCTTTGGCCAACTATTTCTATGGATTTCCTAGCAGCTCTCTGGTGGTACAATACCACATCTCAAAGGACACCATATGAAGCAGTCTATGGAAAAACACTGCCAGTTATTCTTCCATACACCCTTAGCAGCTCCCCAGTTCAGGAAATTGACTCGGTTCTTCGAAACTGCGATCAGATTCTTCTCATTCTGCAGGACAATATTCACATGGCCAGAATTCGCTTGAAACAACAAGCCGATCAGCACCGTTCTTAGTGCATTTTCCACTCAGCTGATAGGGTTCTTCTTCATCTGCAGCCTTCCAAGCAATCCTCCTTGACACTCCAAAGGCGTCAGTGGCCTGAAATGCAACCCAGGGATGCTACCGAGGAACCACTCCTTCAGATTTTGCAGCAATTTCTCCAACCAAAGCTTTGAGGACAAAGCTTTTTCTAAGGGAGAGGGGATGTTAGGAACCTATGTCAACCCTTCTCTTTACTATGTTAGTATATTGTTGTTGGACGCATAGGCTTTGTAAGTCGTCCCGTAGTATTTGTTGATCCATAGTTTATATTAGCCCATAGTATTGACCCATAGTATTGGACGCATATGCTTTGTAAGTCATCCCGTAGTATTATATGTCCCATGGTTTTGACTCATAGTATTGGGCATAGACTTAGTATATAAGTGTGTGTTGAGGTCATTGAAGGCACCGTGAAGTTAATTGTATTGAGCTTTCTCAAAGGAGGTTGCCCCCTCGAAGTGGCCCGTGATCAATATAAAAGTGATTATGTTCTATTATTTCTGATATCTCATGTATTTGCATTAATTAATTATTGCAGGTCCATCACATATATTCTCCTTACCAGGATTTGATAAAGTGTTTGAGGTAGATTGTGATGCCTCGCATGTAGGCATTGGAGTTGTACTTATCCAAGTAGGTAGACGAATTGCATATTTTAGTGAAAAGTTGAATGAGATAAGAAATAACTACTCCACATATGGTGTAGAATTTTATGCAATTGTATAAGCATTGCGACATTGGAGGCATTATTTAGTGCCAAAAGATTTTGTGTTATTTAGTGATCACATTGCATTAAAATATGTAAACACCCAAAAGAAATTGAATAGTAGACATGCAAAATGGGCCTCTTTCTTACAAGGATACACCTTTGTTCTAAAGCACAAATCAGGAAGGTAGAATCAAGTTGTCGATGCTTTGAGTCGGCACACTGTTCTTTTAACAACCATGGAAAATCAAGTAAATGGGTTTGTTACATTGAAGGATCTCTATGTTTATGATAACGATTTCGGGGAGATTTTGGAATAGTTGAAGAATCCAGTCAGTGGAACATGGATCTTATTCAGGGTGAATATTTTATGCATGATGGCTACCTCTTCAAAGGAAAACAACTATGCATTCCAATTGGTTCTGTGAGAGAAAATATTATCAAATAACTTCACAATAGTGGCTTGGCAGGACATTTTGGAAAGGATAAGATGCTATCCTTAATCGAAGATAAGTATTATTGGCTGAAGATGAAAAATGATATATCCGGGTATGTCGCATGGTGTAGGATTTGTCAAATGGATAAAGGACATTCACATAATACAAGGTTGTAATATCTGAGCATGGAATTTGTGTTGGGGATCCCAAACACAAAGTGAGGTAATGATTTTGTTTTTTGTGGTTATTGATAGGTTCTTTAAAATGGCTCATTTCATTGCTTGCAAGAAAACTAGTGTTGCATCAAAAGTGACATAATTGTTTTTTTCAGAAATTGTTAGATTGCATGATGTTCAAAAAACTATTAACTCTGATAGAGATACTCGGTTCTTGGGTCATTTTTGGAGGACTTTAAGGAAGAAAATGGGGACTAAATTACAGTTCAGTAGTGCCTATCACCCCCAAACGGATGGGAAAACCAATGTAGTAAATCAGATTTTGGGAAACCTGTTACAGCGCATTGTTGGAGAGAATCTCAAATAGTGGGATTTGGATTTACCTCAAGCAGAATTTTCCTACAATAGTTCAATGAATAGATCTACATGTAAATCTCCATTTCGGGTTGTTTACAGTAGAAATCCTAAGGGCATCCTAGATTTGGTGCAGCTACTGCTTGGGGATAGAATCAGTGATGTTGGGGAAGCATTTGCAAAACACATTCAACAGTTACAACAACAAGTGAGACAAAATCTACAATCCAGTAACGAGCAGAACAAAATTATAAAAGATGCTCACCGATGACATTAAGTATTCAATGAAGGTGATTTGGTGGTGATTTATTTACGAAAAGAGTAGTTCCTAGAGGAACCTACCAAAAATTGAAGTATACAAAAATTGGTCCTTGCAATATTCTCAAGAAAATTAATGACAATGCTTATAAGGTCAATTTACGAGTTGATATTGATATTTCACCTGTGTTTAACATTTCTGATTTATATATCTTCCATGGGGATGACCTGGGTGATGAAAATGAGGCGGAGGTGGATTGGCAACAAGCCATTCCAAGTAAGAAAAAAGAAAAGATTGCACATATTTTAGATAAGAAGACCTTTCATACACGACAAGGCCAACAAAATCGATATTTGGTCCAGTGGGAAGGATTTGCACTAGCTGAATCTACATCTCGTTAGGAGTTGTATTCTTTTCAACCAGAGGAGAATCGGGTAGGGATTTTCGTGGGCTGAAATTTAAAAAAATAAAAAGAAAAAGAAAAGAGAAAAGAAGAAGAAGAAATAATGCATGGATTTCCGAGGCTTATAACATTTGACTTGTTTATCCGTTTGGGCTCAAATTAACAGGAAGTTATGTTTCGAAGAATTCACTGGAGTGACTGATCAAACCTTTTTTGTTAGACCTTTTTTCAACTTTTTTTGTGGCCTAATTTCTTCATATAGTTCCTCAAATTGGGATTTTAGTGTTTTTGCGGGATTTCTTAAATTTATAATTATTAGTTGTCTGTTAGTTTATGCACCTAATCGGAAAAGCGAGTTGACAACTAGTGTCTCTCTAGTTAGCGGTTAGTTTTAGAGTCATGTGATAATTTTCTAAAATTAGCATTTTTTTTTAAATCTCAGATATAAGTTATAAGAGGTTGAACCTTCATTGTAATAGTTAGGAAGGAGAAGGAATAAAAGATTGTTATTTTTCCACTCTCATGTGTTTGCATGGTTTTTAGATATCGTGAATGAATGAAAGTTTATTGGCTATATCATATGTGGACTATGATATATTAATATACTGGATGAATTGCACCTATATGACTTTACAATTCAAATCTTTAATATAGATTTGAGAAGTGGAAAATCCTAGGGTGATTCATAAAGGGCTTACTCACTAAATTCATGATATAGTATGCCCATTTACAAGATGTATTATGCTAAAATGATCTATCAATTTAATTTATTATACCACCAGCATAGATCTATCTTAAACCTGGATCTATCAAGCACCGAGAGGGATCCAATTTCTTGAGGTGTAATTTTTTTTATCTTAAATTTTTATACATTAAGAATCAATTTACACTTTGATATATTTGATTCCTCCCCATGCTTAATATACCTAGCTTTAAAACGAAATCAAAATATATTTTTTTAATCCAACATCATTTGCATTTTTATTTTTACTTTTATTCATGTTACATAACGTTACACAACGTTACGCGTTACAATATCTCCCCAATGTTGAGTTGTAGAGCACCTCGTTACTCTTGATGCAATAAATGATATTGTTATGCTACAAGTATATTAGGGAGGAACCTAACTATTTTTTGAGCTATTTAGGTGAAAAGGTTTCATCGAGATCTAATGAGTATAGTAGTTGGAAACCAATATATCCCAATAGAAGGATTCATTTTCATATATCCCAATAGTAGGTACACAAACAATAGTAGGTACACAAACAAGGAGTGGAAAGTTTGAAGATGAACCCCATGATGAAGAAAGACCAAATTAATTTGTAGTTTTGTGACCAAGAAAAGCAAAACCACTCGTGACAAAGAGTGGACATAATAACCATGAAGAATCCTCAATGGAAAATCGGCAACATATTATGGATAATGTTTTTGATATGTTTACTATGCCATTAGGAAAGGCCATGTGTAATTTGTAGAGATATGTTAGGTATAAATAGATATGTTTACAACATATATATAGTTGTAGCATGGAAAAGCATGGCTATAACTATAAGGATAAGAACAAGGTTGATAGTGATAAAGTTGCTAACTAGATGAACACTTAAGGTTAAAAGTGAAGACTTGATATGTTATCATGATTGATGGACAAGAGCTACTCATGTCATAAATAGTTGTTGTGTGTAATACAATATATGATATTATGGGTTGAGTGATCAAAATTGTGCCTCATGCACTCTTCTTCTAGTTTTCTTACACAATTATGCATAAGATTCACCAATTTTTTGGGGGAGGAAGTTCAAAAGATTCGATGTGTGCAACACATCATTTATAAATATACAATTAATCCCAATCCTCCTATGTCCTCTCCATCCAAATTATATGTTAAACATTTATGATCTAGTCCAAAAATATGCTAAGAGGCATCAAGACGATACTATAGATCTTTTCCATACACTTGTGTAGCAAGAGTGCAAAGATGGAGAGGAAAATGTGACTTGTATGTTGGATAGTTCCATCTTCTATCCTTTGTATGGTCCTAAAACTTCCTATGGTATGTAAACTTTATTTTTGGTAGACATACCAATTGAATAGGTAGTTAAAGATAACATTGTTGGCTTGGTTAAAGAAACTAAGAATGCACTGAAATTTCATGATAATAAGGTTGGCATGATGCTAACCTAATTCAAGAGTTTACATTCATATTGAGATCCTTCTAAAGTAAACCTTGTTTTAAAAATCTTTATTAGCAACTTATAGTCCAACAAGTGCTAAAAATCCAAATTTGTACATTCTTCATTTCCACTTTATTTCCCCTTCATCCTAGTATTGGGAGACTAATCATAAATCTCAATATGCAAATGGCCTAATGTACGAAAATAATTTATCATCGATAAGGAAACAACAACTTCTCATGAAACATAACATAATGCAATATTTTTTTATACAATTTTATTTGTTCCACAGCTAAAAAAAGTTATATCCAAAAATTCAGGATGAGAATGTGAAACTTAAAGTGTTCACTTTTTCAAAGTTATAATAAATTCTTATTAATGTGATAAACCAAAGTATATACTAACCACATGTTCCCACTAGGACAAATCTTGTTGAAAACACAAATTAGCATAGTAATTCTCCTCTGTCTCCATCAAATTTCTTTTAATATATGTTATTGTTGTATGGATTCTCTATATATCATCTCTTGTGATATGGATTCTATTAATTTCGTCTAGAAATTTATTGAGATGTGCACATTGCAAAGGAATTGGGACTATAGTTTTTTGAAACAATAGATATTATCTCATACTTCATAGATTTATATTACAATTTCAAAGAGAATTCCTAACTGGTCAAGGAGCAGCTGCAAAAATATTAAAGGAGACAAAGAAAAATTAAAAATAACTAACTTTCAATGTCTAAAATATGAGCTATATGTGTAGATCAAGAATTGGATGTGTTAAACATGTACCTGATAGAAAAAAGACTATTTCATGCTCCGACCAATGACCAGAAAATTTGACGCAACTACAACAAAATTGTTAAAATATCTATCTAGAATGAATATTTATAGAGTCACCATCATCGAACTTCCGATGAATATTTGTTATGGTCAAAGTTGACCAAAATAATAGTCAGGGACCATTATTATCTCTCAAATGGATATATAACATTTCACACGTGTGGAAATTTGCATCGGACTTGCAACGAACTTCCATCGTACAACTGTCGATATATCAGTTGCATCTTACGTACGACAAATGTTGGGGCACCTAAGGAAAAAAACTTCAATTTTTTCATAATTTTGAAGTAATTTTCGACGATACTGTAATTAATTTTATCCTAATCGTCGTAATATTTCATTGAATATTGCCACCATATGTAGTAGTGTGTTTTTAAATTTAAAATAGGAGAGAAAACCTACATGAATTTTTTTAATCTAATGTTTCAGACTTCACATAAATGAGTCTATCTTTAGGGAATCTGCAATGTGATGATTGAGATGAGAATAAGAGGACGAGGGTGCTTATAAATATTATCTGGACAAGAGGGAGGTGAGGTCGACTCACTTTGTTGTACAAAACAAGTGTTCATTGATATGAATTTTTTAGTTGGTTAATGATTAGCTTCCAAGCATCATCGAGTCTTAGTCTATCATCCCTGTGGAGGGTGTTGTCTCTTTTCTCACTTTTTATAGCTTCTCTCATTCTTCTTTTCATGTAGCACTCTAATCTTGCTAACAACTATGTGTTCTCCATGCAAATATGGTGGGCAGTGTTGTGAGAGTGTTCTATGAGAGCCGATTTATAAGAATGATCTCTAGATATGTTTGTTGCATGTTCTTTTAAGTGCACTTGTAGATATCTTTTGGTTCCACCAATATAGACTTTGCCACAAGAGCATGGGATTCCATAAACACCTTTATGATGTATAGGATCTAGAGATTCCTTTGTTGAGTCTACCAAGCTTGTTATGGTATTTGTGGGAGTGAAGACTGACTTGATGTTCCTCCTCATAATTTTGGCAATTCAATTTGTGGTGCCTTTGATATATGGCAAAGTGATTTTTAGGATGTCCATTTCTTTATCGGAGTGACTTCTATTAATGGCCTTGTAGAATGATTTTTTAATTTGTCCCTCCTTGTAACCATTCATACGAAAGATCTTTTTGAGGTGTTCAATTTCTCCATTCAAATGTTTTATATTTGATATTCTTGTGGTGAGGGTGTGAATGATGCCGACCTTTTGAGATGGGTGTTGATTCCTACATGAAGGTGTCTCTTTGTGTGTGTCTTCTTTTTGTAGACCTGGCATCCCAACATGAATGTAATCTAAGAAAAATGCATTTTTTATGAAATCGGATTTGTGTCAAATTCATGCAACATATATGCTTTAGGAAAGGACACACTAAGAAAATCCAGATGAGTCATCATTGCTTGCAAACTGTTGAAGTGATGATCCTCTTGTGCATGCTAGACTATTCATCTCATTTGAACTGGTGGTTTCCAACATCTAATTTAGTTGTACCAATGACCCATAAAAATATCTCAAGACATAAGAACGGCTCTAGATTTCTTCCCAATCCAATACTTCTCAGGAAATTCTATTTATATATCACGACTACATTATTCTTGCCACATATCTCATTTAGGTAGGTGAACAAGCCTTTTATTGGAACATTGCTAGAGCTCCATAGAAACCCCAATGATTGTTGAGATCATACCAATTTGACGATGAATGTGTATCTCACAGCCACTTCCATTGCATCTTCTCACCATACATCTATTAATGCTTAGCCTACTAAAAACTTATTTTCATTAATTATTCATGGAACCTCTTCGATAAATCCTCTATTATTAGTTATGAAGAAAATTCACTTCTCTTATATTTTAATAAGGTAACCACACAATCACTTTGATGTTCCCTTTCCCATGTTTCAAATGTTTCAAAGGTATGTTAGCTATAGAAACTAGTACAATGGGATTGTTTTCATATGCAAATGTAAAGGCAACTTCCAATCTCGAGTGATTTTGGTCCAATCCCCTTTTGGACCTCGTAAAGACATATTTTCAAAACACGAACACAATATAGATACATAGTATAAAATCTAATAACATAACCACAATTCTTAGTACAACGTCCAAAATCTAAGTGAAAGAGGCCCTCTTATAGATATAGGGTTCCTCGTAGAGCTTTTAAATGTATTAATGGTACCACACTTTAGAATCATTAGATATTTGCCCCTTTTCCACTTCTCTATGACCATATTTGACTTTATCAACATCGTGTTCATTACTCACATGACCTAAAATCAATTTTCGTTGAATGAAAAAACCTACACTTTTTTTTGTATGTTATGTCTTTGCAATAAAAATCAACACGAGGTAATAAAATAAAAATAAAATGTTTTTTCGTTGGGGGGTTTGGTTGTTCCATACATTAGTTAATAAATTAGTTAATGATGTTTTCGAGACTTTAAGATTGAAAAGATGTTGTGTCAACAAAATTGTTGATCTTGGGTAGGGCTTGGGGTTCTCAAAAACATGGTGGGAAAATATTGAAACCATGTCTTGGAAACCATGTCCTAAATCCTTGTGCACATAAACCTCCTAACCCATGGTCATTATATACCTCTATGTACATCCTCATACATTTCATTATAATTTTGGAATTATAATTTCATTTACAAATATGAAAAGAAATAGGCCTTGTTAGAAGCTTATGATGATATGGCATCAACGGGGAGCGTGAGGAAGTTCTCTTGTCAAGGTTGAGTGTTCAATGCTCAATGTCTTCCCTTGGTGACATATGGAATTTATCTTCATAAATGTCAAAGAGGATCGACTTTGCTAAGAGTAAGCATCACTCAAATATTTTCATGCCCATTACTAAACCATGGAAGAAATGTTAGCATGTGATGTAACCTTTTATGTTAAAGGAAACAAATTAGAAGCATGTCAATGAAACCTGAGTTATGAATAAAAAGTGATAAGATAAATTGAATTAGAAATTTTCATAAGTTACTTATTAGCAAAATTCAATTTCTTTTCATTGAAATTATTTCTAAAATTTAATAATAATTTTGTTGAAAGTTATAGTTATATTTGATTGATAAGACATTTTTCATGAAACTTTGTATCAAGGAACTTGATCCATTTTAAGAGAGTTCGGATCATTGAAATTTTGAAAAAATGAATAGATTAAGGTGGAATTTTATCTCAGTGGAAAAAAATCATGAAAATTTGAGTTTGTCAACTTCTTAACTTATTCCATAATTAAAATTGTGAAAATGTAATCTAATCACTAAAAGTCATATTATAACATTCCATAATTCTTGACAAGAATGATGGAGGCATTTACACTATGATCTAGATGCCATAAAAAATGAAAATATATTATTTTAACCTATGAGATGAGAAAATGTGGATGTTGTGGATTCAACGTTAAGGGTTATTGCAATCTCAATGATTATAGACTATATTTTTAAATTATTGAAGTTTTAGCATCAAAACTCGACTTATAATACACCAAACTTAAGCAGACCATAACATGGGAAACAAAGTCAAGATCAAACACAATTGGGATTTTCATAAAATTGGTAAAGAGATGCAATAGCTAAATTGTTGACTCAAATGTTTGCATCTCTTCTCTAATCCATCGCTATATAGTTAAAGAATGAACCAAATGGAGTCAAACAATGTCAAATTGCATGTTGTTAGAAATAGATGGAAGCATAGTTATATTAATTGGGTGTATCTCCAATAGTTGAGAGAAAAAAACTATTTTTTCCTCACCTCGATTCAAATCCCACTTTGTGATATGTTTGCTCTTCTAAATTAATTGTTGTTGAGATATTAACCTAAACTTAAATACTAAAAATTTGATTTATCATAAGTATTATCTTTGAAATAGGAACAATTGTCCAATAAATTTAAAAAAATACACTACTTCAAAAAAATTAATAATATTAACTACCATCATCACATCACTCATGTAAGACAAATAGAACCCAACCTCAAAATGATAAAGTGATAAAAATCAACAAATTGGTATGAACTTGACTTGATAATGGAACTTAGCCATTCAAAACTCAAACTCAAAGTTATCAAAATGAGGTATTGGAAACAAAAAATGGAAGTTTGAAACACCCATTATTGAAGATGTATAACACAAGCAAATCAATGATGTGACTAAATCCAATTGGGAATAGGAAGCACCATGCATTATTTTTGTTACTCATACCATTGAGAGTTTTTTTTCCAGAAAAAGAAAGATCGCATTCTATTAAAAGTAACATAACACATTGTTCAGAACCCAAAGGCTTACATGTGCAAAAGCACTAAAAGAGACTTTGCTCTGAAAAGCATATAATAGCTAAGGAGCTATAGCATATATCATCCTATTACAGGGAACCCATAATAAGCGCTGAGCACTAAAAAGCTCCTTAAAAAAAGCAAAAAAGTCAGAAAGAGACCAAGAGAAGGCCATCTGAAACGAGCTAACCCAAAACGTCTTTCCAAAACGCTTACAAGCATGCCCATTCAACTTTGCAGGACACGGTTGTATAATATTATCCCCTGCTATAGTCTTTGATTCAAGAGCCACTTGGGGGAGCCATAGCTCAACCACGTCTCCTCCTTAGGAAAGAACGTTCACAAAATCACGGCTACAACATGTCAATAGAGCCACCGCATGCAACATAAAATAGTAATGGTTTCCGACTACAAAACAGACATCACCTCCGAGACGCCGACAACACATAGAGTGCCCTCGACTGTCGGCTACAAGAAACGTCGCCACCAAAACAGATAGTGCAGAAGCCTCCACACGTCGGGCCATAGTGCACCCCGTCTCGCGCCGAGCCGGGAAACCCACTAGGGGAGCCACCGCTATCAACTAAGATGAAACCTTGAGAGCCACCACTCCGTCACCATGATGCTAGTCAAGTTGATACCACAAACCCGCCTCGTGAGTCGCCACTGCTACCATGGAGGAGCCTAGGGGATCTCTCCATGGGTCATTGTGTAAGGGCCCTCCACCATTCAGTAGGAAAAACTAGAATAACTCCATCATTCGACCTATTAGGAAGCCTCTCACGGGGGAAAGGGGGGTGGCGGCTAGGGAAGGATCCCCAGCCACCATGATCACATGGGAAATCAAATCTCAAAACCAAAACCTAAGTTGCAGACTCCGAACAATTAGGTTAGGTGTTATTTAATGTGGAGCAAGGACATAATGTGCAAAGGACAACAATAAATTTACATAATGTAAAATATATTCTACTGAGACATTATTGCTATTATGATATGCCCCCACTTAAAGGGTATGGCACAATTGAATGGCATATGGATAGCCCAAGTCAAAACAGGAGTGGGCTCTTCTCTTGACGATTTGCACCTGGGCCCTCGTGACGTTTGCAAATCGTTCTGTCTCCGGTCGTCGTTTGAAAACCCATCGTCGGTATCCAATAAAAATCAGTTAGTACATTTGGCAATAACTTAATCACTTTTTTTTTATATAATGTTGAATTGACGAAATTGGTTAGATCGTAAAAGATTGATTAGATTTTAAAAGATTTGATTTAGTACCATTAACAATAATTTAATAAAAGCTTTTCATTAGCATTGCATTACAATATGGAAGGGATTGGTGGTAACTTACAAGATTTTGGTAAAAGGTGATACCAAAATAAATGATTTAAACCTTTAGAATACTCTATTGATGTCATGAGTTGAATTCTTTTTAACTTTTTCCTTTGAGTGTAAATGAAGCTTTTTGACACTTGTTTATAGGGTAACATAATTGAGACGGGCATTTGTTATCGATGTTGTCTTTATAGAGAATTTGATATTTGTTTTTTATGCAAAGGAGTCTAGAGATTATAACTTTTGAAAGAGTGGACATGAAGCTTTTTTAAAATTGTTTTAAATTCATTGGGACGGTTAATTGAGGGGACCATTTTTGGGACCATTTTTTAATAGGGAATTTTGTATTTATTTGGTATGTAAATAGATGTATAGATAATAAAAACATTTGATATGACCATTTTTTAATAGTGAATTTTGTATTTATTTGGTATGTAAATAGATGTATAGATTATAAAAACATTTGATATTATTTTTTAATTTTATTTTGTATTAATAATTATTCTATTTTTGTTATAAAAGTTGGAAATAATTTCATGTAAATAATGAATATATAATGAATATGAAAAAAATGATAATTTATAAAAAAGTTTGTTTTTATAAGTTTATTTGTTTTAGATGCGAGTCTTTTAAGTTATTAGGAATACATTTTTCCTCATTTTAATATTAATATTTTTTATTTTGATATTATAAAATTAATTGAGATAAATATTTATGGCTTTAATATTAATTGATATAAGCATGGTTAATGATATAGATATAAGTCTTATAAGTCGACAAATTGTGGATCGATTAGTCAGGACAGTCGGTTGTGGCCATCCCCACTCGTATCGGATTCCCCAGACATGTAACATGATGCCCTCGTAGCATCATTTTTCTATTAATTAAAAAAAAAAAGCTTTTTAAACTTTCTCTAAATTGGAAAATACAAACCAAAACCAAAAAGCTTACAATCCTTAGAGCAACAATTCTTAAATGATGAAAATGATCTCAATTTAGAAATGAAGTTACATAGAAAGATACCAAAATATTATATAAAAGTGGAAATTGAGGAATCAAATTATTCAAATCTTTCATCTGAAGATAAAGAAAGTAAAAGAGTAATGGCATTACTCTCTCAAAGGTGGTATTGTAAATGAAGTACTATTAGGAGGAATAAAGAGACTCCATAAATCTAAAAACACCAATTTCAATAGGGAGTTGACACTCCATAGAGAAATCAGAATTTTCATTTACAATTAGTTGTCATGAAAATTTTGGGAAGAGGTGGATTGCATTTAGAAAGAGAAAAGTAAAAGAAAAAGGAGAATAAAAAATTATTTTTTATTAATCTTTAATTTTCATTTTTTTTTGTAAGTTAATATATGTTAAAAAAAAAATTTCTTAAAATGCTTTTTATGCTTATAGGATTTGTAAAGATTGAATTTCCTACTTATTAACTAACACAATTTTCGATAATATCACTGCCATATATATCACCATCGAGAGCATTGTCATCCACATTTGTCTGCTCATCTTCTTTGACTCATTTATCTGACATTACATCTACCTTATGCTCCTTTGCATCATCTTATTCTTCAATATCATATTCTTCTATTACATTATACTTTGCATGCCTTCCTCTTTGATCATATGTAACAACAAATGACCAACCTGCTTTGCATAGAACCTTTGAATAGAAGACCCGCTCACATTGGCTTGGAAGAAGATAGGTCTTTGTTCCGGGCTCAAGCATCTTTGTACTAACCATGGTAAATCTATTGGCATGCTCAATGACATTTTTGGGGGATCACATTCATTGATCTGTAACCTGTACCATTGGACGATGAATAGAACTACCTTGAAGAACTTAAATTCACACTCAATTATATCATCCAAATACCCATGCTATATATTTTCTGATATTGTTTGATGCATGTCACTTCTTGATGAAACATTAGTGACCTAAAAGACTACAGTTATCCCACAAACTAAGGTTTTCTTTTTTGTCATCCCAATTTTTGATGCAAAATTTATGGCTATTGCACCACCTAGCCTTGTGGTGTTTCAACTGCAATATGCCCAACACATAAAAAATGAATTATCAATTAATAAACATATTTAGACTTAGTAAATATTTATAAAAAGGAACACCACTAATTACATTAATATAATAGAAAATAACTGAAAATGTGGGTGAATATGCCTTACCTATTTATCTTTTAAACCATATGTTAAACCAATTTACCTCTGCATAAGATTGGGATCTTGATTATGGGGAGCTCATTTAACTAATGTAGCCACCCCTTTCCATGATAACCTACCATCACATCGTATACATTGTTCTATCCATACCTTCATCCAATCAAGATTGTTTGCAATGTATAAATGTAGTGCATCCCACTCTCGACTAACTATATAAAAATTAATAAAAATTAATAAGAATAAATAATATTAATAATTAATGGAACAATATAAATTAATAAATACAAAATAGATAAATAATAATAATAATAATCAAAAGCATTATAGATCTCAACCGTTTAAATTATACATTTCACTATCCTCATTCTACCTTTCCCAACCAGGGCTTCCCTTTCAAATTTATTGATGGATTTGGCATCCCAAATACGAGGCACCTTCATATTTGTTGCTAATTTAGGAATATATTGACTAATATACACCAAGGATTGATATGCCATATATCCCTCCACCATAGAACCCTCGAGACATCCTCTTTGTCTAATGGAATCCTTCAATGAATTCAAGTGCCTCTCCACCATCCACACTGATCTTGTGTGTACAAATCCACACCTTTCAATCTCCTCAACTTGGTTTATGAGGTAGTGTTCTTGCACATTGAAAAATGTTGGAGGTAGATAATTTTGAATTTCACACATTAACTGAAGAATTTATCTCCCCCAATATTTTACAACCACCTATAAATGATACAAGCAAAACACAGGTTTCAACAAAAATAGTATATACATTGCAAGTAAAACACATGTCAACAAGTTATGCAACAAACATTTTGTATATAAATCATGATTTACCTCATGTATTTTCCAAGATCACATATAACTCGATGTATGTTGTTGTCAAAGTTGTCAGGGACAGATAGAGGTAGAACATACTATAACAAAAAAAGAATCATTATTTTTTTGAAAATAAAACAAAATTAAAATAGATAAAAAGAAGTATTACCAATATATATAGAAATCTATCAAAATAATTACCTTAATGAAGGTATTCTAGTCATGAGTTTTTACCCTGCCAAATTCACCTTTTTTCGTTAAGATATTCTTTATGTTTGAAGAAAATCCCGTGGGAAATTTAATTTTCAGAATGACCTCTTTTACAACATGGCTTTCTTGCTCTGTAAATAACCATGGAAGACTATTTTGGTCTATTCCATTTCTATTTGAAACAATCATATTTTGCATTGCATGATTGGATTCCTGAATGTCACTACAAATTTTAACAATTTTGTGTTTGTATCTCCTTCCATCTAAGATTCTCCACAATATTTCTATTATGTTCTTCCCGATATGCATTATATCAAACAAATGAGCTATTTCTAGGTGCTCATAGAAAGGAAACCTACTGAATTGTTTGGGGTAACTTTTCATTCCTTGTGGAAGTCTATCAATGCCTTCACGACGACCTTTATGAAACAATAATGAAATCACAACAATAATTGTTAGATACGGTAAACATGAAAATTCAATACAAGTAAAAATTGTAAAGCATTGGATATGATACATAGGCAATTTCCTTACCTTGACGATTTCTATTAGATTCCAACTTCCATAGGTGAGGTGTCATTCTTCATGGTTTTATTGCAATCTCTTCTTTCCCATTGAAAATATGTTTTTTGGTAGTTTGATACCTATGGTTCTTAGGGAGGAAGTGCCTATATTCATCAAACACCTCCTTTCCTAAACTTCTTGAATGGCAATATTTCATTCTAGGACCAAAAATTGGACATGCAAATTTACCCTTTGTCTGAATACCTGCAAGATATGGATTAATGTTAGTATTTTTTATATAACAAGGAATTATTTAAAAAACATGCATAATATTATCATATATATATGCATTCATATCTTTCACTTGGTACTTACCTAATTGGTTGAAACTACACACAATTACTACCTTATATATATATATATATATAACTATGCAACGAGTAAGACAAATGAAATGATATATTCAAAAAAATATCATTATAAACACATACCTAGAGCAATCATTGCCAACATTGTGTGCTCCCTCTTTATTGACATCCAAAAAGGAAGGTTATTGTTTATAACAATTAAAATAAGCCACAGTGAGTAAATAAACATGATCCCGCCAAATAGATTGATACCATCAATTGCCAATGACAGCCTAACATTACAAGGTTCTTCTTGTAAAAACTGACCATCTTTCTTTGATGTTCCTAAATACAGAACCATCTTCAAGCATTTGAAGATCACCCTCTTCAATTTTGTTCTGTGCATGATAATCCATAAATTGTGCTATGATTTGACACCTAAACAGTCGTTGCAAACGTTGAATTATAAGAATATAACGAAGAACCGTGTAAGGAACCTTTTTTGTTAGTTTATCGGTTCGATATCTACTAATTTGACATTGCGGACATTTTGTTTCCAATGCATGTTGTCCATAATATATAATATGATCATAAGGACATGCATCAATAGCTTGATAATCCATTCCAATATATTTCATAATGGTAGATAATTTTCGGTATGTGAGAGGTAACTTCTTTGACGATGGTAAGAAAAATCCACCTATCAATCTACAACATTAAAAATAACTAGTTAATGTAAATAGTAGTAATCAATATAATATTGCATCCTTAATTTACACATTAATTGACACTAAAAATAGAGAATTTTCTTTTACATGTATGTATATGTGATGAATTATATTGTGTACCTTAGGACCTGTGTGAGACACGTGTTTGAAAAACCATTAATACCTTCAAGTTCACCAACAACATTACAACAGAGAGAATATTTTTTTGAGCCTTCATAAAGGGGTTATATGGCCCTCTGAAGTAGAGGTACATCATAAATATATTCATCATCATTGTCCTTGTCCTGCAAGTTGTCCCCATCCAAGTTGTCGACCTCATCCATGGGAACATTAAAGATTCCTTGGATCAATCTATTTGTCCTATCATCCTCAATTGTATTATTAGTGTCATCTTCTTCCATAGGATTTACTTGATCTTCATTATACATACCATCTTCCTCAACTTGTACAGTATTATTTCTACAAATACTTGCCACACTAGGTGATGTCACATACATAGGAGGGTTCGTCTTTATAAATAATACAAGCAATCAAATAAAATTAGAGTATATAACAAATATTAAAATGAAATATTTTTTTATAAAAACAATCATTATATATATATAATGATAACTTGCCATGGGACTTTATTCATACCCCATTTAATGTGCCCATACTCCCTACAATTTTTTTGAATTGTTTTTATTAAAAGTCTTCTTCGACTAAAGCCCATGCATTCACAACAAGGGCAACAACATTTCCCATCATCCTTTCCCTCCAATCACGCCCTTAACTCAACAAGCGTCCTTAATTAACTCAAAAAGTTTACATTCATATTGAGCACCTTCCAAAGTAAATCTTGTTTTAAAAATATCTACTAGTAACTTATAGTCCAACAAGTATCCATGAAATTAAACACCAACTACCCCCTTGATATGATCAATACCGACTACTTTTTTTCCACGTAGGTGCTAAAGAATCCAACTTTGTACGTTCTTCATTTCCACCTTATTTACCCTTCATCTTGGGAGTGGGAGACTAATCATAAATCTCAATATGGAATAGGCCTAATGTATGAAAATAGTTTATCATCTATAAAGAAACAACAACTCCTCATGGAGCATAACATAACATAATTCAATATATTTTGTACAACTTTGTTTATGTTCATATCTACCAGCATAGATCCATCTTAAACCCGGATCTATCAAAAACTAAGAGGGATCCAATTTATTGAGGTGTATTTTTTTTAATCTTAAGCTAAAGAAATTTGATCCCTCTCTTGTTTGATAGATCCAAGTTTAAGTTTTAATTTTTTATTTTATTGGTCGACATGGATTTTTTTAATTACTTTTCACTTTTTATTTTGGTAATGTTATGTTACATTACGTTACCTTATGTGACAACATCTCCCCCATATTGGGTTGTAGAGCACCTTGCCCCTCTCGGTGCAATAAAAAATATTTCCAAAAATTCAAGTGAAATGAGAATCTGAAACTTAAAGTGTTCATTTTTTCAAAGTTAAAATAAATTCATATTAATGTGATAAACCAAAGTATATACTAACCACATGGTCCCACTTGGACAAATCTTGTTGAAAACAAAAATGAGCATAGTAACTCTCCTATACCTCCATCACATTTCTTTTAATATATGTTGTATGGATTCTCTGTATATCTTCTCTTGTGATATGGATTCCGCTTAATTTCGTCTAGAAATTTATTGAGATACCCACATTGTAAAGAAATTTGGACTATCTTTTTTTAAAACAATAGATATTATCTCAGACATCATAGATGTATATATCACAATTTCAAAGAGCACTAATATAGTAGTGGCCAAGGAGTAGCTATAAAAATATTAAAGGAGACAAAGAAAAATTAAAAATAACTATCCTTCAAAGTCTAAAATCCAAGATATATATGTAGATTAAGAATTGGAAGTGTTAAACAAGTAGTTGATAGAAAAAAGACTATTTCATGCTTCGAACAATGACCAGAATTTGTTTTACAACTACAACATAATTGTCGAAATCTTTGTCTAACATAAATATTGATAGAGTCCATCATTGAACTTCCAACTAAAATTTCCCATGGTCGAAGTTGACCAAAACAATAATCGGCGACCGTTATTATCTCTCAAATGAATATATATAACATTTAACATGTGTGGAAATTTGCGTTGGACTTGCGACGAAATTTCAACGTACAACTGACGATATATCAATTGCGTTGTATGTATGGTGAATGTTGGGGCACCCAGGGAAAACAAACTTCAAATTTTTCATAATTTTGAAGTAATTTTCAACAATACATCGATTTTATCCTAATCATCGTAATATTTTTCATCGAATATTGCCACCATATATAGTAGTATGTTATTCATTTTAAAAGGAGAGAGGAAACCTGCATGAATTTTTTTAACCAAATGTTTCAGACTTCATAGAAATGAGTCTATCTTTAGGGAATATGCAATGTGACGATTGAGATGAGAATAAGAGGATGAAGGTGCTTATAAATATTATCTAGACAAGAGGGAGGTGAGGTCGGCTCACTTTGTTGTACACAACTAGTGTTCATTGATATGACCTTTTTAGTAGGCTAATGACTGGCTTCCAAGCATCCCCAAGTCTTGTTTATCATCCATGTTGAGGGTGTTGTCTCTTTTCTCAATTTCTATAGCTTTTCTAATTCTTCTTTTCATGTAGTACTCTACTCTTACTAATAGTTCTATGTTCTCCATGTAGATATGGTGGGTAGTGTTGTGAGAGTATTCTACGAAAGCTGATTTATAAGAACGATCTCTAGATATGCTTGTTGCATGTTCTTTTAAGTGCACTTGTACAGATCGTTTGGTTCCACCAGTATAGACTTTGCCATAAGAGCATGGGATTTCATAAACACCTTTATGATGTCTAGGATCTAGAGAGTCCTTCATTGAGTCTACCAAGCTTGTTATCGTATTTGTGGGAGTTAAGACTGACTTGATGTTCCTCCTCATAATTTTGGCAGTTCGATTTGCGGTGCCTTTCATATATGTCAAAGTTATTTTTAGATGTCCATTTCTTTGTCGAAGTGTCTTCTATTAATGGACTTGTAGAATGCTTTTGTCCCTCCTTGTAACCATTCATACGAAATATCTTTTTGAGGTGTTCAAGTTCCCCATTCAAATGTTCTATATTTGAGATTCATGTGGCTCTTGTGGTGAGGGTGTGAATGGTGCCTACCTTTTGAGATGGGTGGTGATGCCTACATGAAGGTATATGTTTGTGTGTGTCTTCTTTTTGTAGACTCGACATCCCAACATGAATGTAATCTAGGCAAAACGCATTTTATATGAAATCGGATTTGTGTCAAATTCATGCAACATATATGTCTTAGGAAAGTCCACACACTAAGAAAAGCCAATGAGTCATCATTGCTTGCAAATTGTTTATGTAATGATCCTCTTGTGCACGATAGACTATTCATCTCATTTGAACTGGTGGTTTCTATTGTCTAATTCAAATGTACCAATGAACCATAAAAATGTCACGAGACATAAGAAAGACTCTAGATTTCTTCCTAATCCAATACTTCTTGGGAAATTCTCTTTATATATCACAACTACATTGTTCTTTTCACATATCTCATGTAGGTAGGTGAACAAGCCTTTAATTGGATCTTGTTAGAGCTTCATAGAAACCCCAATGATTGTTGAGATCATACTAGTTTGATGATGAATGTGTATCTCATAACAGCTTCCATCACATCTTCCTACCATACATCTTTTGGTGCTCAACCCATTAAAACTTCTTTTAAATTAATTATTCATAAAGCCTCTTCAAGAAGTCCTCTATTATTAATTATTTATATAAACCAAAAAAAACTCACTTCTCATATCTTTGGACAAGGTAACCACACAATCACTTTGATGTTCCCTTTCCTATGTTTCAAAGGTATGTTAGATATATAAACTAGTACAATGAGATTGTTTGTTGCCTTATGCAAATGTAAGGCAACTTCCAATCTCGAGTGATTTTGGTCCATTCCTCAGACAAATTTTCAAAATATGAACATAATATAAATACAAAGTATAAAATCTAATAACATAACCCCAATTCTTAGTACAAACGTCCTAAATCTAAGTGAAAGAGGCCCTCTTATAGATATAGGTTCCTCGTAGAGCTTTTAAATGTATTAATGGTAACAAACTTTAGAATCATTATTAGATATTTGCCCCTTTTCCGCTTCTCTATGACCATATTTGACTTTATCAACCTCTGGTTCATTACTCACCTGACCTGAAATCAATTTTCATTGAATTAAAAAAACCTACACATTTTTGTGTATATGACATGTCTTTGTAAGAAAAATCAACACGAAGTAATAAAATAAAGTTAATGATGCTTTCGAGACTTTAACCTTGAAAAGATGGCGTGTCAACAAATTATAGATTTGGTGGGAAAAACATGCCCTCCCATTTATAGATTTGGTGGGAAAAAAATGCCCTCCCATTTATAGATTTGATATCCATCGCTTGGGAACCATGTCCAAAATCCATGTGCACATAAACCTCCTAACCCATGGTAATGATATACCTCTATGTGCATCCTTATACATTCCATTACAATTTTGGAATTATAATTTCATACACAAATATGAAAAGCAATAAGCCTGGTTAGAGGCTTATGATGATATGGCATCAACGGGGAGGCGTGAAGAAGTTCTCTTGTCAAGGTTGAGTGTTCAATACTCAAATGCCTTCCCTTGGTGACATATGGAATTTCTATTCATAAGGAGGATCGACTTTGCTAAGAGTAAGCATCACTCAAACATTTTCATGCCTATTTACATTAACAATGCAAGAAATTTTACCGTGTGATGTAACATTTTATGTGAAAGGAAGAAAATTAGAAGCAAGTCCATGAAACTTGAATCATGATTAAAAATGTTGCTATCGGATAAATATCGGATAAATAGAACTAAGGGATTTTTATTATATTTTCATATATATATTTTATTGATTTTTTTTATTTTTTTTTTGTCTAAATTTAATAATATTTTGGTGAAAGTTATAATAATTTTTTTTTTTTGTCTAATTATAATTAGCACCTGGGGTATGTGGGTAAACTGCCTCGGGTTTGGTTCTGCCTAGCTTGCTGAAAGAACCCAGTTGGCCTGTCTGATAATACAGGCTGTTCCTTTGCTAGAACTAAAACTGCAACAGGGTTCAGTGCTCTTGCTAGCACTACATGACCCCTCTGGAGGTAGCCTCAGCGATGACCTTCATGGGATACTGGGACTAGCTTGAGTACTTCGAAAGGCTGCAACCGCCGTTCGCACCTGGGGTATGTGGGTAAACTGCCTCGGGTTTGGTTCTGCCCAGCTTGCTGAAAGAACCCGGTTGGCCTGTCTGATAATACAGGCTGTTCCTTGGCATGAACTAAAACTGCAACAGGGTTCAGTGCTCTTGCTAGAGCTACATGACCCCTCTGGAGGTAGCCTCAGCGATGACCTTCATGGGATACTGGGACTAGCTTGAGTACTTTGAAAGGCTGCAACCGCCGTTAGCACCTGAAGTATGTGGGTAAACTGCTTCTGACTGGGTAAAGTGCCCCGGCTTCCTCGACCGTTAGTGTATCATAAAGCAGAGGCATCTGGCAAGAGTGAAAGCTTGCTCCCTTACGGACCACCAGCGGGTTATTTCAGGTGGCTCGGTTTTCCCACCGATCTCGTAAGAGGCTAGGAGTGAGGAATTACATCCGCTTTCCCGGTTTTGGATAATTCCACGGGTTGCAACGGATGCCAAGCTCTCAGTTCGGAGTGATGCGGTGCCCTATGTGAAGGCGGTTGGGGGATTGTTTTCCACGATACCGCACTGGGCCCGTCTGACCGGATCACCGGGTTTTTCCGACTTCGGAAAAAAAAATAAAAAAAATATTTGATTGATAAGAACTTAGATTTGGTCTATTTTAAGAGGGTTTACATCATTTATTGGAATTTTGAAAAAAATGAGTACATCAAGATGAAACTTTATTTCATTGGAAGAAAAGAATCATGAAAAAGTTGAGTTTGTCCACTTCTTAGCTTATTCTACAGTTGAACTTGTGAAAATGTAATTTGACCACTGGGAATCATTTTAGAGCATATCATAACTCTCAAGAAGAATGATGGGGAATTTACACTATGATCTAGATATCATAAAAATGACAATGTATTCTTTTAACATATGAGATAAGAAAATGTGAATGTTGTGTATTCAACGGCAAGGGTTCAATGCTTCTAGACTATCTTTTTAAATGATTGAAGTTCTAACATTGAAACTCGACTTATAATACACGAAACTTGCGCTGACCATAACTTGGCTGAACAAAGTCAAAATCAAACATACGTGATATGCACATGATTCAATAGCTAAATTGTTGACTGAAATGTTTGCATCTCTTTTCTAATCCATCAGTATAGAGTTCAAGAATGAAAAAAATGGAGCCAAACAATGTTAAATTGTATGTTGGCAAACGAAGTTAGAAACATTGCTCCAATGGTTGAGAGTAAACATTCTTTTTTCCCCTCACCTTGATTTAAATCCCACTTTTTGACATATTTACTTTTTGTAAGTTGATTGTTGATGATATATTAATCTAGACTTGAATCCTAAAAAAAACTGATTTATCATAATATCATCTTTGAAATAGGAGTAGGTGTCCAATAAATTACATTACTAAAAAAATTAATAATATCAACTACCATAATCACATCACTAATGTAAGACGAATAAAGCTTAACCTCAAAATGATAAAGTTATAGGAAATCAACATATCGATATGAGCTTGACTTGTTGATATGAGCTTGACTTGTTGATAATGAAATTTAGCCATTCAAAACCCAAACTCAAATGAAAGTTTATATTAAGTAAGCAAGCATGATAAAGCATCTAAATGCTATAAAAAAACTGGATCAAGTTTGAAGTGCCCATTATAAAAGATGTATAACACAAGCAAATCGGTGATGTGACTAAATCTAACTGGGAAAAAAGAAGCACTATGCACTATTGTTGTTACTCATATAAATAGGAGTTAATGTACAAAGGGTAGCAATAAAGTTACATATGGTATGGCCAAATGAACAAAATGGTTTATATTAATATATAAAATTGTGATTTTTTTAGTTAAAAATAAAATAAAATTACACATTGTAAAATATCTTCTACTAAAACATTATTGTCATTATGGTATGTAAAATATCTTCACATTATTGCCATTATGTATGCCCCACTTAAATTGTATGGCATATGGATAGCCCAAGTAAAAAATGTTTGGGAAGCACTTAAAAAAACAAAAGCATATTTGTCATTAGTATGATGAGTATGTTTGAAGACGTGACATTACTTAAACTTACAATCGCATTACTTAATTTTGTAATGAGAAACAACTAAAGTGATTCAAATGTTCAAAGTCATATAAAAGTTTGGTTTGGGTAGATCTTAAAAGATTTGAGTTAAGTCATATAAAAGTTTGGTTTGTGTAGATCTTAAAAGATTTGAGTTAGTACATTGGTACATTGACAATAATCTGATAAAGATCATTTAGTACATTAATATATTGGCAATCATCTAATCAAAGGGTTTTTTTTAGCATTTGGATATATAGTTGAATTGTTAGATTGGTTAAATCTTTTAAGATTTGATTTAGTACATTAACAATAATTTAATAAAAGCTTTTCATTAGCATTGGATCCCAATGGGGAATGGACTAGTGGTAACTCACGAGATTTTGGAAAAAGGTTATGTTAAGATAAATGATTTAAAACTTTAGAATGCTCCACTTGATGATGCCATGGGTTGAATTCCTTTTTAACTTTTTCTTTTGAGAGAATGTAAATGAAGCTTTTTGACACTTGTTTTTAATTTATTGGGTAAGATAATTGAAGTGGGAATTTATTAACAATGTTGTTATTATAATGAATTTCATATTTGTCTGTTATGTAGAAGGATATTGAGATTATAACTTTTGTAATTGAAGTGGGAATTTGTTAGCAATGTTATTATTATAATAAATTTTATATTTGTTTGTTATGTAGAAGTATATTGAGATTATAATTTTGGTAATTGAAGTGGGAATTTGTTAGTAATGTTATTATTATAATAAATTTCATATTTGTTTGTTATGTAGAAGGATATTAAGATTATAATTTTTGTAATTTTAAATTTATTGGGATGAATATTATAATGAATTTCATATTTGTTTGTTATGTAGAAGGATATTGAGATTATAATTCTTGTAGTTTTAAATTCATTGGGATGAATAATCAAGGGGATAATTTATTTTTTATTTTTGTATCTTTTTATGTAAATAAATTTGATATTATTTTTAAATTTTATTTTATATTAATAATTATTTTATTCTTGTTATAAAAGTTGAAAATAATTAAAAGATAGTTTATCCTAAATTTGTTTTATAAGTTGATATTTTTTCAATATAAGTCTAAGTTATTAAGAACACATAGTTTCTCATTTTATTACTAACATTTTTCATTTTATTATTAATATTTAACATTTTTTGTTTTTGATATTACAATATTAATTAATATAAACATTTATGGCTCCACAATTAATTGATGTAACCATGATCAATGATATAGAAATATGTCCTGTCTTTAAACTGGAAAATACAAACCAAAACCAAAAGGCTTACAATCCTTTGAGCTACCATTCTTGAATGATGAAAAATGATCGTAATTTAGCACGGAAGTTACCTAGAATTATTCAAATCTTTCATATGAAAATAAAGAAATAAAGAAATTATCAAAAATAATGAATGGGAAATTGTAAACGAAGTATCATTAAAAGGAATTAAAGAACTCCATAAATTTAAAAACACTTCCAATACGGAGTTGACACTTCATAGAAAAATCACAATTTTTTTTTACAATTAGTTGTCATAAAACTTTTTAAAAAAAGTGAATTAAATTTAAAAAAATCAAAAATGATTTTTGATTGATCTTTAATCTTTTATTTTGAATTTTGTAAAAACAATTAATATATATATATATATTAAAAATACATTTTATACTTATAGTTTTTAAAAATTGCCTTTCTGTTAACAAACTCAATTTAAATGAAAATATAACTCATTACTTTAATATATATTATATAAAAAATCCACCGAAACCGTTTACAATCAAAATAATGCAAATATTTTTAGGTAAAAAAATTGAACGAAAACAATCTCAATATTACTTTGATAAAACCTGCAAGCCTGCAGGCTGCAAGACACCATTAACAAAGAAAACAAAATGAAATAGTACCATCCTACCATGTACTTCAATAGTAAAACCAATTTCAGATGCGCTCTTTTCACTTTTCGAATATATTTCAACCGTACTTTTGTCATATAATTGTGGTATCTCGATTCTCACGTATCTTTTGTTCTACGCAATATGTTGACCGTTTTACTTTCACCGATGTAAATACATTGCTGTACTTTAGCCAGACTTGATTTTCCTGGTTTTTCAAATAATAAAAAGTTTCTTTGATTTTCAGAACGGATTAGGTGTAATTTAAATGTTTTACGCGTGTGTGGTTTAACGGTACTGGGCGGTAGTTGGGGTTCACAGGTGCTGGGATCCATTCGGGAGATGTTTCTGGGTTACTCTTTATTTTGGGTATCAAGAACTTAAATGTTTAGATGATTTTTTTTCAAAATTTAATTGGAATTATGAAAGTATAGATATAGAATTATGATTGTTAAAATTGTATTGTGAGGTGTTTAAAGTTTTTTTTAGAATTATTTGAATTTAGTTTTGCAATCAAAAATATAATTTCAACAATAAAAATTTGCAATTTTTTTTTTTTTTGTTTGTAAAACTGTAAATATATATTTAAAGAAGAGGAACCAAAATTACAAGTCAGCTAGCCATTTTAGGCGGTTTGGGATGATGAGAGCACCACTCAAGACCTGCAAAAATGCTAGGAAGATTAATAGTAGAGCAAAAATTACCCGTCCATGGTGACCAAGTTCGATAGGAGTCTTTACAAAACAGCCCAGAAAACAAACCAGTACAAAGTAATAGACTATTAAACCAAAAAAACCAGATACGTTGACCGTCACAGTAAGAACTGGGAACTGCCATAGCCGTCCTAAGTGTTTGCTTCAGTATTCTGGGGGCTAGGCCTATCTTCGATAATTAGACAGCTACCAAAGAAGTTTTCTTCCCAGCCCTGTAACGGGAGTTTGGGCAGCAGAGGTTCTGTCTTGCGAGGAGTTGAAGCTTCGCCATCAGATTTCTGAATTCTTTTGTAGTGCAGAGAATTGATGGTGGTAGGAATAAGAAAGGAGGCTTCAAGGGGAGGCCCCCCCTGTAAGACAACCACAGCAGGAGAGCCCGACCCAGAGGGGGTGCCCATGACAGAGACAGAGACCTCCGCAGCAACACCATGCGACACGTGCAAAGTGGACCTTGAGGCGTTGGCTCTAGTTGCCATGACAACGCCCTCATTCTGTGTACTAGCTTCACCTCCAGGGCTCTCAATGCTAATACCAAGAGCGTCAAGACCAGAATCGCGGGGAGGAGTAACTTTGCCAATGAAGGAATACTTGCCACCAACCAAGCTCGAATTCAGGGTTGCAAGCCTTTCATCCAGCTGAATCAGGTGAGTCCTGGTGTCCATAATGGAGATTTTGCCCATGTTCCAATTTGCCAACATTTATTCAACAAGGGTGCCCAACATGTTCTTGATTAACTACTAATAATTTATTTGGTTACCTTGGCTGCCAGAGGCTAGAATGTCTGAGACCCGGTTTGCTTCCCAATCGTCAACCAACGTGCGAACAGAAGCTGAAACATTGTCGTCGTAGCCGCTGATGGCTTTCTTATCCTTGTCCGGCGAGATAACAGTCCGACCCACGCCATGACCAGCGCCTCGCCTGGAGGTACCTCGCGGACGAGTCATGGAGTAAACAACAAGCTCGTAGGTGACGAGAGTCGGAGCAGAGCCCTTAGGAGCCGAAACATGCAGCAGATAGCAAATGTAGGTGATGAAATGCCGAACCGTCATCTCAAGAAACTTGTGGAGTGAGCACCGAGGCTTCACACGCGAGAGCATAAAGAGACGAGAATGCAAGTTAATGAGACAGGACATTGACAACCGGACTGGCTTCAATGCCACCCACCGTGACCTCATCAGTACTTATGTTCGCGCTCGCTTGATTGCTAGCTTGCCAGCTTGCCTGAGGAATGACGCCTGCTGAACATTGCTGCCAGGTGGGTGAGCCACGATGCCAGGTGGAAGAGCAGTGCTGCCTTCCATGGCAGGCCCAATATTGACACTCACAATCGGAAAATAAAAATTTACAATTTCAACAAAAAAAATAAAAACCGAATTTGAATCCATTTTTACAATCAAAATTCAACAATGAAAATTTACAATTTAAAAAAATTAATTGCATAGCGGGCCAGAGTAGCGAACTCCCAAAGGATTACTTCTCGACAATGAATGACGTCATAGGCACAGTGGGTATCCACCGACACCATTCAGATGGTGGTGACCCATGATATTGATTTCTCTTCCCTTTTTTCCTATAGCCACTGAAATGTTCTCGAATTTGAGAATATAACTCAACAAATTACTTCCTCTAATCGTCATCCTGTCGTTTTTTGAAAAAAAAAATCAAAACAAACTACTAATTCAAATCGTCCTCGGCTTCGGCAATGCACAATTCAGCAAAGACAATCGACTACTGTCACCTGTCAGGACTGTAAAAAAGTCATCAATAGTAACTATAGAAGAATCATCTGGGCCCTTCACCAATGGAAAATTTGGTAAAACAATCGTCTACTGTCACCTGGCAGGACTAGAAAAAAAGTCATTAATTGTAACTCTAGAGAAGAAGTGTATGGGTTCTTATGGCAGAGAAGAACATGGAGATCATAATAGATTGCAAAGTAGATAGTGGGGAACAGACAAAGCCACATATATTCACACAATATCACAACAATAAGTAACTTAAAATCTCTGAAATGTCAGGGCAACAGGGAATTGTTCTATTCTCATGATGAAGCTTCCATTATGCATTCAAATTATGCCAGATGATTAAAATATGGGGGCTCAAGATAAGAACTGTTTTTGGAAGAATTCCATCAATTGTATGCCAGCAAGCTCAATATTGGTGGTTTGTACAGTTGATATTTGATTTATGTGCCAGCAAGCTCAATATTGGTGGTTTGTACAGTTGATATCTGATTTTATTATATATTTGGCTGTACATTTTGGGTTTCTCTTTTGCAGATTCCTTGAAGGTTGAACAATCTCCTTGGATGCATGCATATTGTTGATACTCTTGTATTTTTACTGTTTCATTGCAGTGGTGTTCAGATAGGCAGACATCAAAGTCAAATGCACCTTGCATACTTGGGCATCTGTAGCAATCTCCATTGGATACCCATTGTTGATAAGGTTGTTTGTGGTGCTTTTAATGGTCCTCGGAAGGGCAGCTATCGCTTTCCAATGCACCTTGAGGATTGCCAAATTTGATAATGAAATTAAAATTTTATTTGATTGAATCTGAGGGCCTCACCAATCTCCATAAAAAGTTACGTACTTCAGCATCTATCACCAAAAGTTTTGGTAGTCTGATAAATTTGTTATTTTACTATATCTTAAACTCTATTACAGCTGGATTAAACTCTATTACAGCTGGATTGAAATGGTATCCAGGACTGAATTTATGTCTTATACTCAGATTGGATCAACTTGTTTGTCATGCCTTTTCAACCTTCTTTTACACATTTTGGATTTAAAAAGTGAAGTTACTTTATAGTTGGATTGAAATTGATTTTTTTTTAATATTCAATTAGTTAGTTAAAACATAACCATAAAAGGTTGAGTTGTAATACTAAAGTTGTATTAACAAACATCTAAATTAGTTAGTTTTAGTTAGTTTAAACAACCAGTGGAAATTATATTAAATGCATAACCTCATTCACTTCATTTTAATCGTATAAACAATAATAAAGATTAAATTAGATTGAATAACAATGAATTTTAATATATAAATTTAAATCTAATATTGTAATATACATTGAATTGGTTTATAATAATCAATATGGTTAGGACAATGAACTTTTAACTTAATAGTAAAATGGAGTGCAATTTCTAAGTTAGTACCATTATGTTTTTATTGATCTGTGTGCTAATTTTTTTTTAATATTGCTCAGAGCCTAGTTAATTGAATTGTCATTTAAGGTACATTACCCCTGTTTTGCCTAAGTCTTTCTCCCACTTGGTATTTTCACTGACATCTTTACTTTGTATGAGGTGTGTGGTCATAGTTAAAAGTTATTAAATAGAGTCTAATATAAAGTGTGATCTTATCATCTCTTCTTAATTGCAAAGGTTTACCTAGTTGACTAATGAGAATGCATGTCTTAAAGTATCATGTTGGATGGGTGGTTTATTTAATTAGTTATGGTTTGAAATTATATTTTTTACCTTCAAATAATATAGGTTTCAATTTCACTTTATTTGAATGTTTTTTACCTTTTTATTTCAATTCCATGAAAATAATTTTGTCAACCGGTTAAATTGTAACTAGTTTTATTATATGAATTATTGTCATTCTTGAATATGATAAGGAGGGTTAAATTGTTACTAGTTTTATTATATGAATTATTGTCATTCTTGAATATGATAAGGAGCATTTAGCAATGAAGGGTAACATTTATCCATCAAATTGGTCTTAATCATTTTGGACAAGATCAGTTCACTTATCCTATGAAAAGTATATTATGAAAAGTATATTAGCCCAATTCAAAAATCTACTATAAATGTGCATTTTGCTATGTTGAGGAAACTGTTTGTCCTCTTTATCAATGCTTTTAGAGCATTTTTGGATAATTAACAAGTCAGCCCCTATCTCTTCAAACTCTTGACTTGGTGATCCGGATTTATGTGGCTACGAAACAAAAGATAGCATATATAGAATCATATACAGAGATATATTGCAAATAACACAGTGATACAGTAAACACATATTCTATTAAATAGCGGAAATAGAACAGAGTGTAAAATACAATAGCTAGAATGGTGGTAGCTATCTCTGAGAAGAGATGTGGCCGCTATGCTCATTCGTGCCAAGATGAATACAAAGAGAGGCCGAAAGGACCTATTTATCATAAGCATGAGGGAAAGAATCCCAAACATCCAAAAACCTAACCCTAGAAGATGAACCGTCATAAAGTTTGTGGCCCCAAGGTGGTTAGTTGAATAGTCAACTTCCCGGGGTGATAACTTTTGCATACGATCTCCGTTTGGGGAGCTCGGTAGCCCGTTGGAAAGGTCTATCCGAGATTTACAACTTTCAATTGGGCCTGTTGGCAACCATTTGTTCCCTCAAATCGCCAAAAAATGTCGTTTAGGGCCTCAAAATGGCTCCGGAAGTTCAGGACCCGAAAAACTGCTAAAAATAGTAATTTACCAAAATTGCCAGAAGACTGTTTTGAGCCAGTTGGAAGAGGTGGGCCGTCACCGATATCCACCTGGATCACTTGGTGAATGACCATTCTTGGTCATTCACACCTATAGGTTATACCTTGATGTCGAGTTTATTGGCTTATAGCATGTTCTTAAGAATGAGATCCTTTTAGGTTGTAGGAAGGTTGTGAATCAATGCAAGTTTGTTAATAAGCTTCTACATAATGTGAACTTAGTTCTTTAGGCTAAATTATATCTTAGCTTGTAACAATTAATATGCTCTCTATATTAACTATTTATAAAGATTATAATGTTGATAAATGTTTTAGTTCTAAATATTTGGATGACTTACTGAATCTCTTTCAATCAAATATATTATGTAATAACATTAATTAAATATATGATGCATTTTGTTCTTAAAGGCCTTTATACTACTAACCACCTTTAACCTACTTAAACACTCTTAAGTTCACACCATCACACCAACACATTTGCGGAGAGTATCCTCTTATTTGCCTTCACATTTAATTGGATTGTGGCTTAAGTTTTGGTATCACCTAAGTTTATTGTACGGATGTTACTTTGGCACTTTTCTTATAGACACCCACTTAGCTAAGAATTACATGAGATGATTAAATTTTGAGAACTGTTCATCCACTCACTTAAGTTTTGGTCCTCTTTTTGGGAAGACTCTTTGGTGAAATTCTTCCAACTTAACTTCGTTTTATTGTCAATGTAAAAATGGATCTTCGTCTTCGTTTTATTACAAGAAAAATATTGTAGGTGAATATCCAAGCAGGATGTAAAATTTTAAAATGTTCTCAAGTTAGTATCCAAGCAGGATGTAAAAATGAATATGATTCATCTCCAAATAAAAATTGTTGCAGGATGTAAAAGATAAGCTAGTATCCAAGCATAATGTAAACGATGATGAATATTTGCTTAACATATAGGCATAAAGTGTCTTTGTTTTATAGTTATGTTAGTGACTTTCACGTTTTGCTCATTCCATCTTGGGCCTCCAATAGAATTTGCACCTTAAACTCTAATGAATTTTGATATTTCACTACGCCATCAACTAAACCTGACAATTCGGGAGTATGAAGTTTGCTATTTTCAGACCTGGGGCTGGCTTGGTTATGGATTTATTTTGTGTTCAGTCTTCCTAAGCACTTCTTACCATCAATGAATTAAATATAATTTACTCTGATCCAGTTGACTCTGGAATTTATGCACTTTTCATACATCTTGAATAGTCACTTGATCATTCTTTCACCTGTAATTAATGACAACAAACTAAACTGTGAAGCCTTTCCTAGCTGATAATAACAGAAGCATAACAGAAATTGAGACAAAATGTTAACATAAATCACTAAACCTGAACGAAACGGTACATTTAAAATGTAAACGTAAGGATGGCCTACTAATAGTAATAAGCATAATAAGTAATAGTAATCACCAGTGATTCACCAGATGCTCAGATAACTAATTTAAAGCAGATATCAATATAACACTTCCAACATTACCAGCATAACCCAGATCATGACTATGACAAAAAAAACAACAGAGCTTATGTTCAAACTGCCATCAGATTCATAATTGACTTGTATGGTATATATAAACATTATTTCATACTTCTTAACAGACTCATTAATAGCTAACCAACCATAATAGCATTATCAACGTGAGTGGAACCACTAATATCATAAACAACAAGGGCAAATATTATGCCAACATCCCTTCACGGTTCAGAAGGAAAATCCACCTAATACTGAATTCAATAGCATTCTCAAAACCCAGTGTCTGAGTGACAAATATAATTGCATTCAATAGCATTCTCAGAACCCAGTGTATGAGTAACAAGTATAATTGCATTCAATGGCATTTTCCAAACCCAGTTTACGAGGAACAAGTATAATTACATACAGAGAATCCAAGCTAGGTGCTATGTTCATTACTTCCGTGTCAAAAGTTTGTAACTTGAATTTCTATTTTTTTATTTTTTAGTGCTTGTTAAGATGGATTTATACTCTGAAGATAAATTAAAGAGAAATCCTTTCCAGAATTTGCCAGGCTAACTCCTGGTACTCTTCATTTCTAAAGAATTACATCATTCAGCTTGATTGCTTGAAACATTCCCAATAATGCATCTTGAAAACCCAAGGATGTCTAAAGTTAATATGATAGACAGACATTTGAAACATTCCCAATAATGCATTTTGAAAACCCAAGGATGTCTAAAGTTAATATGATAGACAGACATTTGAAACATTCCCAATAATGCATCTTGAAAACCCAAGGATGTCTAAAGTTAATATGATAGACAGACATAATTCATAGTTAAGTACCATAGAAAACTGAAAGGAAATGTTTGCATACAGACGAATGAAGATGTATCATTAAGCTCCTATATTGATAGTTAATTATATCCTTCAAATTGCTTTGAAGATCAGATCTTCTCACCTTACAATAACAGGGCAATACAGTTAAACCCTATTGTTGATGGTTATTGACTAGATACCAATTTGATTAAATCCGTTTTTTCTAGCCAATCAAGAGCAATAAATTATTGAAAATGTTAATGAAGATATACGGTATGAAATGTAGACGATAATGTCTGAATCTGAGCAGTGGCAACAGAAGATGAAGATGCTGATGCCGATGATTTATTTGAATCATGTTATTTATTTACCAGCTGAATCCAAGCAGCAATGCTAGGAACACCTTGATTCACAGCGAAGACCATGTAGTAACTTGGAGGAGCAACAATTGAACTCGGAGGAGCAGTTGCAGTTATAGTATATGTTGATGCACCAAGACCAGCAGGAATAGCAGATGAAACCTCCAACTTAATCAATCTCTGACCCTGAGAAAATGAATGTGTTGAAAAAGGAGCACTTGCCATATTTACCTCGATAATTCCCACAACAGGAAGCTCAACAGAGACCTTAACGCTGAAGCTGGATCCATAGGAAACAACATCTGGAGATGTGATAATTCTAGGACGCAGATTAGCCCTATCCGGCCCGAGATACTCGGGCGAAAAGGCTTCAATTCTGAGCTCTGTAGGAAATTCTGCAGTATAATTATAATTATAATTAGGATTACTACCTGCAACCAGTATCCTACCATCTGGAAGCAAAACCGATGTGGAATGATACATTCGCGGTATAGTAGTAGGATTCAAAGTCATGAACCTCACGCCAGGAGCTGCAGAGGGCTGATACAGAACTGGATTCAGACATGGGCTGGATGCTAAACCGAAGCCCTGTGAACCAGCCTGTGCACCATTTAGAATCATAATATCGCCTGTGGGAAGCATGACCATGTCTCCCATAATCCTCACAAATGGCATGTCCTCAATAGCCCATGAAGGTGCATCATCTGTTGCCACCATTCTTCCACAACTGCCATTGGCCGAAAGAGGAACCCTTTCAAGGTAAGCACCATATCTTGCGCCTCCACATATAACAATCTCCCCCTTTGCATAATTATCCTCTGGTGTCAAGGCCAACATAGCAGATGACCCGGCAGAGGGGTAATTTCTAGGACCACCCTCCAATGCAGGGTATTGTTTTAGGATAGTGTTGGCCTTATAATCATAGAGAATTGACTCAGTGTTGGCAAAAATAAATAGATTGTCATTGGGTAGCAAATGAACATAAGGATACAGATTATCCAACTGGTCATCTCCAGATTGGGCTAGAAATGGCATGGCAACGGGGTCTAAGGAACTTGGGGGATAGTACTCAACACTGTGAGTATCCTTTCCTCCAACAATAATAACTCTCCCATCAGGAAGGATTTGGTTAGTTGAATACCAACGTCCTTGTTTCAGCTCCTCATCTTCCAGCTCAGTCCAGTCACAGAGCTCCTCAGGAGGACAAGGAGCAAATTTTCTGATCTTCTTGTTGCCATCCATGGCCCCTCCTGTCTGCAGCAAAGTTCCATCAGGGAGAATCTGGCCAGAAGAGCACCATGTGTCTGTAAATATATTCAACGGTCGAATCTCATTGGTGGCAGGGTTGAAGAGCACAGAATGTGCACTACAGTCGTGCTGCAGGGCTTGGTCATTAGGATTGTCTCTGCATTTCCCGTTTGGTAAACTGACCCTGCTCTCTCCAGTGTCTGTCCTGTCCAGCAACACCACTGTTCCATAATGGGTCACTGCAGTATGCATTGATGCAATCCCTCCATTCTCCACAAGCAATTCCCATGTTCCAGGGAGTTCAGCATCTGCAACTCTGAAAATTAATAGATTTAACAGTGCAGCTGCCTGGAAAAACACTGCAGCTGCTGCCATCTTATATCTATCTGGACAGCCTTGTCTGTCTATATATATTTTTCAGACTTCCTGAAAACAAGAGGAATTCAAGTGTACTAATTCTTAACACCCAGAATTTTTCTTGATCAGATCCGGCCCCCAGGTAAGAAGTATCTCTACAGGCTGCAACACATGTCATGCTTATATATCCAATTGTCTATTTTCGATGCGTTCATCTAAACAGTGATAAATTTAAGAAGAACAACATAATATAAACAAGAAGCCATATAAACACTTCACAATAATAAAATTGGCATGCAGTGCAATGGTTTGCCAGTGAAAGTAGTACTCACAGAATTTTGTGCGAGTCCCATACTGAGAATGTACTGTCTATGGCTGCAGACTGTTCTTGGAACATAGCGATGGGCATTTCAGGCAACTGTATTGCTCGCTGAGCAGTAATACCAGTAGGTATTACTTCCCAAGAACTAGAAGAATGGTAGAAAAAAATGATCTGCAAATACTAACAGAACGAACTGTTATATGCATTGTAAGAGGCGAAGCCATAAAGATGCTGGGGAACAGTATGTGGGCCCTGATATATGAACTAAAGTGGCCGAAAGCGAAGTACTTAAGTAAATCCATTCATAAGTGCATTCATAAGTGCGTCCAAGACTTGCAGTGTGCCACGTTCGTTTCTATAATTCATGATTTGTTCATAATTATTGGTGCCTTCCAGTTCCAGGCTACCAGTGGGATCGTTTTTGTAAAATGACTTTAGCAAAGGTATAAAAGTAAAAAGAGAATGGAGAAGAGTCGAGGTAACACTTCTCCAAAGTGGATAAATTCCGTTTCCTTGTCACTGGGAAGATTGAACTCACGTTTCTTTTCTCATGTCTATTCAAGGAAAAATTACAGGAAAAATTAGAGGGAAAGAAGCAATTGCATTTACCTTCAATTCAAATCAGATGTTTTCCTAGTTCATTCGAATATGTATAAAATATATTTTAAATTTTTTATAATAATAATTTTATAATACAAAACGAAATTATAAAAACCATAAAACATACATAAGAGTTTGGCATAATTTTTAGTATTTTGTGTTTCTTATCAAGAATAGTGAGAGTAATGCCCATTAGCATCTAAATTTGATTTTTAGTTGATTTTGAATACTAAGGTGTAAGGTTGAATTTCTTTTTAAGATAAACCAAGTTTTGTATTTTTAATTAGTTTAATAATTTTTATTAAAAATTGTGTTATAGTCATGAGTTATATAGTTGAATTTTGTCTCACTTCAAAAAAATATATAGTATATAGGTTTTATACATCTTTCATATAAACTAAAAATATCAATTTGAAGTATGGAAGCTATCAATTTGAAGTATGGAAGCTTGATGGACTCATTGTCACATACCAATGTCAATAGGGAAGCATGGTTGGAGAAGTATTACTAATATAGTATTCATAAAATTATCATTGTTTAACATTGAACCATTGCAATAAGTCAAAAATGATTCTCAATTGTCATTTGGTAATCATGATTTATCCATCAAGTGGAATAAATGCAATTGAGAGTAGTGATATGCTCCAAATGTGAAGTTTACCATTAGATCTTATAACCAATATAAAATAACATTTGTTTGAACTTTGTAATATATTTTTAATAAAGAGTTGCTTCGGCATTGTGGATGCTAAGATATTGTCATATACTGGAACTTTTCTATTATGAGCTTTATTGGTCCAAAATGAATATGTGGTTACTATATATTAACTTTATTGATAGTCTACAATGACAAAACAAAATTTGGGACCTAGAAGAGTTGGTTTGAATACCTTGAAAACTGAACTAACAACCAAAATTGAAAATCCTTCTATTCGTGGTTACATAAATGGAATTTTAAGGTCTCAAGCCTCATAAACAATTTCTTTGTAGGTCCTCACTGCATTCTATGGATCTAATGAGTCCCAATAGTCATTCATTTTTTTCAAATAGAGTATGTATGAGAAAGTTACACCCTTGGCAAGACAATGGTCCAATTATTCCCCACAAGTCTATGTGGAAGCCACAACAATGCTACATGATTCAACCATGTGGACTTAGTAATGCATGGGATCCATTAAATACTTCTAGAAGTATTAGAGAATAAAAATCCCTAACCCCAATGACCAAGGTAGTGTGTTAAAATGCTAGCCAAAAGGAGGAAACATGGTTCAACTCCTCTTGTAGCAATTTGATGTTCTATAGTGAATTAGATGGTAGAGTAGAGGAGAAAAAACATTATGTACAACATTGTAGCAAACCATAGCGTCTCATAACTCCTCAATGAAATTTATGATCTTTGTATTTTCCTTGGACTCTCATTTGATTAAGAAGAAAAGAACTATCTTTCATATTCTTGTTGGGGTTTCCTACATTTAGTTTCCTAGGGAAAATATTGTGCTTATAGTGTTTTATTGTATTTCTTTATTATTGTAATAATTATTATTTCTTAGTAGTTAAAGATTGTATGGGATGTTTAATTTGGTGCTTAGTGCCAAAATCAAAGTATAGCTTATAAATTTATAATTTGGTATGCTCAAAATTATTCACACATGAAGAAAAAATTGAATAACTATCTCCAACTCAATTGCTTAAAAATGGAATATACATCACCTCAATTGCTTAAAAGAAGAATAAACAACTCCAAGCCAACTACAATATAATTTGTTACATAATAGAAAACACGTTTGAACTAATTTTGCAAAAAGAAAACAACATGAACTCATCTCATCCCTTGGTTCATTATGATTTAGGAGAGACTTAATCTTGGACACCAAAGTTCTCGTAAACCCTAATGAACCAAATCACAAGATGTGTTCATGTTGTTTTATTAGAATTCTCTCATTTTCTTCCTCCACCCTTTAGTTCACCAATCAAAGATGATATTGCTTCTAAGATCATAATCAATATCCAAAAAATTATAATTGTGATTTTTTTTTTCAAATTTATAATATTCCTAAGTTATTTCCATGTAAAAACCCAACAAAATTTTACTACTCAAATTAAGAAGAAAGATCGATAGAAATTTCTCAATAGTAATACTCTAATACACACAAGCTTAATATACTAAATGATAAATAATAGTCTTATATAAGTTATATATACTTTTCCACATTAGTTTGATCAATAAAGCATGTTTTGAGTGTTTGCCAAGAATATATTATAGTTTGAGTCAAATTGACATGATTAATGAGTTGGTAATGATATTATTTTTAGGAAAATTAATTATGTAATTTGTTTGTTTTAAAAGTGAATAATGTCATAACATTATTCTAGACACTCATCATAGTAAGAAAAAATAAAACATACACACTTACCATAAAAATTTAAAAATTATATATATTAATTCAATTATAATAAGACATATACTTAAAGTGGAAAGTGGAAAGTTATGTACATCAATTCAGTCCATGTGCTTACATTGAAAAGTTGTGTACAACAATATAACTACAATAAGACATTTGTGCTTACAATGAAAAATTATGTACATCAATTTAACTATATAGAGAGTTATGAGTTGTAATGCATTTGAAAGATACTCTTGATTGTGTGGGGCATAGAATTTAGAAGTTATTTACTAAAATATTGCATTCAATATAAGTTTATTTATTTTTCTGTGATAATTGAAATCTTTCTACTATTTTGTGTGTGGGTATGACTTGTGTAACTATACATTTACTATTATGATAAATTTTTAATTAACATTAAAATCATATTTATTAGATAGTATGATATGATTGTACTCTAAAAAATTAATAAATTGTTTTATTATTGAGAAAATAAACATGTTTTGAGATAAAATATGATTTTATGACAATTCAATTATTAATTTCTAAATATTTTATCATTAAAATTTAATATTTTATGAATATATTTAAAATATATTATTTTCATTTTCATATTATTAAAAATACTTATTAATATGAAATGAAATCTCATTTTAAATATAATCAAGATTACATTAATGTATTATAATAATAATTTATAATATTATATAAATATAAACCTAACTTAAAAAAAATATTTAAAATATAATATTAATATTATTGAAATATTTGCGAATGTTATCACATCAATTTAAAAAAAATGAAAAAACAACTTTCACATTTAACTTTTAATAAGTATTATACCTCATAAATCACCATTTCACATTTGATATCAATATGAGATTATGTTATACACCACACAACAAGCACATGGCTTAAATAGTTAATAAGTTGGACATTTAAAAAAAGGCAAAAGGCAAGGGTCTTGAATTGAGTAATGGCATATACCAGGAACCCACATCAAATCAAATAAAGTGGGAGTCAAAGACCATACTTGTTTATGAGTGACAAGGTAGGCTCCATTAGTAACGTACTTCACATGGACAAGTCCACATTGGAAGAAGGAAATACGTTCACTAACATGGAGATTTTTCATTGCCTGTTTTCACTGGTTATCTTTATCTCCACAAGTAGAGGAATTGACTGTTTTTTATATATGGGGAAAAATAATATTTGATTGGTTTACATACCCTTCAATCTTATTATTTTCTTGGTAAATAAAACAAAATCCATATCAAGAAGAATATACATGCAAAAAATGTCGATGTTTGGACTTTTAATTTTGTCTTAATTTTCTCTGTGGTCCTAGATAGAATTGTACTGAAGATGAAACTTGAAAAATATATATTTGATAAATGGATAAATTAACATAAAATTGACCATCATCCCAAACTTTATATTGTTATTATAATTGTATGGTCTGTATTATTAACATGCTTACTAAACCCAATAACCAGTTAATAAAAATAATTCACTATCACTAATATCTAGTAAATCCTCACAAAGGATCAAATGGTTAAGACTCCACTTTCCATTTCATCCCCATTTATGCTCATTCTCCCTTGTAGACACATATCTTAAGTGGTTTATTGCTCTTCATGAGATAGAAAATCTAGGTTGAAAAGGATCATTAGTGCTTCTCGCTTGCTCTCTTTGAGAATTTGTAGTGAGCCTTTTACCTCAACACCTAGTTTTTCCTCGATAATCTTTTTCTTTAACTCCAAACGAATTTGTAGGGGTGATCTCGATGATATTATTAATCCATCTAATCTCTTGGATCATGTTATCACACAACTTGTAGTTGTCCCTAAAGGTATCCCATCCGATATGGTAGAGGATATGGACAACTAAAGAGGTGACCCAAGAGATGCCAAGGTTCCCAATGCAAGCTGGGTGTCACGATAACCGAGGAACTCTTCACTTTAGATCAAGACAAATCAAGATCAAGGAGGAGACCCTAGCCAATCAATGAAGACTAGATAACCCAAAGGTTCCTAGGGATATGTGTAAATTGAGTTACGAAAACCAATGAGTGAATTAGATTAGGCGGGCCCAAGAGTTTAGGTGTGGTTGAAGAGGCTTAAGAGGTGACAAGTGTTTCAACCAATGAATGACTAGGGCCACTTATGAAGCTCAAATGGATAGATCTAGTACCATGAAAATACACAAGTGGGGCCCACTCCTTAAAAAGTGGAAAATGGTCCAAATGGGGACCACAAGGTCAAGTTAGGGGTGAAATGGCATTAAGGGGTATGCAATGATGTAGATCTATGGATCTAAGATGAGAGAGGCAACAACCACATATGAGATATAGCAAAAGAACACTAGCTCAAGGAATGTGATTTACCCAAGGGATACTAGTGCCTTAGATTGAGGGGGAAAATTGACTCCAAATTTCACCAAAATGTAGATCGAGGTAGTTAAGGCAATTATCAAGGTGAGTTTGAAATGGAATGCCCCAATATGAGCTAGATCTCCATAGATCTAAGATTTAAAATGCATCACCAAGTGACTCAAGTGGGGCTCAACCCTCAAAATGAGGAATGGGGCCCACAAGGTGAAAATCAACAAGGTGAAGCACTAGGGGTAGGTTATCAAGGTGGATCTATCCGAATCATGTGGGTTCTCACCTACCCATGTCAAGGAACTAGCCCAACTAGCCTCCTTCAAGGAATGCGATTTGCCTCAAGGAGGGCTAGGTGCCGTGGGAAGTGGTACAAATGGAGGCCAATCACTACCAAACTATAGATCCGAATTGCCGTGGATGCTAAAGAGGTGGGATTTGAATATTATCCCCAAAGGAAAGCTAGATCCAAGTAGATCTAAAAAAAAAGTAAAATGAGGGTTTTGATTTGAATGGTTGGTGTGACCAATAGGATGGAGAACGAGTGGAATAGATACATACCTTGTAGATCTTACCTCATAAGCTTTCGGCCTCTTAGCATATGGATGATTCTTTCCCTTAGTTACAATTCCAAGCTTGATCCAAGTGTCTTCAACCCAAATCGTCCAAGCCCTAGGAGGAGAGATGTCCCATGCAACCTGTAAATCAAACTACAAAATGTTAGATTTGATCCACAAATCAATGAGATATAAGCATGTCATGTCAAAGAAGCAATCAATGGACAAAGCACAATTGAAAAACTCCCTCAAGATGAAGACGTCTTTCCCATGGGGGATGTGAGCAACCCCTACAATCTTCCCATCAAGCAATTTACACAACTAGCTTCAATCAATTCGGCCTCCTTCAGTAGATGTCAATTTCACCTGTAACGCAAAGAATGTCTAAAAGCAAGAGATGCAAAATCATATACAAGAGTAACCCAATCAAAGCCAAGAAGTAGATCTCCAAAATAATATTTTCACAAAGTTTTCCAGAGCCCAAAGGTGCTTTTACAATAGGGGGGTCTACTCCTTTTATAGGATAATAAAGACCAAAACCCTAAACCACAAAACCAATTTTTGAAATGAGTGGTTGAGATCAAAAGATACAACATAATAATCAATCGCTAAGATGTTCCTAACAACATATCACATGGATCACTCAAAAGGAGGGTGACGTCATGCCTCAAAAGTCTCTAAGGAGGGTAACGTCATGCCTCAAAGGGGGCTAAGTAACATGGGCCCACCATATATGACATGGAAAAAAATCAAAAGACACATGGTGGGGCTAGGAGGTATCAATCCTTCACTAGCTCGTCCCCATGGCACAATAATATAAAATAATAGGACTATGACATGTCCAAATAACACAAATGATCAGAATCCTGTCTCCAAAACTGAGAGAGACATGCAGTAAAAGGCCTCCTATGGCCACTGTGGACCCCACTAACTGATGCCAACTAATATGGAAGAAGGGGAGTTCACCCTGGAATACCTCTTAGCAGACTAAGTGCCAAAACCTTGCCTCAATTGCCCAAATCGAATTGCTTAGTGACCCTTTTATTCCATTTTTTAACCATCATGAAAACCCTGAAAGTGCCCCAAACTGCCACCCAGGGTGAGTGCACCAGGCTGTCTGGAAAGGGTGTATAAGGGTAAAACCGAGTGGCTAGACCACTCCCTTCCTACACAGTTCCCTAGGAAACGACTGGCCTCCAATGCCTCTGCTCGGCAGGTTAGATCAGCATGACTAAACTGGTCAACAGGTGGATAACTACAACTATCATCGTTAGAAGTGCCCGGAACTGAAAGATAAGTGTCGCAATGGATCCAGAAGACCCAAACACACTAGAGATGAGTGCTCATACACCTCATGATAACCTGTGGGGCCATCAACATGGCCCACCATACCCAAACATTGTAAAATATGATGATCTGGAAATAATAATAAAACTGATCAACTGCATCAATCATCATCTGAAGCATGTGTCCAACACATGGAACCATCAATAAGTGTATGTGGGACCATAAATCATCATCAATAAGCATAAGTGGTCCATCTCAATACAGATCCCAAGAATGACCATGGTCAAACTATGTTTGACTAGGTCAAAATACAACCAAAGACAAGATTATAACAATAGACTACGACATGTTCCTTTAATCACACTCATAGGTTAACTTAAAGTATAAACATCATTCTGTGGCAGTTAATACCTATATATTTTTCAATGTTATTATAATTTACTTGCACAAAAAGCTTAACGAGCATACTCACCCATTGGACATGGTCTAACTGCTAGCTAAGGATGAAGGCTAAGGACAAGGTTAGGCAAAGGGGATGACTTGACCAAACTCAACTAAGTGACACTTTGGACAGAGAAAGGGGAAGCTACACTCTGTGTTGGACGAAATAACAAAGGGAAGGGATGTGCCTCACAAATGGATAAGTTGTTTAGAGAGTGTTTATTCAACTTAGGCATCATGTCTACATCAAGTTGATCTAGGTTCAATAGGATCATTCATTTCATTTCCATGGCCTTTTGGCCTATATGACCCCTCTAGGATTTCACATGCACTAAAAAGCAAAACTAATCGCAGCTTGCATCCGGGGCATATTTACATTTACAAGGTCAACAATAATAGATATAACTTTTGATTAACCATTGCTTTTTGGACCTTTTCTATACCTTTTGTTGGGTATTTTAGCAGTTCATTGCTATAGCCTTTATTCACATGTGTTGATAAACACATTCTAGAATTTTAAGTTCACAGGATTTGTAATAATTTCCAATATAAGTAGTACATGTGCTTTCAGTTTTAGCCAACAACAACTCAAGCGACTAGGGGGACTTCTGCACAGTGCCAAACATCGGGACAACCGACTAGAATGATTTAGGATTACAATCCAACTCACCAAAGGCAAGTTCTGTCACTAACTCAGAGCCGAGACACAAAACAAACATTGATACGGTCCAACACAGAGGTAGAAATGGGGAAGTCCTCCATATCAAAAAGTCAAGAAGGAAAGTCAAGGGTGAAAGCCAAATCGGGAAGGTCATGGATGGATGGAGTCAAATGAATGTGGTGCCTAAGCTAGCAGACAAAGATGTCAAGAAAGAACATATCTTGTCATGTCCCAAATTTGGAATTGGGTCACAATGGCCTAATCACATTAGCCATATTCATTAGAGTTTGTAAAATTGATGTTAAGGGTCAAATAATTGCCGAGGAGGAAAATTACTAGTTTCCTAGGATTGGGGTGGAAGCTTTGGGATTTGGAATAAGGGGGATAATAAATGATGTTTAGACATTAGAAGGGTTCAAGTATTTAATAAATAGAGTGAATAAAGAAATTCAAGAGAAATCCTAGGTGACAAATGGTTTTGGAGACATATGGAGGATGTGGGACCCACACTAGCTTGATTTTTCATAATACATGGTATCTCTCTTTTGCAAATTCGAATTAATGGGAATGTGAACACTCTTGGGTGAGTTGGTAAGTCATAACACATGTCATTGAGAATCTTAGGTCGAATTGGGAAGGATTGGTAACCTCCATGGAAGATAAAGAGTCAAAGTGGAAGTTTGTGGACACTTGGGCTAGATTCCCTAGCCCCTATGACACCAATGATGGAGCATCTATGACAACTATGACAAATTGCAGACCTGACCTCTGAAATCTAACCACTATGACATGTCATCCCCAAAAATAGGCTCAAGGAAGGCGAATTTGGGAGTTGGAGAAGCCAAAGAGACTCAAAATCGAATTTGGGAGAAGATGGAAGGTTGGAACTAGGAGACAAGTGGCAAATGTGGAATATTTCCTAAATGGAAATCTATTGAATCTATTGAGAGGATTTCAACCCTTAGAAGGCTAATGTTGGTTATAAAATGTATAAATGAAGTATGATAATGGCTTTTGATCATTTGTAGAATTTGCAATTGCATTTGTGTAGAGGGAGAGCTAGTGGATGACTAGTTTCTTGCCTTAGCCAATTTCGAGGGTGAAAGATTCCCATCCAAGTTGGTAATTGGAAAGGCCATTCAGACCTTTCATTTGGAGCTTTAATGTAGTCTTTATTTGCAGGTGTAAGCTACAGGGCAGCTCATGGTTTCTTCTATTGCAGCACATTCTCTCAACCATTTCCAGTTTTGATGGCATATTCTTGATCCTTGAGGGAGGGCGTTTTTGGTGAGCTATTGTACTCTTTGGGGGAGCTTCTCATGCCCCATTTATTTTTTAATATGAATTAAATATTCTGTTCTTCATCTCCAAAAAATTTCAGGTCGAAATTCCAAGTAGAAATGTATAAATCTCATTTTTAATGGAAGAACAATGCCATTTCCCCACTACCTTGTTGTGAGCCAATGTATTGATGATGATTTCGAATGAATGGATGATTATCTGATGAATTTGTGATTAATGGACTGCCATGGATGTATGTTACAAGTTTCATGTACTGTACTTGAGCATTTGAAGTATTTTTACTGAGTTTAATTGCATTGGGAGAAGAAATAGTGCCATTTCCCCAAGGGTCGAATTGGTGATTTTTGCAGTTGAATGGGAGAGGGTTGGAACAGATATAATAATAAATTAATGGTGCACATGAGACTTTAATAACATCCTTAATACATTACCTACCTCTGTTCAGAAATTTGAGTGGGTTTGGAGGCATTTGGGAAGCCATTTTCAGTACTAACCCCAGGGGGATTTGAACCCCAAATTACTAGTAAAATTGCATACTTGGTCCAGAATCTTAAGAGAGTTTGTAGAGGTATTTTGGTGGCCATATATCATCCCTGAACATCATATTCAAGTCCTAATATCATTCATACACCTTCCTTGAATATTTGAAGGCATTTGGAGTCAATTCGAGACCTAGAGACTAATACTAGTCAAAGGGAAATTACTAGTAAAGTTCCCTACATTGGCCAGAACTGAAAGAGGATTTGCAGAAGTATTTAAAGGTCCAAAATCATCCCTGAAATACATATTTATGTTATAACATCATCCATATACCTTCTCAGAAGATTTGGGAGCAATTGGAGCAATTTGGGGACCTAGAGCTCAAAACTAGTCAAAGGTCAAACTAGGGAAAAAAGTGAAAAATTGTCATTTTAATAAAATTCCTAACAAGGGACATTACAGTGGTATCAGAGCATGGTCCTTGCACCTGTGTATTAGGTACATACATTCAAGAATAATTGGCATCCATGTCTTACTATTATGATGAATCCTATGAGTACAATTCTTATGAGGAATATGCAGATGCTTATGAGCAATATGAAGCAGAATGTGAATGGTACGAGGAAGAGGCGCCATCATGCAACACTTCTTACAATTTTAGGAGAAATGAAGATTATTCTTATGACTTTAGATCTGATGAATATGAGTGTGTCACACCAACCAAGGATAATTCTCTGAGCGAGTTCCAAAGATGGAGAGAAAAATATAAAACCTTGCCCCAACAATATCAAAAATATCAAGAATATCTTGCTTCGAGCAAAAATACACAAAATGCCATGTCTTTTGAGTACTATGCTGAACATGTTTTTGAAAATAGACCCAAAAATAAAGATGTGGAGTTAGTGAAGAAAGGTTTATGCCCTTCTTGTGAAAACCCTTGGAGCGAGTATCATATATGTGTGCATGAAATGATGTCCTCCTTGAGGAGAGCTTTTGAGATTTATTCAATAAGAGATTCCAAATATATTGATCCTAAGGAAACAAGGGGCAAAATGCATCAGCTTGCTTTAAGGAGCAAAAGGAAGAGACATCACAAGAGCATGAAGAAGATTCTATTGAAAATATGGAAGATCATTTCGAGACACCTTCTAGCTTAGACATGAACCAAAGAGCATCTACTGATGGATGCTTAAACTATGAAGGAGTACCTACTGATGGGTGCTCACACCTCTATGTTGGTGACATAGAGATCACTTTTGAAAGTGTTTCTACAAGTACAAGTTTCATTAAGCATGATAATGAAGACCTTGTAGCAGTTGAAGAAGAACCAAGATCAACTTCCCCATCACCACTTGAGCTTCATGAAGTTGGTCCAAGAAAAAATGAAGAAGATGAGGAGGTTCATTTGCAAGAGCCTCATTTTCTTGAAGGGTCCTTAAAGATGAATGAAAAGAAGATCCAAGAGTCCCTCAGCATTCTCCATGGAACTCAAGCACTGGTGTCAAATTCTTGTTGGAGAGCTACTTCATTGGAGGAAACATCCTTCCTTGAAGACATGGAGAAGATTCAAAGAGCAATGTGCCACATCAAAGGTAATTTCATGTCTTTGATTTTTGATAGAAACCATTTGTTTGAGCTTAATGAATTGTTACATGATGCATACTTGAAGAATAATGAGGATAATCATAAGCTCACAATTCAAAATGAGCAACTTCTTGAAAAGTTGCAAGGTACTTGTTTTTCCTCCTATGTTTCAGATTGTCAAATGGTAGATTGTTTGGAGGATTCTCATGACATGGTGGATCATGAGAAATGTGAAAATTTGAATGTTCTTGATGTGTTTGAATATGAACTTGAAGAGATCCAAACACTTGATGTGGTGGAAGAGGAATTTGAATTGTCTCTTGATGAAGGTTATGCAATTTTTAAACAAGAGCATGATTCCTCTACATTGGAACCAAACTATGACAAAGAGTTCACACTTTTGAAGGCGTTGCATGATACTACCCATATGGATCCTTCCCATGATGAAACTTCAGTACTTTTTGATCATTTAGGTGATTTGGTTCATTCTCCTACATCCTACAATTCCATGTTTTGCAACATTAGTCTCAATGAAGTATGGGTGAAAGGGTTCTTTTTGATGGTGCCACATGAGGAGTATGGAACTCCTAGATTTACATTTTATGATGATATGGTTGGAGCACATTCTTATTCACATTTGCAGCAGCATCCTTTGTTACTTTATGATGATGTACATCTACATGGATGCACCTATGATATGCATTTGAGTCACTTGAAGACTCATGGTTTTTCTTGCTCAACACTTGATTCATTTGATGTTGGAGGAACTTCATCCAGCACTTGGGTGAATAGATTTATGATGGGAGAACATTTTTGTTGGAAGCCACATACTTTGTTACATCTTTATGATTCTCACATTCATGGATGTATGGGTGAGACTTCTTTGAGTCATTTGAAGTCTCCTTGTTTTTTCTGCTCATTATTTGGTTCAGATTTTAGTGGAGATTCTTCATTCACTTCTTGGATGAAAGAATACATGGTTGAATATTTTGATGCATATCACATCCTTTTGGAGCAGCATTATAGGACATGGGATCCTCACCTATGTCATTGGAGCAGATTTGATTGGTCACTTGAAGCTTGTATGCACTTGGAAAATCGTGGTCTACTTGCTTGGAGGTACAAGCACTTTCATGATTCTTTGATGAAGCACCTCCTTGATGTACATTTTCATTATGTAGTTATGTACTTTGATGATATATATTTTGTACTCATGATGTTTGGAAGAATGCATACAAGAAAATGGGATCCAGGAATCATCTTATCTGATGGTATGGGTTGGAGAGCACTCTTCATTGTTGGGGTGCAATACAAGCAATGGGACCCTGGAATAATTTTTATCTCATTGGTTTCAATTTTTTGGGGGAAACAAGAAGTATGGGAGATGGATTTCCCACTTAATAAAATTATTTTTATCAGAGTAGTGCAGCAGCAAGCATGGTGGTTCCTCTCTAAAATCTTCATGGAAACTCAAAGACTCAAGGTTTGGCAATTCAATGGCAACTTCAAAGAATTATATAGAAAGCAGGTTCTTCAACACCCATGTTTGAAATTGCTCGAGGACAAACAATATTGGGAAGGGAGGATTTGTCATGTCCCAAATTTGGAATTGGGTCACAATGGCCTAATCACATTAGCCATATTCATTAGAGTTTGTAAAATTGATGTTAAGGGTCAAATAATTGCCGAGGAGGAAAATTACTAGTTTCCTAGGATTAGGGTGGAAGCTTTGGGATTTGGAATAAGGGGGATAATAAATGATGTTTAGACATTAGAAGGGTTCAAGTATTTAATAAATAGAGTGAATAAAGAAATTCAAGAGAAATACTAGGTGACAAATGGTTTTGGAGACATATGGAGGATGTGGGACCCACACTAGCTTGATTTTTCATAATACATGGTATCTCTCTTTTGCAAATTCGAATTAATGGGAATGTGAACACTCTTGGGTGAGTTGGTAAGTCATAACACATGTCATTGAGAATCTTAGGTCGAATTGGGAAGGATTGGTAACCTCCATGGAAGATAAAGAGTCAAAGTGGAAGTTTGTGGACACTTGGGCTAGATTCCCTAGCCCCTATGACACCAATGATGGAGCATCTATGACAACTATGACAAATTGCAGACCTGACCTCTGACATCTAACCACTATGACATGTCAGCCCCAAAAATAGGCTCAAGGAAGGCGAATTTGGGAGTTGGAGAAGCCAAAGAGACTCAAAATCGAATTTGGGAGAAGATGGAAGGTTGGAACTAGGAGACAAGTGGCAAATGTGGAATATTTCCTAAATGGAAATCTATTGAATCTATTGAGAGGATTTCAACCCTTAGAAGGCTAATGTTGGTTATAAAATGTATAAATGAAGTATGATAATGGCTTTTGATCATTTGTAGAATTTGCAATTGCATTTGTGTAGAGGGAGAGCTAGTGGATGACTAGTTTCTTGCCTTAGCCAATTTCGAGGGTGAAAGATTCCCATCCAAGTTGGTAATTGGAAAGGCCATTCAGACCTTTCATTTGGAGATTTAATGGAGTCTTTATTTGCAGGTGTAAGCTACAGGGCAGCTCATGGTTTCTTCTATTGCAGCACATTCTCTCAACCATTTCCAGTTTTGATGGCATATTCTTGATCCTTGAAGGAGGGCGTTTTTGGTGAGCTATTGTACTCTTTAGGGGAGCTTCTAATGCCCCATTTATTTTGTAATATGAATTAAATATTATTTTCTTCATCTCCAAAAAATTTCAGGTCGAAATTCCAAGTAGAAATGTATAAATCTCATTTTTAATGGAAGAACAATGCCATTTCCCCACTACCTTGTTGTGAGCCAATGTATTGATGATGATTTCGAATGAATGGATGATTATCTGATGAATTTGTGATTAATGGACTGCCATGGATGTATGTTACAAGTTTCATGTACTTTACTTGAGCATTTGAAGTATTTTTACTGAGTTTAATTGCATTGGGAGAAGAAATAGTGCCATTTCCCCAAGGGTCGAATTGGTGATTTTTGCAGTTGAATGGGAGAGGGTTGGAACAGATATAATAATAAATTAATGGTGCACATGAGACTTTAATAACATACTTAATACATTCCCTACCTCTGTTCAGAAATTTGAGTGGGTTTGGAGGCATTTGGGAAGCCATTTTCAGTACTAACCCCAAGGGGATTTGAACCCCAAATTACTAGTAAAATTGCATACTTGGTCCAGAATCTTAAGAGAGTTTGTAGAGGTATTTTGGTGGCCATATATCATCCCTGAACATCATATTCAATTCCTAATATCATTCATACACCTTCCTTGAATATTTGAAGGCATTTGGAGTCAATTCGAGACCTAGAGACTAATACTAGTCAAAGGGAAATTACTAGTAAAGTTCCCTACATTGGCCAGAACTGAAAGAGGATTTGCAGAAGTATTTAAAGGTCCAAAATCATCCCTGAAATACATATTTATGTTCTAACATCATCCATATACCTTCTCAGAAGATTTGGGAGCAATTGGAGCAATTTGGGGACCTAGAGCTCAAAACTAGTCAAAGGTCAAACTAGGGAAAAAAGTGAAAAATTGTCATTTTAATAAAATTCCTAACAAGGGACATTACATATCTATGCTCACAGGAGGGTAATGAAACTGATGAGTATTGTCAGAAAACCTTATTGTGCAATTAATACATCCATTTTATATTTATAACATCATCCAAGATATTTCATTTTATTTCAAATAGTACTGCCACATCATGAATCATATACCAATTCAATGCTATGAAGGTGAGTAAAACAACAAGATAATAATCCAGAGCTAATAATAATAAGTCTATAGGTCACATCAAATCATAATAATCATCAAGAAACAACTGAAACACTGCTACAATAATATCACTGGTCACTGAACTAAAACTGTATGGAACAAAGGGTCACATCGGTCATCAAATATAAGTTCTCAAGGCTCAACCTTGGCACAAGGTCTAATCAATGTCTGATACATATACTGCTCTGATCCATAAGTGATCTCAAATAAACAAGCTCATCATAGATGATATCTGTAAAAGAAAAGCTCTAAAAAGTGCAGATATCTACTCAGCAAGAATAGTAGCCGAGCTACTATGGTGTGATAACATCTGGCTCCAGCTGGGACAAGTGCTCTAAGGGAGAGAGCACTTGAGAACCTCAAAATCTCTGGTCTCGAACTGCTCTGCATCAATATTCAAGCCAACAACTCATCATCCTTGCTTTCAACTTTTATTTTGCACCCGTATCTATGCTCATAGCAACTAAAATGCCTCATGAAGCATGTATGGGAAAAATATAAAATAAAACTGAAAATGAAATCAATTCTATAACATAAATTAAAATGCATAAAAGAAATACTAATCTAACATAGCATATAAATTTTATTCATTTTACTGTGCAGGAGGAAAGAAAACTTTTTCAAGAAGGCACACTCAACTCACTCGTCATAGCAGGACAACAAAAACTCAAAAAAGTTACTAACCACTTTCAAATGCATGCAGGAGGTGAGGCAAGATTAGGAAGGAGCAAGACTCAACTCAATCAACAACTCAACAAGAAGAAAAACTCATCAGAAAGAAAAAGAAAAATCACAATACTCAACACTTAGAAAAAGAAAGGCACACAAATCTTGCTGCTCAAATGAGCTTATTTGAAAAGCTACCTACTCTAAGCATGCAACCAAAGTCTCATCAGAGGTAGAGTTAGGGATGATAAGCCCTTAAATCCTTCATTGTTGTTTTCCCAAGGAATGATAGGATCAAGCCCTTCTCTACGTCTTTCCAACTTAAGGTAAACTAAAGAAAGCCACTAATTAACTGTCCTAGGTATACGCTCACCGTTTCTTATTTGATCTAGATTTGTCTCAGAGTTGTTTGTTTCAGTGATGGGCTCGGGTTGATCAATGCGTGGCCCTACATCAATAAGTTGGTTCAAAGCTCTAAGCTCTTCCGATACTTCACCCCAAAGTGCATCAAGGTTCAGCTCTCTAACAACAATATCTCTTTCCCTTTCTTGCTCAGAAGAACTATCATCTCCAAAGGATATCCAAATCTCCTCTTCCTGTACTAGAATCCTCAATATGGCTACCCATGACTAGAAAGATACCTTCAGGTAATAACTCACCCTCTCCATAAGTGTTCCTTACACCATCCTCATAACTTTCAAGGTGACCATCGTAAAATGGTTCCCGATACACCTTAACCAATGACCCATCAGAGTTGGGGATAGTAGCATATTATAAATCCATCTGAAGATGTCCCCCTAGTCCAGTAGACCACTTCCTACAAAGAAGCATTCCATAGGCTTGGGGGGGATCTATGACTACTATGTCCATTAGCATGGACATGTCAGGGCATGAAAACAAGTCAGCTCTCAAGTTCTTTATCAAGCCAAAGACTTGCACTGGTCTAGAATCAATTCCACACGCTTTCCCATAAGGCCTAGTTATTTTTAATCCCATGGCTTCCATGACTTGCAAAGGAATGACATTCATGGAGGCACTAGAATCCAACATACAGTTATGAAGAAGGGTATCACCAATACAGAGTGTAATATAAAAGGGTTGGTGACCACCATTCTTCCTCTCATATAAGGTAGTTTGGATGTTAATGGGAGGATCCTCCTCTTCTTCAACCATAGCATTAGGTACTGAGTTTAGAAAAGATGTATCTTCACCATTACTTATGGTAGTCTGAGGGATACTCTTGAAAAACTCTACCACTTGCTCCTTTATTGAAGGGATTTTCATTAATTCAGTGAGGGGAATGTTGTGCATAACTTTGTCCAATTCTCTCTCAATGTTGATATCTAAGTCATACTCAGGAAGAGGAATTGGCTCACTCATTGGGCTAGGCAGCTCAATACTCTTATTCTCAATGAAAGGGGTAGGATTTTGGCCATCCTTTCTTTGTTGATAGGTTCTAAGAGGAGCTTGGCCACTACTACTGGACTGTTCAGTGGCATAAATGGGAAAGCCAGTATTGGGGTCTTCTATGGACTCTTCCTCATGATTAGTAAAAATTCTTCCAAAGTCCTTGTAAAAATCTAAGTTCTCAACCCAGTTCTTTGGAGAATCAAGAGTATCATCATCGTGAGTGGGATACTTAGGATCATCCATCTTTTTCTCTTCAAACCAGTTAATAACAGGAGGTTCAGGTGACATTTGGCTCACATGGTTTCTTCTATCAACTTCATTAGGTTTCTTTTGCTGGTTCCAATAAGGATTTGGGCCATAAGGTTTCCTATACCTTTTGAACTGTTTGCTCTTAGCTAGATCCCTGGTCAGGAGGGTTAAATTCTTCATCATTTCATGCATGCTCTCCATCATATCATTGGGATCTTTACTAGGCTCTTTCCCCTTTTTAGACTTAGGCTGAGATCTAGAAGAAGAGGCACTAATTAGGTCGAAGAAATTTTGCTTCCCCATGGAAGCAACATTTGCCTCAACCTTTCAAGTATTTTCTTGTGCCACTTTTAAGTTGTTGGGGTATTTATCCTTTAAGTGGTAGCAAAGGTAACCCTCATATGCATTGAGGTAATGAATTAAAATACCTTGCTGAAGAGGCCTAATGTTGTTTGGAATGTTGGCCACTATCTTATCAAAGCGAAGGTTAAATTCATGGACATACTCGTTTTCTTTCTTCTTGATTTTGAAAAGTTGGTTCAAAAGGAAACGTCCATCCAACTTGACTGACCACTCATGCTTAAGTTTATCAGTGAAGACATCATATCCAATGATTGATGATGCAGGAAAATGGTCAAACCACTTGCGAGCATCACCCTCCAAGGATGCAAAAATACTCCTCATAAACACATCTTCTTCTTCATCCCCATAGGCTTCCATTTGAGCCCAGACATTTTCTATGTGGTCCTCAATGGAGGTTGCACAGTTCCCATTAAACTTTGGGATATTTTCAAAGTACTTGTCGGGCATATCATGGGGGGCACCAAGGACTTGGGAAAAATCTAAGGGTGAAGCCTTTGCCTTGTTTTCAAATGCACGAGCAATGGGAGGATTGGTTTGAGTATTGTTTCTAGGATTATATTGATTTCTAGCCATTGGATTCGGCGGACTTACGTTAAGATAAGGATTAGGAGATGAAGGAGGAACCGAATTAAAAGAAGGAGATCCCAAGCAACGGTTTGGAGAATCAGAGTTACAAATTCTCAAAAATAAGTTAGATGATTGATCTTTAGGATCTATTCTATGATAAGTGAGTGGGGTTCCTTCCAATTGATTTAGATTTGATTACTTCTAAGGTTGTAGGGATGATCATGAGCTCCCTCCTCAGCAGAGTCACAATTTGGAGTCACCAGGTAGACTTTTTAAACTCTTCTACCAAGATGTGTGCCATTAATATGTAGGGAGAGAGTGAATGACAAATAGATGGATATGTTTAATTAAAGATTGAAATAATAACCATCCAGATTAATCCGGATGCGATAAGATATGAATAATGCATGGATTCTCGCAGACACCTAAGGTAAGCCTCTACCTCCCCGGAAAAGGCACCAAAAATGTTATCACACAACTTGTAGTTGTCCCTAAAGGTATCCCATCCGGGATGGTAGAGGAGATGGACAACTAAAGAGGTGACCCAAGAGATGCCATGGTTCCCAATGCAACCTGGGTGTCACGATAACCGAGGTGCTCTTCACTTTAGATCAAGACAAATCAAGATCAAGGAGGAGACCCTAGCAAATCAACGAATACTAGCTAACCCAAAGGTTCCTAAGGAAATGTGTAAATTGAGTTACGGAAACCAATGAGTGAATTAGATTAGGTGGACTCAGGAATTTAGGTGTGGTTGAAGAGGCTTAAGAGGTGACAAGTGTTTCAACCAATGAATGACTAGGGCCACTTATGAATCTCAAATGGATAGATCTAGTACCATGTAAATACACAAGTGGGGTACACTCCTTAAAAAGTGGAAAATGGTCCAAATGGGGCCCACAAGGTCAAGTTATGGGTGAAATGGCACTAAGGGGTATGCAATGATGTAGATCTATGGATATAAGATGAGAGAGGAAACACCCACATATGGGATCTAGAAAAAGAACACTAGCCCAAGGAATGCGATTTATCGAAGGGAGACTAGTGCCTTAGATTGAGGGGGAAAATGGAGTCCAAATTTCACCAAAATGTAGATTGAGGTAGTTAAGGAAATTATCAAGGTGGGTTTGAAATGACATGCCCCAATATGAGCTATATCTCCACAGATCTAAGATTTAAAATGCATCACCAAGTGACCCAAGTGGGGCTCAACCCTCAAAATGAGGAATGGGGCCCACAAGGTGAAAATCAACAAGGTGAAGCACTAGGGGTATGTTATCAAGGCATATCTATCCGAATCAAGTGGGATCTCACCTATCCATGTCAAGGAACTAACCCAACTATCCTCCCTCAAGGAATGCGATTTGCCTCAAGGAGGGATAGATGCCATGGGAAGTGGGTCAAATGGCCGGACAATCACCACCAAACTATAGATCCGAATTGCCGTGGATGCTATAGAGGTGGGTTTTGAATATTATCCCAAAATCCAAGCTACATCCAAGTAGATCTAAAAAAAAAGTAAAATGAGGGTTTTGATTTTAATGGTTTGTGTGACCAATAGGATGGAGAACAAGCGAAATAGATATGTACGTTGTAGATCTTACCTCATAAGCTTGCGGCCTCTTAGCATATGGATGATTCTTGCCCTTAGTTAGAATTCCAAGCTTGATCCAAGTGTCTTCAAACCAAATCGTCCAAGCCCTGGGAGGAGAGATGTCCCATGCAACCTGTAAATCAAACCACAAAATGTTAGATTTGATCCACAAATCAATGAGATCTAAGCATGTCATGTAAAAGAAGCAATCAATGGACAAAGTACAATTGAAAAACTCCCTCAAGATGAAGACGTCTATCCCATGGGGGATGTGAGCAACCGCTACAATCTTCCCATCAAGCAATTCACACAACTAGCTTAATTCAATTCGACCTCCTTCAGTAGATGTCGATTTCACCTGTAAAGCAAAGAATGTCTAAAAGCAAGAGATGCAAAATCATATACAAGAGTAACCCAATCAAAGCCAAGAAGTAGATCTCCAAAATAATATTTTCATTCCAAGTTTTCCAGATCCCAAAGGTGCTTTTACAATAGGGGGCCTCCTCCTTTTATAGGATAATAAAGACCAAAACCCTAAACCACAAAACCACTTTTTGAAATGAGTGGTTGAGATCAAAAGATACAACATAATAATAAATGGCTAATATGAGCCTAACAACATACCACATGGATCACACAAAAGGAGGGTGACGTCATGCCTCAAAAGTCTCTAAGGAGGGTGACATCATGCCTCAAAGGGGGCTAAGTAACATGGGCCCACCATATATGACATGGAAAAAACTCAAAAGACACATGGTGGGGCTAGGAGGTATCAATCCTTCACTAGCTCATTCCCATGGCACAATAATATAAAATAATAGGACTATGACATATCCAAATAACACAAATGATCAAAATCTTGTCTCCAAAACTAAGAGAGACATGCAGTAAAAGGCCTCCTATGGACACTGTGGACCCCACTGATTGATGCCAACTGATCTTGAAGAAGGGGGGTTCACCCTAGAAGACCTCTGACAAGAAAAAGTGCCAAAAAATTGCCTCAATTTCCAAAATTGAATTCCTCAGTGACCCTTTTATTCCAATTTTAATCGTCCTGAAAACCCTGAAAGTGCCCCAACCGCCACCCAGGGTGCTTGCACTATCAAACCGAGTGCACCAGGATGTTTGGAATGGGGGTATAATGGTAAAGCGAGTGGCTTTACCACCCTCTTCCTACACACCGCCCTAGGAAACGATTGGCCTCCAAAGCCTCTGCTGTGCAGGATGGATCAACATGGCCAAACTGGTCAACAGGTGGATAACTGCAACTATCATTGTCAGAAGTTCCTGGAACTAAAATATAAGTGTCTCAATGGATCCAGAAGACCCAAATACACTAGATATGAGTACTCATACACCTCATGATAACTTGTGGGGCCATCAACATGGCCCACCATACCCGGACAGTGTAAAATATGATGATCTGGAAATAATAATAAAACTGATCAACTACATCAATCATCATTTGAAGCATGTGTCCAACACATGTAACCATCAATAAGTGTATGTGGGACCATAAATAATCATCTATAAGCATAAGTAGTCCATCTCATTACAGATACCAAGAATTACCATGGTCAAACTATGTTTGACTAGGTCAAAATACAACCAAAGACAAAATTATAACAATAGACTAAGACAGGTTCCTTTAATCACACTCATAGCTTAACTTAAAGTATAAACATCATTCCGTGGCAGTTGATACATATATATATTTCAATGTTATTATAATTTAGTTGCACAAAAAGCTTAACGGACATACTCACCCATTGGACATGGCCTAACTGCTAGCTAAGGATGAAGGCTAAGGACAAGGTTAGGCAAAGGGGATGACTTGACCAAACTCATCTAAGTGACACTTTGGATGGGGAAAGGGGAAGCTACACTCTGTGCTGGAAAAAATAACAAAGGGAAGGGTTGTGCCTCACAAATGGATAAGTTGTTTAGAGAGTGTTTATTCAACGTATGCATCATGTCTACATCAAGTTGATCCAGGTTCATTAGGATTAGTCATTTGATTTCCATGGCATTTTGGCCTATATGACCGCTCTGGGATTTTACATGCGCTAAAAAGCACAACTAATCGCAGCTTGCATCTGGGGCATATTTACATTTACAGGGTCAACAATAATATATATAACTTTTGATTAACCATTTCTTTTTGGACCTTTTCTATACCCTTCATGGGGTATTTTAGCAGTTCACTGCTATAGCCTTTATTCACGTGTGTTGATAAACACATTCTAGAATTTTAAGTTGACAGGCTTTGTAATAATTTCCAATATAAGTAGTACATGTTCTTTCGGTTTTAGCCAACAACAACTCAAGCGACTAGGGGGGATTTCTGCACAGTGCCAAACATCGGGACAATCGACCAGAATGCTTTAGGCATACAATCCAACTCACCAAAGGCAAGTTCTGTCACCAAATCAGAGCTGAGACAAAAAACAAACATGGATGCGGTCCAACACAGAGGTAGAAATCGAAAAGTCCTCCATATCAAAAAGTCAAGAAGGAAAGTCAAGGGTGAAATCCAAATCAGGAAGGTCATGGATGGATGGAGTCAAATGAATGTGGTGCCTAAGCTAGTAGACAAAGATGTTAAGAAAGACCATATCTATGCTCACAGGAGGGTAATGAAACCGATGAGTATTGTCAGAAAACCTTAGTGTGCAAGTAATACATCCATTTTATATTTATAACATCATCCAAGATATTTCATTTTATTTTAAATAGTACTGCCACATCATGAATCATATACCAAGTCAATGCTATGAAGATGACTAAAACAACAAGACAATAATCTAGAGCTAATAATCATAAGTCTATAGGTCACATCATATCATAATAATCATCAATAAACAACTGAAACACTACTACAATAATATCATTGGGCACTGAACTGAAACTATATGGAACAAAGGGTCACATCGGTGATCAAATCTAAGTTCTCAAGGCTCAACCTTGACACAAGGTATAATCAATGTCTGATACATATACTGCTCTGATCCATAGGTGATCTCAAATAAACAAGCTCATCATAGATGATGTCTGTAAAAGCAAAGCTCTGAAAAGTGCAGATATCTGCTCAGCAAGAATAGTAGCCCAGCTACTATGGTGTGATAACATCTGGCTCCAGCTGGGACAAGTGCTCTAAGGGAGAGAGCGCTTGAGAACCTCACAATATCTGGTCTCGAATTGCTCTGCATCAATATTCAATCCAACAACCCATCATCCTTGCTTTCATATTTTATTTTGCACCTGTATATGCGCTCATAGAAACTAAAATACCTCATGAAGCATGTATGGGAAAAATATAAAATAAAACTAAAAATAAAATATATTTCTAGAACATAAATTAAAATGCATAAAAGAAATACTAATCTAACATAGCATATAAATTTTATTCATTTTACTGTGCAGGAGGAAAGAAAACTTTTTCAAGAAGGCACACTCAACTCACTCAGCATAGCAGGACAACAAAAACTCAAAAAGTTACTAACCACTTTAAAATGCATGCAGAAGGTGAGGGAAGATTAGGAAGGAGCAAGACTCAACTCAATCAACAACTCAACAAGAAGAAAAACTCATCATAAAGAAAAAGAAAAATTGCAATACTCAACACTCAGAAAAAGAAAGGCACACAAATCCTACTGCTCAAATGAGCTTATTGGAAAAGCTACCTACTCTAAAAGGGAAAGCTAGTATTGGGGTCTTCTATGGACTCTTCCTCATGATCAATCAAAATTCTTCCAAAGTCCTTGTCAAAATCTAAGTTCTCAACCCAGTTGATGTTCTTTGGAGAATCAGGAGTATCATCACCATGAGTGGGATACTCAGGATCATCCATCTTTTGCTCTTCAGACCAGTTAATAATAGGAGGTTTAGGTGACGTTTGGCTCACATGGTCTCTTATATCAACTTCATTAGGTTTCTTTTGTTGGTTCCAATAAGGATTTGGGCCATAAGGTTGCCTATATTTTTCCAACTCTTTTCTCTTAGCTAGATCCCTAGCCAAGAGGGTTAAATTCTTCATCATTTCATGCATGCTCTCATATCATCGGGATCTTTATTAGGATCTTTCCCCTTTTTAGAATTAGGCTGAGATCTAGAAGAAGAGGCACTAATTAGGTCGAAGAAATTTTGCTTCCCCATGGAAGTTGCATTTGCCTCAGCCTTTCTAGCATTGTCTTGTGCTACTTTTAAGCTGTTGGGGTCTTTATCCTTTAAGTGGTAGCCAAGGTAACCCTCATATGCATTGAGGTAATGAATTAAAATAAATTGCTCAAGAAGCCTAATGTTGTTTGGAATGTTGGCCACTATCTTATCAAAGCGAAGGTTAAATTCATGGATAGACTCGTTTTCTTTCTTCTTGATTTCGAAAAGTTGGTTCAAAAGGAAACGTCCATCCAACTTGACTGACCACTCCTGCTTAAGTTTATCAGTGAAGACATCATATCCAGTGATTGATGATGCAGGAAAATGGTCAAACCACTTGCGAGCATCACCCTCCAAGGATGCAAAAATACTCCTCATAAACACATCTTCTTCTTCATCCCCATGGGCTTCCATATGAGCCCATACATTTTCTATGTGGTCATCAATAGAGGTCGCACAATTTCGATTAAACTTTGGGATATTTTCAAAGTACTTGTCGGGCATATCATGGGGGTCACCAAGGACTTGGGAAAAATCTAAGGGTGAAGCCTTTGCCTTGTTTCCAAATGCACGAGCAACGGGAGGTTCGGTTTGAGTATTGTTTCCTGGATTATATTGATTTCCAGCCATTGGATTTGGTGGACTTACGTTAATATTGGGAGATGAAGGAGGAACCAAATTAAAAGAAGGAGATACCAAGAAATGGTTTGGAGAATCAGAGTTACAAATTTTAAAAAAGAAGTTAGATGATTGAGCTTTAGGATCTCTTCTATGATAAGTGAGTGGGGTTCCTTCCAATTGATTTAGATTTGATTACTTCTAAGGTTGTAGGGATGATCAGGAGCTCGCTCCACAGCGGAGTCACGATTTGGAGTCGCCAGGTAGAATTTTTAAACTCTTCTACCAAGATGTATGTCATTAATATGTAGGGATAGAGTGAGTGACAAATAGATGGATATGTTTAATTAAGGATTGAAATAATAACCATCTAGATAAATCAAGATGCGATAAGATATGAATAATGCATGGATACTCACAGACACCTAACGTAAGCCTCTACCTCCCCGGCAACAGAGCCAAAAATGTTATCACACAACTTATAGTTGTCTCTAAAGGTATCCCATCCGGGATGGTAGAGGAGATGGACAACTAAAGAGGTGACCCAAGAGATGCCATGGTTCCCAATGCAACCTGGGTGTCACGATAACTGAGGCACTCTTCACTTTAGATCAAGAAAAATCAAGATCAAGGGGGACACCCTAGCGAATCAATGAAGACTAGCTAACCCAAAGGTTCCTAGGGAAATGTGTAAATTGAGTTACGGAAACCAATGAGTGAATTAGATTAGGTGGACCCAAGAGTTTAGGTGTGGTTGAAGAGGCTTAAGAGGTGACAAGTGTTTCAACCAATGAATGACTAGGGCCACTTATGAAGCTCAAATGGATAGATCTAGTACCATGAAAATACACAAGTGGGGCCCACTCCTTAAAAAGTGGAAATGGTCCAAATGGGGCCCACAAGGTGAAGTTATGGGTGAAATGGCACCAAGGGGTATGCAATGATGTAGATCTATTTATCTAAGATGAGAGAAGAAACACCCACATATGGGATCTAGCAAAAGAACACTAGCCCAAGGAATGTGATTTATCGAAGGGAGACTAGTGCCTTAGATTGAGGGGGAAAATGGAGTCCAAATTTCACCAAAATGTAGATTGGGGTAGTTAAGGAAATTATCAAGGTGGGTTTTAAATGGCATGCCCCAATATGAGATAGATCTCCATGGATCTAAGATTTAAAATGCATCACCAAGTGACCCAAGTGGGGCTCAACCCTGAAAATCAAGAATGGGGCCCACAAGGTGAAGCACTAGGGGTATGTTATCAAGGTGGATCTATCTGAATCAATTGGGATCTCACCTACCCATGTCAAGAAAATAACCCAACTAGCCTCCCTCAAGGAATGTGATTTGCCTCAAGGAGGGCTAGGTGCCGTGGGAAGTGGGTCAAATGGAGGACAATCACCACCAAACTATAGATCCGAATTTCCATGGACTCTATAGAGGTGGGTTTTGAATATTATCCCCAAATCCAAGCCAGATCCAAGTAGATCGAAAAAAAAGTAAAATGAGGGTTTTGATTTGAATGGTTTGTGTGACCAATAGGATGGAGAATGAGTGAAATAGATACGTACCTTGTAGATCTTACCTCATAAGCTTGCGGCCTCTTATCATATGGATGATTCTTTCCCTTAGTTACAATTCCAAGCTTGATCCAAGTGTCTTCAACCCAAATCGTCCAAGCCCTAGGAGGAGAGATGTCCCATGAAACTTGTAAATCAAACTACAAAATGTTAGATTTGATCCACAAATCAATGAGATCTAAGCATATCATGTCAAAGAAGCAATCAATGGACAAAGCACAATTGAAAATCTCCCTCAAGTTGAAGACGTCTTTCCCATGGGGATTGTCAGCAACCCCTACAATCTTCTCATCAAGCAATTCGCACAACTAGCTTCAATCAATTTGGCCTCCTTCAGTAGATGTCCATTTCACCTGTAAAGCAAAGAATGTCTAAAAGCAAGAGATGGAAAATCATATACAAGAGTAACCCAATCAAAGCCAAGAAGTAGATCTCCAAAATAATATTTTCATTCCAAGTTTTCTAGAGCCCAAAGGTGCTTTTACAATAGGAGGGTCTACTGCTTTTATAGGATAATAAAGACCAAAACCCTAAACCACAAAACCACTTTTTGAAATGAGTGGTTGAGATCAAAAGATACAACATAAAAATCAATGGCTAAGATGTTCCTAACAACATATCACATGGATCACTCTAAAGCAGGGTGACGTCATGCCTCAAAAGTCTCTAAGGAGGGTGACGTCAAGTGTAGCTAGGGTTTTCACCCTAGCTTGTGCAAATGAGCACCTATTAAGGAGAAGGGACTCCTTAGTAGCAGTTCAGAAAATACAATAAATAAAAGATAGTACAGTAAAACAGTAAACTACTCTAAGCATGTGCATAAACAGAAAGACAAGATAATAAAAATGGTTTTTGTATTGATTATACCTCCAATGTGAAGGGTGGTGAAGCCTTTGCAGTAGTCCAAGAGGGTTGCTTCCAAGCTCCAGTTTTGCTCCTTTCTCTTTCTCCAAAGGGATTTGGAAATGGGCCAAAGGGGCACTCAAATGTGAAAGTAGCTCAAGGGTGAGCTAGGGTTTCAGGAGTGATTTTGGCAGAGTAAGGATATGGTTGACTGTGGATATCAAATGAGGGGCCTCCATCACCTATTTATAGGTTTTTAGTGGTGGAGTGCTGGCCCATGGTTTTGGGCACCATATGGTTTAGGTCAGCTGTATAGGGTTTTTGCTTCCTTTTTCCCCTTTTTCCCTCTTTTTTCTATTTTTTATCCCCTTTTTAGAGGGTTTTTGCTATTTTGGAGGAATTTTGGATTATTTTGGGGGGAAAAGGGGTTTTTTGGCCTTTTGGAGGCTTTTTAATGGGGTTTTAAGGTTTTGGAGGCAAATATGGTAGGAAATATAGACAAATGAGTCATGCAATGGGGTAGATGAGGTAGTGAGCACTTTTTGGGTGTTAACATCAAGCCTCGAAGGGGGCTAAGTAGCATGGACCCACCATATATGACATGGAAAAAACTCAAAAGACACATGGTGGGGCTAGGAGGTATCAATCCTTCACTAGCTTGTCCCCATGGCACAATAATATAAAATAATAGGACTATGACATGTCCAAATAACACAAATGATCAAAATCTTGTCTCCAAAACTAAGAGAGACATGCAGTAAAAGGCCTCCTGTGGCCACTATGGACCCCACTAACTGATGCCAACTGATCTGGAAGAAGGGGGGTTCACCCTGTAAGACCTCTGACAAGAAAAAGTGCCAAAAAATTTCCTCAATTTCCCAAATTGAATTCCTTACTGACCCTTTTATTCCATTTTTTAATCGTCCCAAAAACCCTGAAAGTGCCCCAAACTGCCACCCAAGGTGCTTTCACTGTCAAACCGAGTGCACCAGGCTGTCTGTAAGGGGGGTATAATGGTAAAAATGAGTGGCTAGACCACCCCCTTCCTACATAGCGCCCTAGTAAACGGCTGGCCTCCAAAGCCTCTACTGGGTAGGCTGGATCAACATGGCCAAACTGGTCAGCAGGTGGATAACTGCAACTATCATCTTTAGAAGTTCCTGGAATTGAAAGATAAGTGTCTCAATGGATCCAAAAGACCCAAATCCACTAGAGATGAGTACTCATACACCTCATGATAACCTGTGGGGCCATCAACATGGCCCACCATACCTGGACAGTGTAAAATATGATGATTTGGAAATAATAATAAAACTGATCAACTACATCAATCATCATCTTAAGCATGTGTCCAACACATGGAACCATGAATAAGTGTATGTGAGACCATAAATCATCATCTATAAGCATAAGTGGTACATCTCATTACAATTCCCAAAAATGACCATGGTCAAACTATGTTTGACTAGGTCAAAATACAACCAAAGACAAAATTATAACAATAGACTAAGACATGTTCCTTTAATCACACTCACAGCTTAACTTAAAGTATAAACATCATCCCGTGGCAGTTGATACATACATATATTTCAATGTTATTATAATTTACTTGCACAAAAAGCTTAACAGACATACTCACCCATTGGACATGGCCTAACTGCTAGCTAAGGATGAAGGCTAAGGACAAGGTTAGGAAAAGGGGATGACTTGACCAAACTCAACTAAGTGACACTTTGGATGGGGGAAGGGGAAGCTACAGTCTGTGTTGGACAAAATAACAAAGGGAAGGGTTGTGCCTTACAAATGGATAAGTTGTTTAGAGAGTGTTTATTCAACTTAGGCATCATGTCTACATCAAGTTGATCCAGGTTCATTAGGATTATTCATTTGATTTCCATGTCCTTTTGGCCTATATGACCCCTTTGGGATTTCACATGCGCTAAAAAGCACAACTAATCCCAGCTTGCATCTGGGGCATATTTACATTTACAGGGTCAACAATAATAGATATAACTTTTGATTAACCATTGCTTTTTGGACCTTTTCTATACCCTTCGTGGGGTATTTTAGCAGTTCATTGCTATAGCCTTTATTCACGTGTGTTGATAAACACATTCTAGAATTTTAAGTTCACAGGCTTTGTAATAATTTCCAATATAAGTAGTACATGTGCTTTCAGTTTTAGCCAACAACAACTCAAGCTACTAGGGGGACTTCTGCACAGTGCCAAACATCGGGACAACCGACCATAATGATTTAGGCATACAATCCAACTCACCAAAGGCAAGTTCTGTCACCAACTCAGAGCCGAGAGACAAAACAAACATGGATGTGGTCCAACACAGAGGTAGAAATGGGGAAGTCCTCCATATCAAAAAGTCAAGAAGCAGAGTCAAGGGTGAAAGCCAAATCAAGAAGGTCATGGATGGATGGAGTCAAATGAATGTGGTGCCTAAGCTAGCAGACAAAGATGTCAAGAAAGACCATATCTATGCTCACAGCAGGGTAATGAAACCGATGAGTATTGTCAGCAAACCTTAGTGTGCAAGTAGTACATCTAGTTTATATTTATAACATCATCCAAGATATTTCATTTTATTTTAATTAGTACTTCCACATCATGAATCATATGCGAATTCAATGCTATGAAGATGATGACTAAAACAACAAGATAATAATCCATAGCTAATAATCATAAGTCTATAGGTCATATCATATCATAATAATCATCAATAAACAACTAAAACATTGTTGCAATAATATCACTGGGAAATGAAATGAAACTATATGGAACAAAGGGTCACAATCGGTCATCAAATCTAATTTCTCAAGGCTCAGCCTTAACACAAGGTCTAATCAATGTCTGATACATATACTACTATGATCCATAAGTGATCTCAAATAAAAAAGCTTATCATAGCTGATCTTTGTAAAAGCAAAGCTCTAAAAAGTGTAGATATTTGTATAGCAAGAATAGTAGCCCATCTACTATGGGGTGATAATAGATCCCATATAGATTCCTCCCCTATAGTAGCTACTTTGTTTTCTACTTCATTTGCTGCTCTTTGGATGTGACATGTTTGTACATCTAGGAAGAATTGTAGGATAAGATTTGTATCCTTAAGTAGATGGGTAAATCTATAATTGGATGGGGGTTGGGTACAAGTTTCTTGTTATACCTCCATTTTTTACCTTTGGAATGTATTAAATCAAAGTATGCAAATGATGTAAATACGCTAGTGTGGATCTCAAGGCCAAGGCCCAACTGGTCAATGGCTAGGCATGTATAATGTAAATATTTCTATATGGACCACATGGTCAGATTTCCATGTAGTTATGGAAGCATGTGATGAATATACTTCTATGACAATTGTAAGAGTCCTTCCTTCTATGGTCAAAAGTAATGCTAGTTGTGTTTTCATTAATCCTCTCATCTCCATTGGGGCCCGTGACTCATTTACTATGCATATTTCATACACTACATAGAGGTTTCATGTTTTTTTTCTCAATAACAATTACGAGACTATGAAATTAAAAAAAAAATAGATTTGTGAAGAGGGAATTACAGACATTAGAGTGAAGATGATGGATGTAAGTGAGCATAGAGGCTAGGCAAGATAGGAACCTTTACCCACTATTTATTTGCTGCTATAGGATGCCTGAGACGGGATGAATTGATATTATACGAGGTTCTCTAAAAGCATAGAGAAGGTTAGACTCAGTTTTGCACCGCACTACGATGGATTTGTCTCAATGAAGGGTGGCTTACAATTTCATAACAGACTTAAACATTTGAAAGCTCTTAAAGTCACATGCAAAGATAAATTGGCACAGGACATACTCCTTTACCTAGTGATGGAATTATGGAACATCAATCCAATCAGTAGGTAACTAGAGATGTCTAATCATCTCATAATAACTTATACCAACATAACTCTCAACCTATAGTAATACCCATACATATTTATACTTAGTCGAACATATTAGACTATAGTCAGGCCATAAGTAGGCTTACTAAAGGTTTAAAATCCATGCTATCTTACAACTATTAACTTGAAAAAAAAACAATTATTGACCATGAAAATCCCCAACCTTCATCATGATTGGACTAATGTTCGACCAACTAGACATGTGATAATTTTCAAAACATAAGGTGTGAGAGTTCCTACCCCAACTACAAGCCCTTTGTGTAACTAGATAAAACAATGGAAACATTGAAAACTATGCTAAAAAAATGTTGTCATTATTGACATGCCAATTTTAATGCAACCAAACTAACTCAACTAACTAAGGTTGCAAAAGAGATCAAACTTAAAAAAAAAATGAAAACCTAAACCACCCCACTCCTTATGATTTTATGTTGTTGCATTCATTCCAACCTTTTATTCTACCTCTATGTTTGATAGTGAAATAACTTGTTGCTTCTTACCTTACCACACAATTGATCCTAACCCACAATTGATCCTAACCCAAGGCTAAATGCATAACCATAAGTCAGTTTGTAGTCATCAATATCACCAGCTCAATCTAATTCAATATGCTTGATCAATTGTAAATATTGGTTGGCGTAATATCAATTTCCAATCGAGATGTTCCCTTCACATAATGAACAATCCTATTCATTGCTTTCAAATTGATTTCCCTATGGTCTTTCATGAAGTTACAAACCATACCAATAGTGAACAAACTACAAACTGATTATGAATTAAATCAATCAAACTCCCAACAAGTTTCTTGTATAAAGTAACATCAACTTTTGGAGAATGACACTCCTTATTCATTTTAACACCTGGCAAAATGGTGTTAATTGACAAGGTTTAGAATTAGCCATAATAAATCATTTTAACAATTCAAGTGCATATTTGGGTTGATAAATGAAGATACCATATTTGATATATAACACTTGGATGCCTAAAATGAAATGGAAAAGACCTAGGTTGGTTATTTCAAATGTATCCTTCAACTTCTACTTTATATCAAAGATTGAACCCTTAAAGATGTTCTTGATTTTAAAATTTGACCTTGAAGTGCTATGAAATGAAACTTGTGACATAAAAAAATTAAGAAACCCTGCAAATTTTATCATTTGCTTGAACTACTAAGGTCAATAAGCATGCAACGAAGTAGATAAAAAATAATAAGGTCAATAATTATGTACAATTTTGTATGATGTCTTGGTTCAATGGTTAAGTGGTGGTGATTGTATCTCATGTGCAAGCATATTGTTTGAAGTGGATCAAGATAGGTGCAAGTCTTGAGCAATTTTGGTGGAATAGAAAGTCCGCACCTTTTGCATCTCAACTAAAGGTATCTTCCTTTAGAGTTGTAAGTCAACCACACTACTTTTTAATAATGTTTGGTTGTGGAAGGACACAAGCATGTTTTTTTCATTATGATAGGAGGAAGAATCTTGTAATATAAGTATATATACATTTTATATTCCTCAATCGTTGAGGAAGAGTAGCATGAGGGTAGTGATAGTCAATGGATTATAGTGAATCAATTGAGAGGGATGGAGATATGTGTTGGGCGCAGCCCAAGTACAGGAAGTTTTGATGGAAAAGGTACAGTTAGGAAAGGCCTAAAATTGAACAAGTTTTGGGAGAAGTAACTCCGCAATTCCCAGGAGGAGGGTATGGAGCGAAGAAAAGTTGACAGGAAATGACCTGTCACCTTAGTAAATACAAAGTACTAAGGATGACCAGAGGTAGTTGAAGCATTTAAGGATGAAGCGAGGAACTGGCAGCTACAGGAGCATAGAGTAAATAAACATAATGGTGCAAAGGATGCGCCACTGTAGAGTCAAAGCCGTGCGGTCAGAACTGCACTGTTAGAAGAAGCCTCAAAGTTAAAAGAAGCGGCGCAAAAGGACATTAGAGCTACAACGAAGTTAAGGAAAAGCGTGTTTAACAGGAGAACCATGTTGTTTTGGGTTTAAGGGTACTATGGGGGTTGGCCCATAGTTATTGTAATATGTGACCTTCGGAACATCTATAAAAAGGAAAATTTTGTATAACGAAGGGTTAGAATAAGATATATATTATTGGACATTTGGTTGAGTAGAACCAGAGATATCTAAGAGAGGAAAAGACTCTACAGTTGATTGTGCAGAGATCTATTGTAGAGAAGATTCTGCAGCTGAGTGCGCAGACTGGAACTGTTACCCCTTTCAAGTAATATAAGAAAAATTCCCATGGATGTAGCTCCCATATGGGGGGTGAACCACATAAATCCCTGTGTTATGTGTATGAATCTATGATGTGTTTTGTGTTCATGTTATGTTGTGCTTATGTATTTTATTTCATATGTATGTAAATGAGAATCATATGTTAAGTAAGCTAAACACATGTGTATGAATGTTGTGAAGTAACGTTAAGTATGATGAATGCGTAGTTATAAGAGTAAAGACAACAGTGATTCAACGAAGTCTGTAGGTTTTTAATAACCGCGAAGTGCGCAGTCACATGTTGGTATTTTTATGTTAAGTAGATGTTAATTAAGGAATGCATTGCGAGATCACATAACACATCTCCTCATCACCTCGGTTATAGAAACCTGATTCTGTAACCCCCCATACTTCGCTTTGGCTGAGACTTCATCCTGTTCGCAGGTTGATGCCGAAAGGGCCATTGAAGGGGATTTTGTTCGGTCTACAAAGAACCTTGCCGAACCCAGGTCAACCTAGAAAGTAAACCAACAAATGGTTCCGTTTCTGAATTTGGACTTGTCGTGTCGGTGATGTGCGATGCTGATGTGTCATCCTAGAAGAGAAGAGAGTGCAACAAATGGTCTTGTTTACCCGCTATATATATACATGCAATTAAGCATACTGACAAATGGTTCCATGTCGTGCTTGAACTAAAATTATGGTGATGTGTCATATTGATGTGGCATATGGAGAAGAAAGAAATACAAAACTGGGTAATCCAGACAGAACTTGAGTTTGCGAAGAAAGAAATCAAACATCCGCATCTTACCACAGAATAATGGTTGCAGAGGTATATATTCACTAATTTGCACAAAGTTTTCTTCGCATATTTTGCTAATGAGCTACATGAGTGGATATCGAGGATAACAGAACGAATTTTTTTTTTTAAGGGTGCAGAACCTACAGTTTAGAATCCAGATTTGATTCAAAGGCTTAAGGGGATTGACAACTAGATTTCAAGAGAAGTATATTTTTGGTTGGATAGCTTATTGGAAGGCTATATTACAGAGTTTTCCGTGGACACTTTGAAGTCTCATAGCGCAACAACAGGATATTGTTTCCAAGGATTTAGATCGAGGTAAGTACATGAAAAACTTGAGTCTATGCATTAAAATGCTTCTAGCTGAAAAAGGTGTCTTAAAAATGCAATCAGAATCCTAGGGTTTGAGTCTGTAATGTTCAGAAACATAGATACTGACACAGACGAAGATATTGGTATTTTGTGTAGTGGAAAAATATATAAAGTTAGCATTAAAAATAGGTCTCATGAAGTTGAACCTCGCACATTCCTAGAAATTGAGTTAGGAAGTGATAGAAATTCATGTCAAGCTGAGTCCGATAGTGAAATTGAACCTAGACACATTGGCTATCAGCCTATTACTTCACAGAAACCTATAGTTGAGGAGATAAATATTACTAGTTCGCATAACACTAGTAGTAGTAATAATGCAGAAGCAAGCACTCAGAATCAACCAAGTAGTGGTATACCTTCATCGTTTCAGAACAATAGACCTCCTAGAAGAAGAATGGAAGATGACATAAATCTACCTGATTTTAAAGGAACTGGTCTAGAAGACCCAGAGAAACATTGGTTTCTCTGTGAAGTTGTTTGGAACGTTAAGCAAGTACATGATGATGCTATAAAACTAGTCACCACATTCAGAGATAGAGCTTTAACATAGTTCATGAAATATTCTGTTGGACAGAACAAAACATTAGTTGATATTAGAACTATGCTCATTAGAGAATTTAAGAAGCCTAAGTCAGAATCTTAGTGCATCACAGAGCTAAAAGAGATAAAACAGAAACCTAATGAGACTGTGTGGGAATTTGATTAGAAATTCAAAGCCTTGTTATATCAAGTTAGCTTTGAAATAGCACCGCAACAACATCAAGAATGGTCCATAGCTGCGTTGTTTCACCACATTAGATTACCACTGATGCAACATAAGGTAACATCGCAAATAGAAGCATTAAAAATTGCGATGAAGCTAGAAGCTTCACCCATAGGAGAAAACAACACAGGAATGGTACAGATATAGACACATCTAGAAAAACTGACATTACAATTACAAGATATGAAGAAAGGAAAAGAAATAAGAGAAGAGGTTTGGTGCACTAAATGTAAAGCAGAAGGACATTCCAAGGAACACTGTCATGTATTTATATATTACCTCGCTAGTGGGGCACCGAATGCATTAAATCAACCTCAAGGACCATGGTGCGAGATTTTCCGATGTAGAGGACATCGCCTAGAGGACTGTTACCTACTTCAGAAGTATGTATAGACACCAAAGAACCTGTACTGCACATTTTGTAAATCAGTTGGCCATGATGATACCAACTGTAGAGCATATGAATGCATGATAGAAAGAAAACATGATGTCTACAAAGTCTAAGGAGAGACACAAAAAAATAATGCAAATGCACAGTATGATCAAGGCACAGATAGAGGACGTGGTGGATTCTGAGGAATAGGACGTAAAACTGGCCAAGGAAGAGGAAGAGGTCAGATTGTTTGCTATAACTGTGCTCAACCTAGACATTTAGCAAGAGATTGTCAGAACCCTTGCACTACTTGTAAGTAGTTGTTGTGAGAAAATATCCCTGCGGATAGGTAGATATCCCCTTGGGATTAGAAAAGGCCCCTAGTTTCCTAACCAAGACAAAAAGGAAACAAATAGACACTTTAGTCCTCCTAGATCTAGCTCACACATAAGCTAACAAACTATGGAAAGACAAAGCATGTAGATGGCATACCTCACTTTGATGGTTGTCCTCATTGCTCCTAAGTCGCTCCAGCTCCAACCTTTGATCATGGACTTATGAACCTGTTCACAAAGGAAATACAACACCTTCTCCAAAGAAATATATGTATAAACAAATATCCAACTATAAAAATAAAGACAATTTCATGCATTCATCATTAAAGACATGAGAATGGGAGGAATAGGCTAAGTTATATTAATGATAAGAAATCCAAAATAAGTTGATTACAATGTTATACCTTGATGTCCAAAGCAACAACATATCCTTCCAAGTTCTCCAACATCACCCTTTCAAGACTCATATGATCATAAGTTTGGTTCTTCCAAGATCACCCCCCCATAGCTCATGGATGGCTCTCTTCTTATAGGATTTGGGAGGCCAACCACTAAGAGGATATTGTGTATCTAAGTGAGGAAGATGTGGATCAAGGATATCAAACATGCCAAGGAGGGAATGTGAGATGAGATTCGAAGGGGGACCTCATCCCATGAAAATCTCCTTGAAATCCAAGATCCAAGATCTAGAGACAATGGTTATTCAGGGATTTTCGCACCCCCTTAACTGAGCAAAACACAAAAATGTTGTAATTTTCGTGCCCCCATAGGCATGCTAACGTGAAAATAAGGAATTTTCGTGCTCTATACAAGTAGCAGGGCGCAAAAATATATCTAGGAGGCCCATAAGTGGGTTAAGTCAAGTGGTTTTCGACCCCTAAGTTGTTGGTTTTGCTCCAAGTGTGACTAGGGAAGGGACTAGCATGATGAAAAAGGGTCCTAACACCCTTAGGAGGCATAAACATTATGTTTCTCATGGTGATATGACATAAAGACTCTCAATGGTACACAATGTGACAATTTGAGGTACAACAAATGCCCCCTAAAGTGTGAGGTCAGAAGGAATCTGATGGCTGAAACACTTTACCAAAAATAAGTTTGCAAGGATATCTGAAGGAGAACTGGAGAAGATCTGCAAGAAAATATCAACAATATGTCTAATGACCTTGAGGTGGGCATACCCATGCTCGGAACAAATGACTCAAAGCATGGCTTCCGACCGATATATCGCAGATCCATGATAGTATTGACTCAACAATGACTGGAGACCAATAATGGCTACTAGAATACACGCGTAGATCCATGGTAAGACAATGACACAACCACGACCAATACAAGAGTGGATTTGTGTGACAGTACATCAATAAGGTCACCAACATAATGTCCATGTGGGAACTTGTCATGTCCCAAAATTTTCATTGGGTCACAATGGCCTAAGCCCATTGGTCATATTCATGAGAGTTTGTCAAATTGATGCCAAGGGTCAAATAATTGCCAAGGAGGAAAATTACTAGTTTCCTAGGTTGTGGGTGGAAGCATTGGGATTTGAAATAAGAAGAATAATAAATAATGTGTGGACATTAGAAGAGCATAAATATTTAATAAAGGAGCTAAATAAATATATACAATGGAAAATCAAAGTGGAAATATATACAATGGAAAATCAAAGTGGCATTTGATCATGAAGATACATGGAGAAAGTGGGACCCACACAAGCTAGATTTTCTATGCCGCATGGCATTCTCCTCTTGTCATTTTGAATCCATAAGAAGACAAAGGTTCTTGGGCTGAGTTGGAAGGTCAATATACTTGGATTTATTCATGTAAGGTCTAATTGGAGTGGAAGAATAACTCCCATGGAAGAGGAGGAGGCAATTTGGAGCTAGTGAGACACTTGGACTAGATTCCCTAGCACTATGACAACAATGATGAAGATGCTATGACACATATGACACAAATCAGACCTAAAGGATGAAATATGACATATATAACATGTCATGTCTAAAAATAGTTTCCAAGAGGGCACTCAAGTGAGTTAAGGTAGCCAAATAGACACCAATTTGAATTTGGAGAAGGAGAGAGCTAGAATTGGAAGGACAAGTGGCATACTTGGGAATCTCTTCCCAAATTGAGTTGGAATGAATCTCTTGGAAGGAATTCGACCCATGGAGGACATTAGAATCTTATAAAAGTCATGAACAAAGAATAATGGTAGCTTTTGATCATTTGAGAAATTTGCAATTGCATTTGTGAAGAGGGAGAGCTAGTGGATGACTAGTTTCTTGCCTTAGACAATTTTGAGGGTGAAAGATTCCCATCCAAGTTGGTAATTGGAAAGGACATTCAGAAATTTCATTTGGATATTCAATGGAGTATTTATTTGCAGGTGTAATATACAGGGAAGCTCATGGTTTCTTCTAGTGCAACTCACTCCTTCAACCATTTCTAGTTTTCATGGCATATTCTTGATCCTTGAGAGGGGGCTTTTTTGGTGAACTCTTGTACTATTTGGGAGAGATTATCATGATCAATTTATTTTATAATATGATTAATATACTCTTTTATTCATCTCCAAAAATTTTCAGGTCGAAATTCCAAGTGGAAATGTATAAATGTGATTTTTAATGAAGAAATGGTGCCATTTTCCCCATAGCTCTTGCATAGCACTCTTGTGGTTGCATATAGTTAGTGAAGGAATGAAATTTCGAATTAATGTACATATAAGATGATATATATATATTTAATAACCATATCATAATATCCACAAGTCAATATTCCTAGAAAAACTATGTTAAATTGCTCATTATTGGATGAACAGTGCCATTTCCCCACTACCTTGTTGTGAACCAATGTAAAGTTGATGGATTCGAATGTATAAGTAAAATAATAATGGTTTATTGATGTATGGACTGTTATTGATGTACTATACAAGTTTCATGTTCATTATAGAAGCATTTGAAGTCATTTTGTGAATTTTCATTACATTTGGAGAAGATTTGATGCTATTTCCCCCAAGGTTGAACTAGTGATTTTTGCTACGCTTTGGGAGAAGGTTAGAATAGAATTAATAACTTATTAATAGTTCAAATGAGACCTAAATAATGTACTTTAGACATTCCCTACCTCTGTTCATAATTTTGAGTGGGTTTGGAGGCATTTGGAGAGCCATTTTTAGAACTTACCGTTGGGGGATTTGAACCTCAAATTGCTAGTAAAATTCCATACTTTGTCCAAAATATTAAACAAGTTTAAAGAAGTATTTGGAGGGACATAATTCATCCTTTAACATAATTTTCAAGTATTAATATCATTCATATACCTCCTCAGAAGATTTGGGAGCATTTGGGTCAATTTGGAGACCTAGACATCAAAACTAGTCAAAGGTTGAAATAGGGAAAAAAGTGAAAAATTGGTCATTTTAATAAAATTATTAAAAAGGGACACTACAGTGGTATCAGAGCATGATCTTGGCACCTGATGTGGTCTAATATTCATGAGTAAAACAAGTCAAGGACCACCATTATATATTGAAACCAAAAGTGTTTTTGTTGAAGAGGAAAAAGTGAGGAAAATAAGCCAATGGGTGAGCATATATTCTCAAGCACAGGACCCCACAATAGAGCAAATGAATTTCATATAAAACCAAGGCCTACTATACCAAAATTTATTGAGTCCAAATATGTGGAAGAAATTCATCTCGAATGGAAAAATTTGAGTGAATATTGCAGAAACACTATACCATTTTATCAATACCTCATTGTCTCAAACAAGCTCAAGATGAAGGAAGGTAATAAGAATCCATTTCAAAATAGAGAATTGAATTATGCAATAAGTAAAATGCCACTTCTCACATTTTATGGCTCATCTCAAAGTTCTGCACATACTTGGGTACAAAATGCATCAGATTGCTTGAAGGAGAAAGATGAAGATACATCCCATGAACTTGAAGAAGATCCTATTGAAAATATTGAAGATCATTTCGAGACACATTCTCCATTGGACATGAATCAAGGAGCATCTACTGATGGATGCTTGAACTATAAAGGAGTACCTACTAATGGGTTCTCACACCTCTATGTTGGTGACATAGAGATCACTTTTGAAAGTGTTGTTGCAAGCCAAACTTCCATTAAACATGAAAATGAAGACCTTGTAGCAGTTGAAGAAGAAACAAGATCAACTTCCCCATCACCACTTGAGCTTCATGAAGTTGGTCCAATCAAGAAGGAAGAATATGAGGAGGTTCATTTGCAAGAGCCTCATTTTCTTGAAGGGTCCTTAAAGATGAATGAAAATAAGATCCAAGAGTCCCTTATCATTCTCAATGACACTCAAGCATTGGTGTCAAATTCTTGTTGGAGAGCTACTTCATTGGAGGAAACATCCTTCCTTGAAGACATGGAGAAGATTCAAAGATCAATGTGCCACATCAAAGATAATTTCATGTCTTTGATTTTTGATAGAAACCATTTGTTTGAGCTTAATGAATTGTTACATGATTCATACTTGAAGAATAATGAGGATAATCATAAGCTCACAATTCAAAATGAGCAACTTCTTGAAAAGTGGCAAGATACTTTTTTGTCCTCCCATGTTTTAGATTGTCAAATGGTAGATTGTTTGGAGGATTCTCATGACATGGTGTATCATGAGAAATGTGAAAATTTGAATGTGCTTAATGTGTTTGAATATGAAATTGAAGAGATCCAAACACTTGATGTGGTGGAAGAAGAAATTGAATTGTCTCTTGATGAAGGTTATGCAATTTTTAAACAAGAGCATGATTCCTCTACATTGGAACCATTCTATGACAAAGGTTTCACACTTTTGAAGGAGTTGCATGATACTACCCATATGGATCTTTCCCATGATGAAACTTCTACACTTCTTGATCATTTGGTTGAGTTAGTTCATTCTCCTACATCCTACAATTCCATGTTTTGCAGCATTAGTCTCAATGAAGTATGGGTGAAAGGGTTCTTTTTGATGGTGCCACATGAGGAGTATGGAACTCCTATATTTACCTTTTATGATTACATGGTTGGAGCACATTCTTATTAACATTTGCAGCAGCATCATTTGTCACTTTATGATGATGCACATCTACATGGATGCACCTATGATATGCATTTGAGTCACTTGAAGACTCATGGTTTTTCTTGCTCAACGTTTGGTTCATTTGATGTTGGAGGAACTTCATCCAACACTTGGGTGAATAGATTTATGATTGGAGAATATTTTTGTTGGCATACACATACCTTGTTATATCTTTATGATTCTCACATTCATGGATGTATGGGTGAGACTTCTTTGAGTCATTTGAAGTCTCCTTGTTTTTTCTGCTCATTATTTGGCTTAGATTTTAGTGGAGATTCTTCATTCACTTCTTGGATGAAAGAATACATGGATGAATATTTTGATGCATATCATATCCTTTTGCAGCAGCATTATAGGACATGGGATACTAACCTATTTCATTGGATCAGATTTGATTGGTTACTTGTTGATTGTATGCACTTGGAAAATGGTGGTCTACTTGCTTGGAGGTATAAGCACTTTCATGACTCTTTGATGAAGCATCTTCTTGATGTACATTTTCATTATGTTGTTATGTACTTTGATGATATATATTTTGTACTCATGATGTTTGGAAGAATGCATACAAGAAAATGGGATCTAGGAATCCTCTTATCTGATGGTATGTGTTGGAGAGCACACTTAATTGTTGGGGTGCAATGCAAACAATGGGACCTTGGAATAATTTTTGTTTCATTGGTTTCAATTTTTTTGGAAACAAGCAGTATGGGAGATGGATTTCCCACTTAATAAAGTGATTTTTTGTCAGAGTAATGCAGCAGCAAGCATGGTGGTTCCTCTCTAAAATCTTCATGGAATCTCAAAGACGCAAGGTTGGGCAATTTAGTGGCAACTTCAAAGAATCATACAGAAAGTAGGTTCTTCAACACCCATGTTTGAAATTGCTCGAGGACAAGCAATATTGGGAAGGGAGGATTTGTCATGAACCAAATTTTTTGTTGGGTCACAATGGCCTAAGCCCATTGGTCATATTCATGAGAGTTTGTCAAATTGATGCTAAGGGTCAAATAATTTCCAAGGAGGAAAATTACTAGTTTCCTAGGTTGTGGGTGGAGGCATTGGGATTTGAAATAAGAAGGATAATAAATGATGTGTGGACATTAGAAGAGCATAAAAATTTAATAAAGGAGCTAAATAAATATATGGAAAATCAAAGTGGCATTTGATCATGAAGATACATGGAGGAAGTGGGACCCACACAAGCTAGATTTTCTATGTCACATGGCATTCTCCTCTTGTAATTTCGAATCCATAAGAAGACAAAGGTTCTTGGGATGAGTTGTAAGGTCAATATACTTGGAAAGAGTCATGTAAGGTCGAATTGGAGTGGAAGAATAACTCCCATGGAAGAGGAAGAGACAATTTGGAGCTAGTGAGACACTTGGACTAGATTCCCTAGCACTATGACAACAATGATGAAGATGCTATGACACCTATGACACAAATCAGACCTGAAGGCTGGCATATGACATATATGATAGGTAAGGGCTGAAAATAGCCTCCAAGATGGCGCTCAATTGATTTAGGGCATCCAAAGAGACACCAATTCGAATTTGGAGAAGGAGAGAGCTAGAATTGGAAGGGCAAGTGGCATACTTGGGAATCTCTTCCCAAATTGAGTTGGCATGAATCTCTTGGAAGGAATTAGACCCATGGAGGACATTAGAATTTTATAAAAGTCATGAAAAAAGAATAATGGCAGATTTTGATCATTTGAGAAATTTGCAATTGCATTTGTGATGAGGGAGAGCTAGTGGATGACTAGTTTCTTGCCTTAGCCAATTTTGAGGGTGAAAGATTCCCATCCAAGTTGGTAATTGGAAAGGCCATTCAGAACTTTCATTTGGAGATTTAATGGAGTATTTATTTGCATGTGTAAGCTACAAGGAATCTCATGGTTTTTTCTAGTGCATCTCACTCCTTCAACCATTTCTAGTTTTCATGGCATATTCTTGATCCTTGAGGGAGGGCGTTTTTGGTGAGCTCTTTTACTCTTTGGGAGAGCTTCTCATGATCCATTTCTGTTGTAATATGATTAATATAATCTGTATTCATATCCAGAAATTTTATACTCTGTTATTCATCTCCAAAAAGTTTCAGTTCGAAATTCCAAGTGGAAATGTAATATAAATGTGATTTTTAATGAATAAATGGTGCCATTTTCCCCATAGCTCTTGCATAACGCTCTTGTGGTTGCATATAGTTAGTGAAGGAATTCCATTTAGAATTCATGTACATGTTATCTTATATATATCTCTGTAATAACCATAGAATAATATCTATAATTAAATATTCCAAGAAAAACTATGTTAAATTGCTCATTAATGGATGAATAGTGCCATTTCCCCACTACCTTATTGTGAACCAATGTAATGTTGATGGATTCGAATGGATAAGTAAAATAATGATGGTTTATTGATGTAATATACAAGTTTCATGTTCAATATATAATCATTTGAAGTCATTTTGTGAAGTTTCATTACATTTGGAGAAGATTTGATGCCATTTCCCCCAAGGTCGAACTAGTGATTTTTGCTGTTGTTTGGGAGAAGGTTGGAACAGACTTCATAACTGATTAATTGTGCACATGAGAACTAAATAATTTACTTTAGAAATCCCCTACCTTTTTTCATAATTTTGAGTGGGTTTGGAGGCATTTGGAAAGCCATTTTTAGAACTTACCCTGGGGGGATTTGAACCTCAAATTGCTAGTAAAATTCAATACTTTGTCCAGAATCTTAAAAAAGTTTGCAGAAGTATTTGGAGGGACATAATTCATCCCTGAACATAATATTCAAGTCTTAATATCATTCATATACCTACTTAGAAGATTTGGGAGCATTTGGGTCAATTTGGAGACCTAGACATCAAAACTAGTCAAAGGTCGAAAAAGGAAAAAAAGTGAAAAATTGGTCATTTTAATAAAATTATTAAAAAGAGACATTACAGAACCTACTAAAAAAATCACCATCACAACATGGATGCGCTAAATAAACTTCAGAACCATCTAGGGTCTTCTACTCGATCCCAAATTGATACGAATCTGACCATGTGATTACAAGGTGTTGAAGTCGAACATGGTAGAAATCACTTGATTACCGGTCAATGATGCGAACCATTAACAAGTGCGAGGGAAATCGCCAATGATGATAATGATACCCAAGGTATCACTAGTACATTTCAACAAATGTGAATAGATGTTTTTGACGTCGAACACTCGTGGAATCATTCGACCAGAGGTTAATGATGAGAACCTACTGTCGAATACGAGGAAACCTGCCATTGAGGCATGCAAGTACCAAGGTGCTGTTGAAATATTGTAACTTCAAAGAATATTATATTTGTATATTATTTATTCCGGAGATGTTCCATACCTCCGATGTGATTATACTATAAATCCGGAGATGTTTATTCCTCCGATTTGGTTGTGGTAACTAGGGTTATTAGACCCACCATGTGGGGGTCGGCCTAGTCAGTTATAATGGGGTATTTAACCTAATGGTTAAATACGATCCTACATGTACTTGTGTAAAATACATATCAGAGTAGTGTATAAATAGAGGAGGTGTGTTCCTCATTATACACATTCATTCACTTGAGGATAGCGCTCTTGTGGAGGAGAGGTCTGCTATTGTGGAGAAGGAGATCATGTCTCAGGGTTTCATCTTTGTATATTTCTGGTCATCTATATTGAGGAAGCTTTGCTGGGTTTTCTACCCCGTTGAGGGTTTCCCAGGATAAATCTCTGTCTCTTGTGTTTATGCTGTGCTTGTTGTTTCTTCAGTGATCCTGTATATGCTATTATTGTGAAATGGAATGTAATGCTGCTATTTTCTGTCTTAGCATATTAAATCTTAACATGGTATCAGAGCTAACCTGAAGGAAGACAAGGTATGGCACTAACGACACTTCCTTTACTTACGACAATTTGAAGGTTAGGGTTTTACATAGCAAAAACCAGTCATCGTAGTACTTTCGCTATAAATCCGTTTTGGCAAAGTTTTCGGATCTGAAATTGTTACAGGACGAAGATTAAATCTCCAGGTACCTTGTGTCCAAAGGACAACCTCTAATTCGTTGTACTTTGTGATTTATGATCAGTACAAGTTAGGGTTTCTGCCTCTTCCAGATCTCAGTCAAATTCAGGTGACCTAGGAAAAAAGGTCATAACTTGGGCTAGGAAGCTCCAAATGAAATTTCGTAAAAAGTGACAGGTAGTACACAGACTGTACTAGCTCAGGAAACGTTTTCAGAGGCCGAAATTAAACCAGTGACACGTGGCACGCCATACACGTTCGCTCTCCTGTTTTATCCCATAAACAGGTCACGTTGCGACACTTGGCATAAATCTCTCTCAGAGAGTCCAATTGAGGTCAGACCTGTCAGGATGGAAATATAACAGGTATATCTATTTCAGGAAACATTTTCAGAGGCCGAAGGTGAACCAGTGACACGTGGCAGGCCGTACAAGTTCACTCTCCCGTTTTATCCCAAAAACAAGTCATGTTGCGACACTTGGCATAACTCTCTCTCAGAAAACCCAATTGAGGTCAGACCTGTCAGGATGAAAAGATGAAAGTTCAGGATACTACAGAAAAAGGGTTTCAGACCCTGTGGAGCAAAAATTTCAGATTTATAGCAGAAACAATCAGGTGCATATTTCTGTCAAAACAGAATTATTTTTGGAGCACCTTTATTCATGGCTTCTGGAATTTAGGGTTTCGAAGAAAGTTAGAATTTTTGGAATCGGAGTCCACGGCTGAATGCTACTCAGGAAAATCGAAATTTAGAGACCAAGATCGAATTTTTTGGTTGGGTGGAAGACCGGGCTTGATCAAACCCCAGTTCGGGATTTTGATCGGAAAGATGGAAAATTAGGGCTTTAGCAAAAGTTGGAATTTTTGAAGTCTGTAACCACGGCTGGAAGCTCCTAAGAAAAATAAGAGTTTAGAGCCTTGGATCGAACCTTTTGTCTGGGCAGAAGGGTGGGCTTCATCAAACCCTAGTTCGGGATCCTGTCCAGAAGATCCAGAAGTTTCAAAGGCAATTTTGAGGAGTCAAATTTTGGAGATTCCAAAATTGAAGTATGCCAGTCTGATCAGCTCAGCAAGACATATTCTTTCATCCATTCAGAAGTGTGAAAGTCAAAGTTTGAATCTTTAGGGTTTCTCTAGCAAACCCTAATCAAGCTCCAGATCAAGTTTCAGGGGGAGTTGAGGCTAAGGCCTTACATAAGAAGACTACAAGAAGTCTCGACAGGTATGACTTAAGGAGGTTCAGGTATGTCTTGAAATCTAATTCTTGATTAAGTTCATGATGTGTTTGTCTTCATATTATTTACTAGTACAATCTTGATTAATGTTAGAATTGTGTTATCACCGTAGTAACATTATGAATGCATGTGAATGATCAAAGACATTCATTGATTAGGGCTATATGATTGTACTAATGCATTATGGTGTTGTGTGAGGTTGATGCTGTCTGCTAACAAGATATACGTACATCACAAAAGACAAATCAAGTTCCATGACCATGACATCATGAAGACAAAGACTCATCCATAATATTTGTTCTACTTACGAGGTATGTATGACTTTATTATATTATGCTTAACCTATGAGACATGCAGGTTCTAGCTCAGGATCTCTAAATCATTGAAGAGATTGTTTAGGTATGTTGTACATAACTAAGCAGGTATACTAATCCAGGTATGTTTTCCTATGTCATGTTAAGAATCTTACCTTGTATTGGGATCCCTTATATAAGTATACTTGGTATGATTGGTTATGCTTATTCATAAAGTTAGTAATCAAGGGATTATGCATATTATGTCTTTTATCTTGATTGATGATATGCATGAGTAAAATAAGACTTCCCTGAAATCTTGAATACTAATGTTTATTAACTATAATCATGACTATACATTTTCAAGATTATTTAGAACTATATGTTTTGATAACATTTAGAACATACTAATGGGTGTATGTTTGTGTATGAGATCATGAGGATGACACTTGAACATGCACAGTGGTACATAATGAATAGAAGTTCAAAAGACATACAGAAGATCAAGCGGGAGGCAACCACACAAACATAAAAGATAAGTATTTGAGTTGTTATTTGAAATAGTAAATGATATTGCCTGTAATAGGTTGTATGCATATTTGTATTCCTATAATATATCATGCTAAGTGTAAATATTCATAGAACATTGAATAGTATACTACTAATATGCATATGATTGGTAAGTTGGACAAACATTCCATTGTTGCTTGTCTAGAATGAAACCTCTTTGCTGACATGCTGAGAGTTGTGCACACTCTCGATAGTATGTTCTGGTAGAGATGGAAGGCATCTAGATAGCCACTGTATGCATACAGGATATGGGAAAGTGTTGTGCCAAAGTATTGGTCAAGATAGTTGCATAACTATGTAAATGATATCTGTATGCATAATAGGTTATCATGTCAATATGATTTGATGATTATGAAGTATTACTAATCATGTACCTAATTTTGATTTGTAGGAAAAATCATGATGAATGATGAACAAGTGATGGATGTTCAACAAAAGGATTTACAAATCAAACACACTATAGAAGGATTGTGGCTAGAAGATTCTCCTAGAAAGAGGAAGAGAATCATGATGAAATGTTTGCTCCAAGTGGCTAGATAAGACCATTCTCTTAATGGTGTAATTAAAGAAGAAATGTGAATCAGGTTTTGATAAGCTTAATGATCACCATGGGTGATGTGGATCTCAACCTTTGCTACAAGGTTGAATATGATTTCTATACACAGATGACATGGATGCAAGAAGGAACTCGCCACAGAGTTTGAATGATATTGAGGCTCATATCAGTAGACCCATCTGATGAGAGATGGCACAGATAGATGACTGTAGAAAAGAAAATAAAAGTACTTAGATTAATGTATTACTTCCTAGGTCTGGAAGTATGGAAAGGCTCAGTAGGAATCCTTCTCAACCAGAGAAAGTATGCTGAGAAATCTTGAGAAGACTTGATATGATGGAATGGCCACTCTTATGGATTCCAACTTGAAACTGTTAGGAGATGACTCATCAGAGTTAGTGGATATAACTCTGTACAGTCAAATTATTGGGTCATTGTTGTATCTAACATATACTAGATTAGAGATATGTCTTGTTGTGAACACCTTGAGTCAGTATCTAGTGGAAACTAGATGTGTTCACCTGATAGTTGCAAAGCATGTGATGAGGCACATAAAGGACATGATAGAATGCTATCTTGAAGATCATGACTTCAGATGGTTATTCAGATTCTGATTGGGAAGGAAGTGTATCAGACAGGAAGAACACATCGAGAGGATGTTATTGTCTGGGGTTAGCCATGATCTCGTGGTTTAGCTGGAAGCAGTCTAGTGTGGCTCTCAGCACAAGCGGAATATATGGCTGTTTGCTCCGCTAGTTGTGAAGAAGTTTGGCTTCAGGATTGTTTGACTTAGAGATAGAACCAACTGAGATCCTATGTGATAATTAGAGTTGTATCAAGATGACATAGAATCTAGTGTTCCATGATAAGTCAAAGAACATAGGGAACAAACAAGATATGACGCGGAAAGGAACTATAAAGTTTGAATTTGTAACGGGTTACCTTTGTACTAACCAAACCTTTACCTCAAGTGAAGAAGTTACCAACATACTAACCAAACCTTTGTCTCGAGTGAAATTTGAATACTTCCGAGACAAGCTTGGTGTAGTTCAAAAAGGACTCTCCTTGAAAGGGGGAGTAGTATAGTCACTGATGATAAGTTGGTCTCATCGAACAACAAGGTCGATGATGAGGTAACCTATTCTCCACACCTAGATACTTAGAAATATTTAGATTTAGGACTCTTATACTTAGAATACTTAGTTTTACTTATACATGCTTTTGATGTTAGATGTATTAGTAAGAATACATGCTTTTGATGTTAGATGTATTAGTAAGAATACATGCTTTTGATGATAAGATGTATTGGTAAGAATACATACTTTTGATGACACATGTATTGATTAATGTAATTGTATGGTTGAGGATACTTGTACTTGTATTGATGAGAATACATGTGGGGATTGTATCATCCTTGAACACATGTTCTAAAGAGAGCCGTAGACGTGAGGTCTCCGAGAATGAAGTCCTTAGTGGACAGTTGAGGGGATTGGATCATCCCTGGACTTTCAGTCCTAAAGAGAGCCGTAGACGTGAGGTCTCCGAGAATGAAGTCCTTAGTGGACAGTTGAGGGGATTGGATCATCCCTGGACTTTCAGTCCTAAAGAGAGCCGTAGACGTGAGGTCTCCGAGAATGAAGTCCTTAGTGGACAGTTGAGGGGATTGGATCATCCCTGGACTTTCAGTCCTAAAGAGAGCCGTAGACGTGAGGTCTCCGAGAATGAAGTCCTTAGTGGACAGTTGAGGGGATTGGATCATCCCTGGACTTTCAGTCCTAAAGAGAGCCGTAGACGTGAGGTCTCCGAGAATGAAGTCCTTAGTGGACAGTTGAGGGGATTGGATCATCCCTAGACTTTCAGTCCTAAAGAGAGCCGTAGACGTGAGGTCTCCGAGAATGAAGTCCTTAGTGGACAGTTGAGGGGATTGGATCATCCCTGGACTTTCAGTCCTAAAGAGAGCCGTAGACGTGAGGTCTCCGAGAATGAAGTCCTTAGTGGACAGTTGAGGGGATTGGATCATCCCTGGACTTTCAGTCCTAAAGAGAGCCGTAGACGTGAGGTCTCCGAGAATGAAGTCCTTAGAGGACAGTTGAGGGGATTGGATCATCCCTGGACTTTCAGTCCTAAAGAGAGCCGTAGACGTGAGGTATCCGAGAATAAAGTGATGGGGATTGCATCATCCCAGAACCACTAAGTTCAAAATGTACGTGATGGGGATTGTATCATCCCTGGACTTAGGTCCCTGAATTGATCCGTAGATGTGAGGTCTCCGAGAAGTGGGGATTGTATCATCCCCGGACTGCGGTCCCTGAATTGATCCGTAGACGTGAGGTCTCCGAGAAGTGGGGATTGTATCATCCCCGGACTTAGGTCCCTGAATTGATCCGTAGACGTGAGGTCTCCGAGAAGTGGGGATTGTATCATCCCCGGACTGCGGTCCCTGAATTGATCCGTAGACGTGAGGTCTCCGAGAAGTGGGGATTGTATCATCCCCGGACTTAGGTCCCTGAATTGTTCCGTAGACGTGAGGTCTCCGAGAAGTGGGGATTGTATCATCCCCGGACTGCGGTCCCTGAATTGATCCGTAGACGTGAGGTCTCCGAGAAGTGGGGATTGTATCATCCCCGGACTGCGGTCCCTGAATTGATCCGTAGACGTGAGGTCTCCGAGAAGTGGGGATTGTATCATCCCCGGACTGCGGTCCCTGAATTGATCCGTAGACGTGAGGTCTCAGAGAAGTGGGGATTGTATCATCCCCAGACTTAGGTCCCTGAATTGATCTGTAGACGTATGGTCTCCGAGAAAGTGATTTTTGATGTGGTTACTTGTATCGGTAGGATACTTGTATTGATGATGTGGTTACTTGTATCGGTAGGATACTTGTATTGATGATGTGGTTACTTGTATCGGTAGGATACTTGTATTGATGATGTGGTTACTTGTATCGGTAGGATACTTGTATTGATGATGTGGTTACTTGTATCGGTAGGATACTTGTATTGATGATGTGGTTACTTGTATCGGTAGGTTACTTGTATTGATGATGTGGTTACTTGTATCGGTAGGATACTTGTATTGATGATGTGGCTACTTGTATCGGTAGGATACTCGTATTGTTGATATGGTTACTTGTATTGGCATGAATACTTGTACTGCTGATGATCGTATGATGACGATACTGATGATCATGTGATGACGATGCTGATGATCGTGTGATTAGGATGCTGATGATCGTGTGATGACGATGCTGATGATCGTGTGATGACGATGCTGATGATCGTGTGATGACGATGTTGATGATCGTGAGATGACGATGCTGATGATCATGTGATGGAGATGCTGATGATCGTGTGATGACGATGCTGATGATCGTGTGATGACGATGCTGATGATCATGTGATGACGATGCTGATGATCGTGTGATGACGATGTTGATGATCGTGAGATGACAATGCTGATGATCGTGTGATGACGATGCTGATGATCGTGTGATGACGATGCTGATGATCGTGAGATGATGATGCTGATGATCATGTATCGTGAGGATCCAGATGATGATATTGTTGTAGCTGTTCAAGTGCTACAGAAGATAAAGACTCAATACTGAAGATGTCGATGTTCCAGTATTGAAGATGTTCCAGTAACTGCTTGAGTTACTAATGATGTTGAGAAAGCTTCCAATGATTTATAGATGTATCATGTATGATGTTGATGACTCCTTGCTCGTGCAGATACTGTTATAATATCCTTCTCGTTAAGGGGGAGTGTTGAAATATTGTAACTTCAAAGAATATTATATTTGTATATTATTTATTCCGGAGATGTTCCATACCTCCGATGTGATTATACTATAAATACGGAGATGTTTATTCCTCCGATTTGGTTGTGGTAACTAGGGTTATTAGACCCACCATGTGGGGGTCGGCCCAGTCAGTTATAATGGGGTATTTAACCTAATGGTTAAATACGAGCCTACATGTACTTGTGTAAAATACATATTAGAGTAGTGTATAAATAGAGGAGGTGTGTTCCTCATTATACACATTCACTCACTTGAGGATAGCGCTCTTGTGGAGGAGAGGTCTGCTATTGTGGAGAAGGAGATCATGTCTCAGGGTTTCATCTTTGTATATTTCTGGTCATCTATATTGAGGAAGCTTTGCTAGGTTTTCTACCCCGTTGAGGGTTTCCCAGGATAAATCTCTGTCTCTTGTGTTTATGCTGTGCTTGTTGTTTATTCAGTGATCCTGTATATGCTATTATTGTGAAATGGAATGTAATGCTGCTATTTTCTGTCTTAGCATATTAAATCTTAACAGGTACTAAGGTGGTTCCTGTTGTCACCAGATCTGTCCCACAAAATTTTTGAATTCCGACACCGTGAATGTAAAGTCTACTAGCATTTTTGCACAAGTCATGATGTCCCATTCAACATGGTCAGTTTCTTATCACCTGAAACCTCCATCTTGGTTAGTTGGGTGTAAGTGTCAAACCTTGTTATCTTTGTTTGCCCAAAAAACTCTCCATTTCATCAAACTTCATCTTATGAGTCTATGTTTTCCCAAATCTATTGCTCAGTTTGTTGTTAACATGAGAATTATGATTCTTTTTAATTAACAATTATTATTTTAATGAAATAACTTTTTTATTAAAATAATAATTTTATTAAAAAATCTAAAAAAAATAAAAAGGGAGTCATCCATTATCCTCTTAATAAGTTACGTATTAGTTCATTTAAAAGGGATAAAGTGTTATGGTCTTTGTCTCCTTCCTATTTCCACATAAGACTAGCCAAATTGACTACCAAAAGATCACTTCAACGTCAAGCTCTTTGCCCATGGTTCGTGCATGGTTCCCACCATGTCAGATTAGTTTGAAGGCTATGATAAACACAAAATTTTATAATTTTACTATCTCTGTGCACGTGGGACGTGTCTGAGATCAAACCAAAGCACCGAGCACCAAATCCCAAGTGCAAATGTCATCAGAGCAACACTATTTTTAAGTTGTTTATACGAGAAAGTTTACGAGTTCAAAAGACCACACAATGTGTCGATAAGAAGCATTGGCAATTATAAACGTAATGCACTGAATCCAGCATATGAATATGTTCATAATCGTCATCCAAAGGAGATTAGGTCCAAGATCAACCAAAATTTCTGATTATTCAAGTTCACTGTCAGCAAAGATATAGATTCTTTGCATCTTCGTTGTCAAAATAGATAATTCTAGAGTTGCTCGAGTATAGCTGTGGGTGTTACTGTTTTTATTATGTGGCTATTTTCTCAGGGAAGAAATCAATATCAAGATTTAAGCAATAATTTCAGTGACAGGTCTTCATTCTCAGAAACTAATTCCATCATTTGGGGCAACTAACTCAGCCGATAAGGAGGATAAACATTAGTATTCAGAAGGAGACAAAGCATTATGTGGCAAAACATTAATGAAAAAATATCTAAATGCAGAGTCTATTGAATATCTGGCAGTTTCAGGATTTTAAGGGATGCAACCCAGATTTGAATGCAATCATAAAGGATCAGTCCCAGATCTTGAGGAGTTACCTGGCAGGATGATAGCAAGATCATTGATTCCTGTAGAGTTTAAAGAAGAGGGCCGCCTTTGTAACAAACACAAGATTGTCAGCTTTATTATTGGGATTATACCGAGTACCTGTGGGATTCTGAGGATGCAAGTTATGTTTTCAGTTGATAATTGAAGATTTTTGGGTAAAAGATTGCATCAAGTTGCCAGCTAAGAGGCAGAGTTCAATTTCTGTCACATATTACTGTCTATATAATGAACAGAAAATCAATTGCTCAGGGGGAGAGTTCCAGCCAAGGGCTGAGGCAGGGGCGTGTATGCATATACACTCTGTTTTTTCTTAATATGATATTGCTATTTTGAAATGATTGTGATCTGTGAGCCATTTCTGTTTTAATAAGTAAAGTACATGTTATCATCATTCTGTTTATGTGTGGTCGTAATATTCCATACCATGATTATTTTGATCAATATGCAACTATTTTCAATGTTTTGAAAACAGAACTTGAATCATTACATTCACAAAGTCATGCTCATAGCTCTGTCCTATTAATATCTATGGTACTGACACATCCCCTGCTATTCAATATCTGTCCTATTTCTGCCTTGTTTACAACTATCATAGCTATCTCTTCACCTACTGTTAAGATTTCTCTAAGCTTGGCTCTCTTGCATTCGAGAGTTAACTTTAGTGATAACAGTTCCTAAGTCAAATTCCTGGATGATGTGTTGAAGTCGACAGGAATAGACTCATCGAAGGAGGGCCATGATGAATCCCACATCATCGACACAAAACCTATAGGAGATTGATATGAAATAATGAAGCATATGAGTATGGACTAAAACAAAGATGTAAAGGCTAACAATATTGCAGAGGCTGACTAAGGTAAAATTACCTTGAACATTGAATGGAACGAAAATAATGACTTGGCAGCATTGACTCAACGAGGTAGAGAGCAAAACATAATGCAATGATGACTGAGGCATTCTTCTGGTGACTTGAAGGAGCGAGACGAATCATAGAATTGGCATGACTCAGAGACAAGCAGATTACCCAACTATATGACGAGACATAAATAGGTGCCATGTTCAAGGGTGGCACAAGCTTCCATAAAGCTTCCTAAAACAAACTTAACTTATTTCTCCCCAACCCCCATCATGCTTGATGAGTACCTCTTTATTTTTTAACGAGCTTGAGGAGGATAATAGATGCTCGGTATAGCTCATCCTTTGGACGAGTCCAATATCACATGTTTTAGGAACCTGAGAAAGGAGGGGTTCGGTCCCAAAAGGGTCCTTCAATGTTTGATTTTACAAGTCCAAGGAAGGAAAAATCGGTGACTTTTCATGTTTAGAGAAACTTAAATAATCCAAAGAAGACTCCAAAAAGGCCTTTTTCGTAAAAGTTAGTCTCCTCACCCGAAAAAAGGATAAAAAAATGTGAGAGAGAACTCTTCTAATCATGATTGACTAGAGTGTTCATTTTTCGTAAATAGTCTAAATGGTCTGAAAAAGGGATAAACTACCACCAAATAGACGTCCTTTCAAATCCTTTTACGAGCGTAAAATAAACAAGTTTGCTCAACAATATTTTCCTATTTTAGGAGTTTGAAAAGAGCTTAAAGAGGAATCCATGTACAACTTTGTCATGGTTGGTGATCGAGTATGACAAAGGAAAAATTAAACTCGGCACAGTTTCTTTTCTGTAAGTAGTCTAGCGAGGCCGGATAAAGTGATAAACCTATACTTGTTATACACACCTTTTTACTCAAATTTTAATGAGCATGACAATGGTATCCAAAGCACTCAAAATCTTTTTCATGTTTAAATCCAGAGCACGAAAAAGGAAAAAGTAAGCTCAAAACACTTTTCATATTTTTAAACAGAGCACAAAAAGGGAAAAAAGTAAGTTCAACATCATCTTACTGTTTTTAACGAGCTTGAAGAAAGTTTGGAAGAATGCTCGTGGTATCTGCTTCATTTTTTAACAAGCTTGCAACAAAAAATGAACAATGCTCTGATGATGGTTTCATTTTTTAGTGAGCTTGTAGTTGAAACTAAACTATGCTCGGAATGAGGTCCATTGATGGGTTACTTCCCAACATGATGTTCAGAGGTTGGAAAGTTTCTCCCCAACATAAGAAGCTGATGGATAAACTTCAGTATGATGTCCAAAGGCTGGAGATGCTCATGATAGGTTTCATTTTTACACAAGCTTGAAACTAAAAGTAAACTATGCTTGTAGGGGCCTATTTCATTTTTTAACGAGCTTAAAACAAAATAAAACTATGCTCAGAGTAGCCTATTTCATTTTTTAATGAGCTTAAAACAGAATAAAACTATGCTCGAAGTAGCCTATTTAATTTTTTAACGAGATTAAAACAGAATAAAACTATGCTCGAAGTAGCCCATTTCATTTTTTAACGAGCTTAAAATAGAATAAAACTATGCTCGAAATAATGGTTGGTTTCATTTTTACAAGCTTAAAACCAAAAGTAAACTATGTTTGAGATTGGTTACTACCAACATGATATATAGAGTTTGGTAGTTTTCCCCCATCATAAGAATTTAGTGGTATTATCTCGAGCATGATGTCTAGAGGATGGAAACATTCCCTTCAAAGCTTCTTCCATGATGGGAAGAAGTCATTGGTTCGTTGACAACTCAACTCTGGTGTGATGTCCAGAGCCGAGAGACCCGGTTGACAATGGGGGAGGAACCACTAAGACATGCAGAACATTCAGAGAAGTCTAGTGTATGGAAGTCATACAATGATTAGGTGTAACAAAGGAAAGCTGATCAATGGTCACTATGTTTCCATGATGAGGAAAATACATCACTCGAAAGAGTGTGGACACTACAGCTTTCATGGTGTAGACATAATCTCTCCCAAGAAGCAGATTAAAATCTAAGGGACCTTGGACTACCATAACATCACTCGAAAGAGTGTGGACACTACAGCTTTCATGGTGTAGACATAATCTCTCCCAAGAAGCAGATTAAAATCTAAGGAACCTTGGACTACCATAACATCAATGCAGACAATTTTCCCTCCTAAGGTAATAGATAACCGAGGAAGGATCCCTAAAGGTCCAATAGGCCTTCTATTAAAAGCCAATATTTGATCTGTGACTATCACAAGCTAAGGAGATCCTATAGCTTTCCAAGTAGTTGAGGATAAAATACTAATAGAAGCTCCTTCAACAAGAATAGTGCAAAGTACATTCCTACCAGTAAATTCTACAGATATATGGAATGAAACACTCGAAGGAATACAAGATTCTATTAGATCATTCCAATCAAAGGAAATGACTTCGGTACTTGGGGGAGGCTTCGTTGAAATGGGTGAAATGCCGCCTTGTCCAACACAATCTGAACTGATAAAGAAAACATCAGTGGTTTTCAGTTCTCTCTCAACTAGAAGAGCAGGATGAGACAAATATTGTGTCATGGTGACTACTTTAGTCTCAACATTCTCCAATGAAAGAGTGGAATCGAGTGGAGATGGTGTCGACTCGACTATTTCAACTTCACTCTTCAAAGGAAAAGTAGGATGAACTACTTGTTCTCCACTCATTAAGGAAAGAGTGGGATCCATCAAGGATGGAGCATGATCGGCTACTTTATCAACCAATGAGGGGTCAAGGGACAAATTATGATATCTGGTTGGAAGGTGATTCTGCGATACAGTATTGTCATCCAACAATTGTGAAGCTTCATCCTTACGAGGACAAAGGTAAGTAAGGTGCATGTCCTTGCATAACAAAGAAGGATTCTTGACTTTACCTTTCCGACCCTTAACCATAGAGTCACTAGTCGATGGGGTATCATCAGTATGATGTCGAGAGGCTAATGATACAGGTTGTTCGGAAGCTTTAGAACACTCTTCTAATACCTTGGAAAGGCCAGGAAAATCCTTAAGAAGGTGATCCCCCTTGCAAATCCTGCAAGGGAACTTGGGTTTTTGAGGTGCATGACTGGAAAGAGCATGATTAGGAGTAACCAACTGATACATGGTCTCTTTCTTATTCTTCTTATTCTTAACCTTCCTTTTCTTCTTCTTCTTATCCTCCTGATTACTAGCACCACTGCTTTTATCAAGCGAGGAAGAAGAAACAGAAGAAGATACAGCCGATGAAGAAGACGAAGGATCAATTTGGGATTGATGCTCTTGTGATGGAGAGTTAACATTTGAAGCATTTGGTGCATTCGATATCACCGGATTGGATAATAACCATACTGTTAATCCTATAGACAGTCCAGGAAGATTCAAAGTAGCAATGAAGGGAGGACCAATATCTCCAAATGGAGGAAAAGTAAAAGGTACCCCTTGAAAAGGGGTCTCTTGATTGGTAGTCCTAGAAGGAGCTTGGGTACATGGAGATGGATTCGCCATGGAACAAGACTAAGTTACGTGGACGAATTCTTGCTAAAAATAACTCAAAAACCCTCAGGAAATTGAGCATGCAAAAGGGGAGCTAGAAGAAAAAGAGGCACATAGGCCAAAAAAGCAAGCTAAAAAAACTTTACTGTAACCGATGCCACAACAAGCGAGATATAACAAAGAGGCCAGAAAGCCAACAAGCAACACTAAGAAAATAAAAGACCCTGTATAAGGTATAATAGAAAGCAATCATCCTATCTAATATTCGGATACTTCAATAGATCATATTCTCCGCAAGGTGATGAAATCCAAGTCGGACAATACGAAATGAGAGACCAATATGTCTGAAAGGATATCCCTCTATCGAAAGGGATCCTAGGTATAAGATCCCTAGAAGGATGGTCACTAGGATACCTCATTCATGACATGTTTGGGAATTTTTACTAGAGCTTCTACCTTTCGGCCCTTGTACACCCAGTATGGTGGCCGGAAAATACGAGGAAGACAATGGATTGATGTCCTTAGGCACTAAGTAGAGTGCGACATTCCACAAGGTCCGTCTGGAACCAGTCCTTGCTGCTTACCCCATGGAACGTGAGCACCCCCAACAAATTGGTGTATAACCATGTCAAAACATACAAGAGGATTTTATCACCCTAAGAGAAAACAACTATGTCTCAGATGTAAAATGACAAGGGGGAATTATTTGGATTCCTATCCCCGATGTCCTACCTAACTACACAATTCTTTTTATGTCATCAAATGAGGTTAATGTGTGTTTAGTTAGGGTGTTAATTTTAAAGGATTGTTGTTTTACTCAAGGGGAGTGGAAGTGCAACTTGGTGGTGTGTAGACTTGACTCAAACCATGCAAATATGGATGAATTATGCAAATTTTTTTCCTTCAATGAAATTCTAGCTAAGTAAGGAAGAGTTCTTTTTGTTCCCAAATGTACAACCCAATGCAAATGCAATTTTAGATTTTTAATGAATGGTAATCAATCATGTAAAACCATACCCAAACTATCCTAAAGTGACAAAATAGATCTTTCTATCGTAACCAATGCAAAAATTATAATTCGTTTCTTATCTTTTTACACTTAAAAAGAACACATCTAAGCTATGGGAAATAAACATTCATAAATGTTTCCAAACAAATGCAATGCAAAGAAAAACATTCAATATCTTTTTGTAACTCAAACGCACAAGAATATGAAGCAATATTTTCTCTATCTTATGAATGTGAGACCAAGAATGTCAAATGATCAAACTAAGGTAAGAAGAATATCTATGTTTTTCAAGCTTTTAAATCTAGCAAAAGAGAGACAAAAAGAATCTTTTCTTTGAACGAAAAATGGAAACAAGGAATCGATCTACTCCAATAACCAGTAAATAGCTAAAGATGCAAAGGAAACAAAGTGTAAAACCCAAGAAAATGACTTCAAAAGACAAGGATGTCCCAAGCTTTTCAAAGCCAATCAAAGCAATCCAAATGACACAAAAGATCCCAAAAGGTTGAAAAATCCTTAATATGGGTCAAAGGGACTGTAGGATACACGATCCTTGGCCTTCCCCTGCCATGAGGGGGATTTTTTTTTCAAATTTGATGTTTATTTTAATCAAATCTAGTGCAAAAGATTCTTAAAAATGAAAACAAACATGTACTCAAACTATGGATGCAAGAGCACTTACATATCCTAACATACATCAAGAGGTCACACAAATATCCTTGAACCGAGAGACCAAGGAAAACCCCAGCAAAAAGATCCCAAAAAACCAAAAACAGAGGATTTTCGCCCCTGTACAGACCAACACAGAGCGAACATATGAGATTTCCGCGCTCTGGAACACTTTGGGGTAGCGAAAATTTGAAAATTTTCACGCTTTAGGACACCATGGGGGCACATAAATATGGGATTTTTGCTTTGCATGGTGTTTTGGGGAAGCGGAAATTTTCCTGTAGGTGTAAAAAATGAAAATTAATGCCTAGACCCGAGTAGGGATGAAGTGCTAGGTTTAAGATAGTCCTCAATGATGACTAAAGAGGGTCTAAGGTGATGGGAAACAACACTTAAAAGAGGATTTGATGATCCAAACAAGCAATTATAGGTGAAACTAGCGAAAAATCCCCAGTAGAGTCGCCAATTTCCGTTGTGAGAAAATCTCCCTATGAATAGGTAGATATCCCCTTGGGATTAGAAAAGGCCCCGAGTTTCCTACCTAAGACAAAAAGGAAACAAATAGACACTATAGTCCTCCTAGATCTATCTCACACATAAGATAACAAGCTATGGAAAGACAAAGCAGGTAGATGGGTACCTCACTTTGATGGTTGTCCTCGCTGCTCCTAAGTCACTCCAGCTCTAGCCTTTGATAATGGAGTTATGAACCTGTTCACAAAGGAAATGAAACACATTCTCCAAAGAAATATATGTATAAACAAATATCTAACTATAAATATAAAGACAATTTCATGCATTCATCATTAAAGACATGAGAATGGGAGGAATAGGCTAATTTATATTAATGATAAGAAAGCCAAAAAAAGCTGATTGCAATGTTATACCTTGATGTCCAAAGAAACAACACCTACTTCCAAGCTCTCTAACATCACCCTTATAAGACTCATAGGACCATAAGTTTGGTTCTTCCAAGCTCACCGCCCCATAGCTCATGGATGGCTATCTTCTTATAGGATTTGGGAGGCCAACCACTGAGAGGATATTGTGGATCTAAGTGAGGAAGATGTGGATCAAGGATCTCAAACATGCCAAGGAGGGAATGTGAGATGGGATTCGAAGGGGAACCTCATCCCATGAAAATCTCCTCGAAATACAAGATCCAAAATCTAGGGATAATGGCTATTCAGGGATTTTCGCACCCCTATAACTGAGAAAAACGTGAAAATGTTGTAATTTTCGCGCCCCCATAGGCACATAGAACGTGAAAATAAGGAATTTTTGCGCTCTGTACCACTAACAGGGCACGGAAATATCTCTAGGAGGCCCATAAGTGGGTTAGGTCAAGTGGTTTTCGACCCCTAAGTTGTTGGGTTTGCTTCCAAGTGTGACTAGGGAAGGGACCAACATGATGACAAAGAGTCCTAACACCCTTAGGAGGCATAAAAATCATGTTTCTCATGGTGATATGACATAAAGACTCTCAATTGTACACAGTGTGACAATTTGAGGTATAACAGTACTGTAAGTCATTTGACCATGTCATTGAAGCATGTCCCATTTTGATATGAAAAATGAAAGAAAAAAGAACAAAAGGACAGAACCATAATATTCAGATGATCGTAGTTGAGAAAAGAAACGAAGACCGCAACATCCATGTTGTGATGCGAAGTAGAGATGTGACAAGAAATGACAGGATGAATGAAGATTTGACTTCCAAAGGCCACATAAACATACCAAATCCTACTAATGGGCCTTGGGTAATAAAATCAATTGGAAAAATGCCTACATTCAACCCTAACCAAGAAAAAAAGGTATTCATGGAAGCAAGAAAAGGATTTAAGGACTCAGAACCTTCGACCAAAAGGATTCAATTGTGAAGTGATAAGACACCTGTATTAGATATGCCGACCTGATATGATGGATCACGAACTTCTCCAGAACAGACAAGTCCTAACACACATTTTCTACAGAGTTGCATAAAGCTATTGAGGCATGTAAGCGCTTTAGGATAATTACAGAACATGTCGCGACATTACGAACGACGTAATACAGTAAACGATGCCCACAGAGCAGTTCATCACATCAAGAACCATAGAAGGACATGTAAAGAAATGAGTTAAATGTGTAGATTAGAGATTTTGAAATGAACCATGTCATTCTTGACCTGGGATCAGAGGTGAACGTGCTGAAAAAACAAACAAGGGAATAGATGGGGAAGCCAAAGTTATCTTGGTCTCCGATACAATTGAGATTAGCTAATCAGCAAAAGGTTATACATTTTGGGAGATTATCAAGTGTTCTTGTTGACATTGATGGAGTGCGAAGTAAAGCATACTTTGAGGTTATTTAGATCATAGATAACAGTAATACTTATCCTGCATTATTGGGGATTGACAGGGCAATTGATAACCTCGCAATTATCAACTTGAAGAAAAAACAAATGATATTTGAAGGACCGGATATTAGGGTTATCGCACCCTTGGATCCTTCACAAGGAACGAGGTATGTTGAATCAGTACAAGAAGAATGCAGAGCTCAAGAACTTGATAATATATACAAGATGAAAGTGAATCAAGTAGATTACATTAACCCTCCAAATGATGGAACTTTGAGCTGGAGATGTGACAGTTCTTGCGTATCAGAATTAGACACAGGACTGGAGAACTGATAGAGCCGAATTCACGAAGTATCAACTAGACGATGTGCGAAGATAACGAAGTCACTACATTGGATTGGAATAGAGGTAAGTCCAATTCCTACTTATGATGGTTTGGGTAATATCCATAAGCACTTAACGGAGATCAGATTTGTAGAACAAACTGAGGTTGTACAAGCAAAATACAATGGACAGATTGAACCTAGATATCATATAGAGTCTTGCTTGAAAGGCTGGATGCATATACCAAAGACAGAATGGGTTCATATGTTTGTGCACACAATGGATCAAATAATAAAGAACTGGTATACAAAAGCAGAACTTCACAAAGGCACAAAATATTTGCACATGATGATAAATAGATTTCAATCAACTTTCAGTTTTGAGGATGATTGTCTGAGCGTCAATGAGGATACAGATCATTAAAAAGAAGATATTTGATGATGTCTTATTGCCTATGTATAATCAACTAGATTGGGAAATACAGTTGGAGCATGCCCTTGAATGTTATAACTTTGCATTAGATGAAGATGAGATGAAGACCCTCGCGATGTGAATATACTTGAGTCTGAAGGAAAACACGATGTACAAGGACCTGATTTGGAGATTCCAGATCCGAGTAACCTTGTGAAGACCAGAAATGTCAACATTAGTACCAATGATGAACCGAAGTTTGCTTCTATTGGGGATTACTCGGATGAAGAAACAGTAGGACAAATCACAAACCTACTGCGCGAATATCAAGATTTTTTCCCTACCAAGTTTTCAGAAATGAAAGGCATTTTAGGTGACTTGGGAGTTATGAAAATACCTCTCAAGCATGATGCGAATCCTATTAAGCAAAGAAATTGCAGATTTAAACCCATATATAAAGAAAGAGTGAAAGTAGAAATTGATAAAATGATTGAGGAAAGAATCATTGAACCAATAGAAGAATCGAAATAGATAAGTCCCATGGTATTTCAAGATAAGAAAGCTAAAGGTGAAATCCGAATTTGTGAGGAAATTGAATGATGCATCTCTGCATGACCCATTTCCTACTCCATTCACAGACAAAGTGATAGATAAAGTAGGTGGACAATAAGATGTCATGCCCATGCAATACATAGTACCAAGCTTGAGAATTGCAGCATTCACAGATATGGCTGATGATCAGACAATGGACGAAATACTACTACAACTAATTAGATTGGAGGAAGACCGCTTCATTGTAGGATTTCACCAACAAGTGCATAAAGACAGAGAAAATGTATGGCATGATAGATACATCAAGCAAAAATTCTTCTAGGTAGGAGACCTCGTCCTCATTTATGATAGAAAATTTATGAAATTTCTTGGAAAATTCAAAATGCACGGGTTAGGGCCATACATTGTCAAGCATGCCAGACATTGTCAAGCATGTCACTAAAGGTGGTGCAGTTCAGTTAGTCACATTACTTGGAGAAAACTTGCTAGGTCTTGTAAGTGGGAGTAGACTAAAGCCTTACAAGGATGGCCCTACTCCTATAAATAGAAGTTAAACAAGGAAATCAATTTTTAAGTGTCAAATGTAGTTGAAATTGGACACTAAAACAGAGGGCAGAGTCTGCACACAATAGTTTTGTTAAAATGAACAATTTTACAATATATAAAGATGTGTTGTGAAGCACACATAGCGAGCTAAGTTGCGAAGTAAAAGAAGGGAGTAACGCTGCAAATTTCAAGTAAGAGAAGGGAAATTCGAAGTGAACCTCGCCATTCACCTAACTGCCCACGAAGTTAAAAGAAAAATAACTGTTACAGTTTTGGTCGGAAAGTAGCCATTGTACAATACTTTTGGGAACCATATTTTTCCACTTTTAAATCATTTTCGTCCATTTAAGACAAATTGAAAGAAGGGAAATGACCAATATCTAAGCAATATTTGGCCAACATACATAGCATTTAATGCTAATTTATCCGTTTTTGGGCACGCCTTATTGTCGTTGTCCCTATAAATAGTAAGGACCGCATAGTTACTGGTTTTACCGTGACTTTTAATTTTTACTGCATGTAATTTCCAAGTTTTTACAAGTCAAGAGTCAAGAGAAAGATTAATCTGACGGTGTATGTCTGAACAATGAAGTATAGAGGAGATATAAATAGAATTCCAATATTCTGTTTTGGAATGAGTCATGAAGACGCCAGTGAAGAAAGCAGTCCCAGAGAGAGGTGGAACATCTAGAGCTTCACTGCGAAATATCCCGGAGCAGAAGCAGAAATATAAGAAAAATGATACTGAGCAAGAGAATCCGAAGGCCGCATATATTCCAAAGCTGTTTCCTCTAGAATGATCTCGCGACAGGACGATTCTGCTCATACTCGAGTACATCCCTTCAAGAAGAGATGCTGTGCCAGTTGTGATACTCATGAAGAATCCGCAATACGAGATCCCGCTGCCGCCCATGTCGAGTCATGTGCGCAAAAATGGAAATTTTCTTGGCAATATTCCAGAATGCAATTTCTCGGATCATGAATTGCTGCAGGAAACGAAATACCCACAATTTCAGCTGGACCAGTACATGATGAAGTTAACAAGCAAACAACAATTCAAGCGCAAGACTGGATTGCGCCATTGCAACCACTAGGATTGCTGAATTTGCTGTGAATTATGCATTTTGACAGGATCCCAGAGCTCACAATGGTTGTGCAAACATTTCTCTCATGTACGTGTTGATGTATATGTAACTTCGGAATGTATTTCATCTATGTATTTCATATATATCTATTGTACCCTTATTAGAGATGTGTTATTCCTCTATAAGGAAGTGTCGTCATGTGGATTGACAAGTGTCGCAAGTGTGTGTACTTGCCGATGGGTTATTAGACCACCATGTGTGGGGTCGGCCCTGAAATATATATTATATTGTGGATGTATCTAGATAGACAAGTCAGCCCCATAGTGTAACTGGGCAAACAAGTTAAGTATAAATAGAGATCGGGAGATTTCTATTTGGATCATTCGGAAAGACACACTTCTCTCACTCAGAAAGTGGCGCACTAGTGAGAAGGAGGATCATCTGCTCTAGGAGACTATCTCAAGTGTATTTTGGTTTTACTTTGGTTGAGCCATTGCTCTCTCTATGTTTGAGGAAGTTGTGGGGTTGTCTCTCATGCTTTTGATTCTTGTGATGCTTGTCATGCTTATTGCGATTGTTGTGCATTGATATACTGTATATGTTATTCTCTCAGTAAAGATCCAAGAGTATTGTGAATTAATGCTCAAAATTTAACATGGTATCAGAGCTAACCTGAGAAGAAGACATTTTGCAGTGACGAAAACTTGAGTTTCTTGTTTATTGGGTTTCTCTCCATAGTTTTTTGAAAAGTAGTATAGTAGATTGACTCTACTCATCAAGGAGAATCTATCTGTCCAATCAGAATTCAATTCATAGCATTTTCAGATTTGGCCCTAAAAATTAGGGTTTCCAAAAAAATAGAAATTTCTGAAATCTGAAGACATAGCTGGAAGCTTCTTGCAAAAATCAAAGTTTAGAGCTTTGGATCGAGATTTTTGGCTAGGTAGATCTCCAGGAAACTCAAACCCTAATTCTGGGCTCGACTTAGTGAACTCGGGAGGACAAAAAGGCAAATCTGAAGGGTAAAGCTTTGTTGATCTCAAATTCTGAATGCACTAGGCTAATCAGCTCATCAAGGCACATCTTTCTATCCTTTCAGAAAGTTGAAATTCACATTTTGAATTTTTAGGGTTTTTTCGACAAACCCTAATCTGGGACCAGATCTAGTTTTCAGCATTTTAAGTGGTAAGACCTAATACTTTTCTATTTCCATTTGAAGTACTCTTTAATATGTCTCACCACACCAAGCTTGAGGATAAGCTTGAAGGAGCTAATAACTTCCGAGCTTGGAAGTATAGGATTGGGTTAATCCTGGAAGAGAATGAGTTGGACTCATATGTAAAAGAAGACATCCCTATCCCAGAGGATGAAGAGGCTAAGGTATTGCATAAGAAGAACTTGGTCAAAGCAAAGAGAATCATTGCTGATTCTATCAAAGACCATCTCATACCCCATGTGTCTTCTCTAAAGACACCCAAGGAGATGTTTGACTCTTTGACCAAGCTATTTGAAGGGAAGAATATAAATCGAAAGATGACCCTGCGGAACCATTTGAAAGGAGTAAAGTTTCAGAATGGAGAAACCATTCAATCTTATTTTTCAAGGGTCTCCCAGATCAAGGAACAACTAGAAGCAGTGGATGAAATGGTGGAGAATGGTGAAGTGGTGATGACCACTCTAAATGGCCTACCCAGGTCATGGGATTCCTTTATTCAAGGAATTTGTGCAAGGAAGAAGTTGATCTCCTTCAACAGATTGCGGGAAGAATGCTCTCAAGAAGAAGCTAGGCTTGTGGCCCGAGAAGAAAAGATGGGAAATGAAGATCAAGCTCTCACAACACATGCCAGGAAAGGCAAGTCCAAGAAGGAATCATCTCATAATAGGAAATTCTCACACCACCATTATCATAAAGATAAGAAAGATCTCAGATGCTTCAATTGCAATGAGAAGGGACACTTTGCTTCAGATTGTCTCAAGAAGAAGAAAGACAACAACAAATTCAACAACAAGAAGAAGAATAACAAAAGAAGATATCATGCTCATGCTGCCGAAGATGATGAACCCCCAAAGAAGAAGGCTAGGGCAGAAAGTGATAGTGATGATGACTCATCAAGTGAAGAAGAGTATGTTCTAATTTCTTCTCTCATAGGTACTATTTCCCATGGTTGTAATGATTGGTTGATTTACAGTGGGGCTTCCAAACACGTGACTGGGTTTAAAGAATCTTTTGTAAATTTGTCTGAACATGAATCACCCCATAAAGTGAAACTTGGGGATGATTATCAATACCCAATCAAAGGAAGTGGTGAAGCCTCCTACAACCTCGATTCTGGAAAATCTTTGAAGATGAAAGAAGTCCTTTATGTACTTGGGATCAAGAAGAACTTACTCTCCATCTCTGCATTGGATGCAAAAGGTATGAGGGTTACATTTGTGGATGGCCAAGTCCTAATGTGGCCAAAGGGAAATACCATAAATGATGCAGTAGTGATTGGAGAGCAAGAGGGAGGTTTGTATAAATTGAAGGGACAACCTGAACATGCCATGGTGCATGAATCCATGGAGCCAAGTGAACTTTGGCATAGAAGACTTGCTCATATGCACTATAGGGCATTTCCAATTGCAAGCAAGGCTGTAGAGGGTATTCCTAAAATCAAGACCAAACATGAAGGTGTCTGGAAAGGATGTGCAAAAGGGAAGAACATTAAGAGGGCTTTCCCAAGCAGTGAAAGCAAGGAAAAAGATATCCTGGAAATCATCCACTCAGATGTATGTGGTCCTATGTCATCCAATTCTCTGAGTGGGTATGTTTACTATGTCTCGTTTATTGATGACTTCTCCAGGAAGACTTGGGTATACTTTTTGAACAACAAAGATGAGGTGTTTGATAAGTTCAAGGAATTCAAAACCTTGATGGAGAATCAAACTGACAAGAAGATCAAAACATTCAGATCCGAAAACGGTGGAGAATTCACCTCAGGTGACTTCAAGAAGCTTTGCAGTGATTTAGGGATTAAGAGGGAGTTGACTACTCCTTATAATCCTCAACAGAATGGAGTTGCAGAAAGGAAGAACAGAACAATCATGGAAGCAGCAAGGGCAATGCTGCATGACCAAGATCTACCTATGCATTTATGGGCAGAAGCAGCTAGAGCAACTGTATATGTGCAGAACAGAACACCCCACAAGATATTGGACAACAAAACTCCAGAAGAGGTCTTTTCTGGTAAGAAACCTGAAGTCAACCATCTCAGAATATTTGGTTGTCCAGTATACACTCATGTCCCAAAGGAAAAGAGGACCAAACTAGATCCTTCAGGAAAGAAGGGTATCTTTGTGGGTTACAGTGAAAGCTCGAAGGCTTACAGAATATACTTTCCAGGGTTCAAGAATATTGATGTCAGCAGGGATGTAACATTAGATGAAAACTCAGCATTCATCAAATCAAGGAAGGCACCTATCGAAGTTTATGAAGAACCTAAGGAAACTAGATTTCAAGACACTACCATGACTGAAGCAATTCTAGAAGTTGTTTGTGAGTTTGAAGATCCGCAAGAACCTGTAGATCCACCCTGTGAGGATAACTCTCACAAGAGGAAACCTGCATGGGATAGAGAGCTCATTCAAGATGCAAAAAGATTTGGCATTCCAGAAGAAGAACACAGAGCGAAGAAGAGAACCAAATCACATACCAGCTATGTTGCTTTACTCTGTGACATTATGAACAAAGAACCTTCCAGTTATGAAGAAGCAGCGAAAAAGAAAGAATGGAAGGATGCCATGGTTGAGGAATACCAATCAATAATGAAGAATGATGTTTGGGATGTTGTCCCAATACCTAAAGAGAAGTCTGTTGTGACTTCCAAATGGATCTACAAAATCAAGCATGCTGCAGATGGCAGTGCATAGAAATACAAAGCAAGATTCATAGCTCGTGGCTTCTCTCAGAAAGAGGGAATAGATTATGAAGAAACCTTTGCACCTGTAGCTAGGTATACTTCCATCAGAACAGTACTTGCCCTGGCTGCAACAATGAAATGGAAAATACACCAGATGGATGTCAAGACTGTTTTCTTGAATGGTGTAGTTGAAGAGGAAGTATATGTGGAGCAGCCACTCGGTTTCGAAATACATGACAGGGAGTCATATGTGTGCAGATTGAAGAAAGCCTTGTATGGCTTGAAGCAAGCTCCCAGAACTTGGTATGGTAGGATGGACAGTTTCCTATCTAGTTTGGGCTTTACCAAGAGTAAAGCAGATTCCAACTTTTACTACAAGGTTGAGGAAGGGAATCCTGTGATTCTACTGCTGTATGTGGATGACTTATTTGTAACAGGAGATGACAGATTGATTGCAGATACTAAGAGGAAGATTGCTGCCGAGTTCGATATGAAAGATTTGGGAATGATGGATTATTTCCTAGGTATGGAGGTGTGGCAGAGTGCAGGTGGGATCTTCCTTGGTCAAGGGAAGTACACAGTAGATATCCCGAAGAGATTCAGGATGATGGATTGCAAGGCCATGGCCATACCTATGGCATCGAATCTGAAGCTTTTATGTGATGCTTCATCTGAGCCAGTTGATGTCTCTATGTATCGTCAGATGATTGGGTCCTTGATGTACCTGACGAACACGAGACCATATATTTGCTTTGCGGTGAACACATTGAGCCAGTTCCTAACAGATCCGAGGAGTGTTCACCTGGTTGTTGTAAAGCATGTTCTGAGGTGCCTGAAGGGTACAGTGGATTATGGGCTCAAGTATGAAGCGAATCAAAAGTTTAACCTGCAGGGTTATGTTGATTCAGATTGGGCTAGCAGTGCTGCAGATAGGAAGAGCACATCTCGGTGCTGCTTCAGTATGGGATAAGGTGTGATCTCTTGGTTTAGCAGGAAGCAGTCCTGCGTAGCACTGAGTATAGCTGAGGCAGAGTATGTTGCATCCTGTTCAGCTAGTTGTGAGGCAGTATGGCTACGGAAGCTACTGTCTAAGTTATTTGATCTCCTGTTGGATGCTACTGGTATCTTTTGTGATAACAAGAGTTGTGTGAAGTTGTCCGAGAACCCAGTGTTTCATGACAGGTCGAAACACATAGAGATCAAATATCACTATATCAGGGATATGTGTCATGTCCCCTCCCATCATACCAGTGCGATGGAGAGGATCGTGATGCTAAAACCGGGCATCTAGCCCCATGAACTTATTAAATAAGTATTCACATAATATAAAAAGACATATGAAAATGTATAATTATAAGAAAACACAACGAAAGTAATTTCAATTACACATCCATCATACATTCAAGATATTCATCAAATAAATAATTGCAAAGTTAACACAAGAGAATACTTATCTTATAACAAAGTAGTCTCAAGCAACTAGCTATGCAACTGCAACGTTCCACCCAACCATAGGTCAGTTGTGATCATCAATATCTCAACACACTGCCACCCCCGAGATGGGCATGATCTCTACAAGGAATCAGGGAACAACAGACTCACACATAGCTCAAAGATACACCAAATCAGCCAAGCCAAGTTACAGTTGGGTTTATCAGGCTGTTAGGCAATGGAAGGAAGAATTGCTAAGCTAGTGGGATCATCCATAGAGATATGGGAACGCTCTACAAGATCTATCTAGCTTGGTCTCCACAATACCTACACACCTAGCACAAGGAAGTATTCCCTTCACTAATACACAGTCCCTCAGGCCATACCTACCATTCTAGTGTTCTTCAAGGTGTGCATAGAAGAGCAACCAGCCCTTTTGATACTCTTGAGAGGTTACCTCCTCACTAGGTTTATCAAGCCAATTCTGGTCCACTTCCACTCCTAATTCTTGCTCATAATTTCCAACCAACACAGGGATGCACCCTACAACCAAACACAAGTGCTAAAAAACGTGGGAAACCAAAACGAACGGGTAGATGGGGAATAAACCATGGGAGAGCAAATTCATTTTCAGAAAACGTTTTTCTGCATTTCAGGGGCAAAAACGACCTCTATAAACCCCCAAAACGTGATTCCCTTTCTCCCAGCCACTGTGCAACACAAAAATGAGCTCCCAGCTATGGAAAAATGCTGGAAATTGGTAAAAAACGTGATGGGGAAAGCCCAGCTAGCTTAGACTGTGCGAGAGAGGAAAGACTATGGGTTCATAATGGCTTTGGGCACCATTTTGTGGGTGTTTTCTTGCCCCAGAAGCAAAAGTACATTTTCCCAGGTTGATGGCTTGCCCATGCACGAAATTGGCTGCCATACCTCTTCATTCCCAAGGCATTAACTACCTCAACCAATTTCTAGAAGAATTAAATGATTGGGTCCGTAACCCAAAATGGGTAGTTGGTGATTTATGGGTTTTCTCATTGACACATGTATTAACACCATTGGCTCAAGGGTTTGAATAATTTCCCTCCCTATTCCTTGTAGAATCATGACCCCATCTCTGTGTTGCATTGCATAGCTAGTTGTGGGTTTTTCATTAAAATTCGTATTTACATGATGTCTTAATTTACATTGTGCCTATCTAGCACAAGAACCATAGACATCTATTTTTTTAATTGCCGATACATAAAACGCTAAATCAATGGTGGGGACTTGGCTTTGAGATCCTCACCATGATTAAATAACAATATTTACATCATTTACGATTTAATGCAAAAAGGGGGTCAAAATGGGGACGTGACATTCCCCTCCCCTTACATCAGCACTGTCCTCAGTGCTCATCAAAACTGAACAAAAATGGATATGCCACCCTCATGGCATCCTCCAGCTCCCATGTAGCCTCATCGGGACTGTAGTGCTTCCGTTGCACCTTTACCTGTCCGATGGCTCGGTTCCGAAGCAATGTTACCTTCTTGTCTAGGATGAGCAATGGATTGGTTTGGAACTCTCCCTCGGGTTCCACCTGGATCACATCCCAATTAATCACATGGTTAGGATCATGTACATAATTCTTAAGTAAAGAGACATGAAAAACATTATGAGCTTTAGTGCTAGCAAGCAATGCAAGTCTATATGCAACTGGCAACTGGCCCTATTCTTTCAAGCACTTCAAATGGCCCACAATATCTAGGTGATAGCTTGGTACAACTCCTAAGTTTCAAGGAACCCTTCCTTGGTCTCACTCTAAGATACACATGATCCCCAACACTAAATTCCCTATGGATCCTATGCTTATCTGCATAGATTTTGTGTCTATCCTGGGCTGCTTTTAAATTTTGCCGGATCTTTGCAACCTCTTGTTCCATTTCCTTAAGCAATTCTAGCCCAAGTACAATTCTGTTCACTAGATTGTCCCAAGTCACTGGTGTCCTACACTGTCTGCCGTACAAAGCCTCATAAGGACTCATTCCCAACGATGCTTGTTGCCCATTATTATATGCAAATTCTACCAAGTGTAGATAATCCTCCCACTTGGATGGTTTGTCCATTACATACATGCAAAGCATGTCTTCAAGCACCTGATTTACTCTTTCTGTTTTTCCATCTGTTTGAGGATGGTACGCGGTGATAAAGTTCAACTGTGTACCCAAATCTACAAAGAGACCTTTGCAAAAATTGTAAGTGAACTTGGTATCCCCGTCAGAAATTATTGCCTTAGGCAACCCATGTAATCTGAAAATTTCCTTCATGAAAATATTTGCAATGGCATCGGCTTTATGTGTGGACTTAACCGGTATGAAATGTGCTACCTTTGTTAACTTGTCCACCACAACCATGATGGAATCATGTTGTCTCATAGTCATTGGCAATCCTGTAATAAAATCCATGGAAATTATTTCCCATTTCCATTCTGGAATTGGCACTGGGTGCAATAAACCTGCGGGGTGTTGGTGTTCAACCTTCACCTGCTGACATTTCATGCACATAGAAATGTATTCAGCGATGTCCTTCTTCATGCCTGGCCATAAATAATATTTTCTTGTTGTAGCAATTGTTTTCTGATATCCTGGGTGACCAGAGTATGGAGCTATATGGATTTCATCCATAACAATCCTCCTCAAATCTGCCGCATTTGGAATATAGACTCTATTCTTATAAGTAAGAAGTTCGCCTTCTTCCAAATGATAGCCTTCATACTTCTTGCCAAGGTCTTGCTGCTGCAATTTGTCCTTTATCTGCACGTACACTTCATCCTCAACAATATGGTTAACAATCTGCTGCTTCAAATCTGGTTGGCAAGTACTAAGTGCTGCCACATGCATTTCATGTACCTTCCTCCTGAGTGCATCAACAACTTTGTTTTCTTTTCCTTTTATGTGTTTGATTTCAAAATCAAATTCACACAAAAATTCCAACCATCTAGCTTGCCTCGCATTTAAAGTTGGCTGATCAAACAAGTATTTCATACCACAATGGTCTGTCCTTAACTCAAATTTTCTTCCCATTAAGTAATGCCTCCACATCTTTAAAGCATGTACTATGGCTGCAAGTTCTATATCATGAATGGCATAGTTCTTCTTATGCTCCTTCAACTTTCTTGACTCATAGTATATCACGTGGTTGTCTTGCATAAGAACTCCTCCAAATCCTTGATTGCGTGCATTGGTACATACCACAAAGTCTTTGTCTGGGTTTGCAATTTTCAAAATTGGTGCACTTGTAAGAAGATTCTTTAACCGTTGAAAACTTTCCTCACATCTTGGTGACCATTCAAACTTTATCCCCTTCTTTTGCAAAGAAGTGATCGGGTTTGCAACCTTGGAGAATCCTTCGATAAACCTCCTGTAGTAACCAGCAAGGCCCATAAAAGATCTCACATCAGTCACATTCCTTGGAGTTGGCCAATTCATAATGGCTTCAATCTTCTCAGGGTCTACAGATATTCCTTCGTCGGAGATGATGTGACCCAAATAATGAATTCTATCTTTATAAAAGTCACATTTGTTCAACTTTGCATACAGCTTATGCTCCCTTAGTAATTTCATTGTCATTCTCAAATGTTCTTCATGCTCTTCTTCATTCTTAGAATAGATGAGAATGTCGTCTAGGAATACAAGAACAAACTTGTCCAAATACTTGCTAAAAACATTATTCATGAGACACATGAATGTAGCTGGTGCATTTGTGAGACCGAATGGTACCACTACAAACTCACAGTGTCCATACCTCGTTCTAAAGGCTGTCTTATGAATATCTTCTTCTTTGATTCTTACCTGATGGTAACTAGACCTCAAGTCAATCTTTGAAAATAGCTTTGCTCCTCTCATTTGGTAAAAAAAGGTCATCAATTCGGGGCAATGGGTATTTGTTCTTCACAGTGACTTTGTTCAACTGCCTGTAGTCAATACATAACCTGAGTGTTCCATCTTTCTTTTTCACAAATAGAACAGGTGCTCCCCATGGGGACACACTTGGCCTAATATATTTCTTTTCCAGCAACTCTTGTAATTTCATTTTCAATTCTAGCAATTCTAGTGTACTCATCCTGTAGGGTGTCTTAGACACTGGTGCCGCTCCTGGCACAAGTTCAATTGTAAAGTCAATATCTCTCTTTGGAGGGAGTCCTGGAATCTCATCAGGAAAAACATCCCTGAATTCTTGCAATACATGATAGTCCTCCAATTTAAGAGTTTCATTCTCTGCTGCTTCTAGAACGTGGGCTGCATACAATTAACATCCCTTCCTACAGAACTTCTTCAGCTGCATGGCTGAAATCTTCCTAATAGAAATCACCTTTGGAATGCCTTTTACAACCCTTGGGTTTCCTTCTTCATCCATGCATTCAAATGTCTTATTGTAGCAGTCAAGTTTAACCCTGTGTGCTTCTAACCAATCCATTCCAATGAGAATATCATAGGAACTAAGTGGAAAAATATTCAGATATGCATAAGTGAATAGTCCATCCATCTCTAAAGGACATTTCTATACTATTTCACTAACTTTTCTCTTGGTTCTAGTGGCTAGTTGAACTAACCATGATTTACTATGTTTTAATTTCTTGAAAGCACAAATCTCAACAATTCTAGGAGTGACATAATTGTGAGTAGATCCGGGATCAATCAAAATAGAAACAGATTGCTTAGTAATCTTACCTTCAACTTCAACCACAGTTGACTGATAATCTGCCTGGAAGTTGTCTAGTGCTACATAGATTCTAGGGATTGTCCTCGCCACTTGACCCACAGTTTTAGCTCCCTGGATGTTTTGGACTTGATTTGCAATCCCATTCCGATGTGGACAGTTCCTAAGCATGTGGTCTCCTCCACAACCCCAACATTGAAGTGGTTCTCTTGGCTCCTTTGGATCTCTTGGCTTGTCTCCCATCATCCTAGTTGGCTTAGTCACAACCTGTGATGGTTGCCTTTGCTGATTCTTGAATTGAGGAGGCTTGAACCCCTTCTTCCTTTGATCAAAATTTTCATTTTTCTTATCCTTCCATGCCTTATGGAATTCTGGTTTGCTTCTGTTTGATCAAAGCAATACTTGGCCTTTCTTATGGCCTCCTCTAGGGTTCGAGGTTCATCAAACTCAATTCTATCTTTATGACTGGGGTAGTCCACTCAGGAAACGCTGAATTTTCACCTTATCATCTCGAATATACCTGACATACCTCAGCAGCTCCAAGAAATTGTTTGCATATTCTTCCATGGTCAATTGTCCCAATCTCAGCTCATGGAACTCTTTGATATTATCATCATAGTACTTGTCAGAGAGGTACTTCTGCTTGAAGTATTTCTTGAACTGCTTCCACACAATCTTCCTTTCATTGATCTTTTTCACTTTCCTGATGTGTTCCCACCGTATAGATGCTCTTCCATTCAAGTTGAAGATGGCTACCCTTGCCTTCATATTTCCCGAGTAGTCTTGGACTTGGAAATACTTTCTCAACCCAAGAAACCAAGCTTTAGCTTCTTGACCAGACTTTATCTCTCCATTAAATGTAGGAGGTTTCGCCTTCTTAAATCCCCCATGTGAATTGTTCTTGTAGTGCCTCTTCCTCTTACTTCTGTGGGATGAAGAGCTCGAACCCTCAATGGATTCTTCAGAGTCAGATGATTCATTAGAAGAGATTTTTGGAGTATAAGTTTGGTCTGTAGAAACTCTTCTTGAGATACTAGCCCTCTTACGGGAATTCCTTCTAGAACTACTCCCACCCCTTTCTGGATTTGATGTCTGATGCCCAAAGTTTATTTTCCTTTGGATGTCTGTCAAACTCTGTAGCATGACTGCATTCAACTGATTTTGTTCTTCTTGAGCTTTAATCATCCTTTCATTATCTTCTCTATAGCTTTGCAACTCCAACCTTAGGCTTCTCATGGTGGCTGCAATATCTGGAGGAGTCTCTTGATTTCTTCTCCCATTAGATTCTGTTTCAGCATTTTCAACATGTATGTTCTCCCCCATGGCATCTGTCTCAGGCTCATAGGGATCCTGTGCATCATCCATGATGTTGATTTTCTTGGCCCAACCAAGGTCCAAAACTTTCCAACTGTACTATCTAGAGTGCTTCCCTGATGTAACTGTGATTCTGCAAAATGTGTTCATCCACACAATTGTTAGCTGCATTATATTCTCATAAATTCATAAATTACTTCATGCACGTGGGAAAATATTATATTGACAATTTGTCAAATCATAGAATTTTCTCACAATCAACGACATATGAGGGGGACGATGGGGGTCAAGGGGGCTTGCCCCCTTGTGGCTTCCCTGTGCCATTGCAGGGCGGGTCGAGGGTAGCGCCCTCATTTTTTTTTTTTTTTTTTGTAAATCTTTCCATTTCGTGCAATATGGTGCATAAGTTCCATGGCAATTTTTCCATTTTCGGCACCTGAAAATCTCCCTGAAAAACAGTTGAAATTGCTTGTTTCGGAGCAACTCAGCGAGTTCTTTCGACCTGGTTCGGGCCAACTCGTCGAGTTCTTCCGGTCGAAGACTCTGTTTTTCCTTCCGATCCGTTGCGGACCAACTCGTCGAATTCTCCCACTGTTTCGGAGCAACTCGCTGAATTATCCCGATGTTTCAGAGCAACTCGCCGAATTTTTCTGAAAATTTCCTTTCAACGCCGAAAAATACTTAGAAAATTTTTGCCCCTGTTTTGGGTCAACTTGGCGAGTTCTCCCGTCATTGCGGCGAAGAATTCCTAGTTCTTCCCGAAACAGACTTAAACAAAATTTTTCAAAAACACTTAAAACAATTTCGGATTCTTCTTTTCTTCTTTCTGTGATGACTGCTGCCCAGCAGGAGGTAACCTTACCTCTGCAAACTATCCAACTTAGCCAATTTAGTCCCGATGCAGAGACCTATGGTGATCAGGAAGGGACCTTTCCATGTGATTGTAATCGGATTTGGCCCATAGAGGTCCAATGATGCAACCAACAGCTCTGATACCATTTTGTCACGTCCCCTCCCATCATACCAATGCGATGGAGAGGATCGTGATGCTAAAACCGGGCATCTAGCCCCATGAACTTATTAAATAAGTATTCACATAATATGAAAATACATATGGAAATGTATAATTATAAGGAAACACAACGGAAGTAATTTCAATTACACATCCATCATACATTCAAGATATTCATCAAATAAATAATTGCAAAGTTAACACAAGAGAATACTTATCTTATAAAAAAGTAGTCCCAAGCAACTGGCTATGCAACTGCAACGTTCCACCCAACCATAGTCCAGTTGTGATCATCAATATCTCAACACACTGCCACCCCTGAGCTGGGCATGATCTCTACAAGGAATCAGGGAACATCAGACTCACACATAGCTCAAAGATACACCAAATCAGCCAAGCCAATCTACAGTTGGGTTTATCAGGCTATTAGGCAATGGAAGGAAGAATTGCTAAGCTAGTGGGATCATTCATAGAGATACGGGCACCCTCTGCAAGATCTATCTAGCTTGGTCTCCACAATACCTACACACCTGGCACAAGGAAGTATTCCCTTCACTAATACACATTCCCTCAGGCCATACCTCCCATTCTAGTGTTCTTCAAGGTGTGCATAGAAGAGCAACCAACCCTTTTGATACTCTTGAGAGGTTACCTCCTCACTAGGTTTATCAAGCCAATTCTGGTCCACTTCCACTCCTAATTCTTGCTCATAATTTCCAACCAACACAGGGATGCACCCTACAACCAAACACAAGTGCTGAAAAATATGGGCAACCAAAACGAACTGGTAGATGGGGAATAAACCCTGGGAGAGAAAATTCGTTTTCAGAAAATGTTTTTCTGCATTTCAGGGGCAAAAACGACCTCTATAAACCCCCAAAACGTGACTCCCTTTCTCCCATCCACTGTGCAACACAAAAACGAGCTCCCAGCTATGGAAAAATGTAGGAAATTGGTAAAAAACGTGATGAGGAAAGCCCAGCTAACTTAGACTGAGCGAGAGAGGAAAGACTATGGGTTCAGAATGGCTTTGGGCACCATTTCGTGGGTGTTTTCTTGCTTCAGAAGCAAAAGTACGTTTTTCCAAGTTGATGGCTTCCCCATGCACAAAATTGGCTGCCATACCTCTTCATTCCCAAGGAATTAACTGCCTCAACCAATTTCTGGAAGAATTAAATGATTGGGTCCATAACCCAAAATGGGTAGTTGGTGGTTTATGGGTTTTCTCATTGACACATGGATTAACACCATTGGCTCAAGGGTTTGAATAATTTCCCTCCCTATTCCTTGTAGAATCATGCCCCCATCTCTTTGTTGCATTGCATAGCTAGTTGTGGGTTTTTCATTAAAATTCGTATTTACATGATGTCTTAATTTACATTGTGCCTATCTAGCACAAGAACCATAGACATCTATTTTTTTAATTGCCGATACATAAAACACTAAATCAATGGTGGGGACTTGGCCTTGAGCTCCTCACCATGATTAAACAACAATATTTACATCATTTACGATTTAATGCAAAAGGGGGTCAAAATGGGGACGTGACAATATGGTGCAGAGAGGAGCTGTGAAGCTCCTATACGTTGTGACAGACGAGCAGATTGCAGATGTGCTGATGAAGCCACTAGCCAGGGTGAAGTTCGAGTACTTCAGGGAGAGGCTTGGTGTTCTTCAGATTGATGACACTTCGAGGAATAAGTGATGGACACATTTGCCGAAGCCATTCCAAGCATGTTGGAAGGAGGATCCTTCACATGGCTATGGATGTAAGCGTTGGATGACGAGCATCAGGATGATGTTTTGGTTTCTGCTTTGTATGATCAGTTGGATCATTTATATATGTATGTATGCATCATGTTGGATGCTGGATATGATCAGTTGGATCATTTATATATATGTATGTATGCATCATGTTGGATGCTGGATATGATCAGTTGGATCATTTATATGTATGTACGCATCATGTTGGATGCTGGATATGATCGGTTGGATCATGTGTATGTATTTTGTATATGCATCATGTTGGATGCTTGGACCATGTATCTGTATATGTGTCAGGTGGATACATTGTATGATTAGGTAGACCATGTATATTGATATGTATCATGTATTTATATTTGTATCAGGTGGATACACTGTATGATTAGGTGGATCATGTATGATGATATGTATCAGGTAGATACTTGGTATGCATCAAGTAGATGCATTATATGATCAGGATGATCATGGATGACGAGCTTCAGGATGTTGCTCCAGATGACATGCAGTAGGATGTTGCAGTGATGATGATCAGGATGATCATGTGTACATCAAGATGATGTATGGTGAGTATTAGGTTGATACTCTGTGGCCGTGGAATAGGTTGTGTAGATAAGCATGTAATTTGTGCCTTGGGAGATTTGTAGATAGTCTTTCAAGGTTTTTTCTATGGCATGTAATTTGTACCCTAGGATATTTGGCAAATGCTCTTTCGATGTTTTGCTTGGGAGGACATATAATTTGTGCCCTGGGAGATCTGCAGATAGTCTTTCGAGGTTTTGCCTATGGCATGTAATTTATGCCCTGGGAGATCCGATAGGTTGAGCCGTGTGCTTGTAATCAGTCCTGGGATGCTCTTTCGAGGTTTTTCCATGACCACATGTAATTTGTGCCCTAGGAGATTCGATAGGTTGAGCCTTGTGCTCGTAATAAGTCCTGGGATGCTCTTTCGAGGTTTTGTGGTGACTACATGTAATTTGTGCCCTGGGAGATCCGATAGGTTGAGCCTTGTGCTCGTAATCAGTCCTGGGATTCTCTTTCAAGGTTTTGTGGTGGGGTCACATGTAATAAGTCTTGGAGATCTGGATAGGATGAAAAAGGCCTCAGATGCTATGTAGGGTTCTTGCTAGTCAAGAGACTCTTTTAAGGTTTTGTGACGAATGTAATAAGTCCTGAGATTTCCATAGTATGGCCAGTGATGACGAAGACCTATAGGTGGTGGGCCTACATCCAGTATGAAAAAGGACTGGCTCTGTAGAACTTCCTATGACGAATAGATTCAAAGATTGGTTGAGATAGCAGCAGTAGTGACGATGATGATGACGATGCATCGATGATGATGATCCCAAGAAGAAGACTTGTCTAAGAGATCTGTGTTGAGAAATACCTTCCTAGTTAAGAGGGAGTGTTGATCTATATGTAACTTCGGAATGTATTTCATCTATGTGTTTCATATATATTTATTGTACCCTTATTAGAGATGTGTTATTCCTCTATAAGGAAGTGTCGTCATGTGGATTGACAAGTGTCGCAAGTGTGTGTACTTGCCGATGGGTTATTAGACCACCATGTGTGGGGTCGGCCCTGCAATATATATTATATTGTGGATGTATCTAGATAGACAAGTCGGCCCCATAGTGTAACTGGGCAAACAGGTTAAGTATAAATAGAGATCGGGAGATCTCTATTTGGATCATTCGGAAAGACACACTTCTCTCACTCAGAAAGTGGTACACTAGTGAGGAGGAGGATCATCTGCTCTAGGAGACTATCTCAAGTGTATTTTGGTTGTACTTTGGTTGAGCCATTTCTCTCTCTATCTATGAGGAAGTTGTGGGGTTTTTCACCTTAGGGTTTTCCCCACAGAAACTCTGTGTCTCTTGCCTCTCATGCTTTTGATTCTTGTGATGCTTGTCATGCTTATTGTGATTGTTTTGCATTGATATACTGTATATGTTATTCTCTCAGTAAAGATCCAAGAGTATTGTGAATTAATGCTCAAAATTTAACAGTACGCACCGAGGTTACTTGTGGTTGGACTGCAAGATTGACATCAACATAGACTTCATTTACATAATTATGCACTTGAGCAAAAGAGGTGCTGACCCCGTAGTTGAATTCATAGGGAAGAACAAAGACAAAGAACTTGCCAAGAGAATGAAGAATGAATTTGGTTTGTTCAAAAGAACTCGTGGATATCAGACAAATCGAATCAAGGATCAAGCTACAAAGTTCATAGTTCAAATGATCATAGGGAAAGTCCTAAGGAAATGCAGACTGAATGAGATGCCGACTGCTACAATTTTCTTAGATGTGAATGCCAAGGATGGACTCCAGTATAATTGGGCAAGTTATATTCTGAATGAGTTCCTAGATGATGTTGCGGATACAAAAGATAATGGACATTAGTTCCATTATAGCTGGTTGTTATTTTTAATTGCATTTGTAGGCTAGAAAGAGCCTAAGTATCAACAAAATGTACCAGTATTCAGTGGAGATTTCCATGGACCCAGATTTGTGAACATGTGGGCCAATTCGAAGCCGGACAGAAAAAGACTAAATAATATAAAGCTATATACATATTATGAGCAGCTATACAAAGTAATCCAGTTCACTTCGCGTATCCCTAAGGAAATAACAACATCATATATTTGCAAGATGAGATTCAAAGACAACCTTCACTTCATTTACATTCAGCAAAGAGAACCACCAAATAACCCATAATGGTTTGAGGGGCTATACCAATTGGACACGAACAAAATTGATCTTATCATTGAATATTGGCTGCTCGAGTGGAAGATTGATGCGCAAAAGACGCTGATCACTACATCAGAGGAAAGCGCAAATGAAAATGACAACCAGGAAAAATAAGAAGAGCCAACAAGTGCACAAGATCTAGAACAAGATCAAGGAGAAGAACAAAAACAACTTGTCGATTTTCCAACATGGGAGAAGAGGAAGAATCCCAACACATCTGTGCAAAAAGAATATCAAAGAAAGAAACATAAGGCAAGTAAGACTCCACTCGATGCACAACTTCATGAGTATGATTACGATTGCATCGCATCCTGAGTCAATGAGCATCTTGAAGAGACACTCGCATTGAAATATAGAAAGAAAGAGGAAATCCAAGTGAGCATAATAGAGAGCCTCGCAAAATTGAAGAGTCTGGTGGAAAGAGTGGAACAAGTACAAAGAGATTTATTAAGGGAATCAGACTCCAAAGACAGGACAGGGGAGTCAAGACAAAGAAAAAGAAAAGCGCCTGGTTTGACGATGAGACCTTGGCTAGTTCGCATAGAGCCGATGAATGTAATATTCCCGTCTGATGGACTTATTGAAGGTGCGAAGCAGCTCGCACATTTGGACATTAACGTGAGAATGTTTCCCATTTAATGACTGCATAATCTACATTTTTAGGTTGTGGAAGAAATTAGAGACAGAGATATGATCTCGTATAACCAACATCTGAAGCTGGAATATAGTTATAAGGAGCTGAAGAATGAATGTGCGCTGAACACAAATGAGCTAGCAAATGCTCAAGAGAAGCAGAAAAATATGAAGAAAGTCGTAGTCGAAGTCTGTGCGAAGATCCCAGACTGCGAAGAAGAGCTTGAAGTGGAAGCTACCATCCTTAAGATTGGTGCTGCTGTGGACAATGTTAAAGCGAAGATGGAAGACATGGAGATTGGCTACAAGGAGAATATTGTTGACTTAGAGTCTTGACAACAACCTTGAACTCCACTAGAGGTAGGATTAGCAAGAGTGGAAGAGTTGAAGACATCAACCGAGAACATCTCCGCATAAGTTGTGAGGTGTCAAGACTTTCTAGAATAAGTCACTAAGGTTTGGGATATACTGCAAGAGGATCCTGAATTACAGAAAATTCAGGATGAAGTTCAGAAGAAGCAGAAGGACCTTGATTCTATGAACATGGCCATGAAGGATTTACCGCTAAGGAAAAGGATCCATAATTTCATAGAAATGAAAGAACTTCAGAAGGAGCTAAAGGCACTAAGGATGAAGGAAGTTGAAACTTCATCGAAGTTATAGCCTATGCAAGAAGAATCACTGACACTCTCTGAATAAATCAAGGAGAAATTGCAAGAACTCTACATGACAGAAAGTACAATGAAGGATCAAATGCAAGAACCCATATCAATGATGATGCTCGAAACAATCAAAGAATATGAACAAGAGACTAAGGAAGCAGTTGCGAAGTTGAGTGCAAATTTGAAAGAATTCGCTATGAAGAAGAACATCCCAAGTGATGCACATTCAAAGAATCCTAGTGAAAGTGGCTCGGGGACGAGCCACAAGCAAGTGTGAGGGGCCTATTGGGAACAACCCAAGTACAAGAATTTTTGATGCAAAGGTACAGTTAGGTGAGGCCTAACATTGACCAAGTTTTGGGAGAAGAAACTCTGCAATTCTTGGGAAGAGGGTATGGAGCGAAGCAAAGTAGACAGGAAATGACCTGTCCCCTTAGTAAAGACAAAGTACTAAGGAAGACCAGCGTATTAGGAACTCGTGTCAACCCTTCTCTTTACTTTTTTAGTATATTGTTGTTGGACACATATGCTTTGTAAGTCGTCTCGTAGTATTATATGTTCCATGGTATTGATCCATAGTTTGTATTAGCCCATAGTATTATATGTTCCATGGTATTGATCCATAGTACTGGATGCATATGCTTTGTACGTCGTCCCGTAGTATTATATGTTCCATGGTATTGATCCATAGTATTGGTGCATAGACTTAGTATATAAGTACACATTGAGGCCGATGAAGGCATCCAAGAGTTATTTTTCATTGAGATTGCTCAAAGGAGGTTGCCCTCTTGAAGTGGCCCGCGATCAATAAATCTCTTCTGTGTTTTGTTATTTCTAATATATTGTGCATTTTAATTAATTAATTACTGGAGGTTCCTTACATCTGGTATCAGAGCACTTTCTTGGGCTTGTTGGGTGGAATTTCTTCCAATTTTTTTTTCACATCTTTATTGTTCCTTTCAATTGCAGGTTCGGATCTGGGAATAATCCCTATTCGCTTAACTGTGGGAAGTACTTGGGAATAGCCCTAAAACTCATTGTGAGGAGTACCATAGTAACCCCCAAGTAGTTGGCCATTGAGAGGACCTACCAGCAAAAAGGGAAACAACCCCTACCTAATTGACTAGTTCCCACCCTTGAGGTAAACTAAGAGATGTTGTTTGTGGCAAAGTGGTTATCAGTTTTACCTGAGCCTTGGAGTGAGGGGTATTTCCCCAATATGTAAGCCGTCAGACAACATTGGTGGAAAAGTGAATCCCCTGAACCACTAGGAATTCGAGCATACCTGGGGTCCATATATATTTTCAGCTGATCAATAGCAGATTACATCTATCCAGAACTCTTACCGATCAATTCTGAGCCGTTTCAGATCCATTCCGAAAAAAAACAACTGTTTTTTCACCATATCTTCTTTGTTTTAACTCTGTTTCCCTTGAAAATTCACTAACACTCCTGCAATCCCATTCTCCATATTTCATTCTTGAGGACCCTATCCCAAATTCCACTTCCTGAAGCTAGAAATCCCACATCCGTCTATTTTTAAGGTTTTCCACAACTTCGATTTTCACGCAATCACCTTCAAATTTTTCCATAGTGTTCATTTCCTATTTCTGCTTCTTTGTCCCTCTTTGACAAATTTTCCAATTCTTTCACCCCGGTTCTGAAATCCCCATTTTCTGCTTCCTTGTCCATTGTGATGAATATGATTGTCATTGATGTCAAAGGAGTTTAGTAATGACAAAGGAATAACCAAAGAAATGATTTAAGGGTAAAACTCAGTGAATGAAAAAGGGATAACCAAAGACATGATGGAAGGGTAAACTCAGTGAAAGAAAAGAGGAATGGCAAAGGAAGTGATGACATGGCAAGTATGATGATGTGGCATGTGTGATGAGGATGGAAAGACACATGATGGTGTTATGGTGCTATCATGAAGTCAGTGTTGCAATCTGACATCATTGTGGAAAAGTATGGCAAGTTTGTGAAACTTTCGAAATTGACTAAGTATTGAAAAATTAGTCAAAACTGCTTTAAGAGAATGCCCTCCATAATTCATGGTTTGGAGAAAATGCCCAAACCATCATATCGGGCTATAGCTTGTTGAAGTGGCTATCTATTCATGGTCTCATTTTTCCTTTATCATTTCCGAGGAGAAAGTTATAAGTTTACCAAAATAGAGGTTGAAGATAAACTTTGGAGAAAATCTTGAAAATGGCCAAGTGTTGGAAAACTAGTCCAGGTGGTCTTGAGAAAATGCCTGCCATAATGTGTAGGTTAAAATAAATGCCCGCACCATATGGCCAGTCTGTACCTTGTTGAGATGTCTACTTGACCATGGTCTCATATTGTCCAAATATTGTTTGAGGAATAAGTTATGGATATACCAAAACAACGTTTCAGGCAGGTTGCACCAATCTAGGAAAATGCAAAAATTGTCCAAGTATAAATTCACTTAAACTGCCTAAGTGACCTCAGTAAAGTGCCCTCCATCTCTTGTGGTTGATGTCTTAAAATATTTTTAGAGTATGGATCTCTATAATTTTGTTTGATGCATCCAACCATATCATTGGTTTGTACAAAGAGTCTTTATAGGTGAAGATATTGATCTGCCAAAAGTGCTTCCTAGTTTGATTTGCACTCCTCCAAAAAAATTCCCACCGAGGAGAGAGAAAGAAGTTTCCAAGGATGAAATTGGTCTAGATGGAACCACATTGTTGGCCTCTATCCATTGGGTGTCTTACACTTCCAATTTGATGAAAATAAAAATCTCATGTTACCCTAGGGTTTGGCAATTTTTTGTCTAAGTATTGAATTATTAGTTTAAAGAGCTAGTTTCAAATGCCCTCTAGATGATGTGTGTGTATCAAAAAATTTAAAGGGTGACATGGAATTTTTCCTTGTTGAATTAGTTATCCATTCATGGTTTCATCTTACTTCCTGATGGTCACATGTGCAAAAAAATCAATTTGCCAAAGTAGGAAAAATATTGTTTTGCATATTAAGAACAAAAGAAATTTGGCTAAGTATTAAACTCACAACTCTAAGGGTCCATTTGGTATTGACCTCAAGGAGGTGTCCTAGTACTTATAAAATTCATCAGTTGGCATGGGCTTGTTCTTTGATGAACTGGATATCTAGTAATGGGATCATATTTTCCTCTGGAGATTACACGTGCGAAATACAAGCCTGCCAAATTGAGAAAAAAATTGGTTTCCTGTCTAAATAAAGGTTGAGAGGCATTTGGAAATGCCCGCCATAAAATTTCCTTGTGCTGATAAATTATCCAGATGGCATGGGTCTGTTCCTTAATGATCTGGACATCTAGTTATGGTCTCAGATTTTTCTTTGGAGGTTACACGTGCGAAATACAAACCTGCCAAATTGAGAAAAATTATGTTTGCCTATTAAAATAATTAAAATCTATTTTAGTGTTAAACACAGGAAATATGAAGGGCCATTTGGAAATGCTCACAAAAAATTGTCCTTGTACTGATAAATTCTACAGATGGCATGGGTATGTTCCATGATGAATTGGCGATCTATCCTTGGTGTCATATTTCTCTTTGGAGGTCACACGTGTGAAAAATCAACCTCCCAAACTGAAGAAAATTTTTGTTTTACACAGAATCTGTCAAGTCCCCTCCCATTGATCCAACGCAAGGAAGGGAACATGATACCAAATTCTGGGGCTCTTACAAAAACTCAACCCATTTCATCAAATTCATGTAAATAAAAAATACATGTGCCAGTGTATGATTCAAATAAACACAATAGAAGCAATATCCATTACATGAATATCTAGCATGCATTGATCTTCATAAACATAACCGTCAATAATTAAATAACATTGCAGAGTTTAATACACACAAAGTATACTCATCTTGATGTAATGTTGTCCCAAGCAACTAGCTATGTCACTGCCACATTCCACCCAACCATAGGTCTCTTCCCAACCTATATTCTTTCAGTACTCAGAGACCACCCCCGAGCCGGGCATGATTTCTACAAGGAAAAGGGGAATCTCAAGCCCAGCACAACCAAAGAAATGGATACCCATCTCAACACCAACATTCTCTTACACACAATAACTCAAATATTGGGTATGGATACACATTTTCAACAATGGAATTTACAAAATAGGGTCCATGGGTTTTCCCCAAATTGTGGCACACCCAAAAACTAATTGTGGGAAGAGGAAATCAACCCCATGGAAGAAATTGATTTCTCCCACAAGTATGTGAGAATTTAGATAACCAAAATGGCCTCTATGAAATCCCCAAATCGATTTCTTCTCTTCCTCACTGTTATCCCAAAACAAAAACGCCCTTCCCAGCTAGAAAAATGAAGAAAAACACAACAAAACCATGGAGGGAAATGCCTAGGTAGCTCCCAACTCGTGAGAGAGAAAAATTGATGAGTGAAGAATGGCTTGGGGGAAATTTCGTGGCTTTTTCTTTCCCAAGAATTCAAACACGAATTTCCATGAAGGGTGGCTTTCCCATACCCAAATTTGGACAGCCATACCTCTCCATTCCCCAAGGCATTAACTACTTCAACCAACTCTTGGGAGAAATGAATGATTGGGTACAAAATTCAACATGGGTAGTTGAGGGTTTTATGGGTTCTCTCATTGACACTTGGTTTGACTTGATTGGCTCCAAGGGTTTGAATATTTCCCTCCCAGTTCCTTGTAAAATCATGCCCCCATCTCTTGTTCATAGCTAGTTGTGGGTATTTCATTAAAATGCATAATTACATGATATTTGCAATTCCATTGTGCATGGATAGCATGTAAACCATATGCATCACTAAATCGACGGCAAGGCCTTGACCTTGAGCTCCTCACCAACATTTTATAAAAATATTACATCATTTACATTTTAATGCAATGGGGTCAAAATCGGGATATTAGAATCACCTCCCCCTTGGAATAACATCGTCCTCGGTGTTCCAACACTTAGGAATATATACCCACTTTACACATGTCCCAAAATTCATGAAAAGTGGAAGGTCTATCCTACGTTTCATATTTTTACTTTGAACTTTCAGGACCAAGTCCTTTGGATTCCACAAGCTGCTCCTGCTGGCTTTGATATTCCAGCTCTGCAGGTGGGCATTTCTCCACAGCAATCCCTTCCTTTTATCTACCTTCCAACTGATCTACAAGTTTGGAATTTCATGGCTTCCATCTTTCTTGCTGTCCTAGAAACTATTTGAGGAAGATTTTCAGCCAAAACCCATTTCCTTTGGTCTGCCGCCATGGCTAATGTGCACAAATGGCTCTCACTTTGCTCACTAGCAACACTTGGCTAGTAACAACTGCAATCAATGGATTTCAAATTTATCACTTTACTCATGAGACCTACACACTTTTCGTGCTTTCCCAACATACACATGAACTCGTTCATGTTCATCATTTCACAGGGAAATAACTATTTCAGTATTCACAATTCATTTCAAGTAGTTAAACAAAATCTATTTTAAGCTATGACATGCACTCAACAATCCTCTGTTTGTGAAATGCATGAATCAAAAAGGAAAGAGAAGAGTAAGAGTTTCCCCCTCTTAGTCTTGTTCCAATCCGAAGCTACACCACCACTATGGTTTCACGCTCCTTAACCTCTTTCACTTCAATGTTAATGCTTGAATTTCCCTTTCTTGGCTATGACACTTAGTGTCTAAGGTATGTCTAATGCTTTTCAACTAGGGAACCCTTCCCCATTGTTGCCTATAGAACCTTTGGATGCTAGGACCCACACAGTTCCACTAGCACCATCTTTCATTACTGCTCATACTGAGCTCTATAGGACGGTCACATGTCCACATGCATCCCTAGGATGTATTCATAGTCCCTGATTCCAACAATACCTACACTCAAACATTGAATCAATTCACATGTTTAGCTTATTTTCATTGGGTTTATCTCTAAACAAGAGTTTAATCAATCATAACTAAATCATGTACACATGTATATTCATATTAAATAAGCAAGAATCCGCAAGATAACCAAATACTTATATGTATTAGATGTCTTCACTTTATTCCACAGGATCCTTCTTTGCTTTACAAGCCTTGGATCACTTGTGGATACAATAATGAATGTTGGGCCAGCATGCAGGCTACTCCACAACCATTCGAATAAGCAATGTTAGGCTAGTACGCCGAATGGGTTTATCGGGAATCCCATTTATCAATATGCTAAGGCAGTACTTCGACTGGGTTTATCAGGCATCCCATTTAGCAATATGGTAGGCCAGTACTTCGACTGGTTTTATCTATTATTTAAGGAATGTTTGGCCAGCACGTCAGCTGCTCCACAACATTTAATGCCCAACCAGTGCATCGATTGGATTTACGAAACATTTATGGTGGCTTCAGGGTCCTTGCTTCTTTCAATGACCAAGGTTTCCAACAGAGAAACAACATCGTATCAGATTGGTTATCATAATACTTGTCATGAAATTTTCATTATCTGAAATAAAAAAAATGAATGAAAATTAAATACTTATATGTATTGGGTAGTTCCTCGCTACTTCACAGGTTTCCTTCTCTGCTTTACAAGCCTTGGATCACCTGTGGGGTGGATGTTTGGCCAGCACACATACTGCTCCAAAACATCAAGTAGTTAATGCCCAACCAATTTAATCTCTGGATTTACCAAGCATTGGTGGTGCTAAACCAGTCCCATTCCTAGTTTTCCCTCTCCATTTCCAAGCCATCACATCCGTCTGGGTCATCAACCAATGGAAGGAAACTGCACCATGACCATTTCTAGGTCAAGGCTCTACTACGGAACCATAGGCATCTCAGGGTTTTCAGTCAGTATCGGTACCCCACCTTACTGCTGGCCCAATAGAGATTTTATGCCTTCATTAATATCACCATAGCCCTTCACCCACACACGCATCAATTCTTCATCCACACAAGGATGGCACTCTTTCTCCTGTGTAGACCAGCAGTTCCCTTAGCAACTCTATAGGTGACTTTCTTGACTGGAGGCTAGCATGGCCCCACAATACCCACTCACACTACATAAGGATGATACCCATTTTCTACTACACAGCTCCTCGGGCCTATCCATCCCTTCTAGTGTTCTTTAGTGTGAGCATAGAAAGGTTACCACTTCCCATATAGTCCTCTTGAGTACCCCTTTCTTCACTTTGCCTCTTAATGTGTAACATCCAATTGCATCTCTTGATGTAAGATGATAACACAAGAAGGATAATCAAGCTCATCAGTATTGTTTTTAAAAAATTGCAACCATATTTCATAACATTCAATATCAAGTATTGAAACACTAGAAATGCATCCATTCCCTTAGGGTGTAGTCAATATTGACAATCCTAACATAACCCAGCACCCGAAAGGTATGCATCCCTTTCTGATGTGAGCCACGTAGGCCCTAGTCACACTCAAGCAGTGTAATGTCCCTTATTTAAAATTTTATTAAAGTGACCAATTTTTCACTTTTTCCCCCAAATTCGACCTTTTACTAGTTTTTGGCTCTAGGTCTCCAAATTGCTCCAAATGCTCCCAAATATTCTGAGAAGGTATATGATTAATAATAAGACTTAATTATGATGTTCAGGGATGATATATGGCCACCAAAATACTTCTGCAAACACCCTTAATGTTTTGGACCAAGTATGCAATTTTACTAGCAAATTGGGGTTCAAATCCCCCTGGGGTAAATACTGAAAATGGCCTCCCAAATGCCTCCAAACCCATTAGAAATTATGAACATAGGTAGGGGATGTCTCAGGGGTATTATTAAGGTCTCATATGAACCATTAATCAATTATTAATTCTGTTCTAACCTTCCCCCAAACAACAACAAAAATTGCTAGTTTGACCCTTGGGGAAATGGCACCAAATCTTCTCCAAATGTAAATAAACTTAGTAAAATGAATTCAAATGCTTCAGTACTGAACATGAAAATTGTATAATACATAAATAACAGTCCATTCATCCATAAAACATCAGTATTTTACTTGTCCATTCGAATTCATCAACATTACATTGGTTCACAACAAGGTAGTGGGGAAATGTCACCGTTCTTTCATTAAAAATGAGATTTATACATTTCTACTTGGAATTTCGACCTGAAAATTTATGGAGATGAAGAACAGAGTATTTAATCCATATTAAAAAATAAATGGGAATTATAATCTCCCCCAAAGAGTACAATATCTCACCAAAAACACCCTCCCTCAAGGATCAAGAATATGCCATAAAAAATGGAAATGGTTGAGAGAATGTGCTACACTAGAAGAAACCATGAGCTTAACTGTAGCTTACAACTGCAATTAAATACTCCATTAAATCTCCAAATGAAAGGTCTGAATGGCCTTTCCAATTACCAACTTGGATGGGAATCTTTCACCCTCAAAATTGGCTAAGGCAAGAAACTAGTCATCCACTAACTCTCCCTCTTCACAAATGCAATTGCAAATTTTTCAAATGATCAAAAGCTGGTTTCCTTCTTTGTTCATGACTTTTATAAAATTCTAATGTCCTCCATGGGTCGAATTTCTTCCAAGAGACTCATGCCAATTCAAGTTGGGAAGATATTCCAAAGAATGCCACTTGTACAACAATTCCCAGTCTCCCACTTCCACCAAATCACATCTGGAAGCATCTTAGCTGCCCTAACTAGCTTCAATGCCCTCTTGGAGGCTAGTTTTAGCCCTGACATGTCATAAATGTCATATGTCAGCCCTGAGGTCTGATTTGTGTCTTAGGTGTCATAACATCTTCATCATTGTTTTCATAGAGCTAGGGAATCTAGCCCAAGTGTCTCACTAGCTCCAAATTGGCTCTTCCTCTTCCATGGGAGTTACTCTTCCTCTATATTTCGACCTCTTTGAATCATGCCAATTATTATTGACCTTCTAACTCATGCAAATAACATTGGGCTTCTTATGGATTCGAAATGACAAGAGCAGGATGCCATGTGGCATAGCAAATCTAGCTTGTGTGGGTCCCACACTCTCCATGTGTCTTCATGATCAAATGCCACTTTGATTTTCACTTGTATATATTTATTTAGATCATTTATTAAATATTTATTCCATTCTAATGTTCAAACATCATTTATTATCTCCCTTATTCCAAATCCCAAATCTTCCATTCCCAACCTAGGAAACTAGTAATTTTCCTTCTTGGCAATTATTTGACCATTAACATCAATTTGACAAACTCTAATGAATATGGCCAATGTGCTTAGCCCATTGTGACCCAATGCCAAATTTGGGACATGACAAGCAGCCTGGAATAATAATGAAATAATAAAACATGCTCTGCATTTTAAATCTAATAACCATACATGTATATTCTTAGTTAGGGTCACAAAATACTCATCCATTTTGCAGATGTATCTTTTATTCATTTGCGAAGAATGGGGCTCCCTTCTCTGATTTAACAGTCCTTCGATTTGCCACCCCAACATTTTCACATTCCATAACCCATACATGCATTCTTGGCATAATTTCACCATCTCACTCACATGGGTTCTCAACATGCAGTGCAACTGGGATATTATCAAAATTTACTATGGCATTTCACCCGAAACCCATTTCCAAAGAATTGGGTCCTTCCCATGGAGTTTGGCCTCTGCTGGCCATCACACATGGTCTTCCTGCAAGGTGTCTTCATGACACACTCCTCAAACAACCAAACAATCAACAACATTTTGAAAATCAAATTCAAATCTGATTTCCCTAATTAGTCAATGCCATTAATAATTAACTTCAAACATGAATTTACAATTATGTCTCCTACAAAAATTGATTTGTTTAACCATGAGGCCATCCTCATATTGTTTGGCTCTTGTAAGTGGTATCACTCTGTCCATTATGGTTTTTCACTTGCTATCATATATGAACATCCACCTACAACATGTCCTCCTAACACAACTTTATATAAACCAAACAGTCATTAGCAATTATTAGCCAAATTTCAAACTTGAAATTTACAAATCTATTTCATGCATAAGTTAAATTTCACAGCCATGAGAACCTTCTCATAACCTTTGGCTTCTGCACATGGTAGATCTCAGTCTTTACTATGGACTTATCCTCATTTCCATACGCAAGAATTTTCTACCTGAAATCTGAAACTTCAATCAGCCAAGCACATTGTGAGTATCTATGCATATAGTTTTTTCATTGCTACAACAATCACTGAAGTGATCTCAGAATTATAACACTCAATAATTCAAACACTTTCAGCTGTTAACATTTGAAATGCAATGAAGTATAAATATATATATCTATATATGCATCATTATCATAATAAAATTGCAAGACACAGTCACATTATCCATGCAATTTAAATAAAAACTCCAATATTCATTACTTCATAGCCATATTCTTTTTATGCCTGTCCTTCCAACAAAGCACTCTGGTAGCCCATCAACATGTCTACCTTCTTTATGCAATGATTCTTCTACATTCACAGCAGCTCATTTGCTTCTCCTGATGATGAACCTGCTTGAAAGGTTCGAAACTGTCGAGTTTAAAAACTTCTTCCGCAGTCTTCCTTCCTTCACTAATAGTTCACCCTTTCATATATTATCTAATTGCAATGAAAACTTTATATATCACAACCATGCATTCACATAATGCATCTCAACATGTGCACCCACACACATGCATGCACACCTAAATCATTCACATAATCTTTTAATGTTCACTCACTCAATGCTTTCCTGCATGGATTCATGAATACTATACTGTCATGCCATTCATTTTACCCTGATGTTTTGGAACGTATGACTATTTCCTCAACACATCACCCAACCATCTCCCCAATCACTTGGTTAACTATTTGGGTGCCTTACTTCTCCACCCAAACAACACATCCGGAGTTTACTCACTCCTTGGTTGTTGGCAAAGAGGTTTCATTCCAATTAACACCAATAAGGGGGTTCATGGGATACTTGTGTAGCACTATAGCATTACCATTCCAACCACATTATGGCCTTAATCATGACTACCTCATATGGCATGCACTACCACAACATGACTATAAGTCCTCACTTGCTTCGGTTATTAAACTCATAACCAACATACACAAATGGCATGATATATTCTCATATAAATGCATTTGCAATTCAAAACAACTAGATGATATAAGGATCCTTGTCCTTACTACCCTATACCTCACAATACCATGGGGTATGACATTAACATGGATGCATTCAACCTTATATGCATACCATTTTATGATTATTAAATAAGGTTCAAGGGATTCTTACCCAATCCCCTTTCAACACTAAACAATTAATAAGGAATGATTAAGATACAAACCTGCCAAATTGAGAAAAGTTATGTTTGCCTGTTAAAATAAAGAAAATATGTTTTAGTGTTAAACACAAGAAATCTGAAAGGCCATTTGGAAATGCCCGCAATAAATTCTTTGTGCTAATAAATTCTACAGATTGCATGGGTATGTTCCATGAGGAACTGGCGATATAGCCTTGGTGTCATATTTCTCTTTGGAGGTCACGTGTGAAAAATCAACCTCCCAAGTTGAAGAAAAATTCCATTTTACACAGAATCTGAATATGCTAGTAATAAATCTGAAAATATATCAGACAAAAGGAAGAAGTCTCAACAACCAAGATCAAAGAATAAGAAAGATCAGACAGAGACCAATGAAATGAAGAAACATAATTAAAGAAAAGAAGTTATGGAAATATGAAAGAAGACAGAAAAAGGTGGTTGGGTGATGCTAGGGGCATATTGAAGAAGATGAAAGTGTCTGATATGTGTTTATATAAATATCTGAAGTAGTACATATATTAGAGAAAGAATAAAAACATAGGAATCCTTTGGAGCTTGGATTGAATATCATAAACATAGGACAATGAAAGTATAAACAGATGTATATCCCATTGAATTTATAAGATCAAATTAGGGAGGTAGGGTGGTGCTAGGGAAAGCTACAGGCCTATAAGGGGTTTGTAGCCTCCTCCTAGTAGTATCTAGTAAATAGGGTGTCAAAGCATCCTTTCAGTAGTAGTTGATAAACTAGGGGGTCATAGCCTCCTTCCAGTAGTGGCTGGTAAATAGGGTGTTGGTGCATCCTGTCAGTTGTAGTTGACAAAATAGGGTGTTGGTGCATCCTTTAGTTGTAGCTGAGAATTTGGGTGTTGGTACATCCAGCAAGTTGGTGCTTGCAAACTACCAAAGGACTGAACACCAAGAGAAACCACTTCACACAAACAGATCACAGATCAACACACTGATGTTTTGACGTGGTTTAAACCCCCTTGAGGGAAACACTCCAGAGCCTTGGCCAAATAGCTTATAAGGGACAATTTATTATGCAAAGAAAGAAAGTTACAAATGAGCTTCTCATAATCGATTAACTAAACAATGACCCTCCATGCTCTTTAAATAGAGATGATGGACCAATCGGGTGCTAAGCCACGGATCAAGGTTAATTTTGATCTAAGAGAAGTTGAGCCGTCGGATCACTCTATGTCGGGAACATACCGTGACCGTCGGATTAAGTATTTACAAATGCATACTAATGCATACTAAAGAAACACACTATCCTTAACGGATATATTACACAAGTTGATCTTAACTAACTCCTAAGTGTCTAAATATCCTAACATCCCCCCCTTAAGAACAACTTGGGATAGGATTGAAGGATTTACAAAAGTGACACTATTAGGAGAAGGAAAGAGGAATTAGAGCCTATCCCCCCTTAATGACAAGTTCCTGAACTCCTAACATAGATCGAAGTTTAAAAAACTTCGCTTCTGTAAGAGACTTGGTGAAGATGTCTGCAACTTGATCATCTGTAGGGCAAAAGAGCACTTCAAGAACATGATCATGAACAATATTTCTGACGAAGTGCATATGTAGCTCAATGTGTTTGTTGTGTTGATGTAGAACTAGATCTTTGGCAAGCTTGATGGCACTTTGATTGTTGCACCAAAGTGGAGTAGGTTGCTGTTGCTCAAATCCAAACTCTGAAAGGATCTGTCGAAGCCATAAAGCTTTTTGATTAGCATTAACTGCTGCTCGATATTCTGCCTTTGTTGAAGAAAGAGCAAGAGCTTGTTGTTTCTTACAAGCCCAAGTAATAGGTCCAGATCCCAGACTGAAAACATAGCCTGCAGTAGACTTTCGATCATCAGGATCGCCGGCCCAATCTGAATCAGTGAAACCAACCAACAAAGGTTTCCCCCTTGTACTGTAATGAATCCCAAACTGAACTGTACCTCGAATATATGGAAGTATTCTTTCAGCTGTTTTCCAGTGACTTTCATGAGGTGTCTGCATATAATGGGAAACACGACCAACGACAAAGGAAAGGTCAGGACGGGAATGAGTCAAGTATAAGAGACTACCAACAAGCTGATGATATAAGGTGGCATCGACTTCAGGTGAAGTACAAGTGGCAGAAATTTTGACTCCAGACTGGAAGGGAGAAGGGGCTCGTGTACAATCTTCCATGTGAAAGCGACGAAGAAGGTCACAAGCATACTTAGACTGAGAAAGAAAGATTCTTTCTTTGGTTTGCAGGACTTGGAGACCAAGAAAATAATGCAAATGTCCTAAGTCTGACATTTCAAAATTTTGTTTAAGACTGCATTTCACATGGGTTATAAGCTTAGGGTCACTACCAGTAAGAATAAGGTCATCAACATATAGAACAAGTATGATGAGATGCTTTCTTACTTTCTTGGTATAGACATTGGGGTCAGAATGGCATCTAGAAAAACCAGTGTCAAGGAGAAAGTTATCCACTTTGGCATACCAAGCTCTAGGAGCTTGCTTAAGGCCATATAAGGATTTCTTAAGGCAGCATACAAGGCTAGAGTTATTCTGAACATAGCCAGGAGGTTGTTCCATGTAAATTTCTTCATGTAAATCACCATGTAAGAAGGCAGACTTGACATCCATTTGATGGAATTCCCAGTTGTGTAAGGCTGCGAGGGAAAGAACAAGGTGGATGAAGTTCATTTTTGCGACGAGAGAAAAGGTTTCATTGTATTCAATCCCTTCAACTTGGGAAAAACCTTTGGCAACTAACCTTGCCTTAAGTCTTTCAACACTTCCATCTGATGCATACTTAGTTTTGTAGACCCATTTACATCTGACAAGTTTTCTTCCTTTTGGAAGAGGTACAAGATCCCAAGTATCGTTCGCCATTAAGGAATGATATTCTTCATCCATGGCTGCATCCCAATCTGGATTCCCTAAAGCTTCTACAAAAGTTTCTGGATCATGATTCTCGGAAACTTGAGCCAAAAGAGAAGAGGCTCGCTGAAACTGAGAACATGTTTGACATTGATCTCTAGGATCACCGACAAGATCACCAGCTCCTTCACATGTTGAATGGACCCATCGAGGAAGCACTTGTGCTGGTGCAACTGGAGGAACATGAGCAGATGGAGGTGGATTTTCATCCTCACTGTCATCATCAGAAACCGAAGTTGGAAACCTGTCAAGGAAGTTGGAAGAAGAAGAAGAAGGCACAAACACCGAATCAGGCTCGCAGGCCAAAAATGGCACAATCCCCGAGTTAGGCTCGTAGGCCAAGAGATTTTCATCAAATTTAATATCTCTTCTAATGATTATATCATAAGAATGCGGTTGAAGAAGTCTATAACCTTTTACATCTTCAGAATATCCAACAAATATGCACTTTTCACTTTTAAGCTACAATGCTTTTCGTTTTTCATCTGGAATGTGAGCCCATGCTTCACTACCAAACACACGGAAGTGACTTACATCAGGTTTAGTTTTATTCCATGCTTCTTCCGGTGTTATACCTTGTAATGCTTTAGTGGGGGTGGGATTAACTATGTAATTTGCACAATTTATGGCTTCAGCCCAAAATTGAAGACTTAGTCCCTTAGATTGGATCATACAATTAGCCATTTCTTTTAAGGTGCGGTTCTTCCGTTCAACTACACCATTTTGTTGTGGTGTATATGGAACAGTGTGTTATTGTTGGATGCCTTGTTCAGTGCAGAAAGTAGTGAACATTTTGTTAACATATTCTCCTCCATTGTCAGATCTTAACTTAATAATTTGATGACCAGATTGTTTTTCAACAAGGGCCTTGTAGGCCAAGAACATGTTAAGTACTTCACTCTTAAGTTTTAGGAAATAAACCCAAGTGCATTTGGTTTAATCATCAATGAAAGTTAAGAAATATTTGAAACCAGAAAATGAAGCAGATGGAAGAGGACCACACAAGTCACTATGCACAAGCTCCAAGGGAACCGAGGCGTGCCAAGAGGCACGTTTGTCAAAACTATCCCGATGATGTTTTCTGAGTACAAAACCAGAACAAACACCATCCCTGCAAGATACCATCGGAAGACCTGTCACCATATTGTCTTTACATAGTTGTTGCAATGAGTGATAATTTAAGTGACCAAATCGCTCATGCCAAAGTTTGCTCAAGTTATCACTATGAGCAACAAAAACTGAAGGGAAAGGTGATGACCCAAAGTTGTTAAACTTGTACAACCTGGTAATATCATCAACAATTCCGGTAGCTAGGACCTGTTGAGGATCTTTAAAATCCTTGATTACAACTTGGTGAGGTGTAAAGGTCACAGTTTTACCTTCACCAGAATGAGTGATCTGATAGACTGATAACAAATTACAGGAAATTCTTAGAACACATAGTACATCACTAAAATGACCATTATCTACTGGAACTGTTCCAGCTCCTACAACACTTAGAGATCTATCATCACCATCAAATATTTGTTTGGTGTTACATTCATGCATAGTAGAAAATATGGCTTGATCCTTAGCCATATGATAAGATGCTCCAGAATCAATGAGCCATTCATTTGAAGTAGAAGAAGAAGATTGATTATAAGAATAACCAGAAGGACAAAATGCATGTCCATGAGAGGCAGATTTTGAAGGCGAATCTAGGCTGATGTGGTGCTTCTTCATTGCTGTTTTCAAGGCCGCCATCTTCTTGAAACACTTAGATTCATCATGATTATCTTTCCCGCAATAGTTGCAATGACGCTCACTCTTCTTTCCTTTTGGCTTGGATCCTTTGTCATTTTTTAAAGAAGGAGCTGACTGAGAGGGTTTTGGACCCTTGTTTGACTAATTATTGCGAAAATTTTGTTTCTTGGAAGGCTTGGACTTTTCTTTCTGTTGGGACAATAAGGATTTCCTAGATGTATCTGTATTATTGATTATTCCAAGATGAATGAGTTTATCTTGCTCTCTAATCAAGGAATCACAAAAGGATTGAAGACTAGGCTCTTGATAGCTAGCTGCATTCAACGATTATTTCATGGAGTAAAATGTAGATACAAAAGCAGAATATGCAGGTCCAAGTTTGAAAAGAATATGATAAATGTATTGTTTGTCTTCCCTCTTAATCTTACATTCTGCACATAAGAGTTTAAGAGTTTTGTACTTAGATAAATAATATTGAATGCATGAAAAGTCACTTGGATTTAAAGAAATCAACTCATTTTCGAGTTGGTGACCTCGAATTTCATTGTATTTACCAAACACAGATTCCAACTTGTCCCAAGCAACATCAGGTTCATCAATTTCAGATATGTGGAATTGCAAATTAGTAGAGATTAACATCCCAATCAATCCACGAGCTTCGTCACATCTATTTTTCCATTTTATTTTCTTATCATCATCAGTGGGTTCGGTTTCTTTCCCTGAGGTAATTCTGAAAAGTCCCCTACTTCGTAGAACATCCTCCATATGAGATTTCCATGAGAAATAGTTAGAACTGTTAAGTAGAATATCACAAGGGGCGGCCATATTTATAAATTAATGGATGTAAAAGCAGAAACCAATAGTCTGGATGTGAAAAGCTCGAAAAAATAGGCGGTTTAAAAAAAATGGCACTGAAAACGGACTCTGTATGATGAAGTTATACTTGAACAAAGAAACTGTTGAAGATGTCCCCAATAGTGACGCGGCAGCTAGAAAATGTCCAACAAAAAAAAGAACCGCCTTCTTCCCAAGATGAACCTTTTGACAATCATTTTACAAGAAAGTTGCTTTAAGTGAAACACTTTTGTAAAATAAGTGATTTCACTTTTACAATGATATTACTTTTAAATAGTGCAACAATAAAAAAACTTAAGTGACTCACTTGTATTTTTACTTTTTATTATTTAAGTGAGATGCACTTTTATAATAAAGTAACTTGAAAATAGAAATTGCATGCACTTTTTCTTTTAAAAGTAACTTCCTAAGACTTGAACTCAAGACCTATTAAGGAATAAAACAACTTTGAACCAAGTGAGCTAGATTAAAAGGTATGTAAAATATGGGATTGAGGAAGGTTTTTTTTTTTTTTTTACTCTTCTTGCTCAATTTGCGTGCTTTCACTTTTTCCTGCAAAACACACCACAAATCGAAACAAAAAAAACTTTTCCACACTTGTGGAGTTAGATTTCATTAGCTTGCCTGGAAAGTCTACATTTTCTCTCTGTTTCTGATTTGCCGAGATCACGCAAGGTGCACGGCAAAGAGCATACGCAACCGAGAAAAACCCTTTCCCTTTCTGTTTCTGATTTGCCGAAATTGCTTAAGGTGCACGACAAAGAGCATACGCAGACGGGAAAGCAACAATCCGAACCCAAAAAAAAATCTAACAGTAAAAAAATGATAAAATATGATATTTTTTTATTTTAAAAACATAAAATAAAAAATGCGTCACTGTAACATTATACCTTCAGGTCTGATGAAATACGCGTTTCTGGAGCAACCAAGAACTGTTTTCGATCAAACGAAAACTATTTCCCAATGGAAACGACACTTCGGACGCAATGGAACACCTCCCACAGCCCAAAAATGCATAGAAATACCAGAACCAGAAACCCTTTCGAGTTTCGGCAACAACAGTTCAAGATCTAGATCATAACCAGAAGCGGCTCTTCATAAAAGCTTTGATACCATGTTCGGGTACACAGGGTACTACCAAAGGACCGAACACCAAGAGTAACCACTTCACACAAACAGATCACAGATCAACACACCAATGTTTTGATGTGGTTTAAACCCTCTTGAGGGAAGCAATCCACGACCTCGGCCAAATAGCTTCTACGGGACAATTTATTATGCAAAGAAAGAAAGTTACAAATGAGCTTCTCATAATCGATCAACTAAACAATGACCCTCCATACTCTTTAAACAGAGATCATGGACCAATCGGGTGTTAAGCCATGGATCAAGGTTAGGTTTGATCTAAGAGAAGTTGAGCCATCAGATCACTCTATGTCGGGAACATATCGTGACTGTCGGATTAAGTATTTACAAATGCATACTAAAGAAACACACTATCCCTAACGGATATATTACACAAGTTGATCTTAACTAACTCCTAAGTGTCTAAATATTGTAATAGTAAATAGGGTGTTGGTACATCCTGTTAGTTGTAGCTGACAAAATAGGGTATTGGTGCATCCTTTAGTTGTAGCTGAGAATTTGGGTGTTGGTACATCCAGCAAGTTGGTGCTTGCAAACTATTGTAAATATAATTTTCTAATATAGAAAGAGTTTGTGGTTTTCCCAATTGGGATTCCATGATAAAATTTGAATTTTCTGTGTATCTTGTTGATTCCATGTTTTAGTTAATATCAAAAAGTGGTTTAAATTGTTAAAAAAATAACAATACTGATTCACCCCCCCTCTCAGTATTGACCAATATTCCAACACATTAGAAAGTGTCCAAAATCTAGTCAAACCTTAATTACCCATCATAAATTCCTCCCATTACAAATTTTCCTTTACTAAAGAAGTTTTTTTTTTTTTTTTTTCTACCCATTCACAAAAAAAATATCCTTATTATGGTTATCACCCACACATGAGCAAAAATCATGGAGGAAGAACTTGCAGCCCTCAAAACCAAACTCTAAGATCTGGATGAAAAATTGCTCAGGATCCATCTTCAACATTCATCCATGAACAGTAAATGACAGCCATAATATTCTCTAGACACTGGGTTCTCTTCTTCCAACAGTTTTCGTGGGTCGAAGCTTGATTTTCCTCGATTCAATGGTAATGATCCGATTGGATGGATATACCGGGAAGAACAATATTTTAGTCTGCATAATACTTTTGATGTCGACAAATTTCCACTTGCATCCTTTCATTTGGAACATGAAGCCCTTCAATGGTACCATTGGTACATCAAGGCTCATGAAGAGCCAAAATGGACAGATTTTTTCCAACTCCTTTTACAACGATTTGGTCCTAGTGCTTTTGATGAATTCATAGGAGCAATCACTAAACTTTTTCAAATTGGAAATGCGAGAGAGTATCAGACATAATTTGAGAAACTGGCCATTCACACAGAAGGATTGTCTGATGAATTCTACAGGAGTTGTTTTATCAGTGGTCTTAAGGATGCAATCCGATCAGAGGTTATAATGTTCTGTCCCAACACAATGATGGAAGTCCTAGGGTTGGATAAGTTGGCAGAGGACAATATCACAGCCCAACAATGCTCCAAATCCACTTTTGTTCCATTCTGAAATATGGTTTCCTAACAACCTCCCATCACGCCAGCTCCTTGACCAACTCCTATCAAGCATTTGTCTGAAGCAAAGATGCGAGCACGTAGAGAAAAAAGGATTTGTTATAATTGTGATGAGAAATTCACTCAAGGCCATAGATGTGTTGAGAAACAACTCTATCTCTTGGATGTGGATTCTTCGTCTGCCTCTGAACTTGGTGAAGAATCTCTAGATACAATAGATGATCAGGTCAACATTCGACAGTCGCTTGTTGACCCTCCGTCTCAGGACAACCACCAAGAGATATCTCTCCATGCTTTAGCCGAAGTCACCAGCCCACAAAAAATGCAGTCAGGGGTTACTTCATGAAGCTCCCTCTTACAATACTCGTTGATTTTGGTAGCACTCATAACTTCATTGACCCTCGGATCGCCAAACAGGTTGATTTTTTTGTGCATCCTTGCTCCAATTTTGAAGTCATGATTGCCAATGGGGGCACCTTACCTTGCAAGGGAAGTGTCACAATGTGTATATCTCTATGTGATATTATAACCCACGCTCTAACATGTTTTCCTTGGCCTTAGGAGGATGTGATGTGGTTTTGGGAGCTCAATGGTTACGCACACTTGGCCCCATCTTATGGGATTTTTTGAACTTTGGATGCAATTTTCAGTCAATGGAAACAAACACACATTGACGGGCTTACAACTAGGGTCTCTCCGCATCATCAGTTCACGTCTCCTAGAAAAGATCGTTAAGAAGAATTCACATGGTGTCATCGCTCAGCTCCATTCCATTCATATGCATCCATCAACGATCTCCACTACTCCTTTGGATCTACAACAAATTTTGGATAGATATGGCAGTGTCTTTTCTGAACCAGTGGGATTCCCACCTTCAAGATCCCTTTCCGGTAAGAATTTAGCTACCTCTACATATGAGAAGGAAATGATGGCTATTTTGCATGCAGTACAGAAGTGGTGACCATACCTTTTACGGAATTATTTCTACATCAAGACTGATCACCAGAGTCTGAAATATTTCCTGGAATAATGGGTCTCCTCCCCAACACAACAAAAATGGGTTAGCAAACTCATGAGTTATGACTATAAGATCACTTACAAGAAGGGTAAGGACAATTGTTGTCGGATGCTCTTTCTCGCCCGTTTGGTCTTTCAACTATTTCTATGCCTGTTCCAAATTGGTTGCAATCTATTCAACATGGCTATGTCAATGACTCCTCATTATCTCAAATCATCCAACGGTTGGCCAACAACCCTTCTACTGTATCGCATTACTTTTGGGATGGTACTTCCCTGAGATATAAGGGTCATCTCGTGCTTCCCTAGAGCACCGATATTCAACAAATTGTCTTCTATGAACTCCATGCTTCTCCATCAGCAGGGCACTCTGGGTTCCTCAAAATGTATGAGCGGAAACAACGTAAATTATTTTGGCAGGGAATGAAAATGACAAATCAACAGATGGTGGCTAAATGTGATAATTTCCAGCTCAACAAGGGTGAAGCGACACTCCTTCCATAATTGCTCGAATCCTTGATTTGGATAGATATTTCTATGGATTTCATTAAAGGGATCCCTAAATCTCAAGGGAAGACAATGATTTTGGTTGTGGTTGATCGCCTCTCCAAATATAGTCAATTTTGTGCCCTCGTCCATCCCTATACAGCCTCCTCAGTCGCATAAAGTTTCCTAGACCAAATATTCCATCTTCATGAAATCTCTTCTTCCATTGTCTCGGATCGCGATGAAACTTTCACTAGTCATTCTTGTACAGAACTATTTCGTCACACTGGCACCAAACTGAAGATGAGTTCAGGGTATCACCCACCAATAGATGTTCAAACTAAAATTACCAATACACGTGTTGAAACTTATCTTCGTTGATTCACCTCCGAACAACAACCTCAGTGGACGAAGTGGCTCCCTCTCACTGAATGGTGGTACAATATTGCATCTAAAATGACTCCATATGAAGCAATCTATGGTCAGACACCTCCAGTTCTTCTTCCATACACCCTCAACAGTTCACCAGTTCAAGCAGTTGACATAGCTCTTCGAAACCGCAATTAGATTCTTCACATTTTGTAGGACAATATTCACATGGAAAGAATTTGAATGAAACAACAAGCCAATCAACACCGTTCTGAGCGAACTTTTCAAGCAGGCGATATGGTTTTTCTTCGTCTACAACATTCCCAACAATCCTCCCTAAAACTCAAAGGGCATCATAAGATCGCTCCAAATTTCTATGGGACCTATAAGGTTCCTTAGAATATTGGGTCCGTTGATTATAAATTGGAACTTCCTCCTTTCCGCATTCATCCAGTATTTCATGTCTCTTGTCTAATGAACATTCTTGGCACCAACATAAGAGGACAAACTATTTTACCAAAACTGGATAATGAAGGATCCATCATTTTGGAGCCGGATTTCATCCTCACTAGGCGCACTCGTTAGCTTTGCTCTCGATCTATCACAAAGGTATTAATTTAGTGGCACATAATGCAACCAGAGGATGCTACATGGGAACCACTCCTTCAGATTCAACATCACTTTCCATATTTAAATCTTTGAGGACAAAGGTTTTTCTAAGAGGGAGGGGATGATAGGAACCTGTGTCAACCCTTCTCTTCACTTTGTTATTATATTGTTGTCGGATGAATATGCTTTGTAAGTCGTCCCGTAGTATTATATGTTCCATGGTATTGATCCATAGTTTGTATTAGCCCATAGTATTATATGTTCCATGGTATTGATCGATAATATTGGACACATATGCTTTGTAAGTCGTCACGTAGTATTATATGTTCCATGGTATTGATCCATAGTATTGGTGCATAAAATTAGTATATAAGTACGTGTTGATGCCAATGAAGAAATCCAAGAGTTATTTTGTATTGAGCTTGCTCAAAGGAGGTTTCCCCCTCGAAGTGGCCCGCAAAAAATAAATCTCTTATGTGTTCTGTTATTTCTAATATATCGTGCAATTTAATTAATTAATTGCTGGAGATTCCTTACACATAGGTAGTTGAAGCAATTAAGGATGAAGCGACGAACTAATAGCTATAGGAGTAGAGAGTAAAGAAGCGGAATGGTGCAAAGGACGTGCCACTATAGAGTTAGAGCCGCGCGGTCAGAACTGCACTGTCAGAAGAAGCATCAAAGTCAAAAGAAACGACGCAAAAGAAAAATAGAGCTACAATGAAGTTAAGGAAAAGCGTGGTCAACGGGAGAACCATGTTGTTTTGGGTTTTAAGGGTACTATGGGGGTTGTCCCATAGTTATTGTAATATGTGACCTTCGGGAACATCTCTAAAAAGGGAAATTTTTTATAAGGAATGGTTAGACTAAGATAGATATTATTGGGATTTGGTTGAGTAGAACCAGAGAGATCTAAGAGATGAAAAGACTCTGCAACTGAGTGTGCATAGATCTATTGTAGAGAAGAGTATGTAGTTGAGTGCGTGTTAAAATTCAATATGCTAAGATAGAAAATAGAAGCATTACATTCCATTTCACAATAATAGCATATACAGGATCACTGAAGAAACAACAAGCATAGCATAAACACAAGAGACAAAGATTTATCCTGGGAAACCCTCATGGGGTAGAAAACCCAGCAAAGCTTCCTCAATATAGATGACCAGCAATATATAAAGATGAAACCCTGAGATATGATCTCCTCCTCCACAATAGCAGACCTCTCCTCCACAAGTGCGCTATCCTCAAGTGTGTGTGTGTATCAAATGAGGAACACACCTCCTCTATTTATACACTACTTTGATATGTATTTTACACAAGTACATGTAGGATCATATTTAACCATTAGGTTAAATACCCCATTATAACTGACTGGGCCGACCCCCACATGGTGGGTCTAATAACCCTAGTTACCACAACCAACTTGGAGGAATAAACATCTCCGGATTTATAGTATAATCACATCGGAGGTATGGAACATCTCCGAAATAAATAATATACAAATATAATATTCTTTGAAGTTACAATATTTTAACACTCCCCCTTAACGAGAAGGATATTATAACAGTATCTGCACGAGCAAGGAGTCATCAACATCATACATGATACATCTATATATCATCGGAAGCTTTCTTCAGTTCATCATCATCAGTAACTTAACTAGTTACTGGAACATCGATATCACTCGATCATCAGCATCGATATCATCACTATCATCAGTATCGTCATCACACGATCAACATCGTCATCATACAATCAATAGCATTGTCATCACACGATCAGTAGCATCGTCACCACACAATCAGCATCATCATCATATGATCAGCATCGTCATCACACGATCAGTCGCATCGCCATCACACGATCAGTAGCATCGTCACCACACGATCAGCATCGTCATCATACGATCAATAGCATCGTCATCACACGATCAGTAGCATCGTCACCACACGATCAACATCATCATCATACGATCAGCATCGTCATCACACGATCAGTCGCATCGTCATCACACGATCAGTAGCATCGTCACCACACGATCAGCATCATCATCGTACGATCAGCATCGTCATCACACGATCAGTCGCATCATCATCACACGATCAACAACATCGTCATCACACGATCAGCAGCATCGTCATCACACGATCATATTACAGGATGATTAATCCTTATCTATTTTAAGACAAGTCTCATGTCTAGGGACACTTCAATCCCGACCACAGTGCCAGTCCTCTTTCATACTGGATGTGTCACATCTACAGAGCCAGCCCTGTTTCATGCTGGATGTATCACATCTATAGAGCCAGCCCTGTTTCATGCTGGATGTATCACAACTACAGAGCCAGCCCTGTTTCATGCTGGATGTATCACAACTACAGAGCCAACCCTGTTTCATGCTGGATGTATCACAACTACAGAGCCAGCCCCGTTTCATGCTGGATGTATCACAACTACAGAGCCAGCCCTGTTTCATGCTGGATGTATCACAACTACAGAGCCAGCCCTGTTTCATGCTGGATGTATCACAACTACAGAGCCAGCCCTGTTTCATGCTGGATGTATCTACAGAGCCAGCCCTGTTTCATGCTGGATGTATCTACAGAGCCAGCCCTGTTTCATGCTGGATGTATCACAACTACAGAGCAAGCCCTGTTTCATGCTGGATGTATCACAACTACAGAGCCAACCCTGTTTCATGCTGGATGTATCTACAGAGCCAGCCCTGTTTCATGCTGGATGTATCACAACTACAGAGCCAACCCTGTTTCATGCTGGATGTATCACAACTACAGAGCCAGCCCTGTTTTATGCTGGATGTATCACAACTACAGAGCCAACCCTGTTTCATGCTGGATGTATCACAACTACATAGCCAGCCCTGTTTCATGCTGGATGTATCACAACTATAGAGCCAGCCCTGTTTCATGCTGGATGTATCTACAGAGCCAGCCCTGTTTCATGCTGGATGTATCACAACTACAGAGCCAGCCTTGTTTCATGCTGGATGTATCACAACTACAGAGCCAGCCCTGTTTCATGCTGGATGTATCACAACTACAGAGCCAACCCTGTTTCATGCTGGATGTATCACAACTACAGAGCCAGCCCTGTTTCATGCTGGATGTATCACAACTACAGAGCCAGCCCTGTTTCATGCTGGATGTATCACAACTACAGAGCCAACCCTGTTTCATGCTGGATGTAACCTAGAGCAATTCTAGGATTTGTCACGTACATTTTGAACCGAGGTCCAGGGACAATCCAGTCCTATCGTGTACCTTTTGAACCGAAGTCCAGGGACGATCCAGTCCTATCGTTCAGTTATCGAAGACCTCATGTCTACGGCTCTTCTTTAGGACTGAAGTCCGGGAATGATCCAATCCCCTCATATGTTCACTAAGAACTTCATTTTCGAAGACATACGTCTACGGCTCTTCTTTCGGACTGAAGTCCAGGAATGATCCAATCCCTTCACATGTTCACCAAGAACTTCATTTTCGAAGACATACGTCTACGGCTCTTCTTTCGGACTGAAGTCCAGGAATGATCCAATCCCTTCACATGTTCACCAAGAACTTCATTTTCGAAGACATACTTCTACGGCTCTTCTTTCGGACTGAAGTCCAGGAATGATCCAATCCCTTCATATGTTCACTAAGAACTTCATTTTCGAAGACATACGTCTACGGCTCTTCTTTTGGACTGAAGTCCAGGAATGATCCAATCCCTTCACATGTTCACCAAGAACTTCATTTTCGAAGACATACGTCTACGGCTCTTCTTTCGGACTGAAGTCCAGGAATGATCCAATCCCTTCATATGTTCACTAAGAACTTCATTTTCGAAGACATACGTCTACGGCTCTTCTTTTGGATTGAAGTCCAGAAATGATCCAATCCCTTCACATGTTCACCAAGAACTTCATTTTCGAAGACATACGTCTACGACTCTTCTTTCGGACTGAAGTCCAGGAATGATCCAATCCCCTGATATGTTCACTAAGAACTTCATTTTCGAAGACATACATCTACGGCTCTTCTTTTGGACTGAAGTCCAGGAATGATCCAATCCCTTCACATGTTCACCAAGAACTTCATTTTCGAAGACATACTTCTACGGCTCTTCTTTCGGACTAAAGTCCAGGAATGATCCAATCCCTTCATATGTTCACTAAGAACTTCATTTTCGAAGACATACGTCTACGGCTCTTCTTTTGGACTGAAGTCCAGGAATGATCGAATCCCTTCACATGTTCACCAAGAACTTCATTTTCGAAGACATACGTCTACGGCTCTTCTTTCGGACTGAAGTCAAGGAATGATCCAATCCCTTCATATGTTTACTAAGAACTTCATTTTCGAAGACATACGTCTACGGCTCTTCTTTTGGACTGAAGTCCAAGAATGATCCAATCCCTTCACATGTTCACCAAGAACTTCATTTTCGAAGACATACGTCTACGGCTCTTCTTTCGGACTGAATTCCAGGAATGATCCAATCCCTTCACATGTTGTATACCAAAAACATGTATCCTCATCACCAAAAACATGTATCACCAAAACATGTATCATCAAAACATGTATAATCATCATCAAAACATGTATCATCATCATCAAAACATGTATCATCATCATCAAAATATAAGAGTCCTAAATCTAAATAATTCTAAATAATTAAATGCAGTAAAAAGTAACCTCATCATTGATGAGACAGACTAGTTATTAGATACTATGCTACTCCCCCTTTCGAGGAAGGTCCCTTTTGAACTACACCAAGCTTGTCTCGGAAATGTTCAAACTTTACTCGAGACAGTGGTTTGGTCAAGATATCAACAATTTGATCCTCAGTGCTTATATACTCGAGCTTGATGGCTCCTTTTTGCACCATATCTCGTATATAAAAGTATCGGATCTCTATGTGTTTTGACTTATCATGAAATACAGGATTTTCAGTCATCTTGATGCAGCTTTGATTATCACACATAATCACAGTGGAGTCCATTTCTAAGTCAAACACTCCATATAATAGCTTTTGAATCCACACTAGATTGTTACTTGCTAAACCATGAGATCATGGTAGATTCAAGACTATAACATCCACCTGATGTACTCTTTCTGTCTAAGACACTTCCTGCCCAATTAGAATTTGAGTAACCATGTAATTGGAGTTCAAGACCTCCAAGATAATATAGACCAAAATCTCATGTACCTTTTAGGTACCTCACTACATGCTTTGTAGTTATTAAGTGAACCTTTCTAGGTTCTACTAGATACTGACTTAGGGTATTTACAACAAAGCATATATCTGGCCTAGTATTTGTTAAATACGTCAATGACCTAATGATTTGTCTATAAATAGGGTTAGGTCCACTAAATACGATGAGTCATTAACTAAAAACTTCAAGTTGGAGTCCATGGGAGTGGCCATGGCTTTATACTCCAACACATCAAATCCTTTTTAGAAACTTCACAGCATACTTACCTTGAAATAAAAGATTCCTTTTGGATATTGCCATACTTCTAGACCTAAGAAGTAGTGAATTAATCCAAGATCTTTCATTTTCATTTCTGCAGCCATTTTCATGACCTGTTTCTCATTCCTTGTCAGAAAGAGATCATCGTCATACAATAATGGTATGATAGGTTCATCATCCACAACCTTAAGGTAAAGGTTAGGAACAACTTTACTTCTGGTAAAGCCCAAGCTTTGTCATGAAGCTGTCAATTGTCCATTATTCACACTCAGCATTGAATGATCTTTTGCATATCTTTTGAACTTCTATTCATTCTGTACCACTGTGCATGCTCAAGAGTCATCCTCACAAACATATACTCATTAGTATATTCTAAATGCTATCAAAACATTATAGTACTAAATAATCTTGAAAATGTATAGTCATGATTATAGTTAATAAACATTAGTATTCAAGATTTCAGGGAAGTCTTCTTTTACTCATGCATATCATCAATCAAGATAAAAGATATAATATGCATAATCCCTTGATTACTAACTTTATGAATAAGCATAACCAATCATTCCAAGTATACTTATATAAGGGATCCTAACACAAGGTAAGATTCATGGGAAACATACCTGGATTAGTATACCTACTTGGTTATGTACAACATACCTAAACAATCTCTTCAATGATTTAGAGATCCTGAGCTAGAACCTGCATGTCTCATAGGTTAAGCATAATATAACAAAGGCATACATACCTCGTAAGTAGAACAAAGATTGTGGATGAGTCTTTGTCTTCATGTTTTCATGGTCATGGAACCTGATTTGTCTTTTGTGATGTACATGTATCTTGTTAGCAGACAACATCAACCTCACACAAAATCATATTAGTACAATCATAAGTGTCAACACCCTAACCAATGAATATCTTCTATCATGCATTCATAATTTTGTTAAGGTGATACAACAAATCTAAAATCAATATTGTACTAACCGTAATAACATGAAGACAAACATACCATAAACTTAATCATGAACAAATCTCAAAACATACCTCGATGAGTCATACCTGTCGAGATCGCTTGTAATCTCCTTATGTAAAGCCTTAGCCTCATCTCCCTCTGAAATAGGAACTCCTTCACTTATGCAGGTGACCAATCCATCTTCTTCTAGGATTAACCCTATCCACTTGATTTGCAAGAACTGGACCTTGATGAGCTGATCAAACTGATATATTCAGAATTTGAAAACTGCAAAGTTTCACTCCTCAATTTTGCCTTTGAAACTTCCGGATTCACTGGACGTGACCCTGAACTGGGGTTTGATGAATCCCACTCTTCTGCTCAATCAAAATGTTTGATCCAAAGCTCTAAGCTTCTATTTTTCTGAGGAGCTTCCAGCCATGGTCACAGATTTCAAAAATTCCCATTTTTGCAAAAGCCCTAATTTTCCACTTTTCTGATCAAAGTCCCGAACTAGGGTTTGATCAAGCCCGGCCTTCTTCCCAACCAAAAAATATTATCTTGGTCTCTAAATTTCTATTTTGATGAGTAGCATTCAGCCGTGGTCTCCGTTTACAAAAATTCCAACTTTCTTCAAAGCCCTAAATTTCGGAAGCCATGAAGGTACTCAAAAATAATTCTGTTTTGACAGAAATATGTACCTGATTGTTTCTGGTGTAACTCCAAACTTTTCAATCCACAGGGTCTGAAAAAGTTTTTTGAGATAGCCTGACCTGTTATCTTTCCATCCTGACAGGTCTGACCTCAATTGGATTCTCTGAGAGAGAGTTATGTCAAATGTCGCAACGTGACCTGTTTTGGGATAAAACAGAAGAGCGAACTTGTACGGCGTGCCACGTGTCACTGTTTGAACTTCGACCTCTGAAAAAATTTTCTGAGGTATCTCGGCCTGTTATCTTTTCATCCTGACAAGTCTGACCTCAATTGGACTCTCTGAGAGAGAGTTATTCCAAGTGTCGCAACATGACCTGTTTATGGTATAATACAGGAGAGCGAACTTGTACGGAGTGACACATGTCACTGGTTCAACTTCGGCCTCTGAAAAAGTTTTCTGAGATAGTACAGACTGTGTAATACCTGTCAATTTTTATGAAATTTCATTTGGAGCTTCCTAGCCCAAGATATGACCTTTTTCCCAAGGTCACCTGATTTTGACTCAGATCTGTAAGAGGCAAAAACCCTATATTGTACAGATCATAAATGACAAATTACAACGAATTAGAGGTTGTCCTTTGGACACAAGGTACCTGTAGATTTAATCTTCGTCCTATAACAATTTCAGATCCGAAAAATTCGCCAAAACGGATTTATAGCGAAAGTGCTACGATGACTGGTTTTTGCTATGTAAAACCCTAACCTTCAAATTGTCGTAAGTAAAGCAAGTGTCGTTAGTGCCATACCTTGCCTTCCTTCAGGTTAGCTCTGATACCATGTTAAAATTCAATATGCTAAGATAGAAAATAGAAGCATTACATTCCATTTCACAATAATAGCATATACAGGATCACTGAAGAAACAACAAGCATAGCATAAACACAAGAGACAAAGATTTATCCTGGGAAACCCTCATGGGGTAGAAAACCCAACAAAGCTTCCTCAATATAGATGACCAGCAATATATAAAGATGAAACCCTGAGATATGATCTCCTCCTCCACAATAGCAGACCTCTCCTCCACAAGTGCGCTATCCTCAAGTGTGTGTGTGTATCAAATGAGGAACACACCTCCTCTATTTATACACTACTTTGATATGTATTTTACACAAGTACATGTAGGCTCGTATTTAACCATTAGGTTAAATACCCCATTATAACTGACTGGGCCGACCCCCACATGGTGGGTCTAATAACCCTAGTTACCACAACCAACTTGGAGGAATAAACATCTCCGGATTTATAGTATAATCACATCGGAGGTATGGAACATCTCCGAAATAAATAATATACAAATATAATATTCTTTGAAGTTACAATATTTCAACAGTGCGCAGACTGGAACTATTACCCCTTCCAAGTAATATAAGAACGGTTCTCGTGGACGTAGCTCCCATATGAGGGGTGAACCACGTAAATCCTTGTGTTATGTGTATGAATCTATGATGTGTTTTGTGTTTATGTTATGTTATGCTTATGTATTTTCTTTCATATGTATGTAAATGAGAATCATATCTTAAGTAAGCGAAACACATGTGTATGAATGTTGTGAAGTAACGTTAAGTATGATGAATGTGTAGTTATAAGAGTAAAGACAACAGTTATTCAACTAAGTCTGTAGGTTTTTAATAACCGCGAAGTGCGCATTCACATGTTGGTATTGTTATGTTAAGTAGATGTTAAGTAAGGAATGCATTGCGAGATCGCATAACACAACTCCACATCACCTCAGTTACAAAAAAATTGATTCTGTAACCCCCCATACTTCGCTTTGGGTGAGACTTCATCATGTTCGTGGGTTGATGCCGAAAGGGCCAATGAAGGGGATTTTGTTGGGTATACAAAGAACCTCGCCGAACCCGGGTCAGCCCAGAAAGTAAACCAACAATATGTCTTCTCTAAATAAATAAATAAATAAACTATTGAATAAATAACTAAATAAATAAACTACCATACCCTCTTTTGGTGATAATTTAATATGCATCCACCACGAGTTGCATTTCCATCGCCAAAATCTGTAGAAATATTTAAAGATTAAAATATTATATGACTAAATAATAATTAAGAAAATAAAAAATCATTTAAACATGTACAAGACTATATAAGACTAAAGTGGAATACCTTAATGAGGTCCTATTTGTTTTGAGAATATGGTATGCTCTACTGAACAAGGCCAACCACATGAAGGTGGAAGCTCATATGGCCCCTCCCCCCCTCACAACGTTCTCAATTCCCCATACCCAATCTATCTAGTGTGACATTGTATAGTATGATGAAAGATGTGTGATCGTGTAACCATATATCCACTAGCATTGAGATATCTAGATAAACAATGAGGTGAACCTTAAGATCATTGATTAGACCATGTATTTTAATTTCTCTAAAATCCATTACACATGAAAACAATTGAATGTAATGTGTCCAATTTTTTTTTTGTAAATACAAAACATATATATAATTAACATTCATGCATAAGAATGCAAGTAGTGGATAACAAGAGTTGTTCATACAAAAATTTTATATTAATAAATATGGTCATAAAAAATACGTCTTAAATTTATACAATCACTTATTTCTCTGTTTTGATATTTTGTTGACCAAAAAACTTATGATCAGGACATCATCGTTTACATCTGACAATGTATTTGTTGTTTCCTCTCCTTGTGTTGATTTTTTTTTCATGCTCTCATGTACCGTATGTCTAGTACATCGACGATAATTCTGTGGAGGTCACTGTAAAGGGGCATCGACTGCAATAACGAAATTGGTTATATAGATATGCTTAGTTATTATTGATATAAGTATTTCATTATTTCCAATATCATTACAATGTTGTTAACCTGTTGGAATAACTGAGACAACTGGACTGTTCATTGGTTGTCCCATTTGGTGCTCTTACAGTTGGGCATCAACAAAAACATGCTCTTCCATTGAAAAAGTAAATTTATAAGTGCACGCCAGCAATTACATATTTATAATCATAGTAAATTCTTCTATTTTTATAGCATACATGCTTGAATGGCTAGGCTGCTGGCCATCATCATGAGGCATCTGGTCACTGTCATATGGTACCTGTTCAGTACCGCTACCCTCATTGATTTTGTTGCTCTCATGCTTGAAACAAACAAACAAATTTATTTATCAGTGATATATTATAAATCATGAATAGATTTTACAAGTATATTACAACGATTTCCTTATTGATATTATTTACTTGTGTTTGCATCGATGGGGATAATGGGGTATGCCCAAATATTTTTCAATATTCCACCACACCTTGAAAACTGTACTTGAAATCGAGCTCTAGGTTTTCTTTGGTGGCAGTTGATTGGAATGTATTTCCTGCAATTAATCACATCATGAAATCTAGTTGTAATAAATCATTTATTTGTTCACTACAGTTAAATAAATTTGGCTACAATTAATCAATTGACTCTTGCATTTTGTGTTTTTAGTTTTTGATATCCACCTTGGCCTAGTTTATGCTGGCCGTGTTTTTCCAATATCTCCTTTGTCACTTTAGAGGTGTCAAGGAGCTTATGAAAAGTTTGAAATATGTTAGATATCACAATTTTATTTAAAAAATAAATCAACATATGTTATTGAAAATATCATATGCACCGTACCTTGTTGAACCATGTGGAGTCTTTCCTTATTTTCTCAGTGCCTTCTCATTTGCATCATCTATGAGGGCCTTCCACTCCTTCTCTAGAACCATCGGAGGATGCTCATACTTAAGGTTATTTTGCAAATTATCCCTATGCTAGTTCCTCACATATTTCAGATTCAAGCCAATTGCTAAGGTGACACCTCTTTTGTTGAAGGTTTACTAAATAATTTGACCATATGGTCAATTTGATCATCTTTCAATTTTATATTTTGGGCATTCCACCGTGTTCGAATGGTGGGCCCAAAAATTTCCAAGGCTTGACATGCAAGTTCTTATAAAATACATTGTTTCCTGCTACTTTATGATTTGTTCTCAACAAGAGAGTCTCATACTTGAATTGGCTAACTTGCTAAAGCTAAAAATACACTAATATGTAAAACTAATCTATAATAAATTTCAATAGCTGAAACAAACAATTTAGTAATTGTTAAACTAAAAACAGATTTAATAACAGCTGTTAAAAACCTATAGATTTCTTGCTATGAAATAAAATTATAAATCTAAGTTTAAAACAAAATTCTATTTATAATCTATATGTCCTATCCCAGGGGAGCAGTTTGAAATTAATATTGACTCATTTTGCATTTAAAAGTAAAACATGTAATAATTTAGGTTGAAAAGAAATCTTGCAATCAAACTATCACATGTTAAAAATAGCTCCTGCGAATTAACAGATTAAAATCATGAGAAATTATCAGATGCTTTTAAAATCATGAGAAATTATCAGGTGCTTTTAATTATGCAAAGACAAATCAATTCTCTGTTAAAAGATCAAATTGTAAAGCAATCATTATCTTCCAAAATAAATTTTGGAAGATTATGATAACAAGAAAATCAAACATAACTGAAAGTTAAGTTCAGAAATTTGCTTAATTTTATTAAAAACAATGATAAGCAGAACAACTGGCCTATTTATTATTACTCCAAAAGAAAAACTTAAACAGAGTTTACAAAATAGATCTGCAAATCCACTATATCACTACTCCAAAAATATCTTGATCTTGATAACATAGGTGACACCTCCATCACTATTGCTTCAGAAGAAACAAAGCTTACAAAGAAACAGTATGCAGGAGAAGATAAAATTCTTCTCTGCTTGCAGAGATTTCCCCAGGAGAAAACTATACAGAACTTTCGAGAAAACATTCCCTAGAACCCTCATAGCATTCCCCCCCTCCTCTGCAGTCGAATTCTCTTCCACTTTATATAGATGATCGAGCCAACAACAACTCTTGAACATACGTGATAGAATTAATTTCTTGAATAAAATGACTAATCGAATCCCCAATTTCTCTCGCAAGTCATCCTTTACTCCTGTGGGTCTGGTGGCAATATTTATGCAGTTTCGTATCGTTATATTTTATACCTGCCCACATTAATAAATCCTACAATCAAGAAGGGAGAACTGTAATAATAAGCACAATGAGAGAGAGCAGTAAAAGGTGACAAGTAAAAGGATCTTCTCTTTTGAATCTGCGCATTCATCACATGAAGATAAAAATTCACTTTGTATCTCGTCGTGTAAAAATTGGTGTCTTTGATCCATCAATCGCACTTTTGTAATTCAACCCGGTGTGTTCATAATGATCATAGTAGAATGATGATGTAGATGAGAAAGTCTCCAGCTTCTGTGATGTAGATTCTTAAATATTGATACTTTACTTGAGGTGACAATGTTCTCCTTGAGAATTGGAGCATTACTTTGTTTGATCGGACGTGGTGATGATTGAAGGTTATATGAAAATAATATATTTTTAAAAACTCAAAGATGTGTGCTCCTTATAACTATCTATTGTGCATCAAATGAAGAGAATAATAAAGCAAGATCATCATATCACCAAGCTCCAACATAAGTATGTAGCCAAAATAAAATAATCTTATCACCAAGCTCCAACATAAGTATGTAGCCAAAATAAAATAATCTTATCACCAAGCTCCAACATAAGTATGTAGCCAAAATAAAATAATAAGACCAGCTTTATTGGAAATAGATTGATTATCCTGTAGCAACTTGGAGTTCAATGACTTTTATATGTTAAAGGAGTTATCCAATATAGAACATTTAAATGGTTGACAGTTTTCCATGTTCTTAAACATCAAAGTGTAAACTCTTAATGTGTCATAACTCTCATGATAATTCGACCCTTGTATGCATAGTATAAAGTTTCTCCAAAATATATCTTACTAAACATACTACCAAAAAGAGTAATTCACATATGCACAACCTATCTAATAAATAAACTATTAATATCACTAAAGAGTATTTTATTTACGTGATAAGACAACATTAATATAATGACTTTGTCAAAAGAAAGGATAGTGATGTATTATACAAAAGTTTGGTAATTTGAAATTTTATGTAATAGCAAAAAGAACATAAAATATTATTTATATATAAGTGAAAATTGTAGAAGATTGACTTGTAAGGAAACTTTAATTTAGATTTTTCTAAGAAATAAAATAGAAGAACATAAAAACTCTTTAAATGATCTTTTGATTTATTTATCAAGATTGGCCAAAATACTTATAAATTCGATTATGCATTAAAAGATCGAAAATTGGAGAAGTTGTAGAAACGTAATGCCAACCCAAGAAAGTCAAACCAAAGCATGTGATCAACTTAGATAACTCATTTAAGGCCATGCAAGTATTAATGAGAGAATTAAATGACACATATGATTCAAACCACCAAATCCCTATCTCATGAAAAACCAAGCGAAAAAAACAAAATGCAAATAGAGTAATACTCAAGAAAGAAAGCCATGAAATCATCTACAAAATCAAGAAAGATAAAATGAAAGGAAACTAAAAGCTAAGTATTTACAAAATTTCTAATGGGGAACCCTTTATTTTATATAAAATCAAGGTGAGTTGTTGGAGGAGTCAACAAGTTTTCAATTAGATGATAGAAAACAATTAACTAATTATTTAATACATGCTATCTTTGGTGTGACTATTATGCAACAAATTTCCAAAAAAAGTATGAAAATAATAAAATAGATAAAAATTACTTGTTAGCCTCCTAAAACTCTTTCTTTCATTCACTATATTACACCATTTTGACATTTCTAATACATTTATTTTTAAAAGATTATCTTTTAATTTAATCTATTAATTAAAAGCAATAAAAGTAAACATATAAGTTTTCAATGTATTATATGTGGTTTTGTTGATAATGAGTTGATTCTTGCTTCAACACTGGTTTCAGTACCTAGTTCTGCACTAGTTTAATGCCACAGGTGGTTGGCTATCATTTGACACAAAAAGGAAGATTTATGATTCCAAATAAGAGCTTGTCAAGTCAGCAAGAGATTATCCATTATATTCAAACTTGAAGGGAGATGGTTTTGCTTATTTACGAGGCTTTGAAGTAGAGCAATGTTAAGATTTTATTATATATTATCAAATCATAAGTTATGCTCCTATATATACCAAAGGGACTGAAACCATAGATAGCAACGTCAATCTGCCACCATGGGCCAACCTATTAAAATGCAAGGAAATATATTTTGTTGGGTTAGATAGTCAAAAGAAAATGCCATGCTTCACATAGAGATGATTTCGCTCGAGAATCTCAGTTGTTATTCCCTCATTGTTATCTTTACAGCTAGCACACAGTCCATTTTCCACGAAACTGAACGGATTGGTGGAAATATTCATCTGATCGAGAAGGAATTTACCAGTATTTTAATGGCGGTCGGTTTTGAAGGTGACGTGTTGGAGGTTGAGTTCAAATCTTCTATTTTTAAAATGTCATTTGTTTAGATGGAATCAAATCCGTTGTAACTTAATTAATATTTTTAAAAAATGAATCTGAGAGAGGAGCTTTGCCTTTGTCCGACCGATCTCCTTTTCAAGCTCGAGCGACTCATTTGTAATTGACAGAAATATCTAGGTCTCAAGTATTAATCTGTGTGTTATGTAAAAATCGTCGAGGATATGTTGGCATATACGTTCATGTTTAATCCTTCCATGTGACAATGTCTCATTATTAAAATGCATATCATGTTAATGTAATAACTTTAGAAAATGTTTTCACCCTTTAAATGTTGTATGATATCTCATTCTTACAAAGTTTGTTGCAATTCCATTAAAATTCATCATTTAATGATTACATGAATGGAATATTTTGTTTTTAAATGTTTTATTTTCATAATCTTTATTTTCAGAATGGGTGTAAGTGCTCTGTTAATAGACAATAATTTCCAGAACTTTATGCAAAACACTTGCTATGTCCCCGCCCATCAATCCGACCGCCGACCTTAACATGAACGACTGAAGAGGATTCTAATTTTCGCCCCCATGAAATTCCATGGCGTTTAATTTTCGTCCCCATGGTTATTCCCATGATCTATTAAATTCACGAGCTGATTCCTCAGCTGCCTTCTTATAACATAGATAAATATCAGTATGGAAGTCCACTTAGGTAGTTGTTTACCATTTATGGCACAAGGGATTCTCAAGATGACACTTGGAAACAAAGGATTGGAGCTCACAACCCCTCACTTCTCCCTAGTGTATAAACACATCCCCCTCATTTTAGTTGCTTTCATAGCCAACTCTTAGACATGTATTTGTATTATAAATATTTACACGCTGATACATTTTTCCATGCACAACTGGTACATGTCCACAATACATAAAATACTTTCGTTTATAATCCAAGCATTCACTAGTGAGGCCTCGACCTTGAGCTCCACACTAGGAATTATACATTAAATTTTTACAACATTTACATTATCAAGCCAATATGGTCTATGGGTCCAAATAGGGACATTACATTCCCCCCCTTAGAATGACACCGTCCTCGATGTTCACATGATTCTACTGCACGAGAAAAGTATTTCTTTAGCTTCCAACTGCTCACACGTTGCGTGCAAGGTCCTTGCATCTAACAATACCTATGCTCGAACAATGAGTCAATTCACATGTCAAATATCTATATCTATATATCTATATATATATATATATATATATTTCTTCTTTTATAGAATTCATCCCTTAACAGAATTTGCAAGGCCATAGCTGAAGCATATACACATCTACATTCACATAAAATAAACAAGAAGATGCAAAATAAACCAAATACTTATCTGCATAAGCATCTTCCTTTGGATCCACATGTATCCCACTTTGACTTCAGACAACTATGGCACCCACAAGACCCGCCCCACCTAGCACAAGGATGGTACCTCTTCTATGCTATACAATGCCTCGAGCGTACCCACCCCTTCCAGTGCTCTTCAAGGTGTGCATCAAAAAGTAACCAAGTTTCTACAAGTTTCGGATCACCTGTGCATACATATAATAAAAATGTTGTGCCAGCACACTGGATGCACCACAACATTCAATAACCAATTCCAAGCCAGTATGCCAACTGGGTTTATCAGGCATTCCATGAACCAGTAAGATCATGGATATGTGTGTTGTTCATATTTTATTTTATCATGTAGTAGAAACATTCCAAGTTTGGTCAATCGATCCTGGATCCGCCCTTGGGATATTATCTGGGTAGAGATCAAATACCAAGGAGATTGATTCTCGGTGCATCGAATTATACTATTGAGTTGAAAGGAGATAAACCTTAGAGATCGATCCAAGGGATCGATTCTCAGTCCAAACTCTCGGCAAACATTATAAAAATGGGAGACGTCAGCCATGGAGAACACATCTCTATGGATTATACAAGAGTTATTAAATTAGTAAATTTAAGGGGACGATCATAGAGCCTATTCTCCTTTATTCTCCTTTATAACGAAATAGTTGAATACTGTAAAACTGATGTCAAGTACGGTTAGAGAACAACTGTTTAATTGTGTATTTGTAATACATTGAGATATTAAACCGTATAGAGATCGAAGACCTGTCGAACTTTGGACGGTTTTGGCATCTACATCTCTTGAGGATAACCCTCACTTAAGTAAACTTATCATCCCTATCGTTGTTATAGTTGGAAGAAGAAGACTAGGATGAAGAGGAAAAAGAAGAAGAAGAAAATCAGGTTCATGAAGAACAGAACAAAGAAGAAGAAGACGAGAAGAATTCCAGAGTTCAAGGTCTGGAGCAAATGAAAGAAAAAGAGGACGCTACATCAACATGCAACAGACAAGAATAGTAAGATAATTTTGAGTTTTGACATGAATTGATGTGAGCCTTGCTGAGACTTAGACCAGTAGGCATGATGAATATTTGATTTTTGAAAAGTATGTAAGCCCACAAAGGCCTAATATGTAATGTTGTAGCATGTTAACATTTAGTTTGTTTATGGTAGGAATTATGGGGGAGTGTTGGAGATAATTCCTCCCACCAACTATCTGGATCCACCAACCACCAATACAAGAAGTTATTACATTAGGTGTAGAAGTTAATACGCCTCGTATGAAGAGGCATCTATATGTAAAATCTGTATTTGTGTTCATTTTAGGTTTTAATGAATATTGAAGAGCCACAGAGCTCCATTGCAAATTCGGCCCCTGTTTTGTTTTAGCCTCCACCTACTCTATTTTGCTCTGCCTCTCACAATTTGTCATGGTATGAGGGCATAGAGTTATGAATCCTCCTTCACCAGCCATGTGAAGGATTTTAGTGTTGTAAGAGTTACAACCAGAGTTGGTCAGCCAAGCCAACCTGCTGCAAAGAAAGGAATAGGAGCAGCCGTCTCCATTCATATGTGAGAGAAAATCCAGCCACAGTTGCTGGAAGAGCTTTTCAGAAAGCTAGCCTTAGCCGAAGGAAATTTCGAGAGGATATCTTTCCTTCGCTAGTCTCGTGAAGGTGTTAATGGCTTCTGAGTAGTATTTATAGACTAACATAGTTGAGGAGCTGGTCGAACCGTTGAAGGAAGGGCCGCGACTTGTGGAGGCATCCACGCAGTAAGGGAGAGCTAGATCAAGAGTTTGAGAGGCGGATAGTCGGGAAAGACCAACAGTGGAGGCCGAAAATGCTTTGGAAATACCGCATCGATGGTGAAGAGAGTTGGAGCTTGCAGGAGAATCGTGAGCAGCAAAGAGACCTTCCATCCAAACAGTGAGGGCCCGATCCACATATTTCTAGAACCGTGACGGCCCAGGAGGAACCGTGAGGACACTTGCAGACATCAAGGCAAAGAAGGAGGGCCGTGGGGCCATTTTGGGTCACTTGGCGGGCTCGATTCTCCATAGGAGCTAGACGGCATCCTTGGCAGGGTTTTGATGTTTGGGCAAGCATAGTTATTAATCGCAGCCCCCATTTCCCTTGCAGCCGTTCTTGAATACTTAGCAGCTGAGGTGCTCGAATTGGCAGGAAACGCTGCTAGGGATAACAAGAAGAATAGGATAATTCCCCTCCATATCCAGCTGGCCATGAGAAATGACGATGAATTGGGGAATCTTTTGGGTAAAGTTACTATAGCTCATGGAGGCGTAATTCCCAACATTCACCAGGTGCTCTTGCCCAAGAAGGCTGCAGAAAAGGCGACAGAGAAATGAAAAGGTGCAAAGAAATCCTAGAGGTATTGATATTTGGGGTTTTGGCCGATTTGAAGTCATCCATGGCCGTGGATATATATGTGTCGTAGCCGACTGTAAGCCAGCCTGGATTTTGTGATTTTGGGTTTTTTGTGTGGCTTTGATGTTAATGTTGTTGCCCCTAGAAGTTGGTGTTTTATGGGCCATGGTTGCTTCCTCTTGATGCAGGAGGCCGAAAGGGAGGATCTAAGAAAGAGCCTGCACAAACTGGGTAGAAGAGCTGGCTTGAGAAATGGGTTACCAAAGAAGACTCAAGCAAATTAAAAGAAGAAATACAAGGGCAGAGGCAAAGTATTTTGCACATAGATATGGAGAAGTTCCCATTGCAGAGGAGCTTATTAACACAGTTGAAGTGCAAGAGGAGAACTAGGATAATTGGAGCAACAGAGTTTTCCTAGTACCCCCACATTTTTCAGGTAAAAATTATGAGTTTTGGGCTATCAAGATGAGAAGTTTTCTTAGAGTAGAGGATTTATGGTATTTAGTTCAAAATGAATGTGTGCATCCCCTAGATCTAGAGGCCTTTAAGGCCCTGATAGAAGACCAAAAAATGTAGAAGCATGAATTGGCTTTGTATTTCATTCAACAGGCCTTGGATGAAAATATATTGTTGAAGGTAGAAACAACTAAAACAACCAAGGAAGCTTGGGAAGCTTTAAAACATGAATTTGAAGCAAAGGGGAGTGACATGTGCATGCAACCAACAATGTCACAGCATGTTGAAGAAGTAGCAAAAGAGAAGCTTGCAGTTGAAGCAGAAGATAACCAAGCTGTTAGTGAATCCCACGATGAAGCAGCCATAGCTACAGATGAGGAAGCAGTTGAATGCTCACATTAAATGGTCGAGGACTCTATCAGCCAAGAAGAGCCTGATAAGTTTGAGAATAGTGAAGCCCACTGTGTAGAGGCACTAGTGGATGATCATTCAGTTGATGAAAGTGTTGATGTAGTTTCCAGCCCAACATTTTGCATAGAAAATCCAACAATTAAGATTGCTAATGATGTGATGAAATTGTATGATCATAGCCTCATTGGTGAAACAGAGGCCCATACAGATGAAGAGGATGAAACGCTTGAAGTTTCACATGAAGCTGTTGAAGTTCCAGTAGCAATTATAAAAGAAAATCGCAGCAATGGAATTGTTGCAGAAGAAGTTGCAGGACAACCAGTAGAGGCTGAAAAAGAAGTTGAAACAGTAGAACATATTGAAGAAGAAGAGCTCTTGAAGAGCATTCCCATGAGGGCACAATATTTTCTTAACAATATTTCTATTTGTGAATGTGCATATTTAGAAAGTTACCAGCAAGCAGTAGTAGAAGAAAATGAAAATGAAGAAGCTAAAATCATTCAAGAGTTTTTGAAGAATGTGGACTCTCTGTTTGAAGTAGAGAATGATGAAGAAGCTGATAAATTCCATTGTGCAGAGGCACATATGGATGTGAATGATAAAGGATCTAATAAGTATAATGAAGCTCATGAAGCCTGTAATTTGATTGTAGAGTTTGACAAGATTATTGAAAGCTGCATGGAAGATGAAGCATTTGAATTCAGTGATGATGGGCATTGTGACATGCCAAGAGTGCTTAGCAGCACCATGGATGAAGAAATATGCATTGAAGATGCAGAGGATGAAGATGAACCAGTTGAAGACATTCTTATGAAATGGAGTCCTGAAGAGATCAGGCATTATTATCAATTGTTAGTGTGGCAGTTGGCCACTGAAGAGGTTGATGAAAACGAGAAGAACAAATGCATATGGGATCCAAACATTCCCATATCCCAGCAATTGAAAATGCAGAAATCTGAATTATTAGCCCATGATGTTGAGGGAATTATGAACCTGATTGACGATGAAGACACAAGGCAGAAAGCCATTGAAGAACTTGTAGATATTGATGGAAGAGTCAGGCCGAAAAATCCTGAAGAGAGTTGGGAGAAGAAGACTAGGGCGAAGAGGAAAAAGAAGAAGAAGAAGAAAATAAGGTTCATGAAGAACAGAACAAAGAAGAAGAAGATGTGAAGAATTCCAGAGTTCAAGGTCTGGAGCAAACGAAAGAAAAATAAGACGCTGCATCAGCATGCAACAGACAAGAATAGTGAGATAATTTTGAGTTTTGACATGAACCGATGTAAGCCTTGCTGAGACTTAGACCAGTAGGCATAATGAATATTTGATTTTTGAAAAGTATGTAAGCCCACAGAGGCCTAATATGTAATGCTATAGCATGTTAACATTTAGTTTGTTTATGGTAGGAATTATGGGGTAGTGTTGGAAATAATTCCTCCCGCCAACTATCTGAATCCACCAACCACCAGTACGAGAAGTTATTGCATTGGGTGTAGAAGTTAATATGCCTCGTATGAAGAGGAATCTATATGTAAAATTTGTATTTGTGTTCATTTTAGGTTTTAATGAATATTGAAGAGCCGCAGAGCTCCATTGCAAATTCAACCCCTATTTTGTTTTAGCCTCCACCTACTCTGTTTTGCTCTGCCTCTCACAATTTGTTAGTTATCTGATAAAAAAAAATCCATTCGCTTATTATAATTCTTATCATTAAGGCATATCAAAGATGTGGATATAAGTAGATCATGAACCAATCGATCTCAACCCATTGATAATTGAACGATGTGTTCCTAAATTAGAATCACTATTATATTTTAATAGTAAGAGAAAAGGATATCCTTTTACTATCTATAGATATATATAGTAAAAGAAAATGATATATATATATATATATATCCTTTTCTTTTACTCTCTATATATATACGCATTCGATTTAGGAGAAGGTGAAGAATGTAATTACTTATATGTTGATTTTTAAAGAATCCTTATAATTATATGTATAAGGAGAATTCTTACATATCGAAAGAAAAGAAGTCTTATATTTGTATAATAGAGAGAATTTAGATAATTAGATGTTGGAGTTTTAATGGAAAAGGAAATTATATTATATTAATAGATGATTGAAATAAATGAGCCTCATAACTCCATATTTAAATGTTGGAGAAGGAAAAATTTTATTTATATGAAAAATGAATGTTCACGATTAACGTAGAGGGAATGTTTATTGATATCATATCACAGCTATTAAAATGATGTTTTGAAAGAACTAGTAAATAAGGGTTTTCTTAATCTTGGATGATTAAAAAAAAGTATACATATATATTTGTTTTCATTCATAAGAGGTTATATATAAATGTTGTATTTATAGTTGATTTTATTTGAGAAAAATGTATATATATATATATATATATATATATATATATGTTGCATCATAGTCGACTTGTTCAAAGGAAAATCTATATATAGGTTGCAGTTATAAATAAATTTTTGTTCATGGGAAAGATTATAGCGTATGTATACATTTAAAAAAAAAAACTACATTTTTGGCAACAAGTTTGTTACAAAATACCTTAGTCAACCATTAAATATGAGAGTTCTTCTGGGCATTATTTTACACTTTTTCAGGCCTGGGGAGTAACTTTACAAAACGTTCACCCTGGAGTTTTATTTTGACCATTCCAGACTCTCTAAATGTGAAATCTCACCGAGTTTACCTTCTTCAGACTCGTAAAATTAAGCGTTGAAGGAACCTCTCTAGGACCAAATCCCTCCTTTCTCAAGTTTTGTAAGACATGTGAGATTGGACTCATCCAAAAGGTGAGCTATATCGAGTATCTGTTATCCTCCTCAAGCTCGTTAATAAAAAAAGAGGTACACATCAGTCATCATGGGGAATACGGGAAGGGAAATGCATATGCATCTATATGTATGGGATCCTATCTTCTCCTTCGAACATGGCACCTGTTTGTACTCCATTCAAATAGTTGGGTAATCAGCTTGTCTTTGAGTTTTTCCAAGCCTATGAGTCTCCTTACTCCTTTGGGTCATCTGAAGAATGCTCCATTCATGTTGCATTATGTCTTGATTTTTTTCTCATTGAGTCAATGCTTGATCCGTACGCGCCCAGGTGCACGATGGGGACAACAGTTTGATTGAATGAATTGGCATTGTTATGAAGGAAGCATACGAATTAACAAAGCAAGAATACGCTACGCACATAAACATACACACACAGACAATATGCATGAATGCAAACTGATCTAGATTCTTCTCTATTACCTTATTCTTCTATATTACAATATTTTACATGCTTAAATAGAGAGCTGAGATGCTTGGGTTGTCTTTCTGTTACGTTCAGTTACAAGAGAAGTTAGAAGAGTTTCAGAAGTTCAACCATTATAGTCAACTGGAAGACAAAGAGACAATCTGTTGTAGTTTGTTAGTTAGAAGTGTCGACGATGCATGTAGAAGTTGATGAACTTGTTGAAGTCGCTGAAGTTGTCGAAGTTGATGAATTGTCAAAGTCGATGATGGCATCCGAAAATAATTTCAACTGCTGGGTGGATCATAACTCCTTCCTTAAGAAACAATGGTCCACATTGTTTGCTCGTATAGATGATGAAACATGTCGGTCATTTCAGTAGCATAGTTTTTCCTTGTGCTGGGATATGTCTGGCTTTGGCCACCTGAAACAGGGAAATTTTGTTTGTCCTTGTATGGTGTACTCGTCGTCCCACAATGGTGTCGCACGGAAGAGGCTCCTGAACATCTGGATGGATGTATTCGGGTTATTCTATCTACAAGTTATTCTGTTCCAACAGTGGTGCATGGTATGGTCAAAGTAGATCCACATTAAATACTGGATGCAGGCCTAGACATGAAGGAATGTCGAGATGGAAAGCGTTTTGTCCAATATGCTCAAGAATACTGTACGGACCATATCGCAAAGGCTTCACCTTCTTATATGAACCAGTGAACCGTTCCTTCTTGAGATGCAACCAGAACTGATCCTCAATTTGAAATGAATGAGGGATACGATGCTTATTGTGTCGGGCATTAGCTTTCACATTAGCTCGTTGCAACATTTCTTGTGCGTGTTTCTGGATGTCGCAGATTTGATCTCGAAACTTTAATGCTTTGTCAACTTATTTTCGGTTATATTCGGTATCGTTGTATGACCAAGCGATTCACAAATTCTGTTTGTCCGTCTGTCTGAGGATGGAAAGCTATCGATAAGGAAAGTCTTGTATCGAGCTGTTGCCAGAGATTCTTCCAAAATATCCTGACAAATTTGTCATATCTGTCAGAAATAATGGTTGTCGGTAAACCACAATGTTTCCATACATGTTCAAAGAAGAGCTAAGTGGTATGCTACGTTGTCGTAGTCTTCTTGCATGGAATGAGAATGACCATCTTGGGAAATTTGTCGAATACTACTAAGATTGTGTCATGCTAATGTTTGGTAGTAGGATATCCCGTCAAGTAATCCATAGAAATAGATTCCCCTGGTCGAATAATAACTGGAAAAGGTGTGTACAATCCCTGTTATCAATTAGGAAGTTTAGCAATGGCACAAACCACACATGATCGAATGTACTTGTTGACGTCAATTTTAAGTGAAGGAAAAAAGAAATACTTTTGGAGAATAGCAAGGGTCTTTGCTATTCCAAAGTGTCCCGCGGTCTTGTTGTAGTGTGTATCCCAAATGAGCTACCGTCGATGCTCACCTGTTGGTACACAAAGTTGTCCAAACGTGTATAACAAGGTGTCTTTCAGGAAATAGTCGGAGGTCGACAACTTGTCGGTCTGAAGTTGTTGATAGAATGATGAAAATTCATTGTCTTCTTCATACAACTGAGGCCAAGTGGTGGTGTCATAACCCTACATACTCATCACTATAAGAAGGAGAGTAATGGGTGGTCAACTTAGATAATCAGCGGCGGCATTGGATTTACCTTTCCGATACTTAATTACCAACTGGAATTGTTGCAGGTAATTAATCCACTTGAGTTGTTTGTAACTTCGATTGGGACGGAGAAAACTGTAAAGGATTGTGGTCAGTGAGAATGACTGTCTCCTTACCAAGGATATAATGTCTCCATTGCTTAAGAGCTTGCACAATGGCGTACAGTTCTTTTTCATACATCGAATATATTCTAATAGTGTCGTTAAAAGATTCGGAATGAAAAGCAACTGGGTGACCAGACTGAGTGATCACTGTGCCCAAGGCATAGTCCGATGCGTCCATATCAATCTCAAAGGGCTGATGAAAATCAGGTAACACAAGTACTGGTGCAGTACAAAGCTTGTGTTTGAGCTATTCGAAAGATTCTTGTTGCGACGATGTACATTTTAAGACAGTTTTCCCATTTCTTTTGGTCAATTGATTCAAAGGCCAGGCTATGTGACTGAATCTGAGTATGAATCATTGATACAAATTCGCGAAACCAAGAAAACTTCTTAGTTCATGAATGCTTTGAGGAATGGGCCAATCTTTAAGGATTTTCACTTTGTTTGGATCGACATGAATGCTTGCAGAGTCAATTACATACCCCAAATATTTTATGCTTATCATCGCAAAGGAATATTTGTCCATGTTCAAGTAGAGTCAGTGTTGTTGGAGAGTGTCGAGGACTTGTCGAAGTTGTCCGACATGTTATTCCCATGATCGACTAAGAATCAATATATCATCGAGATAGAAAATGACCCATTTTCCAATGAAAGGTCGAAGAATGTTATCCATATGCCGCATGAAGGTCGCAGGTGCATTGGTTAAGCCGAAAGGCATGAATAACCATTCAAACAATCCTTCCTTGGTATTGAAAGTAGTTTTCCATACATCTGCGGGCTTGATTGGAATCTGATGATATCTTGACTTGAGGTCAAGCTCAGTAAAGAATTTAGCACCTTTCAGAAAGTCGATGAGATTGTCTATCCACGACAGAGGGTATCTATTCTTTACCGAAATTTTATTGAGGGCCCTGTAGTCAATGTACATGCACCAAGTCCCGTATTTATTTGGAATGAGGACAACTGGACTTCCATAAGGAGAGGAGCTGGGTCGGATATGACCTTTGTTGATCAAATCTTGAATTTGTCTGCAAATCTCTTCATTTTCGATAATGGATCTTTTGTAAACAGATGCGTTAGGTAATGAAGAATCAATAACAAGTTCAATAGAGTGTTTAACCTGGAAATGTAAGGGTACTCATCAAGAATATTGTCGATCTGCTGCTTCTTTCCGGAGCTACACTGGTCAATGATTCAAGTGGTTGCTGTAGTCTTCTTGGAATGTTACGGCTTAATCATGATTAATTCGAACTTCTGAGCATTTTTTATGAGCTTCTTTGTCTGTTTAGCATATATCGTTGCAACCGTTGGTGTAGGTCGACACTATGGTATGCCGTACCATTGGTTCCAAATTCTGACAATCACCTTCTGAGGTTGTGACTGGTAACTTCCATGTCAATCCCATAGGTAAGGTTTTCAAAACAAGGCATTGGCTGTGGAGAGTGGTGCCACGTCGCATAGTACTTCATCTTCAGAAGGCTTAATGAAGTAGATGAGTTTTCATTGTCGTGTGATCCTTAGTTCCTGTCCATCCTTCATCGAAACGATGTTATAAGGCTGAGGATGTGGAGTGGTAACAAGACCTAGTTTCTTCACGATATCTTCAGAAACAAAGTTCTTTTGGTTACCATTATACACAATTAGATGAAATGGATTGTTTTGAACCCATATCTGTGTATGGAATAAGGGCTCTTGTTCCTCCTCGTCGACGATATTCGAGGTTGTTGGAGTGGTCGATATCGATGTCAAAAGGGTCATTGCTTCTGGGTCATATTCTACCAGATTTTTTCAAATAAGTCGAATGTCGACACTTTTTCCAAAAATGTCTTCTGAGATTTGCATTCAGATGTATCATGCCATGATGAACTGTGGTAATCACACCATTTCCCGATAGGGGGTTGTTTTCTACATTCCCTTTTGTCTTTCCGAGAATTATTTTTTCCATGATCCTGCTTTGGTGGAGTTGGTTGACAAGATCTTGACTTGTCGAATTCGGCTAGTGCCTTCTTGTTGGGTGGTCGTCCTGTCGGTTTAGTCGCGAAGTGTGCTTTTCCTTTATGTTTGGTTTCAAGCTTACTAGCATAGTGGAATGCATTCGCAAGTGTATTAACCGTCAGAAACTATATCTCTTGCTGAATGTATGGGTACAATACGCTGATGTACTTCAGAACAAGCAATTTCTCTTCTTCTTGAATGCTAAGTGTATCCATTAGTTGATAGAACTCATTGGTGTAACTCTGTATGGATTGGTGTTTTCATTGCCTTAGCTGCTGCCACTTCTTATACTGCTGTTCAATGTACTTGGGCGGGCATAACTCCTTTCGGATGTATTCGACAAATTTCTCCCATGTCTCTATGGGGTCTCCACTTTTCTTCATCTTTGTCGATAGGTTCTCCCACCAGTAGTGCATAGATGTTGACATCTTTAAGGATGCAATGGTGATCTTTTCAGTTTCTGAGAGTTGATTCACAGAGTAATAGGATTCCAGTTGTTGTACCCAATTGTCGACGGATTCCACGTCAATATTTCCTTATAGATTCAGTATGTCCAAATTCATTTGCACCTTGAATGGACTGATTTTGTCGAAGCTAGATCTTGTCGGAAATCTTCCTGATATCGAAGGAAATCATGTGAGAATCTCATTGAACTGGGTGAACATTTCAGTTCATTTTCGAGCCAGGGCTTGCTCTATGAGTTGCTCTTTCTCATCAATTGCATGTCTACTGTTTGTTTCTCCTGCCATCTTTGAAGGTAGTATCTACTTGGATTGCTAAGTTTGTGTGCATGTTTGAATAGGCATAATTCAGGTAAGTTCGATGGAAGTGTCTAAGCACAACTTAAGCACGAAAAAGATGGATCTCTAATACCAATGATCCATATGCGCCCAGGTACACTATGGGGACAACATCTTGACTGAATGAATTGACACTATTATGGCAGAAGCACGAATACACTACACACATAAACATACACACACATACAATATGCAGGAATGCGAATTGATCTCGATTCTTCTCTATTTCCTTGTTCTTCTATATTACAATATTTTACATGCTTAAATAGAGAGCTGAGATGCTTGGGTTTTCTTCCTGTTACGTTCAGTTACAAGAGAAGTTAGAACGGTTTTAGAAGTTCAACTGTTATGGTCAAATGGAAGACAAAGAGACAATATATCGTAGTTCGTCAGTTGGAAGTGTCGACGATGCATGTCGAAGTTGATGAACTTGTCGAAGTCGTTGAACTTGTCGAAGTCGATGAATTGTCGAATTCAATGTTGGCATTCGACAATAATGCCAACTACTGGTGGATCAATGCTGCTAGGTCATTTGTCATGCCGTCAAATGTTCAAGGGAAGTCCTCCATTTGAGTCAAAATTTGCAGTCATCATTGTCGTGTCGATCATCCCTGAAGTAGTCTCTCACCAACGTTTGTCCATACTCCTTGTGTCAGTCCATACTCAGTTTATCTATCATCCAAAATCATCTTCCTATATCGGTTTCATGTTGATGATGTGGGATACATCATGGCCCTCCTTCGACAGATCTATCCCTATCGATGCCAGCATATGATCCGAGGATTTGATTTAGAAACCACCTAGTTCCTTGAAACTTGCATGCCTCAATGGCAGGTTTTCTCGCTTTCAGCGATAGGTTTACATCATTGAACTCCGATCGAATGATTCCTTGAATGTTATACTCTAACTCATTTATTTGCATTCATTGGAATGTACTAAGATACCTTGGGGATCATAGTCTTCATTGGTGATTGCCCCCCCACTTGTTAACGGTTCACATCATTGAATGGCAATCAAGTGGTTTCTACCATGTTCAACTTCAACACCTTCTAATCACATGGTTAGATTCATATCAATTTAGGATTGGGTAGAAGACCCTGGGAATCCTCATTATGTTTTTACCCAGGTTTTGATGGAGATTTTTTGAGTAGGTTCCCACATGAACATCATGTTGGTGGCCTCATTGATGTACTGTCACACAGATCCACTCTTGTATTGGTCATGGATGTGTTATTATCTCATCATGGATCTATGTTTGTATCTTATTAGCCATGATTGTATTCAATCACTCAGGTATGTATCCACATTGTATTTTTGGTGGCCATATCCTTAGTTAGTTCTAGCATGGATCTGCAATGTATTGGTCGACAACCATGCCTTGAGTCATTGAGATGTCTAGTCTAGAGATGTCAGAACTTGTATTGTTAATTCCTTGATCGTTGTTGTCAGATTTACGACCGATGGTTCCTCTTTCAACAATCATATCAAAGTACTTCACCTATCCTTTCCTCTAGCTTCGTACTTTGGCGAACAATCTGTTACATGGAATTTTCGTTAGTCATACAAAACCTCGTGAAATTGACTTGCTACAATCCTTGAAGCCAATTCCATGGTGGATTATCCTTGTTTGGTTTTCCCTACAACTTAACTTATTTTGTCACTTCGTCCCACTTTTCTCTACTAGCAATGTGCATCGAATCCCATCGACGCGCTCTGCTTCACTGGAAACCCATGTTGATGGCGTAGACTGTATTCAGAGAAACTCGAGTCGATCCTTGTTGGCGCATATTGCTCCACTACAAACCAAATCGATCTCTCCATGGGAAAAAAATTAGGTTTCGAGAAGCTTCTAGAGTGAAATCTCAAATGATAGCCTCTCCCTCCTATTGTTATGGATATGGATCAAATTGCACCATTATGGGGATCATATCTCATCCACTCCCCATAATTTTCTCAACCTCTCTTTATACACATTGTCCTATAAATTTATGTCTTGGGCCATGGGTGAGAGGAGGAAGATTGTAAGTAGGTGTTTTGTATTCAAGGTGAAGGTGACTTGACTTATTGGAGCAAGAAGAACCCATTGGGAAGAAGATACAACACCAAGGCCTAAACAATTGTACTCACTTTCTGTCATTTTACTGCAATTGTATTTTCCTTCCCATACATTTGATGTTTATTATGATGTATTGTAAGATTCCTTGGTCACTTACATAGGTCAATTACATTATTTCTACTTCAATTGTTGTTTCCTTATCTTGATCTGTAGCAGGTTCTCTCTTGTGTGCAAATATGGATCATCGTTGCTTTTGGATTGTAAGGAAAACTACTTTATTAGAGGTAAGTTCCCTCTATACTCATCCATCATTGCTATTTCATTGACCTAGGTGAAGCTTCATACAACTTGTCCCTTTTTGTTCTAGATCTGACCCATTCAGACTAGGGATTTTGATCCTTGTCCGCATCCATCGAAAAATCCTCAAACATTGTTTGGAACCAATTCTCAATGTAATGTTTGTTCCCTTGGATCTCTTCTTTAGTGATCATATCATGATTTTTTTTGGAAATCTAGTCATCAAGCTCTTGAATGCAAAAGGAGTATGGATCTAGTGACAAGGATATAAGGACAATATTTAAATGATTCTAAAGATATAGACTCATTCTAAATGACAAGCTTGAAATTTGGATAAGGATTTAAGAAAATCCTTGTAGTGACATGCTCTTTTCCACTCAACCAATTCCTTAGGAAAATTTGAATTCTTGAGCTGGTCTAGAACTCCTGTTCATAAATGGATTAGTACACAAGGATCTTACAACACCCAAAATTGTTTGAAGTTTCAATTGTGAAAATAAATAAATTAAAACAACTACATATGCAAGAAAAGAAACACACTTTGCATAAAAGAAAACAATGAGGCTTCGGATAAACTTACCAAAGTGAATGTGTAGGGCTGCTACAACACGAAAATTATGTAGTGAGGTTGTCTTTGTGTCTTACTATGTCTCTTTGCTATGGAAAAAATTTGCACAATCCTAATGCATCCCTCCACTTGGTAAGGGATAAGCCTTGTAGGTTGTAGCAAACCCTCAGTCCTTGTAGCCCCTTGGGGGTGAGTGCGTCCTTCAAATGATCTTGCAAGTGGTTGTTAGTGAAATCTAAATAAAAGAAATAAAATTAAACAAAATATAATAAAGGAAATGGGGAAATAATGCAAACTCAAGCAACCAAATGTATGCAAAACCACTTTGTGTTTCCCAATGGTCAAGCATTTACAACACCTAGGAGGGGTGGGATTCAAGGGAATCCAACAATATCCCTTAGGGAGGTCCTTCTTGTCCAAAATAAATGTTAAGTGGGTGAGATAACAATGGAGAGAAAATCTTGCCCTTGGAGGAAGGTGTCAAGGGAGCTTTGGTATGCTTACAAAGGTAGGAAGAGGTGAGCTATGAGGGATATCTAACACAAATCCAACAACATAAATTTGCTCTTTTTTATCCCTACAAGATGCATTGTGAAAATCCTCACAGCATATCTAAGAGCTGGTGTATCACAAGAAAGATTAAGCAGGAAAATAGAAGAAGAGTGGACAATGCAGTGTAAAAGAGCAGCAGAATTATGATATAGTAGAACTCAAATAGAAGTAGAATAACATCAAACTAATTCATTAATCATAATATGAACAATAAATAATAGAATGGAGAGGATTCGAATGCCAAGGTGGCAATTCGGATTAGCTTGCATGAACTCATCATCAGACCAATAGAGTGTCATCAATGCACAAGTAACCATCAACCATGTGTCAAACTGAGTCTAACTGAGTGTAGTAGGTGTAATTGATGCATGTAGCACTAATGGAGGGTGCATGAGGAGATAACTATAGTCAGAACAGATCAACTAGTCTCTCTGGAGGTCTCACTGAGTGTATCAGTCAACCTGGCCTCAAATCAAGGATCAAATCCACAAATCAAGCAACAACTGAGTCTGTCATTGGTGGTAGGTGAGAGAGGGCGCACTAACTGAGTGTGTCACTAGTGGTAGGTGAGAGAGGGCAGATCACAGACTAGGAGGGCTGGAACTAAGTGGAAAAAGGCTCTCAGGGCTAGTAAACTAAGCACTTAGTGCTGGGAGACACCATACTGATGAATGGGATGCATGTAATTGCATGCCTGCATGCAATTGCATGATTACATGCAAAAATGCATGCATGACTTAAATGAAAAATAATGATAATTCTAGGTAGGAAAGGATTGGTGTATAGAAATATCCTAACACCCCCCCTTAATCCATACTTTGCATCCAGGGCCCTGGTAACTAGGACCAAAGGTCACCCATACAATCAAATAAATGATAAAGAACAATCCATGAAACAAGGAAATGGGGAAAAACCTCATGGGAAAAATACCCCCTCTCAAAAGAGACTGTAGGGCACACCATAAAATAAATGCTCCAAACTCAAGTAGGTGTGATGCTTGGTCATATGTATGGACGTATCTTCTTCTTGGGAAGAAGTGGTTCATGCTCCAAAATCATGTGCTTGCACTTGCTCTTCAGACCGAATGTGATCAGAACAAATCCAAAGGTATGAGGATGATCCTGGAACCTGTGATTCGAATCAGCTAAGGTAGAATCAAATACATGAATGTGTAGATAGTCTTTTGTTATCTCCTTTGAACCATCATAGGTGAAATCATGCCCAAAAGAATCATCACATGATAGTGGTTGCTTGGACTTCAAATCAGCTCCAAGACTTAATAAATGGTTTCTTGAGATCTCCTTTGAACCAACAAGGGTGATATCAAAACCATGATATGCACGAGAAATTATCCCAAGCGAATGGTAATGCCCTACATCTTCAATGAGCTTCTGAGAGCATGTACAAATGATCATATAATAGTGCACAAGAGGTAAGTGATCAAGGAGAGTGAATGAATCACCTCCAATTGCTGATTTAACCTCCGAAATATTCAATAGATCATCATTATGCAAACCAACAGACTCTTGTGCAAGAGAGGATTTAAGAACCTCTTCAGTTTCGAGAGTGTGAGCTAGTTCAGAATTCGAAATAGAAGATATTGAGAACATGAGTGTTGAATCTGCAAGTTCTTCTTCTTTTTGGACAACTTCATTTTGAGATATGTTTGATACTCAATCATGATCAGAAATACCATCAAGGAGGGCAAATGCATCACCGGGCTTGCTCTCCAAATAGTTTGCACCAATCCCTTCATTCTGTTTTCCAAATATTTCATCCAGATGGGCCCATAGCTCTTTTGGAGATTCAACAGAATCATGGAAGTGGGATAACATACAACGAGAGATAGCAGTCAACATTGATCCATAGGCTTTGTCACCTTCATTTAACCAATCATTCTCCTCTTCAGAGGATTCGAACTCTCTTTCAAGACAATAATAAAAAAGACCATGTCTCTTCAAATATGCTATCATCTTTGGTTTCCACTCATCATAGTTGAATGGAGAGAGGAGGAATTCCTTCTAGATTCATGGAAGCTATTTCAGAAGACCTACAAAAACAATAGAGAATATCTGCAACTGCTACTACTACAAAATTGCAGAAAACTGTTGCAACTGTTGCTACACTCGAAATCTTGGTAATAACCTGCAAAAAACTCTTAGAAATGGAGATAGACTATACTCTCAACATGCTCTGATACCATGTGAACATCCTCACATCAGATTTAAGAGTTGATGTATACCTCACAAGAAAGATTAAGCGGGAAAATAGAAGAAGAGTGGACAATGCAGTGTAAAAGAGCAGCAGAATTATGATACAATAGAACTCAAATAGAAGCAGAATAACATCACACTAATTCATTAGTCATAATATGATTAATAAATAATACAATGGAGAGGATTCGAATGCCAAGGTGGCAATTCGAATTAGCCTGCATGAACTCATCATCAGATCAATAGAGTGTCATTAATGCACAAGTAACCATTAACCATGTGTCAAACTGAGTCTAACTAAGTGTAGTAGGTGTGACTGATGCATGAAGCACTAATGGAGGGTGCATGAGGAGCTAACTGCAGTCAGAATAGATCAACTAGTCTCTCTGGAGGTCTCACTGAGTGTATCAATCAATCTGTCCTCAAATCAAGCAACAACTGAGTGTGTCATTGGTGGTAGGTGAGAGAGGGTGCATTTCTTCCTGTGGTAGGTGAGAGAGGGACATCACAAACTAAGAGGGCTGGAACTGAGTGGAAACAGGCTCACGGGGCTAGTAAACTAAGCACTAGGTGCTGGGAGACACCATATTGATGACTGGGATGCATGCAATTGCATGCCTGCATGCAAAAATGCATGCACGAATGAAATGCAAAATAATGATAATGCCAGGTAGGAAATGAATGGAGTATAGAAATATCCTAACATGCATATCAAAGGATTCCTTTTATAGGAAAAGAGGTGGATAAAAACAACTAGATCCAAATTTGAACCCATGCACTGCATGAACTAGTTCCAAGGTACACCAAGGGGGCTATTTAATGACACCAAGTGTGTGAGGAGCCCAATTTGGATTGTTGGAGGTGATGGGGCTTTGAAGATCCTTCATTTCCCTATAGAAAGTAGGTGGTATTTCCTTTTTGACACTCATGCGGATATCAAAGGAAAATCCACGCAAGTATCATGTAGGAATTGAACTGATAACATGCGCTATAGTGCAGGTTAGTAATGGTTCAGCTGCACAACCTCTTCTTTTAACTATTTTTGGGCACTTTTAGACTTATGTTCCCTTTTGGATTTGTTGAAAATGACTTTGGTGAGATGCATTCTATATGTTGATGATGCCTTGTTGCAAGAATCGCCAAAATGTTGCATATGTCCAAGAGTTAGGCATTAACAAATGCCCATTGATGTATGAGGTTCGAAAGGTACTGTAGAGACGATAATTCATCATTGTTTCTTGTGTTTCTCTCTTGTTTTGTCATAGACAAAGAATATGTGGACTAGAGGGTACCCCCATGAGGGAAGATTGTTGGTGATGACCAAAGAAGCTGTAATAAAGAATGGTGTTTTATACAAATGAGGTGGGTATACCCATGCTATTGCTTGTGAAAAGTTGTCAAGATGATTACAATAATAGAATACCAAGGGATCAACTCAAAGATATTGTTGGGAGATGGATGAAGGTGGATTTAATCCATGCAAGAGTAAATGAACTAGGAATTACTGCTGAGTGCTGAAGAAGTGATATTACTGGTGATCATGATAAGTCCACGTGGGTGGGGGGATAGAATGGTGGTGAAGGCAGATGGTAAAATTCATTGTTCTAGATGAACTGATACCATGGTTTGCAAGTGTGAAAACTGCTACCTTCAAAAGTATGTTTCCTCCTTATGAGATATATGTGTTGACATCGAGCATAGGGGAAACCAATAAGTTAGGGAGCACTAATGATTCTCCCTACTTAGTGCGAGGTGATCCATTACCATGATTGAAAGGGACCTAAGGGTACAACTGCAACTATTGTAACTCTCATAATATGGTGTGCTGATGTGGATGAGAGTCGAAGTATATGAGAAGACAAGGGTCTCATCATAAGAACCAAGATGATATTGTAACCAACTATAGGACTGAAAGACCTGACACAAGACTCGTTGATAAGCGTGGGCCTCATAAATTCATTTGATCAATGTATACATGAGAAGGGATATTGACAACATTCCTTTAGGAAAGGTAGATAGCGAAATGGAGAGAGACAAACTACAAGTGAAGGGGATTTGATGGAGACACAATACTAAGAGTAAGGGTGACTGACAAAATGGATAATGCTAGGGACAATGAGACTCAAATACATCAATCAAAGGAGACCATGGGTTTCTATCGAAAATTAATAAGGTGTTAGCATTTTTTTGTATTGGTTAGGGAACTTGTTTATACATAAAGAATAATTGGTGGGGTCCCCACAATTTTATGAGTGTCGACAGACCAATTTGATGATGGGTGGGATTCCTGCGGTTTTGGTCATATTGGGGAATACATATGATGATGGGAAGATTACCTACGGGTTTGAGTGGGTTAGGGGATGCTTTCCATGATGATGTGAGGGTTATTTTCAAACGCGAAGATGAGTGCCTGATGAATCAATGCCATGTAGATTGTTCCTGCAGGAATAACTAAAAAGAATTAGTTACTTCGGAGGGTGGGGGACACAATGGGGTATTCGTAGGGGTGATGATACAAGGAATATTTTTGATGGTGGTATGCGCATGGAGGTATGAGTTATAAATGGTGAATATTGATCGTAACATACCTCGAGAAATCAGATGGAATCATCTGGTAGAGGTGGGGAAGTAAATGTGCAACTATAATAAGATGAACGAGGGGTGATCTTTTCAAGTTGTATCGGATTCATCGGACTTATGGGGGTTCAACATCATGGGTTCCAATTTATGAAAATGATGGAAATGGTGTGCACACCCATGGGGGAATATGCTATTCACAGTGATGACGTTGACATTCATATGCTATTCATAACTCAAAATGAGGACCCTATGGTTATCAACGAGAATATTGGTTAATGCAATGTGAGTAGAGGGAAAGCATTGCCTATATGCCAATTTAATAGTGATACCTATGATAATTCTCCCAACACTATTGTTGAGGGGTGGAGTTTCATTATTATAATGGAAAAAAAAGGATATCCTACATGTCTCGATTGTGATCCTGCACATATGGCGCACATACCCAAGTGTAGTAAAGAATGTGACAAATGTATTGACAATGAAAAAATATAAAACCATAACATGTCAGACATGTGGGGTGCGTGCATATCAAGGGTAGAAGCATTTAAGGTACAACCCATTGATGGGGTTGTTAAGGGTAATACCTTCTGAGTTGGTTAAGGCATATGCCCCTTTGGGGAGACATTGTTTAACGACATATGCGCCTATCCAAATGTCTTATTTCTAATACACTTTAAAGCCTGATCGATGCTTGGATGTTCTGACTCAAAGCTGAAAGTGAGTTGAAAACTTTCAATCATGAGAGGCCAAGTGATAGTGCCTCTGCATAATTCTGTTTCAGTGCACCAGTTCCTTGGAACTATATCCAACGTGTGGATGAATAGGTGAACCCACTCATCCTTTGGAATATCTGACCATTGCTGACTACATGCTTCAACGTGTGACCTGGGGTCACTCTGTCCATCATATTTGTGCAAAACTCCTACTGTAGTTTCTTGAAATCTGCGCAGTATCAACCTGCGACAGTCTTGCCATGTGTCGATATTTTCTTTATGCGCACCCCACCATCTTGCGGGTATAGCACGCAATGCTACATCCAATGCTTGTATTCGCTGCTCATCTGGGATTTCTTGATCATATGCATGTATGAATTCACTTACTCCAGTTAAACCATCAAATATTGGAGTGTTATTCAATTCTGTGACAATCCATCGAATGGATTTAGTCATCATAGCGCAACGCCTTGCAGAAACCTCATGTAAGCGATTCTGCCAGTTTTCCAGTCCTGCTTCTGAATCTGATGCGCATGAGCTATCGCATCGCCAGCTGATATGGTCATCCGCTATGGGATTGACATAATCACTATGACTAGCAGTCATCTGATACAAACTTTCCATGTGGCGCACTTCTTCTTCTGCTCGAATGGGTTCAATATACCGCGGTCCTTGAAGGGGATCAAGTGGTGCAATGACCCTAATCTGGTCATCCTCAAAGGTCATCTGTCTTTTCTTCAAATTAATGACAGCTAGATTATCACATGCCCAGTGCCTAAAAGTGTTGGGTAAGGTCTACTGTCATCTAGAATTTTGATTACTTCAAATTCTGCAGAACTTCTTACTCCCTCAATATCAATGGGTACATTGGGTAATCTGCCCAATGGAGAAACTCGTTGCTGATTTGCTAGTCTTAGATGGATAGGAGATCTGATAAGCTGAGGACTACCCATCTGTTCCCAAGTCTGCATGGTGAGAACATTAACTTTTGAGCCTAAATCCAAAATGACTTCGTCCATTTCAAATGCTCCAATCTGCGCTGTGCGTCTCATCTCTCTTCTAGTTCTAGTATGACTCCTGATCTGATGAACAGCACACTGCGCTGTGTTCATCGACGCAGATTGTTGACACTGATCCAACAGGTGTTGGAGTTCCATAGTTGCTTTTTCATTGCGCAACAACTTTAAGCAGCTTCCTAGAAAAGCATGAACACTGCCTAGTGTATCCTCCTCATCAGGCCTTCCAGATGTAGTAGCCTGCTGCTGTACCAGGTTCTCTTGAATTGGCACATGCGATCTGATATCATTGTGTGGTACTGCGACAGAACTTGAAGCTCGCAGATCTAAGAAATACTCTTGAGCTTGCTTGAATGCTTCTTTTTGCTTCTGTAGGTCGAGCGGGGATGGTTTAATATTAGCGTGGTGCACCCATTGTGTTGCTGGCTTTCCAGTTCCCGACTCCGGCTCACCAGTGGTTGCACCACTGCGCGTCACTATATTAACTGTGGGATCTGGTTCTCTTTTTTCTGCTGCAATCAACTGAATATTCTGGTTAACCTGTGGCTTCTTTTCTTGCATCTTGGCCATCAAATGAGGGCATTTTTCAATGACATGATCGTAAGATTTACAATATCTGTAGGTGGTTGTAGGGTTTTGGCAATCCCTTGCATAATGGCCTTGAGCTCCGCAGTTATAGCAAGCGATCTGTCGTCTTCCACGACCAAAACCTTCTGTGCGTCCTCGGCCCCTGTAATTTCCTCCTCGGCCTTCGCGAGCTGGGTCATATTGCGGACCTGCTATGGGTCCTTGTGGTTCTGACTGTACTCTATAAACATCATTTTTTCTTTCTATCATAAGGTCATATGCTCTGCAATTGTTCTCATCATGGCCTACTGATTTATAGAAATTGCAATATAGATTCTTTGGAGTTTGTACATATTTCTGTAACAAGTGACACTCTTGTGGTCTGTGGCCTCTAGTTCTACAGATTTCACACCAAGGCCCCTAAGCCTGTGGTAAAGGGTTAGGTGCTCCGGTTGCAATATAATCTATGAAAACAGGAAAATGGTCCTTTGAATGTCCTTGTGCTCTACACTTTGTACACCAAATTTCTTCTTTAACATCCTTTCCTTTCTTAATATCGTGCACTTGCAAAGTTAGGTTTGCTATTTGGTTCTGCAACTGCACAACATCGTTGCTTGTTCCAACAATTGGTGAAGCTTCTAGTTTCATAGCCATCTCTAGAGCTTGTTCTTGAGTAGTGAGATTCTGTTGCATAAGAGGAATTCTAATATGAGGAAGCAATGCAGCAATGAACCATTCCTTATGCTACTGCGGTGAAAACTCAAAGATTACTTGATCTATCAAAGCTTTTAACTTCTAGTCAAAGTCCCATACTGACTCTGTAGGTAACTGTTTTATGTCTTTGAGTTCTGTTATGCACTGTGATTCTGATTTAGGTTTCTTGAATTCTTTAATCATAGCAGTTCTTACATCAGCAAGCGTCCTATTCTGAGCTGCTGAGTATTTCATAAACCAGGTTAAGGCTCTCTCTCTTAGTGTGGTTGCTAACTGAACCAGCTTAATAGCATCATCATTAATTTGCTTAATCGTCCAAATGGCTTCACATAGGAACCAGTGCTGCTCAGGGTCTTCTATCCCCGTTCCTCTAAAGGTTGGTAGCTTCATGTCATCACCCATCCTTCTTGTGCTAGGTTGACATGGAGGTGCTGTGGCACTGCCTCCGGGATGGTTAAACAAAGGTGGGGCTGAGGTACTAGAAGTACCGTGCGGGCTACTAGAAGGTGTTACTGCGGGGTTATGCTGAGCCCCGTATGGCTTTTATGGTGTAAAAGGGTGATAAGGGATATGAGCACTCCCTTGTCTCTCTATATGGCTCGCTCTACGAGCTCGACTATATTCTGGGCTAGACTCAAAAGAATGCTGGTCAAGGCCTACTTTATACCGTTTTTCACTATGAGTGCAACCAATAACTTCAAGATCACTATCAAAATCTATGGACATTACTTGTCTATGCTATTCATCGGAAGCTATGCATAGTTTTCCTTTTTCATACAAGAGCATTTTAATCCACAAGTTCAGAGAATTTAAGAACTTACCCCTATATGCTTTGAAGAAGCTCCTCTCAGCCTCGCTGAAGCTTTTTCTAGTATCTACTGCAAACTTGGTGAGGAAGCCTTCCAGCAGACTGTTCAACCAAAAGTCTACTACGCGGGACACAGAATTATCTACCCGCTTCAAAATGCTAACTAACTCAGGCGTCCAAATGATAGGTCGATCAACATGCACAGTGGGTCTAGTATCTGCTAGCTTGGATACCCACGCATGCAACTCGAGTGCAAATGTTACAAAGAAGATTTTGTGAAGGTCAGTATAAATATGCTTCTGCAACCAGTCCTTTGCCTGAAGCCCAGGGCTTCTATTTTCACGTTCAGCGAACTCTCTAGCCTTTGAATCAAACCACTCTTGAATTTCTTTAGCTGTAGGATTCCAGCACCACATTGCCTTCAAAATAATAGGTTTAAAGCCGGCAATGGAACCATTTGTTGGCTGCTTTCTGGACAGACCCGGGTTTTTAGGAGGCACAGCAATAAACACCCCTTTGGCGCACTGGCCCTCTCGGCAACGAGCTGCGCAGCAGCCCGAAGTCTCACCCGAAGTGGCTATGGGGGGCTAAGGAATCAGGTTTCCTTAACCTAAGTGGTGTGGAATCTACAGTTTTCTCTCTTCCCTTCTTGGAGGTAACCTCTGAGCAGAGTGTCCTCCTCTTTCTCAGGTCTCACAGCGCTACAGCGCTGTAACTCACCCTCGTCAGCCGAGCCATGCGGTAGCTCCGCACCTGCACACGAATCTTCTACCCGCTACCTCCGATACACTATGTATCGTTTCTGCCCCTGCGCCACAGTGCAGTAACACACTCCTTTAGTGCTGCGGCGATAGTGTTCTTACAGACTCCTTCGACAATGCACAAGTACAACTTCTAAGGGAGTTTCAAGGATTTACTTTACACAATCATTCATACAGATAGCGAAACATTCATAGAAACATAGACAATAAAGCAAAGAAATGCAATCTTATAAAGCATCACCACAACAACAAGGATTACGTGGTTCAATTCCCCGGGTGGGAAGCTACGTCCACTGGAACTGTGTTTTATATTATCTTGAGATGGGGATACACAGTTCTACTGCGCACATAGCTGCAGCCTTAGAGCTTTCTGGGAAACTCCATGCACACAGCTGGGAGCCCTTCTCTTAGATCTACTCTATTCTTCTACAGATATTACTATGACAAAGACATACAATTACATTCCCCTCTCAGTCCTCTTGCGACTGGTCGATACATACAATGGCCCTCAAGCGGTCTTCCTGCAAGATCGCAGCCTTGTTACATGCACAAAATGATCATTAACAGCTTAAAAGATACAACAATACAAATGACTCAGACATCAACTTGGACTGTCTGTCTAACCATATAAAAATCTCTATCTAACAATCTCAAACCCAACCAACCAACCATATATCAGTCTAACCCTTTTCCCTTTTCAATTACACATATATATAGGTGGCCCTGAGGATCGCACCTTTACAAAACTGTGGGCCTTTCCCAACAGTGATCCCCAAAAACCCTAACCGCGGACACGGCTAGGTGTACTGTAGGCGCCGCTTGCAGTCACGTCGCCGCTTCCTACAGACTCCGAGATTTTTGGCGCAGATCGCGGGTATGGGCGCCGCTTCATCGTTCTTTTCTCCTTGTCCTTCGCCTTCAATGCTTTGGCCCGTTGCTCTTCCTTGGTCCGAGCAACCATAACTCCTGTACTTTGCCTTCAATGAGGGTAGCTGAGCCCTCTATTCCGCCGCTTCATTTACTGTGGTAGTTGAGCTTTCTACTCGGCCACCTTATTTACTCTTTCCTTTAACGTGTGCGCGCGAGCTCCACGATTTTCGGCCCGTAATCTGCGGCGAGCTCATCCATCTGGCGTTGTACTGCGCATTGTTCATTTCTGCCCCAAAATGGTGCTTTTACTCAAAATTATCACTTTTCCTTCATAACTTAGTGCTTTTTCCCCAAAATTGGCAGCTTTACCATAGCTGCGGCCTATGCTCCAACATAGGTCAAACATGTATATCATAGTGTGCATTGGAGCAAACCTTCATGGCCTCATTTTGTTGAAGGGAGTCACAACATTCTTCATCGATGTGTTCCAAATTAAAAAACCTTTTCTCGAGGGAAAGAATATCAGGTAATAACTCGATAGCAGACTAAAGGGTAGGGATTTGGCATTATATGGGAAGTACAAACTCTACTCCATGTATAAGGTGCAATGGGGTGAATCCTGTAGTGGTCTTGACCAAGGTATAGTACGCCCAAAGAAATTGGAATAACATGTGATGCCAATTAGATTTGTTCTTATTTACTATGCGCTGGAGCATAGTTTTGAGAACCTTGTTCACGACTTCAACTTGCCCGTTTTCCTGGGGGTACTAAGTTGTTGAAAATTCTTGTTTAAATCCTAATAACCATGATAGTTATTCAAATGCCTTGTTACGGAAATGGGTTTCGTTATCAGAGACCAATTTTTTGGGTACAACAAAGTAGGATATGACATGGTTAAAGAAGAAACGTGCAACAATGATTCCTTTGCAATCAAATTTGGGCATGGCATCCACCCACTTTGTAATGTCCCCAGTTTGGCCCCATGGCATTAACACTATAAATGATGTAATATTGTTAGGAAATCATGGTGAGGAGCTCAAGGCCAAGGCCCCGCCATCGATTTCGTGATGCATATGGTTTGCGTGCTAGCAATGCACAGTGGAAATTCAAATAGCATGTAATATGCATTTTAATAAAAAATACCCACAACTAGCTATGCAATGCAACAAAGAGATGGGGGCATGATTTCACAAGGACTTGGGAGGGAAAACATTCAAACCCTTGAGCCAATAGAGTCAAGCCAAGTGTCAATGAGGGAACCCATCAAACCCTCAACTACCCATGTTGACTTTTGTACCCAACCATTGATTTCTCCCAAGAGTTGGTTGGGGAAGTTATTGCCTTGGGAATGGGAAGGTATGGCTGTCCAAAATCGGGTATGGGCAAGCCACCCTTCATGGAAAAACGTGTTGGTATTTTTGGGAAAGAATAGAGCCACGAAATGGCGGCCTAAGCCATTATTCACCATGGCCTTGCTCTCTCACGCAGCTCAAGCTGCCTGGGCGTTTTCCTCCCTCGTTTTTCTGTGTCTCCCTTCATCTTTTAGCTGGGAAGGGGCGTTTTTGTGTTGGTTACCCGTGGGGAAAGAGAGCAGAACATTTTGGGTCTTTCTGGGGGTCGTTTAGGCCATTGGAAGGGATCCTAACCAATGGAGAGAAATCGGTTTTGCTCCCTGGGGTTGAAATCGAAATTCCACAATTCGTTTGGGTGAACCACGAGTTGGGAGAACCAATGTGGACCCTGTTTTGTGAACACCTCTGTTGTAAATGTGTAACCCTGTCAATAATCGTTTTTGCTGTGAGAAAGAAGAGTATGATGGGCATGGGTGATGGGTAATCCCTGGTTCTGGCTTGAGATTGGGAATGAGCATCCATTGTGCAAGTGCAGCCTGATAAACCCAGTTAGACTGGCTTGGCTAAAATAAAATGGTTAATAGACTGTGTGTGAGCGTGAATGTCCCCTTTGTCCTTGTGAGAATCATGCCCAGCTCGGGGGTGGCCTTCGGACGGACTCAGTATAAGCTGTCGAAGAGCCTACGGTTGGGTGGAACGTTGCAGCGACATAGCTAGTTGCTTGGGACAATTGAAATGAAGATAAGTGTTTCTGCCTATGTATTTACTTCTGCTGTGTTTGCTTAGATGTGTACATCTGCATGCCTGTCTTTCTATATATGGGGTTGTTTTATTTAGTAGTTATTGGGGCCAATTGCCCAGTTTTAGCATCACGATCCTCTCCATTGCACTGGCATGATGGGTGGGGACGTTACACACTTGGTGAAGTAGTCGATGGTGACAATGATGTATTAGTTTCCTTACAATAAAGTAGGGAGACACTCCATAAAATTGATTTTCCATTTATAAAATGGTCCAACTTTGATGACTGGATGGAGAGGCGAAAGTGACTATCCATGTGGAGAGAGGTGCAGGGGGGTATGGTCCTCCATCGACAAAGAGACTACGGCCCGGACTAGGATGAGCTTGTGGACTAGACCCTGAGGTAGCGATAGGTGAGGCCATATGACCATTGGCTATTATGGGGCCATGTGATCCAGCAGGTCGAGGATAATCTTGAGTGTGATGTATAGGGCTATGAGCTGAATTTTTTATATGGATTTGATGGAGCATATGGGAGGTAGGTTGTATGATGTATCCCCCATAAGGCCAAGGATAATTTTAGGGGTGAAATTTAGCCCATGGGCTATTTTTTCATGTTTTTTTCCAAAAAAAGATTCGCCAATTTGCATTTTTTGAAGCCCCATTTCGCCCAATTTTGATGGGGTAAACTTTTTTCACTCTAAAAATCGCCAAATTATTATATAAACTATATAAAATACTTAGAAATTGAAATAATTTTAGAAAAATATTGCCAAATATTTTATAGTTGACATTTTAAGAATTTGTAAGATTCGCCAAGGTTTATACACTTTTAAATAAGCATGTGTCCTTAAAATTATCCCTGCATAAGGCTATTTTGTATATGCCCTTGGAGGGCCATTTTTCACATGAAAACTATTTTTGATATATACACCATTTGATTTGTGGCGGCATATGTGATATATTTCCCATTCATATATGATGTGTCTATGTATGTTGATGATGGTGATGTGTGGTTGATGTTATTTTTATATGTTGATGTGATGCATATGTATTAGTAAATACAAACTCATATGATGTGGATGGTTATCAACATATGATGTATAGTGCATGATGATGATATATATGTATGTGTAGAGGTAGCCTTAGGTACACATAATATATATATGTGTGTGTTTGTTGGATTTTTACGATTAGGAAGTCACGTGATGGATCAAGTGCTAGTTCAAGACCTCGCTAGCAACATAGTCGATGAATGCATTGGATTTTATTGGTATATGTGTGAAAGTGATGGTTTCAAACTATCAAATGAGAAGATGCACTCACAGGAACTTGTGAAAAAGGAGAGGATTGAGTACATGAAATACATTGTAAAGTTCCAATACAACTAGCTAATAGTCTAGGTGTACCTATATATTGTGTATTCCCAAGTGGGTGGAATCTCTTAAGAGACCTATGACATCATCATATTCTTCTTCATTTTTTGTGAGTGCCCCCAAACATACTCCGTCGGTGTGGTGGAGGATGTGGGAGGGGGAATAAATAGCCCGGGAAACTGATGCAAGGTTCTTGTACCATCGACTTGCACCATATGCATAGATGATATATATGTCTGGTCGAGAGGTCGTCTCCATAAAGAAAAGATATACTTATTCTCAAACCCAAACAATGGATCGAACATAAAAATGACTAAATAAGAAGGGAAACAAGAGATGTTTTCCATCCTTCTTTATATTTTGGGGCTATTAAATGTGGGAACCTATGGTGGTTCCATGCTTATGGAGGCCTATAGAACATTTAATAGAGGCTCCCGAGTGGTGTTTATACACTTGGGAATGCTTGTGGAGGATCCATTCTTATTCATAAGACAAGGAATCACTATTAGTTAGGATGTCGACCATAGGAGATATGGTATTGATGGTATTCGGTGAGGGATAAAGGACTTCCTTATTTGGTGAGCCTTGTGGGGTGTTGTTGAGGTAAGTAAGATGATCTTGGAATCTCATTATTTTGAGATGAGATTCTCATTCTATTTGGAAAATGGTGCATTAGAACGAGAAGTGGGAAGTATCATCGCAGGATCAACAGGGTCATGGTACTTGGGCATGGAGGTGTGTCTATACTTCTAGTGAGTGGACTTGATGTAAAATGGATTTAATGGTCCTAGGGGGAAGAATTTGCATGTGATTCCCAAAGGAGGAGAATCCATTATGTGGTGTTGTCGTTGTAATATATGTAGGTTGGGGGTCTTGCGGTGTGGTAGGACCTACAATGGGAAATGCCGTAAATGCAGGTTATGATGGATGAGAAACTGACGTTATCGTGAATGTAGTGACCAAATTGATAGAAGTTGCTTCCTGGTTTGGTGGGGAAGAATTATCGACTATCAGTTGCGAGAGGCGAATGATTTCCAAGGCCTACAAAAATTGAGGGACATCAGTACAATGGTACGTGTAATGCCCAAACTGGGAACAAATCAAACATGTGTGATCATATGCAATGATTAAGAATTATGGGTTGGCGATGATGACATGCCCTTGTCTATCGTTGGTGGAACATGGGTTACACTTACCGGGGTGTTAAGCAAGTTCCAAAGTTCTGGCAAGGTGGGGCACAAGTTGGTCAAATGGTGTTTCCCACAAAGAGTGCACAATGGAGTGACTCTTTGGGTGGGATTACCGGTCGATATTGGCGATTTTAACCATTGTTGGTTGATGACCCCTGCTTTAGGCTAAGAAACCTATGACAAGTCAGCTGTAGGGTTAGGTAGGTGGGTAAATTTCAACTTAGGTCGTTTCATGGACCCATTGGGGGTATTAGTGATGATCATTTGTGGTTTAGTTACAAATGTTAAAGGTTTGACTGGTGGAACAAAAGGCATAACCGACCTAGTAGGCATAACATCTAAAAAAGGGACAAAATCATAGTGGAATACTTGTTTAGACTCCATTTCTATGTAGGGTGTTGTAAGGTACCATACCTAAATACCCAAAGTGATTCCAAGTAGATTCAAATGAGCCATAACCGGTGTCCCTTGTAAGTCTGTGGGGGGGAGGTAAAAGAAAGGGATTTGGAAGATGGGGGGTAAAAGAAAGGGATTTGGAAGATGGGGGGTACCAATGGACTGAACGTTTGTTCAATGCCATGGTTAAGCAGATGTGTTGATGATGGTTTTTATCGAACAAAATAGAAAGGCTAGTGTTCGATGTGTGAAATTCAAAGTAACAACAAATCTAAGAGCTGAGTATACCTCACATAGAAAGAATGAGCATAAAAGATGAATTAGAGTGAAAACTGTAGTAAAAATGAGTAGATAATTAATCATGCATGAGAACTCATATCGGAGCAAAATGATTTCACATGATCCAATAATCAGTATAATGAAAAATTATGTTACAATGGAGAGAATTCGAATCACACAAGATAATTTGAACCTCAATTGGTCTAGCATAGGGATTGTCACCATTGGAGTGTCCCAGAAGACTCAAACTCAACCAAACTGAACCTAAACTCAGTTAACTAAAGACAAAATCAATTAATTGACCAAGGAGGGTGCATTAGCCAGTTTGACATACATAATAGTCAGAAATGGGCGCATGAGGCCACAATCAATGGCACCTAGAGCTATAAACCCCCACAAGAGTCAGCTAACTTAGGTGGACTACATTGGAACACTGAGTGGGTTCTTATAAAATAAGGAATTGACTCAACCGGTCCTAAAATGATGCACATAGGGCTCAGAAGGTGGTATATGGATCCTACATGACATCTGCACATCATTGGGGGGAAATGACATCATCAACTACTAGGAAAAATAAATAATGCTAGGTAAGACAAGGATGGATTATAAAAATATCCTAACAACCCCCATTAATCCATACTTTTGCATCCTGGGCCCTAGTTACTGAGACCAAAGGTCACCCATACAATCAAATAAATGATGAAAAATAAAGAGCTGTCCATGAACCAAGGAAACGGGGAAAAACCTCATGGGAAAAATACCCCCCCTCAAAAGAATAGTAGTAGGGAACTCAAAGAACCTTCATAATAAGCAGAGAAGGAAAAAAAATTTACTTAGTGAAAGCCTTTGCAAAAATATTGGAAAGCTTCTCCTATGTAGGATAGCAATGCAGGTGCTAGATCTGGATCTGGATCTGCTCCTTTGATGTACCTCCCATTGGGTAGAAGTTGTATTTTCGAAAACAAGTCTTTCAGGAACCCTTCTTGCTACTGGAGCGAATGGCTCATTGTGGTCCAAATCATGAACCTTTGAGTACCTTTTTTCATACAATCGAGATTATTTCCTGGTTGTAGATCCCCCATTGCAAGTCTCTTCAAGAGATTGTGGATCAAACCCCACCATCATGTAGCACCTCTCTGAGAGAAGTGGATTTGCATGACATAGTGCAAGTTTTTCATGATATTGAGATATAGTGGGTCTATGGTCAGATGGTTCCCCAACTGTGTTCCCAACATTTACAAGGACTTTGTGAGCCCATATTGGCCTTGGCCATGGATTGGGAGCATGTGTTGGATATTGATTTGAATCTCCTTGAACTTTATTCTCAACATCAAGATCTTGATCGTCATCTTCATTAGAAGAGATATCACTTTTATCTTCATCATATTCCAATGGGGTAGGAAGAGAGTATGGAAAAAAATGGGATAATTCATATTCCTTGGAGGCATGGTGTTAGCACTCCATAAATTTTGTGCTTGAATTGATTTCGATAGCATCAACATGCAAAACAAAAGATTTTCCATGATGGAGGTTTTATGAAGAAATGTTTGGACAAAGTTAAAACTTTATGAAAGTTTTGATTTTTTAAAAGGTTTTAAGTCATCGACTTTATAAAAAAAAAGGGGGTCTAAAGCTTTAAATTAATTTTTTATAACTTAAGGCTCATTCTAAATTTTTGGTTTGGACCAAATAGAGCAAAAGGTATTAGCGCCCAACACCGAGGGCTTGTCAAGTGACCAAGAGCCGAGCCAAGGGGCCCCACATAGCCTCCATACTCCAAGCCCCAAGACCAAGATCATTCCTTCATTTGTATCACTTGCTATATGTTAAAATCAATGCAATATATAAAGAGTGGTGGTCGTGCTTTTATATTGCATGTGGGATAAATTGCTTAGAAGCAAAACGAAAGAAAAGTAGCACGATTGGGTCATTGAAAGAGATCAACGGTTCACAATCCTAGAGAGAGATGGACGGTTGATAGCCCATTCCGCGTCCCTCACTAGCTCGAAGTTTAAAATTATAAAGCGGTCGCGGACTAAATACCACGGGAGCACGTGGCGCATTATTATTCATCCGGATCATGCGACGGTGGTATTATAAACCGCCTTCCGCCCACGCGGAACCACCATTCCCGAGGAAGAGGAGTATAATAACACGTGCTATGTGTTATTAGGTGTTGTGCGCGTCGGGGTATATAAACAACATGATTATTTCTCGCTCAACCAATGTGGGATATATCCCATAGAGAAAATCAAATGGGACAATTATAACACGTTTTTGAGAAAATGCCTGTTTTAGTCACCATTTTCTAGAAGCTGTTTCCGCCAAACCGAGAAGAATTTTCAGAAACTGAAAGAGGTTTTTCTTCAGCACGGGCCAATATTCAAAAACCTATCTCCGTTTTTACACAGGTGTTATGGTTTAAGAGAATCGAAGTCATCTTCACGGGGAAATTTTCCAGAATTTCAGTTTACTGTTTTAGTCATCAACTTCAAAGAGCTGGTTCTTCCAAATGAAGATGAATTTTCAGAAACGGAAAGAGGTTTTTCTTCAGAACACGCCCAGTTACAAAAACCTCTCTCAAAATGTATACAGATATCTCCATTTGAGATATACAGCCAGGTCTTTGAAGCTTATTTTTCAGCAAATTTACTTCCTGAAATAAAAAATAAGTTGTAACTGTTTCTATTTTTAGAGTTTCAGTTAGGTTTTGAAGTCAAGATTAGGTATAGGCCGTCTTTCTATATATTGATATGTAAAAAGACATGTAAAGGGGGGATTCCCAGGAATGAAAATGTCCATTCTGGGTTTTTGAAGTTGTTTCCAGAAATTAATAAAGATTTCAGAGTTTGAGCAGTTTTAAATCAAAGATTCATGCGTTGTTGGTGTTTACAGTCTGTACCTTTTCTTTTCTCACTTGTGCATGTTTACTTTCCCAGTTATGCTATTCATTTTTGTCTTTTCTTCTATACTTGGACGAACGTCTAAATGAATTGGGATTCATATTTTTATGCCTCAGTTTATCGCGTTTCAAGTATCCATTTGCTTCTCTAAAATCGACAATGGATTCATCCTAGTCTGATGCCCATTGATTGGTGGATTGTCTTTAATTCTTTCTTTTCGCTTGCAAAAAGCTTTGACCGTAACCTAACAATTACCTTGCCTTTGTACAAAAATTTCTGTTTTTGCTGCTGATATATTATTTTTCTGTTTCTTGACTCCATTGCCCAAGGGTATCTTTTCCCTGTTGATCTAACCACATTATTTAAAGCCTACAAAGTTTTTATTATTATTTTACAAATTGGCCCTTGAGTTTCATTGTCGAACTGCTGTCGTGGTGACATTGGATGGCAGATTTGCCGAGAGAGCCCTCTCTGGCTGAAGGAGGCCAACTTTCAGTCTAAAGATTGGTTTGAAATAGGTTACCTCGGGTTTCTTTGATACAGCCCAAGGAAAATCCGAGTGCTAACACATGGTTTGCAAACCCTTTCACTATAATATTCCCAGTAGAGAACTCTGGAATATCAATTGTGTCAGGACCAAAGATCACTTTCTTCGGTGAACCTATGTGAGTCATCTGATATACTTACAACAAATTTGCTGACAAGGAGGGCACAAATAAAATATTTTTGAACTTCCCATGCTCCACATGTACCGTTCCCTTCCCTTCAGCAGAGATATGAGAGTTTTCTCACATGTGAATAATCGAACCATATTTGATATCTAGATAAGAAAATGATTCTCTGGAGGCAACCATGTGGTTGGAGGATCCCGAATCTATGAGAAGGGCTTGTGATTTTTAAAATCCATCCTTTAGTGCATGGCATCTCTCATGACCTTTAGACTCACTTCCATAATCAGTCTCTCTTGCACTTTCTGGGAGCGGAATATTGTGTTGTTCAAGAATCTTGGTCATCTGATCTATATTCTTCTGCATGTAAGATCTCTCTTGGTGGTTTCCTTTCTTGCAATAGGAACACTTAGATTTATCAAATCCCTTTTGCTTTTCTTTCTTGGAGATGGAGGATCCTTCCAATGGACTTGAATTGGCATTTTGCTTGGGTTCATATTTCCTCTTCTCCTTTCCCTTGCATTCCCCCTTTCCATTCACACTTTTTTATTCTCTAGCCAAAATAGCTTGATCTTTTGATGCCTTCAAGGCACCCATCTGGATCAACTTATATTGTTCTTGGATGAGAGATTCAGTGAAAAAATATAAGGATGGCATCTTTCAACCAGGAATTGACATTCACCCTGAATGGAGGGTACATACAAAGATGGAGAACTCAGGACCTAGATTTCTCATAATGGATAGCACCAACTGCTCATCCTTCTTCTCAATGCCACACTGCTTGCATTGCATGAACAAATATTTGAATTTGGAAAAGAATTGTTGAATGGTCTTGAAACTGCTCGACTAAAGAGAAATAATGTCATTATCCAAAATATGGTCCCTTAGTTCATATTGTTTGCTGAAGAGGGTCTCCAACTTCAACCATACCTCTCTTGGAGTCTTCAATCCTTCGAGGTGGAAGTGTATATATCTGGAAATATGAATACAAATGAAACCAAATGCTTCATCCAATCTATTCAGATACTTGGCCTTCTCAATAGCTGCTTGAGGTTCGACCTCCTTTCCCATTGTTACCTTGTACAGTGACTTGTTGCGCAATACCATCTGCATATCAGCCCTCCAGTCAAGGTAATTGAAGGATGTCAGTATCTTGGGAAAGAGAAGAGATTTTGAATTCTCCATGATAACTGCTGGAGCGAATATAAGGTGATGCTGCTACTACTGCTACAACTGCTGCACTCAAAAACTTTTAATAACCTGCAAAAAACTCTCAATTTTTGAGATAGACTACTACTGAGCAATTATTTAGGATAATAAGCACATTTTTCCAGATCCTTCACACCTGGCTAGACCTCAATGTATTTCTCCAATGAATTCAATGTAATGGTAGTAGGATTTGTTGTGGAAATAAAGAAGCTTCTGTTGCACTACCGAAATTAGTTGTTCACCCTATGCTCATGAGATTCGATACCATGTGAAATTCAAAGTCACAACAGATCTCAAAGATGAGTATACCTCACAGAGAAAGAAGGAGCAGAAAAGATGAATTAGAGTGAAAACTGCAGTAAAAATGAGCAAATAATTAATCATGCATGAGAACTCAAATAGGAGCAGAATAATGTCACATGATCCAATAATCAGTATAGTGAACAATGATGTTACAATGGAGAGAATTCGAATCACACAAGAGAATTCGAATTTGAATTGGTCTAGCATAGAGATTATCACCACTAGAGTGCTCCGGAAGACTCAAACTCAACCAAACTGAACCTAAACTCAGTTAACTGAAGAAAAAATAATTTAACTGACCAATGAGGGTGCATTAATGAGTTTGTCATGCATAACAGTCATAAATGGGTGCCTGAGGCCACAATCAATGGCATTTGGAGTTCTAAACACCTACAAGAGTCATCTAACTCAGGTGGACTGCATTGGAACACTGAGTGGGTTCTTATAAAATAGGGAATTGACTCAAGTGGTCCTAAAATGATGCATGCAAGCCTCATAAGGTGGTAGATGGATCCTGGATGACATTTACACATCACTAGGGGGAAAATGACATCATCAACTACTAGGAAAAATAAATAATGTTAGGTAGGACAAGGACTAAAAATAAAATATCCTAACATGATGAAAAACTCTATGGAATCTGTGACTGCTATCACCTTAGTCACACGTCCAATGTCTTTGGAGTGTAGTAATATCCAAGGGGAGATCCCTTGGGTTGCTATGCAAGACACTAAGGACAAAAGACTATGCCTTCTAGATGATGATTTTAGTGACCAATGAATTTAACCAATCAATTCTATGAATGAATAAGACACACTGGATAGATAAAGTGCTCGTAGAGGTTAATATAAAATGGATCAGATCAATATATTCCTCTAACTATTCAAGTCGAGGTATAAGGAACTAGTAATATAGGCATGCAAGAACACTCTAGTAGACCAAGAGATATTCAATGAGGTAATTATATAATACCCAATGAAAAAGGAAGAATGAAAATGTAGTAATGACAACAATAGACATTCAATAATTGCAACCATTCAACATTCAATAAGCAAGCAAAGAGGTCAACTTTTTTAAAAGGAAAAATATATAGTCCTCTTTATGAGATTTAGAGAAGCACTTAGGAAATCAAAAAATGTGTATGAGATATGATCTATGCACTCAATGTAGACAACACAACTTCCACCTTCAATCACTATTCTTAGTATAAGACAATCAATAAATGTATGTTCGACAATGTAATCACCACCAGCCAAACAAAAGTGTAAATATTGTGAATGTATAGTCCTCTTGGTGACACTTTTATAGCAACCAATAATGAGAAAGTTCTCTATGTCAAACAACAATCATTACAACCCAGATATACCACATCAATTCGAATCTTAAACATGTAATATGCAACAATATTAATAATGAAGATGAGATCTTATATATGTCTTATACAGAGTTAGACTCAGTGTTTGTGTACGTAGATAGTATGGTTTCATACCTTTTCCACTAGAAACAAACTTCAAAATTTATTAACCCTTGAATGTTATTTTTTTATATTGATGTTGTAATAGGTTTGAGGAATGCCAAATGTAATAGTCTGCAATATTTGCAAACTTGTGGCAGCAGGGTATCTAGGAGGTGATAAGAGGGTTGTTATAACCAATAGGGGTATCCCAAAGGCTATCCAAGGTAAAGAGGGTCTGAGACAATAGGACCGATCCCTAAAGAGAAAGGTTGAGGGTTTTAGGATGAGGGAAAGAGGGAGAAGAGGTAGGGAAGAGGAAGAATAGGGAGGCCGCGAGGTTTTAGTAGGTAGGCTATCGTTTTAGTTTAGGATTTTAGGTCTGATTTTTTGTAGTTTTTAGGGTTTTTTTAGAATTTCATTTTTTTTTTGGTTTTTAGGGATTCCTAAAATTTCACCCTAGGGTTTTTAGGGTTAAAGAAGGTAGGCCGAGTTTGTAGGAGAAAGGGCCAACATTTTATAAAGGCCAAAAATTTGAATTTGAATTTTTATTTTTAGGGTTTCAAACATAAAATTGCAGACCTAATTAAATTCCCTATTTTAGCATGAAATGCAATTTTTACATATGTATATATAAGAAAATTTGATAAAAGAGTGATAACTTAGGGTTTTTATGGATGAGACCTTTAACCCCATCCCTAGAGGAAGGTGACCAACCTTCCTCTTGGAGTATCTTGTCCTTGTGTACTAAATTAGGGATTCTCATAACAACCTCTAGGGTTCTCTATAAGAGCCTAATTTAGGACAAAATTGGAGATCTAAGTCTAATCTCGGGAAAACCTCCTCTAGGGAGCCTTTTCCACCATGCAAAGAGGATAGAAGGTAGAAAAAATGACTCTATTTAGAAAAATGCATCCCTAAGGCCACATATCAATCATTCAAGAAGCAAGAATTCACCTACCTTTCTCCAAGCAAGGCTAAAAGGACTAGACTTACTTGAGCATGTGTTCTTCCAACAATTGTAGCATCCACCAAGCATGATCAAACCAAAGACAACATGCAATTTTCATCCAAGAGAAAAGAGATCATACTCCAAGAGGTTTGCATCACTCCAAAAAGAGTAATCTCAGTAAAAAAGTAACATATTGAATTTTATCCCATGAGTTATGATTTGAAAATGAAGTGACGAGATCTATTTATATGTTTTTGAAATCAATTTACAAAAAAAACCAAGCCAAAAGTCCAATTAAATGTCAATGTAAAAATATAACATGGAATGATATAAATTAATCTAATCTATGGGTAACTTGGGACATTTTTCCCACAGTTTATCCAAAAGTGCTAAAATTAGATAAAACTGAGCATAAAGCTTCACTACAAGAATTGGAGTGAGTAGGGGGGATCATCATGCCTCATCTAACACCAATAATGCTAGAAAACCCTCAACATCCCCGGTCAAACAACCTGTGGGCCTGGTGACGTTATCAAGGAAACTGCCCAGGGAAGGAGAGCGGTCTGCTGGAAAGGGACCAATAAGGGTGCATCAGGTGACCAGAAGGGCAGGTAAGAGCCTTAGAGCTGGATAAATTTCACCGGAGTAAATAAATAAGTAGGGGGTCATGTGACCTAGTGACCCATCCTTAGGATTCTTGGACACCAACCTCAGATCTACAATCCTTGTAATGAGGCAGTCAACAAAGACACTAAGCCATAGTACTCCTAAGAGAAGGACCAAAGGGTCGGGCCATAACCACCTCTCAGAAAGAACTAGTAACACCCATCATGGTACTGAAGAAAAGAACGACCCTTCTCCTTGGGAACACATTTGAAGGTACACTGGTACTGGTACTGGTATTGGGTAACACTGGCTCAAACTATGGGATGAGTGCTATTCCTAGGAGTGGTCGAGAACCTGTGAATCTATTGGGTACATGTAGACCTACACACACATCAAATATCCAAGGTAATCAAAAGCACCATGAAGAATACACTTCCTTCCTTCCTTACTCAGTGTCGTGAAAGATAAACTAAATAATAAACCAACTAACCTATGTAAACATGAAAGAATGACAAATGCAATGCACGGGTAACAATATATGCCTAATTCAAATGGAATTAAACCTGTCTATGCTAAACATGATATTCATAATGGGTTAAGTGAAATCATACCACCAATATATCCAACGGATTATGCCATTCATGACTGATCCATTCCCTTTGTCTTTAGAGACTATCCATGATATGATCTCATCGATGATAAACTAAGTACGTACCAAGATTTGCATCCAGATTGGGAATGATAGATGGAGAAATGTAGAAACATGGAAGCCTCAATACTACTTTCACAGAGAAGGATTGCTTTCACAAGCTTAATTTATCCATGCTTCTACTGGGCTTATGTATGGGCCATCTCCATCTTACACCTGCATTGAGAAAATTTTTTGACTGAAACTGGTCACCTGATTTTGAACTTGGGAGGCCACTAGTAAAGGTGGACAACACAAATCTTCATCTGCTAGCTACAACCCGTCCCTGCACTTACTTAAACATTTCTTTGGATACACAAGTATATTGTTCACCTTTGTAATAACCATGTTAGTAACCATAATAAGCTTTAAAATTTTGATGTTGTCAGCCGTAGCTATATTATTCACACTAGCTGGTACATAAATGTACTTACAAATAGTTGTGAAACTCTTAGTAACAGTTCATGAATGGGAGTGTGTGCATGCAAGTAGAAATGGTAAAAAAGTAAAAATGCTATAAATTACTACAGTAAAATAAAGATTAAATGAAAACATGAGCACCCAATAATCCAATACAAGCCATTTGAATCAAATAATGCTTTCCATTATGATGTAAACAATATATTTACAGTATGTAGTTACCTCGAATGGTGAGTAGGTTAAGGGGCCCTTGCATCCATACGAATGGTGGTGCTCCGGGTCTCAAATGTCCCTTACTCTCCTCTGAATGCTCAAATGGTGGCCAAAACTCAACTAAATGGGAACAAACGCTCAATGAGGTGGGCTAGGGTTCAATAGGGATTTTGGCATAGTTTCGGTAAGGTAGAGTGAATGTATATGAAATGGGGGGCCTCCTACACCTTTTTATAACAATTTTGGATGGTGGTATATTTTCCTTTGGTATTGGGTAGCCAATAAAATTGTTCCTTAGTATTTGATGGTTTCTCTCCTTTTTCTTTTATTTTGAATATTTCCCCTTTTTATTTTTTGGGTATTTTGACCTTTTTTTGAAGGAATTTAATTGATTTTTTGAGGGACATAATGCTTTTTTCCCATTGGAATACCAACTTAGGGATTTTGGATTTTTGGAGGCCAAATATGTAGGAAAAAGGGATAAATGGGTTATGTGACTAAGGGGATGAGCTAGGTGGTCAATTTTTGGTGTTAACATATTGCCCCCTAAAGTGTGAGGGCAGGAGCTCATCGTATGGTCTATAGAAATCATAGGTTCTAAATTTTTCCAAGGGTGTGAGCATTGTGGTGGAAGAGAACAAAGACTGGTTGGAGACCAGAACAAGTGCTTCATACAAACTGCAATGGCTATAACTGGAAATACAACACCTCAATAATGGACGAGGAACATATAATATCAAATATATGGATGAGGCAAGCATACACATGCTCATATCAAGATATACAAATAATGGTGAGGCCCAAAGGGGACCTGAATAATACATAGAGAACTATTGTGTACATCATAATGGTCCAGAGGGGACACAAATCAAGGAAATACTCATGGTATAACCATGACTGGTCTGAAGAACTAAAACTGGAAAAAATGGCATTCATCCAAAATGCGGTATCACAACAATTGATGCTCTGCTAGATTTTAAGGGGTCCAACAACTATATCGACTCCATGACCGAGAGTCAGAATCTCAATGGTACATGCACTGCATCTGAACTAGATACTCTAGGAAGCATATAACTGGAGGGATTCCAAACGCTATCGCCAACACAACCCATATATCCACGGGAGCATACAAATGGGGGGTTAAAAATAGACTCACTAATGTGCTAGATTTAGGGGACATCTAGGGTCTTTGACCAATAACTGAAGGGACCACTACCCTATAAAAATATCAATGGTGTGATGATGGAGCTGAAGTTGAGCACACGAGAAACAACCATCCTTAGAGGTACTAAGGAATCCTCTCAGATGGTCCATAGGAACTCACCACTAATGGAGATAAGGCCAATAGGGACCTCTGGGTCTATCCTATGTAATAGATGTGTCCATGTCAACATAGGGATACCTGCAACTACCAAGGCAATGATGTTTCCTTGATTGGAGTGCGAGGGATACAACCAAGATGTGGTAGAACTTGACATGAGACTAAGACACTGTGGGGGGATATGAGGGCTATGGAGTAATGGGACTCAAACTTCCTTTGTTTAGAGTATGATGGAAAAGATGACCTAGAAGCATTTGAAACATAACTTGGGGGAAGGGGATCATAGCTTAAGGGATCAGGGACTGTGACTGTAATGGGGGAGACTCAAGATGAGTGATATTAGGATACTCCAAGGGTGACACATCACAAAATAATTTGAAAAAAGGAGACCATATTGGGTGTGTTTCCATAATGGGGGGAGGAGATGTGATCTGTCGGGGTGCAGAGAGGTACCATTTGGGCCTTCTTCATGGTTTAAGGATCTCAAAGAAGGGATAGAAGTGTGCTCGAGATGATACCATCGTGTGGATTTGTACGAGCCCAAGACGGTGTATTCTCATGGGCGCCTTCAATTTTAGAGAGTCTAAAAGAAATAAGAAGACTTAGAGGGTGTTCTTTTTCATGTGTTAGTTGCCAAAGCCTGAAAAAGCATAAAAGTATGCAATGGAGAACTCTTCTAGCCGAAGGGACTAGAGTATTCCTTTTTTGTAATTAGTCCATATGGTCCAGAAAAAGGGTTAAACTTATACTGGATAGACACCCTTTAAAATACTTTAACGAGCATGAAAGGAAGAAAGATTTCTCGGTGAGATTTTCATTCTTTAAGGAGTCATAAAAGATCCTAACAAAAACTCCCTAAGTGCCTTTTTTGTAAAGGCACCGCTCGACCCAAAAAAGGGATAAACGTATACCCAACAAGTGTGAAAGTATAGCAAGGAGGAAGTGTTCAATTCAGGGGGAGAGGTATGAGTGGACCAATGAAAAAGGTGAAGTGTAACACTGATGGGGACTCCTTGCTTGTAGATGAATGTCAGAAAAATAACGCAATAATTGTAGTATGGAGAGAGCAGAGGGCTTGTGAATAGGCCGCGAGGGATAAAATGGTAAAAAGATACCAGGGGCCGTCGGCATTTGTGATGGCACACAAATTGAGGTGGGGGTGCGCTGAAAGGACAACCGAAAAAATGGGAGTGAGAGAGAGAGAAATGATCTTAAGCATCATCAGGGGAAAAACATTATGAATCCGATGGTGCAAATGGCGTGAAAAATGGAGGTCGAAGGACTCCAAAGTGGTCAATGGGAGAAAAAGAGGCAAAAAGGGGCCATAAATAAAGGGGATCCCACCTTCCACATGTCATTTTCAATTTTTAGAGTTGGAGGAGTGTGGAGGGGCCTAGAAAAACAGCTGTTGATTTCTCTCAATCTGTCCATTGGAATCGGATTCTATGAATTCCATGTAAATATTGATGTTGTTTTTGTCATTTTTCATGGTTATTTTTTTTAGTTTGACCCTCTATGGGGCCATAGTGAATTGGGATAGGACACGGCTGTGCAAAAGTGGACTTTTCGAAAGGAGAAGCGTGCTAGAACATGCCTGTAGGCCGAACAAGCATGCTTCAGGAGCATTCTTTTGTTAGGATATTCCTATACTCCATCCTAGTCCTCCTAGCATTTTTGTCATTTTCATTTTTCAGTCATGCATGCAAAATTAAGGTTTGCATGCATTTTGCATGCATCCTAGTCACTAGCCCCAGCACCTAGCCCTAGTTAGCCAGCCTCGAGAGCTTCTTTCAGATCAGTTTCATCCCTCCTAGAGCTTAGTGCATCCTTCCTCCTTGATTTAAGGAGCAAAGGCGCCCTTCTTTCAGTTATCTTCAGTCACATTCAGTTCTCCCTTGATTTTAGGCTTGAACTAACTCTTAACTGAGTTTATCACTCCGTCGGACCTCCAATGAGACTAGACTGACTGTTGTAACTCCAGTTAGCTCCATCTGCACCCTCCACTGAGCCTCCTTCACTACATTAGTGCTTCCATGTACCAGTTACACCAGCCACACTCAGTTAGACACAGTTTGACTCCTGGTTGACCATTACTTGTGCATTGATGACTTCATTGATGAGAAGGTGGAATCCTAGTTATGCTTTGATGACTCTCCACTGATTATGGATCTGTGCATGAAGGCTAATTTGAATTACACCTAGTGAATTTGAATCCTCAGCATTGTATATTTACCTGTTCGCTATTCAGATTAATGTAACATGTGTAATTATTCTGCATCTGTGTTCTACTCCTCTATTCTTCTTCTATTATTCCTAAATTCTTTCATTGTGATGTTTACATAATCTCTTTGGATCTTCTGTGAGCATTTTCATATCTTTTCCATAGAAAAAGCACGCTCCGAGTGCTCCTGTGGGCCAAACAAGAACACTTCTGGAGTGTGCTTTTCAAAGAGAGAAGCGTGCTCCAGATCATGCTTGTACTGACTGAGGGTTTTGATGTGGGTTTGCAGGATGCCGAGAGTCAACTGTAGAGAGTGTGTGTAATGTCCCTTATTAAGAATTTTATTAAAATTGCAATTTTCCACTTTTTTTCCCTAGTTCGACCTTTGACTAGTTTGGATCTCTAGGTCCCAAATTTGCCCCAAATGATCCCAAATATTCTGAGAAGGTATATGAATGATATTAGAACATAAATATGTGTTTCAGGGATGCCTTTGGACCTTTAAAATACTTCTGCAAATCCTCTTTCAATTCTGATCAATGTAGGTAACTTTACTAGTGATTTTTCTTTGACTAGTATTGGCCTCTAGGTCTCAAATTGACTCCAAATGCCTTCAAATATTCAAGGAAGGTGTATGAATGATATTAGAACTTGAACATGATGTTTATGGATGACATATGTCCACCAAAAGACCTCTGCAAACTCTCTTAATATTCTGGACCAATTATGCAATTTTACTAGTGATTTGGGGTTCAAATCCCCCTGGGGTAAGTACTGAAAATGGCTTCCCAAATTCCTCCAAACCCACTCAAATTTATGAACAGAGGTATGTAATGTGTTAATTATTTTATTAAAGTCTCATATGCACTATTAATGGATGATTACAACTGTTCTCACCCTCTCCCATTCAACTGCAAAAATCTCCAATTCGATCCTTGGGGAAATGGCACTATTTCACCTCCCAATAGAACTAAACTGAGTAAAAATGCTTCAAATGCTCAAGTACAGTACATGAAACTTGTAGAATACATCCATGGAAGTATATTGATCACAAATATATCATAGAATCATCCATTCATTCGAAATCATCATCAATACATTGGTTCACAACAAGGTAGTGGGGAAATGGCATTGTTCTTCCATTAAAAATGAGATTTATACATTTCTACTTGGAATTTCGACCTGAAACTTTTTGGAGATGAAGAACAAAGTATTTAATTCATATTACAAAATAAATGGGGCATTAAAATCTTCCCCAAAGAGTACAATAGCTCACCAAAAATGCCCTCCCTCAAGGATCAAGAATATGCCATCAAAACTGGAAATGGTTGAAGGAGTGAGCTGCAATAGAAGAAACCATGAGCTTCCCTGTAGCTTAAACATGAAAATAAAGACTCCATTAAAGCTACAAATGAAAGGTCTGAATGGATTTTCCAATTACCAACTTGGATGGGAATCTTTCACCCTCGAAATTGGCTAAGGCAAGAAACTAGTCATCCACTAGCTCTCCCTCTTCACAAATGCAATTGCAAATTCTACAAATGATCAAAAGCCGGTTTCATTATTTGTTATTGACATTTATAAACTTCTAATGTCCTCCATGGGTCGAATTCCTTCCAAGAGACTCATGCCAACTCATGTTGGGAAGAAATTCCAAAGAACGCCACTTGTACAACAATTCCTAGTCTCCCACTTCCACCAAATCACATGTGGAAGCATCTTAGCTGCCCTAACACCCTTGAGCGCCCTCTTGGAGTCTATTTTTAGCCCTGACATGTCATATATGTCATATGTCAGCCTTCAGATCTGATTTGTGTCATAGGTGTCATAGCATCTTCATCATTGTTGTCATAGAGCTAGGGAATCTAGCCCAAGTGTCTCACTAGCTCCAAATTGCCTCTTCCTCTTCCATGGGAGTTACTCTTCCTCTATATTTCGACCTTGGATGAGTCATGCAATGAATAATACCTTTTGGACTCCCCCAAGTATGTTACTATTCACCTTGAATTCGAATTGGTGAGAGAATGATGCGAAATGTAGTGGGAAAATCTAGCCATATGTGGGTCCCACTTCCTCCATGTGTCTTCATGATGAAATGCCACTTTGATTTTCACTTGTATATATTTATTTAGCTCATTTATTAAATATTTATGCCATTCTAATGTTCAAACATAATTTATTATCCCCATTATTCCAAATCCCAAAGCTTCCACCCCAAACCTAGGAAACTAGTAATTTTCCTCCTTGGCAATTATTTGACCTTTAGCATCAATTTGACAAACTCTAATGAATAGGGCCAATGTGATTAGGCCATTGTGACCCAATACCAAATTTGGGACATGACAAATCCTCCCTTCCCAATATTGCTTGTCCTCAAGCAATTTTAAATGTGGGTGTTGAAGAACCTGCTTTCTGTATAATTCTTTGAAGTTGCCATTGAATTGCCCAACCTTGATTCTTTGAGTTTCCATGAAGATTTTAGAGAGGAACCACCATGCTTGCTGCTGCACTACTCTGATTAAAATCACTTTATTAAGTGGGGAATCCATCTCCCATACTTCTTGCTTCCCCAAAAAATATGAAACCCATGAGATAAAAATTATTCCAGGGTCCCATTGCTTGTATTGCACCCCAATAATTAAGAGTGCTCTCCAACCCACACCATTAGTTAAGAGGATTCCTGGATCCCATTTTCTTGTATGCATCCTTCCAAACATCATGAGTACCAAATATATATCATCAAAGTACATAACAACATAATGAAAATGTACATCAAGGATATGCTTCCTCAAAGAGTCATGAAAGTGCTTATACCTCCAAGCAAGTAGACCACCATTTTCCAAGTGCATACAAGCTTCAAGTGACCAATCAAATCTGCTCCAATGACATAGGTGAGGATCCCATGTCCTATAATGCTGCTCCAAAAGGATGTGATATGCATCAAAATATTCAACCATGTATTCTTTCATCCAAGAAGTGAATGAAGAATCTCCACTAAAATCTGAACCAAATAATGAGCAGAAAAAACAAGGAGACTTCAAATGACTCAAAGAAGTCTCACCCATACATCCATGAATGTGAGAATCATAAAAATATAACAAAGTATGTGGCTGCCAACAAAAATGTTCTCCCATCATAAATCTATTCATCCAAGTGTTGGATGAAGTTCCTCTAACATCAAATGAACCCAGTGTTGAGCAAGAAAAACCATGAGTATTCAAGTGACTCAAATCCATATCATAGGTGCATCCATGTAGATGTGAATCATCATAAAGTGACAAATTATGCTGCTGCAAATGTGAATAAGAATGTGCTCCAACCATGTCATCATAAAAGTTAAATCTAGGAGTTCCATACTCCTCATGTGGCACCATCAAAAAGAACCCTTTCACCCATACTTCATTGAGACTAATACTGCAAAACATGGAATCGTAGGATGTAGGAGAATGTACTAACTCACCCAAATGATCAAAAAGTTCAGGAGTTTCATCATGGGAAGGATCCATGTGGGTAGTATCATGCAGCTCCTTCAAAAGTGTGAACTCTTTGTCATAGTTTGGTTCCAATGTAGAGGAATCATGCTCTTCTTTAAAAATTGCATAACCTTCATCAAGAGGCAATTCAAATTCCTCTTCCACCACATCAAGTGTTTGGATCTCTTCAAGTTCATATTCAAACACATCAAGAACATTCAAATTTTCACATTTCTCATGATCCACCATGTCATGAGAATCCTCCAAACAATCTACCATTTGACAATCTGAAACATAGGAGGAAAAACAAGTATCTTGCAACTTTTCAAGAAGTTGCTCATTTTGAATTGTGAGCTTATGAATATCCTCATTATTCTTCAAGTATGCATCATGTAACAATTCATTAAGCTCAAACAAATGGTTTCTATCAAAAAGCAAAGACATGAAATTACCTTTGATGTGGCACATTGCTCTTTGAATCTTCTCCATATCTTCAAGGAAGGATGTTTCCTCCAATGAAGTAGCTCTCCAACAAGAATTTGACACCAATGCTTGAGTGTCATGGAGAATGCTGAGGGACTCTTGGATCTTCTTTTCATTCATCTTTAAGGACCCTTCAAGAAAATGAGGTTCTTGCAAATGAACCTCCTCATATTCTTCATTTTTTCTTGGACCAACTTCATGAAGCTCAAGTGGTGATGGGGAAGTTGATCTTGGTTCTTCTTCAACTGCTACAAGGTCTTCATTATCATGCTTAATGAAACTTGCACTTGTAGAAACACTTTCAAAAGTGATCTCTATGTCACCAACATAGAGGTGTGAGCACCCATCAGTAGGTACTCCTTCATAGTTTAAGCATCCATCAGTAGATGCTCTTTGGTTCATGTCTAAGCTAGAAGGTGTCTCGAAATGGTCTTCCATATTTTCAATAGAATCTTCTTCATGCTCTTGTGATGTCTCTTCCTTTTGCTCTTTAAAGCAAGCTGATGCATTTTTCCCCTTGTCTTCCTTAGGATCAGTATATTTGGAATCACTTCTTGAATAAATCTCAAAAGCTCTCCTCAAGGAGGACATCATTTCATGCACACATATATGATACTCACTCCAAGGGTTTTCACAAGAAGGGCATAAACCTTTCTTCACTAACTCCACATCTTCATTTTTGGGCCTATTTTCAAAAACATGTTCAGCATAGTACTCAAAAGACATGGCATTTTTTGTATTTTTGCTCGAAGCAAGATATTCTTGATATTGTTGATATTGTTGGGGCAAGGTTTTATATTTTTCTCTCCATCTTTGGAACTCGCTCATAGAATTATCCTTGGTTGGTGTGACACACTCATATTCATCAGATCTAAAGTCATAAGAATAATCTTCATTTCTCTTGAAATTGTAATAAGTGTTGCATGATGGCACCTCTTCCTCATACCACTCACATTCTGCTTCATATTGCTCATAAGCATCTGCATATTCCTCAAAAGAATTGTACTCATATGATTCATCATAATAGTAAGACATGGCTGCAAATTATTCTTGAATGTATGTACCTAATACACAGGTGAAAGGACCATGCTCTGATACCACTGTAATGTCCCTTGTTAGGAATTTTATTAAAATTGCAATTTTCCACTTTTTTTCCCTAGTTCGACCTTTGACTAGTTTGGATCTCTAGGTCCCAAATTTTCCCCAAATGATCCCAAATCTTCTGAGAAGGTATATGAATGATATTAGAACATAAATATGTGTTTCAGGGATGCCTTTGGACCTTTAAAATACTTCTGCAAATCCTCTTTCAATTCTGATCAATGTAGGTAACTTTACTAGTGATTTTCCTTTGACTAGTATTGGCCTCTAGGTCTCAAATTGACTCCAAATGCCTTCAAATCTTCAAGGAAGGTGTATGAATGATATTAGAACTTGAACATGATGTTTATGGATGACATATGTCCACCAAAAGACCTCTGCAAACTCTCTTAATATTCTGGACCAATTATGCAATTTTACTAGTGATTTGGGGTTCAAATCCCCCTGGGGTAAGTACTGAAAATGGCTTCCCAAATGCCTCCAAACCCACTCAAATTTATGAACAGAGGTATGTAATGTGTTAATTATTTTATTAAAGTATCATATGCACCATTAATGGATGATTACAACTGTTCTCACCCTCTCCCATTCAACTGCAAAAATCTCCAATTCGACCCTTGGGGAAATGGCACTATTTCACCTCCCAATAGAACTAAACTGAGTAAAAATGCTTCAAATGCTCAAGTACAGTACATGAAACTTGTATAAGACATCCATGGCAGTATATTGATCACAAATATATCATATAATCATCCATTCATTCGAAATCATCATCAATACATTGGTTCACAACAAGGTAGTGGGGAAATGGCATTGTTCTTCCATTAAAAATGAGATTTATACATTTCTACTTGGAATTTCGACCTGAAAATTTTTGGAGATGAAGAAAAGAGTATTTAATTCATATTACAAAAGAAATGGGGCATTAAAAGCTTCCCCAAAGAGTACAATAGCTCACCAAAAACGCCCTCCCTCAAGGATCAAGAATATGCCATCAAAACTAGAAATGGTTGAAGGAGTGAGCTGCAATAGAAGAAACCATGAGCTTCCCTGTAGCTTACACCTGCAAATAAAGACTCAATTAAAGCTCCAAATGAAAGGTCTGAATGGCTTTTCCAATTACCAACTTGGATGGGAATCTTTCACCCTCGAAATTGGCTAAGGCAAGAAACTAGTCATCCACTAGCTCTCCCTCTTCACAAATGCAATTGCAAATTCTACAAATGATCAAAATCCGGTTTCATTATTTGTTATTGAAATTTATAAACTTCTAATGTCCTCCATGGGTCGAATTCCTTCCAAGAGACTCATGCCAACTCATGTTGGGAAGAAATTCCAAAGAACGCCACTTGTACAACAATTCCTAGTCTCCCACTTCCACCAAATCACATGTGGAAGCATCTTAGCTGCCCTAACACCCTTGAGCGCCCTCTTGGAGTCTATTTTTAGCCCTGACATGTCATATATGTCATATGTCAGCCTTCAGGTCTGATTTGTGTCATAGGTGTCATAGCATCTTCATCATTGTTGTCATAGAGCTAGGGAATCTAGCCCAAGTGTCTCACTAGCTCCAAATTGCCTCTTCCTCTTCCATGGGAGTTACTCTTCCTCTATATTTCGACCTTGGATGAGTCATGCAATGAATAATACCTTTTGGACTCCCCCAAGTATGTTACCATTCATCTTGAATTCGAATTGGTGAGAGAATGATGCGAAATGTAGTGGGAAAATCTAGCCATATGTGGGTCCCACTTCCTCCATGTGTCTTCATGATGAAATGCCACTTTGATTTTCACTTGTATATATTTATTTAGCTCCTTTATTAAATATTTATGACATTCTAATGTTCAAACATAATTTATTATCCCCATTATTCCAAATCCCAAAGCTTCCACCCCAAACCTAGGAAACTAGTAATTTTCCTCCTTGGCAATTATTTGACCTTTAGCATCAATTTGACAAACTCTAATGAATAGGGCCAATGTGATTAGGCCATTGTGACCCAATACCAAATTTGGGACATGACAGTGTGAGCCGGGATCATTGCTGAATGACATCAATGATGATTTGGTGGTACATAATACTTTGGCCCGATATGGGCTGCTGAAGTTTGTTAGGGTGCCCTCCATGCATTGGGTGAAGTTGCTGCTGAACAAATTGATTGAATTTTGGGATGCCGATGTGGGGGTGTTTTTCATACAAGGGGAGTGGATAGAGATCACATTGATGGATGTCTACTTCTTGACGGGGATACCACGGTTGAATGTGATTGTTGGCACTCAACCAAGGAAGTCGAGTGATGTGTCGATGGAGGACCTACTAGAGTGCCACTGCTACGCGTATGCCTATGTGCATGACAATGCGATACTGATCTGGGACATAGAGAGCCTAGAGATGTGGGATCTAGAGGCTGTGATAGGGATTGTACTGGGGTCCAAATCACCCCACAAGTTGTCAGGTGTACAGATGATACTTGTAGAGGAGGCACTAGCGGAGACATACTTTGGGTTGGGACAAAGTATTTGATAGTTGTGAGGAAAGAGTTGACTAGGATGAGTTGTTGGGGAGGGGATTTCTATTTCCCCTCATTTGTTTGCTCATTTTTATTTGAGTGGGTGTCAACGTTGTGACCAAAAAGAGTAGTATGCAACGATGGGCCCACTGAGCCGAGGATGCGGCGATGGGGGAAGATGATGGCTGGCGATGGTGGTGGACTTGTGGGTCGGTTCTTCATGCGAGAGTTGTTTACACATTGGTGGAAGCTTCCAGTAGTGATTGAGGACTATCCCTATGTAGGGATGGATTACAGAGGGAATGTATAGTTTCCACAACCTCCCGGTCAGGCTTGGGGACTAGATGCTATGTATCCATTTACTTTTACAGTACCATGTTTTTGTACTTCATAGCATAGATCGTAGATATAATAGGTTTTATATGATGATGATATTGATTACTTGTGCATGCATGTGCAGATGTGGGACCAATGCCCTGAATGAGTTACTAGAGGTGGAGAGGCAGAGTAGAGGGTGTTGAATCTCCGAGCATGGACATCACTGTCAACAGATTTCCTCGACGATGTTGGAGTCTCTATGCATAGGGATCGATCAGTTTCTGGAGGGAGTGGTGGACGATGACTGGCCGCGGCTAGACTAGGAGCTGGTTGACATCTGTTATGATGCACCATGGGAGTGGAGGATGATTATGAAATAGATTACGATGGAAGCGGAGGCAGTGTGAGCCATGTCCCTGGGGGATGATCCCTACGATGATGAGGAGGAGGAGTCCGACGAGGAGTTTGATTCAGACAAGGAGGAGGAGGAGGAGGATAACGACGAGGCAGAGGAATCGAATGACTAGTAGGAAGTTGATGGAATTTCTCCCCAATGGGTTAATTTTTGTACTCGGCTTGTATTTTTATGATGAGGAAGCTATTGGGGATCCTCTAGAAGTGATGCTTATGATGTAGGCATTATAACATTTTGATTATATACATATGTATGCACATGGATGCACCTTTTATGGTTATTTTTTATGATGATGAGGCTTTTATGTGATGTTAATACCTATATGATGTATATGTACATGTGAATGCAAAATGATATGATGATGCATGTTGATGATTTACTTCTTAATGATAAGGTGATTGATATGCCAAGAATGTCATTAGACATTTGGTTTGCAACACTATTTTGAATTCGAGGGAGATGTATGAATGTAATAAGTTCAAAGTGTCTAATCAATTGTTTAGTGTGCATGAAATTTCTAAAAAGGAAAGGATCATGTACTTGGTAATAGTTGTTGAGCTGGGAGACAAGGAGTTGGGAGTCTAAAAACACATGAAGGTGACTTATACCCATTTGGAGAGTAGTGGTCAAGAGAGTAGTCACAACATCATACTCAACTTGGTTATTGGTGGAAACGCCAATACACACTCTATCAAGGTGGATCAACTCATGTGAGGGGGAATATACTACCCAACCTATCGAGGCGAGGTTAGGAGACCATCTACTTGTGCCATCAATGAAACCGACATAGAAAGGAGGAAGACAATACATTGGGTACCAACCATGGAAGCAAACTGTACGGATCAAAAGGTAAAAAGTGGAAAACAAAAAGAAAGAAAATTGTACAATGGGAACCAGGGGATCCGGTGGGGTTAAGGGTAAAATATTTTGAGGTACAACCCATTACGAGGGTTGGTAAAGAGGTGTCCTTCAGAGTCAGTGAAGACATATTCCTCCTTGCCAAGGCAAGTTTTGACAATGTATGTGCCTCGGCACATCGATTCAAACTTTCCTTTTCCATGCTTTTCATGATCAGCTTGGTCTTAAACAAGCACAAGGTTGCGCTCTTTGAAGGTGTGATGATGGACGTGAATATCATAATGAATTTTTGATCAATGTTTGGTAGCCTCGATCATCTGTAAGGCCGCTTGACGATGTTTGTCTTCCTGTTCCAACAAGAGTATGCGTTGCTCGAGTGGGGAGGTGTTCGAGTGGATTTTGATAGTTATATGTAAGGCCATAATCTGATACTTAATGGGGAGAATAGATTCCACACCATGGACCAAGTGGAATGGGGTAAAACTCATTGCGGTCTTGGTAGAGGTACAATAGGCCCATAGTGTTGGAAACAGGATGTGGTGCTAGTTGGAATTATGCTTGTCCACCGTATGTTGAAGGATCATTTTTAGAATCTTGTTAATAACCTCAACTTGACCATTCCCGTAAGGGTAGGAGGAGGATGCATACTGGCGTTCAAAATTCAAAAGTGTGGACAATTCTTTCCAAACGACATCTTCAAAATGTCGGTTGTGATCGGACACAAGTTGTTTAGGGATATCGAACCATGTGATGACATGGTTGAAGAAAAAATGTGCCTCATTTTTAGCTTGGCAATTAAATGTGGGGATAGCCTTGACCCACTTATTGAAGTAGTTGACAACCACAATGATGTATGTATGGACAGTAACTGAGGTTGGATTACATTATATGAATTCAATGGCCCATTTGAAGAAAGGAGAAATGATGATAACCAGATGGAGCGGTGTGGGAGGGGTTCTTTCCTTGGGGGAAAAGAGTTGGAAATTGCGATAGTGTTTGACGACTATGATGTAATCAATGAAAAGAGTTGACTAGAAATAACCGACATAGAGAACCTTTTGGGAAGTATCCATTCTAGATAAATGGACACCGTAGGCTACACTATGACATTCATTAAAAACTTTCTCAACCTCATCATTTGTAAGACATCGACGTAAGATGGTGTAGACACCATGTCGATAGAGGACATCACCGATGAGGAGGTACCGTGAAGCTTGATGGAATATGCGATGTCGATCATCGCAACTGAGGTGAGATAGAAACTTCCGTGTGGACAGATACACAAGTATGTCTCCATACGATAGGTCATCTGTCAAAATAGTGAACAAATGTTCGTTTAATAGGTCAATCGTGATCATAGGTGAGACCGACAAAGATGGTAGGTTAGTCATGAGTTGTGCCAGTGTGAGGGCCTTTGTACTCTTGGGTGTAAAAAATTCGATGTCGTATTCTTGGAGTATAACGATCCACTTAGCCACATGGCCTTGGATGAGGCAGAAGCTCAAGAGATAGACCATGGGTTGGAGTCTACCGCAAGTGTAGTTCAGTTCATAAGAAAGTAATGACATGATTTCTGAACCGAAAAGACAGTGGCAAGGGCCATTTTATCCTGATGGGGATAACGTAGTGGTTGTCCGGATAAGGTCTAACTCACACAGTATATGATCTTATCTTGGAAAGTGTTATCTTCCTCTATAACACTCCTGAAATGACATATTAGGATGCCGAAACATAAAGGCTAAAATACTTCGAGAAATCTAGTGGTGAAATCAGGGAGCGAAAGTTAGGGTATGTTTCAATGCATCGAAATCCACTTGTGCATGTTCATCCCAAATGAAGGGGACGTTGGTCTGAAGCAAGCATAATAAACCATGGAATTTGGTCGCGTAGTCGGGTATGAAGCGATGGAGAAAATTGGCCTTGCCTTGAAGGATTTGCAATTGGATCAGTTTGCATGGTGATGGGAGGTCAAGAATGGCTTGAACTTTCAAAGGATTGGAACTAATCCCTTTCTGGGAAACGAGGAATCCCAATAATCGGCCAACAAGAACAAAAAAACACACTTGAGGGGATTCAAGCGAATGTTATACTTGTGACAACACAAAAATACTTGTCGAAGATGGTCCAGGTGGTTTGAATGTTTCTTGGATCGAGTAGTGAGATCGTCCAAGTAGACAAGGATAATGTGGACCAAGTCATGAAAGAAAAGGTCACGACCCACTGAAAAGTGGTTCTAGGATTTTTAAGAACGAAGGGAATGATGCGATAGGAAAATATGCCCCATGGAGTGGTGAACGCAGTCTTATACTGATCCTCTTTGTATATTTGAATCTGATTGTAGCTAGAGAAACCATCCATAAAGGATAGAACCTCATGGCCTGTGCATGCATCAATGAGTTGATCAATGAAAGGTGTAGCAAATTTATATTTGGGTAAATCTAGATTCAAATCTCCAAAATCAGTACAAACATGAATGATGACTTGTTTTTTATTGATTGACACAAGGTTGGACACCCACATGGTGTATGTGATGGGGTAAATGAACACAACTTGGCGTAATTTTTCAATTTATTCCTTGACCATTGGTAACTTGGATGGGTGGATTGGTAGTTTCTTTTGGTGGATAGGTGTGACATTGGGCCAAGTGTCGATGCAGTGCTCAACAATGGTAGGGTCTAGGCCGGGAATCTCAGTGTATGACCAAGTTAAGAAATAATGGAACTCTTGGAAGGGCTTCTTATAGGAAGGGATTTCTTCAGGGGAACATGATGCATCTAGCGTGATGTTCTCCACTATACCGGGTTGGATGGATATATCCACTTGGATAGTGGGTGAGATGTTAGACATGTTACCTTCCTCAAAGATTTTAGGGGCAGGGATGGGGTTCTTGATACAATCCACATGCCCATGGATGAAATATTTGAAATCAACTGATAGTTGAGTGGCCGAAACTCGTGAATATGCCTTAGGAATAAAGTAGGCTCAATGATGCATGTCATCCCAAGGAAATTTAGGTTCAGTTAGTGTGTCAAGGATTTCTTCGTCTTTGCGAAAGCACCAGGTGGAGAGGTCGAAAGAGGGGGTATTTGGTGTTGAGGGGATGGATGGGTCATTGGATGAAATCATATAAATGGTGTTGAACTTATTCGAATAGGATTCTCGAGGGTGAATGTACTCAATTACAGTGATCAAGGATTCGAGAGACAATTGACGCAACTCATGGAGCACCAACTGATATTCTAGTAGATCAGACCAATGGGGGGAATAATGACTGTAGGTGCCACAGATTGTAGATGATTGATTAGTGATTAATGAATTGTTACGTGGTGGAGGGGTGGTGGAAAATTCAACAACCAGAATGTTCTCACCATCTTCCAAAGTATACATATGCTTGTGTTGAAACAAACCCAGTCGACAGGGGTTCCTCACTCTGTCGACATCCAAACCACCGTGATCTCCCTAAGCACTGGCCCAGACAGGTTTTATCCCATCCGAAAACACCTGTGGAGCAGATGAAGTCTGACCCGAGATGTTCAAGGGAGAGCTGATAGAACCACGTTTCCGTCGAATGAAGGAGGACCATGGGCATCAACTTATCAACTTAGCGCAACACTATTTAACATATCTAACTATTCATCTTAGGAATTAAAAAGAATTGCATCATCATTCAACAGATCTCATTGTCAACAAAACCATCAATGCACAAATAGATCTAACAATATAACATCGTTTGAAGTAAGGAAACATTGCATCATTCACGGATTCATATTGTAGATATATATCACATTCATAACAGAAAATAGGAAAAGACACAACGATTCTTCTCAAACTTTGTTATGTCATATTAACCTTTGCAACAAAACATAAATACATCAACACAATTCTCTGTTGCATACCCAGATTCAAAAGACAAAGATCAATACACACTATCATCCATGCTCATGCGCTAATGCTATCATGTGATATCTAACACTTGCAATTCTACCTCTATTTATAGGCTTGTGCCTTTACATCCATTGTTCACTTAGGTAACCACCTAAATACTTGTTAATAAAATCTACAGCAGAATGACCATAATCCGCACAATGCGATCCAAGGTGACCCAAAAATACATAAAATAGTATAACTTTGACTTGCACGTGGTTTTCCTCCTTGTGTGGCATCATTGGCCTTGCGCAGTATCCGCGATACTACGCAGCTGACGCATCAAAACCTGCCTGCCAACAGACCCCCAACGCAATCTTGTGGCTCTCCCTCGAGCCACATTCGCTGGACATGGTGTACCCATTGATCTTCAACCTGAAATCCTTGTACTGCTGACTGATCTCTCTGACATGCTTCTTGAGCATCGCAGTGATCTCCTGACTTCCTGTCAAGTCCTGTGCTAATGGGTGCTCAACTAAATTTTCCGCAACTTTATTCTTACCCTCTTGCATGACCTGCAGCACAGAAACTGCCTTGACAGAAAACTGCGCTCCAATCTCTTGGAACTCATCTAACTGTGTACTACATTTTTGCTTACGCTCATGTGCATTTGCAACATGATGCTGTAACTCCTTCAGCTCTGCAGATTTGGTGACCTGAACAACCAGTGGTAGCATTCTCATCGATGTCTTCAGTGTTTCCAGTTGGCCTTCTGCCTCCTGTCGTAACTTGGTCAATTGCTCTAATTGCTCATCCTGGACTACGCTGCCCCAAAATTGGGCAATCTCTGCAGTGATTTTTGTCTCCTCTTGTTCCAACTCTCCTAGCTTGGTCGCCAACTCCTCCATGGTGCATTTACTTTCTGCTACCTGCTCCTACGGTGTGCTTGGTTGTACCAAAGCAGTTAAGTCAGCATTGTTGCAATGCAACTGGGAAATGACAGCCCCAAGTTGATGTGCTCTCTTGACCGCTTCCAACTCCGTGATGGGCTCGAATATATGCTGAAAGACATCAAAAATTGCCTCTTCCAACCACACTTTGTTGTCCCAGAGGTTTTCTCTTTCTACGGTCAAGCAGTCCTGTTCCTTCTTCAACTCCTCAATTGCGCTAACATTCTCCGCAATCAGCTACTCATGCTTCTTCATCAATTCTTCTACCTCTTTCTGCACTGCTGCCTCTTTCTGCCTTAATTCTTCTACCTCTTTCTGGGCCACTGCCACTTCCTCCTGTGATCGCAAGAACTGACTGTTGATACTTAGCTCCCTATCTGCCAACTTGTGATTGGAAACACTCTGCAAGTTCACCAGTGTCTGCATGGGCAGCCCATTGATGTCGATTAACACATTTTGTGACTGCTGCAAGGGAGTATTAAGCACCTCATTATTGGTCTCAATCGCAGTTGGGGCAATTTTCACATTCCGAACTCATGTCCTAGTGTTGATTGAGCCAAAGTCCTGCACAGTCGATACATCCGGTGCCTTCTTCAGAACTTCATCCACTAACGAATCAATTTGAGTTATTACCTCACTGAATCCTTCTGCCATTTGCTTCATCATTGCTTCAGTTGTCACCATCGTTGCATTGTGTATGAGATCGATAAGATGGTTTAGTTGCGCTTCCATTCCTGGGGCCACGCCACTTGTCATACCCTGTTCCTGTTGCCTCTTCGTTCTGGACTCCTCAAACCGACGCTCATCTTCGATATGGTCGATGACCCAACATCATACTGGAAACTTTCTCCTCGATCGACACTGGGAAGACTGGTGAGTCCCTTTTGCTCAAAATTTCCACTGTGACTCATTCACTTGGCATGCCACACCAGTGCCCCAAAATGATGAACGAGTGTTCAACTTTCCTCCACTCGACAACTCATGCAACTCTCTGCAACTCTACTAAGCCTTGCACAATTCAACTTGCTACGACTCAGTGTAATTCTCTCCTTGCACAATGGTGATTTCCGACCACCCTCGACCCCTTCTTATAGAGCCAATTCAGTCCATCCATCATTATGAAAAAATCAACCTAATCATTATGACCAAATCATGCATTAACTGCTCAAATCCACCGTCGATCCTGTCAAGCTAATGGTTGGATCTACCATAAATATGCATGATTTCAACCAGCGTCGTCATCTAACTGCATTTAATTGTCTTCATTTATTACTGATTTTGACTGTGTCGTGGCCCTGTAGCTGTCGCAACATGGCTCCCTAACTGTGATACAACCTCTCCTACTTGCGCATTCGTTCCCTGCTGGTGCATCATCCGTCTACATAGTATTTTTTTTCCACATAGTGCCTTACGCATTACACAGCACTGAGCCCATCCTGTAGGGATTCAGGTGGCTACCATTCACTAGCTTTGGCATCATCACTCGATCTAACTATTGCAGCTGTACTGCACCTCTTGTAGTAATGAAAGTAATGAGGTATGGACCTAGCCAATGCATCTGTAACTTCCCTGGATGCTTCAAGAACTTTTTGTCATACAACAGCACCAAGTCACCTTGTTGAAGCTATTTTTTTTTATATGTCGATCATGCCATGCTTTTTGTCGAGCCTTCTCCACGTGCTGGAGAAAACTTGCAACAAAAAGGTCTTCCTCAAGCTGTACCAACTGCTCCAGTCATTCCTCTAACGTTGCTTCATCATTCATGCTTGTCGCTGCCGCTATGCGCAGACTCAGAACAATGTATTCCATAGGCATAACTGCCTCTTTCCCATACACCAATTTGAACGGTGTTTTCCCTGTTAATCTTTTACAAGTGGTGCGATATGCCCACAGTACTGTTGGAATCTTCAAATGCCAGTCGTCGCAGTTTGCATTACACACCTTTATAAGTGCATGCTCCAACACTTTTTTAAATGCCTCCATTGTTCCATTTGCTTGCGGATGATACGGGGTACTCTTCTTATGTTGTATCTGAAGTTCTTCTGTCAATGCGCTAACTGTGCGATTGATGAAGTGACTCCCCTGATCACTCATCAATATCTTCGGGTATCCAAACCGAGTAACAATGTTGTCGAACAAGAAATGAGTTGTTGTCGCAATGGTGCAATCTACAACATATGTGGCCTCCGCCCACCTCATTAAATAATATGTCACTGTAATTATGTATCATGCACTAGTTCTCTTTCCAGGTGGGTTGATTGGTCCCACGAAATCCACAGCCCATTTATCAAATGGCTGCAATGTCACTTGAGGTACCAGTGACATCTCATCCCTCCTTGACGGTTTTCTAGTTTGTTGACAGACATCGCAAGTCTATGCATAATCTGTGGCATAATTATGAAGAGTGGGCCACCAAATCCTTGCATGAAGCACCTTCCTCGCCGTGGCGCGACCTCCATAATTCCCACCAGCAGCTCCCACATGTGCCTCTGCCAATATCTTCCCTTGTTCATGAGGTAGGACACATTGACTCAAGATCTTGTCTGGTCCTAGTTTATAAAGCTCTTCAGCGATCAACTGGAAATCTGCGGCCTTAAACACCAACTGCTTCTTCTGACTTGTGGTAAACTCCTCTGGTGCAGTTCCCATCACCAAAAACTAAATTATTTCATCATAGTAGTCGTCAGCCACATCGACCTTGAATAGTTTCACATCTGGTAACCCATCTTCAATGTTTGTTGGCTTCTCACCTGTCTCAATTCACGATAAATGATCTGGCCCCACATTCAAGCGACCTGGCTTCACAATCACCTTAAAATAAAATTCGTGAAAGAGAAGTAGCCAGCGTCATATATTCCCCCCCAACATAGGCTTATTCACCAGGTATTTCAAAGCAGAATGGTCCGTGAACATCTTGAAGTGACCACCCAACAGGTAAATGATAAACTTCTGCAGTGCATATACCATCGCCAAGCCTTCCCTCTCTGTAGTGGTATAATTTTTCTCCGCAGATGACAGCTTCCAACTCGCGAAAGAAATTGGGTGGTCCAGATCTCCTTCTCCTGGTTTCGCGAGCACTACTCCCAGCGCAATTGACGATGCATCCACATGGACGTGGAATTCCTTACTCCAATAAGGAAATACCAGTATAGGTGCAGAAGCCATCTTAGCCTTCAGCGTCTCGAAACTCACTTGACATTTTGGACTCCATAAGAATACTGCATCCTTTGTCAACAACCTCACCATAGGAGCCATGATTGCAACATAATTGCCGATAAACTTATGGTAATACCCCATGTGCCCTAGCATCGCTCGCAACCACTTTACAGTTGTAGGCGGTGGCAAGCTCAAAATAAACGCAATATTAGTTGGGTCTACCAACAATCCTTGTTTACAAACAATGTGACCCAACAACATCCCAAATGGTGCACAATAAATACACTTTTTCAAATCCAGTGCGATTTGATGTTGTCTACATCGCTCCAGCATCAGTCCCAGGTTTTCTAGATGATCCCTGATCAAGCCATAAACTGTCCAGTCATCCATATATTCTTGCATAAACTTTTGAATAAAATATTTGAATGCAGCGATGACAACCCGGGAAAATATCCCAGGCGCATTCTTTAGCCCAAATGGCATCATAGTGTACTGGAAACAACCCCATTTAGTAATGAATGTGGCGATCCTCTTTTACGATCCTGATCTGGTGATAGCCACGAAAGCCATCCGTGAAGGAATAGTTTTCTTGTCCGCCCACTCCTTCTAGTACTTCATCAGTGAATGGTGTCAAAAATTGATCATGCATACACGCATCATTCAACTTCCACAGGTCGACACAAATCTGAACCTCACCCGTCTTCTTATCTTGAACCACCATGGGGCTGATCCATTCTGATTCTTCGATTGGCTCAATTATTCCAGCATCCAACATTCTATCAAGTTCAGCTTTGACCCTTTCCTTGTGTCGCATATTTAGTCGATATGGGCGATGCCTCATTGGTTTTGCATCTGGATTCAATGTAATCTTCATCTCTCCTAAATCTACCAATATTCCCTTCATCTCAAAAAAAATTGTAGGGAACAAATATTGGAATTCATGCAACAGGTCTGTGATTTTTGCCATCATATCTTCATTCCAGTAGTCCTCAACATTCGAAAAATTTGGGTTCTCCTCCGTCCCAATCTTGACCTTCCTAAGCTTCAACGACTGATTTATTGAATCTATCGATACGTCAGGTGCTGCGACATCCTGACTCCCTTCTACTTCCGGAATATTAATATTCCACGAGTAATCACCATCCTCCAACCCTCCAATAATGTTATAGCACTCCATCATCAACTGCATCTGACAATGCGCATGCAGATCCACCAGGTAGGCAACTGGAACCACCTTTAGAACAACATCGCAGATAATCTACAAGGCATTATTAACATCTGGATTGGCATCCGTGAAACTGAAGGTGTGAATGAAGCAAACTGTCAACTCTTCCCAAGTGGTGATCTCTCTGCGTAACTCAACTGAGGCATACCAAGATTGCGACACTTCATCCAAAGTGTGGATAAAGGCATGAACCCATTCATCCTTTGGTCACGAAGCCCACAAAGTCTAACATTCCATTAGATGACCGCTAGGGTAATTCCGCCCATCATACATTCCAGTGTGGTATATTTCTGTGTCTCCAAAGCAAACCGTCATCAATATTCGACACTGAAACCATCAAGTGATCGAATTCTTATGGGTCTCCCACCAGCATGCTGGAGCATCCTTCAGCTCCTCCTCCAACGCCAGCAACTGTTGTGGTTATGACACCCTATCTTCAAATGCCACTAAAAACTCAGACAACTCGGGCAACCCTTCATATACTAGCAATTCAATAGTCTCAGTCGTGATGCGACACAACAACTGCGTGATCAAACCACACTTTTTGAATGACACCTCATGCATGCGATGTTGCCAGTTCTCTAAAGCATCATCAGAGTCGGAAGACGCAGAGCAAGAGTTGCGCCAACTGAGTTCACACTTGACAGTCGGATGGATGTAGTCTTCTGAGATGTTATATGCATGATCCCATCCTCTTACAACTTCATACTTTACTAGTTCAACATACCTTCACCCTTTAGATGGATCTAATGGAGCTATGACTATGAGGTCTTGATTTTCAAAGGTCATTATCTGCTTCTTGAAATTAGTTACTTCCATACTGTCGTTGGCCCATCCAATCCCCAATAATGTGGGATAGGAGCCCCCACCCTCGACAAATTCAATAACAACAAAATCAGCATAGGTTTTCATTACCTCAATGTCCACAACAAGGCGCATGACTCTCCCAATTGGTGTTACTTTGGCCTAATTAGCCAATCACAGCTGCATGAGAGACCAGCTCAACGTTGGGCTCCCCATCTTTTTCCATTCCTGCCTTGTTAGAATATTGACATCTGAGCCTAAATATAGAATAAGTGAATCTACCACGTAGTCCCCAATCTGGATATTCATGCGCATCTCTTTTCCTGTCTTCCTCTGTAAAGAGTTTATTGTGGACTCTTTTTGTCCCCTAGCCGGTCGATGCAATAGACTCTCAATATCAGCCAGAGCATGAGGATCTCTTGCCAGTGACAAGCAACTTTCAAAGAAGTTCTGCAAAGTACCATACTATCGCGATGGCCCTACTACCGAGGTTGAGTCAAAAGCAGAGGGCATGTCATAAGTATTTGACTTACCAAGATTCCTTCCTATCGCAGCACGTGCTTCAAAGAATGTGTCTCGCTCAACATCAATATCAAACTGCACATTCTTCTTTCCAGCCAGCCAAATTAGTGGACATGAACCATCTTCTCTCATCATCGCACCTCCGCGACTGATAACAACAATGTCGATATCTTGCGTTCTTGGTTCTGCTGAAATCGTCGTGACGGTTGATCCTTGATTCTAGTTTAGTGGTGGATTTGTAGGTTGATTCACATTCTGATTTTCATTTTGATTCCGATTCTGATGCTAATTCTGGTTCTGCTAATTTTGCAATTGGTTTTGATTCTACAGCTAGTTCTGCAACTGGTTCTGATTTTGCAACTGCATAACATTTCCTTCCTTCCATCTCGCGATCAGCTGTGGACAATTCTCAACAGTGTGATCAATACCAAAACAATATGTACACTGTGTTTTCAACTGCGGACAATCTCTCTGGTAGTGTCCCAATACTCCACAATTATAACATTGCACCAATCCACGACCCCTTCCTCCTCCTCCACCTAATCCTCCTTGTTACTGATATTACAGTTGATTAAATTGTTGCTGCGGGGGATTTTGTTGTTGCGGAGCATACTGCGCTGGATGAACATACTATTCTAGCTGAACGTACTGCTTTGGCTAAAAATATTGGTTATGTTGCGGAGCTACCTGCATTTGATTATACTATGGTTATGGCACAAACTATTCTTGCGATTGTGACTGTGGTACAAATTGCATCTGCGGTTGAGGTGGTGGCTAGGCCACCCGCGGCTGCGGTTGCTGTACAGCACGATGGTCTTGTCCCTCTACATAGTATGCGTCGTACGTTCTTTCCTGGAGTAATTCGTACGCACAAAAATCCTTATCTTCATGCCCAACCGACTTGCATAATGTACAGTATAAATTCATCGGCTTCGTGACCATCTTCTGCATGTATCCACACTCTTCATGTCGATGCCCATAAACTTGACAAATGTGGCACCATGGCATACCTCTGCCACTCAATGGGTTCGACACTCCTTACAATAGATAGTTTTAGAAATCTGGGTAGTTATCCTTGGTATGTCCCTCTGCATGACATTGAGTACACCAAACTCCTTCGCGGTGCTCTTTACCCTTCTTGAGATCTTGCAACTATAGTGTCAGATTCGCCAGCTGCGTTTGGATCTGAGTCATGCCAGTTCCACTCTCACCAACAGATGAAGCTTCTAACTTCGTCGCAATATCTAGAGCCTCGCTCTGTGTCACAATTTTCTGCTACATCAACGAAAGCCTGATATGAGTCAGTAACACTGTGATGGACCATTCTTTATGCTGAAAGTCACTCATTTCAAAACTGACTCTTTCCATTAGCATTTTAAAACTTTGATCAAAATCCCAAATAGTTTCATTCGGATATTGCTTGATCTCCTTTAGTTCTGTAATATACTGCGCTTCAGACTTCAGTTTTCTAAACTCGTCAATTAACCCTTTTCTAACTTCAGCCAATGTCTTCTCTTGACTCCCCGTAGGAACTTGTACGAATTTCATGAACCAATCCAGTGTGCGACCCTGAAGAGTCATCACCAATTGACCTTTTTTGACATCATCATCCATAGGTTGTTTGATAGTCCACACAGCTTCACATAAGAACCAATATTTCTATTGGTCCTCAGTTCCGTTTCCATGGAACAAAGGTAACTTCGCATAATCTCCTTCCATCTTGGACGATCTTCCTATAGTCACCAATCTGCTACTTTTTGAGTGTTGTTGACACTTCGGACATGGCGGTGTCGAGTTCTTGTTTCTTCCTGGTTGCGATATAGTGCGCGGAGGTGTGGGTACTGTGCTATCAGGGATTGTTCTTGCCTCTACCTCGAGCATAGCCTGGTCATCCTTATCGACACTGTAGGGTGGCTTCATCTTGTGTGGTCTTCCTTCGCGGTCTTGCATTTTGATCGCAGCAGGACCTTCCCCTGTCCCTTGCCTCTTCTCTTGTAGAAACCTTGCTCCTCCCCTCGTAATACCACTCTCTTCCTCGGCTTCCCTCATAGTCTCATCGTAACTTGCACCCAGCTACCCCATATCATTCCATTTGCCTCCCTCTTATCTTTGCAGTGTCCACAGCCTCTGCACACCAAGGTTCTACTACTCGAGGTTCATCTTCAGTATGCCCTTTTCTCATATGAGCATCTTAATGGACAATTGCAAAGAAAACAAGAACCTTCCCCTCGGTCTGTTGAAAATTCCCTTTCTGCTTCACTATAATATTTCTTTGTATAAAGTGCAAACTCGGTGATATAGCCCTCCAATATGTTTTCAAGCCAGAATTCAACAGCCCATGATTCTTTGTTGTCCACCTCTTGCAACTCCTAGATCAATTCCGCAGTCCAGGACGTTGGCTCACCGCCTTGGAAATTTGTCTTGCGAAAAGTCAATTTCGCTAACCACTCATACAAGATGATTGAGAATTCATAGAAAACGTTCTCATGTGGACCGTCGTGTATGTTCCTTGCCAGCCACCAATCCATCGTCAGTCCAGGGTTCTGATTCTCTTTCTCAGCAAACTCTCGTAACTTTTGGTCGAACCAATCTTGAATTTTCGGTCTCGTCGGATGCCACAACATGTCCCCCTTTCACTTTGCGCTATGGTCTTGACAACGGAACCATTTGTTGACACAAACCCATTCGACTAGGGTTCCTCACTCTGTCGACATCCAAACCACCGCGATCTCCGTGAGCACCAGCCCATACAAGTTCTATCCCATCTGGCAACACCTGCGGAGCAGATGAAGTGTCACCCGAGATGTTCAAGGGGGAGCTCACGGAACCGCATTTCCACCGAATGAAGGAGGACCATGGGCATCAACTTATGAACTTAGCACAACATTATTTAATAGATATAACTATTCATCTTAGGCATTAAATAGAATCGCGTCATCATTCAACTGATCTCATTGTCAACAAAACCATCAATGCGCAAATAGATCTAACAGTATAACATCATTTGAAGCAAGGAAACATTGCATCATTCATGGATTCATATCGCAGATATATATCACCTTCATAATAGAAAATAGGAAAATACACAATGATTCTGCTCAAACTTCGTCATGTCATATTAACCTTTGCAACAAAACATAAATACATCAACACAGTTCTCTGTCGCATACCCAGTTTCAAAAGACAAATATCAATACCCGCTATCATCCATGCTCATGTGCTAATGCTATCATGCGATATCTAACACTTGCTATACCTCTATTTATAGGCTGGCACCTTTACATTCATTGTCCACTTAGGAAACCGCCTAACTACTTCTTAATAAAATCTACAACATAATGACCATAATCCGCACAATGTGGTCCAAGATGACCCAAAAATACATAAAATAATATAACTCTGACTTGAGCACAGTTTTCCTCCTTGCACGACATCATTGGCCTTGCGCAGTATTTGCGATACTATGCAGCTGACTCATCCAAAACCTGCCTGCCAACATCTTGTGAAGGTCAGGAAAGTATGGACAATTGTGGGTTGCATGACCTGAAATATAGCACAAAGCGCATTTGGGTGTTGCTTGTGCTGGCAGAGGGGGGTTCATATCTTTGGTCACAGTTGTTGTGGTATTTATTTTTTTTCCTTTTCCCCCAACCTTCTTGGAAGAATGGGGAGTGGATTTGGATGAAGTGGTTGCCGACACACCAGGGGCTGGATGATTGACAGTGTTGATGGGTTGAACCGGTTGAAGTACAATCTATGGATTCAGAGTAGGATTAGATGCAGTTAAGTACCAGACAGGGAGCCCTAAAGTCAATCCCAGGAGATTCAATGTTTCCATGACAGGCATTCTTACTACTCCTAAAGGTGGAAACATGAAAGGGATCGTGTGGATTGGGGTGGCTCCCACATGGTTGGGAACTGACGAAGGTTTAGGTTGAGGGGTTGATTGGACAATGGGTTGTGATTCAGGGACCTATTTACTGGATGAAACAGTGCAGAAGTCCGACACTTTAATAGTCATCTAGGGAAGGCATAAGGTGGTAAATGTGGAGGTCATTGGAGCCTCAAAATAAAGACCCGGCCACCACGGTGAAAATGAAAGGAGCAGACGCACCAAGTAGAGGCTTGTTGACCATGGATAGAATGTTCTCTAGCGTGGCGGGTGTGTTAGGGTCATAGTAAGTTAGTTGGTCTATTTTGACAACGTGTCACTCATGGGGGAACATCATAAGATAGAACACATATTAGGCAACGAACTTCATTGCATACATGTAGCAACGTCCTATAAGACGGTTGTAGTCAAGATGGGCGTTGACGAATTCAATGTCAATCAAGATGGTTTTTCTAGCTAATTGAAAGGTAAAATTGGAAAGAAGGCCTTGCAACTAAGCTATGCGACCATCATAATATTGGAGGGCGGTCATGGATGGCTGTAGAAGAGGGGATCCAAGCTTCTACCACACGAATGTGGACATGACACATATAGAGGCTCCCTCAACGACTATTCATCAATCTATAACTAGGTTTCAGATCGAGACTGAGATCTGAAACTTGAGGGACAAAGGAATGCAAAGTTCAGACTTGTCTAATTCAAATGCCATCAATCGTGAGTCAGAAGGGTCGATCACACCTAAGGAAGGAAACAATGCTTTGCATTGTGCTGGAAAATTATTTAGAACTTCTAAGGTTGACATAGCATCTAGGGATTGGGATAAGTCATCCATGATATTGTAATTGGGGGAAACAAGAGAATTAGGGTTGTTGGTGATGTGGTACAGAGGTAATTTAAGGTCTTTGTGGGGCCCCTCCAGCAGTGGTAGGGGTAGTCGTAAAGACTGATCTACAGGGGCAGATGCAGAATGCTTTTCTGTAGGGATGGTCTTGGTGGTCGGACCATACTGATTACAACCCAACTGAAGGTTTATATTGGAAGAGGACATCATTAACAAATGGTGAACTCTTGAGTTAGGAGGTTGACTAGCAGGGGCAGAGTAGGTGGCTATTTTTGTGGTGCAACATAAGTAACAGGTTGTTGCGGCGCGACATCCCGTTGAGGAGGCGCCATGGGTTTGGTGGTGACAACCCCTTGCGTGGGTAAGGGGTTCCGCAACACCATCGGCTGTGTGATGGGTTACAGTGGGTTTGATGGTGTTGTAGGTGTGGCATGCCCTTGATGTTGGGCATCCTCGCTCCAAATTTTTTTGGCTCATGCCAAATTGGTACAATTGTGTGTGTAATGGCCATAGACCTCGCAAATTAAGCATGGGTGGTTTGTCTGTAAGTTGGGGTTCTTACCCTGTCGGGGATGTAGGTCGAAATTTTTGTTAGCCGACATGATGCCATTATTATCTGGGGGTTTGAGAGGTTTTCCACCCTCATCGGGTTGTTGGTTGTTTCCCCGGTTGCGACCTTGCCTCCTATTCTATTGGCCTTGTTGGTTTCGTTGGGAAGGTTGGTTTTGATGGGCATAAAATTTTCCTTATGGAACGGGAGGATTCTGAGATTGGGAGGGTGTAGGGGTTTCCGAACGTGGGTAATAAGTGGGAGGAGCTTGAGGTTGGGCAGGAGCAGGTGTTTACGGTAGATTGTAATAAGCAGGTGGTGCAGTATGGGGAGAGTATGCATGTGGCATGTGACCGTAAGAATGAACCACATAGTTGGGTCTATATGTATGGGGGGTTTGCGCCGGAGGAACATACGAAGGTGTTTCTCCAAAATGGGCCATTGTGCGTGAAATTTTAGGGCTGCAACTCATGGTGGGTTGTGTGAAACTAGGTGTAGGGTTATAGCCAAGGGATGAGGCTAGAGGAATATGCGCATATAGTTGGCTGGTAGATGCATCGTGGCCAATGATTCCATCATCAGTGTGAAATTCCTTTGGTGTGTCCTTCCTAGAGGAATCACTGCGAAGAGCATAATTTAGAATGGTGCAAAGGTAACCTGATTGTGCATAAATGAGGCCAAACTGTTAGGATTTCAGTATAGCTTCTTATTCGGTTTTGGGCTGTGCGAATGCCACATCCTTGGCGATGGATGGTATGAGAGAGTTCAAAAACCAATCTAAAAAGATAGGGTCATCCAATTTGTTCTCGCACAAACGATGATGGCACCACTCATGGATATGGTTAGTGAAATGGGTAGCTATATTTTTTCTACAAGATAGGAGAATATTGACACTAGCGTCATAACAAACTGGTAGCTGGAAGAACTACAAGAAAGTCGAAGTGAGGGATGCAAATGTGGAATGTGTCCCATGAGGTTGGTGAATATACTACTTGGATGCAGTGCCAGTGAGTGTCTATTATAAGAGGCGTAGGTGGATCGAATCATCCACTATGGAGTTGGGGGAACACCATAAGTGGAAGGACATGATATGGTTTTGTGGTTCCTGAACACCCTTACCCTCAAACCTGGGGATGTCCGAAGAGAGTTTGATGGGAATAGGAGTCCATGTGGGGTCATGTAGGATCAGACCATTATTCAATTGGGCCAAATCAGGGAAATTGATACTGGCCATGAATGGAAAATTCGCAGGAGGATGTGAGATGGTCAGGATAACCTGCATGCTAGAAATGGAGGCAATGGTTGGTCCCCCTCTGCCAAATGGTGGTGCGTTGGCAATTGTCATGATGGGGATCGATGAACCACCCATAAGGGGTGGAGGTATATCGAAGGAAGGGTCGGTGCACCCAAGGGTACCGCTAGTAACCAAAGGGATTGTAGTCAGAAATAAATCTTCTAGCGGTAGGTATGGAAGTAGTAACTAGGTACATTGTAGTGTTGGGGGTAGGTCCTATACCAATAGGGATGGTGGGTCCCGTGGATGTCATGGAAAGAATAGATGTTGAAGTGGTAGTGTGTTCAGTGGTGGTTCCACTACTGACAATCCATCCGTAAAACATGTTAGGATTGGTGCCGACCATGGGGCTATATGGAGCTGTATGTATGGGTGAATCAGACTCAAAATTAGATGTAAAATAGGGGGATTCGGGATAAATATCCATGTCGAAGTAGTGTGTCTCAGGGGAGCGTGATCAGGGGGGACCAATGGATTGTATAGTAAGGATTTCCCTTGTAGGTGACGAGAGTGTCTCAGGGAATCAATGATGACAACTGTGTAAGTGCTAAGGGGTTGTGGTCTTAAAATACACTCAAAACTCTTAGTGCAACTAAGGGTGCAAGAGGAGAGATCGTAGTAAAAATGGCACTTGGGCCAACAACAAGCTCAAAAAAACCTATTGCAACAATGTGCTACAACAGGGGGAGAAACAATAAAATGATCATAATACCAACAGGTAACACTCCTAAAAAGAGAAAAAGACTCACTAATCTATGGGTTATAAGATCATGCAAATTCCCAACTAAAAGATATGGAATCTCACTCAAATCGTATCCCCTATAGGGTGATGAAATCTATAGACAGACAATGCACAATTGAGAATCAAATGGCTCATGGATATCCCTCTACTGAGAGGGATTGCATGTAAAAGATCCCTAGAGGAATGGAAGTTAAGCTACCTCAGTCAAAGCATGTCTAGAAACGTATCCTGCAGCTTAAGTTCTTTGGTCATCACCCACCCGGTATGGTAGCCAGCATGTGAAACGAGAACAATGAGTTGGTGTCATTCAGTAAAGAGTGGAAAGTGACATTCCACCCAGTCTTCCTGAACCAGTCTTGCTACTTTCCCTCCTAAGGGAGAGCTCCCTTGGTAAATCAGTGTCAACTATGCTAATCAAAGAGAATTTTGGCTCCCTAAAAGACAAAAAATTTAAAATTAAAATTTTTAAAACAAAAATAAAAAAAGCAAACAAACCCTAACTACCTGCCATCGCTCCCATCCCCCTTCCCCGCCCCCATCCCCCTCTGCTCTTCCCTCTCCCCCTCCCTTCCCCCCTCCCATCCCCCTTCCTCGTCTACTCCCCCATCTCCCATCCACCCCCCATCCCCCCTCCCTTCCCTCTCCCCCCTACGCCCTTTTCCCCCACTCCCCCAGCCCCCTCCATTGTTTCTGCCCCTCCTTGCCTCACGCGTGCAACCCATCCTCCGCCGCTACTCCCCCCCTCCCCCACTCCCCCCCTCCCCATCCTCCCTACACCGAACTTGTCCCTCCCTGCCCCAGGCGTGCAACCCAATAGGGTGCCCTTGCGTCCTAATGCGATTCTCAGATTCACACTATCACAAAGGGGTGTCGTGTGGGTAGAAGAAGGGTGACGTCGCAAGGGAGTCCTATTGGGGTGCGCTTGTGAGGTAGCGAGCGACAGGGTTGGAAGAGGGGGAAGGGAGAGGGGGAGTGGGGCTGGAGGGTGGGTTGTGCATGCGAGACGATGGAGGGAGGAGAGGGAGCGGAGGGGCGAGGGGGGATAGGGGTCAACGGGAAGAGGGGGAAGGAAGGGGGGATGGGGGGCGGAGGGCAGAGGGGAGAGGGGGGAGGCGAGGTGGGAAGGGAGATGGGAGTGGGGAAGGGAGGTGGAGAGGGTGGATAGAAGGGTGACGTGGAGAGGGAAGAGCGGGAGGGGGAGTTTGTTTTAATTTGCTTTTTTGTTTTTAATTTTTTAAATTTTGTTTTATTTTTTAAATTTTTGCTATTTTTTAAAAATTTTGTATTTGTTATTTTTTTTTTAAAGTTTTGTTTTGATTTTTTTTTAATTTTTAATTTTTGTTTTAAATTTTTGAATTTTGTTATTAATGCTTAATTTTTTTAAAATTTTGGTGTTTCATTTTTTTAGTTTTAAGTTTTGTTTTGTTTTTTTAATTTTGTTTTAAAATCTTAAAAAAATTTACTTTTACATGTAAAATCGGTCGAAAATACCTTGAATTTTTTTAATTTTCTCCTCTTTTGTTTCAAAATTTCTCATATATGATTTTTTTAAGAGACAAGTTTAAGGGAAAACTTCCAAAACATATAGATTTTAAAATCGAACTAGCTTCTAGGGGGAAAAAAAATGTATATATTTCTTCATTATAACTAACTACTAAATATTTTGTTTTTATAAAATTTGAAAAAACGCATTTGCAAATTAAAAATATAATTTTTTTTATGACCAAGAAGACTTAAAATCACAAAAAAATGGTGCTACCAGTATACACACTTTTTGAAACGAAGGTAAAAATAGCTACGAAAATTGACTCCCAAGAAACAAGAACAATGTTGGGTTCTTGTTAAGTTGCATAACTTATTACTTGCTGAAATGTAAATACGGTAGATAACAATGCACTAAGTAAACATGGGTACATGCAAACTAAATTTTTTCAAATGCTACAACAAGAAAACAATAGAAAATTACCAGCCGCAATGGGCACAAGAAAAAGTGAGGCTATAAGAGCATCCAATGTGCTCAGTAAAATCCAAAAATAGGTGTAGGGTGTGTCTGTCAAGGGAACAATCATGCTCCGGCCCTGCAGATTGCCGAAAAGTCACACCAGGACAAAAAAAACCACCTTAGAAGCAAAATCCCACTTCTAGGTCAGATAGGCGCATTTGGAGTGCGCTTTTGCGCTAGGTAAGCATGCTTGGAGGATGTTTGTAGGATGAGAAAGTGAGTTGGAGTGCACTTTACAGGATGGAAAGGGCGCTTGGAGTGAACTTAAGTGGCCGAAATGCACGCTTAATGGGATAAAAGCCACACTTTGAGCACGCTTTACGGGACGAAAGTCGCACTTGGGTTATAGAGAGCAGAGTGTGCTTCGTGAAGAAAAACCTGCGCTTTGGAGCACGGAAACGACACCAGAACTCACGTCCTAGGTCATAAAAATGGAAAAATAAAAAATTACTGTGATGGTAAGGGACAAATCTGTAAGTACATGGTGTTGTTTAATGCCAGAACTACCCTAAGGAGGGAGACGAATGTAACAACTGAATAAAACTTGAATATAAGCAGAAAAAACAAAAATGCAAAAATAAAAATAGCCACTGCTCTTACCAAACCACAGATCGATGGGAATCGACCTAGTTGGAGTCGCCAAAATTGTAGCTAGGCTATTCATACTAGCTAGTACATAAATGTACATACTAAGAGTTGTGGAACTCTTAGTAACAGTTCGTGAATGGGAGTGTGTGCATGCAAGTAGAAATGGTAAAAAAATAAAAATGCTAAAAAGTCCTACAGTAAAATAAAGATTAAATGAAAACATGAGCACCCAATAATCCAATATAAGTCATGTGAATCAAAGAATGCTTTCCATTATGATGTAAAAAATAGATTTACAATATGTAGTTAGCTCGAATAGTGAGTAGGTTGGGGGTCCTTGCAGCCATATGAATGGTGGTGCTCCATGTCTTCAATGTCCCTTACTCTCCGAATGCTCAAATGGTGGCCAAAACTCAACTAAATGGGAACAAAAGCTTAAAGATGCAGGCTAGGGTACAATAGGAATTTTGGCAGAGTTTTGGTAAGGTAGAGTGAATGTATATGAAATGGGGGGCCTCCACCACCTTCTAATAACAATTTTTCGATGGTGGTATATTGTCCTGTGGTATTGGACAACCAATAGTGTTGGCCCTTAGTAATTGATGGTTTCCCTCCTTTTTCTTTTATTTTGAATATTTCCCCTTCTTCACTTTTTATTTATTTTTTATTTTTTGGGGGATTTTGACCTTTTTTGAAGGAATTTTATTGATTTTTTGAGGAAAATAATGATTTTTTTCCCATTTGCATACCAACTTACGAATTTTGCATTTTTAGAGGGAAAATATGTAGGAAAAAGGGATAAATGGGTTATGTGACTAAGGAGATGAGCTAGGTGGTCAAATTTTGGTGTTAACATCAACCATATAATTTGTAGCTTCACTTTTCAATTGGAAAGATAAACCGTTATATTTTGGCAATGCAAAGTGAATAATATACATATCCACATACCTATACTGGTTTGTTGAAATACATCATTGGAAACTTACCGATACCAGACAAAAAGGGATGAACACTTCTTGAAGAATGCTATTGATTAAGGCACACCATGGACTGATTTAATTTTGCACAAATTGCCACAAGATAGTGTTGGAAGTACTGGTCTGGGGACACCATCAACTGGAATATAATGGAAACACTCGTCATATGGTGATTATCAACAGGAACCACATATTGCACTAATCCATCATCGATCAAAGAAAAAGGGTTGATCGATTCTTCATTGATGACATAGTAGGCTTCTTCACCCAAACATGTGCTCAAGAGAGGGTCAACCATGATGTTGCAAGGTCTTGATGAATCGTACATCGAAAAACCAAGGAAATTCCAGTAATCGTCGTCTTTTGTAAACTTGTTATTTTATTCCAAGAGAGCCAAAATATGATAAGAAACCATAACCTAAGGATATCCAAAGAACTCACCATTTCTGTATATTCTTTAGTTTCTTCAACTAAGGATTCTTACTCTTCATCTTTAGGAATCCCTTCATCTTCGATCATAAGGGCTATTATGTCATTCACCAAGTCTTGAACAATAGCTTCTTCAAGCAAACCTTCTGATATTTGATCTTCGTCATGAAATTCCTCATCAAGGACTGCTTCATGCTCCTTTGAGACCTGTTCACCAATATCCAAATGATCATTCTTTATAATCTTTAGGATTTATTCCTTAGCATATGGACCCCAATGATCACATAATGCCTCAACCAATTAGATAAAGGAAAATATCCCCTTAGGAGGGAGTCCATCATACCAAGTATCCATATCGCAATCACCTTCTAGTCCGAAGGACATTACGAACAACTGCGTAATGGTGTCCTCGTCTATGATATCCAATGCCACCAAAAATTCTTTGAACTTCGTAATATATGTTGTAATGGTATCTTTACTCTTGTAAAACATTGGGATAGAGTTCAAGAAACTTATTCAGGTATCCCAGAATGTTTGAGAAGTCAAAGGGATCGAGAATCCCCATATATTCTCCCTGATATTGCTTGCTTTGAAATTCTTTATCTTTTCTTTAGTGGAGTCGCCAATATAGATCTTTCACATTAGAATAAACAAATATCACCAAGTACAAAACAAAAACATACCTCATATATTGGAGAAGAGATTGCCAATGGAGTCACCAGATAAGCCCTGCAGGGTTAGTCCCAATAAATATGCTTCAATTGTTAAGAGGAGGAATCACCTTGAGTTCTTACCTAAGTGTCATTCTTTCCAAGAGTGTAAATGAATTCGAAAAAATCACTTCAATCTTTGAAATTTCCCCAGCAACGATGCCAAAATTGTTACCAGACAAACTGGCAAGGCTAGTGTCCAATGAAAAAATCTACCGAATATGTGACCAGTGTCACCTTAGTCACACGTCCAAATTCTTTGGAGTGTCATAACCTCCAAGGGGAGATCCCCTTGGTTTCTCTGTAAGACACTAAGGACAAAAGACTATGCCTTCTAGATGATGATGTTAGTGACCAGTGCCTTTAACCAATCAATTCTATGAATGAAGAAGACATAATAGATATATAACGTGCTCATAGAGGTTAATATAAAATGTATCAAATCAATATATTCCTCCAAGTATTCAATTCAAGGTATAAGGAACTAATAATAGATGCATTCAAGAACACTCTAGTAGACCAAGGGATATGCAATGGTGTAATTGCATAATACCCAATGAAAAATGAAGAATGCAAATGTAGTAATGATAGCAATAGATATTCAATAATTGCAACCATTCACCATTCAATAAGCAAGCAAAGAGGTCAAATTTTTTAATAGAAACAATATACAATCCTCTTTATGATAGTTAGAGTAGCACTTAGGAAATAAAAAAAATGTGTATGAGATATTATCTATGCACTCAATGTAGACAACACAACTTCCACCTTCAATCACTATTCTTAGTATAAGAAAGTCAATAAATGTATGTTCGACAATGTAATCATCACCATCCAAACAAAAGTGTAAATATTGTGAATATACAGTCCTCTTGGTGAAAGTTTTATAGCATCCAATAGTGAGCAAATTCTCTATGTCAAATAGTGACCATTACTTCCCATATATACCACATCAATTTGAATCTTAAACATGTAATATCCAACAGTATTACCAATGGAAATGAGGCATGATATATGCCTTATATAGAGTTAGAATCAATGTTTATGTACATATATAATATGGTTTCATACCTTTTCCATTAGTATCAAACTTCACAATCTATTAACCCTTGAATGTTGTTTTTTTATGCGGATGTTGTAACAGGTTTGAGGAATTTGAAATGTAAAAGTCTGCAATATTGCAGACTTGTGGCAGCAAGGTTTCAAGAGGTGATAAGAGGGTTGTTACAACTAATAGGGAAAGCCTAAAGGCCAGACAAGGTAAGGGCATGTCTGAGGCAATAGGAATGAGCCCTAAAGAGCAAGGTTGAGGGTGTTAGGATGGAGTAAACAAGGAGACAGAGAAGGGAAGAGGAAGAATAGGGAGGCCGTGAGATTTTAGGAGGTAGGATAGGGTTTTAGTTTAGGTTTTTAGGTCTGATTTTTGGTAGTTTTAAGGGTTTTTTTTCGAATTTTATATTTTTGGGGGTTTTTTAGGGCTTCCTAAAATTTATCCCTAGGGATTTTAGTATTAAAGAAGGCAAGCCTAATTTGTAGGAGAAAGGACCAAACTTTTAGGAAGCCAATTTTTTTTAGGGTTTCAAGCATTGTTTGCACACCTAATTAAATGCTCTATTTTAACATAAAATGCAATTTTCACATATGCATATGAAAGAAAATTTGATAAAAGAGTGGTGAATTAGAGTTTTGAGACACTTAACGCTAGCCCTAGAGGAAGGTGACCAACCTTCCTCTTGGAGTATCTTCTCCTTGTCTACTAAATTAGGGCCTCTTATAACAACCTCTAGGGTTCATTATAAGAGCCTAATATAGGGAAAAATTAGAGATCCAAGTCTAAAATTGGGAAAACCTCCTCTAGGGAGAGTTTTCCACCATGCAAAGCAGATAGAAGGAAGACAAAATGTCTCTATCTAGAAAAAATGTATCCCTAAGGCCACCATTCAATAATACAAGAAGCAAGCATTCACCTACATTTCACCAAGCAAGGATAAAAGGACTAGACTTACTTGAGCATGTGTTCTTCCAAAAATTCTAGCATCCACCAAGCATAAGAAAACCAAATACAACATCCAATTTTCATCCAAGAGCAAAGAGAGCCTACTCTAAGAGGTGCACATCACTCCAAAAAGAGTTATCTAGGGTAAAAAAGTAACATATTGAATTTTATCCCATGAGTTATGATTTGAAAATGAAGCGACGAGATCTATTTATATGTTTCTCAACTCACTTTACAAAAATAACCAAGCTGGTAGGACAAATAAATGTCAATTGTAATATTCTAGCCAAGAATTGGCCAAAATACTAACTCCAAACTCCAATTTGATCAGACTTCTAACTAGTAAATTTTAACAATTTTCTGTAAGGTGAGAAAGGTGTAAGTGAGGGGTATTGGTTCACTGATAAAGGATGGTAGGAATAAAATTTGATTTTGGAATTTGTATGGAAAAGTGTAGCATCAGATAAGTCAGGGATGGAGTCCTATGCACAAGGTACTGGAGCCTTTCACTTTTCACCAACAGTCAAACTGTTGCCTACTTCGAGGCTTCCTGGGATTCCAGCATATGAATACTAGACAGGAATTGGACTACTAAAGGATACCAAAGGGTGAATATCAGTCATGGGGATTTAAAACAGAGGATGTACCAAATCCTTTGATTATTTGGTAAGTTTTGGAGGTATTTGGAAGAATTGCAGCCAAGGGCGCTATTGAGGATTGCTGAGGTAGGAGATTTCCAGGCTTTTCCAAATGAGCTGAGATTCAACCAAAAACTTAGGAACAGAGCATATATTTATTTATTAATGTTGTTATGACCACATACAAGAATTATATCAGAGAAATACTTCAAGGATGCAACATACAAGAAGATTTTCTAAAACTAGTCAATAAATGGGGCTTAATGAGCTAGTCTTGAGAATTAAAGGGTAATAACTCATTAAAAAAATTTCATACTATGTTTTTCAGACTTTAATGGATATTTTATAACTTAATTCGACTCAGAGGGTTGAATCATAAGTTTTAATAAATATCTCTCAAGTATTAAGACTCCTCCATTAACTACAATTCCCACAAAGCTAGAAAAGCTAGTTTCAATCATTGGAAGTGCCAAACTCATCCTCAAACTTAAAATATCATTTATAAGCATGTAAATACCTATGATAAAATATAAAAATGATTTTTAAGTCTAAATCAAAGTTATGGAATAATTATTACAGTCAGTTTCACCAACAGTGCATCAAGAGGACTCCAAGAGCTAGTTTTCCCCCACAAGGAAGGAGAAAGGGATGGAGGAAGGGTAGAAGGGTATGATATATGATATATCTGAGTGATGAGATTCTACAAGTCAAAAAAGATCTCCTGGGATGCGCACACCTTCTCTGAGAAGAAATGGACTTCTCCTTCAAGAATGGGACCTTTCTCCCCATTGGAACTACTAGTCTTTCCCCCACAGGGAAGGAGAAAGGGTTGGAGAAGGGTAGAAGGACCAGATGTCTGATAAATTTGATTTATGAGCTGCTATAGGTCATAATAATAGATTAAAATGGTGCATTGGGATCTTTGAGAGATCCCGAGCTCCTCATTCAGTAATGTAAGCCTCTTTCTGCAGTGATCTTCCAATGCATTCTCTTCAAGCACTTCTGGATGATGGAATTCTATTCTGATGGCTGCATAGTCTTCAAGTGTGGCTGATGAACATCTAATCAGAAGAAAATTGAACCTCTGGAAGTAGACTGGAAACCTGTCAAGAAATTGGGGCACATCTCCCAAGGTTGTTGAGGCACATATCTCAACACTAAAGAAGCTCAGATCTCTCAAGCCAAAATCTCAAATGATCAAAACTTCTTAATGGGAGATGGATCCATTGTTTTATAGATGAAGTAGATTCCTCCACAAGCCAACCCACACGTGTGAGAGAGGGATGGTGAATTATTTGAGAGAAGGAAACCTTTCTTTCTTTTCCTGACTTTCTTACTTTGTGTTTCCTCATTGAATTAGCAAGGGTGCTTTTCCTTGCCTTAGATGTTTCCTGCCTTTTTCCAACTGACAGCTTTTTGCTCTTTCCAACTTTTAAACTTTCCATCTTTTTTCTTTTTCCTATTTTTCTCCATCTTTTCCCTATTTTTCCTTCTTTCCTTCTTTTGGCTAAGACAGGGATGTTTCTATCTTCTTGACTTGGGTAGGTGAGGTCCACCTTGACCCTATTGCGCCTTCCTAGCCTTGTACACATCATCCACTTGCAAAAATATTAATAAATAAGGATAATTAATAAAAATAATCAATTCCTTACTCCAAAATTCAAAACCATTAATTATTTAATTAAACTATAAGCTTGGCTCAAAATTCCCCAATTAATTAATAATTCATCTTGGATACTTAGTTTGGGGATTAATATCTTCAGGGGGGGCCATTTTATCCAGTTGATCACCCAAATACACCCTTAAGCATATTCCATAAGATAATTTCCACATTCCTCATTAATTAATTAATTAATTAATTCCTAGGTAATTTAGGCCAAAATCACCAACATGGACCATAGAAAAAATTGGGGACATGACATCAATGTAAAAATATAAAATGAAATAATATACAATAATCTAATATGTGGGTAACTTGGGATAGTTTCCCCATAGTTTACCCAAAACTGCTAAAAGTAGCTAAAAACTTAGTAGAAATATTCACTCCGAGAGTTAAAGTGAGTATGGGGGATCGTCATGCCCCATATAACCCCAATAATGCTGAAAATACCCCAACATTCCCCCTCAAACAGCCTATGGGATTAGTGACCAAAAGGTGATGTCAACAAGGAAACTGCCCAAGGAAGGAGGGCACTCTACTGGAAAGGGACCATCAAGGGTGCATCAAGTGACCGGAAGGGGAGGAAAGAACCTCAAAGCTAGAGAAATTTTACCTAAGTAAAGAAAGAAGTAGGGGTCATGTGACCCAGTGACCCACCCCTAGGATCCCTAGACACCAACCTCAGGGCTACAAGCCCTATAATGAGGCAATCAATAATGCCACTAAGCCATAATACTCCTAAGGTAAGGACCAAAGGGTCCAGCCATAACCACCTCTCAGAAAGTGCTAGTAACACCCATCATGGTCTTTAAGAAAAGAACGACCCTTCTCCTTAGGAACACATATAAAGGTACACTGGTAATAGTACCACATAACAATGGTGTTGAGGAGGAGGTGGGCCCATTTTCAGTAGTGAAAAATGTACACATTAGGCCATCAGTGGATGTGGGATAATTGGGTGGAGATCCAGAGTACACTCCTAGAAAATTGAAGTCCTTATACATGTTAGGGGAAATATCAACATAGGGGGGTTGATTTGTTCCAACGACAATAGTTAGGATATTGTCAGGGTTTCTAGTGGCGTTGTGACCATATTAGTTAAACTGGTCAAGGGTGAAAATATTTCTATTTAAGGGAAACATCATGATACAAAATACCGAGGAGGTGACCACCTTCATGATGTACATATAAATACGCCCCAAAAGGATATTGTAGTCAAGTTGAGCATTGAATACCTTGATATCTATTGTGACCATCTTTACCCCTAGCTCTATGGGGTCATTTTGGTACAATCCTCTAGGTTGGAATGGTCTCCCATCATATGCGCAAAGGGTGATAGACGAGGGGACTAGATCTGGTTACCCTAATAGTTTCCAAACATTAGAAGACATGACGCAAGAGGATGCACCTTTGTTGATGATACATCGATGAGTCATAATGTTATTTACAATGACAGGGACTTGAAATGTGACTGAAGAGGGTAGTCGTGGTCCACCTTTGTCGAGATCAAAGGTCATGAAACATTAGTTGGAAGGATTGATAGCACCGTGCACGTTAATTAATTCCTTGTGCTAGGATGGGCATGACGGAAGCAATTCTAACATGGACATGGTTGCAAGGGATTGAACCAAGTCATCCACAATAATATAATTGTGGAAAACTTTCATATGGGGGTTATTAGGTGTATTCCAAAGTGGAACCTTGGGAATCCACAGGATTTGTTCGACACTTATGTGTGGTATTTGTAGAGGACCCCCTAAAGGGATAGGGATGTGTTGGTGCTCAGATTTAATTCCTAAAATTTCCAAACTTACCTAATCCCTTTTCCCAAACTTTTACTCTTCATAAGCTTCCTTCAAAACCAATTCTTAACCTTTGATTATCTAATCCGCTTTATCTTCTATTGTTTGCTTAAGTTTGAGTGTTTTACAAGTTGATTTCATTGATGATTTTAGAAATTTCACAGTTTGTAGAGATATTTGGTTTTGTTTTGATCATATGCAAGTGGTGTTTTCTATATTTATGCTGAAAAACCATCAGTTATATCATTCTTCAACAAGAGTTCCATTTTTCAGCATAAATTCTTTTCGAACTTTACAGTCAGTATAGAATGAATCCTCATTCTTCAACATGCTATAGAATAATCTATCATTCTACAACAAAGGAAATTCTGATGGTAATTCATTGTCCAAGAATTATCCTTTATTCTACAGTGAAAAGTGAAGTCTTGTCAATGTCAAGTTGCTGCAGAATTGTGTCAATTAGCAATATACATATTGCAATAAAGTTGAAAACCACCTAAATCGTTTGTATTTGCAAAATCATCCTTAATAAAAGGATTGTTATGATTTTAAAAGGTTATGTGTTTGTAGGTCCTATACGAATGAACTAATTATGTCATATTTTTTGTCGTCAAAGGGATTTGTGCAGAGATATCAAATCCTTTGATGGCTCCATATTTACCTGACAAAGATCATGACCTAGCTTCGGCAAGTCATATGATGATGACGTTGCATTCCATCGAAAATTCCAAAAGGGGAAAATATTAATTTCATAATTTCATTTTATTTCTGTAACATTTCATTGTTTTGCAGCTTTGTATGTAACCCCTTATTCTCCATCTACTGCATTGTGTCTTCAATTATGGCACCTTACAAAGGAGGGAATTTAGTCTATTATGATCCTGACAAATTTATAATAGAATTTTATCATGAATCTAAGAGAATATTTCGAGAAGTAGGGTGTACTTAATTTTTCCAACGTCTCCAAGGACATAATCTGCAAGTAGCTCTTGTCTTTGCAAAATCTTTTGATGGTCATCAAGTAGTTTTGGGAGGGTTAACCACCAAGGTTTCTGAGGAGTCTATAGCATGGGTTTTCCTTCTTCCTTAAGAAGGTTGAATATGGTTCAAATAGTATCAAATAAAGGTGGCCGATTGTAATCAATTTCTTACAAAGCAACACCAAAATATTGAATCGAGAAGAGGTATTCCCAGAGCTTGGTTGAAAAACAAGTGGGAGGATATTTTGGCTCTAGTTCTAAAATATATAACTAATGAAGGAAGGTACAATATTATTTTCCTTTACCATGTGTGTTTCCTTCTTCACTTAATTGAAGAATGAAAACTTAATTTTCCTTATATCTTCCTGAAAAAGTTCGATTAAAATGTCCAAAAAGATATAGAAGAACCCTAAGCTGCAACAAAGTATCATACATAGGGCATTGATCAAATTGCTAATTCTGGATGAGTTAGATAGGGTTGAAAGGACTTGGCATCACTTCATTTTCTTCTGTTCTTTTAAAGATGAAAATAATCCTCAGAAGCAAGATGAATTGTAGAATAAACCTATGTCTACAAACGAGCAATGTGAGACATAGAATATATATAAGAACAGAGAAGAATTCCAACAGTCTATATTACCTTCTTCAATGGAAAATAAGGAACCAGATATAGTAAGAAGAAGTACTAGGAGTAATTTATATTCTTCATCAATAGAAAATGAAGGAAACTCTAAAGTCAATAAAGTTTATATTAGAAAAAAGAACAAGGAATCAATGAATTTAGAATATGAAGGTCAAGAAACCCTACCTAAACAAAAAATTTAGCTTACTGATGGAATTTCGATGCCTAAAGATCAACAAATGAATAAAAAAAGGACAATTCCTGATAAAGTATCTTCATCCCAATCAAGAATTGAAATCTTAAAGGTTAAAAAGGAAAAAATATGGGTTCTTTCAACCAAGTAGAAGAAAACAAGCAAATATTAGAAAGGAAAATCAAAACGCCCTCTCATAGGAATAAGACCTCACACTAGGCCAACAAACAAATTCAGGTTAAATTCCAGAGCTATGTATGACCCATATTTGAAAAGTAAAACTGTAGTTCAATTCAATGATTCTCTTTTATCATAAGAAAAGAATAAAACTAAGCCTCAATCATCTAAGAAGGCTCATAAGTTCAAAAAGAAAAAAGAAAAAAACGTCAAAGGACAAAAAGGTTGAAAAATCAAAAGCACAAGAGTTTGAGGTAGAATCAGGCCCTTAATTGGAACATATGGAATCACAAAGGACAGTCTTCCATTTACAAATGAAAATCCATAGTTTGTCACTCCCAACGTCAAAGTAAAATTAATGTTAAAAATGTCCTAAACCTTCCTTCTTCTAACAGTGATGAAGAAACATAGGAGGAGAATGCATAAAAAATGGAACAAACAGCTCCTGAATCCACTTAGTAGCAACCAGAGCATGAATTGGAATCCTTTGAATTAGATATCCTAGAAGAGGTTGCGTTAAAAGACTAATGCTCGAGAATGGAATTTTCCAGCGCTGATGATCACAGTCAACTAGGAAGATGTTGAATAATTACTTTCCAAGTCCTTTTCTTATTTTTGTCTCATATTTTGATAAACATCTATATTATAAATATATTTATGTATTTAATGAACCTATATACTTCTATGATGTATGTCTTGTTTAGGATTTGAGTATCAAGTCAAAATCTGATCAGTTGTAATATCCATACAAAAGTAGATTTGATCCATTTTGTAATCAAAGTAAATATCGAAAAGACTAAAGTCAGGGTTTGATCCCAATTTTGAGGATCCAGTCTCCTATTTTGATGTAATTGAATTTCTATAAAATGAAAGAGGAAGATGTAGAAAAGGGTTCAAGAGAAAAGAATACAGGGGACAACAATTTTAATGTATATTTCATTTTACATCTATTACAAACGGTGAAGTTTCATGCTTTTTTATCACCCATTTATTCTACGGACTGTGAATTTCTTGTTCATTGATGTGATTACTTGTTTTTATACAAAGATTTTGCAATGCAATTGTGATTTTATGAGTTCATATCAATACATAGTTAAATATTTCTATTAGTTTCTTGAACTATAAAGTTGGATTCAAGCACTTCTCTCAATTTCTGAATGATATTGTATTCAAATCAATTCTTGAGAACATAGCTGCCTTTCCCATGTTTTATGTAGTTGAATTTAGTTGTATGTTTACATTCAGTCTGTACTTTGAGTAAGTTTCCTTCAAGTTATGTAATTTCACCTTAAGTGTTAGAAATTTGTTTTCCTAAGTTCTATACTTCCTATCCTTGTAACTGTGAAATTTCTATGGCCTTGATTCCATGCAATAAATTCTACAGGTAAGGATCTTGAAGCAAATATAACCTCACTAGATTAGCAACATATATTAGCAGAAAATAGAGATAAAAGAATATCAAGAAACAAAAGAGATAGAAATCAATTAGGATGAAACCTGCCTTCTTCTATTATTCAATAAGATTTGTAAAATATATAATACATATCAAGAGAGAAATTCGTGAGCCTTAGGAGGCAGTTGAGTAGCTCACATTAATTTTAGGCTTAGTGGAGTAATTCCCCCAATCTATGACATTGTGCTAAGTGTGACTCCTGTATTGGTCCATAATGAGGTCCAATGAATCTATGAGTACCATGAGGACTTTAATCTAGTCAATTAATGTGTATGGAATCATTATGATGGATAATTAGGTGTTTTAGGGGCTTGGTAGTGGCCATTAATGAGAAATTTGACCAATTCTAGTGCATTAGTGCCCTTGGTCCAACCTTATCCAATAAAACAGGGAACATGGTCTCCTCCCTCATTAAATGCATTAATTTTGGCACCTTTGATTCCCCATTTTAAGGAAATGGGGCGCACTTGTGGACAAACTTGACTATAATGACAAATCACTAGTCTAATATGTGGAGAAACCCCCTAGACAAGGCACTATGAAGCCAAGCAATGGAACACCTTACACTAAACACTTGGAATCTTATGCAAGGATTATTAACTGAGGTCTAACTAGGAATTATGTTCCAACAACCCCCCTGAAGCCAAAATGGTTGTGAGCAATAAAAATTCTTATGAGGGCCCAATCAACAAAGGCTTATGGTCAACATTTACAATTTATTAATCCATGTAAGTGAGGAAAGAGGAAAAACCACATGGGGAAAATAATCCCCATGTCTGGGGAAAATAATCCCCAGACATGAAATACAATAAAAATAAACTATTCCAAAACTCAAGTATGTGTGAACTTGATCATATGTCTAGCGGAACCTTCTTCTTGGGAAGAAGTGGATGTTGCTCCACTGTATCAGGAACATGAACAACTGCATGATGGACAATGTAGCCATGTAGACAGTTCCAAAACACTGATGTGAGAGAAGAAGTGTATTCTCATTAGAATTGAGCTTCAAACTGAAATCAGCTTTGAATGAATCATAAGGTTCTTGAGCCAAAAACGCTGAACCAAGAGAGGTGAAATCGACATCAAGCAAAACTGAAATTTCTTGAAACTTTGGACCAAAAACTATTATGGAATCTACAAGAATGATGAACAATAGTTCCAAATGATATCTGGACTCGAAATATGAATTGAAATAAGATCCAAAACAAGTATGATAAGGTCCAAATGAAAGGATCAAGAGTTCAATGTGTGCCAAGACAATGGTAGTGTCTCCTTCTTCAGTAGAATTGTGAGGAAGTGCACTAGTCACCATAGAGGAATAGGTAGAAATATTTGGATCGGAATTGGTGAGTGCATTTGAAGATATCTAACATCTTGAAGTAGCCTTCAAATAATCCAAAAGATCAAGAAATTTTGCACCATCAACTAGTGAAGTATGCACATGATCTTCAACAACTAGCTTGTCATCCTCAAAATCAGCATTTGAAGAATTATTGGAGAACAATAATGAAAGAAGGAAAGCGAGTTCTTATTCAACAACGGGGGTTCAAATGTCTTCTCTTGGATCAGCTACATGGGAAGATGAGAAATCATATTTCTCATGAACTTCTAGAGAAGTAGGATAAGGAGTCACTTCAAGGAATCTTTCACCATTTCGAAGTTGAGTTGAAATTTCTGCCATATTTTCTTCTTCAACTTGCACAATTTCAGAAGAGATGCTTGAGGCCAAGACATCATATTGTAGATCATGTGAGGAGGTTCTAGGTTCAATATCCATATGGATAGAATATTCCTCATCATTATTTCCAAAATCTCTATCCAAATTGGTCTAGATATCCTTTGGGCATTCAACAGTATCAATGAGGTAGTGCATGCTTGGAGATATTGCTAGACATATTGCTCCACATACTCTGTCACAGTCATTTAGCCAATCATTTATATCTTCATAGGATATTGGATCTTCATAGATACCTTGTCTCTTTATAGATGCAACCAACTTTAATTTCCACTCTGAATAGCATGTGAATGGAGTAACAAGAGGAATTGCTTTCGAATCCATGTAGAAGTTGTACTTGTAAAACAACACTTTGAAGATATGTATGGAGGATAAATTATACTAATCTCCCTAAGATTTGATACCATGTAAAATTTATATGTCTTTGATTCCATGCAATAAATTCTACAGCTAAGGATCTTGAAGGAAATATAACCTCACTAGATTAGCAAAAGAGATTAGCATAAAATAGAGATAGAAGAATAGCAAGAAACACAAGAGATAGAACTCAATTGGGATGAAATACACCTTATTATATTATTCAATAAGATAGGTACAATATATAATACATCTCAAGAGATAAATTCCCGAGCCTTAGGAGGCAATTGAGTAGCTCACATTAATGGTAGGCTTAGTGGAGTAATTCCCCTAATCTATGTCATTGTGCCAAGTGTGACTCTCGTATTGGGCCATAATGAGGTCTAATGAACCTATGAGGACCATGAGGAAATTGTGATAGTCAATTAATGTGGATGAGGGTGAATTAGGTGCACCGTTTGGGGGCTTGGTAGTGGCCTTTAATGAGCAATTTGACCAATTCTAGTGCATTATCGCCCTTGGTCCAACCTTATCCCATAAAATAGGGAACATGGGAACCTCCCTCATTAAATGCATTAATTTGGGCACCTTTTACTCCCTAGATTAAGGAAATAGGGTGAACTTGTGGACAAATGTTTCTATAATGACAAATCACTAGTCTAATATGTGGACAAACCCCCTAGACTAGGTAGGCACTATGAAGCCAAACAATGGAACAACTTTACACTAAAAACTTGGAACCTTATGCAAGGAATATTAACCAAGGTCTAGATGGGAATTATGTTCCAACAATAACCATTCATTCCATACCTACCTTATAACATTAACAATATTACCCTAACCATCCTAATCTTTAATATGTGCTAAACTTGCCCTTCAAGCAATTAAAGGATAACTTCTAGCGCTAACATGATGTCTTCAACTTGGGGATTTTCAGGCCTATCATAACCTTTGGATCAAGTCTGAAGATTAATATCCAGCATGTATATATTTTGGAAAGAGTCATTTCCAGAAGTGTGAGGATATTTCTATTGCACAATGACCCCTTGATTGGCAAAGGGTTGTTATAAGACCACAGTTTGGGGTTAGGTAGGATTCGATTCCTCAAAGGGATTTGTCATGATCTTGTTCTTGGATTCCACTAAATTTTGGCAGTTAAGGATAAGAGGGCAGTGATGGGTGTAATGAACATATTCGTCATAAATGGAGCAACAATAATTGGTCCTTAGGTTGGCGTTATTCCCTTGCTTGGGGGGGTTATTAGTCCTCATGTTTTTATTACCTGGGTTCTAGTTTTGCTCGGGAGGAGGGTTTCCTCCTTTCCCTTGTTGTTGATTTTTCTTGTTATTTCCTTTATTCTTCATCTGATTCTAAGTATTTTGTGGATTTGTGGTGTTCAACTGATCAAACTATTGAGCTTATTATGCGAAAGAAGGTTGAACAAGGTTGAACCCCATGTGAGGCGTAGGTTTCTAACCAGTCGAGCATGGAAATAGATAGTAAGCGTTATATACTAGCAGTGGAATAAATGAGGTTTGTGCTCCATAATATGTGGATGTAGGAATGACTTGTTCCATTTACGATGTAGGAACCATTTCTTCCTAGTTGACGTTCAGATAAGTAGGACTATAGGGTCCATACTATAACTAACCAACTGGTGGGGTTGGGATCGGAAGAGGGGTTACTGACACATGTGGCATGGGTGGGTATTGTGGATCCATATTAAATGGAATTGGAGTAGTAGGAGGAACCTTTCCTAAGTGGGAAATGGACCCAATAATCCCATCCACCAAATGTGACAAGCCCATAGGTGTAGGATCCAATGACAGATGGTGATGGATTCAGGGCGGATTGTGTAAAGGTAGCCACATTGGGCATATATCATATTGAAATGTTGGGCTTTTAGAATAGCCTCTTCCTCTCTTTGTGGCATGGAGTTTGCAACATATTTAGCAATGGCTGGTTGGAGTGATTTGATGAACTAATCTAACAATAATGGTGGTTTTATTTTGATTGTATATAATGTTTGTCGTCTACGCCATCAAGAATATGATCCGCGATGTGGGTAGATGTATTTTTTTTTAAATCGGTGATAATTTCAAAACCAAGGTTATGGCAAATCAGAAGCTGGAAGTGACAAATGCAGTGGCCAATGTCACAAAGGCAGCATGGGTCAATCTCAATAATTTCACGTACCATTTGGATTTTGTTATAGTGAGGGTACGCTGAAAGAGGCGAAGCCTCATAGAATCTTCCACTATGGTGTCGGAAGAACACCATAGATGGAATAACATGACATCGTTTTTCATCCCCTTGTTTCCCTTCGAATTTAGGAATGTCAGAGGGAAGTTTATATGACATAGCTAGCCATGTTGGATCATGTGCAATAGGTTCATTGATTAGTTTGTCCAAATCAAGGAGATTTAGACAAGCCATGAAAGGTAGGGTAGGTAGATTTTGTCCTGCCATTGTATATTGTGTGCGGTTTCCATGAGGGGGGGACCAGGGTGGTGTTGAAAACAATGAATGACCTCCTACGAGAGAGGAGGGATAAAAGTGGTCCAAAGGGTCTCAAAGAGGAGAATCCAAGAGGAGGAGGGGTAAATGTATCTAGATTCTCTCGAAGGGGAGAAGATGATCCTCTTCCGATAGTGGAGGAGGTAGAAGGATTTAGAATTTCTCCAAGAGGAGAAAATGAACTGATCAAGGAGCATCCTTATAGAGATGATCCTATTAATGTGCTTTGGGATCAGCCACAACTAGAGTATCTTCCGCATGAACCAATGGGAGATGGTGTAAAAACAACCCTCGAGAGAGAGGGGGTAGGCCTTGTAGTCTTCGGGATTTCCTCGGAGGGTTTTTTTTGTTCCTTTATGATGAAGTATTTGTGCTAAATGAGAATGATGGTGGAATTAAACACAATTGAAAAAATGAAAAAATATTCTAACCACAACATATGCAATATGGTGCAACAAGTGAGTGATATGTGCAATGTCGATTTTAGCGCAAGAGTTCCCACGTGTCGGTTCTTTTTAATTACAAGTTATTGAACTCGTATTTGAAAAGAAAATAAGTGTAAATCCCTTAAAATACCTATCATCCTTCCTTTTAGATGTAACCAGGCCTTCCAAAAGTACAACTGATCATGATAATGGGATCCACATACCAATTGACTAGTGAAGGTAACAAACAACTAGTTCTAGTGGGAATGGGGTCAATGTTGCAATCGACAAGAATTGCAACACCTCCCAATTGCAATAACTAACTTCAGGAGTCAATTGAACCAAAAAATGCTCCTTGACAATGTCTTATGTCTAGCCTCTAAGATACCTTGCATCAAGTGTGGATGAGTGGTTCAGCCTGCACGGTATAGTGTTGTCTCCCTACAATTAGCTGAGTGACTTGTAGTGGAGAGCAGGGCAACTATACCTAGAATTTAACCTCCTTGGTCATGGCACACTTCTGATACAATTTTTCTTTGAACACTTGCTTATAGCAGGATTTTGAAAGTACCCTATAAGTCAACAATATTAATGCTATGTTTCAAAATATCCCTAATGAAACTAGATTGGTGGGAATTAATGCATACCTATCCCAATCAATCATACCTAACTAAAATTTCATTTTGTGACCTCCTATGGAGGATTTTAGTTGGTTGGAAATTTTACAAATTTGATTTTAAGGGTATTGAATTCACTTAGGGAGGGTAAGGGAGGTATTTCATAATTCCCTTCCTTTCTGATTCACCAATCTCACAAGAACTGGGAGGTGAAGAGCATACTTTGGAGTGGAAAATTATTTATGTCCCTTAGTGTCTGCTAGTGATGCAGACACATGTGAGGTAAGCAAATTGTTGAAACTAACTAGAAAAGTATAAAGTAAATGAAAATTGAGATCAAATTTTAACTTTGAAATATGCTAAGGGTTCTTTGCAAATCAAAGTACTAATGAAAATAAAAAGTGTGCAATGGAGGTATTTCAAACTTTCCACCCCTTTCTGATTCATCAAGCTCAGAAGAAGTGCGAGGTGAAGAGAATACTTAGGGAGACAAGAGTCTTTAGGTCCTTTCTTGTGTGCAAAAAGTGGATTCTACACTAGCTTTGATCCTAAAAACATGTCAAGTAAACATAAACAAGAGAGGTCTTGAATACTAGTGACAACAATGAGGCATGTTGAAAGCCTCAAGGTTGGTTACCTAAGTATGTTTTGAGATATGTCAATTCGTTGCTCCCTAATATTAGTCTATGTGAGCTAATTAATAAAGAAATAAGTAATTTTTGCAAATTAACTTAGTTCTAGTTCATTAGTGAGCAACAATGGGGATGCAAGATTGTTGCATGCAGATAAAAACAAATAAAAGTAGATGGTAGCACAGGAAAACCACACTCTGTCGCGCGATAGCATGGAAGAATTAAAAGTAGATGCACGGTAGCGTGGGTAGAAAAAATAAAAGGTGCATGGGTCAGATAAAATATTATCGTGTGGGTAATGGATTGTTTATCTGCATGAGTAGTGTGACTGTCGAAGGAATTTCCATGTGAGTAGCGCTATCAAGAGGTTGGGATCTGTGCTACTATGTAAAAATTAAGTGTGTCCAACTAGGGGCCAAATTCTAGAGTTGGAGGTGCTAAACCTGATCTCCTACCAATGACAAGCACCCATAATTAATCACTTGGCATAAAAAAACCTAGTTTAAAAGAAATAAACAAAAATAAGTAGAGTCTCCATTAGAACAATGGTGGAAAAAATTGCACAAGGGCGCATCCCTCCACTTGGTAAGGGGCTAAGCCTTATAGGTTGCAGCAAGTCTTCAGTCCTTGGGTCCATTTGGGGGGGAGAGTGTCCTCCAAATGATCCTACAAGTGGTTGTTAGTGAAATATAAATAAAAGAAAGAAAATTAAACAAAATATAACAAAGGAAATGGAGAAAGAATGCAAACTCAAACAACCAAATGTCTGCAAAACCACTTTGTATTTCCCAATGTTCAAGCATGTACAAAACCTAGGAGGTGTTAGCTTCAAGGGAAGCCAAAAATATCCCTTAGGGAGGTCTTGCTTGTATAAACTAAATGCTAAGTGGGTGAGAGAACAATGGAGAGAAAATATTTCCCCTTGGAGGAAGGTGGCAAGGGAGATTTAGAATGATTACAAAGGTAGTAAGAGGTGAGCTACAAGGGAGATCTAACACAAATCCAATAGCATAAATTTGCTCTTTTTTCTCCCTACAAGATTCATATCAATGGATTCCTTTTATAGGCTAAGAGGTGGCAAAAAACAACTAGATCCAAATGTGAACCCATGCACTCCATGAATTAGTTCCAAGGTACACCAAGGGGGCTATATAATGCCACCAAGTATGTGAGGAGACCAATTCAAATTGTTGGATGTGATGGGTATTTGAAGAGCCTTCATTTTACCGCAAAAATTAGGTCATCTCGTCATTTTGACAGTCACGCAAATATCGAAGGAAAAGACGTGTGAGTATCGCGCAGGAACTAAACTAATAACATGCGCTATAACATAGGTTAGTAATGGTTTAGTCGTGTGACCTCTTCTTTTGACTATTTTTGGGCACTTTTAGACTTATATTTCCTTTTGGATTTGTTGAGGTTGCCTTTGGTGAGCTGCATTCTATATGTTGATGACGCCTTACTGCAAGAATTGTAGAAATGTCTCATATGTGTGAGATTTAGGTGTTAAAACTCATCTCCCAAGTTGTGTTTAATTTAAAAGCAGCCTACCTATCTACCTAGGCTCCAATCCCTTTACCACCTCCCCGACAATTACGCCAAAAATGTCAGGTAAAATATATGCATTAATAATTTACCTTAAACATCAAATCATCAAACTAGGGTAATCGTAAATTGAGAGGTGCATGCATAGGAAATGGAGGACCAAAGCTTCTAAGCTAACCTAATATAATTAACAACTAATGCTGGTAAACACACTTCAAAATGTTATGAATGAAATCTAAGCAACAATAAGTAAAATAACACCACAAGACATAGCTATTGGATCTCAAGATCTAATCTCCCAGGTTACATCACGATCTTCAATGAATTATTCCTGTAGTGATTAACTAAGCTATGGAAAAAAAACTAAGTCAAAGCAAAGTAATGCAAAGGTAATAGAGGCAATCATAACTAATCTTGGGAAATTTATTCTAGCTATAGAAAATGTAAACACACACACACTTAAGAGATCGTCCTAAAAAATGATACACCCGAAAAAGCGGAAAGGGAAGAGATGAACATAAGAATGGAAGTGGAAAAAAGCAATGTTTATGTTGTAAAGTTAGCTTTGTTTATGAATGAATAAAATTGCTTTATAATAATGGTCCATTTAGCGTCACATATATGTTCATTCCACAATATACTTATATTCTTGACTTGAATGAAATAATAACAACCACACTTAATGTTTATACATATTATAATACAAATTTATGTAACAACAAAAGTATATAAAAAATATAACATAACAATTTACTTGTCAAAACCATATAATACAATTCTTACAAAGCAATTAATACACTAAAATATAACGAAACCATATACAACAATATAATAGTCTAGTAACTATTTAAATCACAATGAAATGGCATGTAATATTCATTTTATATATAATACAATCCAGTAATATAATAATAACGCTATGTAACAATGTAATACCAATACATATACATAATACTAAAATCGTGATACCATTGAATATATAAAACAATACATTTGTGACTTACACACAATATCAACCCCTAAATCATAATATGCAACAACATTTAACGATATATATATCTTACACATATGGAGAATGGATTTTACATGTAATGAGATAACCATATGAGACCTACACATATATGTAACAAATGACACAGATACGGTGATGAAGATGGATGCGTTAAAAACAAGTGCGTGAGAAAAAATGTGGCAAGAATTGGAAATGGGGAGGCTAAAGCTATGGGAAAGAGTAGATCATGAGAAAGGAGGCCATCACTTCCTCAGGAATAAGATTTTGGAATAAGATTTTGCATGTCCTCATGCAGAGTAAATGTGGAATATGGTGATTAAAAAGGTAAGTCCATGAATTATGTTCACATTCTCATGGCACGAATTCTACTTATTTTATAAACACTTGTTGTGAACATGATCAATCTTCTTTGCCCAATTTCTTTATTAAAAGACATAACTGTTTTTTTTACTTCTTGAAGAAATGAAACAAACTTATTTTGCAAATGAGAATGTGTGATCTTCAACATATCATTTTGCGACCTTCATGTATTTGTCTAAAAAACGAATTCTTCCTTCAATCTTAGATTGATTTTATTTATTTGTTAAGCTTGGTAATAGGCAAAGGAGTGGCCAAGTGGGATGAGTTCTTTAGAAGAATATCAAAATGTTGAATCTTTATATCAAATATAGATTGTTATTTAAATACATTTCAAGATCATTATTATGAGCGACGGAAGATAAATCAAATTGGGATATAATGAAAGGAATGGAATATATTTACTACTAGCATAGATCCAAATCTTAAGCTTTATGAAATATCGAGAGGGATCAAATCTTCTGAGGTGAAAACCTCTCCTTAAATAGCTCCTTGAGTGCAATACCTGAGCCACCTAATCCTAAGCTCTAAAGTCTCTAGTTTACGTCTCATATTTACTTTTTACTTTGTATTATTTTTTTTGTTTATGTCCAACATAATATTTATTACTTTTTACTTTGCATTATTCTTTTTTGTTTACTTTGTATTATTTTGTTACTCAACAAACACTCTAAAATCTCATATTTACATTTGACTTTGTATTAAAAGTAAAAAGTAAAGTCTCTAGTTTAAGTCTTATATTTACTTCTTACTTTGAATTATTCTTTTTTGTTTATGACTGACATAATATTTATCACCTAATCCTAAGCTCTAAAGTCTATACGTTAAGTCTCATATTTACTTTTTACTTTGTATTATTCTTTTTTGTTTACTTTGTATTATTTTGTTACTAGACAAACACTCGACAAACTCGACAAACACTCACATGTTACAAGATCTCCCTCATACTGGGTTGTAGAGCGCCTCTCGGCGCAATTAGAGTGCGGGCTAAAAAAATCAAGACGAAACATGGGAGTTGAATCATCATGATGATGGAAAGGGGATAGGTTTGAAGGGTAAGGCAATAATCATAAGAATAATAATCTTAGGAGAAATTGATGTACTTCAAAATTATTATTTTTCTTAAATAGATTAAATAAAATTATAAGAAAAACCTTACCATATCATACTTACAAATGCACTTGTGGAATGGACTCAGATACAAGAAATCGAAAATTATGTGCTGGTATAGGAAAAAATATGAAGATAATGCAAGTGCAACAAATATGAAGATGAAGTTGAACTCTGTACATGAAAGATGAATTTACATATGTTGCAAGTAGAGGAAACGAAGAAGGGTGAATGCTCACTCACAGATGTATTTGGAAGATCAATTACCTCTATTGAAATGAAAACAAATGTTGAAATGCATTTATAGTCATTTATGTACCAATTCTTCTACCAATAAGACAAGAAATACATCTATAGGCTATTTTGTACTGGTTTCTATACCAACGAAAGGAAAGACACAGAAAAGTGATCCCAAACTAATAAAAACCCTTTGAAATATATTCTGATGCTGCCAAAAATTTGTAGATACTAGATGAACATAAATATGCCTTTCTGAAGTTGATATTTGTTGAGGAAAATATTGGATAATATTAAGACATTGAAACCAATCTTGCTTATGATGTATGCAAGTTGTAAACTAAATACTACTTTTGGAACAACCTAATTTTCAGACTTCCTTACACATGTTTCCTCTTTATTCAAACTAATAAAAAAACTGAAATCCACTAAAAATATGCAAACATAAATCTAATAGTATTCAACGCAAACCACATCATGGCACAATCTAACTATGTGAATGGATTTTTCTGAAGTCGAGCATAAATAGAATCCATTGGATTACCAACCCTTAATGAATTTTGTTAACCAATGCCAGACATCTCACCATTAATGTCAAGGACTGCCAAGGTGCTATAGTACATCCTGCAAAGTACAAATAAATGTGCTAAGGTTGAGTCACTTTGTAAGATTTGATAAACATGGGACATTAATGTATTTGCATTGCCATTAACAAGAGTAATTTCCATTAAGGTATGCAAGCCTCATGGTACTAGAATAATTATTTAACCTTGATCTTAGATAAAGTGTTGGAGTCAATAGGATAAGGTTTGTTGGAGGGAAGGCCATAAGGAATCCTTCATCATCCAATGTGAGAAAAAACAAACTGATTTGAAGGACAAAATGATAGAACTAACAGCTGAATATAGAACTCCAATATGAACTTTTCCCATTGGTTTCCTGGTTTTCAAGCAAGTTCATGTCTACTTTCCCTGGAAAGACAATTTTGACAACTAAATATATTTTTATTTTTACAATTTTATTTATTTATTTACATTATTTACACTATCCTTATTTACTTGAAAAAGAATGTCCCTTTCAAGTTTAGGAATACTTCTAGTGGAGCCATTTGCAGAACAAGATCTTTAGTGTATTCATACCCAAATTTGAAAATTGTACCTTAACGAATGTTGGGGTATGAGAGACCAGTTTCCTTCATGGAGATAGCGCTAAGGGCTGTTGAAATATGGAGTAATGTTATGGCATGATGACTGTTTGGAACCAAATCTCAATGTAATCTTTGTTCCCTTAGCTCTCTTCTTTAGTGATCATCTCATGAAGTTCTTTGGAAAGATAGTCATCAAGCTCTTGAATGCAAAAGGAGTTTGGATCTGGTGACAAGGATGTAAGGAATTATTCAATATTTGGTTCCGGTGTCTGCTCTTCATCTGATGTGGTCCATGATTTTTTGATCTCCTTAGTAGGCTGGCAAGGATGCTCAAAGAAAGCTTCTAGATCTTCCTCTTGTGGAAATGGTTCATGGAACCTTCATTGCTTCCAAAGATACAAACTCATTCTAAATGACAAGGTTGAAGTTCGGATAAGTATTTAAGAAAATCCGTGTAGTGACATGATGTCTTCCACTCAACATGTTCTTTATGCAACTTTGAATTCTTTAGCTAGTCTGGAACTCCTGCTAAAAAATGGATTAGTACTTGGGGCTCTTATAGCACCTAAAATTGATTAAAGTTTTAACTGCGAAAATAATTAATTAAAACAACTACATTTGCAAGAAAAGAAACACTCTTGAAAAGAAACACATTTTCCATAAAAAAAATGAGGCTTCGGAGAAACTCACCAAAGTGAATGTGTCGGGTTGTTACACCTCAAAAATTTCGTAGTGAGGTCTTTATTGTGTCTTGTCTATCTCCTCCCCCAATTTGTGTAATTTAAAAGCAACCTACCTATCTACCTAGGATCCAATCCTTTTATCACCTCCCCGACAACAATGCAAAAAATGCTAGGAAAAATATATGCAATAATAATTCACTTTGAACATCAAATGATCAAACCAGGGTAATCATAAACAGAGAGGTGTAGGCACAGGAAATGTAGGACCAGCGCTTCTAAGCTAGTCTAATCTAATTAACAACTAATGCTAGCAAACAAACTTCAAAATGCTATGAATGAAATCTGAGTAGAAATTAATAAGGAAACAAACACGATAAGACATAGCTATTAGATCGCAAGATCTTATCTCACGAGTTAGTTATCGATCTTAAATGGATTATTCATGTAATGGTTAACTAAGCTATGGAAAAATAACTAATTCAAAGAAAATGAATGTAAAGGCAATCAAGGAAATCAAAACTAAAATCAAGAAATTTAATCAAGCTACATAAAATGTAAACACACACACAAACACTTAAGAGATTGACTACTTGAAAGAGATACACCCGAGAAAGAAGAAATGAAAGTGAGGAAAATAAGAATGGAAGTGGAAGAAAGACAATGTTTTTGTTGTAAAGTTAGCTTTATTTATGAATGAATGAAATTGCTTTACAATAATGGTCCATTTAGTGTCCCATATGTTTTCGTCCCAAAATATACTTATATTTTTGACAAATGAAATAATAAAAACAACACTTAATGTTTATACATATATAACAAAAACATAGGAGTTTATGCTAATTAATTGGAAATCTTTGACTGTAAATTTGAGACCCACACGTGTGAGTTGGGTGAAGTTTGATGGACACTTCACCATTTAGAAGCATCCAAGTGGCAGAATTCAATTTGGAACTATGAGAGTATGCCATTTATGAATTTATGCCAAAACTGGTACAGAAACTAGTGTAGAATTGCAAAAATGAGTTGGTTGGTACCAAAATCAAGCAGAACTTCCACCATTAGTAAGATTAAAACTAGAAATTAATTTAATTAATTAAAAACATCAAAATAACTTAAATGACAACAATTTATCTCCTTTTGCTTGGAAAGTGAAAGTTAAGCAATTGTGTATATATAAACAATATTGAAATGGGGATATAGTAAATAAGGCAAAATGGTTATCTAGATGGCATCAAAACAATATTAAATTGAGATAAAATGAGAGGCCATCAAAGGTCATATTTTGCATAGGCAAAGTCTCTGCTTACTGTGCTAGAAAAGATAGTGGAGAAGTTGTGTGACTCTATGGAGAGTCATGGAGGGAAAACAATAGCTTTGTATGAAAGTATGGCAGGACTCACTAGATCCTTGGACAATACAATAGTAGGATTACATGAGGCTACTGTGTTATGCTCAAACTTTGCAACACTAGACACAGAAGTTGAAGAATGATTAAAAGTGGTGGAAGACTTTCTTAAGTTTGTTTTCTTCAAGGTTGATAACCAAGAGGACACCATCAATTTGTTGAAGCGAGATGTCGCCCAAGGGATCAACTCAGTGGCAGCTTTAAGAAACAAAATCAAGGAGACTAATTCATCTGATGGCACTTGGGACCCTAAGTTGTTGGGTAGATTTTGTTGGGAAGTTGAATAGTACCATGAGCAGATGAATGGAAGTTCGGATGATGTGAAGGTGAGTGTTGTTGCAATGTTTTTGAAGGGTACAATGAATATTTGGTGGATAACAAAGGCTAGAAGACTTGGTAGCTAGACACAATGTAATGAATATAAACAATTGGATGGATATTGAAGTGGCCTTGAAAGCGCAACCTAGGAATTGGCCATGGGTTACACGAAACCCGTTGATGGGGATTAAGAACAAGAGAAACCTTCAAGCCTACATTAATTCATATATTGGCCTCATGTAACATGTTGGAAATTCCACACATGTCTGAAGAAAATCACTTGTTTCATTTTATAAATGGACTTTAACCTTGGGCATAGACAAAGTTGTGTAGGAAAAATATGCAAAACCCAGCCTCTACGATCACAACAATGGACAAACTTCTCGACTACAAGGAATGGTCATGAAAGAACTTAGAATATGGTGAAAGTGCTTCAAGTGAGAAGCAAGAAGGAAAGAATAAGAAAACTTTGTATGGAAAGAAGACATCCGGGAAGCAAGGGAGGAAAGGGAAGGAATGAAAAATGGATGTACCTAAAGGAACGAAGGAAGGAAATACATTTTCTTGTTGGATCTATAGAAAATATCATTACATAAAGAAGTATCCAATAAGGAAGAAAAATATCAATGTGGTTCAGAAGACAACATAGCCCTCAGTTGGCGTCATGCAATTCTTGAATACGGTGGCGAAAGATCAGTCTACCACAAGCCAAGAGCGAAAATTCACAAGGCTTAGTTGCATTGAAGTGAAAATAAATGGCAAGTCGATTTTGGCAATGGTTGACAGTGGGGCAACTCACAATTTCAAGAAGTACAAAGTGGATAAGGAGCTTGGGTTGGACCTCAAACTCACACAAAAATCCTTCACAGAAGTGAACTTGAAAGTGGAAAGAGTAGTTCCCATAGCCAATGGAATCCCTTTGAAGCTTGGAACAAGGGATGGAAATACAAACTTCACAATGGTTCTTATGAATGAATTTGGGGTAGTCTTGAGGCTAGAGTTAGTTAGGATGATGAAGCCAATCCCTCACTTAGACAATTTGGTCATCCTTGCAAAAGATGGACTCATGTGAATACTACAATGCAAAGACATTTAGGTGTAGTGGGCCAGTGGCACAGATGACTACATTAAGATTGGTTGCATACAATTAAATAGTCGAGCATTTGGGTGGAAAACATGAGTGCATAGTCACAAAAGGGAGTCCTAAGAGAGCATTGGTGGAAATATCCACACAAAATTTGACGAAAAATGGGTTTATCAAAGCATTGGAAGAGAGGTTTGCTAAGTTGGAAAATTTGGTGGAATCAAAGGAAACCTCTGTATGGGGAAGCATGGGGCACAAAATCAGGACGTAAATTACCCGTAGAGATAAAAGAAGAAGTGCAGACAAAGGAAGAGTCGACCATGAAGACCACATACATAATGGACTTGAAAAACATAAACTTTCCAATTGACCGAGACAATGAAGAGGGATCTTGAAAACCTTGGTTTAAAGCTTCCAAGGAGGAAAGTGAGAGTTCCTTGGGTGGTATTAGAAAGGAAGCTAAGCAAGGTGATACAAAATTCATGAGATTGTAGGCTGAAGGTGGTCGTGGGATTGGCACAAATTTGTCTCTGATGTTGTACTTGAACAACAATCAATGCGACCTTGTGACGAAAATGCATGACTTAGATGATTCAAAGATAAATATGGGAGTAGTGTTGGTCTATTTGGAGGCAATGGCCTTGACAACCAGTCACTCCCCTCTTTCTTTTAGAAAAAATAGAATGTAGCTCACTACCCAAAAGAAAGCAACGAGTTTTGGAAGGGAGCTATACAATTGGTGCCCAAAAGAAGGAAAAGTGTTGTGAGACACTTGTCCAATAGTAGTTCTATGCCCTAGAAGGAAGAAGGAAATCAAGAGTGAAGATAGGTGCATGTATGACAAAATTGTGCATGGAAGGCTTCATGAAAGCTTAAAGTCTTTAAGTTGCAGAGGTGATTTGGTGGTGAGAGCTGAAAATCTAGGAAGCATGCATGGAAGAGCTAGGAAGAAGTATGTTGGTTCAAGAGATTCATGATGGAGGCATTTCATGAGTTAGGCATGAAGTTGGATTAGCTACACAACTTGCTTAGACATGATTGTGCAATGCAGTTGATTATGACAAAGTTGAGCTAAGGTAAAGTGCTTACTGAATCTTACAAAGGCATAGCAGATGGATGAGTAACTATGAATAATAGACTTAACGATAGGAGGTTCTTGAGAATTTGGAGCAACCTTGGGAAGGTTGTGTGCATTACAATAGTATGGAGGAAATGAAGTTTCAACAACAGTAAGGTGATGAGATGCAGCTCATGGAGAAGACAAGTTTGTGACATCAAACATGGTTTTGTTGAGAAGTTGTTGGGGACAACAACAATTTTAAGTGGGGAAGGATGTTAGCACCTCGACATGAAGGTTGAGGGCACACTCCCTCAAACATGCATAGAAGGATGGAGATGGCTTGCAAAAGATCAAGCATGGGGTTGAGTACGCTACAACAAGGAAATTAGATGCCTTATACATCTAAATATATAGAAACCTATAGGACATACTTGCGAGGTGTTAGAGAGGCACTTAGTTTATTCTTGGCTTTGGTTTGTGCCTTACGCAAAGCAAGATGAAGCAAGGTTATCAACTAATTCCAAGATAAAGAAAGTTGTTTTTGAGCAGGAAGCCTCATTTCCAAGTGAAATTGGACTTATAGGAAGCATGCATGGGCATATTGCAGACTTAATGGATGGAACATGAGGATGCACTTGGAGGACTCATCTACGTGATAACTTGGACGTGTGTTTAAATGAATTTCCTACACTTACATGTAGGGGCTGCAAAGGATGACTTGGACGTGTGTTTAAATGAATTTCCTACACTTACATGAAGGGAATGCAAAGGAGATTGTGAATGCAAGATAAGGTGTGCAAATATTTCTTTGGGCTCAAGTGAGGGTGCATGCAAATTGTGGAGTGGATGTGCACTTTTGCAGTGTGCAGTTGGGTCCACTTTGGGTAGATGAGTGGGGTGCACATCTCCTTGGGGAAAGGAGAGTTATTGGCACCTCCCACTATATAAATGGGGCACACTTGTGCAAAGCTAGGAAGAAATCAATCATTCATTAAGGATAGAAGAGAGTTTGTGGGTCCAAGGAACAAGGGGTGCATATACTACGGGTTGGAAAAGAACATGGATGCAGATTTGCAGACCATACAAAGAAGGAAAAACATGCATTAAGGAAGTTTTGGAGGTGCTTCAAGGGAGAAGTGTTCAGGCATTAAGGGCACGTTGGAAGACTTGCTTGTTGGTAAGGTAAAACTTGCTTAGGAGTTGTCTAGGAAATCTTTAAGGAGATGACTTGCTTAGGATTTGTCTAGACAATCTTTGAGGATATTTATATACAATCTTTTAGGAGTTTTGTATAGGCATGGTATCGGGACTGTTGTGCATTTGTAGAGAGTGCTTTTCAGATGGACGCACCTCCTTAATGTATCTTGTGCATTTCCACATTTCACATTTCTACTTTATAGTGTAAGTGTGAATACCGAGATATTCATATTCATTTATTAGAAAAAAAGTTGCATGCTATTGTTGATTCGCGTTCTCTTCATGATGAAAAGGTATAGGAAAAGGTGGCAATATGTTTATTGTGTCCATTGATCGGAAAAAGAATCACATAAGCAAAAACCAAAGGTCTGGAATATCTAACATAAAAGCAAGAAATGGAATGAATGAAAGAGGTGGTTGGAGGATGATTACAAAGGAAGGAAGGAGAAGATCAGCAATGAGGAAGGTCAGAGGGAAGAGGTGGGAGAGATTAAAGGGGACCTTTTTCCATTCTTCACAACCCACTCCATTTTCAGTACCCACAATGTGTAAATTTTCAAATGACAATGCATGAAACACATGCATGCATATAAAAGACTTAACATTAATCTAATCTAATCTAATAGAAGAAATAGATTGTTTGGATTATAATGATATGAGGTGAGTTAGTGCAATGCAAGTACAGTACCTGGATTGTTAGCATGGAATATGAGAGCCTCCCAACCGCTATTGGGTACTTCCACAGTGTTTCTCTCAACAAGGTCAATGAGATTAAATTTTGGTGCATCCATTGATTCATTGTAGTTTCCAACACCTTTGCCAACCACAAAGAAATTGAAACCATGGAGATGGAGAGGATGGTTGTTGAAAATGTTGGTGTCTTGAAGAATCAATTAGACGGTTGTATTGAAGGGAAGGAGTTTCACTCTTGTCTCATTTATAGATGTGTATTATTGGATGGAGTGCCCATTTAATTGAATGGGAACAGTGGAAATTGGTCTTATATATTTATTCCATCTAGTTGAAATGGTGGGATTGAATAAGATCAATGGTTGGGAGAACAAAAGAAATGGTTTTGACGGAGGCAATGAATCTAGTTCCATTGGGTCCCTACCATGTGGAATTGCCCATGCCCTAGGACAAGGATTCGATCCTAGACCAATTGTAAAAAAAAATCCTATCCACCTTCTGAGAACCAATGCTAGGAATTGCGAGTTTTGCAATTCCCAAGCTTCTAAGTTTCGCACTAAAGTTGGCAGCAAAGGCTGTATCATTAAGGGTTGGGATATTTGGCATCATAATGGTGGAAAACTTAAAGTTTCCATAGTTATGAATATTATAGCTCACGATTCCTACACCGATGGAGTTATCAAATGTTCCTCCACCAGTAGCTAACGATCGAGCTACTATGAAAAAATGTTTAACTAGCTGCGCAATAGCATTAGTAGTGAATAACACATTGGTGGTTTGGTTGGGTGTTATAACAAGAGTGTCTGTCTAAAAATGCTTGACATAAATGGCATCCACTTCCACCACAATCAAACTATGACTTGCAATGGAAAAGAAGAGTTCATCATTGAGTGTAACATTGATGAATATATGTCAACTTACATTCAAAATGAATCTTTGTATTAAAACTTTTGGAAGTTTACTATGTCAAAGTTTAGTAAAACCAACACTTTTCTAGTGGACACTCTATTCATCTTCAAGATCACAAGAAGTTGTATCTGCATAACATGGCATGGATCCTTAGTCATCAGCTCAACTATCCTCATTTCTACTCCAATCGTTTGTGTTCAGTCCTGTAGAAGAATTCCCCTTCAGCTTGTCTTTATGGTAGTGGGGTATAATTTGTTGATGAATCGATGGAGTAGGAAATAAGAACACACAACAGCGCCAACGGTGGCCATAACCATAAGAATAAAAATGAGGTGAGCCTAATTGGACATAATAATTGAGACGATCTTAATTTCAGAACAATTATAAATAAGGCAAGCCTAATTACAGCTTATGTGCACGTGTACCAAATTGAAAAGAGTCATTGGATGTAAGGTCTGGTCCTCGTCTTAGTTTTTTTATGGATGCAATGGAGATTAGTATGCAGGTAGATAACAACATTGGAAGACGTAATCTTTGGTTGGGGCATCCATGCTTTTCTTGCATGACACGAGTTCCTATATATTAATTAATATATGTTGGTCATACGATAAAGATAGATCATATGAGGAGGTAACTAGACTCATTCAGGAGAACCAAGACTAGGGCAACCATTGTGATTATAAGGATGGATCCGTTCCAGAATCGAACCTTCCATAAAATTCTATTTATAAAAAAAATCGAATATCGGATAAGTATAAATATTCAATGATTTTGTTCAATAAAAGATTTTTTTAATCTAAATTTTGTGTTGTTTAAATCATATTTTTGAATGTATAAATGAATTCAACTCGTTCAAAAAACTTTATAATACTCAAATTAAATAATTTTTTTTTTTAAATCTTATAATTTTTAACCAAATTCCTTCAAAAACATGTGCACAAAATGTTATCCAGCATAAACGAAATCATTTAATGTTTAAGCTACCGTTAAAAAAAAAGAAGTTACATTTACAATGAACTACCATTTGCTATGGTATTAATGGCATGTTGAACGTACACCGAATTCATCCCTAAAAGCATTGATGGGCACATGGGTGGCCTCAAATTTGGATTGGTAGAACTTTCTTCTACTTTTACTTCTACTTGCTTAACACATAATTCACCACTCCAACCCAATTCCATTTCAACTCTTATTATTGACCAACATTTCCATTCAAATCGGTAGAACGTTAGCAAAGCATTTAATAGTTATAATCCCTTTGACATTAAAACTAAGATTCAAGTTCAAGAGGAGTGTGACATTAAATGAATATTCGTTGCTTTGTTATGGCCAAAGGCGTAGTTTAATTCCAATGCCTTGGTATAGTCTTTCCAGTCCATGCATGGAGGCTTTACTTTTGTACGTCAACTTTGATTTGTTCTACGTCCTTGCTATAATGTGTGCATTCATGCAGGCTTTACTTTTGCACTTCAAGTTTGATTTGTTTAGCATCGCTGAAATTCCTTGCCTGCATGGATGCTTTACTTTTGCATGTCAACTTTGATTTGTTTTAGCATCATTAAAATTAATTACTTTAATTGCTATCGTGTTTCCCTCTAAAGGGTAAAAAGGAGAGGGAGGTTATAAGTTTCAATGTTTCGGAGGGGTATAGGTTAAACCCTAGCTAAAAGGTCTTCCCTTCTTAACAATCTTTGTAATCGATAATTGCATTTTGGGGTTTAGCCTATTTTAAGTTCATCCATATGCTTGAAATTGTAATTTGAACAATGTATATATCAAAATTTGCAATTTTGTTAATTGCCGTATTTTTGTAAAGGGGGACAATTTGGTTATAAATATTTAGACTACACATGCATGGATGCTTTACTTTTGGAGATTGACATCATTGGTTGTAGCACCATCAAAATTCCTCCATTTGGCTCATGCTACCCCTTAAAGGGTAAGGGGGGAGGGAGGTCATAAGTTTCATTGGGATCCCACCTTGTGAGCGAGCTTAGTGTGAAAGTTGGTACGATGAGTAATTTATTGGAATTGCCAATAATATACCAACGATTAATAAAGTCAATTTTCTCTAAACATATTTAGTAAGGTGATTAATTGGGATCCATATTGTGATTAATGTGAGGTTCCTGACCTTATAAATAAATTTGATACAACCATGTGTTCATGCCTAAATTTTGCACACATGCGACATTTCAACGATTCTTGCAATAGGATATCATCCACATAAAGGATGCATCTTACCACAGGCATCCTCAACAGATCCAAAATACAGCATGAGCCCAAAAATAAATAAATAAACAGTCAAAAGAAGGGGTAGCGCGGCTAATACACTGCTAACCTGTGCTATAGAGCAGGTCACCAGAACAATACCTGCACACCACCCGTACAGCTATTCCTTCGATAGTCGCACTACTGCTAAAACAACGGGACCACCAACTTCCCACAGTGCATTGAAGGCTCAGTCATCCCCAAGGATCCAAATTCATCTCTTCATACACTTGGTGGCATTAACTAGCCCCCTTGGTGTACCTTGGAACTAGTTCATGAAGAAGATGAGTTCACATTTGGATCTAGTTGTTTGTTGGACACCTCTTGGCCTATAAAAATAAGCCATTGGAATGCATTTTGTAGAGAGAAATCAAGAGCAAGGTTATGTTGCTGGATTTGATTTGGATCTTCCTCATAGCCCACCACTTCCTACCATTGTGAGCATTCCCAAGCTCCATTGCCACCTTCCTTCATGGGGCAAGAGTTTCACTCCATTGTTCCACCATTGACTTGGCATTTAGTTTGGACAAAAAAGGCCTTCCTATGGGAGATTGTTGGCTTCCCTTCAAGCCCACATCTCTTAGGTGTTGTATAGCTTGACCATTGGGAAATACAAAAGTCGGTTGGCATATCTTGGATTGTTATTGGAGTTTGCAATCTCCCCCCATCTCTTTATTTTTTTTTTTTTTTATCAATATTTCTTTGTTTCCATGTGAACTACAATAACAATCTCTTGCAGGATCACTTGTAAGGAAACTCACAACCACCCACCAGGGCTCCAAGGACTGAGGCCTTACGGCAGCCTATAAGGACTAGCCCCTTACCAAGTGGAAGAGTGCACATTGTGCAATTTTTTCCACAACACTTCTAATGGAGACTCCACTTATTTTTTTGTTCATTTCTTATTTAACTAGGTTGTTATATGTTAAGCAATCAATTATGGGTATTTGTCACTTGCAGAATATCAAGTATTTCACCACTTTCTCCAGAATTTGGCCCCGAGTTGGCCTCAATTGATTTTTACATCGTAGCACAGATCCTGACATCTTGGCCATGATACCAACACAGAAACAACTCTGACAGTCGCACGACCAATGCAGGTAATCCGTTCATGACCTGCACAACCTCCCGTAAGGTTGATCTGTGCGGTCGGTTAGTGTAACACCCATTCTACCAATGCATCTGTTTTGAATTTACCCGCACTGCTCCCACGATGGAGTGTGGTTTGGCCACGCTACCTTTTTTATTTGATTTTTATCTACATAGTTTAGTTTGGCAATCCAATTACTGCTTACTAACAAACTTAAATTAAGGTTAATTCACATAATTACTTAGTTTTTTTAGTAGTCTACCTAGACCAATATTAGGAAGCAAAGAGTTCATCTCTCTTGAAACTTAGGTCTAGGTAAGCAACTTTGAGGCTTTCAACGGGCCTCATTGTTGTCACTAGTATTCAAGACCATTTCTTGTTTATGCACAATTGACATGTTTTTAGTATCAATGCTAATGTAGAATACAATTTTTGCACACAAGAAATGACCTAAAGACTCTTGTCTCTTGAAGTATGCTCTTCACCTCGCACTTCATGTGAGGTTGGTGAATCAAAAAATGGTGAGAAGTGTGGAATACCTGCATTGCACACTTGTTTATTAGTTAGCATTTATGATTTGAAAAGCACCATGAGCATCTTTTAGAGTTAAAAAGTACGTTTACTTCATATAATCTTCTAGTTAATTTTTCGATAATTAATTTACTTTCATCACATGTGTTTGGACCACTAACACACACTAAGAGACCTAAAGAATCTCCCAATCCTAGTATGTTCTTCACCTCACACTTCATGTGAGCTTGGTGAATAAGAAAGGTAGGGATTATGAAATACGTCTCTTACATCCCATAAGTGAAAACCAAATCCGTTAAAATCAACTTTGTAATTGTTCAAACCAACTAAAATCCTCCACAGGAGCTCACAAAACAATATTTTAGTTAGGTAGGATTGTTTGGTCTAGGCATCCATTAATGCCCACCAATCTAGTTTCATTAGCGATATTTTGAAACATAGCATTGTTGTCTTATATGGTACTCACAAAATCCTGCTATAAGCAAGTGTTCAAAGAAAACCCAGATCAGAAATGCAGCATTACAAAGGAGGTGAAAGCCGAGGTGTAATTTCCCTACTCTCCCCTATAAGCCACTCAACCTGTTGTAGGGAGACGACATTATAGCATGTAGGATGAACCACTGATCCACACTTGATGTAAGGTATCTTAGTGGCGCAACTTAGGATATCACCAAGGAGAAATTGTGAGTGCAATAGACTCCTGAAGTTAGCTATTTCCTTTGGGAGGTGTTGCCAAGTCTTTCCATTGGAATATTGGCCCCATTGCTAATAGAACTAGATATTTGTTACCTTCGCTAGTCTATGAGTGCGTGGATACCATCATCACCATCAATTGTGCTTTTGGGAGGCCCAATTACATTTGAGATGAAGGATGTTAGGTATTTTTAGGGAATTTACATTTATTTTCTTTTTAAATACAAGTTCACTAACTCGTAAGTAAAAATAACCTACATGTGGGAACTTGTGCACTAAAACCGATTTTGCACTTATCACTCACTTCTTGCACCATATTTGCATCTATTTTGGTTGGCATATTTTTGCATTTGTTCAATTGTGTTTAATTCCACCATTACTTTCATTTGACGCAAAGCCTTCACCAGTGAGGAAAAAAACCGAGGACTACAAGGCCTATCCCCTCTCTGAAGTGATGTTTTTACACCTTTTACTCGTGGTTCACACGAAAGGTACTATAGCTGAGGCCACTCAAGAACACATTGATAGCATCATCTGGTCAAGGCCAATCCTTGGTAGGTGCATTTTATCCTCTTGGAGGAACTATTAATTACACCACCTATACCCCCATCGGAAGGGTACCCCGCTGGCTTCTCCCCTTGGAGATACCTCGGCGCCATTTGACCCATCCTCTCTCGTAGGAGTTAAACCATTATTTGCAACACCACCTGAGTCTCCCCCTCATGGAAATCACATCCCACACACAATGATAGGAGTAACACCCCCTACGCTACCATTCATGGCTAGTTTAAATCTACCATATTTGGCCAAACTGATTAATGATCCCATAGCTCACAATCCCACATGGTTGGCTATGCGAGATAAACTTCCCTCTGATATCCCTAAATTCGAAGGAAAGCAAGGGGACAATCCCATGAACCATGTCATGTCTTTCCAATTATGGTGTTCATCTAACATCATAGTGTACGGTCTTGTGAGGCTCCACCTCTTTCAGCGTACCCTTACCAGAACAACAACAAAATGGTACGTAAACTTAGCAAGAGAGACCCATTCCACATTTGCAACATTTGCCACCACATTTCTCACTTACTTTCAGCTCTCGATTCGACATGAATTGGATCTCAGAATTCTCACAGAGTTTTGGAAAAATACTTCCACCCACATTGCAGACCACATCCATGAGTGGCATAGGCATTGCACATTGTGCAAAATCGAAATACAACCACCCTTTTTGTTGGATTGGTTTATCAAATCTCTCCAACCCGCTATAACAAAAGATGTCGCCACCTCCATGCCACGAAGCAAAGAAGAGGATATTCTGAAAGCCTGGCATTTTGATCTCATATATGCACAATCCATCTTCCTTTACACTATCCTTCTTGATGCCCCTCGACATCGGTTATTGGATCCTATACCTTCGGGTTCGTCACATTTAGTGGATGGGCTTATTGGGTCCATTTCCCATTTAGGAAAGGTTCCTCCTACCACATCAATGCCATTTAATGTGGTTCCACACTACCCATCCATGCCATCTACGTTGGTACCCCCTACACCAGTACCAACCCCCTTGATTGGCCAATTATAGTAAGGACCGTATAGTCCTACTTACCTAAATGTTAGCCAAATGACGATGGTTCCTACACTGCCAATGGTGCAATCTGTTCCTATGTCCACATCTTATGGAACTCAAACCGCATTTATCCCACCCCCAGGGTATAACCCATATTATCCTTTCCCATGCCCAATTGGTCAGCAACTTTCCCCCGACATGGGGGTAAACCTAGTTCAACCTTCTTACATTCAACGAGCTCAACAATTTGATCAATTGAACATCGTAAACCCCCAGAAACCGCAAACTCAAGGGAATAAGAAAGGGACAAACAAGCAGAACCAACAGCTGGAGCAAGGGCACAACCCCCCTCCCCAGCAAAACTAGAATATGGGGACTAACAACCCCCCCAAACAAGGGAAGAATTCCAAACTGAGCACCAATTACTGTTGCTCCATTTGCGGTGATTATGGTCACTACACACATCATTGTCCTCTTATCCCCGATTTCCAACAATTGATGAAAGCTAAAAAGAAGACCGTGATGAATCCTCCTCGGGATGCTAACCCTCCTCAACCAAAAACTATCATGTTACAACAACCCTTTGCGAATCAGATTGTTGTTACACAACAACAAGACCCTTTCCCCCCTGGCGATGGCTCTTTTCAAAATATCCATATGATGGATATCAATCTTTAGACACGAGCCAAGGGTTATGATGGTCCTTCCAGCCCCCAAGTGGAGGATGTCCCTATCCCCTCAAGGGTCCCTCTACAAATACCACGCCCAAATACCAAAAAAATCATGTGGATTCAAAAAGTTCCACTTCGGCTTACCCCTAATAACCCTCACATGAAAGCCTCCCACAATTATAGTATTGTGGACGACTTGGCCATGTCCACATTAGAAGTGTTATAGTCTTGCACAACACAATGAAAGGCATTGCTCAATGCACTTTGTGTCATTGATCCTTTTGAATCACACCTCATGACCTTTGATCTAAACAAAGGTGATCCATGACTACCATCGTCAGTCGCATTTCAAGTTTCAGTTACCGTAAATAACGTTATGATCCATCATTGTATCATCGACGAAGGAGCATATACTTGCATAATGTCCTCGAATGTATGGAAATGATTGGGTTCACCCGAGATGGTCCCCTAGTCTATCTCTCTTTGTGCATATGATGGGATACCATCCCAACCAAGAGGATTATACCAAAATGTCCCCATAGAGTTGGGGGGCAGGATGGTTATGATTGATATCGAAGTAGTCGACACTGAACTTGACTGCAACATCCTCTTAGGGCACAGTTATATGTACACAATGAAGGCAGTCACCTCTTCATCCTTCTGTATCATGATGTTTCCCTTAAACGGGAAGGTAGTTACCCTCAACCAACTTAATAATATGACCCCAACACCACAAGCAATCCCAACAATGTCCTACCAACTGTACTGGGTGAAAATCAACCGTATGTTGACATTGCTCTCGGCATGTACAAGGAATCCAATTTGTTAGGAGCGTATTTGGGCCCACCACCAAGGATGCCTATAGAAATCGATGTCCTAATGTGCATGATTTTCACCACTGAAAATGGTGTCACCTCCCCCTTAGTGCCATCACTAAGTCATGGAGTTGAGAAAACGTTGACTCCATCGGTACCACCAATTTTCCAAATTCTATTCTTGTACTCTCCCGCGAGTGTACAAGGGACAACGGTTATGGCTCAGTTAACTCTACCCGAGCTCACTTTAGGTATCCCAGTATGGTACCTTACACCACCTTATACATATGGCTTCCAAACTAGTCGCTCATTATGATGTTGTCCCTCTTTCGGCTAGTACATATGAAAGGCCTGTAACACATTTTGTTACGACCACCCAACCTATGACATCTGCAACTACACCACAACCGGCCATCGGTAGGACTTCCAATGGGGGCACCGAATTACCAAAGTTCAAGGGTCCCCTATTACCCACGCTGACATCCAATTCATCATAAACTTCTAAGCCTGGAGAAGGGGGCATCAACCACAAAGTGTTAAAATCCCCAATTATGATCAATACTCCCACTCAAAGGGTGACAATGCTGTGTTCTTTTTGCGGGCAGTAAGGCCATGCAACCAACTTATGTCCCACTTTTCCAAAGCTAAGCAAATTGCTTAACACCTCCTTTAGCATAACATATGCTCCACCGAGGATAAAAGAGGGAACATCTCCCTCGCCCAGATCTAAGTCCAAGACATTGTGTATGACTTACGCTTGCATCATATGTTCTCAGTATGGGAACTATACACACCATTGCCTAGATCTCCCTTGTTTTCGGGAGGCGTTAGCCACTGTTCATCTAACTCAAGTAATGACTGAGGAACCTAGTGACAATGCTATGTTCTTTTTGCGGGCAGTAAGGCCATGCAACCAACTTATGTCCCACTTTTCCAAAGCTAAGCAAATTGCTTAACACCTCCTTTAGCATAACATATGCTCCACCGAGGATAAAAGAGGGAACATCTCCCTCGCCCAGATCTAAGTCCAAGACATTGTGTATGACTTACGCTTGCATCATATGTTCTCAGTATGGGAACTATACACACCATTGCCTAGATCTCCCTTGTTTTCGGGAGGCGTTAGCCACTGTTCATCTAACTCAAGTAATGACTGAGGAACCTGCTTCCTTAAAGTAGGATTTAAAATCTATTAATGTGGTCACCACATCAGAAACACCGTCAGTTGTCCCTCCCACAGAAGTTGCACTAGTAACAAATATCGGGGTGGATCCTATAACATCGCAAGATCCACATCCTCCTAATCTTATGACAATGCCACCACATGATGAATTCTCTTCATGTGGGAATTGCACACATATGATTCCTGCTAGCGCCATCACCTACATTATGGAGAAAATCAACACCTAGGAAGTACAAGAACACTTCCATCCACGTGTACCATGACCCTTCCAGTCTTGTGGTGAGACCATCCACTTCTCATTTCAATAACCCATTTTGTGCGCCGAAAAAGAAGCTCGCCTCGAACTAATGAGAATACAGGGTCAACCACAACCCCTCCCTGTAACCTTGCAAAGGTCACAAACTGAGGAATTAATGACCACATTACCAGATACCATCAATGTTGAATCTTTGTAATATCCTAAGATCTGATTTTAAGGATATTAACTCTATTACAAAATTTAAAATAGAAAAATTGCAAGACTGAAACTAGTTATTAAAACTACTATGGAAGAGACTAGTCTTGGTCACATTGAAACCCACCCAAAGCTTGATAATTGGAATCTTTTGGATCTGAAATGTCTAATAAAAAGGGTGCAGTAGCCTAAACATCAAGGAAAAGGATAGCTTCATAATACTATGCACAAGGTACTGGGGCCATTTATGTTTCAACAACAACTGTCGTCGAAGTCTACTCCAAGGCTTCCTGGGTACACCAACATGTGCATACTAGATTCATCCACTAAAACTTGAATGAAACAAGAAGGTGGATAATAGGCATTTACCCTATAATCTACTCATATACAAAATATATTGGGGTTTATATAATATATAACAGTGTTTGGAGGTCAAAAGAGGAAGTATGCTACCTAGGAATACTCAACTAGTCTTCATTCTAACTTTTCCAAATAGAATTAAGAAGTAATGATTAATGATTTCAAGGCTTGGGATGGATTCAGAAAGGTCTTAAGGACCTGCAATTACTAACAAAATATAATTTGGACTCTCAAATGTATTTTTGTATTAGTTACATCAAAACTAGTCAATTTTTAATGCTTAAAGAACTAGTCTTGAAATAGAGAAGTACTAACAGCCACATAGGCTCACAAATTCGATATCAGAACATATATATGAGATCAAGTAAATTAATACAAACAAAATCAAGCTAGATCATAATTTATTAGCAGCATTACTAATCATTATTAACTCATACTTTACAAATTTCCCACAATCTTTGAGATCTTACAACATTGGAGCAGAATTCTTCAATGAATGAATGAAAGAAGTGTTGGAATCATTGGATCATGACCATAGGATGAGAATAAACATCAGATATCTCATGGGAGGAAAGAAATACAACTGATATATCTCACATGGGTGAAATTACTCCAGTTGATCTCTTCTTCGGATCAATACCAACAGAAATCTTCAACGATCTTGAACCAACTTTGGAGGCTCGAATTCTTCAGAATGTATGATAGTTCATAATTGCAAATTAGGATCTATTTGTTGTACATTAGCTAAGAATTATAATAATGGAACAATGACTATGGGGCACATATCCCATAGTTGACTAAGGGCACATCTCCAAAGCTTAGAGAAGCTTAGAGATTTCTCAATGCAAAAGTTAAACTGTCAAAAGATGTAAATGGTGCTCTTTCTCTCCTTTGTATAGACTCTATAGATTCTTAGTCAAGTCATTAAATTCATGGTATGTGGTCCCTATCTCATCCAAGTTTTTTTTTTTTGTAAATAAAAATAACTATATTATTGCTTTGAAACTGAGCACATAAAATGCTTACATCGCAACCATCGACTTACAGTTCACTATCATTATTATAAAAAACCCTTAGCAGAACAACCAGGGCACCATAAACAAACTGGCCCCAATGCCAACCCCAAAATTCAGATACATTCTACCCAAAATAACAACCGAGAACATACTATAAAGCCGATAAAGGAAGAAAGAGAAACCAGTAACCCCCAAGGCGCCCAGGACTAGCAAAACAAGATCAAGGAGAAACTGGGTCGTCATTGCCCTCCTCCACCTTATGTTTTCCTTTCTCATTCGTCACCTCTGTCTTGTCCACCTATGGATTATATGCAGTGGCTTTCTTGCGACGATTGCCGAGACCAGCCAACTCATCATCCTCCATCTCGGGATAGACAAAAGTTAGACCAATATTTTTGGCAATCCCATCGATCTTGAGGTGCATCAATCAAGCATTGGCATTGTGCGCCTTCCAGGTACGGACCGGTTCCTCATATCCCTGGTGCTTATGATAGTTATACATAGTGACATGATCCAGGATATTCTTGATGACCCAATAAACCATCAGCATACGGTCATAGGAAGAAGCTCTGCCTACAGTAGTTCCTGGGTCAACCACCCAATCCTCCACCTCTCGACGCAGATTATCTACAGGAATGGTCCCCACAATGTCCCACAGTCGTTTCTCTATCTGGTATAACTCGTCCCGGACCATAGAGGGAATACGTTGTCGAAAGAACAAATCTGCCTCCTGGGCCCTAGATTGAGCCCTAGTAACCCGACCCTGATCATTTCCCATCTCAACAGAATGCTTTGCTTTACCCTGCAGCTTACCAGAACCAAAACCTAGAACAGTCTTAGAACATGCATTACGCTTAGGAACCATCACCCTAGCCCTAGAATTATAAAGTAGGTGAACTAAAGAAAATCTGTCACGCACACTTCCCCAAGAATCCTTACCAATCACATAAGGAGGGATGACCTTGAGACATAAAATAACTCTACCATTTAGGCTCTCCTCCGCGTAGCTATAAATAACCATCATTAATGGCCCGCTCGCAATTCTTCGGTCATTCTTCATCTTGTACTGATTATCAATCATGAAACTACCTTCCCCATAAAGGATCATTAAACATAAACTAATGGCCTGATAAGGATAAATATACAGAGCATTCCTTTCGATCGATTATTTCCTGGACTTGTACTCTCTCGTACTTATTTCGGTATTTAAACTATACGTGTATGTCATTCCTCGCGTGGAAACCCACGTTGATGTGACTCTCCATTAAACCTCCCCAACCGCCCCCTGTCGAATTCGCGAGGTGGTGAGGCTCCATCTGCCTGTTGTCGGTATTTTTTGAGATCGGAGCTAACCAAGTGGTGGCAGTTTATGGTCCAAGTGTCTTGCCGGTAGTCTTCCAGGATACCAATCGAGAGGGCCCCACCTCCAGTAATACCCTAGTTGGCCAAAAGCTCCACCATTTTATTAGCTTCCCGTCGGACATGGCTAAAATTGATGGTACTGTGACTAGAGAGAAGGGTTTTCAAATGATCCAATCTATACAAAAGACACCAACTGGTAGAAATTTTGGCTAGGGATTGGACGTTAGCCAACTTCTTGGCCATGTGGATAATTATGTGGGAATCCCCCTCCAAGATTGCCGGAAACCATATTTCGTTGACCACCAGGTGAATTCCCTGAATGAGACCTTCCAACTTAGCTGAGTTGTTGTAGTCGATGCCGAGGTGACCGAAGAAAAATTTTAGGATACTGTGAGCAACATTCCTGCAAACACCACCAAAACCTACCACTCCCGGATTACCACGAGAAGCCCTGTCAAAATTAACTTTGAATACCTGCATCATAGGAGGAGACCAGAAATTTGGACTGGAAGGATGGAAGATATTAGATTTAATGCGTAGACCCTCCAGGTCAGCTCTGCATAACCCCCAACCCATAGCAATGCGAATTTCCCCCTACGAAAGGTCTCTATCCTTATCCCCCCATGCAATGCTTCTTATAGTTTCTTTCATTTTATTGACCAACTTCTTCCATATTTCTTCTAATTCGTGTTTTTTATCCCCGAAGATACGATGATTTCTTTCCTTCCAAACATTCCATATGACCATCCCTGGGAACATTTGCCACAGAGTTAGAATGATCGGATTCAGGAAGGCTTTAGAGTTCCATTCCTTAATGGTCTGATCTGGGTAATCTCTAACCCGATCACTTCTTCTAAATATCATGGCTCCCCGATCCCATAGCATGGAAGAGAAGGTGCAACTGTCCAACAAGTTCCCATAGGATTCTTCAGAGAGGTAAGATAAGGGGCAACGAGATGGGCCATGAATCCCTCTTTTACTAAGATTTTCGCTGGTCAAAATTCTTCCCCAGACAACTAGCTAGCAGAAGACCACAATTTTTGGCCAGGGGTTCATCCCCCAAATCTTCTTCTAGAAACTATCACCCCCTTCTTCGTTGTTAATTCTGATATCATAAGCTTCCTTTATGATGAAAACTCCTTTCTGATTGTATCCCCAACAAAGCTTGTCAGGACCATCTTTGACGTGGATGAATCGCTCTTGGAGCATGGTCTCGAAGGCCCTAATATCCTAATTATTAATTGTCCCTTCCATCCACCTACAATCCAACCACTACCTATGACCATCAACCGGGATCTCCTCCCAACAGTCACAGAGTTTGAGTTTTCCGACCGCCATATGCCTAGCCCTAATATCTTGCCACCTTGTATCGTCTCCTAGTTTAGGGAACTGATTCCACGAATCATCCCAAAAGTTTTCTAATTCACCATTGTAGACTTCCCAAAAGCTGTGGTTTTGCACTAATTTCTGACCTGTGAAGGCTTTTAACCAAATATGGGAACCATTCCTTACTTCATTGAAACTGATCAAATTCCCTTGTATCCTGTCTCTGGCATATTTCACATGCCATAGACGCACCCACGGTTCCAAATTGTGATTGCACCATCTCCACCATATTTTGGAGCCATAGACTTCACTTAGAATCTTAGGATATCTAATGCCCAGACCACCTTTGTCCTTGGGTCTGCAGATCTTATCCTATCCCACTAAGGCAAACTTGGACTTTTCCTCCCTACCACCCCACAAACAATTTCTCTGAATACTCCTTATTTCTTTAAAAACTGACTTTGGGGCAGAGAGCATTGAAAATAGGTAAACTGGAATAGCTTGGAGAACAAACTTTACCAGAATCAGAGGGCTGGGGAGATTTAAAGGTCTGATAGTCCAACTAGCCAGCCTTCTTCGAATCCTATCAATCAAGTCTTGCCAAGAAATCTTAAGAATGGTGCCTTCCTCTAGAGGAACTCCCAAATACTTGGATGGGAGAGATCCTTTTGCAAAGCCAAGAATCCTCATAATACTATGTTGGGTGATTTCAACAGTATTAAATAAGAACACTTGAGACTTAGTAGGATTGACTTCAAGCCCCGATGCCTTCACAAAAAGATTTAAGCAATTTTTGAAGATACGAGCTTATTGGACTGAAGGGTGCCCCATTAACATGGTGTCGTCAACAAATTGTTGGTGCGGCTGCTTGTCCAACACGAAATGGAGTTGAAGACCTCTGATACTACCATCACTTGCTAGGCTCTGCAGGAGTCTACTCAACCCCTCAAGCATTAAAATGAAGAGGAAAGGCGAGAGGGGGTCACCTTGGCAAATACCCCGAGAGGCCTGCAAAATTCTAGAGGGGGATCCATTAAGTAAGATGGAGAAGAAAGGAGTGGAAATCAAATTCATAGTCCAATTCACCCAGTTCCTCTCAAACCCAAAGGCTACCAAGATGTTGCGCATGTACTGCCAACTAAGCTTATCATAGGTTTTCGCTATGTCCAACTTGATTAACATACTAGGTTTCTTTGTGAGCTTCAAGGAATGAATAGTTTTGTGAACCAAAATGATTCCATCCACAATTTGTCTACCTTCAACAAAACCTGATTGCTCTGGGCTAATAAGGATAGGGAGCAGAGGCTGGAACCTATTTGCAATCACTTTAGTGATAATATTGTAAATAACATTACAAAGGGCTATAGGTTTGAACTTACCAGGGGAGTCAGCTCCTTCCTCCTTCGGAATAAGAGAAAGAAAGGTCGCATTAAAAGCTTTTAAAACCCCACCACGCCTACAGGATTCCTCTACAATGCCGAGAACCTCTTCCTTGATCATATCCCAGAAGAAATGGAAGAAGTTGGTAGTAAAACCATTCGGCCTAGGGGCCTTCCCTAGAGCCATCTGATTCATGGATTCCTTAACTTCCTGCATGGAAATAGGTTTGTTCAACAACTCGTTATGGTCCCCGGTGACAAGTCTGGGGATGAGGCAAGTGATGTGGGAAATAACAAAGCTCCAATCGACCCTGTCTTACTTTAAGACCGAGGAAAAGTGGATAACTAATTCATATTCAATCTCTCCTCTAGTTTCCACTTGACTACCATCACTTCTTTTGAGTTTGAAAATATTTGATCTGTGGAGATTTTGAATTACTGTATTGTGAAAGAATTTTGTGTTTTTCTCCCCATATTGTAGCCATTGGTTCCTAGATTTTTGCTTCCAATAAATTTCCTCTTGCCTTTCCCTGGCTTCAAGTTGCTCCAACAGATGTTTCTCCTGCTCCCTTAAAGATTCATCCCAACCTTTTTCCATACCTCTACGATGGGTATGCTCCAGATCCTCAATCAACTTTTTCTTGTCCTGGAAGATGTCACCAAAGTCTTCGTTGTTCCAAGTGTGAATTTTGGATTTGAGAGCTTGTAGTTTTTTCTGAAATTGGAACATTCCAGTACCCTCTAGGGGGGCCATCTCCTGCCACCACTTCCCCACCAAATCTTTGAAGTTTTTATGCTCCAGCCAATATTTCTCAAATCTAAAAGGTTTATAAAGGACAGCGTTTGACCAATCCCAATAGAGGCATATGGGCCAATGGTTAGATCCTGTTGAGGGCATGACATTAGCACTGACCTCGCACATACCTCGGGAAATATCTTCAGTAGTAAAAAATATGTCAATTTTGGATGCGACAAGGTGTTGGCCACCTCGTTTGTTATTCTAGCTGTGCTACCCATTTCCTGTTTCAACATCAATGAATGGGCTATGGGTTAAAAGATACCTGAAAGCTTCCTGGAATCTATCTAGAACCCTCCGGCCTCCCTTCTTCTCATTTAGCAAGGATATGAGATTAAAATCACCTCCCACTATCCACGAGCCAGAAACAGCCTGCGCAGCCAGCCATGATAGAAATCTGATAAAGGACTGTTTGAGAGGAAAGGCACTTGGTCTGTAAATATTTACCAATGTGCCTTTAGCCCCAAAACCTAAGATGGTGAAATTAGAGGAAATAGAAAAATGGTTGGCTCTCCAATCTGTCAATTGCAAAGAGTGTGGGATCCATAAGACTACTAAGCCTCTAGACATGCCTATAGCATCCGTCGACATTACTTTACAACATTTCCAGATCTTTTGCCCCACCTTCTCCATGGTTTCTGAATTGCATTTAGTTTCTTGTAAAAATAGAACATCAGGTTTCTCTTGCTTGATCTTTCTTTCCAGCGTTTTTATTTTCCTCAGATGATTACACCCTTGGATATTCCAAGATATGAGCTTCATTGGGTAACCTTGTTGGCTTCAGAAAAAGCCTCCCTAATTGTCGAGTACTAGCCAGATTCGATGCGTTTCACTCCAATCTCAGCAATTCTTTGCCTGTTTGACTTCCTGCCTCGTTTCAATTCCTCCTCTGGGGATTTCCTTTTGCTCCCTTTGTGAGGGTCCGAGAAGATCCCAAGCTGCTAGCTGGCTTTAGATTTGATGATTGCCTCTTGTAGAAGCTCCAATTTCCTTCGAGAGACATAGCCCTTACCCTTTTTTTCGCATTCTTTCTCAATTTCATCTAGATCAAGTTCTCGTAGTTCCATTTCCTCACCCTCATTCTCCTCCATGACAACTGTTTGATTCTCAGAAGGTGAAAACTGAGGCATGGCAATCTCTGATTCCATTTCTACGTTTTCCTGATGACTCTTCGCTTTTCCTCCAACCTTGTCATCCTCGCCGACTTCCTCCAGTATCTGAAAGGGATTTTTGTTGGCGATCCCTTTATCGACCTTCTCCTTGCCCTTCTTCTGCTGATCCCCTGCTCTATTCTTCCACTTGTTGCGCACTTGGGTAAAACCTTCTATATCCTTCACACCTTCTTGAGCTGAATTGGTGGGGGAAGGTGCCCGAGGTATCTTAGGGAAATTCCTTCCAAATTGACTGTATTCAAGGCATAGTCTACATCTAAAAGGAAGTTGTTATCTCTAGGATTGTTCCTTAGATTTACATAGCCCTTACCTTATCTTTGTTCATTTTTTCTTAAGTTTTATTTTACCATTTGTTATACTTCTATGATTAAATAGGATCAGGATCATGTTCATATTTATGATTCAAAATGAAGTTTAATTTCTTGCTTCAAAAAACATTTCAAATGTTTGGAAAATTTAAAATGTATCAAATTTGATTTAAATATCAAACTGACAGCATGTGCAAATTTCCCGAATCTAAAAATTGGTGATTTGCATTGATTATAATTCAAAATGAATTATCCGCATACATGAATCTGGTACTTCATGAGGCGTGGCAGCTGGCTGCACTCAACACTTGGCAATATGATGGTAAATGAGTACTTCCTCCAGGTATCGAAATCAATAGAGTTAATGGACATGAAAATGTAATTTCAAAGAAATTAACCCCACAGGGTAGGGTTTTTATAGCATTTGTTATAGGTTCATTTTGAAGAAGGATAAAAACATGGAGGGAACCTCGTAGGTACAGGAGAATTTTTGAAGAATAATGTGTCCAAAACAATATCAGTTGGCGAATTTATGAAAGCAGATTTTTCTAGAAATGCCCTGTTTCGTCATTTTTTTTCAGCACAGATTGTGGCCAATAGAAGATGAATTTTGGAAAACTGAATGAGGTTTTTATTCCTAAGGTATAGAACTAAAAAAACCTATCTCACATTTTATACAGCTATCAAGGATTGAAAGATTCGAGCTCATCATTTCAGCCTGTTTTTCTGAGTGCGGAAATTCCAGTATGAGTCATATTTTTGCAGAGCTAATTATGGACAGCTGGAGGGGAATTTTGAAAAATTGAAGGAGGTTTATCTTAGTAATATATTTATCTATAATAAACTATTTCATTTTTCTTACAGGTTTCATAGAGTGAGAGATTCGAATCCATTACTGAGTCCTATTTGTTTAGATTTCAGACTTTTTCTGTTTTGACACTTGTTTTTAGAATGTAGATTTCTAGCAAAGGGAAACGAATTTCAGGAAGTTGAGAGAGTTTTTTTCTCATAATAAACTGATACACAAAAACCTCTCCCGGATTGTACACAGTTGTCATGATTCAGGAGATACAAAGTTATAATTGTAGCCTCGTTTTCAGCAGTTTTAGTCCATTTTTCATGGCAGACAGTTCTAAAATTTATTGTAATCTCTGTTATCTTTAGAAATTCGACCTCCTAAAGAGGATTTTGACCTCAATATTTATATGAGGCATGATTGTAATATTTGGGAGTGGGGAGCAGGGGGCTCTTCTTCTGAAAAGAAAGGGTTGGAACTCGACAGCATGATCAAAGTTCAATTTTAGAGGCTTTTTACATGCATGTATAAATTTCCTTATGTTTATAAAATGCAGAAATGACTGTTTATGAATTAAGATATGATCTTTGAGCCAATCCTATTCAATTTATGAAGTATATTCATTTAGTATTCTGTCTGCACATGGTCTAAATTTCGTGTGATGATTCTTCTAAAACAGCATACAACTATGCCCCTATCATGAAACAATGTCTGAGCTCTTATTTTCATAGTTTATGATCACAGTCAATTTTCTGCTTCTATTCATATATTGAAGTTTTATATTATACTTGTGTTTTGTTTTTAATCCTTCTTCCTAATTCATGTTTTCAACTACCACCAGAAAAACATAAAAATTATTATGTAGATGCCCCATTCCTACTATCCAAGATTACCTTAAGCTTGAACCCTTGTAGTCTAGGTTCAACTTTAGGGATAACGGAAGCTTCCAATAATCAAGTGGTTGGATCCATTCCTCGTTTTATCAGTTCAAATGGATTTCCTCAGGAAGATCTTTTGACAGATCCATATAAACACAGATGCGAGCAGAGGCAGTATACCTTTGGAGTTTTGTCTGCTCTGCGACCTTAATAAATTCCCCCAAGGTATCTCCAATATCTTGCAGGATCTCCATATCTGAGTACTCACAAGGGAGAGAGAAAATATGGATCTAGACTGGGGCCACTTTCATATCCTCTGTCTTTAGGTTAAACCTTTCTTTCCAAGGCCTAAGATACAGACCCAATGAGAGAAATAAATAAGGGCCTCCCTCCAGAACCCTATCCCTATCTTCCAGATTAAAGAAGATAATGGTAAAGAACCCTTTGGCTCCCAAGTGCAGGTCATAATGGCCTTTGGGGTTCCATGTATTCTTGATCCACCAAACCATATCTTTCTCTCGTGGCCAGATCCCCAGAAATTTTCCAATCAATGCTTTCTCCTTCCATAGCTCGACCCTTTCTCTTATTTTGTTATATTTAACCTGGATAGCAAATATTGTAAGGGTTTTTGGGAGGCAGCCCCCCTGGCCCGCTCTTCTTTTCATCCCTTCCTCTGATCCACTTGAACTTCCAATACCCATATCCTCATCCCCGACCAGACCCAAAGGTCCCGAGGACAGGGTTGGCATGCTTACCTTGTGCGTCAACAAGGTGACCGAACCCTCTGAAGAACTTCCTGTTGCCTATCGGTGCAGTACGCGAGACTGGCTTTCAACCAAACCCTTCAAACCATCTCCCTCACCGATTGCTCATCCACCTACTCCCATCCAAAATTATTATCCAAGGACTTGCAGTGTCGTTGCTATTTCACTTGTTTCTCTCATCCAAGTTCCTTGCTTAGTTAAGTCAACAATTACTTGCTTTGTGCAACCTTTCTTGCTTTTGGCTTGATTTTTTTCTACTTTATGCTTTTCTGCTACTTTTCACCGGCTTTTCCCTACTTTTTCAATCCTTTTGCTTGCTTTTATTCTTCTTTCTTATTTTATGGAATTTTCTTCCTTTTTGCACACTTTCTACTTTTATGAGTTTCCTGCTTTCTATGCTTTTCCCGTCTTTTCTACTTTCTTTCCTTTTTATGCTTTTGTCCTACTTTCTTCCATTGTTATTTTTTGGAAACATAGTTCAATACAAATAAGAATTATGCGCCTTCTTGGAATCTTCTAATATTATCCATTCATAAAAATTTCATGAATAATAATAAAAATAATAATTACATGTGCAACTAGTTATTCCACCCAACTTTATTTAATTCCAAAAACATTTATTAAGTAATATGTTCCTAATTATATAATGACCCATGGAACAAATGGGTTAGGAGGGTGATCAAGGGTCACCAGGAAGGGTACATGAAACTCCACAGTGATTCAAAATTGGGACATGCCAATCTCCTTTAGACGATGTCCTTACTTGCAGTGATTCCTCATCTTCCAATGAAGACGCAAGACACCTGTAAGCATTCCAATCATTAACAAAACCATCTGGGGGTTCACCCCCACAACAAAAACAAGAAATCAAACATCAACTGTTGATTTTCTTATTTGTGTCAAAAATTTGCTTTCTTTTCACATTGATTTGAATTAAAAAGTAAGTACATCTCTTCTTTATGCAAATGACCTCCTAGTCGGGTATCTACATAGGATACGTGGATGGTACAAGTTGATGGTCCAAGAACCTAGCATCTACTACCTAGGATATATATTCCCCCTCCAATGCACTCTACCACACTAGCGAATTATGCTTGGGGTAACTTACAAATAACCAAGCTGAATACGATGTCATCTCAGGTCTCTTAAGCGATTCCATTCACCCAGGAATTTACCATTTCCAAGTGCACCTTGATTCACAAGTAGTCATATCATAGTTAAATAATGTATTTCATGTCCTCAATCTATGCCTCTTCTGAAAATTCCTACGCATATGCCTTCTCATTCGACAATTTGAAACCATTTCTTTCACACATATCCTGATAAACACCAATGAGTTTTTTAATTGGCACCTACTGCATAAATAAACTTCATAAATCATGCATATAAAAATTGTTTATGTGTTACACCTATTGCTACACATACATGCATATCATCATCATAAGACCCAATTCAATAAAACCATGCCCAAGCAAATATGCTAGTATCAACCACTACATATGCATCATATTGACATGTAAGAAACATAAACCAAACATCCATACATCACATCACAAAGAGACGCATACATCATGTTCCGCAAAAATGGTGTAAAATGTGTGTCATGTACAAAAAAATGGCCCTCCTGGGGCATATACAAAATAGCCTTATGGGGGATACATCAATTACATATCACCTCCCACTGGCTCATCAAAATAGTATACAAAATGGGGCTCATAGCCCTATACAAAATCAAGCTTCCCCACCAGCTGGTGGATCCCAAGGTCCCATAATGGCTAGCGGTCGTACAACCTCCCCTCGTGCTAGATCTGGTCCCTGCCGTGATCTTTGTCATGAAGGAGGAGATGCACCTCCATGAACCTCTTGTGCCACATGGCACACCACTTCCAACCATCGCATGATAGTCCTCCAAGATGGGCCGCACTCAACTGGAAAGTGAAATGTGAGGGCCAATTCTTCATCCTTGAGATCGGAAACACCTCAGTCATCGACCCTAGCAGACAACATCGATCCTATACTCCAAATCAACCATGACACCTACTATCTATTCCCCATCGGATGCTCCACCTATAGCAGATCCCCCGACTCTTGATCCTCTAGTAAGACCCACTCTGATGGCTACACCCCTAGCTACATCAACTCCCGGAATAGCCTGCTCAGCTCCAGTAGCAGGACAGTCTCTCCTAGGCCATGGTCATTGGGGTGTCCGTACAGGACCAATATCTGCATCACAAAGGAGAAAACCATCATCAATACGTGATAAACATATATTTCATAAATGTGCAGAAATAAAAGTGTGTGTGTGTGTGTGTATATAACTATTAAAAAGTACAAACTATAAAACATACCTGTAGCATCGAAACCCATTGGGGATAAAGGAAGCTCCAGATCTCCCCTATAGTCCATACCACTCTAGAGGTACTGCCCCATCTGACTGATGCGGCCCTACCACACATCTAGCACTTGTGGGGTAAAGTATGCTCGTACGGGACCCCCACCATCCCAAGGAATAATCCACCCCCAATACATCATCTGGGCATCCTGTGGCCCCCTACGTGGAACCACTATAGGTGGACTCAAAGAAGGATATCGCTTGAAGAAATATGAGCATAAGACACTACCATAACAGAAGGTGGTATGAATCCCACCCTAATGCAATTCTGCCATCTATTGGGTCAATGACTGCAACAGTAGAGGACCCCATGCCACCGGTCGGCCAACTAAATATACTCTCTCCATGAGTTTGAGCTGACCTCCTGTAATCTAGTTGGGGAACGACGCCCCCAACACTCGCACCACAACTGTTGTGATAGCCTGAACAAGAAGAGCCCTCATATGGATCAACAAAATCCTACCAAATTTGATAGCACTTTGGTCACCATCACAAAACTAATCCACCAGACTATGGATCATCTCTCCCACCATCTACAGAAGGAAGGGCTCTCTCATCCCTCGATGAGTCAATCCTATCAAAAAATATACATCCTCCATAGTGATGCTCTGGACTTCTCCGCCAATGCAGAATACCCATCGTGAAGGGACCCACATATCCAAAATCCTCCACATTAATTCACTGGTAGAAAATGAGAGATTAGTGACCAGGCGACCAAACAATTTGGTCACCACAGTTTTTTCAAGAGATAAATTACCAAAATTGAGAAATTTTAAGTGAACTAACTAAAAAGGACCAAGATAAATGACCAATTTGGTGACTGGATAAGGATTAAACTAAAAATTACCAAGATAAATGACCAATTTGGTCACAGGATAAGAACTAAGCTAAAAATGACCACATAAAGATTAGTCATTTATTTGGTCATTTTTAGTTGTCTCACTCCGACAATGGAAAAGTACAATTTTGACAATGAATTTGTACAATTTACTAACTTTAGTAAATTGAAACATTGTAGATCATGGATTCAGAGACACGAGTGATCATCATGTAAATAGATGTCTTGGAGATTGATTGTTTCTCGTTAAAAGCATCATCATTTCTTCAATTGTATACCATTGTGTTCAACTTATCGCACTTATCGTGGTCATATTTCATTTGGCCAAAATCATCATCCTTTGACCCTTTTAGCACTCGATTAAAGCTTTGATAAGTAAGAGTCTATTACATCTCATGAGTTGAAATCTGTTTATTTTGTTCCGCTCAATTAATTTTTCGATATTTTCTATGGATGCCAACTCATCACGCCTATGTATAGAATGTTATAACCACCTCGGTGTTCCTATGGAGAAAAAAATGCCTATATCCTCCATTTAAAAAACCTACAATATGTTTGAGAAACCTATGGTTCCTTATTCAAAACCCATGAAATAGATTGTATGAAAAAATACTTTGTCCAATAGCTAGCCTAACATTAATCTCCTATGCCTTTAGTTTGTTCCAAAATCTATTTAAATGACCTAGTAAGCCTTTATTTAGTGGGCTGAATCATTCTCTCCATACGTGACTTTATGTTGTTGGATTAGCATAACATTTTATAACCCAAATCTCTTGCTCTCATTCCTCACATATTTACATTGCTTGGATCTACCGACGTTTCAAACCTCCAATGGACTAGAAGTTCCCTCAACTTCAAGTCTTCCTCTTCTTTAGTTTGGATTCTCTTCTTGGATTAATTGGTTTCTCTAGGGTGTCTTTGGCTCCATCCCATCTACACATCTTGGTCTTCCAATATCACCACCTCAAGATATAGTCCCAACAATTTTGGGTGATAAAGTTTTGAGGGAACCAAGCAATATCTTAGAATGACACTTCATAAATATATCTTTCATGATTGTGGTTGCTCATGTTCCATTTTATTACATATATTTGGAGATAGTTGTTAAACATTATCTTGCAAGAGGTCATCAACATTCTTCGAGTGCATTAAGGTAGGTTCTTACCCCTACTTGTTCCTTGATGTTTGTCCTTAATCCAAGAAAGTATCCCCTTTCATCATTCTCACATCCTTCCTTTAAAACCCTAGTTAAGATCTTCAATTCACCTAGGGTATTAAGTGAGTTCTCATTTAGAAGAAATAGAGTGATGGCATGTATAATAAGGCATGGTTGGTAAAATATTTTCCTTTGAAAATGTACCACTCTAAGTTTATATATATATATATATATATATGTATATATATATATATATATATATATATATATGTTTTATTTTATTTAATTAACTTACTATTTTATATATAAATTACTATTAGAAATATTATTTTTATATTATAATATAGCTATATATATGATATAAAATAAATTAAAAAAATATTAAAACAAAAAACAAAAAAACATAAAACCCACCCACTTAAAAACCTAAAAACCCGCATATGGTCGCACCATGAACAAGTTTTTGATCCCACCTTCGAACCAGTGCCCATGAAACAGAAACATCCATTCCATGATCGAACTAGGGTAGAGATCAAATGTATACTCTGCATCCAACATCCCTGTGGGAGGCACTGTGCCATCGGGGTTTCATGCATCTCAACTGCAATTTCTATGGCCATCGAGGTAAGTAATGATCTCCATAACTCTGTTTCATGTAATCACTAGAAAATAGAGACTGAGAAAATGAATATTCCCACAATGAACAATATGATGGATGGGGAGGAATGGAAGGATGCCAGGTGGATGATGTTGTGAAATGAAGGAGGGTGAAAAATGTAGATTGGTACAAATTGCAAAGGATGCAGAAGAAATATGCCCATGATCAACAACATTTGGCAAAGTAGGCATAATGTTTGAGGACATCAGACTGGATTTCATTTTCTTACTTGAAGATGACAAAAAAAATGGAGGAAAGGGGTTTTCTTTATTAGAATCCACTGGTTCAGTGGGAATTAGACGATACTGCTTGTGGTTTCCAATTGGATTAACCTCCACCGATGAAGATATTGGTTTGAATACAATATATCCAGATGCAAAGTCACCAACTACAGTTTCAATTTCATAGTAGAGGCAACCTCATCAATGATTTTGTGCCCCTGCTGGAGACAATGAATTCATTTCAAGATCCACATCATCTGGAACTAGGGTAGCAATCACGAAGAGTAACAATCACATAGAGTACCCGAGTAACAATCACGGAGAGTCCTGAGTGACAGTAACAATATTGACATGCCCAATTTCCTTGTTTGAGAGGCAATCAATTCGTTTCAATCCATTTTACCTACATAACCATTCAAAGAACAAAATTTGAAAATTGGTTCAATTTTCCCCAAAATAGACCCCTTTCCAATTAAGGGAGGAAATAAGGTTCTTAACATCACACAACAAGAATCGGAGTAGGCTATCCCACTGTTCATATCTCAATCAGGATTGACACTTTCAGAAAAAAATGTAGATTCTATCAAGATCCTAGCTTATGTTGTGAGGGATTAACCTTTCTGATTATGCTTTAGCTTCATGCTATATAATTCTTGATGTATTCTTTCTTGTTCAGTAAGAAAATATAAGATGCATTTTTCAAAAAAAAACTAACAATATTGATAGCTACTAAACCATTATGCAAATATAAATATAACTAAAAGATGAGGAAGACAGATCAAAGATTCATATTTATTAGTTCCAAGATTTACATTCTCTATAAGAATCAGGCACCCATAGTTGGCAGCAAAGGAAGCCATTGCAAAACTTCCAAAGTCAGCAACTAGATCCAAAACAAAGTGCATGAACAAATTGTTATGTTTCTCCATTTCCTGCAATCAATTTAAATTTTAGACAGGTTAAGAACAATAATTAAAATGCTGGGAACTTAGTTGAAGCATGTCTTTGTTTTAATATCTGGGCTATGAGCTTTGGCTTTTCTGTATCAGGATATCAACACATAACTTAGTTTTTTTCTTATCAATATAATATTTATAAATTTTTGTATAGGACCAAAACTCCTTTTTTGAGCTTTTAGGCTCAAATCTACTTAGTTGGTTCCACCCAATGGTGATCAATCATAGAGTCCTTCCACTAGGAGGGCTTGCAATTCCTCTTCTTTTTGCATGAGAAGCATTTGCCTTAGGACAAGAAGCAACCAGGTTCCCATGCTTGAAACATAATCTGTAATGGAAAGAAATATGTTTGTGGTCCAATACTAGTGTCCAATTGTGGTCTTAGAACTCCAACATGATTTTTTCAAAAAGATCCTTGCTCAAATCAGCATAAATGCATATTCATGTAGTGGTAGAATCATGGTAGGAAGATTCAGTTGTATTGGCTTTCGTTATACGGAATTTCAGTAGCAATATGAAATGTGGTGAAGTTTCAGTATAGTATGGCTATGGTATGGTCAATTTAATTTTGATTGTCTTTGATACCTGTCCACCCATAAACCCAAAAAAGGCATACGAACCCTATAAATGATAATAGGTAAAGAGATTCTTAAGAATTTTAAAAAACAAATTGAAAGGCCTTTTCTTTAAGTCGCTAAGAAGTCAGAGCACCCTTATTCTACTATGCGCTCTCTTCTTGTACATTTTTGTGTTTTAACATGCTACACAATTTTGATTATAATGTAATGAAATTTGGAAACCATGCCTTTTGTTAATGCACTTTTTGCGTGTAACTGGTGTTTTTATTGTGTGTCAGGTTTCCAAAGGTGTCATGACATATGTTCCAAAAGAAGTGAAGGATTTGTATCATCTACTGGAAAATGATTTCCACCCTTTAGATCTTGCTAAAAAAGTTCAGCCACTGCTAGGAAAGCTCTCTAAACTTAGTGACAAATTGCCTTCAGCTTCTCCTGTCCCAGAAGTGCAGTTGGAGCAGTACATTCCTACTTTAGAAAGGCTAACTACTTTGAGAGTGTTACAACAGGTGATATTTAGTACTTAATCTTTGTTTCATTCTCTTTACTATTTTGTAGTATTGGAACTTGTGATTTGTAAATGTAGACACACTTCTAGAGTTTTACAACTTATAGCATGGGTGGGAGTAATTCTTACTAAATTATGGAATGACAATTGGTTCTTTGATTTATTTCTTTCTCTTGGTGTTAGAAGTTTTATATAGATCTCATATTTCTACTAAAAAGCATTACTCAATGCCATTAGAGTTTGCACTAGAAGGTTTTCTAAGCTTAATTAACCCTTGCATGTTCCAAGTATCACAAGTGTATAAAACAATAAAAATCAAAACCCTTTCAAAGATGATATTGTTTCCTGATTTTTCTGTTGTAGAGAAGCTTAGTGGGGATGCTCTGAAGTGCAATTTCTTACAGTTAAAGATTGACCATTTCAAAGGCACCGTACAATTCAACAGTTAGGTGAAGAAATTTACATTTTTGGTTTATTATATTGAATACTAAATCAAGCTTCCCTTTGAGGAAGACAATTATATGCATGGAGTGTTTTTTAGAGTGAGGATGTTATAAGTTACTTGGTGGATTTATTTGTGCAAGACCTTGAGTCAGATAATATTCGAAATCATTTAACCATTCTTGTGAAGCGCCTAAACACGGATATAAGCCTCATAAATTTTCCATCTGTTGAAAACGTCACAAAATCTCCTCAACACTTCCCAATATTACTTATCCATTAGATTATGATTAGGTGTGGGTTTGAGTCCTATGTTTCTGTGGGGACTACACTTATGGACATTTACTCTAAATGTGGGAGTGTAGAAATTGCTCGTCGAGTGTTTGATAGAATGCCTCAAAGAAATGATAGACCTATTAGACCTATTTGGACATATTTTTGTGTGTTTACCTTTGTTTTCACTCCTGTAAAATCCTTTCAAACTTAAGAAATATTTGCAATGCATTGTATCTCTTATTTTTATCAAAAGGAACTCTTATATAAATCTGGTTGCATGATATTATTTTTCAAATGTCAAGTACGATCAAGGACACAATTTTGTATTAGTGTGACCCTCCCTATATCTAGGACACTACTCTTTAATGAAATGATTTTCATGCATTGAGATGAATGTTCTTTTCCATATACTTCAAAGCTATATTGATACTAGAAATAACTTGCAGTTTGTTAAATTGATATTATATTCAGGGGAGAAAAAAGGTTGAGTAAGGACGTTCCAGGGTAGGTTTCTATAGCTCAAGTTTGAGATGCTTATCAGATCATACCTAGTAGTAAGTAGAAAACATGCTTGACAATACCAATGGGTGTTTCCTTTTATAGGTTATGCATATTCAAGTGAATATTTCTTTTGAAAACTATAATTATGCTTGCTGAAATGGTTTGGACATAGGACACTTTGGAGCTGTAGAGTATTGTTGGTGGAACACAGATTGAAATCAGAGAAGATGCTAACATTGAGGCACCATCTCCTTTGCATATAAGTGGTTCTATTGTCAATTCATTCAAGATTGTTATAATAATGTGTGCCAAGTTTGTAAAGAAGGCGGGAGCTACTGTGAGTACCACTTGCTTAATTACATGTTTTTTCCTTAAGAAAATTGTAGCTTGGACATAGCTACTTATAATATGGGGTGGCTTATGTCATAGCTATTAAGGGATAGATAAATGCCTTAACTAGAATTAACTAAGATGTTAGCTCTATTTAGGTGGATGTATAACATTTTTATGCTAATTGATCCAAGTCAACTTCTTTACTATTAAACATAGATTAGAATTCTCTGCATGCATAAACCAACTATGATTCAAGAAAAGGTAATGGAACTAATAACAGTGTATGTTGGGAACGTTTTGGAAATGGAAGCATTTCTCATTTCGGTGAAACCTAATTCAGATCTTATTCCTTCAATATTCAGGAAAATTAAAGAGCTTTTTAGCTAGTTGGATAATTCTTTTTACACATGTTTTAGCAAACAGATAAGCGAAGATATCATTTCTTATCAATTACTTGACAAACAACATATTCTTTCATTGCCTGAAATGACCGAAAGAGCACACCAAGGATATAGATACCTTAGGTAGTGTATTATTCAGCTAGCCAGTGGACAGAGTTGACATTACCTTCTAGTAGATGACACCAATTTTGTTTCATACAGTCGTTGAATCTTGTGTGGTAGGGTGTACACAATTACACCTTCAAATAAGATTTCCTGGTGCTTTCAATGTAACTTGAGATATTCAATTTCTTCCAGACTTCCATTACCACATAAGATCTTTATTGTTAAAGTTCGATACCTGGGGTCCTTTCAGCAATAAATTAGTCAATAACTGCTAAGTTTCCAGATCTATCCATCACTTTCTTAGTCTAGGAAACCCATCTGAAAGCTGGCAATGTTGGCAGACAATGCTCTTAGTGGAAGTTGTTGCTAGTGATCCTAAGGTCTATACATTTCAAAGGGTGGAGAAACTGGCTCCTCCCTACAAAGGCATTGACATCAATCAGTATCAACCCTGAGGGTCTTTCCACTTTGTGCACAACAAAACTCTCATAGAAGTCTATGAGAAATCCTTCACTTAGATATCATGGAATCGAAAAAGGATTCTGAGACCCTGCTATGATCTCCTCCTTTACCATGCATAGAGAAGCTATAGAATGGATGGGCTGGAAGTTCTCTTCCATGGTGGTATTTGTCAGTGAGCCCAGTTGTTGGATGGCATTTTGTGGGTTGCTTTAGAAGTTGTTGCAAGTGGACCTGAGTCCTATACATTTCAAATGACAGAGAAATTGACTTCTTCCTACAAGGGTGACATCTTTCAAAGGTATTTGTTCTTTTTTCACAACAAAGATATTACAAACAATTGTGAAAAGTCCTTTGCTTAGATATCATTAAATACATATTCTGACACCCTACTATGATGCGCCCCTTTCCCATGCGTAGAGAATATACAGAATGGATAGGCTTTAATTCCTCTTCTCTAATGGTCTTTGTAAGGGATCCCAGCTGTTGTAAGCCATTTTGTGGTTTTCTTTGTTGAAGAAGAATATATTTATACTGAAATAACATAGACAAATATTGGAATAAGGATAAAGTATTAATGATATATTTTTAAATTATGTTTTTGATCATTTCAGTGTTAATATTAAATAATCCTATATAACCATTATCTCATGTCTATTACAGAATGGTTTCATGGAGATTCATTTAGACTTAATTAGGAGAATATTGTTCAATTGGGTGAATTCAAGTTTCATAGATGTCGGAAGAAGAATGGACCATTGTGTCCACATGTTGGAAAGGATTCCTCTATCAAGAGAAAAAAGCTGCTAGTCAAAAGATCCAAAACAAATATTAATAGGAATCATTTTGACAATTTCAATGGAGTAGACAGTATGCCTTTGGATGTAATACATGGCAGGCCTGGACATTCTTCAAATGAACTTTGGACAACATTAGATTCCTCTGTCAAGAGAACAAAGCTGCTAGTCAAAACTCCGAAACAAATATTGATAGGGATCATTTTGACAATTTCAATGAAGTAGACAGTATTCCTTTGGATGTAACACATCGAAAGCCCGAAGATTATTCAAATGAACTTTGGACAACATTAGATTCCTCTGTCAAGAGAAAAAAGATGCAAGTCAAAAGATCCAAAACAAATATTGATAGGGATCATTCTGACAATTTAAATGAAAAAGTAGACATGGAAAGCTTGGATTTAATACATGGCGAGACTGGATATTGTTCAAATGAACTTTGGACAACATTAGATTGTGCAGAGAAAAAGTATGCGATAGTCAAATCTGAACCCATTTTTTAGCATGCTTCTCAGGTTCCCCCATTGAGTGACCACCAGTCCATTGCAGAATAAAAAACATACCAACAATCAGATTGTACTCGAGTAGGTTCAGAAGATTTGTCTTCTCAAGTTGACTGGGATTTTTCTGTTAATGATTGTTTGCATGGTGATCAACAAATTGAGTTTAAATAGCCATCATTTGAATATTAGGAACCTTATTCTGAGAATGAACCACTCATTTCCTTCATAGAATTGCTGGCATCCGAGGTTGATCAAGTGGAAGATATTGTTGATCTGTCTTAAGGAATTATTGAGAATTCCTCTGATTGCTTATCTAATAATAAAGAAATAGGTACATGCTCTCAGCCTCTAGGAGTTGAACCTCAAGGTTTTCCTTATAGTGGACCCCTCGTTCCATCAAGCACTGCACAGAATATGGGCTTTCAGCTACCAAATGACTTTTCACAAGAAAATATTATGGCTTTTCAATTGAATGGAACAACCAATAAAGTAATCCCAGAGGAAAATCAATCCCATGCCACAAGTAACACTGTAACCTTGGAGGAATTTCAAATGCACATCACAACCAACAAACAAGTCTTAGAGGAAATAGGGAAACTATGTAAAGTTTGTGGATTCACAGTCTTGCCTCGTGACTATCAATGCGAAGTCTGCGGGGTGGCCATTCATTGCCATTGTTATGATTGGAATCCCTTGGGTGCATGGACTGCATTTGGGTGGACATTTGATAGTTTCTAGGGTTGTTTGATCCAAGACAAAGGCTTTTACCAATAAAATTCGCACTGTTACCAAGACTGACAAATTTTTGGTCCAATACAATTATCATGTTTTTTATTGGAAGTGCAGATTTCATCCTTCATCTTGTAGATGTCCTTTTCAAGTAGGTGTCTCTATATAATATGGCACTTGGTTTTCTTCTTGAACCTCTGCTTTGGTACTTTATGTGATTTGTTTTTCACAACTATAGAATGGTGGAATTTATTTGTCATTAGTTGCAATAGAAATATGTCCATAGTTTTAGAACTATCTCACTGTCCTTCATCCGTTAGTGTTGTAGACATGCAGACAAAGAAAACTAGATCTACTAGAAACAATTTGAGTTTTAACCTTTGTGGATTTCAGTTCTTGGAATGAAATAAAATAATGTATGATAATCATATTCATCTCTGAAATCAGTTAAGAAAATAGCCCACATCTTTTATGGCATAGCATTTCTTTTCTTGCAGAACTAGTGCAAAGTTGGAGCTCAGGTTGCTACAAACTACTGCAACTTTTGTTGGTATTCTGGTATCATTGCACGTCAGATGCACTAGAAATTTTAGTAAGCATCTTCCTGAACTTCCATCAAAAGTGGGAAACTTCATAGAATTGGTAGTGGAGGAGTTTGTAGCTTGCATATTTTCCTTTTACAACATTTTCACTTCCTAGAGCATGACTCACTTCTCCCTTTATTCTTTGAGCCCAACCTTGTTGTATTTTAATGCTCCACATCATAACCTTGTATTAATTTTCTCATGCAATACTTTTCAGATGCTAAATTAAGCTTAACACCTTCTGAATCACTATTACAAATAACATCACATCCATCATTGATTGAATGGCTAGGTTTAATGGTGGGATTATTGTTTAATACCATAGATTTTGCAAAGTTAGAAAGAAGCACATTTTAAAATTCATGTGAATGGGATGGCTTGTTATTATTCATTATTCTTAAGTTCTCTGCTGATTGATTTGTTTAGAGCTAGTTTTTGGGTTCAATATTTTTATTTTGGAGCAGTCCCTAAATAAGTCGGAGCTACCTCCCATATATCATATTTATTTATAAAGGCAATCCATGTAGGGTTGCTTTTATGGGTACACCAAAACCTATACTGAATTGCAAGATTGAGGGATTAAAATAAGAGGATGGAAGAAGAGTTAAGAATTGCCAAGACTAAGGTAAGCACAAGGATAGAACCATAAGGGACCTCAAAAATACTAGAATTGAGTTGAAAAAGGTTGAGATTGAGTCATAGTAAATCATCACATTGGAAGAAAAAAATAATTAACTATAGGATAAGAATGCTAAGTTAAAGAAAGCTGTCAAGGACCTTAAGACATCACTGAGAAAGAAAGAAGTGGGCATGCTCTAAGAGAAGGTGGTGATACTGCCAAGATGTAGTTAAGAAATAAAGTTGCCCAAGGATAAATTTGGAAATATAATATAGCTGAGCTGGAGAAGAGGCCACCGAAGCATGATAGTGTAGAGGTAGAATGCCTCAGGATCTCTATAGGATCCAAGGAACATAAGATAGTTTCTTTAAAAACTCAATTGGCCATAACCTAGGAAAAGGTCCTTTTAGTTGTTCAGGAAATAAATAAGGCCTTGAAGGAACTGGAGCAAAGAAAGCAAGCAATGAGGCGAATAAAAAAAGTCAATATTGGGAAGAATGAAATGATTTAGACTAGGAGGTTGGCCTAGGATAAAGTAAAATATAATGTGCCCAAATTGATACCTTCTCTCGATCATCTACAAACGTTGTCCTCCAAGATGGCATACGTGGACAAAGATGTGAAAAATGATAAAGCTGAACTTAGTGGCAAGCCACAGATTGCAAACCATGCCATTGAGGAATGCTACATGCTGACAGATAAATAATTGGAATTTTGGGATAGTAGACAGTACAATAACTAGAGATGATGCTAACCAAGTTTATACCAAGGATATAATTGTTAGGGAAGTAGAGGAACAAATACTTGGTTGTCTCGAAAAAGTTAATTTTATTAAGTAAAATCTAAGGCAGTTGATTGACCTTTGTATACCTTAGCTCCTAGACTAAAAATGGAATGTGGTGACTAATCAGGTTCTTATCCAAGGTCTATATTGGTATTTTCCCAATATTTTAATACGGTGCTCTCAATGATGGATTAGTATCCCTACCCCTTGATACCCGGTAGTACACAGTAAGAAGGTGCAACAAATCCAAATCCCCTGGTTCCATCCATATTGGTGACTTCTTGTTCCATTAAACAACACCTAGTGTTGGGCCCCAATGTTGATGTATATGTAACTTCGGAATGTATTTCACATATATGTATATTGTATTCCTATAGAGATGTTATTATTCCTCTATACGGAAGTGTCGTCATTTATATTGTAAGTGTCGTAACTTATACTTGATGGGTTATTAGACCACCTTGTTGGGGTCAGCCCTGTATAAGTCATGTGGGTCAAAGGGTTATTAGACCACCCTATTGGGGGTCATCCATGTGGGTCAAAGGGTTATTATACCACCCTAGTGGGAGTTGGCCCAGTCATCATTATGTTAAGTGGTTAAGTTGGGGCCGACCTAGTTGAGTAAAGGTCAAGTCAAGTTAGTGTATAAATAGAGAGTGTGTCTCTCTCATTTTACACATTCTATTCTCTCACTCACACTTGGGAGAGTTGCGCACTTATGGAGGAGGAGGCTCTGCTGCTAGGAGAAGACTATCTCTTGTATTCTGGTTGTATCATTTCTCTATCTATCTCTGAGGAAGTTATTGGGGTTTTTCACCTTTATGGTTTTCCCCAAGTAAACTCTGTGTCTCTTGTGTGGTTGCATTATTGTGTCTATGATTGATATGCTGTAGATTTGCTGTACATGTTGTTCTCTCAGTTAAGATCCTAGATCAGATTGAAGTAAATTCTGAAAAATTTAACATGGTATCAGAGCTAGCCTGAAAGAAGGCATGATATGGCATGTATCACACTTGTTACACTTACGATGCTAGGGCTCGATATAGCAAAAACTAGTCATCGTAGCACCTTCGCTATAAATCCGTTTTGGAGAAGTTTTCGGATCTGAAACTTTTACAGGTCGAAGATCAGATCCCCATGTACCTTTTGGCCAAAGGACAACCTCTAATTCGTTGTACTTTGTGATTTATGATCTGTACAATATAGGGTTTCTGCCTCTTCCAGATCTAAGTCAAAATCAGGTGACCTTGGGAAAAAGGTCATAACTTGGGCTAGGAAGATCCAAATGAAATTTCATAAAAAGTGATAGGTAGTACATAGACTTTAATATCTCAGGAAACATTTTCAGAGGCCGAAGTTGAACCAGTGACATGTGGGACGTTGTACAAGTGCTCTCTCCTGTATTATCCCATAAACAGGTGCGACACTTGGCATAACTATCTCTCAGAGAATACAATTAAGGTCATACCTGTCAGGATGGAAAGATAACAAGTCGAGCTATCTCACGACAATTTTTCAGAGGCCGAAGTTGAACGAGTGACACGTGGCACGCCGTACAAGTTCGCTCTCCTGTATTATCCCATAAACAGATCACGTTGCAGAACTTGGCATAACTCTCTCTCAGAGAATCCAATTGAGGTCAAACCTGTCGGGATGGAAAGATAACAGGTCGAGCTATCTCAAAAACAAATTTCATACCCTGTGGATCGAAAAGTTTAGAGTTACACTAGAAACAATCAGGTACATATTTCTGTCAAATCAGAATTATTTTTTAGCACCTTCATTCATGGCTTCCGGAATTTAGGGCTTCGAAGAAAGTTGGAATTTCTCTAATCGGAGACCACGGATGGACCAAGATCAGATTTTTTGGTTGGGCAGAAGGCCGGGCTTGATCAAACCCCAGTTCAGGACTTTGATCGGAAAGATGGAAAATTAAGACTTCTGCAAAAATTGGAATTTTGGAAATCTGTGACCACGGCTGGAAGCTCCTTAGAAAAATCGAAGCTTAGAGCTTTGAATCAAATATTTTGGTTGGGTTAAGCTTCGGGAAACTCAAACCCTAATTCAGGGTCCTCCCCAGTGAATCCAAAAATCTAAAAGGCAATTTCGAGGGGTGAAACTTTGCAGTTTTCAAATTCTGAATATACCAACTTGATCGGCTCATCAAGGCGCATATTTCTATCCTTTCGGAAGTTTGAAATTCAAAGTTTGAATTTTTGGGGTTTCCTTGACAAACCCTAATCCAGCTCCAGGTCCATTTCTTGCAAATCAAGTGGATTGGGTTAATCCTAGAAGAAGATGGATTGGTCACCTGCATAAGTGAAGAATTTCCTATCTCAGAGGGAGATGAGGCTAAGGCCTTCCATAAGAAGATTACAAGCAATCTTGACAGGTATGGTTTACAGGTATGTTTCATGGTTAAGTTTATCATATGTTTGTCTTCATATCATTACAGTACAATATTGATTAATTACTAGACTTGTCGTATCACCTTAATAGAAGATATTCATTGATTAGGGTTTTGACACTTATGAATGTACTAATGCATTGTGATGTTGTATGAGGTTTATGTTGTTCGCTAACATAAAAGGTACACCAAGAAAGACAAATCATGTTCTACTTCAAGAACATATGATCATGCTGACATGAAGACAAAGATTCATCCATTGTCATGGATCACATAGAAGATCTACTTTCGAGGTATGTATAACTTCATCCTACAATGGTTAACCTATGAGACATGCAGGTTACTAGCACAAGTCACTGAAGAGAACCAGAAGACATTATGCGGGTATGTTATACATAACTAGCTAGCATGCTAATACAAGTATGTTTTTCCTATATCAAGCTAGAATCCTACCTTGTGTTAGGATCTTATACTGTTGTGTTGTTGATAATGATTATTCATGAAGTCATAGGTTTGAATAGTCATGGCTGTATGCATATTATGTTTCTTACCATAATTGATGATATGACTAACCAGAAGAATCATGAAGGTATAGGTTTGAGTAATCACAGGTTTATGCATTGATGATTTAACTAATCAGAAGAGTCCTATGATCAAATAAGAATATGCATGAGTAAAAGAAGACTTCCCTGAAACCTTGAATACTAATGTTTATTATCTGTGAATGATCATGACTATACATGTTTAAGATTATTGTGTTTTGATAGTATTAAGATTATACTAATAAATGTGTGATTATGTATGAGACCTCAAGGATAACACAATGATGATACTAATAAGCATGCATAGTGATTAAGGATGGATGTAAGTTCAAGGACAGGTAATCCAGGAAGCAAAGATCAAGAGGGATCACACTCCAGTTGTTCCTGCAAGAAAGAAAAAGAGCACACTTCAGTAGTTTCTGCAAGGATGCAGATATTCAGAGGGAGTTGACCATCTTTCTACATTCCACAATGGAAAGGTGTAGAAGAAGCTACTTCAGCAGCTCCTCCAAGGAAGCAAAGACTCAGAGGGAGTCCACCCAGCAACCAAACAAAGATAAGTATTTTTAATTATCATTTCTTGCATATTTGTTTGTTTAAATAAAATTGTTCAATGATGTATATGCTTATGTTCCTAGACTTAGGATATGTATTGTGCATATTAGAATGATTGTATTAATGAACTATATACTACTAATATGCATGTGATGGGTAAGTGGCCTATGGCACTGTACAACATTCCATTGCTACTTATCTAGAATGAAGCCTCTTTGCTGACATGTTGGGAGTTGTGCACACTCTTAACAATGTTCTGGTAGAGATTGGAAGGCATCTAGAAAGTTACGGGATATGGATAAATGTTGTATTGAAGCATTGGCTAAGATAATTGCATGACTGTATGACATATTTCTTTATGTGTAAGAATTTGTTCTTAAAACTATGAGATATTTTCTAATCATGCAATATAACTTGTTGTGTAGGAAAGATCGTATGCCATCACCTACAAAAGAAGAACTACAACATTTGTTCAGCAACAAAATTATCTATTGAAGATATTGAAGTTCCCAGGATATGGGAAGAATGCCATGATCCGTCGATCATGAAGAATGATGTTTGGGATGTAGTCCCAAGACCTGAAGGGAAGTTTGTTATGACTTCCATATGGATCTATCAAGATCAAGCATCCTGCAGATGGCAGCATAAAGAAATATAAAAGTGATGAAATAGAAGATACACCAAATGGATTTCAAGACAGCTTTCTTGAATGGTGTAGTTGAAGAAGAAGTGTATGTGGAGCAGCCACTTGGTTCTGAGACACATGACAGGGAGTCATATATGTGAAGAACTTGGGTATGATGCACCACTTTCTAGGTATGGAGGTGTGGTAGAGTGCAAATGGAATATTCCTTGGACAAGGGAAGTATGTAGTAGAGATCCTGAAGAGGTTCGGGATGATGGACTGCGAGGCTATGGAATCGAACCTGAAGCTTCTGTGTGATGCTTCATCTGAACTGGTTGATGTCACTATCTATCGTCAGATGATTGGGTCCTTGATGTACCTAACGAACATGAGACCAGATATTTGCTTTACGGTGAACACATTGAGCCCGTTCCTGACAGATCCGAGGAGTGTTCACCTGGTTGCTGTAAAGCATATTCTGAGGTAACTGAAGGGTATAGTTGATTATGGGATCAAATATGATGTGAATCAAAAGTTTAACCTGCAGGGTTATGTTGATTCAGATTGGGATGGCAGTGCTATAGATAGGAAGAGCACATCTGTATGCTGCTTCAGTATGGGATCAGGTGTGATCTCTTGGTTTAGTAGGAAGCAGTCCTGCGTAGCACTGAGTACAGCTGAGGCAGAGTATGTTGTGGCTTGATCATCTAGTTGTGAGGAAGTATGGCTATGGAAGCTACTGTCTGAGTTATTTGATCTCCCATTGGATGCTACTAGTATTTTCTGTGATAACCATAGTTGTGTGAAGTTGTTTGAGAACCCAGTGTTTCATGATAGTTCGAAACACATAGAGATCAAATATCACTATATCATGGATATAGTGAAGAGAGGAGCTGTGAAGCTCCTGTACGTTGCGATGGACGAGCAGATTGCAGATGTGCTAATGAAGCCACTAGCCAGGGTGAAGTTCGAGTACTTCAGGGAGAGGCTTGGCATTCTTCAGATTGATGACACTTCGAGGAAAAATTGATGGACACATTTGCTGAAGCCATTCCAAGCATGTTGGAAGGAGGATCCTTCACATGGCTGTGGATGTAAGTGCTGGATGATGAGCATCAGGATGATGTTCTGGTTTCTGCTTTGTATGATCAGTTGGATCATTTATATGTATGTACGCATCATGTTGGATGCTGGATATGATCAGTTGGATCATTTATATGTATGTACGCATCATGTTGGATGCTGGATATGATCAGTTGGATAATTTATATGTATGTATGCATCATGTTGGATGCTGGATATGATCGGTTGGATCATTTGCATGTATTTTGTATATGCATCATGTTGGATGCTTGGACCATGTATCTGTATATGTATCAGGTGGATACATTGTATGATCAGGTGGATCATGTATGGTGATATGTATCATGTATTTGTATTTGTATCAGGTGGATACATTGTATGATTAGGTGGATCATGTATGATGATATGTATTAGGTAGATACTTGGTATGCATCAGGTAGATGCATTGTATGATCAGGATGATCATGGATGACGAGCTTCAGGATGTTGCTCCAGATGACATGCAACAGGATGTTGCAGTGATGATGATCAGGATGATCATGTGTACATCAGGATGATGTATGGTGAGTATCAGGTTCATACTCTATGGCCGTGGATCAGGTTGTGCAGATGAGCATATAATTTGGCCCTGGGATATTTGCAGATAGTCTTTCGAGGTTTTTCCTATGGCATGTAATATGGCCTTGGGATATCTGGCAAATGCTCTTTCGAGGTTTTGCTCTGGGAGGACATATAATTTGGCCCTGGGAGATCTGCAGATAGTTTTTCGAGGTTTTTCCTATGGCATATAATCTGACCCTGGGATATCTGGCAGATGCTCTTTCGAGCTTTTGTCCTATGGCATATAATATGTCCCTGGGAGATCCAATAGGTTGGGCTGTGTGCCCATAATAAGTCCTGGGATGCTCTTGCGAGGTTTTTCCATGACCACATATAATATGTCCCTGGGAGATCCTATAGGTAGAGCTGTGTGCTCGTAACAGCCTGGGATGCTCTTGCGAGGTTTTGTGGTGACCACATATAATCTGTCCCTGGGAGATCCTATAGGTAGAGCTGTGTGCTCGTAACAGCCTGGGATGCTCTTGCAAGGTTTTTTGGTGAGGTCACATATAATATGGTCCTGGGAGATCCTATAGGTAGAGCCATGTGCTCGTAATAGCCTGGGATTCTCTTTCGAGGTTTTGTGACGCACGTAATAAGTCCTAAGGATTCCACAGTATGGCCAGTGATGACAAAGACCTGCAGGTGGTGGGCCTACATCCAGTATGAAAAAGGACTGTCTCTGTAGAACTTCCTATGACAAGTAGATTCAGAGATTGATTGAGATAGCAGCAGCAGTGATGATGATGATGACTTGATGACGATTATCCAGTGACGATGATCTAGAGAAGAAGACTTGTGCTAGAAGACCTGTGTCGAGAAATACCTTCCTAGTTAAGAGGGAGTGTTGATGTATATATAACTTTGGAATGTATTTCACATATATGTATATTGTATTCCTATAGAGATGTTATTATTCCTCTACACGGAAGTGTTGTCATTTATATTGTAAGTGTCATAACTTATACTTGATGGGTTATTAGACCACCTTGTTGGGGTCGGCCCTGTATAAGTCATGTGGGTCAAAGGGTTATTAGACCACCCTATTGGGGGTCGGCCATGTGGGTCAAAGGGTTATTAGACCACCCTACTGGGAGTCGGCCCAGTCATCATTATGTTAAGTGGTTAAGTTGAGGCCGACCTAGTTGAGTAAAGGTCAAGTCAAGTTAGTGTATAAATAGAGAGTGTGTCTCTCTGATTTTACACATTCTATTCTCTCACTCACACTTGGGAGAGTGGAACACTCGTGGAGGAGGAGGCTCTACTGCTAGGAGAAGACTATATCTTGTATTCTGGTTGTATCATTGCTCTATCTATCTCTGAGGAAGTTATTATGGTTTTTCACCTTTATAATTTTCCCCAAGTAAACTCTGTGTCTCTTGTGTGGTTGCATTATTGTGTCTATGATCGATATGCTGTAGATTTGCTGTACATGTTGTTCTCTTAGTTAAGATCCTAGATTATATTGAAGTAAATTCTGAAAATTTAACACCCAAAGCCCTGGTCCTGAGCCCATCATGGCCATACCAAAGTGTGGTTGGAAAAGATGACAAATTCATATAATTTGAGGTTGTTGAGCAATGAAACCTTGTTTTAGGAACCGTTGCCCTTTACTTGGGTGCTAACAACCCGAATTACAATGGAGGGTTAAATTCATGAAATTTACATGACCATGACATCCCCGACGGAGTTACAATAATAAAATACTAGTAGAATATACTTCGAAGTTACATTAATTAAACACTTTTGATGGTCGTCGGGGTAGAGGATGAACAAAAAATCCATCAAATTTTATTGCAGAATCTATAGACTTGAATTTTGGCCTTGATTAGTTTTCAAAATTTTCTGGAAAAGAAGGATCTCAACAAAGAGATGCAACCTTTAAAATATGAAGTGAAATATTGTTGTCGAGTGGACTGCCTCAATCAGTGCTTTTAGTTTAATGACTCTGCCAAGATAAACATTGTCGACATGGTTTATTTTCTTCCTTAAATATGTGAACAAGATTCCTTATGTATTACACAATCTATTGTAAACTAAATTTGTTTTGTAATATCCGAGGATTGCCTCAAATTGCAATTTCTAAACAACCACAAACTTGGTAAACAACGTTCAAGAAACTAGTAGTTCGACCTCCAATAATTTCACTTTAAGCATATTCTACATCATTGGTCAGCATCCATTCTTTGTATAGTTTCAAATCCAAATGCATATAAATGACACAATTTTCCATACTTCATGTGCAAAATAAAGAGGTGAAGTGTTGTATCTTACAGATGATTGGACTTTTGGCTCCCATGTCAGGGACGACATACATAGGGGGCCTAGATATATGGATAGATATGGATAAAATATACACAAGCATGGGGATTTATCCATAGCATGAGTAATTACTAATGCCCTCAGGAACTCCCTTGATGATGTGCATTTTGTGGCATTATTTTGAATGTGAAAATATGCAGCTAGATTTGGATGAAAACTATTGTTCTTTACTAGGTATAATTAATTCTGCTCATTTTCTTGTGGTGAAAATTTCTGACAAAATGTGTTATTTAAATTTTCACAGCTTGACCTAAGAAACTATAAAAGGAAGGGAACACCTATTGTTTTATGGTAGGTTGAAGAACCTAAAAGGCGTCTCTCTTCAAAATGTAAGATCATCAATTAAACATTCACTTCAGTTGTTCCCAAGTAAGTGCATGATTTTACAATACTTGGTTTTGAATTATCAATAAATGGTTTTGTATTTTGGCCTTGATCTTGTAGGCGGTAGACGAATCCCTAAAAAGTGTGGATCTTTCCAATGGAGGTGTGGGTGATAAGCCATCGGGAAAATACAATGGTGGCATGAATATAAGACTTAGTGTTGCAATTTCTCTCATAGGAGATCCTCGGATGGGTGAAAGTTTCAAACTTCACAAATGCCATTAATATTGTTGTAGCATTCTAGTGAAAGCTATTTAGTAGAAACTTTAAACTTTTTAGTGAATCAATTTTATTTTTGTTGGGGGATGGGAAAAATATGCAACGTAGGACTAAGGTTATTGTTCCTGCTTGTTTGAACTAGGTTACATGTATATGGATGAGCCCAGTACAGGGTTGGATCCAACTTCAAGAAACAAACTCTAGAATGTTGTGAGCAGGCAAAGGAAAACCGAGCAATAATTTTGACAAGTATTGACCTTAAAGCTATGTTTGTATATTTTGATTCTATATTTGATGCAATGTCTTTATTATCAGGCTTGAGCATGAAATTTGGTCTCCTTTTTAACTCCAAGGAGATTGTCGTCAATATTGTTGCAAAATTGTATAGAAGAGACTTTTACTCTCTCCAAATAACTTGAGAAATGTGGCTATTGTTATTTTTATTTCAGCAAATAATTTAGTAAATTAACTTTTAACTTTAAAATATTTTTTGTGATTCCAACACATTCTATAGAAGAGGCAGAAGTGTTATGTGATCGTATGGGAATTTTTGTGGATGGACAAGTGCAGTGCATTGGAAACTCCAAAGAGGTTAGTTACTACGTTGTGTATGCTTTAGAAGTTAGAAATCCAGCATTGTGAAAGTGCAGGATAGAATGGATCTTGAAATGGTTGTTCAATCTTTTTTATTCATGACTCATTAATGCTAATTAGATTTTGGGCTGCAGCTAAAGACAAGGTATGGAGGATCATATGTGTTGACCATAACCACATCACAAACTCAAGAAGAAGAGGTGATGAATTTGGTACAAGATTTGTCTAGAAATGCAAAGAAATTTTACAGTCTCTCTGGGACACAGAAATTTGAAGTACCAAAGCTGGACATACAAATTGCAACTGTCTTTCGAATGATAGAGCATGCCAAAATATATATTACCATCCAGGCCTGGGGTGTTGTAGACACAACTCTAGAAGATGTGTTTATTAAAGTTGCACGTGAGTCCCAGACAGTGGTTGTACTTTCATGATCATCATATATTTTAGTGTCTAGAACTTATCAAAAGATTAGTTTATTATCTTTACGATGGTACCCATGATACTTCCAGATGGGCGTGTTGGCCTGCTAACAAGTAAATTGCTCCTCAAGATGAGAGTCCTTTTCATGAGGCAAGGTCTATAGCCAAAACATTATTTTGGATTTGTTCATTATGCCGACCATTCCAGTGCCATAAAAGCTATTAAAAAAACAAAGAAATATGTTATTGAAGGTAAAAATAAAAAGAAGCAACATGGACAATTGTTTCTTGAAACTCTGTTATTCATACTTTTATTGGTAAAATATGTTAAGATATGTAAGTTTTTTTTATTTCTAGGTCAGGGGATGTCAGTTCTTTAGCAAGACCGTTCAGTGATAAGAATCCCCAAACTATGGAAAACCCTACATATTTTCATGAGGCAAGGTCTGTTGACAAGTAAATTGCTCCTCAAGATGAGAGGCCTTCTCATTAGGTAAGGTTTGTAGCCAAAGCATGATTTTGGATTCGTTCATTATGCTCACCATTCGAGTGCCATAAAAGCTATTGAACCTTACCTAGGTATGTGACCCTTTTCTAGAATTTGGCACGATGGTGTTAATTGTTGGAAATTATATTCTCATATCAATCCATAAGAAATTCTATTTAAGGGTGCTAGGTCAATGGTAGAGCACCTTCCTTATATGCAGGGGGTTGGTGGTTCAATTCCTCCGTGCCCTATATATATACTGAAACCACTAAAAAGAGATAAATGACTAAAAAAATGACCAAAATTTGCATATAAACGACCACTAGTACAACATGAGAGATAAGTGACCAAAAAGATGACCAAATTATGCATATAAATGACCACTTTTGAGTTGGCGATTGTTGGTAGCAAAATAGCGGTCATTTATCACGTGACAAAAAATGTGGTCATAAATTTGGTCATTAATTGTGACAATTAATGACCAAATATACGACCAAATATATGACCACAAGATAAGTTATAAATGACTAAGATAAATATGACCACATTTTTGGTCGCGTGATAAATTACTGCTAATTTTCTACCAGTGGTCACCAACTCAAAAGTGGTCATTTATATGCGGATTTTGGTCGTTTTTTTGGTCATTTATCTCTCATTTTGTACTAAGATCTCATCAAGGGGCACTTGAAAAAAATCAAGAGCCCCATGTCTCACAACATCTGTATTGCCTGCATGTCTTCCATCACTAAATATCATAGAGAATTGTACTCCCTCTCCCGCCACTCAACCACTCCAATTTGGACCATGAGTAGTTCAACTAAAAACCACTTGCATAAGGACAATGACCATCCATTAGACATGAAAATCGATACAAATATCAACATAGCATGACCTCACCTAATAAGGTCCAGGCGTAGTGCGAGTATCACACAGAAATTCATGCTTATCATGATTGAACCATTGTTCATCCATGTGACACCAACGCGCAGGAGTTACGTTATTCATCCGCGCCGGTAGCGTAGCTGACTGATGTTCAACCACGCAATGCCAACACACGATCGAAGCATTAATGTATTGCACTATGTGTGGTACAATACATTTTACCTACACTGGACCCCTGTGCTACACCTCACGTGCTTTTGAGAAAATATCATGCTACAATAATGCACGAGTTTTCAAAAATCGCACACTATAGTGTGGGATTTTCTCAAATTCCTACATTGTTTCGCCAGAAGGGCCAAAACACCCATTTTCCACCTAGGGGGGCACTACCCTTAATTCTACAAAAATAAAATTAACTAGAGTAGGGTTACGACATACTTGGAACTCACGACTCATCCAAAGGCACTATAGATCTTCTAGAATTGCTCAAAACGTGCTCTAGGAAGTCATCGCCGAGTAGTACAAATGATTTATAAAAGTGGGCCCCACCCCTATTTATAGTAATTTGATTCAAACTTCAAACTGACCCCATGAACAAACCATAACTCTGTTTCAAAAATCATTCGCACTGTTGCGATCAGCGCTCTGATCTGTTCGAAATGAAGCCAACCAATTCAAATTCCCACTAGTTTCATCGGGACGCTATTTTTACATCGATACCCCATAGGTACGCCTTGTTTTGGTTATATGATTTATGCATTGTCAATACCTTGGTCATGTTATTTACTACACTTGAGTATGTGAATAGTATGTGCAAGATCTCAACTAAGAGAAGTTCCCAAACCTTGTTTTTATAAGAACGTGGCTATAAGCACCCTTGGGTCACACACCCTACCACATGTATCATTTCAAAACTAGCATATAAGCACTATTTTCCTCTATTTATAAGGAATATCCCAGTATTCCCACTGATAACCATAGGGCCTTAATTCCTAGTCTCGATGTTCCATCAACATCATCACTAATAATAGTATGTTCCCCCATCGGTGTGTGCACCATTTCCATCCTAGTCATTAATTGACACCCATGATGTCGACCTCCCACAAGTCTAAGGAATTTGGTACAACTTGAAAATATTACCCCTTAGCTTATCATTTTTTAATTGCGCATTTACTCCACCAAGTGAATAACATCAACTTCCTTGGCCCATGTTACGATCAAGATTGACAAATCCTACTCATACCTCCATGAGCACTTTACCCTCCGCAGTATTCTTCGTATCAATCAACCCCGTGAAGACACCAATGGGGCCCCCACTCTTCGAAGTAACTAGTTCTATTTCAATTATCCCTCATGCATAAATTGCATAGCATTGTTTCATGGGGAACCCGTCTTTGTGTTTGCAAACGAAACCCCACTTCATCTTGGAAAGCATCCCCCGATCCACCCAAAACTACTGGGACTCCGCCCATCATCAAAATTGGTCCCCTAACACATCTAAAGCTGTGGGACTCCACCATTATTCTTTATGTACAAACAGTTCCCCCATCACCTTACATTGCGGGAACACCATATTATTTGGGAAGCAACCCATGGTTTCGTTTGATTGATGTAAATGAGTCTCAATATCCTCAGTAGTATTTATTTTGACCGATCACTATTGATCTTCATTTTGTGTCTCCATGAAAGCCCCTTCATTTGCAGTTTGTCTCTTTCCATTTCAATCTATATTGTTCCAAAAGGAAAGATGTCATCCTCACCCCCCTTTTCTTACATCAATCAAAGGAAGTTATGATCCCCATGCTTATCAACCAGTCTCGTTTTAGGTATGTTCGTCCACTAGTTGGTTACAATATGATCTTGGTTCTCAGATTAAGACTCTTGTCTTATCATGTACTTCATCTCTCATTGACATCAAAACAATACATTCTGAGAGTTGCAGTAGTTGTAGTTGTACCTTGGGATCCCTTTCAATCAATATAAGGGATCCCCTTAGGGGGGAACATACTTTTAAAGGTAATAGTGTTCACATTTGCAAATCATGGTGGTATTCTATTTGGTATAGTGAATTTCTCAGGAAGCTTCACATACCATGTGGGTCCCCCACCCCCGTGGGATTATCATGGTCACTAGCAGTTCCTCTTCTTCAACACTTCGCAACAATTTCCAGGATTATTCACTCTAACATGGATTGAAGCCACTTTCATCCATGTCCCAACAATATAGTAGAGTCGACCCATTGGCTCTCTCTCATTGTAATCACTTTGACAGCATTTCACAAGCATGGGTATGCCCACCTCGTTTGTATAAAACCCTATTCTTTATTATAGCTCCAATGGTCGTCACCAATAGTATTCTCCCATGGTAGGACCCTATTTGTCCACATATTCTTCGTCCTATAGAACAAGAGAGAACCATAATAAAATATGATGCATTATCAGCTTGATAGTACCCTCCAAACCTCATACATCAGGGGGCATCTGTTAACACCTAAATTTCACACACATGTGACATTTCAATAATTCTTCCAATAAGGTTTCATCAACATAAACAATGCATCTCACCATAGGAATCCTCAATAGATCCAAAATATAGCATGAGTCCAAAAATTCCAAACAAAGTTCAAAAGAAGGGGTATCACAACTAATACACTATTAACTTGTGTTATAGTGCGGTTCACTAGAACAATACATGCATGACACCCACGTGGCTATACCTCTGATAGTCGTGCTACTGTCAAAACGGTGGGACCACCAACTTCCCATAGTGCATTGAAGGCTCAATCATCCCCATGGATCCGATTTCGGCTCCTCACGCACTTTGTGACATTAAGTAGCCCCCCTGGTGTACCTTGGAACTAGTTCATGGAGAAGATGAGTTCACATTTGGATCTAGTTGTTTGTTGGACACCTCTTGGCCTGAAAAAATAATCCATTGGCATGCATTTTGTAGAGAGAAATCAAGAGCAATGTTATGCTGTTGGATTTGAGTTGGAGCTTCGTCATAGCCCACCACTTCCTATTGTTAATTTTTGAGCATCAATTCAATATACTCTAGGATATTTACTTATAGAATAACATGTACAGCATATCAATCATATCAATCACAACAAGCAATCACATAAGACAATAGACACACAAAGTTTCCATGGGGAAAACCATAATGGTGAAAAACCCCAAAACTTCCTCAGAGATAGAAAGAGCGATGATACAACCCAAGTACACAGAGATAGTCCTCCTAGCAGATACTCCTCCTTGCTCACTTGTGCGCCACTCTCCAATGAGTGTAGAAGTGAATAATGAAGTGATCAAATAGAGTGCTCCCACACTCTATTAATACTTGACCTAACTTGCCTAATAAACTAGCAGGGCTGACTTGTCTAACTCAGTCTAATAACCCATGGTAATACTAATCCAGGCCAACCCCACACTTGGTGGTCTAATAACCCATCACATGCAAGTTGCGACACTTGCGACACTTGTCAATACAAATTAAGACACTTCCGTATAGAGGAATAATACCATCTCAATAGGAGTACAATATACGTAGGTGAAATACATTTCGAAGTTACAATTACATCAACACTCCCTATTAACTAGGAAGGTATTTCTCGACACAGATCTGCTAGAACAAGTCTTCTTCTCTGGATCATCATCACTGGATCATCGTCATCGTCACAGCTGTTTCTATCTCAATCAATCTCTGTCTACTCGTCATAGGAACTTCTACAGAGCCAACCCTTTTTCATGTTGGATGTAGGCCCACCACCTACAGGTCTTCATCATCACTAGCCATACTGTGGAATCCTCAGGACTTATTACGTGCGTCACAATGCCTCGAAAGAGTATCCCAGGACCATTTATGTGCCGAAGCATGACCAACAAGATCTCCCAAGTCCACTTACATGTGACTGTCACAAAACCTTAAAAGAGTGTCTTGCCTAGCAAGATGTCTAAAGAGCATCTAAGGCCTTTTACATGACTAGCACAACCTGTCCGGATCTCCAGGACTGATTACATGTGACCCATACCACAAAGCCTTAAAAGAGTGTCTTTCCAAGCAAGATATCTAAAGAGCATCTAAGGCCTTTTACGTGTCTAGCACAACCTATCCAGATCTCCAGGACTTATTACATGTGGTCCCCACAAAACCTTAAAAGAGTGTCTTGCCAAGCAAGATCTCTAAAGAGCATTTGAGTCCTTTTACCTGACTAGCACAACCTGTCCAGATCTCCAGGACTGATTACATGTGGTCTAGCAAAACCTTAAAAGAGTGTCTTGCCAAGCAAGATCTCTAAAGAGCATCCGAGGCCTTTTACGTGACTAGCACGACCTATCCAGATCTCCAGGACTTATTACATGCTACCCCTGCACAACCTATCCACGACCCCGGAGTATCAACCTGATACTCACCATACATCATCCTGATGTACATCATCACATGATCATCTTGATCATCATCATAGCATCATCCCGATGCATATCATCCATGTTCATCCTGATCATATAATGCATCCACCTGATGCATACACAATATCTACCTGATACATATCATACATGATCTACCTGATCATACAATGTATCCACTTGATCATATAATGTATCCACCTGATATATATCAACATACATGATCTACCTGATCATACAATGTATCCACTTGATACATATACAAATACATGATCCAACTGATCATCCAATGTATCCACCTGATACATATCAAGCATCCAACATGATGCATATACAAATACATGATCCAACTGATCATATCCAGCATCCAACATGATGCATATACATATACATGATCCAACTAATCATATCCAACATCCAACATGGTGCATATACATATACATGATCCAACTGATCATATCCAACATCCAACATGATGCATATACATATACATGATCCAACTGATCATATCTAGCATACAACATGATGCATATATAGAGCAGTAACTAGAGCATCGTCATGATTCTCATCATCCATCGCTTACATCCATATCCATGGGAAGGATCTTCCTCTCACCATGCTCGGAATGGCTCCTGCAAATGTGTCCATCACTTCTTCCTCGAAGTGTCGTCAATATGAAGAACACCAATCCTCTCTCTGTAGTACTCAAACTTCACTCTGGCTAGTGGTTTCGTCAACACATCTGCAACCTACTCATCCGTCGCAACATACAGGAGCTTTACTGCTCCTCTCTGCACCATATTCATGATATAGTGATATTTGATCTCAATGTGCTTCAACCTGTCATGAAACACCGGCTTCTCAGATAGCTTCACACAACTTTGGTTGTCACAAAAGATACTAGTAGCCTCCAACGGGAGATCAAATAACTTAGACAGTAGCTTTCGGAGCCATACTACCTCACAACTAGCCGAACAAGATGCAACATACTCTGCCTCGGCTGTACTCAGTGCTACGCAGGACTGCTTCCTCCTAAACCAAGAGATCACACCTGATCCCATACTAAAGCAGCACCCATAAGTGCTCTTCCTATTTGTAGCACTGCCTTCCTAGTCCGAATCAACATAACCCTGCAGGTTAAACTTTTGATTCGCATCATTCTTGAGCCCATAGTCAATTGTACCCTTTAGGTACCTCAGAACATGCTTTATAGTAATCAGGTGAACACCTCTTGGATCAGTCAGGAACTGGCTCAATGTGTTCACCATAAAGCAGATATATGTTCTCGTGTTCGTCAAGTACATCAAGGACCCAATCATCTGACGATACATAGTGACATCAACCGGATCAGATGAAGCATCACACAGAAGCTTCAGGTTCGATGGCATAGGTGTGGACATGGCCTTGCAGTCCATCATCCCGAACGTCTTCAGGATCTCTACTGCATACTTCCCTTGTCCAAGGAAGATTCCATCTGCACTCTACCACACCTCCATGCCTATAAAGTAGTGCATCATCCCCAAGTCCTTCATCTCAAACTCAGCAGCAAGCTTCCTCTTCATGTCGGCAATCAATCTATCCTCACCTATAACAAACAGGTCATCCACATACAAAAGCAGTATTACAGGATTGCCATCCTCAACCTTGTAGTAAAGGTTGTAATCCACTTTACTCTTGGTAAAGCCTAAACTGGATAGAAAGTTGTCTATCCTACCATACCAAGTCCTAGGAGCTTGCTTTAAACCATACAAGGCTTTCTTCAACCTGCACACATATGACTCTCTGTCATGTGTCTCAAAACCAAGTGGCTTCTCCACATACACTTCCTCCTTGGCTACACCATTCAAGAAAGCTGTCTCGAAATCCATCTAGTGTATTTTCCATTTCATCACTACAACTAGAGAAAGTACTGATCTAATGGAAGTGTATCTAGACATAGGAGCAAAAGTCTCTTCATAATCAATCCCCTCTTTCTGGGAGAAGCCACAAGCTACAAACCTTGCTTTGTACTTCTCTATGTTGCCATCTGCAGCATGCTTGATCTTCTAGATACACTTGGAACATGTGTATATACTGGACAACCAAATATTTTGAGATGGCTTACTTCAGGTTTCTTACCAAAGAAGACCTCTTATGTTGTCTTGTTGTCCAATATCTTGTGAGGTGTTCTATTCTACACATATATAGCTGTCCTAGCTGCTTCTGCCCATAGATGCATAGGCAGATCCTGGTCATGCAGCATTTCCCGTGCTACTTCCATGATTGTTCTATTCTTTCTTTCTGCAACTCCATTTTGTTGTGGATTTTAGGGAGCAGTCAACTCCCTCTTAATCCTTGAATCAATGCATATATTCTTGAAGTCACCTGAAGTGAATTCTCCGCCATTGTCGGATCTGAATGTCTTGATCTTCTTATCAGTTTGATTTTCCATCAAGGATTTGAATTCCTTGAACTTATCAAACACTTCATCTGTGTTCTTCAAGAAGTAAACCCAAGTCTTCCTAGAGAAGTCATCAATGAAAGATACATAGTATGCATACCCACTCAGAGAACTGGATGACATCGGACTACATACATCAGAGTGGATAATCTCCAAGATTCCTTTTGCTTTGCTTTCACTGCTTGGAAATGATTTCTTAATGTTCTTTCCTTTTGCACATCCTTTGCAAATAGCTTCATGTTTTGTCTTGATTTCAAGAAGACCCTCTACAGCTTTACTTGCAATTGGTAGTGCTCTATAGTGCACATGTGCAAGCCTTCTATGCCAAAGTTCACTTGGCTCGATGGAGTCATGTTCCATGGCATGTTCAGGTTGTCCCTTCAATTTGTACAATGCTCCCTCTTACTCTCCAATCACCACTGCATCATCTATAGTTTTACCCTTTGGCCACATTAGGACTTGGCCATCTACAAATGCAACCCTCATGCCTTTTGCATCCAATGCAGATATGGAGAGTAGGTTCTTCTTGAGCCTAGGTACAAATAGAACATATTTCATCTTCAAATACTTCCCAGAGTCTAGGTTGTAGGAGGCTTCACCACTTCCTTTGATAGGATATTGGTATTCATCCCCAAGTTTCACCTTATGGGGTGACTCGTGTTCAGATAGATTTACAAAAGATTCTTTAAACCCAGTCATATGTTTAGAAGCCCCACTATCAATAAGCCAATCATTACATCCATGAGAGATAGTACCTGTGAGAGCAGAGATTAGAACATATTCATCTTCACTTGATGAGTCATCACTTTCTACTCTAGCCTTCTTCTTGGGAGGTTCATCATCCTCAGCAGCATGAGCATGATATCTCTTCTTGTTGCCTTTCTTGTTGTTGTTGTTGAAGCCCTTTTTGTTCTTGGGCCATTCCGCAGCAAAGTGTCCCTTCTCATTACATGTGAAGCATCTCATATCCTTCTTATTATTTTGATGGTTGTGAAATGATTTCTTGTGATGAGAGTGGTCCTTCTTATGCTTGCTTCTTTTGGTGTGAGCTGTGAGAGATTGATCTTCATTTCCCATCTTTTCTTCTCGGGCTACTAACCTAGCCTCTTCTTGAGAACATTCCTCCCATAGTCTACTGAAGGATATCAATTTCCTTCTTGCACAGATTCCTTGGATAAAGGAATCTCATGACCTAGGTAGGCCATTCAGAGTGGTCATGACAATTTCACCATTATCCACTACTTCATCTACAGCTTCAAGTTGTTCCTTGATCTGTTAGACTTTGGAGAAATAGGATTGAACTGTCTCTCCATTCTGAAGCTTTACCCCTTTCAATTGCTTCCGCAGAGTCATCTTCCGATTTATGTTCTTCCTTTCAAATAGCTTGGTCAAAGAATCAAACATCTCCTTGGGTATCTTCAGAGATGACACATGTGGTATGAGATGGTCTTTTCTAGAATCAACAATGATTATCTTTTCCTTGACCAAGTTCTTCTTATGTAAGGCCTTATCCTCTTCTCCCTCTGGGACAGGGACCTCAGAACTTATGTAGGTGTCCAATTCATTTTCTTCCAGGATTAACCCAATCCTATACTTCCATGCTCGGAAGTTATCAGCCCCTTCAAGATTATCCTCAAGCTTGGTGTGGTGAGATATCTTAAAGAGTACTTCAAGTGGAAATAGAAAAGATTTAGGTCTTACCACTTGATTTGCAGAAATTTGGATCTGGAGTTAAATTAGGGTTTGTCAGAGAAACCCTAAAAATTCAAAATGTGAATTCAAATTTCTGAAAGGATAGAAAGATGTGCCTTGATGAGCTGATCAGCCTGGTATACTCAGAAATTGAAAACTGCAAAGTTTCACCCTTCAAAAATGATTTTCAATCTCCTGGATTCATTTGGGAGGAACCTGAATTAGGGTTTGAGTTTCCCGGAGATTCACCCAACCAAAAAGTTCGATCCAAAGCTCTAAACTTCAATTTTTCCAAGGAGCTTCCAGCTATGGTCTCAGATTTCAGAAATTCCTATTTTTGTGGAAAGCCTAATTTTTAGGGCTAAAAATGAAAGTGCCCATAATTGAATTCTGATTGGACAGAAAGATTCACCTTGCTGAGGAGAGTCAATCTATCATATTGATTTTCCTAAATCTGTGGAGAGAAACCCAAAAACAACAATCCCTAGCTTCCACAATTGCACAATGTCTTCTTCTCAGGTTAGCTTTGATACCATGTTAATTTTTTAGCATTAATTCAATATACTCTAGGATCTTTACTTAGAGAATAACATGTACAACATATCAATCATATCAATCACAACAAGAAATAACATAAGACAATAGACACACATAGTTTCCATGGGGAAAACCATAATGGTGTAAAACCCCACAACTTCCTCAGAGATAGAAAGAGCAATGATACAACCCAAGTACACAGAGATAGTCCTCCTAGCAGAAACTTCTCCTTCCTCACTTGTGCGCCACTCTCCAATGAGTGTAGAAGTGAATAATGAAGTGATCAAATAGAGTGCTCTCGCACTCTATTTATACTTGACCTGACTTGCCTAATAAACTAGTAGGGCCGACTTGTCTAACTCAGTCTAATAACCCATGGTAATACTAATCAGGGCCGACCCCACACTTGGTGGTCTAATAACCCATCACATGCAAGTTGCGACACTTGTCAATACAAATGAAGACACTTCCGTATAGAGGAATAATACCATCTCTATAGGAGTACAATATACATAGGTAAAATACATTCCGAAGTTACAATTACATCAACACCTACCATTGTGAGCATTCTCGAGCTCCCTTGCCACCTTCCTTCAAGGGGCAATAGTTTCACTCCATTGTTCCACTATTGACTTAGCATTTAGTTTGGACAAAAAAATGCCTCCCTAAGGGAGATTATTGGCTTCCCTTCAATCCAACACCTTCTAGGTGTTGTACAGCTTGACCATTGGGATATACAAAAGTGGTTTTGGCATATCCTGGATAGTTATTGGATTTTTCATTCTCCCACCATCTCTTTTATTTTTCTTTTTATCAATATTTCTTTGTTTTCATGTGAACTACACTAAAAATTTCTTACAGGATCACTTGGAGGACAACTCACAACCACCGACAGGGGCTCCAAGGACTGAGTCCTTGCTTCAACCTACAAGGCCTATCCCCTTACCAAGTGTAATAGTGCACATTGTGCAATTTTTTCCGCAACACAATGGTTGATACCTATGCCTAGTGATTGTTTCCTCAATGCTTCCTTTTATACCTGCAATAGATGTGACACAACAAAATGTCATGTTCCCTTGTAAATTTTACATGGAAGTTCATCAAGTCTAGGGACCTTGTCATTATCCATTTCATGATCAAGTGTGTTCATCAATTCATCTAAGAATAAGACATCATCACACACACCTATGTTCATCTGTGTCCCTAATTTGGACCAAATCGAGGAACTATTGCATAGCCAACTCCCATTCTCTAGTTAATAATGCATTGTGGCTAGAAACCATTATTAAAGGGTAAAAAACTTATGTTTAATCAACGTATGGTTTGGTCAAATGCTCTACCTAGGTTGATAAAGTAAGAACACTACTACCAAGGGGAAGAAGACAATATCCTCAAATTCTTTTAATCATGCTAAGAGGTCAATTAAAGTGGTACAAAATTTATAATATGAATTGTAAGACCATTAGGAGGATAAAATACAAAGACAAAGTCAAAAGGATAAGATGATATCACAATCGACGAGAAGGAAGGTCTACTCAAGTTGACTTCTTTGCAAATATGACATTGTTTTTATAGAACCAAGAGGGTTTCCACCTTCAAGACCAATTGAGAAAGTGATTAAACTACTACCAGAATCACCATTACCAAATTTTTGTTTGTCTTGAACTCATCTTATGGAGAGTAATGGGATGAGAGATAGATATTTATCACTCCTTATGTGTTCCATCAAGTAAGAATTGAGGAGGGTACTTGGAAGACTACTTTGAAAGGAACTACTAAAATATAGGGTTGTGGTGTTGCAATTTACATTGGATGTCACTACATTTTTTCCCAAAAAAATTCCTTTTCCGTGATGCAAGTTCTAACACAATGGGGGCACCAAACTTTGTATCACATTTTCATTGTGTTTGCATCATCGATATTGATGCATGCTAAAATACAGTAGAGTGAGCATCATTTTGGCATCAAATTTTGTGTTATAATGATGTTTTTTACATGAAGTTTTCATCGCATGGTCACTTTTGCTTCAATGTTAACAACATTTTTTTGCATCACCTCTTTTGTTGTTTGCATCACATATGTGTCATGTTTGTGTCGTCTATTTCATTGTTTCATCATGTTTGTGTCATCTTCTTCACTATTGCATCATTCTACAAAATATTAAAAAAAACAAATAATACAAAACCAAACAATATAAGCAAGAAAAAGCTGTGTTGCAGCATATCCCTGCCAAAAGAATGTTGGAGAAAAAAAGGATAAGCCATGGGCCATGTGCGGTGCAATGGTGTGAATGGATTGAAGCTATACCCACAAGGAGAGCCACTGATGTTGTGATCATCCTTTTCATGTTTGCATCATACTTGCATCATCTTATTTATTTAATTATTATTAATTATTTGATTATTTTTATTAGTTTGATTATTATTGGTTAATTAATATTGTTATTGTTTTAATTATTATATTTTTTTTGCATTTTGCATCACATTTTGCGTCAATTTTCATTTGAGTCACATGTTGCTTAACTAATGATTTATTATGTAATTGTCACCATATTCCAATGAGTAAAAAAATTAATACAAATAAATGCATAATATAAAGAAAAATACATCTATAAATCCATAGTAATTGATATACAATTTTCATTTTTCTCCCTTTAACAAGTGCTTTACCACCATTCTATGGGAAATGAGAATATTATGTACTTGTACATAGTAATATATGGTATTCCCATAAACAAGTGGCCTACCATCACACAAGGTAAATATTAATCCTAACTATTATTAGAGTTCAACCATCAACTATGTTTTCATATGCTTAAAGTGGTATGATTCCTCTATCTATGGATAGAATCACATGTTGGAATGCCCCCAAATGTTGGTTACAAATATAGTCATGAACCCAATTTATAGTAATTGAGCTTTGCATTCACATAAAACATACCAAAGCATCATAACATCATATGATAGTAGTAATTGGAAACCATACAAATAAAAAGGAAAAACATTCCAAAATAGTGACATCCGAGTTTATAGTGGGAAAACCTCAAAAGGAGAGACAAATGCACTTACTAATGATAATAATACTTATCTCCACTAGTTATTTGTGTTTATAATCCAACCCTTATCTTTCTATTATATAAAATTATAGCCTTAGAGTATATATGCCTATCCCAACTCAACACTTAAAATACATCACAGACTACACAACTATTACTACTATGGTATATCGTTATATTCACACACACACACACACACACACACACACACACACACACACACACACGCACGCACACTATTGACTTGCATGGTATCTTGATAAGCAATACATCCCTTGCATTGTGCTTTATTTACCCAAAATGGGTTACTTTAGTGATGGTTAGGGATATCCACTACCAACAAATCCTATGTTGATCACATTTCTATATTCATTCATGACATTATTTTCCATGCCAACAACTCTCATTCACCTACTTACTTGTTGTATAATATCCACCATGATATTAGCACTCTCACGTCTCTTAGTGATATGTTTACTACTCCATTTAAGGAAATTTTATAGCTCTTTCTTCTTTGCAGACCAACCACTTTCCATTCTACATTTTGTATGTGTAAGTTGTACAATTTACTCTGATGATTTTTGAATGTAAGCTACACATTTTCCACTTTGCATTTTATATGCAAATTCCACCCAATTTTCTTTGTGCCTTTTGTATGTGGAGCTCTACTTTTCCTTTCCAATGTGTAGGTAGTTTTCATTGCGTTCCACATTTTCTATGTATGTGATCCACTTTTCATTTTTTGGGTGGATATGCAACAACAAGATGGGAAAAACAAACACTTATATACTAAGGTTGGGTAAGAATCCAAATGCACTTAGTAATGTCATGAATCTCTCAATATATTTGACTATCATGATTACACATGGACACAAGACTAGGGCCTTCAACCACTTCAACCTTTGATTACTGGAGATTAGTTCAAAATTAACTATCACTTTATTAGCTAATGCCTCAAGGATATTGAAGAGCCAATGGTGCATCGATTTGGATATTTTTTGTACAAAAAAGGAATATCAAACTGGCCATTCACTAGTAGAAAAATGGGTAATTAGTGACTATGTGACCAAAACATTAGTCACAATGGGTAATTAGTGACTACATGACCAAAAAACGTTTGCCATGACAATTTTTTAAAGTTAAATACTACCAAATTTGAGCAATTCAAGCGATCATAATTAAAAATGACGAACATAAACTACTAATTTAGTCTAGGGATAAAAAATACTAATAGATAACAACTATGTGAATATGAATTAGTAGTATTTCTTACCTATAAGTAATTCAGTTTTAGTGGTATAGTCCGTTTAGCATTAAACATGTTGATGATCATGATTAGGATTTCTAATGTTGAATTAAACTAATGATGTCTTCCTTGGGTACTTCTAATGGAGCCCATGGGGGGAAACATTAACTTGCATGATTGCACTGTGTACATGTCCCCACTTTCAAATTTAAGATGCTCCTTATACTCTTCCTTCCTATATTGTCATAGGACATACTCTCCCTACATTCGTGTAATTACATGTTCTTAATGTACTTTCAATCACTCAGAGCATAGGTGGAGGATATCTATCCCTTGAAACACTTCTATGACCTTTGGTTTCTTATTTGTGGAATGCCAAAGACCCAAGGAAAACTTGATCCCCTATATTACCTCTGGATCTATAATGACACCTCTTGTATCCATTGTCCATTCCCTAACTTCACATCAATTATGATTCAATTATATCACAAGATGAAACATACCATACCCTTTATCATTAAACTATTCTAAAACAAATATATGTCATAGTTTAAACACACTATGAATTTCCTTATTTCTGGCATTTCAAAATAATGGGAAAGGATGTTAACATTTTTGGCCCAAAATCTAGAAAGAACCATTTTAGATTTATGGAATTGTGAATATTAGATGTTACCAAAGCACAATTTGATTGTGATAAAACAACAATTTCATTAATCCAAGATTTCAATTTTGGAAAAAAAGGCCTAGCCGTATTTTAATGATGAAAACCATGATAGGTCATAAACATAAAATGTTTAGATTTCATAAAAATTTAATAATATTTTTAGTTTTATTTTAATTACATATACAAAATAAATTAGAAAACTACAAGTTTCATGTGAGAGACCTCCTTTCACTTAAATACCATATAACATGATCCATTATAACAAATTAATAGTCTTTTCTACCAACCATAGAAATATGAATGCTCATTTCTAACAACTATAGAAATATGTTTTAGATTTTGTCATTTTTAAATGAAATATTCTGCCATCCTCCCACCCATAACTAGCATTATGTGCAATCATATTTCCATTTTGACAAGTCTTCTTACAGGGGTTTGGGTTCTATTCATACGCCAGTTGATGTACCACTTTGGAAACTACGACTAGGGCTATTAATTTCCAGTTCATGCACCATCCCCGTTCCCACCTGCTCTGGTATGGAAGAGATGCTACCATGTGATAATATGTAGGAATACGCAGAAGAGATTGATTATGTGGCCATTTTGATGTCTCAATCCCATTTTCATATCCCATCAATTGGCTTGGTCGTGGACAAAAAATAGAAAAAATACATCCTCAATTTCTTATCAATTAACATATTGTTCACTCCTCAATTTGAAGCCACACAAGAACTATATATCTATTTTCATGTCACGCTGCCAAGTTGGAAGCTTTGAAGGGAACAAAGAGGTTTAGCAAGAATTTCAAAGCATATACAATGATTTTGTCTAAATCGGTGAGAGTCCCCTATGATAGATCTTTCGAATGAAACCTCCATTTCATTGAGTTTAGACTACACAATGAGAATCTAGGCTTAAATCTATTCCAAAAGTGTGAGTATTGGTTTTCAAAAGTGTGATTATCGGCTTTCAAAGGTGTCATTATTGATTTCTAGAAGTGTGATTATTGGTTTTCGAAAGTGTGATTATCGGTTTCCAATAGTGTGATTATTGATTTCCAATAGTGTGATTATCATTTTCCAAAATTACTCTATCACTTTTATATTGTATAATTATTGGAATTCATGAGTTTAACATGTGTTTTTTTATATTCACACAAAGTCCTATTTAGTGATGAAATATATTCCTTAGTGTATTTTCTTAGAAAGGAATAACCCAAACAAGTTTAATGAATCCATTTATATTACAAAATATTTTTCTAGTAGCACAATATTCAAATGCATGTTCACCATAATATCAATAAATTTCTCTTAAAAACCCACATCTCGGGTCAGGGGTGAAAATATCATTATATTTCTTCAAACACTAGCAAGAATGTTTCATTCATTGTGATGAAATATCTTCCTTACTAAGCGTATTTTTCTAAGAAATGAATAGCCCAAACAAGTTGAATCCCATTTAGTATTTTGTTTCCATTGATATTAATACCATATTTCAAAATATTTGTCTGGTAACATAATATTACTATACATGTTCAACATATAATATCAATAAATTTCCCTTAAAAACCCACATCCCAGGCTAGGTGTGAAAAGCTCATTATATTTCTTCAAACACTAGCAAGATTGTCTCATTCATCATCAAATCTATTTTACACTTGTTGTTGATACATCTTAATTTCCTATGGCCCTTTTCATTTATTTTTACTTTATCTTCCTTTGCATTTTCTCATAGTTTCCATGCCCATATGATGTTATCCACTTCAATGGTGTCATCTTTATCTCTTCCAACTGTCTACTCTTTAGTTTTTTTTATCCCAAATTGCATATCCTCCATTGGGTTTCCACCATTGAAATAGAACTTGATATATATTTAACTTTGTAAACATTGCCCAATGAATTTCCTAACCATATTTGCTTATATCACTTGGTCGTACAATGAGCATATGATCTTTCTTCACATCTTTTCTTGGATCAAATTCTTCTGTATGTTGGTTGTGTAGCCTTATATTCCTTATTCAGAGGTCATGTCTGGATCCCGGCCCATGACGGGGGGGATGTTAGAAAAAAACAGGATCGCAGAGCAATAACAATAAGCAGAAATGCAAATATAATCAAATATACACATTACAAGATACACACAGATATATTGTGGTTCACCCAACTTGGGCTACGTCCACATTGAAGTTGCCAGTCCTTTTACTATACCGTCCAACAAAGTGAAGGGATACAACCTGCAGCACAACTGCTGCACTTCCTCTTCACTGTCTCACAATCTCTCTTCCTAATCTCAGAGATCTTTACAATGCATAAAACCTAATACATCATTGCCCTAGCCGTATTACAATGTCTTTCTTTTATAGGGGAAATACAATGGGAAAATACCACAGGTTACCCAAAACCATGGGCCTGAAAACAGTTGGCAAAAATAGCCCCAAAAATTTTTCGCGGGGGCCTGCTGGCCCCTGCGCCCCCCAATCGGGGGAGTGCACTGCACTCCCACGGACCCCCTAGGGATCATGTCAAGATCATAAGCAAACCTGGGGTATGGACATGGCTGAATGATATTATCTCTGAATCTGGAGATCAGGCCCCACAAACCAACAGGGGATTGGGGGGGATTGGGAGGGATTCCCCCCAAAAAATAGTCATCACGGGGGATCTAAGGGGGGGAGACAACTAGTTTGGGATCCCCTGCTCCGGCGGGGTTTCAAGGGCTGCGCCCCTGTAGCGAAACGTTTTTGAAAAAAATGCCTTGTAAAATGTTATTATTTCATAGTCATGACTTGGTCAATAATGGGTGATTTATGGGCCCATGGTATTGGGTGTTCCATAGTATTTTCCCATGGTAATTTCTCTTTGAAAGGAAGGCATTGTAATACAGCTGTGTATTGTAGAATTGTAAACATCTCTATGATTGTGTGAGAGAGACTGCGAGAGAGTGAAGAGGAAGTTGCAGCAGATGTGTTGCAGGTTGTATCCCTTCATTTGTTGGATGGTATAATAATAAGGACTGGCAATTTTTGTGTGGACGTAGCCCATTTTGGATGAACCACGTTATATTAGTGTCTCTCTTATAATGTGATTTATATTTGCATCTTGTTTATTGTTATTGCTCTGTGATCCTATTTGTATAACATTGTAGGCTTGTTATAATAAGGGACCATGTATATTTCATCAATAGCATGGACCATTTGACTAAGGTGAGACATCCATGAGATAAGGTCATTGTTGAGTATCAATGTTGGTGTCTGGTTTTTGTCTTTTTTTTCCCAAAAGGAACCTCTTGCGCTCACCTAATTAACTAAGGGAACATCTAAATCCTTCAAAACATTTTCCCAATATGTTAACTTTGAAAACCTTTATATTTCCCCCCATCTTCCACTACTGCACTAAAATGAGTATTAATAAATGACTTTATTCCTTTCTTTAGGTCTTCCATCTCTTTTTAGTGTTTTGAATGGTGACAATGTAGGTTCCTCCTTAGGCAATTTTGGCATGACATTAACCCCCTTTTTTCCATATATTTATGTAATGAGACCAATGCTAATCCCCAATAGGATCCTTATAATACATGACATGGGTGTCATAAACCATATTGAATTTGAAGTATTGAGGGGTTTTTATACCCACAATATTCTAACTTCCATCCAATAAATGTTTCCCCACAAAGGCCTTAAATTTGTAAACCTCCTCAATCAAGTACGGAGTGAAGTTTCTTTCATCTTGAACCATTCTATAGTTGTCCAACATATGTGGCAATGATAATATATCTTGTATTTTTAGTTGTGTTGATAACCTTCCATATCTTTCATCTATATCTTCATGGGAGTGACCAATTAGGAGGAGGCTTAAAATAACAATTGTAAAAATATTCTATGTTGTGAGCATGGACGCAAAATAAAAGAGGTAAAAGTTCTTGTTGTCACCTCCACAATCGTCGAGCTGCAAGAAAAAAATTGGTGGGAATTTGTTCAAGGAAGAACCTGACATTGATAAAGCTTGCATGGATTCTCTCTTATATTCTTAATACTTTTCATAGGATTCATTTTGTAAAAGTGCATCATGCAAAGGATATATTGAAGACCCTTTCTCGTATAACAAATTCCCAAACTCATCAACCATCGGGTCCTCTGACATGCTCAAGCATAAAGATAAGGAGGATACAATGAATTTTGACTTGTATCTAGAAAAGGGAGGCCAAAGTGACTGAAACCCCCATTTTGATTCCCATGTGTAATAAATCCAATTAGATGAATTGAGAGATTATAGGCAATGCTAATTGACTTTTCTTTCCTTCCCAACCTTGGTATGGAATTCTTCATCTTTTCCATCTTGTCATGCACAATGGTCAAGCATTTGCTAGGGTTCCTCTATGATTCCAATATATGGGCATAGTAGGTTGAGTGCCATCTTGTAATGTACCCATTGTGGAATTTTTGAACTTGGTGCCACTATTTTATCATTGATGGGTCAGTGGTGCCTCTAAGTTTCACGAAAATTTTACAACACTCATCACACTTTGCAAAGTACATGTTGTTTGTAATTGCAACATCTATAAAATGCCTTCTCCATATATAGCATAAGTTGGACTGTGAAATTGGAGTAATTTTAACCATGGAAATGTCCTCATTACACTTTTGAAGAACTTTTTCCTGTGTATAATTTACAAGAAATGATCTAACATGAATCCATGTGCAATATTGATGCATTGAATGAGCCTAGTGAGCAGCTATATCAGAATTTTCATTCATTGTATTTCAAAGGCTAAGTATTATTACTAAAGTATTAGGCCTTGGATTTTCTAACTCACAATTTCCATTTAATACCCTTGTGTCACAATTTATAAATTTCCTCTTGTAACTAAAGAAGGTGGCTCTTTGTATAGAAACATATTTATACCATGTATTTTGACAAACCTCAATGCAATCAAATTTCATGTTAAGAGAGTTCATTTTCTTTGTGTTGTTTCTTGTGTTTATAAGCAAATTTTATTCCAATGAATTGAGCACAAGTTCCCTTCTTTCATTCTCACTCTTTGATTTAATCAAATGCCACCCATTAGTTAATGAGCCATTGGGTATTTTAGAAATACATTCATTTTTATAACAGATTTCATTTCTTAATTGTTTGATGAAGTGATATTCATCTTCATCTTCACTAGAACCTGTTTTCCTAACACACCCATGAGATGAATTTGGTCTTGGGTGTTTGTGGTTATTATTGTTCAACTACACAAGATATTTCCAAGAGACAGGACACCTTGAGAAGCTGCTAACACAAACATACCATAGATTAAAACAACAATGTTTTTACGTGGTTTTGAAACCCTCGAAGATGGAAACACTCCACTGTGAAAATCCTCACAGCATATCTAAGAGATGATATATACCTCACAAGAAGATTAAGCAGGAAAATAGAAGAAGAGTGAACAATGCAGTGTAAAATAGCAAAAGAATTATGATACAGTAGAACTCAGATAGAAGCAAAATAACATCACACACTAATTCATTAATCATAATATGAATAATAAATAATACAATGGTGGAGAGGATTCGAATGCCAAGGTGGCAATTCGAATTAGCCTGCATGGGTAGATCAAAAGATCACTGGAGTGTCATCAAAGAACAACTAGGAGTCCTAATCATCATCAGTGGAGTCATCAATGCACAAGTAACTGTCAACTAGATGTCAAACTGAGTCTAACTGAGTGTGGTAGGTGTAACTGGCACATGGAGGCACTAACTAAATGAAGGAGGCTCAATGGAGGGCGCATGAGGAGCTAACTGGAGTCAGAATAGGAAGTCTAGTCTCACTGGAGGTCCATCAGAGTGATACAGTCAGTTGAGGAATCAATATAGCCTTAAATCAAGGAAATATATAAAGATAACTCAACTAACTGAAGTGAAACTGAGTGGTAGGTGAGAGAGGGTTCCTTTCACAAGTGGTAGGTGAAAGGAGGGTGCACTAAGCAATAGGAGGGATAAAACTGAGTGGAAAGAACCTCCCGGGGCTAGCTAACTGAGGGATAGGTGCTGGGACTGATGGCTGGGATGCATGCATGCATGACTGAAATGTAAAAATGGAAAATGCTGTTAGGACTAGGATGGAGTATAGGAATATCCTAACACCCCCCCTTAATCCATCCTGGGCCTTGGTAATTGACACCAAAGGTCACCCAATACAATGAATAATAATAGTAGTCAATAAACCAAGGAAATGGGGAAAACCTCATGGGAAAAATACCCCCCCTCAAAATAGACTGTAGGGCACACCAAAAATAAATGCTCCAAACTCAAGCAGGTGTGATGCTTGGTCATATGTATGGAGGTATCTTCTTCTTGGGAAGAAGTGGTTCATGCTCAAAAAGCATGTGCTTGTACTTTCTCTTCAGATTGAATGTGATGAGAACAAATCCAAAAGTATGAGGATGATCCTGGAACCCGTGATTCAAATTAGCTGAGGTAGGATCAAATCCATGAATGCGTAGATAGTCTTTTGTTTTCTCCTTCAAACCATCATAGGTGAGATTATGCCCAAAAGAACCATCACATGATAGTGAATGCCTTGAATCCAAATCAGATCCAAGACTTGAAGAATGGTTTCTTGAGATCTCCTTTGAACCATTAGAGGTGAGATCAAAACCATGATGTGCATGAGAAATTATCCCAAGTAGTGATTGCTTGGATTTTAAATCAGCTCCAAGACTTAATGAATCTTTTCTTGAGATCTCCTTTGAACCAGTAGAGGTGATATCAAAACCATAAAATGCATGAGAAATTATCCCAAGTGAATGGCAATGCCCTATATCTTCAATAAACTTCTGAGAGCATGCACAAATGATCATATAGTAGTACATAAGAGGTGAGTGATCAAGGAGAGCAAATGCATTACCTCCAATCGTTGATTTGACCTTTGAAACATTCAATAGATCATGATGAAAACCAACAGACTCTTGTGGAAGAGAGGATTTAGGAACCTCTGCAATTTCTAGATTGTGAGCTGGCACAGAATTTGAAATAGAAGAAATTTGGAGCATGAGTGTCGAATCTGCAAGTTCTTCTTCTTTGTGGACAACTTCAATATGAGATATGTTTGATATTGATTCATGATCAGAGAGACCATCAATGAGGGCGAATGAAACAGTGGAATTTCTCTCAAAATGGTTTGGACCAATACCTTCATTCTGTTTGCCAAATATTTCATCGAGATGGGCCCATAGCTCTTTTGGAGATTCAGTAGAAAGGAAGTTGTGTACCATGCAACGAGACATAGCAAACAACATGGCTGCATAGGCTCTGTCACCTTCATTTAACCAGTCATTCTCTTCTTCAAAGGATTCGAACTCTCTTTCAAAACAATAATCAAAGAGACCATGTCTCTTCAAATGTTCTATCATCTATGGTTTCCGTTCATCATAGTTGAATGGAGAAAGAGGAGTAATTCCTTCCAGATTCATGGAAGTTGTTTCAGAAGACCTGCAAAAAACAATAGAAAATGTCTGTAGCTGCTACTACTGCAAAAGTGCAGAAACTGCTGCACTCGAAATTTGGATAACGACCTGCAAAAAAAACTCTCAGGAATGGAGATAAAATATACTCTCAACATGCTCTGATACCATGTGAAAATACTCACAACATATCTAAGAGATGATGTATACCTCACAAGAAGATTAATCAGGAAAATAGAATAAGAGTGAACAATGCAGTGTAAAAGAGCAGTAGAATTATGATACAGTAGAACTCAGATAGAAGCAGAATAACATCACACACTAATTCATTAATCATAATATCAACAATAAATAATACAATGGTTGATAGGATTCGAATGCCAAGGTGGAAATTCAAATTAGACTACATGGTTAGATCAAAAGATCACTGGAGTGTCATCAAAGCATAACTAAGAGTCCTGGTCATCATCCGTGGAGTCATCAATGCACAAGTAACTATCAACCAGATGTCAAACTAAGTCTAACTGAGTGTGGTAGGTGTAACTGGCACATGGAGGCACTAACTGAATGAAGGAGGCTCAGTGGAGGATGCATGAGGAGATAACTGGAGTCAGAATAGGCAGTCTAGTCTCACTGGAGGTCCATCGGAGTGATACAGTCAGTTGAGGAGTCAATCTAGCCTTAAATCAAGGAAAGATCTAAAGATAACTCAACTAACTAAAGTGCAACTGAGTGGTCGGTGAGAGAGGGCGCCTTTCACAAGTGGTAGGTGAAAGGAGGGTGCACTAAGCACTAGGAGGGATAAAACTGAGTGGAAAGAAGCTCCCGGGGCTAGCTAACTGAGGGCTAGGTGGTGGGACTGATGACTGGGATGCATGCAAAATGTATGCAATTTCATGATTGCATGCAAAATGCATGCATGACTGAAAATGCAAAAATGGAAAATGTTGTTAGGACTAGGATGGAGTATAGGAATATCCTAACATACACAGCCCCAGCCAAATAGCTACTTGAGGCAATATTATTATGCAAAAGAACAAAAATGTTACAAATGAGCTTCTCATAATTGATCAACGAGAAAATGACCATCTATTCTCTTTAAATAGAGATCGTGTACCAATTGAGTGTTAAGACACAAATCAATGGTCATTACGATCAAGGAGAAGATGAATCATCAAATCACTCTATGTCAAGAACATATCATGATCGTTGGATTACATAAGTACAAATGCATGCTAATGCATACTAAAGAAACACACTTTCCTAACAGATATATTATAACAAGTTGACCTTAACTAACTCTTAAGTGTGTAAATATCCTAAAAATTATATGGGCATGTTGTCACTAATTGTCCATAAGAGCAATTTATACCAATGGAATATTTCAATTGTGGAATCGAATATTCTAATTCTCTCCACATATTCACCTCTACCTCTGGTGAACTTTTCTTCAAATTCACATCTAATTGGGCATCACTAAGGTGAACCAAGTGGTGAATAGTACACCTTATCAAAGAACCCTCTAACATACTAAAATGGGTGCAAGTTTGTGTGAAGACTTTATAGATTTGAATACCAAAATGAAGATAGTCTAACCTACCTAATTCTACAACTTCCCCTTCAAGCACATTTGTAATAGTTCCCTCAGCAACATGCTTATTCTCAAATGAGCATAGATTATTCCTCTTTATCGATACACCTTTAACCTTCAAGTTGTGATCATCAATATGCAAAGAGAAATATTGTTTTGATTGGAGAATCCCTTGAACATGTAATAAAGATCATGTTTTTTGGTCTAAGATTTTATCTATTGGCCAAGATGTTATTATATTGTTGGCTTGCGCTAAGAGGGAGCATGTATTGCAATGTGATAAAAGAATTTCCACCATTACTCCAAAATTATGTGATCCCAACATCTCCCCTTAAATAATGTGGTCCTCAAACAAATTTGAGATAAAAACCGAGGCTATGCGTTCCTCTTTATTTGAACATATAAGTTTTAGTATGGCATGGTGTGCAAGAAATTCCTTCCTTTATTTTGGACCAACATTCATAGAATAATCTTTCTCCCCATCATATTCACACTCTAACACGGAATGATCCCGTGAAGCACTGTCGTCCTTTGAATCACTAGACATTGAGTCACCTATCAAACCATAATTTGTTTGAGGTACTAACCATTCACTATGCTTACACATTTGCATCTTAGGCCAAGAAACAAAATACATTCCACGATGAGTGTCTACCAATGTCTTTAGTTCTTCATCTGAAAAAGGAAATGGAACCTCTCCATTTAAAACATTGTAGCTTTTTTCTACTTGGGGGGACTTTACCTTCTACAACCTTTGAATTTCTCCACAATAAGTCTACATCTTCTCCATCCACAAATACAAGAGACATTATTGGCAATCTGCAATCTAATAAGCACTACCAATATCTTCAAACACTACCATGCTTACTAGAATAACTATAGGCAATAGAAGATTTAAGGATTACATGGTTAATGTAGAAGGAGGTTTCATTTGAGCTATGTTTCATTCTAATGAGTTAAATATTTATAAATACATTTACAATTAATTTGGATGTAATTCACATCATTCTACTCATTTCATTGCAAAACTAAAAGTACCTCTAACACTATCAAAGGATTTATGTGAGTAAACAGACAACGATTTTGTACAATCATATACATTGATTTTTTCTACAGTTAACTCAAATAAATAAAGGGGAATTAAGACAATGTCGTACCTTTGATTTTTGTTATAGAAATCTTAGAATCATTGACACACAACCTTGAGATGCAAAATTCCCTTGCAATAACCGTTGTATGAATGGATTGGTAAGATCAATTATATCGATTCAGGAATTGTCAACACAATCTGAAATGCAAATTTTCATTGCGATAATCAATCATAAGTGTCTACTCTAGTTTTTAGTTTGTATTAAAAACAACTAAATAGTTTAGGATTCCCACCTATTCCTAATATTGTTTAATCTAAAACTTGCTTTAGCTTTCTTTATGCCATTTTGAATTTTTTCCTTGAAATTATTGATAGAAGAGGAAGACTGATGTAACAATTCATACGCATATATTGGAACACTACCAACTGAACAAAACCACTATAGGAGATGGCATATTTAAGGGCTACATCTCTAATGTTGAAGGAGGTTTTAACTAAGCTAAGATTTAGTTTAATGAGTAAATCATTCAAAATCCATTTGCAACTGACTCGAAGGGATTTAACATCATTATACTCATATCATTGCCAACACTACAAGTAAATCTAGCACTCAAATTCTTTATGTGGATTAAAAAGAAAACAATTTGTGAATCATATACATTTTATTTTTCTACATTTCACTGCAAATCAAATAAAGGTAAATAGAGGAAATGCTATATTTTAAGTTTCTAGTAATAATAGTAATCGAGAGTCCTCTACACACAACCCTGAGATGGAAATGTGTTTTTATTCACTAAAGCGTGAAATCCATGGTGCTCCTCCTCATTCAAATTACAAAAGTGTGGGAAAGTGTTGATGCTTCTTAATATCCTCCTCTCTCAAATTAATAACGTGTGAGGAAATGAAGGTTCTCTTTCTCCTCCTCTCTCGAATTATGAAAGTGTGAGAAAGGGTTAGTGTTTCTCCTCATGGTCACTTGAATGATCGAAGCATGAGAAAGGGTTTTTGCTTATTCTCCTCCTCTCTCAAATTACTAATGTGTTAGAAAGGGCCATTTCTCTTTCTCCTAATCACACAAATTACTAAATTGTAAGAAACAATCAATATTCCTCCTCCTCACTTGAACTACTAAAGCATGAGCAAGAGGAAATGCTCCTCCTCCTCCTTCAAATTACTAAATCTTGAGAAAGTGTCAGTGCTCCTACGCCTCCACACTTAAATTACCAAATTTTGAGAAAGAGTTGTTGCTCCTTATCCTTCTCCCTTTAATTACTAAAACATGAGAAATAGTTGGTTCTCTTTCTATTCATCCCTTGAATTTCCAAATATCGAGAAAGAGATGGTGCTCATTCTCTTCCACACTCAAATACCATTAAAGCTTGAGAAAGAGAAAGTGTTCCTTCTCCTCTTCTCTAAAATTACCAAAGAGTGAGAAATAGTCATTTTTCATGCTCTTCATCCTTTGAATTACTAAATCTTGAGAAACAACTTGTGCTCCTTATCCTCATCCCTTGAATAAGTAAAGCTTGACAACGAGCCAGTCCCCCTTCTCCTCCATTGAATTTCTAAACCTTGAGAAATGGATGGTGATCCTTCCCCTCCTCACTCAAATTATTAAAGTATGATAAAGGGTCCATGCTCCTTATCCTCATCCTTCAAATTACTAAAGTGTGAGAAAAGGGCCAACACTGTTTCTCGTCCTCCCAAAAATTAAATAATTATGAGAAAGGGCTCCATATTCTCCTCACTTGAATGATCAGAAAGGGCCAAGGCTCTTTCTCCTTCTCCTCATACCTATAAAAAAAAATGTGAAAACATAAATCCAAATATTCTTAATTCAGAGATGTTGTTTCAGTTATGTTTGTACCCTAGTTTTATATGATATGAAAGTAGACTGTACAGTCATCCCGAAGGGGGTTGGGGGGCGAAGCCCCCAAAAGAAATTTTATGGGTTGTTTTGTTGGCCAACAGTTTATGGGCCAATGGTATTGGGTATCCCGTAGTATTTTCTCATGGTAATTCCCTTTAAAATGAAGACAGTGTAATACGAATAGGTAATGTATTGTAGAATTGAAAAGATCTCTGTAATTGTGTAAGAGAGACTGACAGATATTGAAGAGGAAGTTGCAGCGGATGTGCTGCAGGTTGTATCCCTTCATTTGATGGATGGTATAATAATAAGGACTGGAAATTTCTATGTGGACGTATCCCATCTTGGGTGAACGATGTTATATTGGTGTCTATCTTTTATTGTGTTGATGCGATTTATATTTGCATCTTGTTTATTGGTATTGCTCTGCGATCCTATTTTTCTAACAATTGGTATCAGAGCCAAAGGTCTATTTGGTAGATAAATTCGCTGGAAAGAAGAGTTCCTGGTTTGAGTGGGAGCAATGGCGGAAGAAGGAAAGTTTAAGGTCGAGAAATTTGATGAACAAAACTACCAGTTATGTAAGATGCAAATGGAGGACTATCTGTATCAGAAGGATCTATTCCTATCATTGGGAGGAAAAGCAAAACAACCGGAAACTATGAAGGATGAAGAATGGGAGATTCTTAACAGAAAGGCACTAGGAACAATACGGCTGTGTCTGGCTTCATCGATGGCTTTCAATATCTCAAAAGAAAAGAAAACAAAGGGTCTGATGAGTGCATTGGGTAAGGTGTATGAAAAACCTCAACATCCAACAAGGTAGTTCTAATGAAGCGTTTATTTAATATAAAGATGTCAGAAGTTGTATCTGTTACTAATCATTTAAATGACTTTAATATGATTACAAATCAGCTAAGTTCTGTAAAATTTATCTTTGATGATGAGGTTAGGGCTCTTCTAATCTTGTTTTCATTGCTAGAAAGCTGGAATGGCTTGGTCATGGCTGTAAGTAACTCTGTCTTTGGTTCAAACACTTTGAAATTTGATGATGTTGTTGGTGTTATTCTTAGCGAGGAAATGCAAAGGAAAAGCATAGGTGATACATCAGGTAATGCATTGAACATGGAGAGCATGGGAAGAAAAACGGAGAGAGGAAAGATCCTAGGTAATCGTAACAAGTCTAAAAAGGGAAGATCCAATTCAAGACTTGGAAAGATAGAGTGTTGGAGCAATGGAAAGACAGGACATTGGAAGAAAGACTGAAAATCTCTAAAGAAGAATGGAGATTGACAGTAGGAGACTACTCATGAAACAAATGTAGAAGGTGATGTGTTACAAGATGCCTTGATTCTTGCATTAGATAATATTAGTGATGATCCACATCGTAGTTGGCATTATTGTCGTATTCTAACTTCGACACATTTTCGACCAGTCATCGTTGTTGATACAACTTTGACAAGTTTTGACGCGACATGAATTCAACAACTTCAGCACTTTGATAAGTTCGATTTCGACACAACTCCGATGAATGTCGACTTCGACATACTATGACATGTTTTGCACCTTCGACATGTTCTATAATCTTACAGTTTGTGACATCGACAAGCAACGTCGACATGCGACCAACGACTGTCGAACTTTGATAGACTGTCTCTCTATCTTCCAGTCGACTGTAACGGTTTAATTGTTGAAACCATTCTAACTTATTCTTTGTAACTGAATGTAATGGGCAGGCACCCAAGCATCTCAGACTTCTTTATAAGCATGTAAACTATTGTAACATACATCTTATAAGAATCAATCAGTTTTGATCTATTTGCAAGTAATAGAAGAATAGTTCGCATTCCTGCATATTGTTTGTGCGCATCTGTGTTTATTTGTATAGTGTAATCATGCTTTTGCTCATTCTGTTTATTAAGCTTCTTCCATAATAGATTCGACTCATTCAGTCGAACTGTTGTCCTCCTCGTGCTTCCTGGACACGACCCAGATCATTGGTATCATAACACTCAGTTTTGTTAGTGCTTAATTTCTACATATACACTTCTCTTGAAGTTACCTGACTTATGTCGGTTCAAACTTGCTTTCAATCTCAACAATACAAGCAGACGTGATCTCCAGAAATGACAGAAGAAACAGACGATAGACATGCATCCGACGAGACAACACAGCTTATTGAGCAAGCTCTGGCTCAACAACGGACTGAAATGTTTTCCCAATTCAACGAGATTCTCTTGCGATTTGCTTCGACATCCGGAGGATCCTCAATGAGAACTCACTATGATAAAATCAGCCCCTTCAAAGTGCAAATGAATATGGACATACCGAATCTTGAAGGTAAGATTGACGCGGAATCCGTCGACATTTGGGTGCAACAATTGGAATCCTATTACGCTATAAATCAACTCTCGAAAGCTGAAAAGATCACCATTGCATCCTTAAACATGTCTACCTCCATGCACTGTTGGTGGGAGAACCTCTTGAAAAATATGGAGAAAAGCGGAGAACCCATCGACACATGGGATAAATTTGTCGAACACATCTGAAAGGAATTTTACCTACCGAAATACCTCGAGCAATAGTATAAGAAGTGGTAGGAGCTAAAGCAATGGAAAGACCAATTAGTACAGAGTTACACCGACGAGTTCTACCTACTTATGGCAAGACTTGTCGTCCAAGAAGAAGATAAATTGCTTGTTCTGAAGTACGTTAGTGGATTGTCCCAATACATCCAATAGGAGATGGAATTTCTGACTATCAATACACTTGCGGATGCTTTCCACTATGCCAGCAAATTGGAAACCAAGTGGAAAGGAAAATCGTGTTTTGCGACAAAGCCGACATCAGGACGACCACCCGACAAGAAGGCACCAGTCGACTTTGACAAGTAGAAATATTCTTAGTTGACACCGCCAAAGCCAGATTATGGAAAGAAGCCTTTTCACAAGAGAGAATGTAGCAAACAACCGCCAACTGGAAAATGGTGTGATTACCATGACTCATCTTGGCATGATACATCTGAATGAAAAGCTCAGAAGACATTTTTGACAAAAGTGTCAACCTCCGATGCGTTCGACAAGACGGTGGAAGAATCTAATCCAGACGCAACGACCCTTTTGACCTCGAACACTCCAACATCCTCGTCTATCGCCGAGGAGGAGGAGCGAGAACGCTTGTTCCATACACTGATATGGGTCCAGAGCAACCCATTGCATCTGATTGTGGACAACAGGAGCCAGAAAAAATTCATTTCTGAAGAACTTGTGAAGAAACAAGGTCTTGTTACCACTCCGCATCCTCAACCTTACAACATCGGTTGGATGAAGGATGGAAAAGAAATACAGATCACTCGACAATGAAAAATCACCTACTTCATAAATCCATTTGAAGATGAAGTACTCTGTGATGTGGCACCACTCTCCGCAGCTGACGCCCTATTTGGGAAACCTTACCTCCTGGATAGACATGGAAGTTATCAGTCACGGTCTCAGAAGGTGATTTTCAGAATCTAAAATCGATGGTTCAACATACCAGAGCGTCAACCTACACCAACGGTTGCATTGATATCTGCCAAATAGACAAAGAAGCTCATCAATCATGCTCAGAAGTTTGCACTAATCATGATCAAGCCGCAACATTCGAAGAAGACTGCAACAACAAGTCGAGCCACTGACCAATGCAGTTCTCGACAGAAGTAGCAAGTCGATCATATTCTCGATGAGTACCAGAACCTCTTTCAAGCTCCAGATGGATTACCTCAACATTGTCAGGTAAAACAATCCATTGAACTTGTTCCTGGTTCTTCTTTTCCTAACGCATCTATTTACAGAAGATCCATTCTCAAAAATGAAGAGATTCACTGAAAAATCCAAGAATTAATCAACAAAGGTCACATCTGACCCAGCTCCTCTCCTTGTGGAAGTCCAATCGTCCTATTTCCGAAGAAAGACGGGACTTGGTGCATGTGAATCGACTATAAAGCTCTCAACAAAATATCAGTGAAGAATCGGTACCCTCTGCCACGGATAGACGAGCTCATCAACTGTTTGAAAGGTGCTAAATTCTTTACTAAGCTCAACCTCAAGTCAGGATACCATCAGATTCCAATCGAGTCCTCAGATGTGTGGAAAACTGCTTTCAAGACCAAGGAAGGATCGTTTGAATGGTTAGTCATGCCTTTCGGCTTAACCAACGCACCTACAACCTTCATGCGACATATGGATAACCTTCTGCGACCTTTCATCGACAAATGGGTCATTGTCTATCTCGACAACATATTAATTTTCATTCGATCATGGGAAGAACATATCGGACATCTTCGACAAGTCCTCGACACTCTCCGGCAACATCATATTTATCTGAACATGGACAAGTGCGTGATGACCAACATCAATTATTTTGGGTATGTAATTGACTCTGCAGGCATTCACGTCGATCCAGACAAAGTACATATCCTCAAATATTGGTCCATTCCTAGAAGCATTCAAGAACTAAGAATTTTTCTTGGTTTGGAGAATTTATATCGACGGTTCATACTCGGCTTTAGTCACATAGCATGACTTTTGAATCAGTTGACTAAGGGAAACGGGAAAATTGTCTTCCAATGGACAGAAACACATCAAGCATCTTTTGAACAACTCAAACATAGGCTCTGCACTACACCAGTACTTGTGTTACCTTATTTGCATCGGCCCTTTGAGATTGAGACAAACGCATCGGACTATGTCTTGGGAGCAGTGATCACTCAGTGTAGTCATCCAGTCGATTTTCATTCTGAGACTTTTAACGAATTAGTTAGAAGATAATCGATGTACAAAAAATAACTATACGCCATTGTGCAAGCTCTCAAGCAATGGAGGATTTACATCCGTGGCAAGGAAACGGTCATTCTCACTGATCACAAGCCTCTACAGTTCGCTCCGACACAATCAAAGTTGCAGACAAACCAACAACTCAAGTGTATTAATTACCTACAATAGTTCCAGTTGTTGATTAAGTATCGAAAAGGTAAAGCTAATGCCACTGTAGATTGCCTCAGTCGACTACCCATTACTCTCCTTTTGATAGTGATGAGTATGCAGGGAATCGACACGACCACTTGGAAACAGTTGTACGAGGAAAACGGTGACTTCTCAGTAGTCTACCGATAGTTACAGACTAATAAGTCATCGACCTCAGAATTCGACTATTTCCTGAAAGATACCTTGCTATACAAGCTTGGACAACTTTGTGTACTAACAAGTGAGCAACGACAGCAGCTCATTTGGGACGCACACTACAACAAGAATGCAGGACACTTTGGAGTAGCAAAGACCCTTGCTATTCTGCAGAAGTATTTCTTCTGGCCTACACTTAAATATGATGTCAACAAGTACATTCGATCATGCGTGGTTTGTGCCATTGCTAAGCCACCTAATCGACGACAGGGGTTGTACACACCTCTACCAATTCCTAGTCGACCATGGGAATCTATTTCTATAGACTACTTGACAGGTTATCCTACTACCAGACATCAACATGATGCAATATTAGTAGTAGTCGACCAATTTTCCAAGATGGCCATTCTCATACCATGATAGCACAGTAGAAAGCTCAACTCTTCTTTACACATGTTTGGAAACACTTTGGTTTACCCACAACCATCATTTCTGGCCGAGATGCCATATTCGTTAGCATATTTTGGAAGACCTTCTGGAAACAGCTGGACACACGAATCTCATTTTCGACAGCTTTCCATCCTCAGACCGATAGACAGATGGAAGTTTTAAATCGCTTGGTAGTACAACTGCTTCGCATGTACAATCATTGGCATTGACGCACATGGGATGAAATTATTCCATACATTCAGCACAACTACAATCATGCTCAACACAACTCTACAGGAAAGAGTCCCTTTGAAGTATGTTATGGATGTCAACCCTCAGTGCCTATCGACTTGATCAACTCCTCGACACAGCCAAACTTCGACTCCGACCGCGGCTAGCAAGAAGTTGATAAAGCAGTCAAGTTCAGAGAACAAATTTACGACATTCAGTGACAAGCACGAGATATGTTGCATAGAGCAAACGAGAAAGCTAAGACCCATCACGAAAAGCATCATATTCCTCATCCATTCCAAATTGGGGATAATTTATGGTTACATCTTAAGAATGAGTGCTTCACTGGTCCTTTCAAGAAGCTCAAACCTTTGCGATATGGTCCATACAGTATTCTTCGACAGATTGGCGAAAATGCTTTCCAACTCGACATTCCTACTTGTCTGGGTCTGCATCCAGTTTTCAATGTGGATCTGCTTCGACCATACCATGCACCCTTGTTGGAACAAAATGACTTCTCCACAGCAGCACCCAAAGACATCCATCCAAATGTTCAGGAGCCTCTTCCTTACGACACCATTGTGGGATGACGAGTACGCCTTACAAGGATGAACACAATTCCCTTGTTTCAGGTTTCCAAAGCTGGCCAAATCCCATCCCAAGGAAAGTTGTACTCTACTACTGAAGTGATCGACAAGTTTCCTCACCTCCATGAACAAACAATGGGGTCCATTTTTTCTTAAGGAAGGAGGTCTGATCCACATCATAGTTGGAATTATTGTCAGATGCTAACTTTGACACATCTTCGACCAGTCATCGATGTTGATACAACTTTGACAAGTTTTGACGCGACATGACTTTGACAACTTCAGCACTTCGACAGGTTCGATTTCGACACAACTCCGATGAATCTCGACTTCAACATACTGCAACATGTTCCGCACCTTCGACATGTTCTATAATATTGCAGTTTGCGACATCGATAAGAAGCGTCGACATGTGACCAGCGACTATCAAACTTCGACAGACTGTCTCTCTGTCTTCCAGCCGACTGTAACGATTGAATTGTTGAAACCATTCTAATTTATTCTTTGTAACTGAACGTAACAGGCAGGCATCCAAGCATCTCAGACTTCTTTATAAGCATGTAAACTATTGTAACATACATCTTATCAGAATCAATCAGTTTTGATATGTTTGCAAGTAATAGAAGAATAGTTCGCATTCCTGCATATTGTCTATGTGCATCTGTGTTTATTTGTTTTGCGTAATCATGCAAAAAGGTAAAAAGGTAAACTACCATGGGAACTAAAGGTAACCAAGTATGGACTCATTCAGTCGAACTCTTGTCCTCCTCGTGCTTCCTCGACACGACCCGGATCAAGTGATTACTGGGTAGTAGATTCAGGGGATTCATGTCATGCTACACCCCATAGGATTTTGTTTCATTGTTATGTTCCAGATGATTTTGGACATGTTTTATTTGGTGATGATGAGCCATGTAAAATTGTTGGAATGGGTAAAGTATGGATAAAATTAAAGAATGGAACTGAATGGTTGTTGAAATATGTAAGGCATATTCCTGCTATGAAAAGAAATTTGATCTCAATAGGGAAGTTGGGAGATGATGGTTGTTTGTCTATGTTTGGAGAAACGTGTTGGAGAATCACTAAAGGATCGATGGTGATAGAAAATAGGACATGATAGGTACGTTGTATTTATACCCTCATAATAATGACTATTCTATCTCTTTAGCTTCCAAAGGAACACATACAACATTGTCGCATCATAGGCTTGGCCACATGAGTGAGAAGGGGATGTAGATTCTCCACTCAAGGAATTTGCTACCAGATCTGAAGCAGGTAAGTTTGGAATGCTGTGAGAATTGTGTTTATGGAAAATAGAAGAGAGTCAGATTTCTCAGGGTTGGGAAACAGAAGAAGAGTGAAAAGTTAGATCTTATACATACAGATATATGGGGACCGACTCCGGTACAATCTCTTGGTGGCTCTCATTATTATGTTACTTGTATTGATGATTCAACTAGAAAAACTTTGGTTTATTGCATTAGACATAAATTTGATGTGTTTGCTACTTTTAAGAAATGGAAAGCTTTGGTTGAGAATGAGACAGGAAAAAGGTTGAAGTGTCTTAGATCGGGTAATGAAGGTGAGTATTGCGGCAATGAGTTTGATAGTTACTGTTCATACCATGGGATTCATAGAGAGAAGATAATACCATAAACACCACAAAAAAATTGTGTGTCAGAAAGGATGAATAGGAAGGTCATGGAGCGTGCAAGGTGCATGAGATTGCATCCAGGGTTACCCTTACAGTTTTGGGCAGATGTTGTAGATACTGTTGTTTACTTAATAAACAGAGGGACTTCAAGCACTTTGGATGGTGGGATTCCAAAGGAGGCATGGACAGGTAAAAAGGTAAACTACTCATTTCTAAGAAATTTTGGTTGTGAATCATTTATCCATATTAAAAAAGAAAATAGAACAAAGCTTGGGGCTAAATCCAAGAAATGTACTTTTATTGGATACGGGGTTGATGATTTTGGTTATCGCTTATGGGATTATGAAACTAACAAAATCATTAGGAGTAGGGATTATGAAAAGGTCATGGATAAAGATTAGTTGTAGGGAAAGAAACAGGAAAAGGAAAATGCAGAGTACACGGTGCTTGATGAAATAAAAGAAAATGAAGTTCCAAAGGCGCCAAAAAATCAAGAACAACAACAGGTACCTCAAACTCCTGGAAGTGTTAGAATATCTACCAGGTTAAGTAAACCCCCTAAACGATACTCTCCTTCAATGTATTATTTATTGATGACTAATTTTGGTGAACCGGAATGTTATGAAGAAGCAATGCAGGTGGAAACTAGAAAGAAGTGGGAGCAAGGAATTAATGAGGAGATGGACTCATTGGTAAGAAACCGGTCTTGGGATTTGGTTCAATTTCCTACAAGTAAAAGAGCATTGTAGAAGAAATAGGTTTACGGGTTGAAGGAAGAAGATGGAGGCAAGAAGTGGTACAAGTCCATACTTGTTGTAAAGGGGTTTGCACAGAAAAAAGGTTTATATTTTGACTAAATATTTTCTCCTATTGTTAAAATGACTTCAATTAGGAGTATTTTAAGTCTAGTGGCGGTAGAATATTTGCATCTTGAACAGTTATATGTAAAAAAAACCTTCCTCCATGGGGATTTGGAGGAAGAGATTTATATGTAGCATCCACAAGGGTATGAGGTCAAAGAGAAGGATAATTTAGTATGCAGGTTAAATAAGAGCTTGTATGGCTTGAAGAAAGCTCTAAGGAAGTGGTATTTTAATTTTGGCAGGTTTATAACAGAACAAGGTTATAGTAGATGTCATTTTGACCATTATGTTCATTTCAAGAGGCTAGATAATGGAAGATATATTATCTTGTTATTCTATGTAGATGACATGCTTCTTGCAGGGTCTAACATGCAGGATATAAATGTGCTCAAGAGGAATTTAGCTAATTCATTTGCGATGAAGGATTTGGGTGCTGCAAAGCAAATCATTGGTATGAGAATAACAAGAGATAAGAAAAATTGCAAATTGACATTGTCTAAGGGTGAATACATAGAAAAGGTGTTGGAGAGGTTTAGAATGCAGAATGAAAAATCAGTTAGTACACCTTTGGCCATCCATTCCAAACTAAGTAAGGATATATGTCCCAAGACACAAGAAGAAATAGATTACATGTCCAGGGTTCCCTATTCATCAACAGTTGGCAGCTTGATGTATGGCATGGTGTGCACAAGACCAAATATTGCGCATGTAGTGGGAGTTGTGAGCAGGTATATGAAAAATACAGGTAAAGAACATTGGAAGGCAATACAATGGATTCTTAGGTATTTGAGAGGTACTACCACTCATGCATTAATTTTTGGAGGTTCAAACATTGTTCTACAGGGATATGTTGATGTAGATATGGCAGGTGATAAAGATAGCAGGAGGAGGACCACAGGGTATGTGTTTACTATAGGTGGAACAACAGTAAGTTGGAATTCAAAGTTGCAAAAGGTTGTTGCACTTTCAACAACAAAAGAAGAGTATGTTGCTGCCACAGAGGCTAGTAAAGAGATGATTTGGTTGTAGAGGTTCATGGAGGAATTGGGTAAGAAGCATGAGGATAGAAGGTTGTATAGTGACAGCCAAAGTGCCATTCATCTTGCAAAGAACTCAACCTTCCATTATAAGACTAAACATATACAGCTGAAGTACCATTTCATACAGTCTATTCTAGAAGCTGAATTGTTGAAGCTGGAAAAGATACACACTAGCCAGAATCCTGCAGACATCTTGACAAAGGTAGTAACCAAAGAGAAACTAAGTTCCTACTCGGTTTCAGTTGGAATTCTAGCATGACGGTGAAGATGAGAAAATTGCTAGATCCAAGGTTCAGAGCATAGTCCACCAAGTGTAGAAGCGGTGGAGTTGTTGTGATCATTTTCCAAGTCGGAGATTGTTGGTTGTGGAGCCTAATCTTCTTAATTCAGAGATGTTATTGTTTCAGCCATTTTTGTACCCCAGTTTTATATGATATTCAAGTGGACTGTACACTCATCCCAACAGGGGTTCATGGGAAAAGCTCCCGAAATAAATTTTATGGGTTGTTTTACTGGCCAACAATTTACGGGCATGTGGTATTGGGTATCCCATAGTATTTTACCATGGTAATTCTTTAAAAGGAAGACATCGGTAATACTGTTGGGTAATATATTGTAGAATTGAAAATATCTCTGCGACTGTGAAAGGGAGACTGAGAGAGATTGAAGAGTAAGTTGCAGCGAATGTGATGCAGGTTGTATCCCTTCATTTGTTGGATGGTATAATAATAAGGACTGGAAATTTCTGTGTGGACGTAACCCATCTTGGGTGAACCATGCTATATTGGTGTCTCTCTTGTATTGTGTTTATGTGATTTATATTTGCATCTTGTTTATTGTGATTTCTCTTCGATATTGTATTTCTAACACCTACAAACACCAATAAGCATATACCTATGTACAAATTTTATAGCAGAGATCAATGCCTTATATGGAGTCAATCAATGAGTTAAGAAGATTACTCGATATACTGAGGGGTTAATTCAAATAGCTACTTGTCTAAGATAACAAATATCAATGATATCGAGTACAATTTAACGTTTACCAATGAATTTCACTAAACCCAAGGGACACCTTAGAAAAGTGTTCCCTCGGGGGGACACAAACAAGTGGGGCAAGGTGAGGGCATAAGAGGCCTCAAAAGGAAAATGCTTTCTAGGGTTTAACAGATATAGGGTTTTCATGTTTCCCAAGACAATGTATTCAATTAATACACCCTTCAAGGTAGGAGGACAATTCCACTAGGGAGAAATTGAGGGGTGGACTAGATTTAGCAAATTCCAAATATTTCTAGGTTTTTGAATTTATGTATTTTTTAGGGATTTTTTGACATTATATGATTTTTAGGGTTTTTATACCTAAAATGGGGATGTCCTTAAAGATATGTGGATAAATACCCCAGGGATAAATTGTAGGGAGGAAAAGAATTACAAACCAATGACTATTTTTGGAGTTATGAATTTTCTAATTTTTAGGGTTTGGGGAATTTTTCAAAATTTTAGTGGTTTTATGCATAAAATTGCATTAAAAATATAACACAATAACTGTTGAAAAACAAAGAAAAAATGAGAAGAAAGGGGACATGATTTTTGTCTCAACCCCTAGGGCATTGAGACATTTATGGTTAACGTCCCTCTCTTAAGATTTTCCTCTAGCACTTGTAAGCTAGGGCATCACCTAGCAACCTCTAGGGTTCGGTAAGTGAGCCTAACGAAGGAAAATGGAGAATTCCAAGGCCCCAAAAGCAATAGGAAACCCTTATGCAAGATGTTTTGCTTCATACAAAGTTGATAGAATATTGGTAAAAATACCTAATTCAAAGAAAATACAGCATAAAACTACCATTTAATTCACATAGTAACATTATTCACCAGCATTCAACAAGAGACGAGAAAAGAAGACACATTTAGGTCACACTTGTGCATGTGCTATTCCAACAAGTCTAACATCAACCATAACATGTACAAGAAAGAAACCCTAGATCATTCAGCCATCCACTATCAAGCAAAGAAGATCACCCCAAGATAAGTGCACATCACCAAGAAGACTCAAAGAATAGGAAAAAAAGAAATAATTTCATATTATAACCCTTGTCTTATGATTTTACAATGGGAGGAGGATGTCTATTTATACTATTTCATCCTTAAATATTTAATTTTGAGCCTACAAATCCTAAAAATAAAATAATAATATTTTAGGCTAAATTCTACACAATTAAGGAAGTTTACCCCAAAATAGACAAAAATAGTAAAAATAAGCTAAAATAAGCTAAGAAAAGGCTTCATTGGATGAAGTAGTGAACCAAGGGGGGACATCATGCCCCATCTAATCCCAAATGATGTTTTTCCCTCAATGCTCCCCCTTCCAAGGCTTTTAGGCTCGTTTGTCAGAAGGATGATGTCATAGGCTAGTAGTACTAGAGTAGGGGTTTTTGGATGCTGAAAATAGGTCCAAGTGGTTGAAAACGTTGTGCTAATAAGGGATAAAATCCCTTTACAACACAAAATAACCTTTTCAGAAATTAAACCAGAATGGTCATGTGCCCTAGTGGATCACCCCCAAAATCCCCGGAACACCAACCCATGGGCTAAAATCCCTACATGGTGGGGATATCCACACACTGAATGGGTAGTCAACAAATCCACTAAGCCAATTATTTCTGAGACTAAAACCAAGGGGGCTATCCATGACCAATCCATGGGGTAAACAACTTCCAATCCAAATATCCATACAATAAACCCACTTCAACCTGTACAATAAAATATTTTGACCCCTTGCTCTAGGCTTAACCTCGCTAGAATGTTGCAGCAACTCTAGTGCATAACACTCCCCATTTCTCTAATTATGAAAGTGTTAGAAAGGGTCAATGATCCGTTTCTTCTCTTCACCTTAATGATGATAAAGGGCCAAGGCTCCTTCTCCTTCTCCTCAATGTCCCTGTAATAACAAAAATGTGACACAATAAAGCCACTCCTCCTCATCTCTCTAATTACAAAAGTGCGAGAAGGGGCATATGCTCCAACGTCTCCTCACTCAAATGATGAGAAAGGGTCAAGGCCTTTTCTCCTTCTCCTCATCCTTACAATAAAAAAAGTTGTGAGAAAATAAAACCACTCCTCCTCCTCATCACTCTAATTACAAAAATGTGAGAAAGGGCCATGGATCCTTCTCCTTCTATTCACTCAAATGATGAGAAAGGGAAAGTGCTCCTTTTCCTTACCCTCAATGATACCTATGATAAAAAAAGTGTGAGAAAACAAATCCACTCCTCCTCACTCTAATTACAAAAGTGTGAGAAGGGGCATTTGCTCAATCTTCTCCTCACTCGAATGATGAAAAAGGGCCAGGGATCCTTCTACTTCTTCTCAGCCCTATTAAAACAAAAGTGTGAGAAAATAAAGCCACTCCTCCTCCTCATTATTCACTCTAATTACAAAAGTATGAGAAAGGGCCAAGTCTCCTTCTCCTTCACTACATCCCTATAATAACAAAAGTGTGAGAAAATAAAGCCACTCCTCCTCATCATCATTATAATTACAAAAGTGATGAGAAAGGGCGAGGGCTCCTTCTCCTTCTCTTTCCTATAATAGAAAAAGTGTGAGGAAATCCAGTCCTCCTCCTCCTCATCAATCTAACTCCAAAAGTGTGAGAAATGAAAAGGTCCTCTTCTCCTTCTCCTCATCCCTATAATAACAAAACCGTGAGAAAATAAAGCCACTCCTCATCACTCCAATTATAAAAGCATGAGAAAGGAGCAAGGCTCCTTCTCCTTCTCCTCATATTTGTGATAAAAAAAGTTTGAGAAAATAAAGCCACTCCTTCTCATCATCACTCGGATTTAAAAAGTAATGAGAAAGGGCCGTGTCTGCTCCTCCTCTTCCGTGTAAAACAAAAGTGTGAGAAAAATAAAGTCACTCCTCATCACTCAAATTTCAAAAGTGTGAGAAAGGGTTGGGGATACTTCTCCTTCTCATCTCTGTAACAACAAAAGTGTGAGAAAATAATTCCACTCCTCATCAATCGAATTTCAAAAGTGTGAGAAAGGGCCAGGTCTCCTTCTCCTTCTCCTCATCCATGTAATAACAAAAGTGAGAAAATAAAGCCACTCCTCCTCATCATCACTAAAATTTCAAAAGTGTTAGAAAGGGCCTGATCTCCTTCTCCTACTCCTCATCATTGGAATAACAAAAGTGTTAGAAAATGAGGCCACTCCTCCTCCTCATCACTTTAATTACAAAACTGCGATAAGGGCATGTGCTCTATCTTATCCCCAATTGAACGATGAGAAAGGAATAGGGATCCTTCTCCTTTTCTGTGATAATTTGCAGTAGGATCTAGCAACTGAAACAAACCTCACCATAAAAATCACTCAAGAAGTGCAAAGAAGAAGAGAAGAATGTAGTCAATAATCACTCATGAACACAGAAAATGGAGAATAGCAGTGTAATCATACATCAGTTGTGAGCTAGCACTGTGAAAACTGAATACAATGCAATAATTGTGATAATCTTTCAATAGAATTTGAATTAACCAAGAGGTCATTCGAATCATCCTCAGTGTCTAGCTTGGATAACATTGGAGACATCATCCAGTGAGCAGTATCAGTCATAAATGGTAAACAACCAATCAAATGAGTTTAACTGAGTCTAACAGAACCATCTAGGCATGAATAAGGGGATGGAGACTCCAAGGAGGGCGCATAAGGTTGTTAGAAGGTCAAGTGGCACTCCAGAACTAGCTAACTAAGACCTACAGGCAGTTAGGATGAGAAACCAGTGGAAGAACTGCTTAATCAATGTTCTAACTGACTGTCGGACAACTGGTAGGTGGGATGAGGCCCTCTAACTGAGTGATAACTGGTGGTAGGTGAGAAAAGGCGCACATGTCATACAGAAGAGTCAAATAGGGCGCATTAGGTAGGTAGGAGGGCTATTGGGGGCTAAAGATAGGCTCTAGGGAGCTGAAATTAGGCTCTAGGTGCTAGGGAGACCACCAAAATGATGATTGTATGCATGCAGTGGCATGCAATTGCATGCTAGATGACTGGATGCATGCAAAATGCATGCAGGCATGCAAAACTGAAAAAATGATGGGGAGAATATTCCAACACCCTCCCTCAAGCTATACTATGAGGTAGTACTAAAGAACTAAATAGTAGGGCCCTGGTAACTGAGACCAAAGGTCACCCCGTACAATCAATCTAATAAAATAAATGAGGAAAGAGGGAAAACACAGTGGGAAGAAAGCCATCCCTCAAAATAGACTGAAGGATGCTAATGTAGCATGTCATCACTTACCCATGAAGGAGGCAAGTGTCCTTCTTTTCTGAAGAAGGATCAATCGATTTGAAATGGATTAGTAATGTGAGAAGGATGAAGCCTTCCATTCTGAAAATATGATCTGGTTCTTCTCTGATCATGTGGATCACCAACCAAATCACCGGTAGATTGGAGTGTAATGGTTTCCCATTGAGGAAGAGGAGGATCATCATGTGAAATATCATTAGGTTCTTGTGGAACTGGATCTCCCATATGCTCATCTTCATCATCAATTGCTAGAACTTTAGGTTCTTGTGGATCTGGGTCTAGCATTCCCTCATCATCATATCCATATTTAGATTCTGAATCTGAAATCTTATGTGATGATGCTTCACTCTCTTGATCATCGTCATTTCCAAACACTGAATCTGAAATCTCATGTGATGATGATTCACTCTCTTGATCATCATCATTTCCAAACACTGAATCTGAAATCTCATGTGAAGAAGCAAGTGCAACTGGCTCATCATCACATACAAACTCTGAATCTGAAATCTCATGTGAAGATGCAAGTGAAACTGGCTCATCATCACCTACAAACTCTGAATCTGAAATCTCATGTGATGAAGGTTTGCTCTCTTACTCATCATCACTCAAAGGAGGAAAAAATCCAAAAATGTGAATATCATGAAACTGTTTCAGAATGTGCAAGTAGTCCTTTGATATCTCCTTTGAACCAATATAGGTGAGATTATTTTCAAAAGAACTAGAACATGATGATGATGGATCTTCAACAAGATCATTAGTGGATGGAGTAGTGGTGGCCCATTTTGAAATAGGAGTTGAACCAATAGCTGATAGCTCTTCAGGTTCTTGTGGATCTGGATCTAGCATTTGCACTTCTTAAAGAGTCCTCTTTTTCTCAATCTCCTTTGGTGGATCTTTTCCTTTCAAGCAACCTTTGAAGGTGCCATGAGCAAACTTGCCATTTGTAAAACCTTCAACCACATTTTGAGCTTGCAAGTTTTGCAATTGCTTGTAGTTGAGATGAGATAGCCTACTCTCTTCATTTGCATGAGAGTGAAGAGCAAACTGCTTTGAGAGAGGTAAGAAGTGTGAAAACTCATAGAGTTTTGTCTTATGAATTGCAACTCTTTTGCAATGATTTTCCCTAAAACCATGTGTTGTACTTCGAATTCATTTGGAGAAAAGATCACTCTCTTGGGCTCTCGAGTATGATTCATTTGGTACACTGAAAGTAAATTTATTGTGAGAGAAGGAACATAAAGCACATCAGAAAAGTAGCCATGGTCAATATTGATTCTTCCAATCCCCTGAGAGGAGACTTTTCAATCATTTCCCAACTTGATGGAAGGGCCAACTAAGCATTTGAAGTTGGAGAAGAGATCCTTGGAGGAAGACATATGTCTTTATGCTCCTAAATCTATGATGAATTAAGAATATGTTGATGCACTTGCCATGAGAGCATGGCATCTTTCTTTGTCCTAAGATCTAGAAGGTTCAGTATCAATATCTTTCTTCCTTGCACATGCAGGTACAGGGAAAATGTTCTTCTCAAGTAACTGAGCCATCATATCTATAGTTTTCCTCATACAAGAACTCTCAGGATGAAATCCCTGATGACAATATTGTTGGGCCCCAAAATAGCCCCTTTTTGCCTACACCTATCTACACCATTTTTCCTATTTTGCCTCACTATTCCTTGATCTAAGCAGATATTTTCCTAAGCAAAGCATGGATTGCAACAGGTATAATCTATTTTTTTAATCCATTAATGCCTGATTTGTTTATGGTTTTGTACTCTATCTTTTAAGGTTGTGCTAATATTGACTGATTTGACAAAGATAGCCTATAATCCTTTACAAGACCACAGGTGTAGCAACTCACTAACCTTTGGAGAAGAGGCATACGTAGCACCAATTGTCCCTTCTTGAGTTCGGTTCCACATCTTGCTACAACAATTCGAGCATTCCTCCACATGGCCAGCTGCGACTAAGTCACAACAGAGCATACGAGTACCATGTTAGGATATTCTTATACTCCATCCTAGTCCTAACAACATTCTCCATTTTTGCATTTTCAGCATTTTTAGGGTTTGCATGCATTTTTTCATGCATCCCATTCATCATCCCCAACACCTAGCCCTCAGTTAGCTAGCCCCGAGAGCTTCTTTCAGATCAGTTTCAGCCCTCCTAGAGCTTAGTGTGCCCTTCCTCCTTGATTTAAGGAGAAAAGGCGCCCTTCTTATCTGCTCCTTCAGTTATCTTCAGTTCTTTCCTTAATTTAAGGAAAGACTGACTCTTAACTGACCTTATCACTCTGATGGACCTCCAGTGAGACTTGATTTCCCATTCTGACTCCAGTTAGCTCCTCATGCGCCCTCCACTAAACCTCCTTCATTCAGTTAGTGTTTCCATGTGCCAGTTACACCTACCACACTCAGTTAGACTCAGTTTGACTGATAGTTGACAGTTACTTGTGCATTGATGACTCCACTGATGATGATGTAGACTTCTAGTTGTGCTTTGATGACACTCTAGCGATCTTTTGATCACTCCATGAAGGCTAATTCAAATTGCCACCTTGGCATTCGAATCCTCATGCATTGTACTATTTATTTTTCCATATTGTGATTAATGAATTAGTGTGTGTGAAGTTATTTTGCTTCTATCCGAGTTCTACTTTATTATTCTATTGCTCATTATACTGCATTGACCACTCTTCTTCTATTTTCTTGCTTAATCAATTACTTTCTTGTGAGGTATACATCATCTCTTAGATCTGCTGTGAGGATTTTCACATGGTATTAGAGCATGTTGAGAGTATTGTTTATCTCCATTCTTGAGAGTTTTTTGCGGGTTATTATCAAGATTTCGATTTGCAGCAGTTTCTGCATTTTTGCAGCAGCAGCAGTTGCAGATATTGTTTATTGTTTTTGCAGGTCTTCTATAGCTTCATGAATTCAGAAGAAAAAGAAATCCCTCCTATTTCTCCACTCAAATATGATGAATGGAAACCAAAAATGATAGCATATTTGAAGAGCCATGATCTCTTTGACTGCTATTTTGAAAGAGAGTTCGAATCCTCTGAAGAGAAGATTGACTGGTTGAATAAAGGTGACCAACACTTTGGAAGAGTGATGCTTGCTTTGCCTGATTACATAATGTTTTGAATCATTGATGATTATGAAACTCCAAAAGAGCTATGGGCCCATCTGGATGAAAGATTTGGCAGATAGAATGAAGGGATTGGTCCAAACCCATTCGAAAGCAAGCAAAGTGATGCATTCGTCCTCCTTGATGATCTCATTGATCATGAACTAGTATCAAACACATCTCATATTGAAGTTGTTCACAAAGAAGAAGTACTTGCAGATTCAACACTCATGCTCCAAATTTCTTCTCTTTCTGTGCCAGCTCACACTCTAGATGTTGCAAAAGGTCCTAAATCCTCTCTTGCACCAGAGTCTATTGGTCTGCATCATGATCACATGAATGTTTCAGAGGTCAAATCAGCTGTTGGAGGTAATGCATTCGCTCTCCTCAAGTAATCACCTCTTTTATACTACTATATGATCATTATTCCATGCTTTCAGAAGGTTATTGAAGAATATGTCCATTGCCATCCTCTTGGGATAATTTCTCATGCACATCATGGTTTTGATCTCACCTCTTATGGTTCAAAGGAGATCTCAAGAAACCATTGCCATTCGCTTGGGATAATTTCTCATGCACATCATGGTTTTGATCTCACCCCTGCTGGTTCAAAGGAGATCTCAAGAAACCATGGCCATTTGCTTGGGATAATTTCTCATGCATTTACTGGTTTTGATCTCACCTCTTATGGTTCAAAGGATATCTCAAGAAACGATGATTAAAGTCTTAGATCTAATTTGGATTCTAAGCAATTACTACTTGGGATAATTTCTCATGCATAGGATGGTTTTGATCTCACCCCTGCTGGTTCAAAGGAGATCTCAAGAAACCATTTATCAAGTCTTGGAGCTGATTTGGATTTCGAGCAATCATTATTATTTGATGGTTCTTTTTGGCATAATCTCACCCATGATGGTTCGAAGGAGAAGACAAAAGACTATCTGCATATTCATGGTTTTGATCCTACCTCAACTGATTCGAATCACAGGTTCAAGGATCATCCTCATACTTTTGGATTTGTTCTCATCACATTCCATCTGAAGAGCAAGTACAAGCACATGCTTTCCGAGCATGATCCACTTCTTCCTAAGAAGAAGATACCTCTAGATATATGACCAAGCATCACACCTACTTGAGTTTGGAGCATTTATTTTTGTGTGTTCCTTACAGTCTATTTTGAGGGGGGGTATTTTTCCCATGAAGTTTTCCCCATTCCTCGGTTTATTGACTGTTATTATTCATTGTATTGGGTGACCTTTGGTCTCAAATACCATGGCCCAAGATGGATTAAGGAGGGGTGTTAGGATATTCCTATACTCCATCCTAGTCCTAACAACATTCTCCATTTTTGAATTTTCATCATTTTTAGGGTTTGCATGCATTTTTGCATGCATCCCAGTCATCAGCCCCAACACCTAGCCCTCAATTAGATAGCCACAAGAGATTCTTTCAAATCAGTTTCATCCCTCCTAGATCTTAGTGCACCCTTCCTTCTTGATTTAAGAAGCAAAGGCGCCCTTCTTATCTACTCCTTCAGTTATCTTCAGTTATCTGTAGTTATTTACTTGATTTAAGGAAAGACTCACTCTTAACTGACCTTATCACTCCGATGGACCTCCAGTGAGACTTGACTGCCCATTCTGACTCCAGTTAGCTCCTCATGCGCCCTCCACTAAGCCTCCTTCATTCAGTTAGTGCTTCCATGTGCCAGTTACACCTACCACACTCAATTAGACTCAGTTTGACTGATAGTTGACAGTTACTTGTGCATTGATGACTCCACTGATGATGATGTAGACTTCTAGTTGTGCTTTGATGACACTCTAGTGATCTTTTGATCACTCCATGAAGGCTAATTCGAATTGCCACCTTGGCATTCGAATCCTCATGCATTGTACTATTTATTTATCCATATTGTGATTAATGAATTAGTGTGTGTGAAGTTATTTTTCTTCTATCCGAGTTCTACTTTATTATTCTATTGCTCATTATACTGCATTGACCACTCTTATTCTATTTTCTTGCTTAATCAATTACTTTATTGTGAGGTATACATCATCTCTTAGATCTGCTGTGAGGATTTTCACATACCAGCCAGTTCAATTAGTTCGAGTCTATTCTGGGTTGTCACAGCATGTAACAGCTTAGGCTTGAATGCAACGATTCCATTTAATTTCACTTATGGTTGTAACTGTTCCATTGTAAATCTGCAGCCTGAAGATCGTACATGTTCATGGCTGCCCGATATTTTGTGAAATGACTTCATGTCATCAGGGGATAAATGTAAGGAGGCGTTCTGAGCCCGGGGTTGGAGAATTTATAATTGTATAAGCTGAAACAGAGAGTTGTGACTGTGATTCATTATTTCTAATAAAAGGAGCAGAGTTTCTTATATCTTAGTTTTTAATTTGTGTTAGTATTTGGCATCTCTATTAGAAGGCCAGGTCCTGCCTTCTCACAAAGATCGCCGAGTTAAGTAGGTATTTTAATTTCTTTCTTGTTGTGTGGTGTGGAATTGAATTAGATGTGTTACTGCGAGCTGCAACAGTGAAATGATAATTGCATTTTTTTGGTAGTTTATGATTGCATCCTGAATAGATGCAACTGTGTGGTGTGACAGTCGACTATGTAGGTTAGTTTATTTGATGCATGATGTGTTAGATCAGCTGTTATAGCCAAGCTCAACTCTGATTCCTTTCAGTCATTTATTCTTTCTTTGATTTCCAATATTAACCAAATTAGAGTTCAAGCTTACTTCTAGTTTCTGGTTGCTATTTTATCTTTCTTGAATTCATTAGATTTAACAGACTATGATTGAGTTACAATAGCTTCTAGATGAATTAGATCAGTAGAGATTGAATACCGTAGTTTGATAATTATAGGATTTAACTTCTTGCAAAAGTAAGTCTAGTTTATTTTATTCCTAGATCAGTAACTGCTGGATTGATATTTGTAGGAAGATAATTGTATTTTGAATTCCTAGATGGATAAACTAGATTAGTTTTAGCTATGAGATGATTTTGGATGAGCAGATAGGTAGGAACATTTATCTCCATTCATTTAATCAGCTACTTGAAATGTTTATGCATAGACTGGGCTTATTTCCATTGAAATAAAAGACTTCCCTGGGTTGACAATTCATATTGAGCATCCTGTGTGCTAGTTGTAATTAATTGGCATATAGGGTGACCAACATTTTGGCGTCGTTGACGAGGATGGTAATTGATAGACATAGATAGTGTAAAATTAGTCACAGCAGATCTAATGAACAAGTAAATCAATCACAACAGATGAATATAGAAAATATGGTGTAAAACTGTGCAAAACATGCAGCAGTGCTCAATATCCCAGAAAGGGTGAATGAATTACAATAGAATACAATATCTGTCAATGAGCAATTCGAATTGACTAAGTAGGCCATTTGAATCACTGAATGGAGTAGCTTGACTCCAACTAGGAGTCCTCATCATCAATCGGTGGTGGTCATCAATGCACAAGAACCAGTCATCCAGGTGTCAATCTGAGTCTAACTGAGTGTAATAAGTGTAACTGAAGTGTGTAGCACTGATTAAGGAGAGGGAGGCTCAGTGGGGGCGCATGGGAGGCTAACTGAAGTCAGAACAAGTCATCTAGTCAATCTGGAGGTCCAACGGAAGTGAAACAGTCAGTCAGGAGTGAAACTAGCCTCAAATCAGGGAGAATCGGAGCTAACTGAGTGTAACTGAAGTGGAACTGCAGTGGTAGGTGAACAAGTGCGCCCTTCTCTGGTAGTAGGTGAGAAGTGGACGCCTTTCAGCCTAGGAGGGCTAAAACTCTATAGTAAGTGGCTCCCGGGTGCTAGAATGAGGTGGCTAAGGTGTTGGAGGCATCAAACTGGTGACTGGGATGCATGCAAGTGCATGCAGGTGCATGCAAACCCTAGATTCTGCATGCAAACCCTAATTGCATGCAAGATCCTGAAAAAGATGATGTGGATATCCGAACAGATAGTAGTTGGCTTATTGATTTCATTTTATTTTTGATTATCTAAAGCATGCATGAATACAAGAAAAACAAACCAGGAACCCCCTCAAGATACTAACATTGCAGGTGGACGAGGTCGTGGTTGAAATCAAGGCCGAGGAAGACATACATACATTGATGAAATAATTGCTAGAGCTGATTCTTCCACTAGACTACTGCGAGCATCTCCAAGAAGGGGAAATTTTTTTCTCCCTAATCTTAACACTTCTCAATCAACAGTGGAGAACACAATGGGACCTTCAACTCCTGTTCCAGAGAAGAAACCTCCTGAAGACAAGGGAAGTGTTGTGGGTGCACTGGAGAGAGAGGAGATCTATTATATTAACGGGCACAGAGTTACCAAAGAGGAGTGGTTGGATCATCGCCAAGAACAAGAAGAAGAAAGAAGGCGAGAAGAAGAAAGGAGGAGAGCAAAGGAAGCGAGGGAAGAGGAAGAAAGAGCGAAGGAAGCACTGAACTTTTGGAGCAACATGAATAATGGAGAACAAGAAGGAAATAATGAGCGCCACAATAACAATGAGGAGGAAGTGGAAGATAATCAGCATGGTGACACTATGGTCACACTCAAATTCCCTATCCTCCAAATACCAGGGGCATATCCTATGAAGAATATTTCACCCTCAGTTCTCCCAAATTTTCATGGTAAGTCTTCTGAAGACTGAGATGAATTCATTTTTGAGTTCGACATCCTCTGTCATAGTTACGATTATACCTCCAGTGCATAGAAACTGAAATTATTTCCAGCCACCCTGAAAGGAAATGCTCTATGTTGGTTTATGAGTCTGGGTCATGAGACCATTACTACCTGGGACCAGATGAAACAAACCTTCCTTTCCAAATATCAAAAATATTGTAGAACTAGAGATAGGAAGGAGGAGTTGTTTAAAATGGTTCAGAAGGAAGAAGAGAGCTTGGAAGATTTTCTTGAAAGGTTGTTGTATAATTTATAGAGGTTTGGTCATACTGAGATTGGAAAAGATGTACTCAAGATTATCTTACTATGGAGGATTAGAGAAGATTGCCTTGATATGTTGAACTTGTTGGGGAAAGGGGACATCTCAAAGGAACCCTTTCAAAATTTCATTGAATTATGTCGAAGGTATTCAAGGGGGTCCTCTAGAACCAACAATCGGGACAAGGAACGATATTGAGATGTCTTCACTAGGACACAGAAATCAGCTAGTGGAGGAGCTACTCGACCAGAAATAGAAAACTTTATGGAGAACTTTAAAATAGATATGATGAGCTCCATTTCCTCAAAATTGGATGTCTTGAGGAAAAAACAGAGCCATGCAGTAGAAGACCTGACACTTGGCGTATTCTGTCCCAAATGCAGAAAGAAACACCCACTCAAAGAATGTCCACTTGACAAGGTAGAGGTATGTCGGATATGTGAATTGGATCATGATACCAAGGAATTTCCTTCATTACCCAAAGTCAAAGAAGTCTTGAAAGCATCTACTTCAGATGTGGAACAAGCTTATTTTATTACTCAGAAGAAGCCCTTGTAGCCTCGAAATCAATGTATGAATTCAGAACCATCACCTTTTTGGAATAATATGAATGGTATGAATAATATGAATCACATGAATACACAATTCCCTTCACATTATTCTAACAACCAATGGCATCCATATCAAACCTCAATGCAAAATCCTAACCCCTGGATGCCATGGGCTCAACAATCAAACCAGCAAGCTCCCTAGGATCCCAACTTGAGAAATTCCTATCCAGGAATCAATTTTCCCCATCACCAGACTCCTTATCAACAATATCCTCCTCAACAGTACCCTCACCAATAGTACTAGTAGCCACAACTGCAACTCCCAAACAATGTCGCGCCTATGAATGCACCACCATGACCACAACTACCTGCATAACCTAACCCCAACTCGAATAATAAAGTAGTTCCTTAATTTGAGACTGCCAACATGCCTACTTATTCCATTACCTCCTTTCATTGTAATGATATACATCTTCGATCGGGAAGAGTAATGGAACCCATAGTCGTTGAGGATGTTCCATCCTCTGCGAGTGAAGCCAAAATGGATCAAAAATTCGAGAATTGTGTTGATTCAGTAATCCCCATCATTGAGGATGCTGACATTCCTACTGAAACAATAGCTAAAACACAGGAAGCAACACACGATGAAACACAACCTACACAACTTATAAGAGAACCACCATATCTTGAACGATTGGCCCTACAGAAAACAGTGGAATAACCTAGATTCAATCTCTTAGGGGAATTGAATAACTTATATGTCAAAATCCCACTGTTACAAGCCATCCATGACGTGCCCATCTATGCCAAGACCGTTAGAGACTTATGTGTAAAAAAACCAGGACGAAAGCCTAGGGATCCTCCCACTATCCATGTATTGGGAAAATTTTCTAAGTTAATAATGGGTAAGACTCCTGTGGCTAAATATGATGATCCTGGAAACTCGACTACTACAATAAACATAGGACATACTCAGATACCGAATGTCTTATTATATTTAGGCACAACCATCAATGTTATGACCATCAAAACTGTGAAAAAACTAGGACTCCCTAATCTTCGGTTGACCCCTACCATTTTAGAACTTGCTGATAGATCAACAATCAAGCCTAAGGGAATCCTAGATGACCTGATAATCTTTGTTGATTCGTGGGAATACCATACAGACTTCTTTTTCTTACAACCGAAGTCACAACTAAGGGGACACCCGCTGATCCTGGGAAGACCTTGATTAGCCATAGCAAATGCCTGTATCAGCTGTCAGTCGGGGTCCATGACTATCTTAGACGGGACTGATATTAAAATCCTAATTTTATACCCTTCATCCCAACCAAGCTTAGAAGTTGAAACTCCACTTTGGGTGGATCTGGAGGAAGAAGAATGCGTTCAACCATTATTAATGATAGGGAGAGCCTTAACTTTTAAAGATGAAACAGAGGATGACACTATTAACAGTTTCATCAGTGAACCCATGTCTGACAATAAACATGTCTACCAAATTCTGAACAGTACATTAGATGAAACAGAGCAAGAAAATCTAACAGAAGAGACTCTAGTCAATGATGCCAATATAATTCCAGTACTTAAAAATTTGAAAAGTGTCCCAGTAGAAATTGAGCCAGGAAAAACATTGAACATTAACTCGAATCTTGCGCCCAATGAGATAGAACAGATGATCACTTTGCTCAAAAAACATAAGGGATATTTCGCATGGGAGTACAAAGATATGAAGGGGATTCCTTCTAATCTATGTACCCATCACATTTATATCAAAAGTGACTCCAGACCAGTGTGCCAACCACAACGAAGGATGAACCCGAACTTAAGGGACATAGTGAAGGAAGAAATCCAAAACTTTTGGAAGCAGGATTTATATACCCAATTTCAGACAGCGAGTGGGTTTCTCCACTCGTGATTGTACCAAAAAAGAATGGGAAATGGAGGGTCTGCGTAGACTACAGAGAATTGAATAAAGAAATGCAGAAAGACCACTTTCCCTTACCTTTTATTGATCAGGTCCTTGATACCTTGTCTGGAAAGAAGTATTTTTCCTTTCTCGATGGATTTAGTGGTTACAATCAAATCCAGATTGCTCTAGAAGACCAAGATAAAACTACCTTTGTTGAGATATTGTAACTTCAAAGAATATTATATTTGTACTTTATTATTCCGGAGATGTTTCATTCCTCCGTGAAGATCTTATTGTATATCCGGAGATGTTTATTCCTCCGTTGGAATGTGGTAACTCGGGTTATTAGACTTCCCTAGTAGGGGTCGGCCCTGTATGTGTTATGTGGGTCAAAGGGTTATTAGACCACCCTAGAGGGGTCGGCCCAGTTAGTTGTAGTGGGGTATTTAACCTATTGGTTAAATACGAGCCTACGTGTACTTGTGTAAAATACATATCAGAGTAGTGTATAAATAGAGGAGGTGTGTTCCTCATTATACACACTCACTCACTTGAGAAAGGCGCATTTGTGGAGGAGAGGTCTGCTATGGAGGAGAAGGAGCTTATGCTCAGGGTTTGCATCTTTGTATATTGCTGGTCATCTATATTGAGGAAGCTTTGCTGGGTTTTCTACCCCATGAGGGTTTCCCAGGATAAATCTCTGTCTCTTGTGTTTATGCCATGCTTGTTGTTTCTTCAGTGATCCTGTATATGCTATTATTGTGAAATGGAATGTAATGCTGCTATTTTCTGTCTTAGCATATTGAATTTTAACATGGTATCAGAGCTAACCTGAAGGAAGACAAGGTATGGCACTAAAGACACTTGCTTTACTTACGACAATTTGAAGGTTAGGGTTTTACATAGCAAAAACCAGTCATCGTAGCACTTTCGCTATAAATCCGTTTTGGAGAACTTTTCGGATCTGAAATTGTTACAGGACGAAGCTAAGGTCTCCAGGTACCTTGTGTCCAAAGGACAACCTCTAATTCGTTGTACTTTGTGATTTATGATCTGTACAACATAGGGTTTCTGCCTCTTCCAGATCTGAGTCAAATTCAGGTGACCTTGGGAAAAAGGTCATAACTTGGGCTAGGAAGCTCCAAATGAAATTTCGTGAAAAGTGACAGGTAGTACACAGACTGTACTATATCAGAAAACTTTTTCAGAGGCCGAAGTTGAACCAGTGACACGTGGCACGCCGTACAAGTTCGCTCTCCTGTATTATCCTATAAACAGGTCACGTTGCGACAATTGGCATAACTCTCTCTCAGAGAATCCAATTGAGGTCAGACCTGTCAGGATGGAAAGATAACAGGCCGAGCTATCTCAGAAAACGTTTTCAGAGGCCGAAGGTCAAACAGTGACACGTGGCACACCGTACAAGTTCGCTCTCCTGTATTTTCCCAAAACAGGTCACGTTGCGACATTTGGCATAACTCTCTCTCAGAACATCCAATTGAGGTCAGACCTGTCAGGATGGAAAGCTAACAGGTCAGGATATCTCAGAAAACCTTTTCAGACCCTGTGGATCAAAAATTTCGGAGTTACACCAGAAACAATCAGGTACATATTTCTGTCAAAACAGAATTATTTTTTGGTACCTTCATTCATGGCTTCCGAAATTTAGGGCTTTGAAGAAAGTTGGAATTTTTGTAATCGGAGACCACGGCTGGATGCTACTCATCAAAATAGAAATTTAGAGCCCAAGATCAGAATTTTTGGTTGGGCAGAAGGCCGGGCTTGATTAGACCCTAGTTCGGGACTTTGATCAGAAAAGTGGAAAATTAGGGCTTCTGTAAAAATGGGAATTATTGAAATCTGTGACCACGGCTGGAAGCTCCTCAGAAAAATAGAAGCTTAGAGCTTTGGATCAAACTTTTTGATGGGGCAAAAGAGTGGGCTTCATCAAACCCCAGTTCAGGGTCACGTCCAGTGAATCCGAAAGTTTCAAAGGCAAAATTGAGGAGTAAAACTTTGCAGTTTTCAAATTCTGAATATATCAGTTTGATCAGCTCATCAAGGCGCATATCTCTATCCTTTCGGAAGTTTGAAATTCAAAGTTTGAATTTTTGGGGTTTCTCTGACAAACCCATATCCAGCTCCAGGTCCAGTTCTTGCAAATCAAGTGGATAGGGTTAATCCTAGAAGAAGATGGATTGGTCACCTACATAAGTGAAGGAGTTCATGTTTCAGAGGGAGATGAGGCTAAGGCTTTACATAAGGGGATTACAAGCGATCTCGATAGGTATGACTCATCGAGGTATGTTTTGAGATTTGTTCATGATTAAGTTTATGGTATGTTTGTCTTCATGTTATTACAGTTAGTACAATCTTGATTTTAGATTTGTTGTATCACCTTAAAAAAATTATGAATGCATGATAAGAAGATATTCATTGGTTAGGGTGTTGACACTTATGATTGTACTAATGCATTATGGTGTTGTGTGAGGTTGAGGTTGTCTGCTAACAAGATACAGGTACATCACAAAAGACAAATCAGGCTCCATGACCATGAAAACATGAAGACAAAGACTCATCCATAATCTTTGTTCTACTTACGAGGTATGTATGACTTTGTTATATTATGCTTAACCTATGAGACATGCAGGTTCTAGCTCAGGATCTCTAAATCATTGAAGAGGTTGTTTAGGTATATTGTACATAACCAAGTAGGTATACTAATCCAGGTATGTTTCCCATGAATCTTACCTTGTGTTAGGATCCCTTATATAAGTATACTTGGAATGATTGGTTATGCTTATTCATAAAGTTAGTAATCAAGGGATTATGCATATTATATCTTTTATCAATGATATGCATGTGTAAAAGAAGACTTCCCTGAAATCTTGAATACCAATGTTTATTAACTATAATCATGACTATACGTTTTCAAGATTATTTAGTACTATAATGTTTTAATAGCATTTAGAATATACTAATGAGTGTATGTTTGTGTATGAGATCATGAGGATGACTCTTGAGCATGCACAATGGTACAGAATGAATAGAAGTTCAAAAGACATACAGAAGATCAAGCGGGAGGCAGCCACACAAACATAAAATATAAGTATTTGAGTTGCTATTTGAAATAGTAATGATATTGCCTGCATGCATATTTGTAGAATATATAATGCTGAGTGTAAACATTCATAGAGCATTGAACAGTATACAACTAATGTGCATATGTTTGGACAAACATTCCATTGTTGCTTGTCTAGAATGAAACCTCTTTGCTGACATGCTGAGAGTTGTGCACACTCTCGATAGTATGTTCTGGTAGAGATGGAAGGCATCTAGATAGCCACTGTATGCATATAGGATATGGGAAAGTGTTGTGCCAAAGTATTGGTCAAAATAGTTGCATCACTATGTAAATGATATCTGTATGCATAATGGGTTATCTTTTGATGATTATGAAGTATTACTAATCATGTACTTAATTTTGATTTGTAGGAAAGGTCATGAAGAATGATGGACACCGTACAAGTGGTGGATGTTCAAACAAGAAGATTTACAAATCAAACAAAATATAGAAGGCTCATGGCTAGAAGATTCTCTTAGAAAGAGGAAGAGAATCACGACAAGATGTTTGCTCCAAGTATGGTGTAATTAAAGAAGAAGTATGAATCAAGTTCTGTATAGGTACCTAGGATCGATAATAATTTGATAAGCTTAATGATCACCATGGGTGATGTGGATCTCAACCTTTGCTACAAGGTTGAATATGATACACATATGACATGGATGCAAGAAGGAACTCACCACAGAGTTCGAATGATATTGAGGCTCATATCAGTAGACCCATCTAACGAGAGATGGCACAGATAGATATGCAGAAGATCATTCAATGCAGAAATGAAAATGAAAGATCTCAATTTGATGCTTTACTTCCTAGGTCTGGAAGTATGGCAAGGCTCAGAAGGAATATTTCTCAACCAGGGAAAGTATGATGAGAAATATGACTTGAGGTGTTGGAATGGCCACTCTTATGGATTCCAACTTGAAGCTGTTAGGGGTTATAACTCTGTACAGTCAATTTATTGGGTCTTTGATATATCTAACATATACTAGGTTATATATATATGCTTTGTTATGAACACCTTGAGTTAGTATCTAGTGGAAACTAGATGTGTTTACCTGATAGTTGCAAAGCATGTGATGAGGCACATAAAGGACACGATAGAATTTGATCTATGCTATCTTGAAGATCATGACTTCAGATGGCTATTCAGATTCTGTTTGGGCAGGAAGTGTATCAGACAAGAAGAACACATCGAGAGGATGTTATTGTCTGGGATTAGCCATGATCTCGTGGTTTAGCTGGAAGCAGTCTAGTGTGGCTCTCAGCACAAGCGGATTATATGGCTGCTTGCTCTGCTAGTTGTGAAGAAGTTTGGTTTTAGGATTGTTTGACTTAGAGATAGAACCAACTGAGATCCTATGTGATAATTAGAGTTGTATCAAGATGACATAGAATCTAGTGTTCCCTGATAAGTCAAAGAACATAGGGAACTAACAAGATATGACACAGAAAGGAACTCTAAAAGTTTGAATTTGTAACAGGTTACCATTGTACTAACCAAGCCTCTACGTCAAGTGAAGAAGTTACCAACCAAACCTCTGTCTCGAGTGAAGTTTGAATACTTCCGAGACAAGCTTGGTGTAGTTCAAAAGGACCCTCCTCGAAAGGGGGAGTAGTATAGTCACTACTGATGAGATTGTCTCATCAAACAACAAGGTCGTTAATGAGGTAACCTGTTCTCTACACCTAGTCACTTAGAAATAGTTAGATTTAGGACTATTTTATTTCTGTTTAGTTTTACTCATACATGATTTTTGATGTTAGATGTATTGGTGAGAATACATGCTAGATGTTAGATGTATACATGATTTTGATGATAGATGTATTAGTGAGAATACATGCTAGATGTATACATGCTTTTGATGTTAGATGTATACATGATTTTGATGTTAGATGTATACATGCTTTTGATGTTAGATGTATACATGACTTGATGATAGATGTATTAGTAAGAATACATGCTTTTGATGACAGATGTATACATGCTTTTAGATGTATTAGTAAGAATACATGCTTTTGATGTATGATGTATACATGCTGCTGATGCTAGATATTGATTATGTACTTGCATGAATGAGGATACTTGTACTTGTATTGATGAGAATACAGTTGAGGGGATTGGATCATCCCTGGACTTCCAGTCCTAAAGAGAGCCGTAGACGTGAGGTCTCCGAGAATGAAGTCCTTAGTGGACAGTTGAGGGGATTGGATCATCCCTGGACTTTCAGTCCTAAAGAGAGCCGTAGACGTGAGGTCTCCGAGAATGAAGTCCTTAGTGGACAGTTGAGGGGATTGGATCATCCCTGGACTTTCAGTCCTAAAGAGAGCCGTAGACGTGAGGTCTCCGAGAATGAAGTCCTTAGTGGACAGTTGAGGGGATTGGATCATCCCTGGACTTTCAGTCCTAAAGAGAGCCGTAGACGTGAGGTCTCCGAGAATGAAGTCCTTAGTGGACAGTTGAGGGGATTGGATCATCCCTGGACTTTCAGTCCTAAAGAGAGCCGTAGACGTGAGGTCTCCGATAATAAAGTCCTGAATGAACAGGTAGGGGATTGTATCGTACCCGGACTGAGGTCCCAGAATAGAACCGTAGACTGGGTCTCCGATAATGAAATCCTGAATGAACAGGTAGGGGATTGTATCGTCCCCGGACTGAGGTCCCAGAATAGAACCGTAGACTGGGTCTCCGATAATGAAATCCTGAATGAACAGGTAGGGGATTGTATCGTCCCCGGACTGAGGTCCCAGAATAGAACCGTAGACTGGGTCTCCGATAATGAAATCCTGAATGAACAGGTAGGGGATTGTATCGTCCCCAGACTGAGGTCCCAGAATAGAACCGTAGACTGGGTCTCCGATAATGAAATCCTGAATGAACAGGTAGGGGATTGTATCGTCCCCGGACTGAGGTCCCAGAATAGAACCGTAGACTGGGTCTCCGATAATGAAATCCTGAATGAACAGGTAGGGGATTGTATCGTCCCCGGACTGAGGTCCCAGAATAGAACCGTAGACTGGGTCTCCGATAATGAAATCCTGAATGAACAGGTAGGGGATTGTATCATCCCCGGACTGAGGTCCCAGAATAGAACCGTAGACTGGGTCTCCGATAATGAAATCCTGAATGAACAGGTAGGGGATTGTATCGTCCCCGGACTGAGGTCCCAGAATAGAACCGTAGACTGGGTCTCCGATAAATGAAGTCCTGAATGAACAGGCAGGGGATTGCATCGTCCCCGGACTGAGGTCCCAGAATTGATCCGTAGACTGAAGTCTCCGAGAACTGAAGATTGGATTGTATCATCCATGGACCTATGTCCTAAAAGGAGCAGGATTGATCATCCTAGGAATATGATCGTGTGATGACGATGCTGATGATCGTGCGATGACGATGCTGATGATCGTGTGTTGACGATGCTGCTGATCGTATGATGACGATACTGCTGATCGTGTGATGACGATGCTGCTGATCGTGTGATGACGATGCTACTGATCGTGTGATGACGATGCTGATGATCGTATGATGACGATGCTGATGATCATGTGATGACGATGCCGATGATCGTGTGATGATGATGCTGATGATCGTATGATGACGATGCTGATGATCGTATGATGACGATGCTGATGATCGTGCGGTGATGATGCTGATGATCGTATGATGACGATGCTGATGACGATGCAGATGATCGTGTGATGACGATGCTGATGACGATACTGATGATCGTATGATGACGATGCTGATGATCGTATGATGACGATGCTGATGATCGTATGATGACGATGCTGATGATCATATGATGACGATGCTGATCATGCTGCTATTGATAGTGTGATGATGATGCTGCTGATCGTGTGATTACGATGCTGATGATCGTAATGCTGATATTGATGTTGACATTGATGTACCAGTAACTGTTTGAGTTACTGATGAAGACAAATTGAAGAAAGCTTCCAATGATTTATAGATGTATCATGTATGATGTTGATGACTCCTTTCTCGTGCAGATGTTGTTATAATATCCTTCTCGTTAAGGGGGAGTGTTGAGATATTGTAACTTCAAAGAATATTATATTTGTACTTTATTATTCCGGAGATGTTTCATTCCTCCGTGAAGATCTTATTGTATATCCGGAGATGTTTATTCCTCCGTTGGAATGTGGTAACTCGGGTTATTAGACTTCCCTAGTAGGGGTCGGCCCTGTATGTGTTATGTGGGTCAAAGGGTTATTAGACCACCCTAGAGGGGTCGGCCCAGTTAGTTGTAGTGGGGTATTTAACCTATTGGTTAAATACGAGCCTACGTGTACTTGTGTAAAATACATATCAGAGTAGTGTATAAATAGAGGAGGTGTGTTCCTCATTATACACACTCACTCACTTGAGAAAGGCGCATTTGTGGAGGAGAGGTCTGCTATGGAGGAGAAGGAGCTTATGCTCAGGGTTTGCATCTTTGTATATTGCTGGTCATCTATATTGAGGAAGCTTTGCTGGGTTTTCTACCCCATGAGGGTTTCCCAGGATAAATCTCTGTCTCTTGTGTTTATGCCATGCTTGTTGTTTCTTCAGTGATCCTGTATATGCTATTATTGTGAAATGGAATGTAATGCTGCTATTTTCTATCTTAGCATATTGAATTTTAACAACCTTCACCTATCCCTTGGGCACTTTTGCTTACAGGGTACTTCCTTTTGGGTTGTGCAATGCACCAGCCACATTTTAGAGAGCAGTGATTGGGATCTTTTCAGAGATGGTAAATGACTGCATGGAAATTTTTATGGATGATTTCACTCCATACGCTAGTAGTTTCGAAGAAGCACTGAAAAATTTAGAAAAGGTTTTGGAACCCTGTGAACAAATCCAACTATCTTTAAGCACTAAAAAGTGCCATATGATGATGAGCGAGGGCATAGTTCCGGGGCACTTCATCTCTGCTGATGGTATCCAGGTAGTCCCATCCAAAATTAAGGTAATTGAAAATATACCAACTCCTAGAACACAAAAAGATGTATGTAGCTTCTTAGGGCATGCTGGTTATTACAGAACATTCATAGAAATTTTTTCCAAACTAGCTTCTCCTTTGTTCACCCTATTGATGAAGGATGCACAATTTGATTGGAATGATGCATGCCAAACAATGTTTACTGAACTTAAGAAAAGGATTTCTACAACACATATCTTATGAGGGCCCAATTGGTATTTGCCTTTTCACATCTCCTCTAATGCTTTAAATATTGCCATTGGAGCATTATTAGGACAACAGGAAGGTCATGCTCCCTATGCAATTTATTACATTAGTAAGAACCTAGCCCCTGCTGAACTGAACTACACTGTTACAGAGAAGGAGTTCCTTGCCATTGTCTATGCCATCAAAAAATTTAGACACTACATTATTGGATATTCCACTTTTGTGCACACTGACCATTCAGCCATCAAATACTTAATGAATAAACCTATCACGAATGCTAGAGTAACTAGATGGTTGTTACTATTATAGGAATTTAACATTACAATTATTGACAGACCAGGAAAGGAAAATGTTGTTGCTGACTTTTTATCTCGACTTACTAATAATGATGACAGTTTACCAGTCGAAGTTTCCTTCCCTGATGAACATTTGTTTGCAGTATCAGCTCATTCCCCATGGTACGCAGATATTGCTAACTATTTGGCTGCAGGTAAGCTTCCAGCACATCTTTCAAAGAGAGAAAAGAGAAATATCATACAGTAGAGTGCTAGGTACTGCTTGCTATATGGACATCTTTTCTACACAGGTCTTGACTTGGAAATCAAAAGATGTGTAAGAGAAGTTGAAATTTACAGCATCTTGAAAGCTTGCCATGATGAGACCTGTGGGGGACATTTTGCTGATAAGAGGATAGGTCATAAGGTTTTAAGGATGGCATATTATTGGCCAACATTGTTTAAGGATGCGAAAAAGTATGTTCAGGTGTGTGACAACTTCCAGAGGATGGGCCAACCGAATAGATTAGATGAAATGTCACTTCAGCCACAGCTTGTGGTTGAACCTTTTGATAGATGGGCTATGGATTTCATAGGGGCTATCAACCCTCCCTCAAAACATAAAGTTCACATCTTGGTTTGCACAGATTACATGACCAAATGGGTGGAATATGTGGCCTTGGTCAGAGCCAATGATCATGCTGTAATTGATTTCCTGTATGAAGAAATTTTTACTCAGTTTGGAGTACCCAAGGAAATCATTACAGATGGTGGACCACAGTTTGTGTCTCACAAATTCAAAGTTTTGTTACAGAAGTTTCACATTCAGCAAAAATAACCTCACCATATCATCCACAGGCCAATGGCCAAGCATAAAGCACAAAAAAGGTTATTGAGGCTATTTTAACAAAAACAGTGAAAAGCCACCATAAAGATTGGGCTGAAAGACTTCTAGAGGCACTATGGGCTTATCGCACCACATGGTGCAACACTACTGTTTTTTCCCCATATGAATTGGTGTATGGCAAAAATGTTGTCTTCCCGATTAAATTTGAAATCAGTACCTTGAAGATAGCCATGGAAGCAAAACTTGATTTAAGAGAAGCTCAGAGGAAGCGTTTGAATCAGCTTAATGAGTTGGATGAGAAGCACACAACTGTAGTTCATCATATAGCCTTGATCCAACAGCAGTGCTCCAAGTGTCATGAGAAATTTATAAAGAAGAATGTCTTCTGTGAGGGAGACTAGGCTCTGTTGTATGATTCACGGTTTAAAAGAGATTTCAAAGGAAAACTACTTACAAGATGGTTGGGACCCTACCAGATAGACAGAGTGTTTGACAATGGAACAGTTCAGTTGATCCCCATCGAAGAAAACAAAACACCATTATTTTCAATGGTCATCGACTGCGACTGTATCATAAACCAGTTTCAAGGGATGCTTTTCTTTCACATATAGCAGCTGATCCAGGTTACCAATTGATTCAGGAGCAAGGACGTTTCCTTGTCCCTGATAATTTTTAAAAAGGCTGTTGCAATTCTGCATAATTATAAATATATATAAATAAATCATTTTCTTTTCTTTTATTTGATTTTCTTTTTCAGTTTTGATGGGTTTTTGTTTTTTTAAGAACTCTGAACAGGTTTTTGTGTGGAATATCTCTTGACCGGAGGCAGCCGCAACTCGGGCCAAGCGACCGTGGGATTCTGGTTGATCCTCCTGTCTATGAATAATTCCTTGGAAGAAAATAATGTTGCAGCAATGGTTACTCAGCAACATATGGCTCATTTCTCGTTTTCCCACAGTTGCAACACTACTAAAATCCTGCCCAAGTCTCTATTTTTGCAGCTGCAACACCGCTCCATATGGCCTATCTCTTTTTCCTGCAGCTGCAACACAGCTAAATCCCTCCCAAGTCTCTTTTCCTACGCAGCTGCAACTCCGCCAAAGTTTCCTATTCTTCCTATTTTGCACAGCTGCAACACCGCTAACTATGGATTATTTCTCTTTACCGTAGCTGCAACACTGCTAAAATTGCCCATTTTCCCTATCCTTAGCAGTTGCGACACCACCAAGTTTCCTATCCTTCCTATTTTGCGCAGCTGCAACACTGTTAAAATTGCCCATTTTTCCTATTTTTAGCAGTTGCGACACCGCCAAGTTGCCTATTTTTCCTATTTCGAGCAGTTGCAACACCTAAATTTGCCCATTTTTCCTATTCTGCGCAACTGCAACACTGCTAAAAGTGCCTATTTTTCCTATTTCGAGTAGTTGCAACACCTAAATTTGTCCATTTTCCCTCTTTTTAGCAACTGCGACACCGCTAAAGTTGTCTATTTTTCCTACTTTTGGTAACTGCGACTCTGCTAATTCTTCATTGACACCTCATTATATCTCTACTCATCGGTATTAGTGTCATCCATCCTCCATAATGAACATTAAAAGCTTACCTGTCTGCCACATATTCTTATGATCTACACCAACGTGGATGTACTTTATTTGCCACTCGGCAATGGCCAGCTTGTGGGTGCATGTGCGAACTGATGATCCTATCAGCGATGTAACCGTGGAAAGGCGTCACCTTGCAACATGATTGTTTGGCATTACATTTAAAGGTACAACGTCTTAATCATAAACATAATTCGAGATGACTAAATGAGTAATCAATAATGAGTATATTTTGTCGTTAGTCCATGTCAGTTATCCTTAGCCAATCCAATGAGAAGGAAACTACACCTGATTCGTCCTTCGCTTTCGGTTTTTGACCGCCATTCGACCTACCCCGCGTGACAACCTGTCACCACTTTTATACCAAAAATGGTCGTTCCAATTCCCAAAAATAACTATGCCACCTTTCCCAAAATACCCAAACCAACCTTTAGTTATCCATCGCTTGTTCTGCATGTAGTAGCTCGACGTCTGAGACTGTAACTCATTCCATTCGTAGCAAAATTTACAGACAGCTTCGCAATATGGGCATCCCGATACGACACGAGCCTGTCAGCATAGAGCCTTTGCATGCAAACAGAGAGTCTTTTACCATCTTCTAGGAAGTTGGCTGGATTGATTATTTCCAATGTTTGAATAGTTTCGATGTGGAAAATGCACTTGAGTTCGCTCAAAATATAACCAGCACTCATTTAGAGGTTCGAGGTATCAGAATAGATGTTTCAGAAGCAATCATGGCGGATGTAACAGGATTTCCCAGAACCGGGATGCAATGGTTTGGTCGGAAGTGCCATAATCCAACTGCAGCGGAAGAATTTTTGGCAGACAGAGAAGTTGTTCGGTCGCATGGCCGAGGCATAGCGTCAGAATCCATGCCAAATCCTTGGAACTAGGTGGTGACCTTCATAAAGAAATACATTTCCTGTGAAGGTAGGTACAAAGTGGTTTACATATATGAATTCTTCCTCCTTTCACATTTACGCCACCGCAAATTGTTAAACATGTCATTTTATCTTTTACAATCTCTGCAAACTATGGATGGGTATGTCAAGGGTGCTTGACATCCCTTATCTTCCCTCTCAAACCACGGCTTAATTAAACTCTTAGTCTTAAGGGCCCTTGCGCACTAGAATTTGACATGTGAAGAATTTTTTGTTTGGCCAAGGGTACCTCGAGCACCTGCCATGGCAATAGGACGTATTGAGATGGTAAATGAGGACCAGAGTTCCTCCAATTTAGCTGGGGGGAGGGATGGAGCATTGGAAGACCAGGTGGAAGAGGTAAATATGGGGAAAGTTGCGACAGCAGTGAACCCTGTTGCAAAAGGGGATATGATGGAACCAGTGGCGAATGAGGCAGTGATATTGGAAGCTGCAACAACATCAAATCCTAAAGAGGAATAAAAAGACATAATAGAAATTGCAGTTAGGGTGGCAGCTGAAGCAGTGGAGATGGAATCATTAACAGCTGTAGTAGAGGAAGCTGAAACCAGAGCAGCTGTTGAAGCTGCGACAACGGAAGCTGCAGCTATGGAAGTTGCAATGCAAGAGGAAGAATACCAGGCAAAGGCAGCAGAAGGAGGAAATATGGAGGTGTTGGATGTCGCATCCTCCCTTGAAATAAGGGGAACTATCATTGAAGAGGAGGAATTCATGCCTCTTTCAGAAAATTTAGAAACCCTTGTGTAACAGAAAAGAACAAAAAGGTCATGGAATAAGGGTCAGACATCTACCTTAGCGAAGAAGAGAATAACTAGAGCTGTTACAGCGGCAGTAGCATCATGCAGTGAAGGTTAGTCATCGGAAGTTGGGAAGAAGAGAAGGACTCGAGTTGTTACAGCAGCAGAAACAACATGTGCAATCGGGGAAAACATTGAAATTACCACAACATAAACAACATGTGCAACTTGGGAAGGTATTGAAATTCTCATTTTAAACCCCAAATCACCGGCTATTACACAAGAACCTACTATGGAAGAACCCCAAAGTGAAAACCTTCTCTTTGAAAATGAGCTTCTAAAGGAGGAGGTGCAATTGCTTCGGAATGAATTGGAGAAATGGAAGGAAGCAACCAGAATTCAAGAAGAGAAGGGTTTGAATACATTAGTGGAAGCTGCATATTTGTTAGAAAATTCATCTCCTATTTTGGGAAATGAAGAACAAGGAGAAATGGTATGCCCAGAATGTGGAGACATATTTAAATCTGCAGAGCATAGAGTCATAGTGCTGGGTCTGGTAGCACAAGATCCTGTACAAGCAAAGCAAGAAGGAGAAAGTGTATTTGCAGTGGAGCTGATGAAGGAGAATGAGCCAGAAATAGACCTGATCCCTAATATGGAATTAGGAGAAGGTAAAGAAATGCAATTCCACCCATTAGGAAATATTGAACTATTCCAGGACTAGTCTCATCTTTCAGAAGACATCGAGGTAATTCAAGAACAACCTCAAGAATCTGAAGAAATTGAAAAACAGGATGTTGTTACACAAGAACCAGCGTCCTTGAAAATATTTTGTGAAGTTGTAACCCAGACAACAATTGCTGATATCAAGGTATAAGAGGAAGACGCTGTTACACAAGAACCAATGTCTTTAAAAATATTTGCTGAAATTGCAACTCAGACTGAGGTTGCTGAGATTGAATTGAAAAGAAAGGATGCTGCCACACAAGAACTGACATTCCTAAAGGTATTTGTTGAGATTGCAACTCAGATAGAAGCTGCTGAGTTTGGTATTCATGAAGAGAATGTTGTTACACAAGAACCAGTATTCTCAAAATTATTTGTTGACTCAACAACACAAATGGAAGCTGCCAAGGTTAACATAAAGGAAGAAGATGTCGTTACACAAGAACCAGCACCCTCAAAATTAATTGCTGAGACTGCAACACAAGAAGAGGTTATTGCAACACCGATGGAAGAGGAAGCTGTTACACTGCCAATCCAAAATGAGGAAGCTGGAACATCTGGTGACAAGGTAAGAATGCAATTTTCTCAAGAAATCATTGGTTTAGATTCTGATGATGAGAAAGATGTGGAGGATAGAAGGATTCAACGGTTGGAGAAAAAGATTTATTTGTTACAACTAGAGTTAGCTAAATGGAAAAAGGATATTGATCAGTGTCGAGAAGGGATGGTACCTCTCTCTGAACATAGAAAGAATATCAAAGAATTGAGGGAGAAGTGGTAGAGGGATCAACTCTTTAGAGATATCAAATGGAAGAGCTACAAAAATAATTAGACGAGTTGAAGGAATTCAAATCCATGCAAAAAGAAAAAGACCAAATGTATGCCCTCTCTCGAGAGCTACTGAGTTCAAGAGGCCTATCTCCTTCCTACCTGGTATTCCTGTATGAACAAATGACCCTCTTCAAATTAAAATCTTTATAGGAGCATAGACCTTATCAATTGTTGATCCCTTCCCAGTTTGTAGAGACCTTTTTGTCAAGCAATTTTCTTGAGCAGCACCTGTTGTGTGAATTATATTTGCACAATATGGCATGTCTTCGTGAATCTCGCTCTATTCCTATTCCCTATGCAGGGGATTTTTAGTTGAGAGCCTTTGCCTCTTTTGTTAATAATAATGTGCAGTGGGAAGATGCCTTCCAGACAATCTCTAGGAATGTGTCCAGCGCCAATCTATGGATTAGGAATGAACCCAATCTCCTCGTGTTCTCCTTATAAACCATGGAAGATGTTTCTTATCTCCTTCCAAGACTTAGCATCTGAAGAAGATGCAAGAGAAAGTTATCTCTACCTGTGTTGACCTGATCTCCAAACAACAACATCTTGCCTTAGAAGGTAGCAAGCACAGGTGGCAGACTTCCTTTCTATCTTTGAAGAAAAGGGACCCATACTGCCTTAAGAATTTTAAACAAGCTCTTCCTAGGGTAGCAGGGTATGCCAATTGCATGAGAACGTGTGGGTTACACTGGCTGGGACTCAAGTTCAAATTTGCACTCATATGGTGGCCATGAGGGAAGTACAGGGACAATTACACATTGACTAAGGTAGAGGAGAATCAGTGTTGAGAATATTGGGCTGCTTGCAATGGGTTTCTAGAGGTAGGCAAGGAACCTGACATTTCTTTCAATTTTTCCTCTCGACATGAACTAGGACCAGAGTCAGACTCAGATTATTTGGCTGTTACATGAGGACATGCAATTGGATAGATGGGGGGAGATGTTGGGCCCCAAAATAGCCCCTTTTTGCCCACACTTATGTACACCTTTTTCCCTATTTTTCCTCACTAATACTTGATCTAAGTAGATATTTTCCCAAACAAATTAGCATGGATTGCAACAGCTATAATCTATTATTGTTTTATTCCATTAATGTCTGGTTTTTTTTTATGGTTTTGTACTCTATCTTTTAAGGTTGTGCTAATATTGAATTATTTGATAAAGATAGCCTAGAAGCCTTTACAAGACCACAGGTGTAGCAGCTCGCTAACCTTTGGAGAAGAGGCATACGTGGCACCAATTGTCCCTTCTTGAGTTCAGTTCCACATCTCACTGCAACAGTTCGAGCATTCCTCCACATGGCCAACTGCGACTGATACACAACAGAGCATTCGAGTACCAGCCAGTCTAATCAGTTTGAATCTATTCTGAGCTACGACAACATGTAACAACTTAGGCTTGAATGCAATGATTCCATTTAATTTCACTTATGGTTGTAATTGTTCCATTGTAAATCGACAGCCTGAAGATCGTAGATCTTCATGGCTGCCTGATATTTTGTGAAACGAATTCATGTCATCAGGTTATAAATGTAAGGAGGCGTTCTAACTTGGGGTTGGATAATTTATAATTGTATAAGCTGAAATAGAGAGTTGTGACTGTGATTCATTATTTCAAATACAAGGAGCGGATTTTCTTATATCTTGGTGTTTAATTTGTGTTATTCTTCGACATCTCTATTAGAAGGCCAGGGTCCTCCTTCTCACAGAGATCGTCGAGTTAAGTAGATAGTTTAATTTATTTCTTGTTGTGTGGTGTGGAATTGCATTAGATGTGTTACTGTGAGCTGCAACAGTGAAATGATAATTGCATTCTTCTTTGGTAGTTTATGATTGCATCCTAAATAGTTGCAACTGTGTGGTGTGACAGTCGACTGTGTAGGTTAGTTTATTTGATGCATGGTGTGTTCGATCAGTTGTTACAGCCAAGCTCAGCTCTGATTCCTTTCAGTCATTTATTCTTTCTAGGATTTCCAATATTAACCAAATTAGAGTTCAAGCTTAATTATAGTTTCTGGTTCTTGTTTTATCTTTCTTGAATTCATTACATTAGACAAATTATGATTGAGTTACAGTAGCTTCTAGATGAATTAGATCAGTAGAGATTGAATATTGTAGTTTGATAATTATAGGGTTTAACTTCTTGCAAAAGTAAGTCTAGTTTATTTAATTCCTAGATCAATAACTGTTGGATTGATATTTGTAGGAAGATATTTGTATTTTGAATTCCTAGAATGATAAACTAGATTAGTTTTAGCTACGAGATGAGTTTGGCTGAGAAGATAGGTAGAAACATTTATCTCCATTCATTTAATCAGCTACTTGAAATGTTTATGCATAGACTATGCTTATTTCCATTGAAATAAAAGACTTCCCTGGGTTGACAATTCATATTGAGCATCCTGTGTGTTAGTTGTAATTAATTGGCATATAGGGTGACCAAAAAATATGTGCACTTGGACTTCTCTTTTTGAGATTGCTTGTTCTTCTTTGGGTTCGAAGCCCCATTTGACTATATGGAACATATTTTGGCTTTATATCATTCTCTCTCTTTTCAAAAACCTTTTGCTTTCCCTTTCCATTCGCTCTTTTGGCCTCAACAGTTGTAAGGGCCAAATCCAACTTTGGTTTTATCACCCCCATGGAGATTAACTTCTCCTCCTCCCGTGTGAGAGATTGGATGAAGTCATCAAGTGTAGGGAACTTCCATTTTGGAATGGACATCTTAGATGACTGAAATATGGAGACAAAAAATGAGAAGTTTGGCCCCAACTTTGAGAGAATGGCAAGAATGAGTTGTTTGTCTTCTTTCACTATCTCATATCTCTTTAACTGTGAAATCAAGCTTTTGAACTTGGTTAGGAAAGCATTGATGGATTCAAATATTTCAGGACTCAAAGAGATGAATTCATTCTCTAATTTATGACCTTTCAAATCATCTTTTTGTCCAAAGAGGGATTCGAGCTTGTCCCAAACCTCTTTTGAAGATGTTAGATCGATGACATGGAAGTGAAGATATTCATAAATTGAGAGAAGGAGTAATCCTACTGCTTCATCAAGCCTATCCAAGTACTTGGATTTCTCTACTGCACTGAGAGGTCCTATCATAGTTCCATTTAGTATCCTAGTGAATCTCTTGGACCTCATGAAGAGAGCCATCTTGGCCTTCCATTCGACATAGTTGGAATAATTGAGTTTTAGATCCATCTGAGCAGTGGAGTTTGAATTGAAGAAGAATTCGAATGGGTGAATAAACCTGCAAAACAAGAACAGTTTTGTTGATGGATATTTTCTACACTTCGAATGAACACTACCTTAGGACACTGAGCACATAGACTAAGTCCTTCACACCTGGCTATACCTCACTAAATTGCACCAGTGAATTCAAGGTAATGGCACCAGGATTTGCTGTGGAAACTCAGAGGCTTCCGGTGCTCATGTGAAAGACAGATGCTCAAAGAAATGCTGCAACTGCTGCAATTCGAGTAGCTGACGGAAGCTCTGATACCATGTGATAATCTGCAGTAGGATATAGCAACTGAAACAAACCTCACAATCAAACTAACTCAAGAAGTGTAGAGAAGAAGAAAAGAATGTAGTCAATAATCACTCATGAACACATCAAATGGAGAACAACAGTATAATCATACATCAGCTGTGAGATGGCGCTGTGAAAACTGAATACAATGCAATAACTGTGATAATCTATCAATAGAATTCAAATTAACCAATAGGTCATTCGAATCATCCTCAGTGTCCTGCTTGGGTAACATTGGAGACATCATCCAGTGAGAAGTATCAGTCATAAATGGTCAACAGTCAGTCAAATGAGTCTAACTGAGTCTAACAGAACCATCTAGGCATGAATTAGGGGATGGAGACTCCAAGGAGGGCGCATGAGGCTGTCAGAAGGTCAAGTGGCACTCCAGAAATAGATAACTAGGAACTACAGAACTACAGGCAGTTAGGATGAGAAATTAGTGGAAAACCTGCTCAATCAATGCTCTAATTGACTGTCAGACAACTGGTAGGTGAGATGAGGCACTCTAACTAAATGATAATTGGTGGTAGGTGAGCAAAGGCTCACATGTCATGTAGAAGAGTCAAATAGTGTCCATCCGGTAGGTAGGAAGGCTACTAGGGGCTGAAGGCAGGCTCTAGGGAGATGAAATTAAGCTCTAGGTGCTGGGGAGACCACCAAAATGATGACTGGATGCATGCAGTGGCATGCTAGATGACTAGATGCATGCAAAATGCATGCATGCAGGAAAAACTGAAAAAATGATGGGGAGAATATTCCAACATTCTCAACATCCCTATAATAACAAAAGTGTTAGAAATAAAGCCACTCATCCTCATCATCACTATAATTACAAAAGTGTGAGAAAGGGCCAAGGCTCCTCCTTCTCCTCATCCCTATAATAACAAAAGTGTGAGAAAATAAATCCACTCCTCCTAATCACTCTAATAACAAAAGTGATGAGAAAGGGCCATGAATCCTCCTCCTTATCCTCACCCCTATGATAAAAAAGTGTGAGAAAATAAATCCACTCCTCCTTCTCATCACTCGAATTTCAAAAGTGTGAGAAATGGCCATGGCTCCTTCTCCTTCTCCTCATCCTTGTGATAACAAAAGTGTGAGAAAATAAAGCCACTCATCATCACTTGAATTTCAAAATTGTGAGAAAGGGCCATGGCTCCTTCTCCTTCTCCTCATCCTTGTGATAACAAAGTGTGAGAAAATAAATCCACTCCTCCTCCTCATCACTCTAATTACAAAGGTGATGAGAAAGGGCTCGGTCTCCTTCTCCTTTTCCTCATCCCTGTAATAAAAAAAGTGTGAGAAAATAAATCCGCTCCTCCCAATCACTCTAATTACCAAACTGCGAAAAAAATCTAGGGCTCCTTCTCCTCATCCCGGTAATAATAGAAGTGTGAGAAAATAAATCCACTCCTCCTAGACCTCATCACTCTAATTATAAAAGTGTGAGAAAGGGATAGTGTTGCTTTTCTTCTCCTCACATGAAGGATGAGAAAGGGCCAGGGTGCCTTCTCCTTCTCCTCATCCTTGCAATAACAAAAGTGCGAGAAAATAAATCCACTCCTCCTCCTCATCACTCTAATTACAAAAGTGCGAGAAGGGGCATGTGCTAGCACTACTACAAAAAGGCCTTCATTGATGTGCAAACAAACATTACCATAACCTAATTGGTGATAGTTAAGAGGACTTTGTCACCAAAAACTGAGCATCACCAAAGGCAATGTCACCAAAAGTAAAGGTGATACAATGATGACCATAATCTGTCACCAATAATAATAATTGTGATGGTCAGATACCATCACAATTTCCTATGAACAATAGTAAATTGTTGTGGTGGACCTTTAATTACCCTCACTATTGATGCATATATGGTGAAAATAATTGAATGTCAGCATTTCCTATGAACAATAGCAACTTTTGATGATCGATCTTGATAACAATCACTATTGATGCATATATGGAGATGGTCAATGACTGTCACCATTTCCTATGAACAATAGTGATGCATTGTGACAAATCTTTGATGACCTCCATTATTGATACAAATATGATGGTCGTTAATCACTATCACCATTTCCTATGAACAATAGTGGCAATGGTGGCATGCCTTTAATGACCCTCATTATTGATGCATATATGGGGATGATCACTAATTGTCACTATTTCCTATGACAATAGTGACTTATGGTGATAAGATTTTGATGACCCTCACTATTGATGAAATTTCCATTATCATATTAATGGTGACAATCCCTACAAAATCATTACCACTCATATCCATTTGGAAAAAAATTTACCGACATGTGATAAAGGATCGTCAACATCTCTATTCACTTTGAAAAAAAATTGTAATGATCCTTAAAGGACAGTATTTCATTAATGGTAACAAGCCAAAATGAAATGTAACCATTAATTTCCACAATAGCGATAGTCACATAATTAAACATCACTATTAACACTAATACAAAATGAAAAATTTGCAACCGAAAAAAAACTAAAACATTTATATAAACTACTATTTTTGGGAAGGCAACTAATAATGCTATAATTGCAGTCACTTATAATGTAAGTAAATTTTAGTCGTATTTATCTAATACAACTAAATAAATACAATTAAAATTTAGTGGTGTTATAAATACCTGCAAATATAACATTATTAGTCGCCTCCCCAAAAATAGTAGTTTATATACATATTTTAATTTTTTTTTTTTTCGGTTGCAAATTTGTCATTTTGTAAGAGTGTGCCATGAGAGAGGACAAGGTTAGTCATGTTCCAAAAGCATAAATTTGTAACATGTTCAACTATTTATCATATGGTATTAGCCTAGGAGCAAAAATGCAAAATGGCTTGAATAAAAGATTATTTAAAGGTGTATTTTAGTAGTCCTTAGTAATTAGTACCAAGGGGACATTCTTATGGATCTACATAAATTTTACTCAATAATAGTACATCTCAAGGCATAAGCATCAACTGAATCAATTTACAACAAAGCATGGATATGCATCAACTGAATCAATTTACAACAAAGCATGGATATGAGAAGATTCCAACTAAAAAAGACTAAATAATATACATAGCAACGACTCTTCAATCATCTCCTAACCTCAATTAGTAATCTCCATTAAACTAGCTATCTTGTTTCCTTATTGTCTTTGAATGTAAATCAGGTGCCAAAATTCACTTTGGCTATTTTCAAGCATACAATCTTGCATGAAGACTCATCGTATGACTCTAACAACCATAATTTTGATCTTGATTGATTTCCCAATCACTCCTTTATTGTTCTAATAACGACTAGCTAGAATATTTATAAATTCATTACATGAAAGTGAGGTAAAAACACAAATCATCATTCACTCCAAGTATTACATTCTAGAGAGACAATACACTAATATCTCTTGCTTGTAAATAAAAGTAACAATCTTATCAATGTGTGCAACTAAAATTGTAGATGCAAGTTAGTTTACTTTCCATGCAAAACCTGATATATAAAGTTAATTAGAAGGATGTGAAATATTTGCATGTCAATTTTTAAGTTTGTATCTATATGTCACAAAAATTATGGTAAGATGTAAGCATGCAAGTATCTTCGTTAAATAACAATTTACAAGCAACTATAAGCTTAAATTATGCACTTAGAATTTGTTGAAAATAGAAAGAATTAGCCAAAATGCACTGAAAAGATTAAGAATGACAAATAGGTGAGGTGTCTTTGGGATACTATAATTCTTAGCATACTAATTATTTATTAGAAACTATTATGGGGATTAGTAATAATCTTTAAATATAAAATCATTCTCTTTTAATTTGAAATTTTCTTCATGCTTTTGGCAATAAATATAATTTCAAGAAACTTTCCTTCAACTCTTAGTTCCATTTTGGAAAAAAAATTATTAGTATAAATCCATCTTAACGCCAAATATATTAAGCATTGATAAGCACTAAAAACCTCGAAGTGCAAACCTCAATATTTTTGCAACCTCATATACAATTTAACAATTATTGAGGTATTTGTATTGCCTTGGTTGATTCCTATCTATGTGTAATACATCAAGGTTAAAATGAAATTATGCTAGTTTATAGTTGCTTAAATATAATAAGTAAGATAAGTAATATGTCCTTTTTTTGACATTAAAGTAATTGAAAAATTAAGAAAAGAAACATAGGTTTAACCTTAATAGAAAATGTAGTTCAATATATTGAAGCCATTAGACCAATGATTTTGAATTTGGAGTCCAAAATTGCACTTTCACTTATATTTTAAATTGTCATCACTTAGAATACCTAACCACTACTACATGAATCAACAAGTAATATAAATAGTTTCTAAGTCACTTATGCTTGCAATTGAAACAAGATAAGTTTACTTGCAAAATCGAAACTTCATCAAACTTGCCATGATCCAATCCAAAAAATCAGCTTCATAGAGTCAAAGTGTAAACAATATGCACCACACAACAAAATAAGAAATGCTCTATAGGTAAGGAATCTCAGTGATCAAATTTAAAGGGTTGGTCTTAATTTCAGTTGAAGGGTATATATTCATGCAACCCTTCGATGATAAAAAGCTTTGAGAAAAACTACATTTCAATCGACAGTAATAAATTAACTACATGCTTCATAAAAAAAAATATGTTGAATATTATATTCCATTTTGGATCAAATTTACGCCGAGGAATGAGATCAACCACACCATAAAATCCAAAAATACCAAAAGAAAAAAAAATAGGGGGTGGAGCTATAAGAGACTGCTACAAATAGTAGATACCACTTTCCTAACAAGGATTTATAGAATATAAATGCCCCATACAAGCACTCAAACCATGAGTTTAACACTCGAAAAGAAATAATGAAAGAAAAATTGTAGGGAGATAAGAATCTACCTTGAATCCCTACATATAAATCATTGATGCCCAACTCAAGTATCTCTATTTCCTTCAACCCCAAAACACCAAAATCCTATTTTCTTCTCATGAAATTCTGGAATTTTGTAGCTTAATTAACAAGCTTGGAAGACGTTATTTCTACCAATCTAACACCCATTTTTACATTCGTTACAATTTCTACTTATCATTTGCTTGTTGTGTCTGTTTTTAGGGAAGGAGGGAAAAGAAGGTGAAGGGATGAAATGTGAGGAATGAATGAATCAATGAAATAATGTTTTCGGTGGAATTTCAGAAGACAATTACATAAGTATTGACTTTACATAATTACGAGTAGAGGAGCCAAAAAATTGACTTGGGTGGGGGAAGAGGAGCCAAGAAACGCATATGGAGATTAGCGTTGATGTTGAAGTTAGTGATCTACATGTCCTCCTTGGAGTATTTGGGGATTCTCGGCTAGAATACCAAATATAAAATTGCACGATCAATGGTGATGAGCTCAAATAGAAAGAAAATCATGTAGCACAAGAAACAACATCATGAGTTTTGGCTCTTGGGAGGTGGTTAGTAGTATCTCGAAATCTATCGTCTTGGTATGACTTAGTCTCTTAGAAATTGAACTCTCACCTGGATGCTCAAAGGAGTAGAAATGAATTTCTCATATGCAAGATAGGACTTGGCACAAATGGAGAGATGAACTTCTCCATTCCATATTTTCCTACGTTTGTCTCTACATATTTCGCCTTTGGGTGAACTCACTAGTTATCTTGCATTGTCCCAAGGCACTTATTTCCGCATGATACGCACCTCAGGTCATGTGGCAGAAATCTTTAAGCCACTGGGTGTGTCCTTGGGGGAAAGCCTCGAGTCAAGTATTGTCACTTGATTCATGACTCCTTTGTTTACGCTAACTCCTAATGAATCCAAGGGGAGTAGTCCCTAAAAGTTACTAAGGATTTTAAGCTTTTAGTTATGATTGTGAAAGTTATTTAGGAGTTTAGAAAATGATTACTGAAAACAAGACTATGCAAAATAGAAATTAAATCAACAACATATAAATAAACATTCAATCCACATAAGATTCACCTTAAGCAAAATATAATAGTTATATGTAGATCGGTGCTATGGAGTGAAAACAGGAGTGTTGTTGTGACGTGAAAGTATTGCAGTTGTCTCGCTGGTCAATTTTAAATTATTAGAAGATGAGTGATTAAGGCGTGGGTTAATTCTTAGTTAATTTTAGCTTTATTAAAATGAGTTGATTAAGGGGAAAAGGTAGTTCCTGATATACCTGAAAGTACAAGGGACAAGTCTGGATTTTCCAAGTGTGGTTTTGTATGTGAAATGTGTGCTAGATCAAAGTCGTGGGGGTGTTTCCATCACTAACATGAAACAAGGGTGTAGCCTGACGGATCCCCATGATCACTACCTAGTATTTCCCACATCATTGCAAACTTTTCCCACAAATGACAAGATTCAAGACACCGGATTTTTGTCTTTCAAGGAGGTTAGTTGAAAAATGTGAGACTAATTAGCTAGACACTCTTATTCCTTTCGGATTCTACTATCGTTTCATCCAAAGGCCTGCAGTTTTGACAATAGCATATGGGGAACCAAGCCAAAATTTGTTACTTTAGCAAGAAAAGAAATGACGAAAAGGAAACTATTTGAGTGATATGTGTGTGAAAAGTGATTTAATCTAAATTTAAGAAACTGATTTATTGGTTAGCAAACCAAAGCAAAGCAAAAAATAAGAAAATGAAAAGTCACGCCACGAAAGAGACAAGATATAGATCCCCCCAAGGGAGATGGGGTGTGGGTGTTGGATAGACCACTTGCATTTTCTTATATTAGGAGTAATTATAATGATTAGAGGAATGAATTTGATCCTTTGTAGAATATGATAAAAAATGCTTACAGGTTTTTAGGAATTTGTCTTAGAAGTAGAAGGAGGTGTCTGATGTAATGTACCCAATTTCTAGAATGCAATTTTAGGGAAATGGGGTATAGATTTTTTTCCTTGACATCAACAGTCAAATGTATTACTCACATTATTTATAAGAATCTATATGTATGTACATGATTGAAATTCATAAATAGTATTGCATATACAGACTTGTTCAATCATTACTTTTTCTTAAGTAATTATTATATCATCTATTAAGGATTCTAAACAGAATCATTATTTATAAACTTGCATGAGTATACAATCTTAATAGTTTTGTACTAATATAGATTTTTATCACCCTTTAATCGATAATCATGTCTTTAAATTCTATATTTGCTTTCATCCTTTTTCTCCTTTGTTTAGTCCACACCATAAACTTATTCATTAAACATGATTAGCCATACTTCTATAAAGATCACTTTTAATCCAACCTATGGCTCAACCCTTTTTAAAACTAACAATTAGTTTACATGTACAAAACAAATACTCTATAGTAACTTATACAAATGTGTAAATCCTTTTCAAGTGGGATCTTAGATCCAATACATCAATAATTCTCCTCGTGAATCTTACATAACGAGTCACTCAACATTATCACTAATGTAAACTTATGCAATAGGCATATAACACTCTTTAATGAAATCACTCATAAAATAAAAACCATTATATATCATTAATGTCAAAAAGTGGAAATAAAACACATAAGGTGCAAATAAAAAAGAGACATTAATATCCCTGGTTCACCCAAATATGGGCTACCACCACAAAGAATTGTCAATCTCTTTATTATTTATCCATCAAGAAAAGAGCCCCACAGCGGGTGAACCATGGCATTGCCATGAATACAGCCACCATTGCAACGAGCTCCACCTGCAACAACCACCCCACTACCAGCTCGACAATGGGAACTGCTCCCAGCTTTAACCCCGGCCACATGCCCCACACCATCCCTGGCCACGCGCCTACTAGCATGCTTTCCCAGACTACATTCCATACACCTCCCCACGTGCTCACCCCAATGCCTACCAACAACACCTCTGGGCCCTCAGCCATCCACGTGCCCCATGATATGTTATAAATCCTTCATCAACTCGACTGTCTGGAGCCTCAGTCTGCTCCAGTTCCATGACCTTTCCTTCTTGCGTGAGGTCCCGTCCTCTGCTCCGCATCTGCTTTGGGATCTTTCATTGATGATTCCCATGTCGCAGATTGATTGGGGCCATCCTTCTCTACTCATGATTCTTAGTGGCCCTCTGGTTGATAAACACTTCTCCTTGAACCTCCCCAGACATTATGATGCTTGCCAGAGATCTCTGCTATGTAAGGGTTCCACTAAAAATTATTGGGAGGGGTTTTGTTCTCTCTGTGCAAGCAGTTCCTGCATTTTCTCTGTGCCCTATCCCTTTGGCTCTCAGCCTATCTTGCACCCTGGTTCACAGTTACTTTAGCTGCACACTACGTCTTGGTGAGTAGTGTGGGATACCTTTGCGCTTCGTTGCATCAACGATTGGCTTATTTTCCTCCCTTTCAATTCCTATCTCACTACAATTATGCCACCCAAGAAGCAGGCCCGCACTTGCCAGGCCACTCGCCAGGCCATCACTCAGCCGCAAATCTCCTCCTCCTCTCCACCCATCAGATTCATGTAGGGGGTGGTGGATAGGGCTTATAAATATCATTTGGATATCCCTACTCAGGATCAAGCGGAGATCACCAACGCTGAGGATGATGCTTGTGTCTCTCATAGCTGCATGAATGACGATGAAATTCTTGAAGAATTTGAGGCCCTAATCCCTGACCCCGGCAACACCAGAGGCCACGCTACTCTCTACCAGAAAACCCTGGACCTTCAGTAGACACACAAGCAGGTTCTGGGTAAGGCGCTCACTGATAGGAATGAGGCACAGGCAGAGATCCTGATGTAGCTTGATGAATTGGAAGACATGATGAAGCAGCTCATGTACAACCATCAACAGTTTGCTCGTCGGTTCAGGGTTATGCTTGCTAAAGACCCAACCACTCAACCTGTACAGAAGGACTACACCAGTAGCTAGGTCTCGCCGGCTATCATGGTTTTTTGGTTTTTCGACCAACTTATCTTTTTGTTTTGTTATTTCGTTGTAGCTGGGGTTTACACCCCAGCTCGTGCAAAAGAGCACCTACTAAGGGCAGAGAGCCCTTAGCAGCAGGTCGAAAGGGAGTGACTAAAATTACTTAAACATCAAACAACAAACATTGTAATCTAATATGTGCACGAGAATAAAAAGTAACTAGAAATAACAACTGATCAACTTTCGAAACAAAAAAATAAAGAATATTGACATTTTATATGATTGGGAAAGCGAGGGCTTGCAAAAACTTACCTCAAAATGAGGGTGTTGTGGCTCTAAAGGCGGTACGACATGCTCCAGAGCTCCTTGGGTTTTGTGCTCTCCACTCCAATGCTATAGTAATGGCTAAGAATCTTTATCTTAATGGAGGCCAAAAGCTCAGGGATGGTTGGCTTGAGGCTCTGACACAAATTCAGCAGAGTGAGGGTAGAGTCAAAATGAGGGATATTTGGAATGAGGGGTCTCCACCCCTTTTATAAATGTTTTTTAGGCTTTTAGGGTATTTTTAGGGTTTTGTCCCTATTTTTCATTATTTTTATTTTCTTTTTGGGTTATTTCCCATTTATTTGATTTTTGGGAAATAATTGACCCTCTTTTGGGTTTTTGTGGGGAATCGGAGGCTAGGTTGGTAGGAAATTTGGTCACAAAGGGTATTTTTCTATGGGGATGAGTAGGTGAGCACTTTTTTGGTGTTAACAGATTGCCCCCTGATGTGTGAGGTCGGGAGCTCATCGTATGGCCGATAGACATCATAATTGCTGTGATTTTCCTGGGTTTTCATCATTGGGATGGAGGAGAGCACGAATTGATCAAAGACCGGAACATGAGGTTTGTACGTCCTGTCAAAAGATACAATACAAATACATGTCTCACTGAGGAGTATCTCAACATATGGACGAGGCCTACATTTCCATGCTTGTGTTAAGATAGAAAAATAATGAGGCCCAGAAAGGGGACCTGAACAATATATAGAGAACTGTTGTGTACATCATCTTGGTCCAGAGGGGACACAAATCTTGTGATATATCCATGGTTTGACCATGGCTGATCTGAAGAACTAGGGGATGTATATGGTGTTATCCATACTATCATCAAATGTAGCCCGGATATCATCGACTCACCGTGATGCTAGAGTCGGGGGACATCCGGGGTCTTCAACTAATAACTGGAGGGATCAATACCCTGTACGATTCTCCATGGTGCGATGAAGGTTTTGAATTTGAGCACGTGAGAAACAACCATCCAAAGCGGCAATGAGGATTCCTCCCTGGATGATCCGTAGGCACTCACCGGTGGTGGTGATGAGCCCAAGGCACATGGACCTCTGGGTCTAGCCTTTGGAATAGAGTGGTTGGTGTCGACAGAGGGAGACCGGAAACTACCAAGGAAATGATGTTTCCTTGATAGGAGCATGAGGTGTACAATCAAAAGGTGATAGTACTGAAGGTGGGACTGACATACTGTGGGCGTAGGGAACACTGGGGGTCGCAAAGTGGGATAGGGGGGAGGAAATTGAATTTTCCTTTGTCCAGAGTATGACGTTATGGTGGACCTAACAGCATATGAAACTAACTTCAAGGGAAGGGATCATAACTGAAGGGACCGGGGGTTGTTGTTGCAATGGGAGAGACTCGAGGGGACAAACTAATGGGTAATATGGGGATGTGCTTAAAGGTGACTCATTGCATAATACTCTGAACAAAGGTGACTGTATAAATGGGGCTGCCATGATAGTGTGACTAGACATGATTTGTTGTGGTGCCGAGGGGCACCATTGGGGCCTTCTTCATGGTTGAAGGAAGAATGTGCTCAAAACGGTACTTTCGTGTGGATTTGGACGAGCCCAGGACAGTTCATGCTCAGGGGGCTTTCACTTTTAAGGAGTTTGAAAGTGATAAGAACACTCTGAAATGATGGATATGTATCGTCGTGTGGATTTGTATGAGCCCAGGACAGTGATTGCTCGAGGTTGCTTTCATTTTTAGAGAGTCTAAAAGCATGAAGAAGACTCCAAAGGGGGTTCTTTTTCGTGTATTAGTCTTCAAGGCCCAAAAAAGCATACAAGGATGCAATGAAGCACTCTTCTAGCCGATGTGACTAGAGTATTCCTTTTTCGTAACTAGTCTACAAGGTCCAGAAAAGGGGTAAACTTATACCAGGTAGACGCCCTTTTAGATACTTTTAGCGAGCATGAAAGGAAGCAAGATTGCTTGGCGATCTTTTCATTGTTTTAGGAGTCAGAAAAGAGCTTAAGGGAAACTCCCTAAGTGCCTTTTTAGTAAAGGAATTGCTCGGCTCGAAAAAGGGATATAATTATACCGAACAAAAGTTATGGCCAATCAAGGAGGGAGTGTTCAAGTAAGGGATGAGTAGGGGAATCATGAACATAATTGGTGGGGGAACGTTGTTGGGGACTCCTTGCGGGTTGGTGAATGTTGGCAAAACAACTTAATCAATGCGGTATGGATGGAGCGAAGGCAGTAAGGTGTAGGAAAAAATGTCGCTAAACGTTTTTGGTGAGATCAAGAAATGATGTCAAGCATGGTCACAGGTGTGGAAAACTGAATCTAGCGATATAAATATTGTCAAAAACGGACAACGGGCAATGTGGCACACAAACCGAGGCGACGAGGGGTATGTAAAAAATGCCTGGAAAATTTTCGGGTGAGAGCAAGAAATGATCTCAAGCATCATCACGAGTGCAGAAAACTGAATCCGGTGATATGAATATTGTCCAAAACAGACAACAGCCGATGTGGTGCGCAAACCGAGGCGACGAAGGGGTATGCAAAAAATGCCTGCAACTGGATGGTGAGAGCGAGAAATGATATTGAGCATCGTCACAAGCACGGAAAACTGAATCCGATGGTATAAAGTTTGTCCAAATGGACAATGGCCGATGTGGTACGCAACTCGAGGCAATGGGGACAGGAAAAATGCCTGAAAAATTTTCCAGAAAAAATGAAAAAAGAGCTCAAACGTGCTTAAGTTCTTGGCAAACTGGATCCAAGGGTGTCAACGGTTCGTCAAACGGATATCAAATGATCCCGTTATGGAAAAAGAGGGAATGGGCCAATGTCTATAAATAGTAAGTGGTCCCCCATAATAGGTGTCATTTGTGTTTGTTGAGTTTGACAGGAGATTGGAGGAGGCCAGAGCTAAAAGTTCAGATTGCGGGAGATTTCACCAGCGGATTTCCATTCCGGGAGTTGCAAGTAAGAGCTCATGTCTTAAGCTTCTTGCTTTAAGTATTTTTATTGGGTGTCGGGCCTCGGTGGGGTCGTATCCGCCAGTAATGGGTGTCGACGTGGAATAGCGCGGGTTTGGGACGGTTTGGTGCGCTCTGTACCACGGTAATGCGGGAGGTATCAGCACTACAAAGCGCAGGATATTCATCAAAATCCGCAGTGGAGGGTGCCCCAGGGGGTCCTAGAGACGTGGTGTGCACCACAGGGGATGCCTCATGGTGGTTGCGCTCTGAAGTGTGACTTTCCTAAAGGAAAGCACACTTCAAAGCGCAACTTGTGGTTTGGTTGGTCTGCGGTGTGCACCGTGGATTTCCGTGAGGGAAGCGTGGTGTGTAGCATAGGAAAAGTTGTGGTATGTGTGGTCTGGAGCGCGCGTTTCAAGGGAGAAAACGTGCTCTAAATTTTTTGATTTTTTTTTTGGGAGATGTGGATCTGATGGATTCTTTGGTTTTTAGTGTGATTGGCAGGATGCTAGAGGTGGGATGGAGAGACTGGGAGGTGCCTCCTACCATCCGGAGGAGTATTCAGACAGACCAAGCGGTTCGGGAGGGACTAGCTGATAGTGGGCTCCTAAAGTTCACCGAGATCCCTTATATGTGTTCAGCACCTCTGTTGCTGAACAAGTTAGTTGAGTTCTGGAACTCTGACATCAAGGCTTTCATGATCCAGGGAGAGCGGCTAGATCTAACCCTAGCCGACGTATATTTCCTGACTGGGTTGCCCAGGTTAGGGATGGTTGCTGATACTCAGCCAAGGAGGCCGGGGAACATCTAGATGGAGACCTTATTGGACAGATACTATTTTCCAGTGGAAGTGGTGAGTGGTTCCTCACTTATGTTATGTGATATAGAGAGTCTGGTGACACAAGCTATTGCATTGACAATGGTGCGTGTTTTGGGTTCCCATGGCCTGAACCGGATAATGGGAGGGAAGATGTTATTGATTGAGAACATCCTTAATGGGACATATTATGCATGGGGACAAATGTACCTGACCGTTGTTTGGCAAGAGCTGAGAAAGGTCCGACACATGGGGAGGGAGTTTTGTTTCCCGTCCTTTATGTGTGCCTTTTTCTTTGAGCGAGTCCAGACGTTGCAGCCTCATAGACCTGTATGGGCAGCGGCACCGATAGAGCCATGGTTGCGGCAATGGAGCGAGATGATGACTCGCAGGGGTGGAGGGCTAGTGGGTCGTTTCTTCACCGAGGAGTTATACCTTCATTGGATGCATATACCGGTATCTATTGAGGATTACCCATACGCCGAGATGGACTATCATGGGGATCTAGAGATGCCGAGATCTCCTGGTTAGGTGTGGGGACCAGACGGTATGTTTGTTTTATTTCAATTGGTTAGGTTTTGTGTATGATTTCATATTATAGTGGGTTGACCTATATTGACATTTTGGTGTTTTTGTTTGGCATATGTGGGACCGCGACAACCGTCGGGTTATAGGCTATGACGAGGTCATGTGAAGGGGTTGGATCCAGTCGATCAAGGACAGGGTCGACGTCGGAGTGCCACCGTCACCTTGGATGTGTTGTGATAGGGCATTGATCGGCTCATGGAGGGGATTGAGAGTGATGGCTAGCAGCACCTAGATCAGGAGCTGATCGATATTTGCTACGATGCTCCACAAGAGTCGAGACCTATTATGCGGTGTATTGCGATGGCCGCACAGATAGTGAGAGATGTTGCTCGAGGAGATGTACCTTACCTAGGGGAGGATGATGAGGAGGAGGATCCTGAGGAGGAGGATCCCGAGGAGGAGCAGGGAGAGGATGAGCTCGCAGCAGCTGCTGCAGGGGGTGCGGGGTCGGTAGGGGATGATGATGATGAGGACTATGAGGAGGGGTCAAACTAGGAATATGATAGGGCTGTCCCTATTGCGATGAGCATGTGGGATTTTTGTATATACGGCTTATGATATTTACCGAGGATGTTGTTGGGGCTCCTCGTAGTGTCTATATGTATATTTTGGTATAGTGGGTACTTATGACATTTTCATGATATCTATCTATATATATATATATATATATTCAGCACATGGATGCCTTTTGCAATGATGTTTATGGTTTTGTATGCATGTGGATGCACATATCATGAAAGTACTTTTTGTTTATGCACATGGATGCAGTTTATGATGATGCACATGGATACAATCATGGTTTGCTTTTGTGCTTTTAGTGGTTTTTTATATGCCTAGGTGATTTTATTATATGCATGTGGATGGTATAGTTATGAATGATTATGAATGATGCCCTATATATGTGTGATCTGTATGCTAGTCTAGAATATTGTTAGCCATCTGGTCTGCTACACTGTTTTGATTACGTGGGACATGAGTGAATGTGATAGATTCAAACTGTCTGATCATTTGTTTAGTGTGTGAGAACTTTCTAAAGAGGAAAGGATCCCGTACCTGGTAGCAGTTGTTGAGTTGGGCGACAAGCAGCTGGGAGTCGAGAAACACACGAAGGTGACTTATGCCCAACTGGAGGGCAGCGGGTCAACAGACCGGCCACGGCATCATACTCAGCCTGGTTATTAGTAGCAGCACCTATGCACACGCCATCAAGGTGCATGAGATCATGTGAGGGGGAATAGAGGACCCAAGCTACGGAGGCGAGGTTCAGGGACCAGTGACTTGCACCGTCGACAAAACCGACGTATGGTGAAGGAACGGAATCCATCTGTGATCATGCAAGGAAAACAAAATGTAAGGTTGTACAGGAAAAAATGGTCAAAACAAAAAGGAATCAAACTATACAATGGGGACTAGGGTGCCCCAACGGGGGTTATGGGTAGAAATGTTTAAGGTACAACCCATTTCGGGGGTTGCAAAAGGGGTTTCCTTCAGAATCGGTGAGGATGTATGCCCCATGCCCTAAACAGGTATGGACGGTATATGGTCCTTGCCACATGGATTCAAATTTTCCTTTCCCAGTCTTATCATGGGCTTGGTCATAGCAGAGAACAAGGTCTCCCTCCTGAAAATTGCGCAGATGAACGTGTTTATCGTAGCCCACCTTGGAGTGGTTCTTAGCGGCCTCAATGGTTTGGAGGGTCGTCCGGCAATCCTCATTGGCTTGTTCTAATAGGATGAGGCGTTGTTCGAGTGGGGAGCTATCAGGGAGTAGCTCAACAACTATGTGGAGGGCAGGGATTTGGCACTCAATGGGGAGGACCGATTTGATGCCATGGACTAAGTGGAAAGGGGTGAAACCGGTGGCATTCTTCGTGGAAGTGCGATAAGCCCAAAGTGCGAGAAATAACATATGATGCCAATTGGACTTATGATGATCGATAGTGCGTTGAAGAATGGTCTTTAGTATTTTGTTGATGGCCTCAACTTGGACATTCCCTTGAGGGTAATAGGAGGAAGAGTGTTGGTGCTTGAATTTGAGGAGGATAGACAACTCCTTCCAGATGGAGTCTTCAAAGTGACTCCCATGATCGGACACAAGTTGTTGTGGGACCCCAAAATGGGTGATAACGTGATTGAAAAAGAAATGAGCTGCAGTGTCATATTTATAATTATACGTGGGCATGGCTTCGGCCCACTTGGTAAAGTAATCTACAGCTACGATGATGTGCTTGTGGCTACCTGCCGAAGGTGGGTTGCAATCCATGAAATCGATGGTCCATTTGCAGAAAGGGCCAACAGTGACGACGGGATGGAGAGGAGCGGGTGGTGTCCTTGCTTTAGGGGCAAAGAGTTGGTAGTTACGGCAGTGCTTAACTCCAGTGATGTAGTCAATGAGGAGGGAAGGCCAAAAATATCCTGCACAGATGACTTTCTAAGCCGTGGCCATCCCTGAAAAGTGTCTGCCATAGGCTCCACTATGGCAATCGTTAAGAACTTGCTCAGCCTCATCGCGGGTGAGGCATCGGCATAAAATAATATCAATACTGTGACAGTATAACACATCACCTAGGAGGAGGTAACGTAAGGCATGATGGCATATGCATCTGTGCCCATCACGGTCCAGATCTAGTCTAAATTTCTGAGTGCAAAGGTATATCAAGATGTCACCATACCAAGGATCATCTGAAGAAATGATAAACAATTGGTCGTCAGGAAGGTTGGTATTGATGACGGTGGAGTTGGATGGTGATGGTAAGTCTATCAAAAGTTGTGCCAATGCGAGGGCCTTGACACTTTTGGGTGTCGTAAAGGTGATATCGTACTCTTGGAGAATAATGACCCACTTAGCTATGCGGCCTTGTAGGAGGCGACGAGTCAAAAGATACACCATGGAATTAGAGTCAGCCACAACGGTGGTTGGGCTTAGCAATATATAGTGACGAAGCTTTTGTATGGAGAAGATGACAGCTAGTGCCAACTTCTCTTCTGGGGGATAACGCAACTGTGGACCAGACAATGTCTGACTCACATAGTAGATTACATGTTCTTTCCGTGCACTCTCTTCTTGAACAAGTACCCCAGAGACGGCATATTCAGATGCCGAAATATATAGGATAAAATCTTTGGAGAAATCCGCGGGGGAGATCAAGCGGGAATTAGTTAAGGCTGTTTTAAGGGCTGTAAAAGCTACTTGAGATTGCTCGTCCCAGAAAAATGGACTGCGCGTATAGAGTAAGTAGAGAAAGCTATGAACCATTGTGGCATATTCAGGGACAAAGCGGCAGAGAAAGTTGGCTCTTCCTTGGAGACTCTGTAACTGATGGATAGTGTGAGGAATAGGGAGGTTCAAGATGGCTTGAACTTTTACAGGGTCAACAACAATGCATTTCTGTGAAACGATGAACCCTAACAACTGGCCTGTAGGAACGAAAAATATGCACTTGAGAGGGTTCAAGCGGATTCTGTATTTGCGACAACGCATGAATATTTTCCGGAGGCCATTTAGGTGGTTAGGTCATGCTTTGGAGCAAGCAGTGAGGTCATCGAGGTAAACCTAGATGATATGAGCAAGGTCGTGGAAGTAGTATGTCATGGCTCATTGGAAAGTGGCATCTGCATTCTTTAGACCAAATGGCAGGAACCAGTAGGCAAAGGTGCCCCATGGGGTGGTGAAAGTGGTTTTGTATTGGTCTTCTATGTGGATCTGCATTTGGTTGTATCCGGAGAAATCGTCCATGAAGGAAAGGACTTCATGGACCGCACAAGCGTCAACGAGTTGATCGATGAAGGGTGTGGGGAAATTGTCTTTGGGATAGGCATGATTGAGGTCTCAAAAATCCATACAAACATGGAGAGTTCCCTATTTTTTATTGACAGGTACAGGGTTGGAAACCCAGATGGTGTAAGCAATGGGGTAGATAAACCCAGCTTCTCGATTTCTAGATTTACTGTGGAGAGTTTGGATGGGTGAATGGGTCTTTTCTTCTGGCGAACAGGTGGTACCTCAGGCCATGTATCAATATGGTGTTCAATAATGGTGGGTCCATTCTGGGAATCTCAATATAAGACCAAGCAAAGGCGTCATGAAATTCCTTGAAAAGTTTCTTGGATTCTCTGATTTCGTATTTCGTACAATCGGCACCTAACGGGATGAGTTCAGGTGCGCTAGGAGCAATGGAAATATCAACCTGTATGGTAGGTGATATATTGGCCATGTTACCTTCTTCGAAGGCGTTCGCGGCGGTAATAGGGTTCTTAAACCAGTTAACTTTATTAGGTAGAAAGTCCTTTTTTTATATTGAAAATTGAGTAGCGGTGGAGGTGGAGGCCTCGTCAGGTATGAAATAATATCGATGGTGCATGTCATCCCAAAGATAATCGGGTGTAGTAAGCGTCTCGAGTATCTCCTCGTCGCTTCGAAAATAGTGTGTCGCCAAATCAGTGGAAGAGATATTGTGTGCAGGGGATGACGTGTTTTTCAGATGTGGAGATCATGTAGATGGTGTTGACTGCTTCCAAGGAGGAAGGTTCAGGAGAGTGGATTTCCTTGATGGTCGTGACCGAGGTTTCTAAATCGGAATGAGTCATTTCGTGGAGGACCAATCTATACTTTGAAAGGTCCAGGAAATGGTGTGATTAGTGGCCATATATTCCACATATAGTGCAGGCATGGTTAATACGTAATGCCTTATTGCGTTGATGGGCTGGGAGATTAAGTTCGACCACGGGGATGTTGGGATCGTCGTCTAAAGTCTTCATGTGTAACTGAATATTGGGTAATTGTGGGAAGTTGTGGGTGGCGTGGCCGATATCGTCGCACAGGGAGAACTTAGGGGGTGCTCGTGGTGGAAGTTGAGGTGCCACTAGTTTTCTTGCTGGTGGGGCAACATAGTTCTGTGGGCCTCTACCCCCAACATTTTTAGGTGGTGGAGGGGTAGGGTTGGTTGCAGATGTGGATTCCGCGCCGGAAAGGGGGCGGTTAGATATGTTTGAAACTCCAGGAGGTGGTCGGTTGGAAGTGTTAATAGGTTGAACTGGTTGAAGGACCACCTGTGGTGTTGGTGGGGGAGTAGGGGCGGGTAAATACCATACGGGTAAACCTAGAGTTAACCCACGAAGGTTCAGAGTGGCCATCACAGGGGTACTTACCACGCTCAAAGGTGGAAATAAAAATGGGGTCGTATGAATCGGTGTGGCACCAATGTGACTGGGTACCATTGGAGGTTGCGATAATAACGATAGTTGTGAGTTGGGCACCATGGGGTTGGAGGAGATCATGAAGAGGTTAGATACTCCTGTTGGTGGTGGCGGAATGGACTGGAAAGTGGAAGTCATGGGAGTTTCATAGTACATTCCAGGTGCGATCAAAAATCATGGTGGAGTGAGTGTACTCGGAGAAGGTTATTCAATCATAGGGAGAACATTTTCCATAGCGGCCGAGGCATTAGGGTCATAGTATGTGAGTTGGTCAATCTTGACTATCCATCCCTCATGGGGGAACATCATAATGCGAAAAATGGACGAAGCTACAGGTTTCATGGCGTACATATAACTGCATCCGAGGAGGAGGTTATAGTCAAGTTGTGCGTTGATAACTTCAATGTCAATGAGTACGGTTTTCCCAGCTAGTTGGACTGGGAAATTAGCCAAGAGGCCCTGTGGTTGCGTGACATGACCGTCGTAAGCTCGTAGAGTGGTTGTGGATGGTTGTAATGTAGGAGAACCAAGATTTTTCCATACAAATGTAGATATAACACACGCGAAGGCACCTTCATCGATGAATGACAAGATTTCGAATAAATACTGAAACTTGAAATGCTAACGTAGAGGGCATATGGGGCTCGGCCTGGTCTAAATCAAAAGCCATCAATCATGAGTCGGAGGGGTCTATGGCCCTAATAGAGGCTAATATGGTCTTGTGTTGTGCGGGGAAATTCTTCAACACCTCAATAGCTGACATGGAAGCAGGGGATTGTGCAAGATCATCCACAATATTGTAGTTAGGGGCGACGTGAGCATTTGCATTATTGTTAATGTGCCGTAGAGGGAAACGAGGGGCTCTAGGGGCCCTGTCGCCCTGTGGTGGGGGTATGCGTAGGGTCTGATCAGTAGGTTGAGCATTAGTATTAGTATCCACAGGGTTGGTTTCGGGAGGAGGGTCGTATTGGTTTCGACGGTTCTGTAGGTTGACATCGGCCAATGACATCATCAGGAGATGATGGGTGCCCAAGTCCATCGGTTGGTTGGTATGTGCAGTGTAGGTAATCTTTTGTGGTGGTTGGGCTGGTCTCTGAGGGAGAACTAATGGTTTGTTATTTACTGTACCTTGGGTGGGTAAGGGGTTTTGCAACACCATGGGAGGTGGCTAGGGGTTTGGTTGTGCAGGAGGAGCAACTTATCCTTGGCGTTGGGTGTCATATGTCCAAAGTTGGTGGGCGCACTCCAAGTGCGGACAATTGTGTATATAGTGGTTGTAGACCCCACATATGGAACGGGGATGATTTGTTTGTAGAGTGGGATTCTTTCCCTGACGAGGTGGTCTATCGGGGTTTTGGTCAGGTGGGGCAGCGTTGTTGTTATTGGGAGGGTTTGGTTGTTGACCGATGTGGTCCTGGGGTTGGTTATTCCTACGGTTACATCCTCTCCCTCTGTTGTGCTGGCCTTGTTGGTTGCATTGAGAAGGCTGATTTGGGTGTGGGTGTTATTGGGCATAAACTTGCCCTTGGGGATTGGGAGGATTCTGTGGCTAAGCAAGTGGTGGGGGTGCCTGCTGGGCGTAGTAACCAGGATTAGTTTGAGGTTCAGCCGATGCTGGAGGGGGGCAGCGGTGGATGATAAACTAGAGGGGCTTGTGGTGTCGCAAGTGGGGCTTGCGGGGGATAGTAGGCCAGTTGAACAGGGGGATGTGAGTGAACAGGTGGAGCCGGGTGATGATAAAAAGTAGGTGGTCTCATAGGAGGATTATAAGGTGGGGGTGAATGGCCATATCATTGTGGTGGGCATGATGGTACATGAGTATGAGGAGGTCTAATGACGGGGGCGTATGATGTGGTCGCTCTAGAATGGGATGTGGCACGTGAAAGGTCGGGGCCACTAGTAGCTGGCATAGCTGTGTACAGTTGGGGACATGATGCCACATGTCCGATGATGCCATCAGCTGTGTGGGATACCCTAAGTGTGTCACTCTGGGTGGAGTCGACACGAGGGGCGTTCGATAAAATAGAATAGAGATAGTCAGACTGGGCATAGATGAGGTCGAACTGTTGAGCTTTGAGAATTGCTTCTTCCTCAAACTTGGGTTGCTCGGATGCCACATCCTTCGCGATGGTTGGTATGAGAGATTTTAGGAACCAGTCTAAAAATGTCTGGTCATCCAACTTGATCTTACATAAAGTGCATTTTTTACACCACTCATGGATGTGATCCGTGATGTGGGTAGCGGTGTTCTGTCAGTAAGACAAGAGGATCTCTACATCATCATCGTAACGAATGAGTAGCTAGAAGAATTTCAGGAAGGTGGAGGAAAGGGACGTAAATGTGAGGTGAGTCCCATGGTGTTGTTCGATATACCACTTAGTTGCTGCTCCAGTAAGGGTTCGTTGTAGTAGCCTGAGGCGAATGGAATCGTCCACGATGGAGTTGGAGGAACACCATAAGTGGAAAGACATGATGTGATTTTGTGGGTCTTCTCCACTCTTCCCCTCGAACTTAGGGATGTCCGACGGGAGTTTGGTGGGCATGGGAGGCCATGCCGGATCATGTCTTATAGGATCATTAGTCAACCTAGCCAAGTCTGGAAGGTTAAGACTGGCCATGAATGGAAAACTAGAAGGATGATGTGGTGGGGGAGGTAAGTTTATTGTGGCGGCAATGGTGTGGCCACTACCCCCAATATGTGGGGTAACAGTATGTGCCATGGAAGCGATGGTGGGGTCGCTTCCCCCAGTGTGTGGGGCCATGGTATGGGCCATGGTCGCAGCGGTGGGGACACTGCCTCCAATGTGTGGGGAAACGGTATGGGCCATGGCCGCGATAGTGGGGGTGCTTCCCCTAGGCATGACACCAGTAAGTGTTGGATTTACATTAGTGATTAAGACACTACCCACTGGGATGGACGTAGTGGCATTAATGTGGGGTGTAGGACCTGTAGACGGTGTAACTGTTGAGGTGGTAGCTGGATGAGTAGTGGATCCTCCACCGACCATCCCACAGAAAAAGGGGTTGGACGTCATGCTGACTAAGGGGCTAGATGGAGCAGAGTGTGTGTTGTATTCTGGTTCTGAATCGAATGTGGTGTAGGGGGAGTCTAGGTTAGGTAACGAGGCTCTACATCTATGAAGAGGAGAGCCAAGCTGACCGTGCTATGAGGGTTGGCCTTGTTGGCATTGGGAATGTCTCAGGGGCTCAATGGTGGCAATGAGAGTAAACCGGGTAAAATATGATGAGTAAAAAGCTCAAAAATCCTAGTGCATCCATGTGTGCACAAGTAGAGCATAAAAAAGATGGCACTCAGGCCAACAACGATGCTCGAAAACGCTTGTTGCAACAGTTGTTCTACAACAAACGGAGTGGAAAAAAATGGTCAGAATACCAACAGTCAGGGATCCTAACAAAAGAAAAAAGGTATACACACTAGACTCGGGGGAGGTAAGAGAGCATGCAAACACCTAACTAAAAGGTATGCTGGTGCAAACTAGACGTATCCTCTGCAGGGTGATGAAATCCTAGTCAGACAATACGAAGAGCTAAACCAAGTGGATAAGGATGTCCCCCTACCGAGAGGGACACCGGGTACAAGAAATCCTAGAAGAATGGCTACTAAGATACCCCGTTCATGACACACCCGGAAAGGTGAATCTGCAGCTCCTGTCCTATCACCGTGTGGGCCTAAAATGAATGTTGATGTTATTATAACTTCGGAATGTATTTCACCTATGTATATTGTACTCCTATAGAGATGTTGTTATTCCTCTATACGAAAGTGTTGTCAGTTGTATTGACAAGTGTCGCAACTTGCATGTGATGGTTTATTAGACCACCAAGTGTGGGGTCGGCCCTGATTAAGTTAACCATGGGTTATTAGACTGAGTTAGACAAGTCGGCCCTGGCAGATTATTAGGCAGGTCAGTTTTGTGTATAAATAGAATGCCAGAGCATTCTATTTTCTCATCTCATTATCTCACACTTGAACTCATTGGAGAGTGGCGCACAAGTGAGGAAGAGGATCAACAAGGAGGAGGACTATCTCTGTGTACTCTGTTGTACTAATGCTCTATCTATCTCTGAGGAAGTTGTGGGGTTTTTCACTTTATTGGTTTTCCCCATGGAAACCCTGTGTGTTGATTGTCTCTTGTGTTTGATTCTTGATGTGATTGACATGATTGACATGATTCATATGATTGATATGCTGTACATGTTGTTCTCTCAGTAAAGATCCTAGATTAGTTAAGTTAATGCTGAAAAATTAACATGGAATCAGAGCTAACCTAAGAAGAAGACACTGTGCAGTTACAGAAGCTAGGGCTTCTTGTTTTTTGGGTTTCTCTCCACAGATTTTGGAAATGTAATATGATAGATTGACTCTCCTCAGCAAGGGGAATCTTTCTGTCCAATCAGAATTCAATTCTGGGCACTTTCATTTTTGGCCCTAAAAATTAGGGTTTCCACAAAAATAGGAATTTATGAAATCTGAGACCATAGCTAGAAGCTCCTTGGAAAAATCAAAGTTTAGAGCTTTGGATCGATATTTTGGGTTGGGTGAAGCTCCGAGAAACTCAAACCCTAATTTAGGGTCCTCCTTAGTGAATCCGAAGGGTTGAAAAGCATTTCTGAAGGGTGAAACTTTGCAGTTTTCAAATTCTAAGTGCTATGAATATAAAATATTGTATTAAATTAATCAGTAAATTATTAATTAGTTTAATTGAAGGGACGTAACCCTTCTTAAGAATGCTCACACCTTATAAAAGGTGAGCTATTATAAAGCATTAAGCATCTTATCAATTCAATAATATATATCTTATTCAATATGGATTTTGTGTCCTAGTTTTTCTACCGCATTTGGTATTAGAGCCCAGTTTCGGCTCCTTCAACCTGAGCTCGGATTCGGCTCTTCCTACTATCGAGCTCGGTTTCGGCTCACATCTCGTGCACTCTGAGATCGGACTGGGCTCATCAACGATGTGGGTGAACTTGGATTTGGATTCAGTCATTCGTCCCCGTCCCCCACGCATCTCCATCCTCTCCATGCAACTCCCTGCGTAGTTCTCCCGCCACCGCTGCCTCCACTCTCTAAATCCCACCCCCATCCAGTTCCCTCCTCCTCCCATACTCCCCATCGCCCACTCTCCCCGGCCGTCGCCTAGTCGCTCCTTCCTTCCACGGCATGCTCACTCCTCCCGCGCAGCTCCCACGCCTACCCTACTGCCAGCTTCCCGCCGCCGCCTCCCTCCAGCTCCAACCCCAATCTCCGCCCTTCCCCCACATCCTGCACGCCCCCCCCCCCCCATTCACTCCTCCTAATCCATGCACTCCCATCTCCACGACCTGCAAGCCATCTCCGCCTTCCACTCCATCGCTGCTCCACCCCGATTGCGCCACTCCTCATCTCTCTTGGCTCCAATTCCACCTACGACTTCACTCCAACATGGCTTCCATTTCCACGCCCAAGCTCACTTCAGCTCTGCGCCCAAGCTCGCAGACCACCACTCCAGGTCTTCCGCCCAGCTCCATCCACGTCCGTGCTCTACCCACCATTCCGCCCTCCCACGACCATCTCTGCACACCCCCTGCTCCATCTCTCTACGCCCTCCTCCTTGCACCTTCACTCCACCACCTTCCTCACTCCAACACACCAACGCCTTCGCTGCTGCACCTTCAGTCCACACCGCATTCCATCGTCCAAGAAATCCACGTAACCCCCACACACCATCACGTCCTATAAAACCCTAATTTTAAAAAAAATCAACATTATTTAATTAATATTGATTTTTTATTAAAAAAAAAAATCCCTTCATTCAAGTTATAATACAAATATATTAATATAATATTTGTTATATTTATTATTTTTATTTAACCACACAAAAAAGAGTAATTTCACTTTTCCAAAGACATTTTCATTTTTCCACCCCTCCTAAGCCAAAATTGGGTCCAATTATTCACCACCACACTTAAGAAGCATGCCGACGGAGTTAAAAGCTCAAATTGCAAAAATAGAGAAGGATTTCCAAACTTTCAAGGAAATGATCACCAAGAGCGAGGAAGTGCTTAAGAAAGAAATTAAAGAGGAAGTCATTCAAGTAATGGAGCAGAAAATGGACGACAAGTTCGACATTATGAGCAAGGAACAAAAAATGTTAGACCAAAAAATGACGCAGAACCATAATACATTAATGGAGGTGTTACAAAGACTAATGCAAAAAAAAGGACCAAGTCGGCAGTCCAGATGTGCTAGATGCCTCATCTCATATTTTCACACAGGAAGCACTTGCCAAGAATCAAGAAGAATTGAAAAAATAAATAAAGATTAACAATGCGACACTTAAGCAAGAGATAGAAACAAAAGTACTGCCAGAAATGGAGGCACGATTAAAAAGCCAAATAGAAGCTATCAGTAAGATAGTAGAGAATAAAAAAGATAAAAATCACTGCCAACAACGAAGCAGTTCAAATATGTCACTTACGTCATCCAGTAGTTCCGATCCACCATCAAACCATAAAGCAAGAGGGAATCAATATCACCCTTACATAGTGTACCCACCTAAGGCAAAAATAGAGTTGTCGAAATACAATGGAAGTGAAGACCAATGCGTTGCTTGGCTAAACAAAGCAGAAGAATACTTCGACATTTACAATATTCAATCTGATGAGGAGAAGGTGAAATATGCGTCAATGCATATGGAAGGGTATGCCTATAATTGGTACTTATGGTGTAAGAGAGACAATTTTGCCTACACCTGGAACTTGTTCAAAAATGATTTTTTTAATAGGTTTCAAGGTATCAAAGAAGATGAATTTTTCAGTAAACTTACCAGATTACAACAGGTTGGAAGCGTTGAGGAATTCACACATCAGTGGGAATCCTTATCGACACGAGTATTTGGGTTGTCTGACAAGCAAAGACTCAAAACCTATTTAGGAGGTCTTAAACCGTACCTCCAAAAAGAGTTAAAGTTACACGACATACCTAACATAGAGGTAGCAAGACATAAAGCAAAAGCCGCAGAACGCAAACTGGAAGGAATAAAAACAAGAGGCGACAACCATTATCGACAAGAAAAAGAGACACAATGTAGGTACTGTGAAGATACTTGGTCACCCGACCATCAATGCCACAAACCTCAATCATATGCCTATGAAATGGAAAATAGATCAAAGCCATCTAACAGTTACTTTGATAATAGAAAGAAGAAGCAAAACATATGTCGTCGATGCGGTGATGATTGGATCCCAGGCCATAAATGTAGGAACAATCAAACAATACAGTGCAAAATCATCAATGGAAAGGAAGTGCAAGTCTCTACACAAGAAATTGCGTCCGATTCTAATACCGACACTGAATCTGAATGAATGACGACATTAGGAAAATACTCAAGCTTTGAGGACAAAGCTTTCCAAAAGGGGAAGGCAATGCTATGAATATAAAATATTGTATTAAATTAATCAGTAAATTATTAATTAGTTTAATTGAAGGGACGTAACCCTTCTTAAGAATGCTCACACCTTATAAAAGGCGAGCTATTGTAAAGCATTAAGCATCTTATCAATTCAATAATATATATCTTATTCAATATGGATTTCATGTCCTAGTTTTTCTACCGCACTAAGTATACTAGGATGATCAGCTCATCAAGGCACATCTTTCTATCCTTTCATAATTTTGAAATTCACACTTTGAATTTTTAGGGTTTCTCTGACAAACCCTAATCCAGCACTAGATCCGTATTTCTGCAAAATAAGTGGTAAGACCTAAATCTTTTCTATTTCCATTTGAAGTACTCTTTAAGATGTCTCACCACAACAAGCTTGAGGATAAGCTCGAAGGGGCAAATAACTTCCGAGCCTGGAAGTATAGGATTGGGTTAATCCTAGAAGAAAATGAATTGGATACATACATAAGTTCTGAAGTCCCTGTCCCAGAGGATGAAGAAGCTAAGGCTTTGCATAAGAAGAACTTGGTCAAGGAAAAGAGAATCATTGTTGATTCTATCAAAGACCATCTCATACCACATGTGTCATCTCTGAAGACACCCACGGAAATGTTTGATTCTTTAACCAAGCTATTTGAAGGGAAAAACATAAATCGAAACATGACCTTGAGAAATCAATTGAAGAATATCAAGATCCAGAATGCTGAGACTATGCAGTCTTATTTCTCAAGGGTCTCCCAGATAAAAGAGCAACTTGAAGCTGTGGGAGAAGACATAGAGAATGGAGAAGTGGTAATGACCACCCTTAATGGCCTTCCTAGGTCATGGGATTCCTTCATCCAAGGAATTTGTGCTAGGAAGAAATTGATCTCATTTAGTAGACTATGGGAAGAATGCTCACAGGAAGAGGCTCAGATTGTAGCTCGAGAAGAAAAGATGGGGAATGAAGATCAAGCTCTCGCAACATACTTCAAGAGGCATGGTGACAAAAAGACTCACCACCATGATAAGAAAGAAAGACATCACCATCAGAATAGTGGTTCCAAAAGAAACATGACCACTGTCCATTGCTATACTTGTGATGAAAAGGGACACTATTCTAGGAACTATCCCAACAAAGTTAAAGACGGTTCTCACAAGAAGAAGAACATCAAAAGAAGACATCATGCTCACACTGCAGAGGATGATGAACCTCCCAGGAAGAGGGCTAGGGAAGAAAGTGAAGAGGAATATGTTCTAATCTCTGCTCTCACAGGTACTATCTCTCATGGATGTAATGATTGGCTTATTGACAGTCAGGCTTCCAAACACATGACTGGGTTTAAAGAATCTTTTGCAAACCTATCTGAACATGAGTCACCCCATAAGGTAAAACTTGGGGATGACTATCAATATCCTATCAAAGGAAGTGGTGAAGCTTCCTACAACCTAGACTCTGGGAAGTCTTTGAAAATGAAAGATGTTATGTATGTACCTGGGCTCAAGAAGAACTTACTCTCCATATCTGCATTGGATGCAAAAGGCATGAGGGTTGCATTTGTAGATGGCCAAGTTCTAATGTGGCCAAAGGGTAAGACTATAGATGATGCAATAGTGATTGGAGAGCAAGAGGGAGGATTGTACAAATTGAAGGGACAACCTGAACATGCCATGGTGCACGAATCCATGGAGCCAAGTGAACTTTGGCATAGAAGGATTGCACATGTGCACTATAGAGCACTACCAATTGCAAGTAAAGCAGTAGAGAGTCTTCCTGAAATCAAGAACAAACATGAAGGTGTTTGCAAAGGATGTGCAAAAGGAAAGAACATAAAGAAGGCATTCCAAGCAGTGAAATCAAGGCAAAAGGAATCTTGGAAATCATCCACTCTGATGTATGCAGACCGATGTCATCCAGTTCTCCGAGTGGGTATGTTTACTATATCTCTTTCATTGATGACTTCTCTAGGAAGACTTGGGTTTAATTCTTGAAGAACAAGGATGAAGTGTTTGATAATTTCAAGGAATTCAAAGCCTTGATGGAGAATCAAACTGATAAGAAGATCAAGACTTTCAGATCCGACAATGGTGGAGAATTCACTTCAGGTGACTTCAAGAAGCTATGCAGTGATTCAGGGATTAAGAGGGAGTTGACTACTCCCTACAATCCACAAAAAAATGGAGTTGCAGAAAGGAAAAATCGAACAATCATGGAAGCAACACGAGCAATGCTGCATGACCAGGATCTGCCTATGCATCTATGGGAAGAAGCACCTAGGACAGCTGTATATGTGCATAACAGAACACCACATAAGATATTGGACAACAAGACACCAGAAGAGGTCTTCTCTGGTAAGAAACCTGAAGTCAACCATCTGAGAATATTTGGTTGTCCAATATACACACATGTCCCAAAGGAAAAGAGGACTAAGCTAGATCATTAAGGAAAGAAGGGTATCTTTGTGGGTTATAGTGAAAGCTCGAAGGCTTACAGAATATACTTTCCAGGGTTCAAGAAGATTGATGTCAGCAGGGATGTAACATTTGATGAAAACTCATCCTTCATCAAATCAAGGAAGACACCTGTTGAAGATCATGAAGAACCAAAGGAAACTAGATTTCAAGACACTACCATGACTGAAGCAATTCTAGATACAGATCATGAAATTGAAGATCCGCAAGAACCTGTAGATCCACCTCGTGAGAAGGACTCTCACAAGAGGAAACTTGCATGGGCTAGAGAGCTCATTCAAGATGCAGAAAGGTATGGCATTCCAGAAGAAGAAAACAGAGCAAAGAAAAGAACTAGATCTCATACCAACTATGTTTCTTTACTCTGTGATATTATGAACAAAGAACCTTTCAGTTACGAAGAAGCAGTGGAAAAGAAAGAATGGAAGGATGCCATGGTCGAGGAATATCAGTCGATCATGAAGAATGATGTTTGGGATGTGGTCCCAAGACCTGAAGGGAAGTCTGTTGTGACTTCCAAATGGATCTACAAGATCAAACATGCTGCAGATGGCAACATAGAGAAATACAAAGCAAGATTTGTAGCTCGTGGCTTCTCCCAGAAAGAGGGAATAGACTATGAAGAAACTTTTGCTCCTGTAGCCAAATGCACTTGCATTAGATCAGTACTTGCTATGGCTGCAGTGATGAAATGGAAGATACACCGTATGGATGTCAAGACTTCTTTCTTGAATGGTGTAGTAGAGGAGGAAGTGTATGTGGAGCAGCCACTCAGTTTTGAGACACATGATAGGAAGTCATTTGTGTGCAGGTTGAAGAAAGCTTTGTATGGCTTGAAGCAAGCTCCTAGGACTTGGTATGGGAGGATAGACAACTTTATATCCAGTTTGGGATTTACCAAGAGTAAAGCAGATTCCAACCTTTACTACAAGGTTGAGGAAGGAAATCTTGTGATACTACTATTGTATGTGGATGACCTGTTTGTTACAGGTAAGGATAGACTGATTGCTGACACATAGAGGAAGCTTGCTTCCGAGTTCGAGATGAAGGACTTGGGGATGATGCACTACTTTCTAGGAATGGAGGTGTGGCAGAGTACATATGGGATCTTCCTTGGACAAGGGAAGTATGCAATAGAGATCCTGAAGAGGTTCGAGATGATGGACTGCAAGGCCATGGCCACACCTATGGCATCAAACCTGAAGCTTCTGTGTGATGCTTCATCTAATTCGGTTGATGTCACTATGTATCGTCATATGATTGGGTCCTTGATGTACCTGACGAACACGAGACTAGATATTTGCTTTGCGGTGAACACATTGAGCCAGTTCCTGACAGATACTAGAGGTGTTCACCTAGTTGTTGTAAAGCATATTCTGAGGTACCTGAAGGGTACAATTGATTATGGGCTCAAGTATGATGCGAATCAAAACTTTAACTTGCAGGGTTATGTTGATTTGGACTGGGCAGGCAATGTTGCAGATAGGAAGAGCACTTCTGGGTGTTGCTTCAGTATGGGATCATGTGTGATCTCTTGGTTTAGAAGGAATTCGTCCTGTATAGCACTAAGTATAGTCGAGGCAGAGTATGTTGCATCTTGTTCGACTAGTTGTGAGGCAGTATGGCTTTAGAAGCTACTATCTGAGTTATTTGATCTCCCATTGGAGGCTACTGGCATCTTTTGTGATAACCAAAGTTGTGTGAAGCTATCTGAGAACCCGATGTTGCACGATAGGTCGAAGCACATTGAGATCAAATATCACTATATTAGGGATATGGTGTAGAGAGGAGCAGTGAAGCTCCTGTATGTTGCGACGGATGAGCAGGTTGCAGATGTGTTGACGAAACCACTAGCCAGAGTGAAGTTCGAGTACTTCAGAGAGAGGCTTGGTGTTCTTCAAATTGATGACACTTCGAGGAAGAAGTGATGGATACATTTGCAGGAGCCATTCCAAGCATGGTGAGAGGAGGATCCTTCCCATGGCTATGGATGTAAGCACTGGATGATGAGCATCAGGACGATGCTCCAGTTACTACTATGTATATGCATCATGTTGGATGCTAGATATGATCAGTTGGATCATGTATATATGCATCATGTTGGATGTTGGATATGATAAGTTGGATCATGTATATGTATAAGCATCATGTTGGATGCTTGGTATGATCAGTTGGATCATGTGTTTGTATTATGTGGATACATTGTATGATCAAATGGATCATGAATGACAGGTATCAGGAAGATACTTGATATGCATCATGTGGATGCATTGTGTGAGTAGGATGATCATGTGTGATGAGTCCGGAGACACAGATGCACTCAAGCCATTCTCACACGGAGGTGAGATGTAAGCATTGAGCTGAGTTCTTCGACATGGTCAGAGGAAAGTCCTTCCATGATCGTTGATGTGATTACTAAGACCTTCCCAGATGGTCAGAGGAAATTCCTTCCATGCCGGTGAGTGTAAGTGTTATGTTGTGATGTGCATCTGATTTGTGCTCCGTGGACCATGAGGTGATCTGAAGATGATGATGTGATAGTAGAGTACACAGGTTGTGTAGAGGCATATAATCAGTCCTGAGATGCTCTTGACAGGTTTTGCGGTGGCATATAATCAGTCCTGGGAGATCCTGCAGGTTTTGTAGATGCATATAATCAGTCCTGAGATGCTCTTGACAGGTTTTGCAGTGGCATATAATCAGTCCTAGGAGATCCTGCAGGTTTTGCATATGCATGTAATAAGTCCTGGGATGCTCTTGATAGGTTTTGCACTGGCATACAATCAGTCCTCCCAGATCTTGACAGGTTTTGCATAAGCAAGTAATGAGTCCTGGGATGCTCTTAACAGGTTCTGCACTAGCATCTAATTAGTCTTGGGGGATATTGCAGGTTTTGCAAAAGCAATGTAATCAATCTTGAGATGTATCTACTTGATGGCTTGCTCGCAGTGATGATGAAGACCTACGGGTGGTGGGCCTACATCCAGTATGAAAAAGGACTGGCTTTGTAGAACTTCCTATGACGAGTAGATTCAGAGATTGATTGAGATAGCAGCAAATGTGACAATGACAATGATCCAGAGAAGAAGACTTATGCTAACAGATCTGTGTCGATAAATACCTTCCTAGTTAAGAGGGAGTGTTGATGTTATTGTAACTTCGGAATGTATTTCACCTATGTATATTGTACTCCTATAGAGATGTTGTTATTCCTTTATACGGAAGTGTCATCAGTTGTATTGACAAGTGTCGCAAGTGTCGCAACTTGCATGTGATGGGTTATTAGACCACCAAGTGTGGGGTCGGCCTTGATTAAGTTAACCATGGGTTATTAGACTGAGTTAGACAAGTCGGCCCTGGCAGATTATTAGGCAGGTCAGTTTTGTGTATAAATAGAATGTCAGAGCATTCTATTTTCTCATCTCATTATCTCACACTTGCACTCATTCGAGAGTGGCGCACAAGTGAGGAAGAGGATCAGCAAGGAGGAGGACTATCTCTGTGTACTTGGTTGTATTATTGCTCTATCTATCTCTAAGGAAGTTGTGTATTTTTTCACCTTATTGTTTTTCCCCACGGAAACCCTGTGTGTTGATTGTCTCTTGTGTTTGCTTCTTGATGTGATTGACATGATTGACATGATTCATTTGATTGATATGCTGTACATGTTATTCTCTTAGTAAAGATCCTATATGGGTTAAGTTAATGCTGGAAAATTAACAAGGAATCACCACACATGGACAACGAGTAGGTAGCCTTCAGATACTGAATGGATTGCAATAGTCCACTCAAGCCTCCGGAACCAGTCTCGCCACTTCAACCCTCCTAGGGGAGAGGCCCTTCCGACAAATTGGTCTTTACCATGTCAAAAAATACTAGGGTATTTTGGTACCCTAGAGAACAACGACTATGTCTCAAGTGTGAGTGACAAAGGGGTGTTATTTGGATGCCTATCCCCTTTTCCCTACCTAGCTACAAAGTTCTTCTTTGTTCCCCAAGTGGGGTTAAAAGTTGGTTGAGTTAAGTAGTTTTTAGGTCTCACTTGAGTTAGGTGACAGAGTTTGTGCAATAGTGATGTTGGCAGCTAACTAGCAAATAAAAAATGATGGCAATTTTAAATGCTAGAAAAATGGATAATATGCTAAAAAATGAAATACGTAACAAAAAACTGATTTTTTTTTAAACAATTAAAATTGTGGAAAAAAGATGGAAGCAAAACGTAGGTAATGGCCGGACCTGCACAGTGTGCAGCGCAGGTTTTTCACCGAAAACTGTAGTGTGCACTGCAAGTTTCAGGGGGTTCTACGTGGTGCAACGCATGTGGCGGAAGGCAAATTGCGGCTTGCAGCGCAGTAAGTGGAGGGAGATATGTGTTTTGTAGCGCAGGTAGTGGAGGACAAGCTGCGGTTTTGCAGCGTAATGAGGGGAGGGAAAAATGCGTTGTGCAGCGCAGACAGGGGGGGGGGTACGGCGCAAAGCAGGGGAGGGCACAGGCACGGATTATGGGTGGAGAGCTGCATTGTGCAGTGCAAAACAGCCTGGGCGGGCCACGGAGCAGGAGAAACCTGCATTCTGCAGCGTAGATTGCGGGGTAGAGGGTGCAGTGGAGGCTGCGATGGTAGGAGGGTAGCTGGTGGCGCGAGCCGCTTAAGGGCGGGTTAGCGAGCGACGCCACTCTGGTGCAGAAGCGGGCTGTGGGTAGGGTGGCTTTCTGCCACGATGTGAATCGTGTGCAGGGGTGGGGGACTCACATGGGGTGAACTGCGCTAATGGCCAAGCAGCCACGCTGGGCAACGTAGAGACGTGATGGGTCTCCGCGGAATGGACTGTGTAAAAGGTGGAGACAACCCATGGTCAGGAACACAGCAAAGGGCTAAAAATCCAGTGTGCAGACCGCGGAATGATGGAGGACAGTCGCAGTATGGGCCGCAGAAAGGAAAGGATAAACCGCACTCGGGGATGCAGCAAAAGGATAGGAAGCCAATGTGCAGAGCACGTAAAACTAGATGATAGCTGCGATGTGGACCGTAGCTATGGATGAAAAATATGCAGTTTTCTGCACGAAAAACGATGCAAACTGGTTGTAGCGATACAGAAAAACACGCAGGGCCGAAACTAAGCAAAATAAAAACAGAAAATAGAACTGTAAACAAAAATGAAAATAAAACTAAAAACTGTCAGAGAAAGGGTCAGACAACACAGTCGCCAATCTGTAGCTGGGGTTTACACCCTGGCTTGTGCAAAAGAGCACCTACTAAGGGTGGAGAGCCCTTAGCAGCAGGTCAAAAGGGAGTGGCTAAAACTACTTAAACATCAAACAACAAACATTGTAATCTAATATGTGCACGAGAATAAAAAGTAACTAGACATAACAACTGATCAACTTTCGAAACAAAAAATAAAGAATAATGACGTTTTATATTATTGGGCAAGCGAGGGCTTGCAAAAAATTACCTCAGAATGAGGGTGTTGTAGCTCTGAAGGCGGTACGACGTGCTCCGGAGCTCCTTGGGTTCTATGCTCTCCACTCCAATGCTATAGTAATGGCTAAGAATCTTTATCTTAATGGAGGCCAAAAGCTCAGGGATGGTTGGCTTGAGGCTCTGACAAAAATTCAGCAGAGTGAGGGTAGAGTCAAAATGAGGGATCTTTGGAATGAGGGGCCTCCACCCCTTTTCTAAATGTTTTTTAGGGTTTTAGGGTATTTTTAGGGTTTTGTCCCTATTTTTCATTATTTTTATTTTCTCTTTGGGTTATTTGGTCACAAAGGGTATTTGTCTATGGGGATGAGCCGGTGAGCACTTTTTTGCTGTTAACATTCGTTATCTAGTTATGATAGGTCTGAATATTGTTCTTAAGATTATTGTGTTAACAGACATATCCAGTATTTTTTTTAGGCCTATTTTCTCTACCATGAGAGGACCTGGGGATTCTGATACTCTGTATATTTTGATTCTGATAATATTAGGAACTACTGCTAGCTTATAAAAAATAAAAATAAAATCCATCAAGAAAAGAGTACAATTAACTGCAAATTAATTTCCACTTTTCTCAATATCTCTCTCGTAGAAAACATTTTCAAAATACTAAACAAACTAATTGCATAACCTCCCTTTTTAATCATGGACTAATAAATTCAAAATCTTCTCACTTTAATTATTCAAAATAAAAATTGTAAAAAGCTAATAAACATAAATTTATTACCCTTATTACCACCTCTTAAACATAATATAAGCTTAAATATACTATCCTTATTACCACCTCTTCAACATAATATAGACTTAGTCCTATTTTGATTCTCTTAAACCAAAAATATGTGATATTCAAACATTGAAGCTCATGATGTTGGGACCAAGCCCTTCTTCTGTCAAATATTCATATACTTTTCATATTCATATACTTTTCATACAAGAAATTTCTGTTAAGAATATTACTGATAAATCCTCTTCCACATATAATTTATGCATGAGAATGGTATGAAGAGGATTCACCACGATTATATATATATAAAGGAGCACTCGCTTTCCACCAAAATACCAAGCTAAGTCATATAGCAGATATGTGTATAGTGCATTGGCTCTCAACAAAGAGGCCATGCATCCTTTCAAAATATATATATATAAGCCCTCTCTCCTAGAGGCCTAGTGATGGTTCCACAAACTATGTATGTTTATACACAAAAGGGAACCCAGTCTCACACAAAAGTCGACTGTCATCTCGATAAATTATGTATATACAATAAAAGATGGCATCGAATCTCATACAACAGACCGAGCCTTAACTTAACAAACTGTGCACATATAATAAAAGATGGCATCGGATCTCACACAAGAGACCGAGCCTTAAGCTGACAATATGTGCATATATAATACCAAGAGCATTGGCTTTCCTCTCGACCAAGGCTAGCTACAGGGTTGATGCACAATATGTATACATAATTGAATTAGCAACCAGGTATTTGTAGAGAGGGCTACGCCCTAGCTTCATACTGCACAAGTATGAATTTAAATAGCGATCCAGGCATTTAGGCAAGCGACGTGCCCTTTCTTCGAGCAAGAGTGTGAAAAGGAAAATATTATAAGCAAACAAGTACAGGGCTAAAACATCATCCAATCATGACCGAAAAGCAATACAGTGTCTTTGTAATAAAAATTAAATGGAGCGTGGCTCTCGACAGAGACAAACCACCACCGGTGAAATCCTACATGCCCCACTAAAAAGGTTTTGACTCTTCAAGCCACGAAAACAGTAAAAAATACAGATTATATTCTAGAAATTATAAGAACCATTTATACATTCAGTATGAACATACATTTATATGGTGAAGAGCAGAGTATAGTAGTATAATTGGAGTACAAATACAGATATTACTAAGATTTGATAGAGACAAAATACTTAATGAAAAAACTAATGTGATTAAAATACTGAATTAGTCTGCTTATATAATATTTTTAATTAAATATTCACAAATATATCATAAATGTATAATAGTCTTAATTAAATATTCACAAATATACTATAAATGTATATAAACATTTATATGGTGTGAAAAAATGTACTTAGAAACTTATATAATAAAATTAAACATATATTTTAAAAATAAAAAATAAAAAATATTAACAACCTAAACCTAGTGAATGTAAGAGACAACAACTAATTATTAACAATTGTTTTAATAAAAAGTATGAAATAGCATAATATTTTAATAGTGATTAAATATTTTATTTTTGATTTTTTTAAATTAATTTTCATAATTTAATTATCTAACTAAACTAAATATAATTTGAATTCCTATACACTAACCACTCATCCAATACCACCGAATCATCCTTGGATCCTCCCTGTCTATGCATATGCAAGGAAGACAATTATTACAAAGTACGTTTGCTTAAAGGCATAAGGGGTCGACCTCCTACCTCCTTAATTCACAAACGTTAACTACGATCCCTCAGGAGAAAGGTCTTTCCTCCGATCAATGCTTAAAACAAAAGGAAAAAAAGAAAATTTAGAACAATTTGGAATTAACTGAGTATTTGGTTTATGTGTAATATTAATAGGGTTTTTACCTAAATTTTGAAAACCAATTTTAAAAATTTAATTTTTAATTATTTAAACATTATATCATTTAATTTGGCACTTAGCTAATTTATTAAGTATTCTTTAATTAATTCAAAATCATTGAGAGTCAATTGTATGTAGTGATAAATACTTATTTACTTTCTTATTAAAATAATTATTAATAACTATGTCTTTGTCACACTCATCACATTCCATCTTGTTAAAATAATTATTAATAATTAAGGGTGTCTCTCACACTCATCACATCCCAGCTTAGATTTTATATTTTTGTTTTTAAATAGTATTTTTGGTTGTAAATATTATGTCTAAAAAGAAATGAATAATTATTTTATGTTTAATATTTAATAGTTGATATTCAATATTTTATTATAAAAATTATATATGTTTAAGATGTCTACTTCCGTATTTTATCCGTACTAATTTTTTCGTTACATATTTTTCCATTTTCATTACATTCGTATTTGTATCCGTATTTGTATTCAAATTATGCTACGAAGTGAAAACATTCATCACCAAAGATATTATATAAACCTTTCTCGAGGAATTTCCCCCTTTCATACAGTGAACAAACTATAAAAAGAAACATTGACACAAAGAGATATTGGGTTTCTATAATTAACTTAAACTTAGATGAAGCAGTCTTATATTGGGAAAGAGGGATTGTCTACTTTGCTTAAATACAGAGGAGATTAATCTTTAGTAACAAAAACAAGCCTTCTCTTGAAGAGAGAGCACTGGCTTCATGTAGATAGTAATTTAAACTCGAGTCACTTCTTCCTTAAGAAGTTATTCCTTTCCCTCACACATTTATATGTCTAATTAAAATACAATAGCACATTTACCTGGAAGGTAGAAGTGCTCTCCTAAATGTTGTGCATAGACTATTTAGGAAGAGGTTGTCGGCTCCTCTCCAGGGTGTTAAGAGTTATAATCTCATGTGTCAAGTTGGTTAGTTAGTTGAGTTAGTTGTTGACTAGGTCATTTGTTAACCCATGGTATGTACTGGCCCATTATATTAGCCAATGGTTTTGAGTCCATGTGATACTATATATATGTGTGTTTAATAATGAAAAGGCAATCAATATGCCCTTTGTGTTTCTACTCTATTCTGTGTCTCTGCATATTTGATCATGGTATCAGAGCTGACGGCCTGATCCTTCGATTTTTTTTTGGGTAATCCTTTTCAGAAGCTGGAGAGAACACACGCACAACTGGAAGTTGTAGGATGGACGGAGAGAAACACTCGGGCTGTGACAAGGTAACATTTCTTTTTTCACGGAAAAAAAAATAAAAATAAATAAATCAATAAAAATTATTTACCTTTGAAGGGAGGCTGTTGCACCTTTCTTGAAGGAAAAGTGCGACGTCTCACCCTGCCTGAAGGAAAAGTGCGGCGGTGTCGTACCTTTGTTGAAGAGAAACTGCAAAGGTGTCACACCTTGGTTGAAGGAAAACTATAACAATCGTTGCAAGCTTGCTCAGTGGAAAAGTACGATGACAGCACCCCCTGTCGCACTGTGTCAGTTATTAGACTGTGACGGTTAGTTTAACTGTTGTCATAATCCATGGCAAGCATGAACATGAAGCCGATCTCAGGTCCAATGCTAAACGACAAGAATTATGAGTTCTGGTCTATCAAGATGCAGACTTTTCTCTAGCTCAACAAGTGTTGGGACATGGTCAAAAAGGAGTTCATAGAACCGGCGGCAGCTACTATCACTACTATGTCGAACACAAATAAAAAGGCCCTCGATGAAAGCAGAGATCGAGATCTCATTGCAAAGTGGTTGATCTAAAGTTTCATTGAGGAGTCCATTTTCCCACGGATCGCTGGAGCTATGACTGCACATCAGGCATAGAATCTTATCAAGTCTGCATGCAAAGGTACAGATTGAGTGAAAATGGTAAGACTCCAAACCCTTCGCCTTCAATTTGAAAGTCTTAGAATGAAAGACACAGAGACTGTCGATCAGTTCATGACTAGGGTTTCTGGGATTGTCACGCAATTCCAAACCTATGGCGAAGCCCTAGAGCAGAAGGGTATTGTTGAAAAGATACTTAGATGCCTCACTAAGAAATTCTCTATGTTGGTCACTACCATAGAAGAATCCAAGGATCTGTCGACATTTACTCTGGAAGAGTTAACAGGGTCACTTTTGTCTCATGAAGCTAGACTCGGCCAGGAAGACGAGTCTCTATCTCATGCATTCAGCACTCAGACTTCTTTCAACAGAGGTCAAGGTCGAGGAGGCAGAGGACGAGGAAGAAGAGGAAGGAGTTCTAATTCCACTGAGGATAGAACTGCCCATGACCACTATGAACACACAGATCACTATGAGCACAGTAATAACTCTCATCACTAGAGAGGAAGAGGAGGCAAGAGATGGACTTATAAGTCCAATGTCCAATGTCATTACTGCAAGAAATATGGCCACTATGAATGTGACTGCAAAAAGAAGCAAGCAGATCAGATTAATGGCAGAGCAAATGTATCAAATTTTGAAGAACATTCGTCAGAAGTTATGTTTCTGTCATACCAGGCGGCTGAAGCAGAAAATCAGTCAGATGTATGGTTGCTTCACAGTGGATGCAGCAATCATATGACAGGTAACAAATCATTGTTTTCTGACCTAGATCCATCTGTTGAATCAAAGATCAAACTAGGTGATCATCATCTCATTCCAGCTCAAGGCAAAGGTATTGTTCCTATACTTACCAAACAGAATGAGAAGAAGTACATAAATGATGTATTCTATGTTCCAAATCTTAAAGTCAATCTGATCAGTGTGGGTCAACTGATTCAGAATAAATATGATGTTAGGTTCATTGATTCCTACTGTGCTGTCTATGACAAAGCCCCTAGTAGAAGACTCCTGGCCAAAGTAGAAATGACCAAGAATAGAATTTTCCCACTCAACCTGAGGAGTGCCATCCTGTCATAGTCATATGCTCATACTGTCTCCAGTCAAGATGAAACCTGGTTGTGGCATTGTAGGTATGGTCATCTACCCTTTCAGAGTCTCTCTCATCTGCAAAAACAATCCATGGTCAAAGGATTACCAATCATGAATGACCAGTCAAGCTCTTGTGAAGACTGTATTCTAGGGAAACACCAAAGGGACAACTTTCCCACATCTACAAACAGAGCCAAAGAACACCTTGAACTTGTTCACACAAACCTATGTGGACCCATGCAAGCCCAGTCTATAGGAGGTAGTCTGTATTTCCTAACATTTATTGATGACTATAGCAGGAAGGTCTGGATTTATTTTCTCATAAATAAGTCAGAAGCTTTCTCCAGATTCAAAGAGTTCAAAGCATTGATTGAAAGGCAGTCAGGTAAACCACTCAGAATACTCAGATTAGACGGTGGAGGTGAGTATGTATCTCATGATTTTGCAAAGTTCTGTAAGCAGCATGGAATCCAGCATCAGTACACCTCCAGATACACTCCATAGCAAAATGGAGTTGCAGAATGGAAGAATCGGACCATCACGAACATGGCCCGAAGTATGCTATCATACAAGAAGTTATCCGATGATTATTAGGCAAAAGCAATTGCATTTTCAGTATATCTACTGAACAGATATCCCACAATAAGTGTCAAAGACAAGATACCTGAAGAAGCATGGAGTGGCACTCAGATCAGTGTCTCACATCTTAGGATATTTGGATGTGTTGCATTCGCACACATACCTGATGAGTTAAGAAAGAAGTTGGACAAGAAGAGTGAAAGGTGTATTTTCACAGGCTCTAGTGAACAACAGAAAGCCTATAAGCTGTATAATCCTGTCACCAAGAAAGTAGTGGTGAGCAGAGATGTCAAATTTATGGAAGATAAATACTGGACTGATACAGCAGACATTCAGCAGCCAGACAGTCCAGAAGCACCAGAACCACTCAGAATGCCTAGACTTGAAGTACAATAGGAACAACAGCAAGAAGGGACACCAGTAGGCAGTCCACAACAGAACTAGAGAACCAAAAGCTTAAAGGATTTATATGATTAGACTCCTATCATTGATGAGCAGCTATAGTATGCACTATTTTCATGTCAGCCAACATGTTTTGAAGAAGCAGCAAAAGATCCACAGTGGATCCAAGCAATGAATGAAGAGATTTATTCTAATGAGAAGAATCAGACTTGGGATCTAGTTGATCTCCCATCAAATAAAAGTTGCATTGGTGTAAAATGGTTCTATAAGACCAAGTTGAATGAAAATTCAACTTGTTGCAAGAGGTTTTGCATAGCAATATGGTGTAGACTATGAAAAAACCTTTGCTCCGGTAGCAAGGATGGACACCATCAGAGCGTACTTGCAATAGCATCTCAAAACTAGTGGCCTGTTTACCAAATGGATGTGAAATCTTCCTTTCTTAATGGAATACTTGAGGAAGAGGTATATGTAGAACAACCACCTGGTTATGCTGTCAAAGGTCAATAACACAAAGTATGCAACCTGAAAAAGGCTTTGTATGGTCTCAAACAAGCTCCATGAGCTTGGTATAGCAGAATTGACTCTTACCTCATCAAAAATGGATTCAGCAGAAGCAGCAATGAACACACTCTATATGTCAAAACAGATCAGGAAGGTAACATTCTACTTGTTTGTCTTTATGTTGATGATATGATATACACTGGAAATTTGATGCTTGAAGAGTTTAAGACAGTCATGAAAAAGGAGTTTGAGATGACTGATCTTGGTCTTATGAAGTTTTTCCTTGGTCTGGAAGTTGATCAAAGTGAAAATGGCATCTTCATTTGTAAGCATAAGTATGCTACATACATTCTACAGAGATTTAGAATGGAAAAGTGTAAACCAGCAGAAACACCCATTGCTACAGGAACAAAGCTAAGCAAGACTGATGATGAACCAACAGTAAATTCTACACTTTACAAAATATTAGTAGGAAGTTTAATGTATTTGACTGCTACTAGACCTAATTTGATGTATGCTGTCAGTCTTATTTCTAGATTCATGGAATCTCCCAAAGACTCTCACTGGAAATTTGGAAAAAGAATACTGAGATATGTTGCAGGTACAATTGATTATGGACTTTGGTACACTCATTCATAGGACTGTACTCTCATAGGGTACACAGATAGTGATTTTGCAGGTAGTATTGATGATAGGAAAAGCACATCTGGTTATGCTTTCCATCTTGGTACCAGTCTTATTTCTTGGGCTTCTTAGAAACAGCCTATTGTGAGCATGTCTTCAGCAAAAGCAGAATATATTGCAGCAACTACAACAGCATGCCATGCAGCTTGGCTCAGAAGAATCTTGAAAGGACATGGGTCATACAGAAACAGAACCAACAACTATATATTGTGACAACAGTTCTGCTATACAATTGTCTAAACATAATGTATTTCATAGGAAGAGTAAACACATTGACACTTGCTATCACTTCATACGTGAGTTAGTCAATAATGGAGCGATCAGTCTGATATTTTGTGGCTCTAAGGAGCAGCTTGCTGATATGTTCACCAAACCTTGGGAACATCTACATTTGAGTTTTAGAGGGAGCACTTAGGCATTGATAGTGCTGACCACACCATCCCACTTGAGATTAATGGGGTGTGTTAAGAGTTCTAATCTCATGTGTCAAGTTGATTAGTTAGTTGAGTTAGTTGTTGACTAGGTCATTTGTTGACCCGTGGTATGTACTATCCCATTGTATTAGCCAGTGGTTTTGAGTCCATGTGATACTATATATATGTGTGTTTAATAATGAGAAGGCAATCAATATGCCCTTTGTGTTTCTACTCTATTCTGTGTCTCTGCATATTTTATCACAGGATTCTTCATCCACTGCCACAATAATATTAACATTGCCATATAGTCAAAAGAAGAGGAGGATACGCTCTTTTGCACCCTTCTTGGTAGAGAGAGAGAAAATTAATTCCCCTCCCAACAACAATTAATCAATATGAATTAAAGTTATTTTCCCAATGATGGTAACCGATCTATTTTCCTTTGGACAGTTGGAAATGACTGCTATGAGGGTTGAATCCTTTTGCAAAGGAAAACCCTAACGGTTTTATCAAAAACAACGATATCTTTTAAGGAGCATGCCTTGCATAAACAAATAAATTCAATGAACTTTAGTTCTTTTCTTTTGGGGCAAATTAAATGTATTTATTTCTTATAAGTGTTTAACCTTTGTACTAAAGGTTTGTCAATTCGATTATATATAAATATAATAAAAAATTATTTATTTAATTCTACATTATATTATAAATGTGTTTTGATGTATTATATCAATACTAAAATACTTGAGAAAGATATATCGTTCATGATAATTTCTCATAAATTTTATCTCTCTCCACTACCTTCTTCAAGCAAGGTGTTAATAAAATAATTCTTTTAAGATGATATGTCATATTCCAAATTTTGTTAGCAGCATGAAAAAGCTAATGACTCATCAAACCCACATGGATCTTAGTGAAAATTAATGGATTAATTAATAAGATAGAGATAACATTGATTAATTATCTAGGCACTTAAATTCACTAGGAATAATATAGCCTATAGTTGTTTCAATAAATTAATTAGAGGTGATGTAATTATTGATTTGATATTTAATTATTATTAAATGAGATAATGAGTTGGATGAGGGCGCTTAAGGGGATGAGGGAACTTAAGGAGATAAGGAAAACTGAAGGAGTTGTCAACCAAAGAGGAAGGAGAAATAAAAGTAGAGCAAAGCAAAAGAGAAGGAAATTAGAGAAAGCAAGGAAAAGTTGGCAGAAAAGCAGAAAAAACAGTACAAAACATGAAAAGTAGGCTTAAAGAAGAAAAACAATGGAAAAGTAGGCTTAAAGTAGAAAGCAGTGGAAAAGAAGAAAAACGTAGGATAAGGCAAAAAAGCAGGATAAGGCAGAAAATCAGGAAAAAGCAGTCAAAAGCAAAAAAGCATGATAGAGAAGGAAAAGCAGGATAAACCAAAGGCAAAAAGAAAAGATTGAAAGCAAGCTATCCTTATCCACTCCATGAAGGTGCATTAGCCTAGATGACTTTCTCAACAAGTCACCTAAAATATATAAAAGAAGCAGTGCACACCACTTGCCCATCTCTTTTACAATTTGAGAATTGAATTGAGAGCTATTTTGCCTCTTTGACTTGGGAGATGTGCCCCTACTTCTTCTAAGAGGATGTTGACACCTAGTCTTCATCATTGAGTTTATTGCAGGTCCTAAAGTCTGATCCAGTGAATTTCAAGTTTGTTTGTAGAGATTGGGAATCCTCAAATTCGAAATCATGATGATTTATAGTCTTTCTATGATGGGGAGTTTTGTCTCGTATGTATTTATTTGCTAAGACTTATATGAGATGTATTTCAGCTTCTGATGGTTGTAATTAATGTAATGTTGAACTTATAATTTTCATTCTTCATATTGAATAAAGAGAAGTCTGATTTTCATATCAATTTCTTGCACCTAGTCTAGATTGCCATGAAAAATAGCTAGTTTTTAGTGTTTGATCAATAGATGAACCTCTACAACTCCAATTTGATTTCTTTCAGTTTATATTATCACTTAACATTTTAATCAACCCATTCCATGTCTGAAACCAAGAATTTGAATCCTTCTCCCCCTTTTTTGGAAATATTGAAGTTGAACTAGTTGTGTAGTCCCGAGAGACAATTTTGCTTGCTTGCTTTTGAAACCTCGTAAAAAATTATTCAAACTTGCTGGTGTGAACCCAAACTGATATTTTACATTCAATTAATGTTTTTAATCCTTCCTAAGTCAAAATCCTTCACCATTGGTTCTCAGGTAGTGCCAAGTTGAAGATCTAGTTTGCATATGATGGGGTTCCCAAGAGCCTTGGAGTAGACTTAAACTTAGTTGATGTTTGAAACGCTAATGGTCCCAATACATTATCAAAAGTATCTCTTAGCTAGAATGATCCTAATTCCTTCTAGAGCTGTTTGAAATTGCCTTCCTATAGCCAGACAAGTCACTAGTTTTCATTGTTTTTCCTAAGTCTTGTAGGAGAGTCAATTAATGTAAAATAAAATATGATTGGTACATTACAATGATATCTTATAAACTTCATTGTATTATGCTACGGAAAGTAAATATCAGAGGAAGAAATCAATTCCACTGAAGGGAAGATTCAAGGAGAACCCTAGATGTCCACAATGATGAAAAGGATGAGTTCTAACTCTTTGTCCAAAACATGTTGAAAGGTCTCCAAGATATATCACACAACATCATCCAGTCTAGGAAAGAGACAAGAGAATTCCTTACTAAGTAGCTGGGAAACAAGGATGGTTAAGGGAGTAGCCATGGTTTGCAACATGGAGAAAGGAGGATGCCTGGTGGTTCTATTTTCTCAAAGACCAATCATCTTGATGAATTCAATATGGAGTCTTAGTACAAACCAAGGCCTACTATGCCCAAATTTATTGAAGATCAAAGGGAGGAACCTGAAGTTCAAAATGAAGGACTTGCTTCATGGGAGGATAAGTATGTTGAATACCTTACACTGAGTGAAGAATGTAGAAGAGCTCTACCATTCGAAGATTTATTTGATGCTCAATACAAGACCAATCCAAGTGGAAGCATTCAGATGCCTAATCAAAATTATGAGTTGAAGAATGGTATTGGTAATATTTCTCTGCCATACTTTGATGGCTCATCAAAGTGCACTACTATTTCTTGGATCTAGATGTTAGACACCTATTTTCAGTTGAATCTGTGGTTGAGAGAGATGCCATCAAGATGGCTACTCTACACTTGGATGGTGAATCCAATGATTGATGGTTTCATGGCATGAAGACACTTGGTCATTATCAAGTGACCACTTATGAAGAATTCACAAGAAAATTGGGAGAAAATATTTATAAAGACATTCCTTTCAAAGATTATTTTTACTGTAGGTTTGGATTTGAGCTCAAGGATGTAGATGAGGAATCATTTAAAGGTAGAAAACCAATGAGAGAAGAAGAAGAAAGACCAAATCATCCATCTGATGAACATGAGAGGCACAATATTCTCTCAAGTAAAGAACCATGTATATCTAAATGAGATAAAGGTACAATCCTTACTAATGAGGGTTGTAAGTATGAAGAAGTCACTACCAATTCTGCAAAGGGTCATCCAATTCGGATCAGAGAGTAACTATTGATGCGTTCCAAGACGAAGCATCTACCAATGGTTTCTCAAGTTCTAAAGAAGCATCCACTGATGGATGTCCATCTCTCTATGTTGGTGACATAGAGATACAACTCGATGAGGGTGATGCAAGTACAAATTCCACTGAACTTGAAGAAGATGAAGTCCTTGCAGTTGGGGAAGAGGTCACAATATCGATCTCACCATCACCACAAGAGCTTCATGAAGTTGATCCACTAATAGATGATGAGGAGGTTCATTCTCAACCTTCTCCTTTTGAAAGGACACTCAAGATGAGCGAAAGAAATATCAAGGAGGCCTTGCACATTCTCCATGACACACATGTTTTAGTGTCACAGTCTTGTTGGAGAGTTGCTTCATGGGAATATTCATATTTCCTTGAAGCCATGGAGAATATCCAAAAAGAAATGACTACAATCCAAGGTAAATTTTCACATATGCTTTTTGACAGAGATTGTTTGTATGAGATTTTTAATATGTTGCAAGGAGAATCCTTGAAGGATGATGAGGATATTTGCAAGCTCAATGATGAGTTGATGGCCACCCAATATTCTTTGAGAAGCACTCGAAGTGACCTCTTGGAATCCAATATGGAGATAGAGAAACTTCACCAAGAGTTGTAGAGATCACACATTCCCTCCTACATCCCAGTTAGTCATTCTCTTTCAGTTGATGACATTCATAGTTCTATGGAGGAACCTCATGAGATGGTGGTTCATGAGGTGCATAATGACCAGCATGTGTTTGAAGAGTTTCTAGATGCAGATGATAAGTTCCAAGCACATACTATCTCCCAGAGTGAAACTAAGCTTCTTGCTGGAGTGAGTCATTCCTGCATTGAGGAGTCAGAAGAGCTCATGTTTGATGGACCAACCTTTGAAGGAGTTGATGCATCCACATATTTGGTGGATACTTGTTGCAGAGAGTTTGTTCATTTTTCCTCATCCTATACATTTGAGGTTGAGCATTGGGTGAAGGGTTTCTTCTTGATGGTGTCTAAAGAGGAGCATAAGTCTCCCACATTCTCTTCACTAGACTCAATGACAACACCATCCCCTTCCCATCAGTTGCAAAGGCATCTCATGCCTATATTTTATGCCTCCATGTATAGAGGTGCATGGGATTTCTCCCTATCTTCATTGATTGGATCATATGATGGAGGTTTGTACCCTTGGACTAGTGGCAGAGAGTTGGGCCATTGGGAGTACTCACATAGGGAAGCACCTTGCTTTCCAGTTGGATCATTAGGTTGGAGTGTCTCTTCTTTTCCTATTTCGGAGAAAAGACACATAAGTGATATTCTTGCTTACATCTATGGAGGCTTATTGGATACATTTTACACTTATTGTGAGTAGCATGGACATCCATGAAATTTTGATGATGCCTACTTTCTTTGTGATTAGACATGGTACTTTCACCCTTGTCATTGGAACAACAATGTTTTGATATTTGGTACTTATGTGCATTGGGCACATGAAGTACAATATGTTTGCATGTGCTTGAGGAATTTGAGGTCAAGCAAAATGAAGACTAAGCACATGTTCATTGCTAGAGAGATTATGAGTTGCATCTAGGTAGTAGTTGAAAATTTTATAGGATGCACATGATATAACTTTAGTTGAGCCAACCATGATGCACGATTGTTATAGAGAGTTGGTTCAAAATTCTCCATCCCACACACATATGGAAGCCATCACACTTAGGGATGAATATTGGGTAAAGGGATTCTTTCTTCTGGTGCCAAACGAGGATAAGGACCTTTATTGGTGGTTTTATGGTTAGACCTTGGGTTTTGACAAGTGAACATGTCCCTTACTAGTTTGATGAGCGGAAACAAAGGAATCTATCTGATGTCTCCATCATGCATAGTAGTGTAGGGGAGTTATACTTGAGACAATTAGGTGGAACAAGTAGCAAAGTAAATATTTGTTGCACCAGAGCGAAGATGGTACATGGGGAAGCTACAAGATTTCCATCCATGTCACTAAGATGGAGTATGCATTCATCCATTGATTGGGTAGATAGATACATGAGGGAGTTAAGTATCCCAAGGGGTAAGTTTGTTGCTTGCATCAGTGGAAAGTTTATGGACATACCATTCTTCTTTTTTGAGCATTTGTATAGGCATTTGTGGATGATATGTGATGTTTACAAAATACTTGGATGGACATGGGATTGCAACCTATGTCTTATGGATGGAAAATCTAGAATTAGTTTGCACACGGCTTATGGGGAGACTCAATCTTCCTTCAGAAGTGATGGAATTTTGGTTTGGTGTAATGATCTAGACATTCTCCATGATGATATATTCTTTATGTTGATTCTGGTGTTTGGGAGGATGTAAATAAGGCAATGGGACCCTGGAATTATTTGGGCTGGTAGTTCTATACAAGAAACAATGCCATAGGGATACATGCAACAGAGGCAGTGGGATCTAGGAATTCCATGGCATTATGGAATGTCTGGGATGGAATTGTCATCTAGAGGAATTCAACACAAAAAGTGGGATCCAGGCATCCAGTTGTTGCAGCTGGAGGTTGGATAGTTGCAATGTTGGTTTTGATGAGAGAATAATAATCAAAGTGGTGCAATAGAAACATGGTGTATCTATAGTCATTAGCTTGGAATTGGGGATTCCAATTCTGGACAACCAACAGTATATTTTTGAGAAGTAAAGTCATTGGTTGGCTTCATAGATGATTAGAGTTGGTTTATTGCTTGAGGACAAACAATCTTGGGAGGGGAGGACTGCCATGTTTCAAATTTTGTCAACACCATGAAGAAGCCAATGTCTCATAAAAACCCCATGGATCCTAGTGAAAACGAGTGGATTAATTAATAAGAGGGGGATAACATTGTTTAATTACCCAGGCAATTAAATTCACTAGGAATAATTTAGCCTAGAGTTGTTTTAATAAATTAATTAGAGGTGATGTAAGTATTGATTTGATATTTAATTATTATTAAATGAGATAATGAGTTGGATGAGGGTGCATAAGGAGACAAGGATCGATCAAGGAGTTTTCAACCAAAGAGGAAGAAGAAAGAAAAGCATAGCAAAGCAAAAAAGAAGGAAATTAGAGAAAGCAATGAAAAGTTGGTAGAAAAGCATAAAAAGTAGTACAAAGCAAAAAACTAGTGGAAAAGCATGAAAAGAAGGCTTAAAGAATAAAAGTAGTGGCAGAGTAGGATTAAAGAAAAAATCAATGGAAAATCATAAAAAATCATGATAAGGCAGAAAAGAAGGAAAAATCGGTCAAAAGAAAAAAAAACAAGATAGAAAAGCAAAAGCAGGATAAAACAAAGGCGGGAAGCAAAGCCAAAAGAAAAGCTTGAAAGCAAGTTATCATTATCCACTCCATGAAGGTGCATTAGCCTAGATGAATTTATCAACAATTCACCTCAAGTCTATAAGATAATGAGTGCGCACCACTTGCCCATATTTTTGATAGTTTGATAATTGAATTGAGAGTTATTTTGCCTCTTTGACCTGGGAGATGTGTCCCTAGTCCAAGCTGGTAGATGTGCCCCTTCTTCTTCTAAGAGCATGATGACACCCAATATTCATCATTGAGTTTATTAAATTTCTTGAAGTATGATCCCATGAAGTTCGATTTTTTTTGCAGAGATTGGGAAGCCTCCCATTCAAAATCTCGATGATTTCTAGTATTTCTATGATAAAGAGTTTTGTCTCTTATGTATTTATTTCCTGAGACTTCTATGAGATGTATTTCATATTCTGATGCATTTCATTAATGTAATGTTGAACCTCTTAATTCTATTATGTATATTGAATATAGAGAATTTTGATTTTCATATCAATTTATTGCACATAGTCTAGATTCCCATGGAAATAGCTAGTTTTTAGTGTTTGATCAATAGATAAACCTCTACAACTCCAATTTGATTTCTTTCAGTTTTTTCTATCACTTAATATGTCAATATAATCATTCCATGTTTGAAACCAAGAATTTGAATCCTTCTCCCCCTATTTGGGAAATCTTTAATTTGAACTAGTTGTGTAGTCCTGGGAGACAATTTTGCTTGCTTTCTTTTGAAATATCATAAAAAATTCATCAAACTTGTTGGTGTGAAACCAGATGAATATTTGACAATAAATTAATTTTTTTAATCCTCACTAAGTTAAAATCCTTCACCATTGGTTCTCAGGTAGTGCAAAGTTCAAGGTCTTGTTTGCATATGTCGGGGTGCCCAAGAGCCTTGGAGTAGACTTCAACTTAGCTGATGTTCGAAACATTAATGGTATCAGTACATTGTGAAAATTATATATTATCTAGCATGATCGTAATTCCTTCCAGAGTTGTTTGAAATTGCCTTCTTACAACCAGTCAAGTCACTAGTTTTCATTGTTTTTCCTTAAGTCTTGTAGGAGAGTCAATTAATGTACAATCAAATTTGATTGGTACATTAAATGATAAAAGTTTATCTTCTAAATATTATAATTTTTAAGGTATTTCTCGGCACCCCTTTCCATAAATAAGATGATTGGTCATTTAGAATCATCTAACCATACTTAGATTTATGCTAGTAGATAGGTCATAGGAGCTTATTCTTAGCTTGTGGTGAGTAACAAATTCTTGTGCACTATTACTTAGGACTGGTCATTAGCTTAGGATTAACATAAATAAATATGACACTTATAAAATTAAGGTCATTAAGTGAACATCATAGTTCGCTTTTCTTCAAGTTCCTGTGGCAAAAAGATGACACCTGTCATGAAACTCATGGCCTCCTAGCCATTCGACCTCTCCTCCTAGTGATTCGCTTCCCCATTCTTTAGTCGCTTCAATTCCTTTAGTCTCCTAAGTTTACAAATTCAATTCTCAACCTAAGAAACACGTGACAATACTTACAGTGCTTTCCTAGCAAGGCCTTGGCCTTGAGCTTCTCGCAGAGAAGTTGTACATTGTACATTTACAAGTGTATTTTATGTTACATAAGAATCGAGGTAGGAGAGGGATATTACATCCGGGGTGCTTTGGATGATCTAATATTTAGAAATCTGCAGGCATTTATTTCTACGTGTTCAACAAATGATAAAAAACAGAAAGCAAAGGTTATGTAAAAAGTGCTCTAAGACACATTAAAAGTGCCTTTGAATAGTGTTAGTAAAACTAAAAAAAAACACTAAGTAAAACACTACACTAAAAATCAATGACAAACTAAGAGAAGCAAGCTCCCTTAGGGTCTTAGCATGCCTTTTGGGGTAGCCAATAGAATGCACTAGATTTTGCAAAATAAATCTTTTAAACTCATGAAACATCCAACCCTTTCAAGCCTTTTAATTTACTTATGAAATGACTTAAAAATGAAAGATACTTGTGCTAAATCTATATCTAAAGAAAAAGCTTCTTTGAATGCAGTTAAGATCTAAGCATTTAGATTACAAATCAGATCTGAAATATGATGCTACTTTGATAATCATGGATGTAAAATACGATAGGAATGTAACTAGTAACCAAGAAGAAGTTGATAAGTATGAAGATAAAGAGAGAAGAAGGATCTTATTGCGAGAATAGTAAAATCAAGAAGCCTTCCAGTGGAATACCGAGGGACTATGCCTTAAAATAACTATTGAGACAGAAGGGATATGCAAACTAGCTATGCCTCCTATGCAAGATTTGGAAACCTGTAGCTAATTAACACTTTCCAAAACAACGAAGAGATAGTATTATACATGTAGGAGATTAAAACAATATGAATATATACTTATAAAACATAATTTATTTTTATCTCTACACATACGTAAAACTAGCGAAGAAAGCAACTAAACTAACTTACTAATTCTCTCCCAAATATTAGTAATAATCTTTCCAAGGATAGATACATAAGAATAAGTAAAAGCAAGAAAACAAACTACGAGTTGCCTCATACACATTCGACAATAATCATCCACACATGTGAAGCATGATACCTTTGTGACCTCCAAAGTCTCTTATTAAATAACAAATTGGTAAGAAAATTACAAGCAACAATTACTCCTTCCACAAGCTCCAACTAGCTTGAGAGTGAGGAGGATGCTTGCTTAAATAGAAAAATGGGAGAGTGAGAAAAATGGGAGAGTGAGGGGCACACTTCCCAAAAGAGAATGCTCATGAAACTTGGAAATAGATTTGATACACTTGTTTAATGTGAGAGGACACGTGTGAGAGGAAAGGGACACTTGGAGGATTTTGTTGTGACACCTCTCCACCTAATTAACACCTCTCCCAACAAGAATGCACCCTCCATGAGAAGATTGCACCCTCCTCTTGGAGAAGATTCCCCTTCAATGCATTGACCATCAGTTAACTCTAACTTCCTCCTTTTATTGGTCAAGTTTGTCTGACACCTCTCAAGATGGCATAAACATGTTTGAAACATGTCCCAGAAAAGACTCCTAAACTTATGGGATGCTGAAGTTTCCCATTTATTTGACCCTTATTCACTTTTGAGAGATAAATTTATATTTAGTGATTAGTAATCACTAATTTCACTCTCAAAGTGGGTACATGGGTAAAGTGGGTTCTCTGAGTTAGAAAAAGAGAACCCCCAAGGACAAATGGACCCCCTAGTACCACTTTTATGACATTTTTAATTTTTACAATTAAACTATTAAAAAATTGACATGTTTTACGGGAAAACAATTATTGATGAAAATTAAAACAAACCTATGGGGGACCTAGCACATGTTCATATGACTCTAAAATAATTCCTACCATGGTAATATACATTGACACTACTTTAATAACCTCCTAAGGCCTAACCACCAAGGAGACCATCACAACTTTGGAGGCATTAGAGGAAATTTGGGGTCTAAAATGGACCTCATAAGAAAACGAGGCATTGATGCATTGGAATTCAAGAACAATAGAATTTCAAGAAAATGAGTCAACCATAATGGTTGACTTGGCACATTTGTCAGTTAAAAGAAAACTACTTTTTGTTTTCGTATTTTCAACTTATCTCCCTATGGTTCTGCTCAAATTTTGAACTAGAGAATTCATTGGATGCATAATTGAATTCTGCATCCAAAGAGTGCTCCCTCTCAAAAATTGATCAAAACCATAGAGAGATAAGTTGACAATACGAAAATAAAAAAGTAGTTTTGTGTCTTTTCTTTCAAAATTTATAATGTTATTTTATTATTTTAACTATTACTTTATTATTTGTCTTAGGAGGTCCATTTTAGAACTCAAATCTGCTCTGATGGTTGAGTGAAAAACTTGAAAATTATAAGTCATTTATCCAACAACCTATAATTAACAAAGAAAAAACACTCTAGGCTAGTCATATTGATGTCTAAGTCCTAGGAAATCCAAGTCCATTACATTATTTCATCATGCAACGAAATTTTATTACAACTTCCCCATGGGAGGTATGAAGATGCAGAAAAAATAAAAAGGGGGCCTAGAAGGATGAAGGACTTCTAAATTATGATTATGAACAAGTACCCTTGTTCAATCTTTTTTGGCTCACTTGAAATCCAACTAAGTAAAACTTAGTAGGAAACATCGCTTAGAGTGAAAATAGAAATGAGCATAACCAAAAGAGGATGATGAGACTTGATCGTAGGGATGTCAATCTCTTTTGCCCCACTGGGATGATAAAGTGAAAGTATCTTCTCATGGACTCTTGGAAAAGAATATAATGAATTCCAAAGGTGTGAAGCTTTTGTAAAATAGGCATCGATAAGCCACACCTTTGAAGAGAGTAATAAAATTTGTCTATAACATTCAAATTCTTTGAATAGTGTACTCCATTGACGAGTTAATGGAAGACATTGGAGTATGTACACAAAGCCAAGAATTTGGAGGCAACTTGACAAAACACTCTAAAAATAACTTGCAAATTGCTAGCTACCAAGATTAATCTTTGAAGGGAAATTTGTAATGTAACCCTTTTTATGAAATTTTAATATATGTTGTGCAATTTTTTTAAATGTCAAAAATAAAATTACCATTTTTTATGACGAATAATTTTTTTAATAGCATTTCTAGGGCATGTTGCGAGCCCTTTAACGTGCTATTACATGCTCAATTTTGATCCCTAGTGAGGATTTACACCATTGAATCTAAACATCTCTAGATCCAACTTTGTATATCCCAACCTATAGAGCATTTATTACTCTGCTACATGGTGCATATTGTTTGCCGAATCAAAACCTAAATCATATCATTTGTTTGAATGCAACATGGATAATTCATTTTTTTTTTAAAACTCAAAGTCTAAAGTCCACCAGCTCATTGGGATCTTTGCTTATAGAAAACAAAAGTGCCTGTAACCTAAAACCAAAAGATCATTTTATTTTTACTTAAAGCAAGTAATCCTCAAAATAGAATTGGTGAAGAGGTTTAATGGTCGCAGTAGACCTTTAAAATTCTAGTTCAGTGATGGTTAATGAAACGCAAGTATTGGAAAGGAAAAATATAACATGTTATAAAGACAATAAATCTTACAAATCTTTCTCTTAAATGGCCTTATCATCTTTGCTTGAGCTTGTAAGCTACCCCATGGTACTGAAAATAGACCGTGAAAAAGATAAATCATGTGCTTGGCATGCTTTGACAAATCCAACTGTATCACCAATATTCAAATCAACACATTCACACAATTTTTTATTAATGAAGTCTATGTCAATGTTGAGTGCTTATTTTGTGGATTAGTAGAAGGAAGAATGAACACATTTCAAAGCCAATTTAAAAACACATATTAGTGAATTTTTCTCCTCTGCATATCATGTGCAAACATGTGATATATGGATGCCAAACACACTATATACTACCAACATTTGGAACAACTAAATGCATATCAACATGCGTCACCATTTGTTCGATTATCGCATCGAAGAACAGATTGGTATTTACAAGTGAAGAATGACCTTTTACAAATGAGAGATCCTATAGAATGATAAGTTGTTTCATGAATAAATTCAATGTTTCCCCAAGTTTTTGGGACGGAAGACATGGGAACGGGGAAACGCACATTCGAGACGTGTGGAGACCATCTCCAAATTTTAGGAAAATTCAGGGGATGGAGAGATGTCTCTAAAATTATAAAAATAAAATAAAATACCAAAATAATAATTCATTTGATGTATATTCATGATTGTGCAATGTAAATACTAAATATGTTGATTCATTTTGCAAGTAGTACCAAGTATGGATTATAAATTAAAAATAATATAAAAACATAAAAAAATAATATTCTTAGGGGCATGGGGGGAGGTTTCGCCATGAGTCCCAACGTCCCCAGGACGCAGGAAATGCGGGAAACATGTCCATGGCCCTGCAAAATGTGTCCACATGGAACATTGAATAAATTAGTGTCCTGTCTAGATTAGGGATAGAAATTTAATTCCTGGAACCATAAATATAGACTTTGAAATGGTGAGATACTACTTAATGACCCAAATGTGCATTTGTATTGTGTAATTTCTAAGGAATTGAGTTGGGATAAATGCACATGGTCCTTTTCTAAACTAGATTAGTTGGTTAGCTATGCATATAGATAGAAACCTATACCCTCATTTCATTCACCTTTGAATCAGACCCTTGTACATGTAGTCAAACCTAGGCTAGGGAACCCACCTTCTCACAGAATATGAGACGGTCAATTTGATCTAGCGGATCCACTTGAATTAGCTACATTAGTTCATGAAATAAGTGACTTCGAATCCAGTGAATTATTTTTTACTATATCGAGTGGATTTTGGTGTCCCAGAGAAAATCTAAATCTAATATGGGCAAAGTTGATATGGTCTAATTTGGTCAGTTGAAGGAAATATGGATTGGGAACATAAATCAATACTGGAAAACAATATTTCTGGGGAAGATATTTCAAAAAAATTGGTTGGACTAAACCACATTTTACTATCATCAAGAGCAAGAGTAATCTCGTGTGAAATAATTGTTCTATTATATTTTAAATTTTAATAAAAAATCAGATAATTTGTTAATACTTAATAGCCATATATTCTGGAAAAGATTAGTAAATACATTAGAACATAAAAGTTGACTTGGGTTGTTAATTCCATGTTAGAATCCCAAGAAACCTTATTGAAAAGCTTCCAACAGAAACCTAATATATTGCAATCAAACTTAAATTCCAACCCCAAATCATCTCACTGAAACAAAAAAGAGCCAATCCTTGTTATAGATATTAATCCTATTCATGCAAGGGCATCTGCCTCTTGATTTTCTACCAGTTTTAATGTTGAGGAACTCCATATTTCACTAGGAATGTTCAAACATCGGATAAGATGCGAAATTGTTCAATCTGCTAGAAGTAATGGTTTTGTGTACGAAGGATTATTTTTCCAGAGAAGTTTATATGTTAAATGGTTAGATCGTATAACCATGTAGCATGACGTTTAATAGGCTAAAAGCAATAAAAGTGGGTTTGAAATTAAAAAAACAAAAATTCCAAAGATCGAGCATTGTGACTGTGAGGAAGATAAAAAGGTGTTGGAGAAGGTGGGCCCGATGGGTCAGATATTGAAAAAACAATGAGTTTTAAAAGGCCTTGATTAATGAAACATCAACTATGCGAAAGGGATCAACGGTTTGTGTGCATTTCACATCCACGAGTTGCACGTTATTTAAAGGAGAAAAGCGATGCGAAATGTATACCACCAGGGTAGGTGGCATGCCCGAGGTCATTTCGAGCGTGGGATAACTGGCACTCAAATCGCCCTGGTATTCCAGCGACCGGTGATAGGAACTTTTTCGGCGAGGCACAGTTCCACCTTTGCTAATTATTTTTTTGAAATTTTGATCATCTAGGTCATCTTAAAATGGGCCAAAAACCCTGGGGCACGGTTTCATGGCAAAGTTCCATAGTAAATGGGGTGGAACTACAATTCTGCTGATTTTTATAGCCGGATCCAGGGAAGAAATCGCTGAAAAATCGGGGCGATTTGAGTGCCAGTTATCCCACACCATCATTTCGCACTCGAAAAAGTGGGAAGGAAAACCACCAAGTTGATACTTTGAAACCACTTCAAGCTATTTAAAAAGGAATATGATGTTTAAAAGTGTTATATTATTTCAAATTCAAATGAACCTTTGCCAGCAGTCTTCCAACACACACGAGAACTAATCAGCTACCAGAATCAAGCTCGTCAACTCCAAAGTCGACCTCGCAGAATATTTCACCAACAGGTAACCATCAGATACTAGAATTCCTCCTTGTCTTTCTAAATGGGGCAAATTCAGAAATCCCTAGATTTGTATAAACATCTACACAAGAAAGAAAAGGTCATAGTTGACAGAGAAGGAAATGTTCATGATACCATCTTATCCGTGGGAACTATTTATTACTCCAAAGAGAATATTTTAGAGTCAACTCTCAGTCACTTTTGTTTAGAACAATCCCCACACTTTCCGGAGTCTGTAATTTTGGTGTCCAATAAATTATTCGAAACTATAGAAGGTCATAATTAGCACTAGTGCATCAATTTATGTATGTAAAATGAGTCCTCAAACAGTTAGAGTCTTTGAGTCTACCTTAGTCCATTTTTCGAAACCCTAAGTCCTTTGTCAAGGAAAATATGGTTAGTTTTTACAAAGATTGATCTTCCAACGTCAAAAGTGAATTTTTGTCAAAAATACTTAAACATGAAATATCAATTGATGGTCTAGTTTTTCATTTGAATGTTGGTCTCTTTCAAGAAGAAGTTCAGCTAGTTTTGTCTTTGCTAAGTTAGACTTTAGGTCTTGATACTGACAAGTTTTTTTCTGAAGTCATGTTAGGGTTCCTTTTGAAGGCCTATGAGTTGAAGTCCGGTCCAAGTTTTTGTCTTAAATTTGATGAGTTCCTATTTGATGCAATCCATACCCAGTTAGTGAACTTCCACACACTGAGGTACTTTAGCTACTAGACATATTTATTGAACATGGTTATATTCTCAAATGAATTTGAGTTGAATTTTTTGGATTTGAAGACCATTGTTCTTTCCAAGCAAATCACTGTGTTCAATTTCATAAACAGTGTTATGTCAGAAGTCTACAGGGCTATTTTTATGCTAAGTTACCAAGAGTTATAGAAGAAATCAAAGGAATGTTTCGTTTTGCCCCAAATGACATAACATATGATTGGTTTCTCTACAAGGATCATACAGTAGTAAGAGTTTATGGATTTACAAGGAACCATTACAAATTTCCAGCCTTATTAACTTCAAGGTTTTTTGCTTCAGAATTTATAAGACAAAGACTACATTTTGATAATGAAAATTTTGTGGATTCCAAAAAGACTACAATACTTAAGTTTTCTTTTAAATTTGTCCCGTTTGACCTTGACACCCATTTTTGGTTCACAACTAACCTAGTCATGGCACACATAACACACTTGAAGTTGACTAATACCCTATAGATTTCATATGTTTTGGTTCAAGGACTCATTCATGGTGTTTGTGCCTAAGAAGCAAGAGTTAGTGTTGGAGGATCTTGTTTCCCTCCACTAGCCATGGTTAAGGAGCCAAGATAAATCCTTGATTCCCAAGACATCATCATGGAAGTCATATTCAATTCATATGCAAAAGACTCCTTGTAGAGGGCTAGTGTCATGGATTCTATGTGTTATTAACGATGCTTGAGGTCAAGAAGTTTCAATTAAGGCTCAAGTGGAATTCAATTGAGCTCAATATGCTTCGATAAGATCTCGAAGAACCTGTTTTCATAATTTGATGATGTTCAAGGATATGCAACCCATGGTCTTGCATGGTATTCTGAGGATGCATTCATTGCATTTGATCTTGAAAAAATATGTTTCGGGTCTAAGATTTTTATTTCCCTCCATAAACCATTTCCAAGGGCTTGAGGCTTTTGTTTTTCTACCAAGACTAGGGTTAAGGGCCCAAGAACCATCCACAGTGCATAAAGCATGTTAATGCCAATCTATATTGGACAACTAATGGTGTCCATATTGTTGGCCCGGTTTTGCAACCAGGCTTAGTGCTATGGGCACCTGCTAACTAGTAGCAGCAGTTTCAAATAGAAATAAACAAGAAACTAATCTAAACAAAACTAATCATGGATCTATGCAAGAATATAAGCAAATAATGTAAACATTTAAAAAATAAAAACAAGAAAATATTAAAGAATGAATTTGTATTGAAAAATGGGGGGCAAGCAAGTGCTTGCGATAATACCTTCAATGGTGAAGGTTGATGTTGAGTAACTCCCAAGATGAGTAGCTCCAAGCTCCAAGAGGTCTCCTTCTCCAAGGTTGCTTATAATGGCTAAAATGCTCAAGGGAGATTTCGGCAGCATGAGGATGAGATAATGGATGGATGTGAAATGAGGAGCCCCTACCACCTTTTTATAGGTTTTGGTGGTGGGGAATGCCATTTGTGGTTTTGTGGAAACCAAATGGTATTGACCAACATGGTTTAGGTACTTTTCCCTCCTTTTTTCTTTTTTGAATAAAATTAATATTTTTATTCCCTTTTTAATATTTTTGGGAATTTGGACCCTTTTTTAGGGTTTTTTATGCTTTTTTAGGAAAAATAATCTTTTTAATGGAAAAAGGGGTGTACTCAGGTCTTTTGGTGACCTTTTGTTGGTTTCAGAGGCTCAAATGGTGAAAAAGTGGACAAATGGGTCATGTGAATAGGGAAATGAGCTAGTGAGCACTTTTTGGGTGTTAACAGATTGCCCCCTAATGTGTGAGGGTAGGAGTTGATCGTATGGCCGATAGACATCATAGTTCATTTGTCTTTTTCGGGATTTTAGGGGAGAGAAGAGACCGGTTGGAGACTGGAGCCACGGCCCTTGGAAGCTGCAAAAACAAAAAATATTACATGGCATCAATATGAATGAGGTATAATCTCTGATAATGGACGAGGCGGGCATTCCCATGCTCGTATCAAGACATATACATAACAATTAGTCCCGAGAAGGGGGATCTAATACATAAAGAATCTACTGGTACATCATAATGGTCCAGAGGGGACATTATTTTGGGATATACTCATGATCATAGCATGGCTGATCTCAATAACTAATACACTGGAATAACTGTTGAATTGCTGAAACTGAAGGTGTCCAACATCTGTATGGACTCAATGACTATGAGTCGTCTGTAGGAAGTATATGTAACTGTATACTCGAGGGAGTATGAAACTGGGGTACATCTGAATACTGTCGCCATACGCAACCCGGATAACTATAGAAAAAATGTAACTGGTTGTATCCATATGTAGACTCTCAAAAGTGGAAGAGTCAGGAGGTATCCGGGGTCTTCGACAAATAACTGAACGGACCAATACCCTGTGCGAGTCTCAACGATGCGATCAAGGTGTTGACGTCGAGCATGTGAGAAACAACCATTTGGGGAGTTACTGAGGACTCCTCTCGAAATGATTCATAGGAACGCATCATAAATGGTGATGAGTCCAAGACACAAGGACCTCTAGGTCTATCCTCTGGAATAAATTTGGTTGTCGTCGACAGAGGGAGACCAACAACTAACAAGGCAATGATGTTTCCTTGATAGGAGCACGAGGTGTAGAACTGAAGTGTAGTAGTACTGATGGTAGGACTGACATACTTGTGGGAATGGGAAATAACTGGGTCAAAAAGTGGGTAGACTCAAGCTTCCTTTGTTCAGAGCATGATGACATGGTTGACCTGACAGCGTAGGGAACTGACTTGTAGGTGTGGGGATCATTTCTTTTTTAGGGACTGAAGGGTATGTACTGAATCTGGGGGGCGGGTGAAGCTGATGGTAGTTGTCGAGGGAGGTTTAGGGTGACATACTCTAGAATACTCTGAACAAAGGAGACCAAAATGGGGAAGCTGCCATGTGAGTAGTCATGATCTGTTGTGGCGCCAAGAGGCACCATTGATTCCTTCTTCGTAGTTTTAATGAGCCCCAAGAAGGGATAAAAGTGTGCTCTAGAATGGTACGTTCCTGTGGATTTTGTGAGCCCAGGACGGCTCGCGCTCATGGTAGCTTTCATGTTTAGAGAGTCTGAAAGCGGTAAGTGGACTCTATTGGTGTTCTTTTTCGTAGTTTAGTCTCAAAGGCCCGAAAAAGCATAAAATAATGCAGATGGAGAACTCTTCTAGCCGATGTGACTAGAGTATTCCTTTTTCGTAATTAGTCTACAAGGTCCAGAAAAGGGGTAAACTTATACCAGGTAGACGCCCTTTCAGATACGTTTAACGAGCATGAAGGGAAGCAAGGTTGCTCGACAATCTTTTCATTGTTTTAGGAGTCAGAAAAGAGCTTAACAGAAACTCCCTAGGTGCCTTTTTCATAAAAGGGGTTGCTCGGCCCGAAAAAGGGATAAAATTATACCGAACAAAAAGGGGATTGATGAGGGCAAGAAAAGGTCTCAAGCATCGTCATCAGTGCGGAAAACTGTATCCGGTGACATAAGGATTGTCGAAAACGGAGAACGGCCAATGTGGCACGCAAATCGAGGCTACGTGGGGGGCATGAAAAAATGCCCTGAAAATAAGGACTTGACAGCGAGAAATGATCTCAGGCATCATCACGAGCGCGGAAAACTGAATCCGGTGATATAAGGCACGTCGAAAACAGAGAACGGCCGATGTGGCACGCAAACCGAGGTGACGAGGGGGGCAAGGGAAAAATGCCCGAAAAATCTAAAGGTGAGAGCGAGAAATGATCTCAAGCATCATCACGAGTGCGAAAAATTGAATCCGGCGATATAAGGCATGTCAAAAACGGAGAACGGTCGATGTGGCACGCAAATCGAGGCCATGAGAGAGGCCAAAAAATGGTCAAAAAATAGACCCCATGAAAACGGGAAAAGGAAGGAACCTGCATGAAGTTCTCGCTGTGCTGATTCCAACGGTACCAACGGTTTGAAAAATGGACATCGTATGATACCGCAATGGTTGTTGGAAAATTGGTGGAATTTCTATAAATAGGGCGTGGGGCCCAAATGACTTGTCATTGTTACGTGCGAGTTTGATAGAGCTGTCAGAGCTATTTCTTGATTTTCGGGAGATTTCACCGTTCATTTTCGATTTAGCGAGTTGCAGGTAACTCTATTTTCCTTAGCCTTGTCAATTATGTCTTTTTTTTTTGGCGGCGGGCCCCCGAAGGCCGCGAAATTCCATGTTGACTTTCCAACGTGGAATATCGTGGGTTTCAAGACTGTTCCCGTGATGAACCGCGCAGGTTTTAGGCTGACAGTCGTGATGTTCATCGCGACTGCGAGGTTGGAACCCGCGATGTTCATCGCGAGTTCATGGGATATAGTCGCGATGTTCATCGCGACTGTCTGGCCAAAATCCGCGATGTTCATCGCGGGTTTTTGCATGGAGGCCGCGATGGTCATCGTGGCTTTTGATGGAAAAGCCGTGATGGGCATCGCGGATTTTTGTGGAAAAGCCGCGATGGGATTTTTTCAAAATTTTTTATGCTGGGGCTAAAAATTTCTTCTGTTTTCTGGCAGGATGTTGAGGAGACCATTGTCCTCGTGGCGGGAGCGGGAGATCGATGATGATCTTATGGAGAGGATTCAGACTGATCTGGGGGTGAGACAGACTCTGGCTATGAGTGGACTTTTGAAGTTCGCTCAGATCCCACCTATTCATTCAGTGAGACAGCTCTTGAACAAGCTTGTGCGTTGGTGGGTGCCGGCGGAGGGTGCATTTATTATTGGGGGTGAGAGGTTAGAGATCACTCTCACGGATGTCTATTTTTTAACTGGGTTGCCTCGTTTGGGTGAGGTGGGCGATCTCTTACCGAGGATCCCTCTAGGTGTAGATATGGAGGACCTGTTACAGACTTTCTGTGTTGATGATGCTGTTTTGCAGAACAGCTCCATTAGTCTGCGATCCCTACGTGAGTGGGATATGCGAGCTGTTGGGGCATGTGTTCTGCGTATATTGGGTGCTGCTGCGCCACATCGTATGTCTGGGGGACAAATGATGATGGTGGACTCCGTTCTTCGGGGGACATATTATGCCTGGGGGCAGATGTTTCTGGCTGGTGTCCGGAGAGATCTGGACAAGGCCATTCGAGAGGGAGGTGAGTTTTGTTATGCCTCATTTTTATGTTGTTTTTTCTTCGAGTGGGTGCCGACCTTGCGGCCACGGGTACCCATTCGTGCTGGTCTTGTGAGTGAGCCTTGTATGATGAGATGGGGGCAGATGATGCCTCGTGGCGGCGGTGGTGTCCGCGGCTTCTTCACGGAGGATTTTTATGAGCAGTGGGAGCAGATGCCCCTGGTGATTGAGGACTACCCCTACGCCGGCATGGACTATCGAGGTGACCCAGAGATGCCTCGTTCCCCAGGACAGGCCTGGAGTTTAGACGGTATGTTTTGTGTTTTATTTGATATTATATCATGTTTTGTTTGATTTATCATCGATGATTATAGTTGTATAGTATATGATGGCTTACTTGCTTTGTGCAGATGTGGGTCCAGTGCCACCGCCTGACTACGTGGCTCGTCAGGGGCGGGCGATGGTGGTCGCCCATCCACCTGCAGCGGTACCACCTCCGCGTGGTGGAGGATTTACGGCTCGTGGGCGAGGGGTTGGCCCTCACGATGACGCCATAGAGGGTGTCAGACAGACCTTTGCCAGGATCCTAGCTGGACTCCCCGAGGATGGTTGGAGAGACCTGGATCGGGATATTTTGGAGGGTTGCTTCGGTGCGCTGCTTGAGTGGCGGTCACTCTTATTGAGGACAACGGTGTTTGTGGCGGAGCATAGGGGTGGTGGACGAGATGATCCGGCAGGGCCGGCTGAGGGGATGAGACGTCTGCGGGACGATCCAGTGGGGCCGGCAGAGCGAAGAGTTCGGGCTCGCCGTGACCCGGCGGGACCAGCTGAGGAGGAGCCGGGGGAGCCTAGGGATCCCGATGAGTAGATGATATTGTATCTGCCCCCAAATGCTGATGAGCATATGGGGAATCATTTTTGTACGGCTGATGTATTTTTGTATATCGGTGCTGAGGGCACCTATGACATGTTGACTATTATGGTTTATATATATATGAGTATATATATTTGGATATATTGCTGTGTATGCACGTGGATGCACCTTTGTCTTTTGTATATGCCCGTGGAGACACATGTTATGCACGTGGATGCAGTATGTTGTTATTTATGTATGCCCGTGGAGGCACATGTTATGCACGTGGATGCATTATTTTTGTTTTTTGTTTATGCCCGTGGAGGCACATGTTATGCATATGGATTCATTTTGTTTATAGATATGCCCGTGGAGGCACATGTTATGCACATGGATGCACATTTTGGTTATGACATGATGTGATTGGTGTGCCAGTCGAGGACATTGTTGGCCATATGGTCTGCTACACTGTTGAGGTGTCTTGGGACATGTGTGAATGAAATGGATTCAAACTGTCTAACCATTTGTTTAGTGCGCAGGAATTTTCTGAAAAGACAGGGATCGCGTACCTGGTAATCATTGTTGAGCTGGGAAACCAGGAGCTGTGAGTCCAAGAAAACGTTGAGGTGACGGATGCTCATTTGGAGAGTTGCGGCCAGGAGACCAGTCACGGCATCGTATTCAGCTTGGTTATTGGTGGCGGCACCTAAACATACTCTGTCAATGTGAATTAACTCATGTGAAAGGGAGTATATTACCCAGGCTGCGGAAGCGAGATTGGGAGACCAACGGCTTGCACCATCAGCGAAACCGACATGGCAGAGTGGAAGAGGATCCATCTGTGGTCATGCAGAGAAAAACAAATATTTAGGTTTTTTGAATTTTTTGTGAATAAAGAAAGTATGCCTATACTAAAATGGACGGTGGTGTCCATCAGATTTTCTATGGGTAAAATCGTTTAAGGTACAACCTGTTTCGTGGGTTGCGTAGGGGATTGCCTTCTAAATCGGTCATAATGTATGCCCCCTACCCGAGGCAGGTGTGTATGATGTAGGGGCCTTGCCACATAGACACGAACTTTCCCTTTCTGGTTTTATCATGAGCTTGATCCTAAGCGAGGACAAGGTCTCCCTCAGAAAAGGTTCTTGGGTGGACATGTTTGTCGTAACTTAGTTTTGATCGTTGTTTAGCTGCTTCCATGTTTTGAATGGCTGTGTGCCGATCTTCATCGGCCTGCTCTAGGAGTAGTAAACGTTGCTCGATCGGGGAAGTGTCCGGTAGGAGTTCAACGGCGATATGTAAGGCTGGGATCTGGCACTCAATAGGGAGAATGGATTCGACACCGTGAACTAAATGGAAAGGGGTAAAACCGGTGGCGGTTTTGGTTGAGGTGCGGTAAGCCCATAGTGCGGGGAAAAGCATGTGGTGCCAATTGGATTTGTGTTTGTCTACAGTACGTTGGAGGATGGTCTTCAAAATTTTATTGATCGCTTCGACTTGGCTGTTTCCTTGGGGATAGTAGGCAGAAGATAAATGGTGTTCAAATTTCAACATGGTTGATAATTCTTTCCAGACGGCATCCTCGAAGTGAGAGCAGTGGTCAGAGACTAGTTGCTTTGGCACTCCGAAACGAGCGATGACATGGTTGAAGAAAAACCGTGCTGCAGTGTCGGCTTTGCAATTATAGGTCGGCATGGCTTCTGCCCACTTGGTGAAATAATCTACGGCCACAACGATGTGTTTGTGACCGCCGGCTGACGTGGGGTTGCAGTCGAGGAATTCGATGGCCCATTTGCAAAATGGTCCAACAGTGATGACTGGATGAAGGGGGGCGGGGGAGGGTTCTTGCTTTGGGGGCAAAGAGTTGGCAGTTCTGGCAATGCTTGACTGCGGTGATGCAATCAGTAAACAATGATGGCCAAAAATAACCTGCCCGAATGATCTTTTGGGTGGTGGCCATGCCAGAGAAATGGCCTCCGCAAGCACCGCTATGACAATCATTGAGGACTTGTTCTGCCTCACTATGGGATAGGCATCGGCGTAGGATGGTATCAACGCCGCGTCGGTAAAGTACGTCCCTTAACAAGAGTTATCGGGGGGCATGGTGTCGTATGCGACGACGTCCATCACGATCGATGTGTGGTCAAAAATTTTGCGTACGAAGGTAAGTCAAAATGTCTCCGTACCAAGGGTCATCAGATGAAATGATGAAGATTTGCTCGTCAATCAGGTCCGTTTGGATAACGAGTGATGTCGAAGAGGATGGGAGGTCAGTGATAAGGTGAGCAAGCGCGAGGGCTTTAGTGCTTTTGGGGGTTCTGAAAGTGAGGTCATATTCCTGGAGGATAATGACCCATTTAGCAACACGACCTTGTAGGAGCCGCCGGGTTAGGAGATAGACCATAGGGTTGGAGTCGGCCACGACCGTGGTATGACTGAGTAGAATGTAGTGTCGCAATTTTTGTACGGAAAAGACTATAGCTAGGGCTAATCTTCCCTCATATGGGTAACGCAGAGGTGGGCCAGACAAGGTCTAGCTGACGTAATAAATCACATGCTCTTGGTGGGAGGCATCTTCTTGGACCAAAACTCCGGACACAGCATATTCAAATGCCGAGACATAAAGGGTGAAGTCTTGAGAGAAATTCGGTGGGGATATCAAGGGGGCTTGTGTGAGCGCTTTCTTGAGGGCTTCGAATGCCGTGTCTGCTTGCTCATCCCAAACAAAGGGTATGTGGGTACGAAGTAAGCGTAAGAACCCGTGGACTTTGGTGGAATAATCAGGAACGAAGCGCCTAAGGAAATTGGACCGCCCTTGTAGACTCTGGAGCTGCCGAAGCGTGCGAGGAGGCGGAAGTTCTAAGATGGCTTTGAATTTCAGGGGATCGACATTGATTCCGTCTTGGGAAACAATGAAACCCAACAACCGGCCTACCGGGACGCAAAAGACACACTTGTGTGGGTTCAAGCGGATTTTATATTTGCGACAACGCAGGAAAACTTGTCGGAGGTCGTTAAGGTGGTCTGATCGTTTTCGGGAACGAGCTGTGAGGTCATCAAGGTAGACTCGCAGGATATGGACCAAGTCGTGAAAGCAATAGGTCATGGCCCGCTGGAAAGTGGCACCAGCATTTTTAAGGCCAAATGGCATGACGCGGTAGGCAAAGGTGCCCCATGGGGTGGTTAAGGCAGTCTTGTACTGATCCTCCTTACGGATGTGAATCTGGTTGTATCCTGAAAACCCGTCCATGAAAGATAGGACCTCATGGCCCGCACACTCATCAATGAGTTGGTCAATGAATGGCGTGGGGAAATTGTCTTTTGGACAAGCGTGGTTTAAGTCACGGAAATCAGTGCATACTCTAAGGGTGCCTTGCTTTTTGTTGACGGGAACGGGGTTTGACACCCAGGTGGTGTACGGAATAGGATAAATGAATCCTGCTTTGCGAAGTTTCTCGACCTTAGCTTTGACAGCGGGGAGTTTGGAAGGATGAATGGGTCGCTGTTTCTAGCGAACAGGGGGTACCTCAGGCCATGTATCAATGTGGTGTTCTATGATGGCGGGGTCGAGACCAGGCATCTCGGTATAGAACCAGGCAAAGACATCACGGAACTCTTGAAAGAGATTTTTGTACGCCTGAGTTTCTGCTTGAGTGCAAGATGCGCCCAGCGAGATGAGCTCAGGTTTCCCAGGTGTTGTGGAAATATCTATCTATATAGTGGGGGAAATGTTGGACATGTTCCCTTCTTCAAAGGCATCCGGTGCTGGGATAGGGTCCTTTAACCAATCGACCTTAGTGGGTATGAAATCTTTGGATTCGACCGATAGCTGGTTGGATGCTGTAGATGTTTCCGGGAGGAAATACGAGCGATGATGCATATAATCCCAAGGGTAGTCGGGTGCAGTGAGTGTCTCCAAAATTTGCTCATCAGTATTGAAGTAGTCAGACCATAAATCAAGGGGTTCTGGTTTGAAAGTTGTTGAAATCATATAGATTGTATTGACTTCTTCCGACGAGGATGATGGCGGGGGATAGATCTCCTCGATGAGGGGAGGAAATATCTCCAAATCGACGTTGTTTAACTCGTACAATGCTGCTCTATATTCAGGGAGATCAGGACAATGGTGAGAGTAGTGGCCGTAAACACTGCATATGGCATAAGGATGGTTGGTGCGCAGTGATCTGTCACGAGGCTGAGTAGGTGGCTCAAGTCTAACGACTGGGATGTCGGTGTCATCGTCCAACATATTCATATGCTCCTGGAGTGCCGGTAACTGTGGGCATTGATGAGTTGGATGGCCTATCTCATCGCACAATGAGCATTTGGGAGGAGCTCGAAACACTAGTGGGGGTTTAACTGCCTTAGGAGGTGGTATAGCAGTGTATGGTTGTGGACCTCTGCCCCCAGTGGGCTTGATAAGAGGAGGAGGATTCATTGACGATGAAGGGATCGTGAGACCAGGAGATGGTTTCGTCGACGAGGAAGGGATTGTGACACCAGGAGGAGGTTGAGTAGTGGTAACAATAGGTTGTACCCGTTGGAGGATGACATTTGGTGTCGGTGGTGGAATGGGAGGCGAAATATACCACACGGGTAATCCCAATGTTAACCCAGGTAGACTAAGGGTAGCCATAACCGGGGCGCTTACTACACCCAAAGGAGGAAATAAAAAGGGGATGGTGTGAATGGGTGTAACACCAATGTGACTAGGGACCAATGGTGGTTGACTACCGGGTGTTTGTGTATTCTGTGAAAGAGTACAGAGGTTTGCGACGTGGGTATCCGGTGACGGTGGTGGAATGGCCTGGAATGTAGAGGTCATTGGTGTATCTGAGTAAAGTCTGGGTCCCAAAGAAGAAACAAAGGAGGTAGTTGCACTAGAAGCAGGTTGTTCAATCATGGGAAGAACATTTTCGGGTGTTGCAGGGGCATTGGGATCATAGTAGGTGAGTTGGTCGATTTTAACCACGCGTCCCTCGTGGGGGAACATCATGGTACGAAAAACGGATGAGGAAACCGCTTTCATGGCGTACATGTAACTGCGGCCAAGTAAAAGGTTATAATCAAGTTGGGCATTAATGACCTCTATGTCGATGAGCACAGTTTTCCCACCTAATTGGACGGGGACCTTGGGTAGTAGACCTTGAGGTTGAGCTGAACGGCCGTCGTAGGCCTGCAATGCAGTGGTGGATTGCTGGAGAGTAGGGGATCCCAACTTCTGCCAAATGAATGTGGACATGACGCATGTGGAGGCACCCTCGTCGATGATACATCGATGGATGACAAGATTCCGAATAGAAACAGAAACTTGGACTGCTATGGTGGAAGGCAGACGTGGTTCGGACTGGTCCAAATCAAAGGTCATCAATTTCGAATCGTTTGGGTCAATCGCCCCAATGGCGGAAAGTAAAGTCTTGCGCTGCGTAGGACAGTTTTTTAAGACTTCTAACACAGACATGGCTGCGGGGGACTGAGCTAAATCATCGATGATGTTGTAATTTGACGTAGCCCGTGCATTGGGGTTGTTGTTGATACGGCGGAGTGGGAAACGAGGTGCTTTAGAGGCGCCATCGAGTGGAAGTGGTGGTATCCATAACGTCTGATCGGTCGGATGAGCATTAGTATCCTTATCGGCGGGGGGGGGCTTCGGAGGTAGGGCCATACTGGTTCCGATGGGTTTGGATGTTGACGTCGGCAGTGGACATCATCAATAAGTGGTGAGTACCTGAATCGAACATTGGTTGATCGGGAGCGACGTAGGTGATTTTTTGTGGTGGCACGTTGCCCTGTAGGGGAGCTAACGGCTGAGTGTTCACCACTCCTTGTGTTGGAAAAGGGTTTTGTAGGACCAAAGGTTGAGGTTGTGGTGGTGGAGGGTTGGGTGGCGGCTGAGGAGCTGCCTGCCCTTGACGATGGGCGTCATCTGTCCATAGTTGCCGAGCTCGCTCCAAATGTGGGCAAGCGTGGGTATAGTGGCCATAGACTCCGCAAATAGAACAAGGATGATTTGTTCACAAATTAGCATTTTTGGCTTGCTTAGGTGGCCAATCAGGGTTTTGATGAGCAGGCGCCGCATTATTATTTTGTGGAGGATGGGGAGGTTGTTGACCTTGGTTATGGTTTTGGTTGTTGCTGCGGTTGCGACCTCTTCCACGGTTTGGTTGCCCACCCTGGTTGTGTTGGTTATTTTGGTATTGGGGCTGATGTTGTTGTGCGTACACATGCCCTTGAGCATTGGGGGGATTCTGAGGAGCCGCAGGTGCGGGAGCAGGTTGCGGTGGATAATATGCTGGTGGAGATGGAGGTGGTCCAGCTGCCTGTTGGGGTTGTTGGTACCCCTGAGCTGTTGGAGGTGTAAGATTAGTTGGTGCCGCTGGTTGTGGGTAATGCATCTGCTGTTGTGGGAACTGCATGGGGTTCTGTGTGGTAGGTTGATTATAGTATGTAGGAGGTACATATGCTGATGGCGCTTGCCCATAGCAATGTTGTGGACAAGAGGGTCCATGAATGTGATGGGTCTAGTTTGTTGGAGCATAAGAAGTTGTTGCTCCGGAACTAGATGTAGCCCTAGAGAGGTCTGGGGAGGGCATGGTGCTCACCATGTTGAAAGGTTTAGGTTGCGGTGTGATTTGGCCAATGATGCCATCAGCGACATGTGATGCCCCCGGTGCGTCACCACGTGAAGAGTCGCCTCGTGGGGTGTCAGGTATGATTGTGTATAGATAACCCGACTGGGCGTAAATGAGATAAAACTGTTGGGCTTTAAGGATGGCCTCTTCTTCAGACTGGGGTCTTTTAGATGCCACATCCTTCGCAATAAGAGGGAGGAGGGATTTTAGAAACCAATCTAAGAAGATACGGTCGTCTAACTTTATTTTGCAGAGGTTTCGGCGTCGACGCCACTCATGAATGTGGTCAGTGATGTGGGTGGCCGTGTTATGTCTGCAAGACAGTAGGATCTCGACTCCCGCATCATAGCGGACAGGTAACTGGAAAAACTGCAGGAAGGTCGAGGCAAGGGAGGTAAAGGTGGCATGCGTCCCATGAGGCTGCTCAATATACCACTTAGCTGCAGAGCCAGTCAAAGTGCGCTGTAAAAGCCGGAGGCGGATAGAGTCGTCCACTATGGAGTTGGAGGAACACCATAAATGGAAGGACATAATATGGTTCTAGGGGTCCTCACCTGCCTTGCCCTCAAACTTAGGGATGTCAGAGGGGAGTTTGGTGGGCATGTGAGGCCACACAGGATCGTGTTTGATGGGGTCATTTGTGAGCCTAGCTAAGTCTGGCAGGTTCAGACTCGCCATGTATGGTAAGCTAGTAGATGTAGTGACTAGAACTGGGACATGCCTAGTCATTGTGGTATAATGTAGGGGTCCAGTAGTGCCTAAAGGTATGCTAGGTATGGAGGGTATGTGCCCTCCAATAGGTGTAGTCTGGTATGGGCCAGTGCCTCCAAGTGCAACATGGGTTACACTTGGGTTAGGAATAGCAGTAGGGATTCCTGGGATAGGGTTTGTGGAAACCAGAGGGGGTGTGACCCCTATGTTGGGCATACCCATAACAGGTGGTGGCCCTGTGTTGGGAATTCCTATAACAGGAGGTGGTCCTGTGTTGGGAATTCCTAAATGTGGAGTGTTGCCCATGTTGGGCATACCCAGGGGGGTGGTCGTTGCCATGGATGGCACCGCAGCAGAAGGGTCTGTGGATGTCTCACCTATGGTGCTGGTAAACAGTGGATCAAATGGTGTTCCAGCCATAATGGTGGTTGGTGGTAATACAACGTAGTTTTTGGATTCTGCCTCAGAATCAGATGTGAAGTGAGGCGTGTCAGAATCGGATGACCGTCTGGTTGACCGACGATGTGTCGAATCAAGGGATAAGGCTCTGCGTCGGTGACGTGGAGAGCCAAGTAGGCTAAACTCTGGGAGTTCGCCCTGTAGACGACGAGAGCGTCTAAAATTCTCAATGGTGAGAATTAAGTTTTTGTGTAAAAAATCTGTTTAAGTATTAGGTGGTGATATATATATAAAAAACTCAAAACCCTAATGCAACCAAGGGTGCAAGAAGGGGAGTGAAAAAGAAGGATCGCAGGCCAAAAAAATAAACCTCAAAAAAGGCACTTATTCTAGCAGTTGTGCTACAATAAGTGGAGGAATGCAACAAATGGTCAGAGTACCAACATGCAAACAGCTCCTAGAAAAAATAGGTGTAACTAGACCAAAGGTGGGTTGAATCATGCAAACACCTAACTAAAAGTATTGTGACTCAACCAAACGATATCCTCTGCAAGGTGATGAAATCCAAGTCAGACAATATGAGTGTTGAGACAACGGCTAGATATCCCCCTACCGGGAGGGACACCGGGTAATCAATCCTAAAGAAAGGCTACTAGGATACTCCATTCATGACGCGTCGAGAAAAGGTAAATCTTCTGTTTGGTCCTTGATCGCAATATCCCAATACAGGGATATCCCGAGAACTGCGAATGGTAGCCCTTCGGTTACTGAATGGATTTCGGTATTCCACTCAGGCTTCCAGAACCATCCTCGCGACTTCAACCCTCCTAGGGGAGAGGCCTTTCCACAAACCGGTTGTGACCGCACCAATAAATACTAAGAGATTTTAGCTCCCTAATTAGACAACTTCTATGTCTCAGATGTAATAACTGAGGGGTGTTATTGGAACACCTATCCCCTCAATACTACCTAGCTACAAAGTTCTTTTAGTGTTCCCCAAGTGGGGTTAAAAGTGTGTTGCAATTATGGTAAGTTTTAAGGCTCAGTTCAATTAAGTGATCGAGTGAGTGCACGTGAGGTATTGTAAACTGAACTTGAAAAAAGTAAATGCTTTATAGGAAATTTTCAAAAAACAAAGGATCTTTTGAAAATAAAAAAGCAAATATTTATGACTTTTTCAGATAACTAGAATTTAAAAGCTTTGCAAATATCAACTCAAAAAACAAAGGATCTTTTGAATTATGAAAGCAAATAATAGACTTCTTTAAAGAAATACATGGATTTCTTCTTTCAAGGAAATTGCTAAGGGCAAGATTTTAAAGAAGTAAACAGGAAATATTTTAATCTAGATAAAAATGCAAAATAAGTCCTTCTTTCACTTTCTTGAAAATTTTTAAAAAGACTTCTAGATATGCATTTTAAATAGTAAAAATTTTTCAAGGCTGTAAAATATGCAGAATTTAATACTGTAAAAATGTGCTATGTGGGCAGAAAGTACAGTAAAAATTAATTTTTAAAATCGGAATGGCCGAATGAAAAAATCAGCAGAGCGGGTTTTGACAGAAAAGTCGCGATGGACCGCGCGGGTTTCGGTCGCACAGTCGTGATGGACCGCGTGGAAAATGTCCGCGAAGCCGCGATGTGCAGCGCGCAAATAGGTCGCGAAGCCGCGGTGAATCGCGCGGAAAAGGGGCGCGCAGTCGCGATGTGCAGCGCGGTAAATGACCGCGGAGCCGCGATGTGCAGCGCGGAAACCAGCCGCGAAGCCGCGGTGAACCGCACGGAAAAAAGCCCAAAAGCCGCGATGGATCGCGCGGGTGTTAGGCTAAAAACCGCGAGGCGAAAGCCGTGCACGGAAGCCAAAAAACGAACCCAAAAATTGAGAATTCCTGGCTGTTAATGGCAATAGATGGGGCCAAAACTTAGAGTAGCAATAGATCTGCTGTCTAAGATGGAAGATCTATGGATCTAAAGGTTAAAAACTAATAAAAAACTAAGATTAAAAGCAAAAACAGAGATCTATTGTTCAAACCAAGCGGAGTCGCCAAAAACTGTTGGCCCGATTTTGCAACCAGGCTTAGTGCTATGGGCACTTGCTAACTAGTAGCAGCAGTTTCAAATAGAAATAAACAAGAAACTAATCTAAACAAAACTAATCATGGATCTATGCAAGAATATAAGCAAATAATGTAAACATTTAAAAAATAAAAACAAGAAAATATTAAAGAATGAATTTGTATTGAAAAATGGGGGGCAAGCAAGTGCTTGCGATAATACCTTCAATGGTGAAGGTTGATGTTGAGTAACTCCCAAGATGAGTAGCTCCAAGCTCCAAGAGGTCTCCTTCTCCAAGGTTGCTTATAATGGCTAAAATGTTCAAGGGAGATTTCGGCAGCATGAGGATGAGATAATGGATGGATGTGAAATGAGGAGCCCCTACCACCTTTTTATAGGTTTTGGTGGTGGGGAATACCATTTGTGGTTTTGTGGAAACCAAATGGTATTGACCAACATGGTTTAGGTACTTTTTCCTCCTTTTTTCTTTTTTGAATAAAATTAATATTTTTATTCCCTTTTTAATATTTTTGGGAATTTGGACCCTTTTTGAGGGTTTTTTATGCTTTTTTAGGAAAAATAATCTTTTTAATGGAAAAAGGGGTGTACTCAAGTCTTTTGGTGACCTTTTGTTGGTTTCAGAGGCTCAGATGGTGAAAAAGTGGACAAATGGGTCATGTGAATAGGGAAATGAGCTAGTGAGCACTTTTTGGGTGTTAACACATATGCCTAAGAAAAAAAGATTATTGATAAAGGCTCTTGTTTAATACTCGTACATAATTCTTAAGGCATTGTAATGGCACTCACATTCAACTTTGATGCCAAAGACACCTTATAGAGGGCTCGTGTTGTGGCTTTTAGGTTTTGTTTATGGAACTTGAGGTTGGGAGGGTCATTTAGGGATTAAATCACTTGTTTCAGTTTACAAAACCTACTCATGGCTTATGTATCACACTGTTGTGACCACAACACCCCCCCTAGGGAAAATCCAGGGGGGCCTTACAAATGTTTTTGAAATTTGGACTTACGAGAGGGTTTTTTTTTATATTATTTCCTTACTCGGCCATGTTTGAGGCCCTATGGGCTATCTTTGGTGTGAAAAACACCCATAGAAAAATGATTTAGGGCCCATTGTTATAGGTCAAATCTGCACTTCTCCATCTGTGATCACATCTAGCTGTTGATCACACAAAATGACAACTTGGATTGAAGAGCATGATTGCCTTATATGATGCATGGACTAGACTTACCCCTCTGCAACTGGCAAAACATTGTTTTTACTTACATTTTTGACATGAACGCTACCCTATAGACATAATACTAGCGTTCACCTGCTAAAATATGCAACTCTGCTTTAGTATACTAGCATTTACCTACTGAAATATTCTACTCTACTTCAGTAGAATAGCGTACACCCTCAAAAAACCTTGCAAACGCTGGTTGTAAGCATGAAAGTTGCATATTGTGCACTACTCCACTTGAGAAAACTCGCATTCACCTTAAAATTTAATCAAAAATATATTAATTTGACGAATTGGGATTAGTTGAAGTTGGTTTGCAACTTCCCCAACCTCCCAATCAAACTACCTCTCGATCCAAACTGACTACCTTGTCCCATAAATACAAGGGGGATCCATGAGAGAGAGGAGGAGAAACTATGCATTAACGGTTGTTATGCTAGAGGAATTCCAAAGTTATGGTGTGAAGAGGAGGAGCCCAGAATCCAGTTGCACAAGCACTCTGAATGATCAGGTATAATTGTACTAGTTATTTGCTTTTGACAATAAATGTTGAAATTCCTTTCCTGTCCCAATCAAATGTCTAATGGAATGCATATTTGTTTGGATTAATGCTTGATTGTATTTGATGTTTAAATTGTATTTCAATTTCAGCATTGTTATATCAGTCAAGATACGCTGACGAAGGTATCTTTTGTATTGCAGGTTCAACAAGTGGAAGATCAAGTGGAGGGTTGAGCGGAAGATCGAGCAAAAGCTAGGATCGAACGTCGTTAATAAGGTATGTCTTCAAGAATCTTGATCTCTTTCCTTTTGTAGAAGCCTATGTGATATGATCAATGTATTTACCTTTCACCCCAGAAGTTGGTAGTGTCCCTCTCCTCGCTATAAGCTAGAAATATTGAACAACAGACTGGCGACTCTGCTGGGGAATTGGTTGTTTTCTGCTCTAGGAGACCTAGTTAGTTTTCCTTCCAGTACTTTTTGATCTTTTTGATCCTCTAAGAGGCTCTGTAGGTTACGGTATCCTGTTTCTATTGCTTGACTCATCTTAGTTTGAAGTTTTAAATCCTGTTTCAGACCCTCTCTGGCATGAACGCTGGTATCCCTTGCACACAGTAGTGTACACCTGGTGAAAAACACTGCTTTCCCTTCTGCACAGTAGGGTACATCTCCCAGTGTGCGCAGGTTTATACACTATATAGTAGAGTATTTTACTGTAAGTCTCTGTTTGTTTTGGGATTTGATTTCCACTTGTTTGGTTTGTTTCCCAGCCTCTTGCTTTGCCTTCCTAACTGATCCTTGAGGTCTATATTCCCTTGTTGAGTCTTGTTTGCCTCTCCTAAGTCCCTTAGGTCATCTTTTTCACACTTGAGTACTTTTTAGGTGTCTTGCTTGTTTGTGACTCTTTTTGAAGACCGTGCATGGTTCCTTGTTGGACATAACTGCATGTTCGTACCCTAGTTGCTTGTTGCAGGTATACAAATCTTTGTTTACAACATTTGTTGTTTGTGGCAACGTTAGTACACTTTGACGGTGTCTTGCCTTTTGATTTAGGGTTTGACCCCAAGTTGAAGTCCTTAGGGTGTTTTTAGAAGCTTTTTGAGTCTAGATACTTCCTAATTGCTTTGTCATTTTCAGTTCAAGTAAGTTGAATTCTTTTAGTTTGCTTCCATTCGAGTCTTTGTGATTGTAAGGTCATCTTTGGTTCACTTGCCTACTTTCTTCTTGGCTTAGTGATTCTTTAGGGTTTTTGGTGCTTTGGAGCAACCTTGGAGGTTTGCCTTTCCGTTACAAGCATCTCTTATCCCTGTTTTATTTTCACTTTGTTTCTAACCCCGAAGCTTTTTCCTTTGAAAAACGTTGTAGGACAAGTCTTTTTCAAATCATTGATTTGATTGTTGTGAGATTTAGAGTTACTTTTCCTTACTCACATTTTCTCTTTTAGGTCTTACTTGCTTCCATTTTTGAGTTCTTTTTCTTTTACATATATCAGAAAAAGCAAAAAATGAGTTTGATAGTTTAAAGTAGTAAGGCTTTCATAGTAGCATAATTTACTTTGTTTTGAATTTGAAAAGAAAATAAAAAAAGAAACTTGTTTTAGTTTTGCTTAGTTTTCATTTTGGAAAGAGCATAAATAGAAAAAGAAAAGAGTCTTTTGTTTCTTTGAAAGTTATTTCTATTGCACTTTACTTTCTCAAACCATTCCACACAATGCACTACCTCGTTGAATAACAAGTAACCTTAAAAAGAAATTTTAATAAAATCAATTAGAAACATTTTTCTTTTTAGGTATACACATCATCAACTAGATTATGCTAGGATTTCGAGTTTAAATCACCTTAAACTACTCGAAATCGGCTTCATTGCTCAATAATCGTAGTCACAACTATCTTTAGGTAAACCCATTTGTATCAAACTCGCTTGGGAAACTCCACTGAAACCGGAGCTAAGCACGAGGTTGTGTGAGATTTGAAGTGTTGAGGATAGCCCCTCACCTTCTCTTCAAGCATAAACCGGAGTTGTCTTGCGTACGGGGATCCATTTGGATTTCAGGCTTTGTTACCCCGCCCACACATTACGACTAGACCGACGACTATCCCCCCAAGGTGTTTCGTACATATGGTAGCCTTAGCATCTTTTACCATCTAGGATTCTACACAGGTAGAGTGGAAGGTTATTCCCACTCCATCTCGGACAACCACAGAAGTTAACCCTTTAGCAGTAATCCTGGGAGGGCGATTTGGTGATTCAAACGCTTGCACCCAGAGAACCTCCATTGGACGTCGTGGAACTGACCGTCATCACTCTATTAGTTTGTTATGGGCCCTAATCATCCCAGACTGACTTCTGAGAGCATATATCCTGTTTGATTGGTTTGGATCACTCTTAGGATTTTTTTAGTGGTATGTTGTTTGCTCCATAGTCTTAGTGGCCACTAGGTTTTTACTTAGTTTATTTTTATATAATTGTGGAAGACCAATAACTTCGTAGGTCTCGGAGGTTGCAAAACCTTCCCCCACTCATAGTGGAGCCACCACTGCCACCGTGACGCCAGAGAATAGACTCCTAAGATTCATTCGAACTGACGGGTGAAACAGAGGTTCCTAGTGAATCGCAGCCCAGAACCCTGGATCGACAAGTTCTTAATACTGTCGAGGTTGAGGACATAACTTCTAGAGAGTTCAATACTCCTTTTAATCCTCCTCTTACTGGACCTAACGATCCACTATTGGTACCTGTAGGTTTTCAGCAACACGAGTATAGTGCTTATTTCTTTACACCTCTTTACACCTTGTTACACAATGACTAATCCAGGAGATGAGCAGGGAGTCCCTCAAACTCCCACCACAGCAATGAATACAAGGATTGTTAATATTTCATTCACAAACACTGCTACACCGAGTTCATCGCAGACTACTTCTGCTTCAACTCCGTCCTTCAATTTCAATGACGGTACTTTGAGCATGCCGAGCTCATTTGCTTTGACATCTGCCTCGGTTTCCACCCCTGCGTTTGGACCTAACAATGCAGTGAACGTTACTCAACCTTCTATGAATCAACAGTTATATCATATACCTAGTACTTGGATTTCCACACCTAATGTTGGGACAATTCCCTCTGCAACTATGCCTATTGTTAGCACTCAAATTTTATCCCGGTTGTAAAAGAATAACACCTAAGGTAACTTATTTCAAACCAAACTTTAGGTAGAAAACTTAGCCATTTTTTCCACCAGAGAGGGCTCTCTCACAAGATATATGTAAAGGCTAAAAATATATAGAAACACGCTTAAAATTTCTCAAAAATTATTTAGTTGGTTGAAAAGGAAACAAGAAACATTGGGTAAGGAGTCAACTTTCAAATATCTAACGTGCCAGCAAGAGATTTATACCAAACAGATTTTCACAGAGGCAAGATAGAAACCATATCACAGTCAATTTGATTTTGCATGTGGTATAGAAAGAAATAATAATAATCTATCAACAACAGGCATCTAACTAGGATGAATCCATTGTCAACTTTGGAGAAATAATGGATACTTAAAGGAGATAAACGAGGCATAACCAGTATGAATCCCGATTTATTTCAAACGTTCATTTAAGTATAGAAGAAGAACATAATGGAAGATATAACAAAGAAATTAGACATGCACATATAAATATAAGGGAAAAAGACAGACTGTAAAAATGATCAACACATGAATCTCTGGTCTCAAAAGATAGGTATTTCCACTGTACGGCCTTTTATTATTCTATCAGAATTTGACTTCAAAACTTATTGTCTCTCAAAAGAGTTTCCAACCCTTTACATGGTTTTTACATATCAATATATAGAAAGACAACCTATACCTAATATTGAATTCGAAATATAACTGAAACTCTAAAAATAGAAACAATTACAACTTATTTTTTTTATTTCATGAAGTAAATTTGCTGAAAAATAGGCTTCAAATCCCTAACTGTATATCCCAGATGGAGATATCTGTGTAAATTTGGAGAGAGGTTTTTGTAAGTGGGAATGTGCTGAAGAAAATCCTCTTTCCGTTTCTGAAAATTATTCTTCATTTGGCGGAAACAACTCTTTGAAGTTAATGCCTAAAACAGTAAACTGAAATTTGAGAAAATTGCCCCGTGAAGATGACTTCGATTCTCTTAACCCATAAAACTTGTGTAAAAACTAAGGGAGTTTTTTTAATATTGGCCCGTGCTAAAGAAAATCCTCTTTCATTTTCTGGAAATTCTTCTTCATTTGGCAGAAACAGCTTTTTGAAGTTAATGACTAAAACAGTCATTTCCAGAAAAACGTGTTCTACTTGTCCCATTTGATTTTCTCTATGGGATATATCCCACATTGGTTGAGCGGGAAATAATCGCGGTGTTTATATACCCCACTGTGCACAACACTTAATAACACATAGCACGTGCTATTATACTGCTCTTCCTTGGGTGCTATACCTTCGGGAATGGTGGTTCTGCATTGGTGGAAGGTGGTTTATAATACCACCCTTTCGAATTGCGGATGGTTGTGACACTTACATGTGGATGGTGGTTTTTAATTCCGCACCAGCCTTTATCTTTATCTCCCGAGCACTTTCGCAATGCGGACCGTCAATCTGGCTGTACGTTTCAATGACCCAATCATGCCACTTTTTATTTTGCTTCTAGGGAATTTATCCCACATGCAAAGCACAAGACTTCTTCTTATTCTTTATATACCCTTTTGCTTCAATACATACCAAGTAACAAATGAAAGGAAGGCTTGCACTTGGATGGTGGGGGCTATGTTGGTCCTTCTTAGCTTTGTGCTTGGTCCCATGATGAAGCCCTCGGTGTTGGGCGCATACCTTCTGCTCCAACTTTATTAAACCCTTTGGCCCAAACCAAATGAAACTTAGGCTATAAAACTTAATTAAAGTTTTAGCCATACTATTTAAAAAAAAAAAACCTTAGTCCCCTTTTTTTCATAAAGTTGATATTTGGGCTAAAAATTTAAAACAAAATCAAAACCTTCACAAAGTTTTGACTTTGGAAAATAAAATATCAAAACCTTTCTTCTTTATAAAACCTCCAATTATGGCAAAATTATGAAAATACTTTATCCATACTTAGCTTAGGTTTAAAAATCCTCTAGGTCTTTCATAAAAATTCAAAGACTGAGTTCTTGAACATATAGAACCTCTTCTTCAGCTAAGTTTCGAAACCTCCACCATGAAAAAATCTTCTATTTTGCATCATCAATGTTGTCAGAAGAAATTTAAGCACAAAATTTATGGAGTGCTAACAACTGGCTCCTACTGGGGATGCTATCCTCCCAGCAAGGCAGCAAAGAACACCGTAGACCATGTGCCTGACCATTGGGTGGCTCCCAACCTTGACAACTGCAACCTGTAACCTGTAACCGATCTTTCATCCATTCTCTGAAAACTGAAAGCAATTGTGAACTGCAAATCTGAACTTCTAACTGAAACTTAAACCGAAACTGAAAACAAACTTGAAATTGGTGAAAGAAATGCTCGCCATGTCGAGCTTATTCACATCTACCTATCCTACTTTACCGACCACCAATGCCCAATCAAGTAAAATCTGATTTCCAATGAAGCCAATCAAGTAACTGATCCAATAATTTAGCTTTCTCATCATTCTTGATCAAAATCAGAACATAAGAGAATAATGGCAAAAAATTATGATGATAAATGTGATCTTTTTGGAAATAGCTCAACCAACTACCCCAATTGGAAAATTTATCCATGTATTCAGCCACTCAGTCGTAAAAAGCATGACAACCTTCAGCATACTCTGTCATTTGTTTGTCATGACCAGGATTCTCAAACTGTACATTCTCTTGCAAATTGTCAAACTGATCTTCAAAAGAATCTTGAAGGGAAAGCTTATCACAGTTTTCAAATGAAACATCTATCAATTCGTTCAGAATGTCTGAATTTATAACTTCATTCTTTTCAGGTGTTTCAAAATAAATGTCATTATGTTCTTCAATAAAATCAAGTGAACAAAATTCTTTTTGGCATAAAATTTCTGAATTTGAAAGATATGAAGAAACATTCCATTTATAATTTTACTCATTTTCTTCGTGATTTAATTTTTCATTGCAAACTGTTGGTTGTTTTATATGTTGGGATGGATTGCATGACTGTTCATCCTTTTCATTGCCCATTTCTAAAAATTCCATGACATTATTCATATCCTCAATTTCCTGTTTTTTATTAGAGACTTGCAATCTTTGTCTCAGAAATTCAAATGAAGAATAACACAAAGGTAAACAGTCACTTTCAGCATGCTTACTGTCCACCTTATTTTCATACTTTTGGTCATGGATTACAATAAGATTTTCTTCACTAATTGTCCCAGAATTTTCAAAATCTTAAGCTGGTTTTTTAGGCACAACACCCAAGTAATCCTCCACATACTCATCATATATAGGTTGGCTGAAATCCTTTTTAAAATCACCACTAACAAAATTTGTGACAGCCTAATTGCAATCTTCATGAAACAAATCCTTACAACACTCTTCTTGTACATCACTGGACTAATATGTTTCTTGCTCACAAAAACAGAATTGGAAGGCAGGGCAAGTTCTTTTTGTTCATATTGCTCAACCAATTCTAATTCTTCTTCAATTCTATTATCTCCATTGTCTTGGTTTGAATTTTTTTTAGACATTCTAATATTGTCTTCAACCTCCAATGAATCGATAAACATTTGTTGTAAAGTGGGAGACCTTCTCTCCAAGAGATGATAAGAGAGGTCTGGATGGAAGGCTTGGGCATACTGCAACTTGGCAAGACATTCTGATGGTTGAATCTCTTCAGGCATCTTATAATAGAGACTAACAAATCTCCTATTGAAACTTGAAACAGTTTCACCTTGCATTCTCTTCATAGCATAAAAGTCTGAAAGGAATTGATCCCAAGATTTTCTTTTACCCCCAAAACTTAGAAAGATATTAGAAAACTCTTCCCATGTACTGATGGATCCAGACTGTAAATGTTTAAACTATTCCTTAACATCTCCTTGCAAAGATTGGGAAAAAGCCTTCATGCAAACATCATCATGTTCTACTTCAAAGAGGTCAAGGAAATGCTCAAAGGCTTGTAGATGTTTCTCAGCTGTAAGTTTCTTGGATTCTCCGTCAAATCTAGGAAGGTATTTGTAGTGTTTCGTAGGAAAATCATGAAGGAAATGAGGTAGGTGAAGTGGCCTATATCGGTTTTGGATATTGGACGAAACTGAACTATGTGGAGAGGATGTATTATCAGCTTTAGTATCATGAAGTTCATAAGGTTGATCCTTACTGTCATGCGGTTCAAGTAAAAGATCTTGATCAAAATCATATGTACAGGATGAAGACACATTTTCAGTTTCTAAAGAAGGGTATACAGGAGTAAATCTATGGTCTTTTTTTGAATATAGTAAACAATGAGAAATTCTTTTTCCAAGCTTAGGAAAAGATAGGCACAAATTTACAAGAAAGGATAAGATGTCTTGGAGAAAATTGAAACTTGAGTACCTTGTCTTTTCATCATGCCTTTCCATGTCTTCACAGTGAGCTCATTTCCTAGTAGAGTCTGTCGGTTCTCTTTAAAAGCTTGATTCTGGATCATGCCGCCAATGCAGTCACTGAAATTTGGATTCTTGAAGATGGAGTCGCCAGGTGAAAGATGCACAACCTTGTTGATGTTTGACTGTTGTTCACCATCAACAATCAAAACCAAAAACTTTGTCGTTCATACCCAGGGAAAATGAAACCCTCGTTCCTCGGCAACGGCGTCAAAATGTTAGCACTCAGATTTTATCCCGGTTGTAAAAGAATAACACCTAAGGTAACTTATTTCAAACCAAACTTTAGGTAGAAAACTTAGCCATTTTTTCCACCAGAGAGGGCTCTCTCACAAGATATATGTAAAGGCTAAAAATATATAGAAACGCGCTCAAAATTTCTCAAAAATGATTTACTTGGTTGAAAGGGAAACAAGAAAAATAGGGTATGGAGTCAACTTTCAAATATCTAAAGTGCCAGCAAGATATTTATACCAAATAGATTTTCACAAAGGAAAGATAGCAACCATATCATAGTCAATTTGATTTTGCAAGTGGTATAGAAAGAAATAATGATAATCCATCAACAACAGGCATCTAACTAGGATGAATCCATTGTCAACTTTGGAGAAATAATGGATACTTAAATGCGATAAAACGAGGCATAACCAGTATGAATCCCGATTTATTTCAAACGTTCATTTAAGTATAGAAGAAGAACATAATGGAAGATATAACAAAGAAAGTAGACATGCACATATAAAGATAAGGGAAAAAGACAGACTGTAAAAATGATCAACACATGAATCTCTGGTCTCAAAAGATAGGTATTTCCACTGTACGGCCTTTTCTTATTCTATCAGAATTTGACTTCAAAACTTATTGTATCTCAAAAAAGTTTCCAACCCTTTACATGTTTTTTACATAGCAATATATAGAAATACAACCATTACCTAATATTGAATTCGAAATATAACTGAAACTCTAAAAATAGAAACAGTTACAACTTATTTTTTTATTTCAGGAAGTAAATTTGCTGACAAATAGGCTTCAAATCCCTAGCTGTATATATCATATGGAGATAGATGTGTAAATTTTGAGAGAGGTTTTTGTAAGTGGGAATGTGCTGAAAAAAAGCCTCTTTCAGTTTCTGAAAAGTATTCTTCATTTGGCGGAAACAGCTTTTTGAAGTTAATGACTAAAACAGTCATTTCCAGAAAAACGTGTTCTACTTGTCCCATTTGATTTTCTCTATGGGATATATCCCACATTGGTTGAGAGGGAAATAATCATGGTGTTTATATACCCCACCGGGTACAACATTTAATAACACATAGCATGTGCTATTATACTCCTCTTCCTTGGGCGCTATACCTTCAGGAATGGTGGTTCCGCATTGGTGGAAGGTGGTTTATAATACCACCCTTTCGAATTGCGGATGGCTGTGAAACTTACACGTGGATGGTGGTTTTTAATTCCGCACCGGCCTTTATCTTTATCTCCCAAGCACTTTCGCAATGCGGACCGTCGATATGGTTGTACGCTTCAATGACCCAATCATGCCACTTTTTATTTTGCTTCTAGGGAATTTATCCCACATGCAAAGCACAAGACTTCTTCTTATTCTTTATATACCCTTTTGCTTCAATACATACCAAGTAACAAATGAAAGGAAGGCTTGCGCTTGGATGGTGGGGGCTATGTTGGTCCTTCTTGGCTTTGTGCTTGGTCCCATGGTGAATCCCTCGGTGTTGGGCGCATACCTTTTGCTCCAAATTTATTAAACCCTTTGGCCCAAACCAAACAAACCTTAGGCTATAAAACTTAATTAAAGTTTTAGCCATACTATTTTTTTTTTAAAAACCTTAGTCCCCTTTTTTTCATAAAGTTGATATTTGGGCTAAAAGTTAAAAAAAAAATCAAAACCTTCACAAAGTTTTGACTTTGGAAAATAAAATATCAAAACCTTTCTTCTTTATAAAACCTCCAATTATGGCAAAATTATGAAAATCCTTTATCCATACTTAGCTTAGGTTTAAAAATCCTCTAGGTCTTTCATAAAAATTCAAATACTGAGTTCTTGAACATATAGAACCCCTTCTTCAGCTAAGTTTCGAAACCTCCACCATGAAAAAATATTCTATTTCGCATCATCAATGTTGTCAGAAGAAATTTAAGCACAAAATTTATGGAGTGCTAACACCTGTCATGGGTACCATGACTGTGCTATCCATAACTACTACCCCTGGTTTCCAATCCCTTCATAGGCTACAATGAATACAGCTAATATGCCTATAGGGACTACCCCTTTTTCTTTGTTTTCTGGATGGGGGTTAATATATTCAACCAGCAATATGGTGGGGCTAACGCCCAACCACAATGGACGAATACACAGGGAACTAACCCTCTTTCATATGGGTGGGGAAATTTCAACAATGCTTTCACACAACAACAAATGGCAGGGGGCAACCCCTACCAGCATATGACTGGGGGAAACCCCTACCAGCAGATGGATAGGGGCAACCCTAACCATCAGTTCACGAGCCAAACTATGGGAGGTTCCCCCTTCATGGCTCCAGCTTATCAAATGCCATCTTTTAGACCTCGTTTACCATTTATGGCAACTCTAAATTTTCTAGATCTTTCCAAGTTTACCAACGATCCAATGTGCCATAGTTGTGCGTGGCCACCAATTCCCACCAAAATGCCTTCGGACATTCCAAAATTCGAAGGTAAGACTGGTGAAGATCCTAGTGATCATGTCACCACTTTCCATCTCTAGTGTTCTTCAAACTCACTGAAGGAAGAATCCATTATGTTAAGACTCTTTCAAAGAACCTTGACCGAGGCTGCAGCCAAATGGTACATTGAGTTACCTGTACCCACCTTTTTTAATTTCCAGGATCTCATGACGGTTTTCTTGAACCACTTCCAACTTCATGTTCGGTACGATGCTGGAACAGATCTTTTGTCTACCTTTAAATAGAATAAGGCCACTCACCTATCTGATCATATTCAGGACTGGAAAAGGCGGAAGAGGCTCATTAAAGCCAATATACCTCCAAAATTCCTTTTAGAGTGGTATCTAAAATCAATCCTTCCTTATATCTCTAAGGAAGTAGCTACTTCTAGAGTGACTTCGGAGGAAGAAGCCATTTTAAGGACCCAGTAGCTCGACTTGTTGTATGCTCAGTCTGGGATCCTTTATGAGATCATACCTGATGCACCACGATCAAACACTGATCTAGGAAGGCCTAAACCTGGACCACATGCTGAAGGCATAGTGGGTTCAGTTGATTTTGCAGCTTTCGACGCATTGACCAAGCAGGTTCATGCCTTATCCGTCAAAAAATCTACTGCAGAAGTAACTTCCGTCACAACCTCTCCTTATACTAATTAATCAATACAGCAGGTTCAGTCCAATCAAAATGGCCCTCGACATCCCAACAATAAAAAGAACGAAAATAAAGGAGAGGGGAACCAACAATAGCCCAAGAACAAAGAAAATGCCGAAGAGGGTAACAGAGATAAGAAGAAGGTTAAGTTCCCTTGCAAACTTTGCAAGCAAGACCACCTCACTCACCAATGCCCTCTAATCGAAGAAGCCCAGAAGCTGCTGCAAGAAAAGAAACCTGCCATCCTGGAGGATCCATTTCCCAAAGGGCAGGGCTCAACTTCTGGCACCTCCAATGCTGGGGGCACTTCCCATGCCTCAATTGATCAAACATTCATTAATATGGTTAGCTCGGATGCACATTTGCAAACACGGGCAAGAAATTATACCCCGGATGCAAAACATAAGGACAAAGAAGTTCCTGAATCTTCCATTCCTCTCCACATACTAGTGGATTCACTGCCCAAGATCCCGAAAGGAGTCTTGAAATGGGCTGCGCACAATCCCAACACACAGGCTACTCCCAACTACAATGTGGTTGAAGATCTAGCCTAGACCCTTGTTCCATGTCCACCTTAGAAGTTTTGCAAAGTTGTCCATTACAACGAAACACACTTCTGGAAGTGATTAGAAGTATGGAATCATCTAATATGAATGCGCGTTTTGATATGTCTGATATCAAATACCGATTTCCATACCACATTGCTCTTCAGATAGAGGTAGTCCATGGTCCTATGACCATCGGATGAGCTGTCGTAGATGAAGGCGCGTTGACATGCGTAATGTCTATTTCTTGCTGGAAAGCTTTGGGTTCTCCTGAGTTAGCCCCCTCTAACACACTGCTTACTGCCTTTGATGGCATTACTTTCCGTCCACATGGAGTCCTACCATAATTTGAAGTCACACTTTCCAGTAAGACAGTTGCTGTGGAGGTTGAAGTTATGGACGCTCCACTTGACTACAATATGTTGTTAGGCAGGAGTTGGACCTATGCCATGCGAGCCATCGCATCGGTTTTTTTCCAAGTAGTGATGTTCCCCCACGAAGGCAAGATCATCATGGTCAATCAACTTTCGTTCTCTCAGAGAACTAACCAAACTTCATCGGAATCCACGATTCCTTTGGTTGATCAAACTACCCTAGCCAGTGAGAGTTTAGGAGCAGGACTTTACGGGTCATTAATGGGCACTTTTGACCTACTAGCTCCTACATTTTTTATGAGTTATGACAAACGTTCATCTTCTGAGACTTCCATGGTTAGTTTAACAATAGATTCATGGACTCTCCCTGCTGAATCAGAACCATCCGTGCCCTTACCTGTTACAGAAGTAGCACACCTGGAAGCACAACATGCTGTAACAGAACATATTATGACTCCGTTGGTCTCTACTGATTCGGATATGGACTATGCACCTACATGGTCATCAGACTCTACCTAGTATCTTGATAGTTTAGACTCAGTTTTGCCTTCTGATAGAGCCATCTTGGAAGCCATGATGGGCTTGGACCCTTTTTTGGAATATATGCACTGCAGGTCCCATTTACTTCCCATTCTAGACTTGTTAGAGAGAGGTGAGTTTTTTACGAGACCCGGTGAAGGTGTTGATTTGGCCGCTATCCCTTCTACTTCACAAGTTGTTCTTGCCGAAGGGAACATGGCAGATACATCAAGATTTATCCCGATCAAAATTTCCACTGAACCTGGAGTCATGAAAAACATTTTTATTGGAGTAGACAGTTATCTTGAAGATATCATTCTGTATACCAATATTTTTAACGAATTCTATGACATCATTTCCAAGCCTCATGAGAGGATTCCAGGCATCGGCCCTACTTGAAGAAGTACTATGCTAAGGCACCTGTGCTTTTTCATGTATTATAGCTATATATTTTTGTAGAGCTATTTTTTGCTTGTGATTCTTAGTTGGCCTTATGTGTTCTTCGCTTTTGTGTTTTAGATGTCAACTGAACACTTTTTAGGATTTGCTAATGGCGCCACACTCGACAGTTGGCTTCAGCAGCTTGGGTTATCTACTCAGCGATTGGCCAACTAGTTTCTTTGGGGGGGGGGGGGGGTTGTTTGGGTCCCACAACGAACAACGTAGCTGAATACAGTGTGGTTATAGAACTTCTCTGAGATGCTCTTGTACAGGTTATTTCACGATTGGAGGTAAGGCTTGATTCGCAACTAGTTGTATTTCAGCTAATGGGTGTTTATCAGATCATAAATCATGTTTTGCTACGACAGTTTCTACGAGTTAAATTATTGGAAAGGCAATTCGATTACATCATATATCAACATATTCCAAGAAATTTGAATGCATTAGCTGATTCATTTGAAAACTATGTCTTAGATTGGCATTTGTATCATACACTTCAATAAATAAGCATTGCACATAAAGTTAACCACACACATGTAAATATAAGCCAATACTGTATATATATCTGATACTGTATCAAAAAATAGTATGAGTTTGGAACATAAGTCTATCACAGAGTCATGTCATAAGATACAAAATTGGGCTTGGTGGCCTCAAAAATATACATAAAATATCCTTCTCCTATGGAGAAGGTGGGGCCTCATCAACATCCATTGCCTCTCGGTAGCATATGACCAGCCTAGCTACTTTCTGCAGCAACCTAATCCAAGCTGGGGGCACACCAACTACATCCTCCTGCATGTCAACGGGCATCCGCTCAATGCGATATGTGGGAATGTCATGAGTCAACCGACTCATCTTTCTCTCTATATCCCCTAGCATAACATCAGCTGCACCCACATCAACTAGCCTCACGAAAGTAGTAGGAAGTCCCTCGGGACGAATTGGTCCAACATCTGCATATGACACTTTGTTTCAGTACTTCAAATTCATCATAAAAAATTATATACTTTAAAATTTGAAAAAATTAAATAATTTTCAAAACAAAACATACCTATATCTCCCCAAGCACCACCTGGAGGAAGTATCAGCTCTGGATCATGACGAAATTCTAGACCAGCATACGGAAACTGCTCAAATGTTAGCACCTGTCTCTCCCACCATCCCCAGAAATCATCGGTGTGATAGCAAAAGTGGCTTTCACCACCACCCCGGCGAAGGAAATTGTCTCCCCAGTGGCCCAATCTCGGCTCATGAGGAATGACTGGGGGCAACAACATGCCCAAACTAAGATTAGGTACCCTCTCGAAGAAGAAGGTACAAAGGATGTTACCATATCCAAATTTCTTCATTCTCTCGGTCCCACATCCCGAGAGTTGAAGCTTCATGTTTGCTAACAGACTAGTACACCAATCATAGACATGACCTTGCAAGCATTCAATACCAATGTGCATGTAGTGTTTTGAGGCCAAGTGTTGTGTGGCACTCCCTCCCATTCGGTTCAACATACTTATAATAACCTTCAGAGGGAAGCGCGTAAGAGTAGAGATGAGAATCTGACTACCACACTTCTCAGTTCCCTCCACACAGTATGCATTCATGTAATCTTGTATGGACATGGCACCCACATTGCGTGAGGACCTTTTCAGGTTTACAGGATCTCCCCTCCTAGAGAGCCCTGTAATGAAGTATATGTCATCAACAGTGAGGTCTAGGGTCTCTCCCCGAATTTTAAACACATTGGCATCTACATCCCAATACTGAATGAGTCTTTGAAGTAAGCGGTTGAGTGCCCTCATGTTCACGGTTTGGTAGAATTTCTATAAACCACACCTTCTAAGCATCATAAGAGTGGTAGGATCTTGCATAGCTATCCTATCCATCTCTTCATGCTCCATTTCCCTCCAAATAAGTGCCATCCTTCCATGAAAACATCAAATTTTTAGCTCTTGACCATTTTTTAAGCATGTTCAGGGGTAAACGTTGCTCTACTAGGCACACAGTCACATTTGGACGCCACTGTCCTTGAGGAACAATAGCATACACCTCTAAAAATATTCTACTTTACCTCTTAGACAGCAGCGTACACATTTTTCACGATTTGAACATGGCTAGAAAATGAAATTTAAGCATGAAAATTGACAAATAAACAATCAAAATGCAAGTTGGGATGAAAATAACTTACTTGGAAGAAGAATGAGGTCGAATGGTTGCCCGATTTGATCGCTATGAATGGATGAAGATCAAGGGTTTGCTCCAAAACTTGCCCTACAAATTTCCAAATGTGATATTTGAGTTTTCAAGTTGAAATTACATATATGAATTTGAATTTGATTTTTTACCCACTTTTATGAAAAGTCTATAGTTTCAAATTTCATAAAAAAGGGTTTTATTTAATCATTAATACCTACAAATGCTGATGAGATGAATTTAACCTATGTTTCTCAAATTTTCACTAGATTTTGGTAGCATCAATCTATTATGACTTAATTTCTTTATTGACGGACCACATTAAGTACTTTGTGGTTGAAATTTTATGTCATTGAATATTTTTTTTCGTTAATACTAACTTGGTTGTTGAGATCCTAGTCTTTGGTAGGTCATGAGTTGTGATCCTAGAAGCTATCATTTAAGTCATTTTAAGCTCTTGTTTGGACTATTCAAACCTAAACAAGATTGTCGAGCAGACTTGTCCTCTTCAAGCTCGTTAAAGGAATTGAAGGCACATCCACTTAAGTATAAGTTTAACCCTTTTCCAGACTTTTGCGGATTACTTACGAAAAAGGAATACTCTAGTAATTCGTGTCTAGAAGAGTTCTTCTTCCTTTGTTTTATACTTTTTCGGAGAAGGAGACTAACTTTATGAAAAAGGACCTTTTGGAGCCTTCTTTAGGGTTTTCAGGCTCTCGAAACATGAAAACACTAGTGAGCACATACTAACTCGAGCTCGATACTAAAATCCACGAGTAAGTGTATGGAGTTATTGTTTAAGTTTTTCAGACTCTTTAAAATTGAAAACACTGGCGAGCAAGAACAGATCTCGGCTCGATATTAAAATCCAGAGATCAGTACTATAGATTATTCTTCTATCTCTTCTTCAAAGTCTGAAAACAATGAAGAAGGTCCTGAGTCTTCCTCCCATGGGCTCGTTAAACTCTTTACATGGTTGGGCTATTGAGTTTTAATTCTTTCTTGGACTCATTAAAACAACAAGAAAGGTATTCTTTTATCTAAAAAGAATAAGGGATAAGAAGGGTATATCACATCCTTCAGTTTCAAAGGCAGTTCAGTCAGTCACATCCTTGAACACAGCACCTACTTGAGTCTATCATTTTAGTCGGGTTGTAGTTTTTGGCCATAGGGTGAACCTGATCTCTGAGTTGTTTACTCCCCCGGTTGGTTATTCTTCCAACCATATGGAGGGTCTGTCAATGTCTCCTACATTGCAGGATTATATCATTTCCCCATCATGTTGAAAACTGCCTAAGTCACTTTGTGTCGTGCTTACTGTTCAAGGATATAGCCTGTGTCGGCCATTTTGCAGTTTACCTTGACTTCATGTGTCAGACATCCTAGTGTTAGTATTGTTACTTGTACTACTCCACATCAGCTTATACCATTTGAGTGTTCCTCGTGTTGGATGATGGAGGATGCATTAAGGCCTCCCTTCCAGCGGACTTCTTCCCATCGACATCAACTCATTTTGCTCTGGGAATGAAGTTTAGAGTTTTGGTTAGTACCTTGGGGATTGCAGTCATTAGTGGCAGTTTCCCTCGTCGTTGGATAACGAGAATACATCAATGTCTCTTATTCGATGAGTTCCTCAAGTGTTTGACTTTCAAGTCCACTTATTCACACTTGTTGGATCGTACTAGGTACCTTGGGCCCCATTATCATTATCGATGAAAGCCCTCGCGTTTGTTAACGATATACATCAATGACTGGTAATCAAATGATACCCCCCATGTTCGACTTCAGCTCATTTATTCGCATGGTTAGGGTTTGTACCTTGGGTTGTTTGGATGAAGACCTTGGGATTTTGATAGCTTCACTCCTTTGTTATCACCCAAGTTGCGCAAGAATGAGCCTCACTCATTTTGAATCCCCATGAGACATAGATCCAGTTTGTTGTTATGGCTATGATCTCTCATTTTGACATGGATCCACGCTTGTGTTTCAGTGGCCATTCTATATATACATCTCCTAGTTATATATTAGAGATCATGTTGTATCATGCTACACATCTATATGATGTCAATATTGTAATTGATCGCTGACCTTGATCATTATTTAAGGTACTTTTGTGATTTGGTTCTGCGGTTTCTTGCTCCTCCTCTGACTTGGAATTATATTGTATTTTGTCCATCGCTTCCCTCTGACCTCACACATTAGGGGGCATCTATTATAGGTCAAATATGCACTTCTCCATCCATGATCACATCTAGCTATTGATCACACAAAAGGACAACTTGGATTGAAGAGCATGATTGCCCTAGATGATGTATGGACTAGACTTACCCCTCTACAGCTAACAAAACATTGTTTTTACCTACATTTTTTACATGAACGCTACCCTATAGACATAATACTAGCATCCACCTACTAAAATATGCAACTCTGCTTCAGTAGACTAGCGTTTACTTACTGAAATATGCTACTCTACTTCAGTAGACCAGCGTACACCCTCAAAAAACCTTGCAAACGCTGGTTGTAAGCATGAAAGTTGCATATTGTGCGCTACTCCACTTTAGAAAACTCACGTTCACCTTAAAATGTAATCAAAAATATATTAATTTGACGAATTGGGATTAGTTGAAGTTGGTTTGCAACTTCCCCAACCTCCCAATCAAACTACCTCTCGATCCAAACTGCCTACCTTGTCCCATAAATACAAGGGGGATCCATGAGAGAGAGGAGGAGAAACTATGCATTAAGGGTTGTTATGCTGGAGGAATTCCAAAGTTAGTGTGAAGAGCAGGAGCCCAGAATCCGGTTGCACAAGCACTCTGAATGATCAGGTATAATTGTACTGGTTATTTGCTTTTGACAATAAAGGTTGAAATGCCCTTCCTCCCCAATCAAATGTCTAATGGATTGCATATTTGTTTGGATTAATGCTTGATTGTATTTGATGTTTAAATTGTATTTCAATTTCATCATTGTTATACCAGTCAAGATATGCTGAGGAAGGTATCTATTGTATTGCAGGTTCATCAAGCGGAAGATCAAGTGGAGGGTTGAGCGGAAGATCGAGCAAAAGCTAGGATCGAACGTCGTTAATAAGGTATGTCTTCAAGAATCTTGATCTCTTTCATTTTGTAGAAGCCTATGTGATATGATCAATGTATTTACCTATCACCCTAGAAGTTGTTAGTGTCCCTCTCCTCGCTATAAGGTAGAAATCCTGAACAACACCTAGGTCCCAAATCATTTCATCCCCATATCGTAGTTCTTGATCTATGAAATGTTCATTTAGGTGTCAATCCTCTTCTTTCACCCTCTAAGAATGTTTACATTTCAAATCCCATGTGGCATTGCACCGGGCACGACCCATGCAATGTAAGACTAAAAAAAATCATACAAATCTATAATAGAACAAAGAACCAACATGCAAATTAAACCATATACCAAGAGTGGATCTGATAATCTGTAAACTCATATAAATCCGAGTAACAAACAATAAACAATAAGCATAGAATATCTGACAAAGAAAGTGGATCTAATCAGTAATAACAAAAAATTATACTATGAAAATTAAGGAGCCATACCTGATTTTAGATGACCTAGCAGCTACCATTACTTCGACAGCTCCAATGTGTGCAACTGAAGGTGGGGGGATGACTCTCCACCCAACCAACCCCCAATGGCTAAGGCCCCTGAGCCCCCAACAATTAACCTTATGCCAGTTCTATCTTGATTTCCTCTCCTCCAGAGCTCCTCTTCCAAATGCCAAAAGACAAAAAAAAGATCCTCTCTCCACTTCTTCCCCTCCTTTTATCTCCCCCTTTTCCCCCTTTTCTTAATTTCTTATTTAATTTCTATATTTATGCAAAATTGGATTTATGTTACTTCTTTTTCATGTTTATTTTTATTCTTTACATTATACTATATTACATTATATCATATTATATCAAATATTCCATATATTTGTATATGAGGGTTGTTACATACTTCCCCCCTTCAAGAAACTTCGTCCCGAAGTTATAATCTTCAAGCAATAAATACCATACTTATTCGATCAAATAAATAATAGAATATATAGGTAGCTAGTACTATTGTGAAGTTAAGAGATTTATATGTGTGGCCACCACATATAAGTCTCCAAACCACACTAATACAATCGAACGCCCTAAGTTACAACATGCTCTTAAGTAATTCCCTATGAGTCTAGTATGTAACCATATCAACAATCATGCATCATACATACATAAGCATTAGATAATTAATTAATAGTTAATAACTATGTATTTGTTTACTTACTCTTTCCTTACTCACCCTCTCCCTGAGAATCATACCATCCGATCAACCTCCATAAACCTCCCCTCCAACTCTGGATGGTCTCGCTCACCATGGCACGGGCCCTCTACTGTAACCTGTCCGTGGATCATACAGTAGGCATCCAAATTTCCCCAGTAAGTTACCGCGGCATTGCCACCTTCCCAACTTCTGGTAATAATACAGCCTCATCAGATTCTAACCAGAATCTGGGCCTCATCAGTACTAGCCGGCATCTGGTTCGCGGTACCTCGATCCTTATATTCCCGGTTTAGAGGCCAACAACGCTTCTTCTGTCTTTTTGTCGATCAACAATATATGAAAATAAAAAGCAATTGCATAGAATGTACACTACGTGCCAACTTCGTGTGCTTGGAAGTGAATGAATTGAATTGTGACCCCACTCACAGTCTCCCACTCCCACCCGCAAGGCCTAGTGGTGTAAATTTAGGCTGGATGGTACGACAAGTAGATGGTTGTTGTTTTGTACGAGAATGATGCATTGCAGTAATGGTTGTTGTTTAGAAAAGATCTAGAATTTTACATTGAGAAATATGTATAATGTTTATATATAATAGAGTGTAATTTGGTTTAATATAATATTTTATATTTTAAATAATTAAAAATATAGTTTACGAGTGCAAGTAAATAAATGGTTATGAGTAAATGAAATGATAAATTGTAAATGAAAAGTTACAAATTCAAATCCCACGAATACTCAACTATTGAGGAAATATGTAAGATAGATTTATCGATTAACCAAATTTCACCTTACAGGAGATTGGCATTAGAGCTAGTTCGACGGCGCATGAGTTTTCTTACATAAACATGAGTACCATACTACATTACTATTTTGAAGATATTGAATTAATCTGGAAAGCAAACTGAATGAAACAAGGTTTTATTGATCAAGATGTGTGATTGCACTATCGTCGCTAGGAATGCGATGAGTGCTTTCAATCATGGGATTGTCGTGTAAAGGCTTGAACAACAAGTAAATTAGGACTGCAGATCCTAACTATACCCGGGTTGGGAGGATTCTCTATAGAATAGCAAAATAAATCTTTTAGTATCTATGTTATGGATGAACAACTAAAAAATTATGGCATAAGTCGACCTGGGGAATGGTATCCAATCCTTAAATGTGCACTATAGTAGTTACCTCAATAAGCTTCATACCTGTACAAGTTACTATTGGATTGCTTACTGTTGTGTCGTGTTGAAAGATACCAATGTCTGGACATACTTGACAATTACACTTAGAATAGGCTCTAGATTTTTTTTACTTCTTTATTAATAGATTCAGAATTTTCTAGACGTTATAACCCTCAATGTTAGGATCAACTACCAGGCGTTGTCGTATCACTTTTCCAGCGTTACATTTGGTTGGGTTCGGTTAGGTCCAGAGTCACAATAAAGAGGAATGTGATTTCCTAGATCTGAAACGTCACCAGAATAATGACAACATGGCAAGTCGCAAGAGGCTGGGCGATGGGAATTAGTGTCAAGTTAGGTTCGGTGCTATGTATATAGTAGATCCAAATTCAAGTAGCAAAAGGTTACTCAAGGGCAAGGTCAAATCCAATTCTTTTTTTTAAGCAAAGAAAAGCAATGCATGAAACAAGGATTTAAAGGATTAAAATCAAAACAATTTGAGCCTTCTTTTGCACGTAATGATAATCAATTAAAGGTTTTGATAGATTATCCTAAAGCTTTTAAAATTGAAGTCCTACCAAGCATAACATTGAAAACGTAAGAGTTCAATTTACTCCAAAATCTAAGTATTACAAATGCACAGTATTTGTAATTATAATCCTAATAAAGCAAAGATCTCGTGAGTTTATTTTCCATTTTATTCTTCAGTAAAATGTGGATAAAACCCCAGTTCGAATTGACCAAGTCAAAATGAGATCTATCACAAACCAGATTACCCACATTATATTCCTCAGATCCAAAATATGATTAATATTTTAGTTACATTTTGGATATACTATCAAAACAAATTTCTTAATAAAATCAAATTCTTTTATACTCACTGGAGGTTAGAAAAAGGCACATCAACCATCAAATAAATAACTCGGAATATCGATGTATATGAGATCAATACCGAGAATAATTTTATAGTCGAAGATAAAGGTTGCAGTGTTGATTAATTTGGTGAGGGTTTTAAACTTGACTTCGATCATGAAGATAATTTTGTGATTTCAAGCTTGTAGGGTATTGACTTTGATTAGGGCAATGAGTTATTTATCCAATGAAAGAGCAGAGTGGCAATGAACTGGCATTAAATAAATTTTTACGGCTGCAAATGATGGGATCCAAAGTATATTAAGCATTCCTATGACACCCCAGTAAAGTAAATATATAATAGATAATCTATGAAGGCCCAATTAGTCCAACTTAATTTTCCACATCTGTCACATCCCCATTTTGACCCTATTGCATTAAGATTGTAAATGATGTAAATATTGTTATTTAATGGTGAGGAGCTCAAGGCCAAGGCCCCACCATCGATTTATCGTTCTATGTATCGGCAATTAAAAATAGATGCCTATGGTTTTTGTGCTAGACATGCATAATGTAAATTAAGACATCATGTAAATATGAATTTTGATGAAATACCCACAACTAGCTATGCAATGCAACAAGAGATGGGGACATGATTTTACAAGGAATAGGGGGGGAATTATTCAAACCCTTGAACTAATGGTGTTAATCCAAACATCAATGAAGGAACCCATAAACCCTCAACTACCCATTTTGACTTATGTGCCCAATCGTTTAATTCTTCCAGAAGTTGGTTGAGGTAGTTAATGCCTTGGGAATGAAGAGGTATGGTAGCCAATTTCATGTATGGGCAGGCCATCAACCTAGGAAATCATATTTTGTCTTCTTGGGCAAGAAAACACCCACGAAATGGTGCCCAAATCCATTCTTCATCCACGACCTTTGCTCTCTCACGCAGTCTGAGCTAGCTGGGGCTTTCCCCTTCACGTTTTTCATCATTTTCCTGCATTTTTCCATGGCTGGGAACTCGTTTTGCTTAACACAATGACTGGGAGAGGAGAACCACGATTTGGAGGTGTTATGGAGGTCGTTTTTGCTCCTGGGATATCCCTAAACGTTTTCTGAAAACGAATTTGCCTTCCCAGGGTGGATTCCTCTTTCCTCATTTCGTTTTTGGTTGCCCACATTCTTCTTCATGACAACACTGGGGATTTTTCTATTATGTGCATCCTTGTTTGGGTTTGAACCTGTGAGCAAAAGAAGTCAGGAGTGGAAGTGGACCAGAATTGGCTTGATAAACCTAGTGAGGAAGGAAACCTCTCAAAAGATCCAAAGGGGTTGGCTACTCTTCTATGCACACCTAGAACAATAGCAGATTGGAAGGTATGGCCCGAGGGACTGTGTAGCAGTGAAGGGAATACTTCCTTGTATTAGGTGTGTAGGTAATGTGGGTACCAAGCTAGATAGATTTGGTAGAGGTATCCATGGCTTTGTGGTTGAGCTACTAGCTTAGCAATTCTTCCTTTCCATTTCCTTAGCAGCCTGATAAACCCAACTGTGGATTAGCTTGGTTGATTTTGGTGTATCCTTAGCTATGTGTGAGTCTGTTGTTCCCCTTTCCTTGTAGAAATCATGCTCAGCTTGGGGGTGGCAGTTGTGCGGAGCTATTGGTGAGCACAATTGGCTTATGGTTGGGTGGAACGTTGCAGTTGCATAGCCAGTTGCTCGGGACTACTTCGTTTCAAGATAAGTATTCTCTTGTATTTATTCTGCGATGTCTTTAATTCATGAATGGCATGAATATGTTGAAGTATGCTAGATGTGTAATAGAATCTACTTCCGCTTTGCTTCTTCAATATATATATATATATATGTATGTATGTATGTATGTATGTATGTATGTATCTGTACCTTTATTTTATATTATGTGAGTCATGATTTAATAATTATGGGGCTAGATGCCTAGTTTTAGTGTCATGTTCTCTCCCTTGCTCGGTCTGAGGGGAGGGACTATGACAACAACTACAAGATGTGAACGCATTTGCATAAAGAAAGATTATAATTTGCTTGATCAAAACATTTGCAGGATCAATATCACCGAGACAAGATACCAAAGCTTCATAAAAGAGAAGCATAAGGTAGTTATCTAGCTAATTCATATAAATCTATAATAGAACAAAGAACCAACATGCAAATGAAACCATATACCAAGAGTGGATCTGATAATCTGTAAACTCATATAAATCCGAGTAACAAACAATAAACAATAAGCATAGAAGATCTGACAAAGAAAGTGGATCTAATCAATAATAACAAAAATTATACTATGAAAATTAAGGAGACATACTTGATTTTAGATGACCTAGCAGCTACCATTACTTCGACATCTCCAATGTGTGCAACTGAAGGTGGGGGGTGACTCTCCACCCAACCAACCCCCAGTGGCTAAGGCCCCCCCAAGAATTAACCCTATGCTAGTGCTATCTTTCTTTCCTCTCCTCCAGAGCTCCTCTTCCAAATGCCAAAAGACAAAAAAAGATCCTCTCTCCACTTCTTCCCCTCCTTTTATCTCCGCCTTTTCCCCCTTTTCTTAATTTCTTATTTAATTTCTATATTTATGCAAAATTGGCTTTTCGTTACTTCCTTTTCATGTTTCTTTTTATTCTTTACATTATACTATATTACATTATATCATATTATATCAAATATTCCATATATTTGTATATGAGGGTTGTTACATGCAGGTATGACGTGGGATGCTACTACTTCCCCCTTAACCACATGATCTCTTTATTTATATCTATCCTAATCCCATCTCTCTCTCTCTCTCTCATCCTCCTCTCTCTCTATATCTCTCTACCTCTCACTCTCCCTAAATCACTACATCCCTTAACCCCTAAATCATTGAACCATTCAACCTATAATCCCACAACCCTAACTCCTAAACAACCTAACCCATAATCCTTAAATTCCAAATACCTAAGACCTTAAACCTTAAGTCATAAACCATTAAATACCTAGAATCCTTAAACCCCCTCTCTTTAGCCATTCATTTATCCAATTTTGAATTATAGTCCAATGTATGCAAATATTCATGATGTATTGAATGTTTGGCATTAAATTGTGTAAATGTTGGTGAATTAATGGTGTAAACGTTATGCAGGGGCACGTGCACGTTTTTTAGTGCACGCACCTTTTTTAGCATGTACACACTAATGAATCGTACGCTCTACAAACATGTGTGCACTCTTATAAACACACATGCGTGCTCTTGCTACTAGTTAAAAAAAATAGAGTTTTTCGTCCCCGAGAATGCCACCAAAAAACACGGGATTTTCACTCATTTCGCGGGTTTAAGCTCCTGCAGGTTTCCTATTGGCTCACATTCATTGATATTTTGGACACTCATTGATCTATTGGACACAAAATCACTCTTGGAATCTAACAAACATCTTCAGTGGTCTTGGAATCTAGTGGATACATTCAAGCTACCAGTTCCCATTGCAAGTAGAGATCATTTCAATAGGTATGGTGAATTGTAAATAATTGTTTTCATTCACAAGATTTTATATTCTCCCATGCCTGTGTGTTTTATCATATGCCTATAGCAATATCCATGCATAGACAACAATGAGTTTGACCTAAAGAATTCCCAAGTTCACATCTAAAAAAAATTCATATTCACTAGACAAGATGAAGTATGCAATGTAAACCAATAATTATTTCCATGGATATATTTTTATTTCATAGAAGGATGGGATGGATGAGGTTCTATCTTGAGACTCTTCAATTTGAATAAAATCCTAAGAATCAATCATGGGATAGGGTCATATTGAATAGTTCATGACATGTTTTCCATGCTCTCCTCTTCATTCTACATTTATCATAATGTTTCTTTAATAGCGTGCCTTTGAGCTTGATTACTTTCCTCTACCTCATTGAATTCACCTTCCTTGGGGGAATTTGCAACCTCCTCGTTGTGTAATTAGTAAACTTATTCTCTTTATCTTATTTGATGTAGAAAAATTATCAAACTATTCCCAAGACATCCCTAGGCATCTCTGTTGTAGAGTGCTATTACCAAATATTTTATGAATTCATGGCTAGGAAAGACACTAGTTTCTCCATTCTACACTTGACCAACCATCATCTATATTGATTGGAATTGTAAGGGATAATTATGTTTATCTGATGACTTATGGGAAATAAATTTAGAGTGATAGCCAAGCACCATGTTGTGTATGACCTCATAGGTAATGCACCTTATTACGTGTAATGTCATCTCATCCTAGGGTTTTGGAAAGGCAGAACATTTCAGTCCTCTTCTTGTGACTTCCACTACTTTTTTAACACAAAGGAAGTCATTTTCTTGAGCCTCAATTATGTTCTTAAATGATTTTTGCAATAGCTTTAGTCTTATAATATGGGAGATAGTGCTAGTCCTATAACTGTAATACCTGGAAACACATGAATACTCTATTGTACACTCGAGTTCTCAACTCGGTCTAGACACTTGAGTCCATGACTTGGATTAGACATGCTTGATTTCTCAACTCGAAAAACAGTTTGATTTGATTTTGCATGGGAGACTCGATTTAGATAACTTGATAAATCAAAATTCACGTGACTTCAACTTTGCATGGATTACATAACTCACTAGATCATTTCAATATGCATAATTTGTTATACATGGTAAGGATGGTAGTTTTTCTTTATGTCTCTTTGATAGTTTGTTTCTTTGATAATTATGAAACCCCTAGGATACCATATTCTTTCCATCTAAACCCTATCCTAGGATAATTTACCTATCCTTAGCATACTACACCCTAACTCTTGCCTTAGATATGTGGTCTAACACAAATAAACCAACATAGTTCGTAGTTTTATGTGTTAATTTGTAAAGTAGTAAGTTATGTTGGAATGTGTCAAGTTTATTGTATAATGGAACTAATATCTTATTTGTTGTTTATTTTGCAGGGGTAGACCTCATATTTTTGTTAAAGAGACTTTTGGAGATGGGAAAATCATGTAACAGAGCAAAAAAATCTAGAAGGAACCTGCCCATTGAAAAGGTCAATGACATAAAAGAAAAGGCCAGGTTGAAAATGGAAAGAGTGAGACATGGTCTAGTCATTGCCACTGATCCTAACACAGTTGTTGACATGAAAACCTCTAGTTCAGAACCACAGGTAAAGCGGTTGCGTCCAACGGACCCAACTCAAATTCCAACATCAACACAATCTCCATCCAACATTCCATCAATTGTTAGACATTTTTCATCATTTAATTCAATATGATCTAGGATCTTAACTATACAGCATATCAAACATAAGAGACAAGACACAAGAGACATAGAACATTTCACTCACAAAGCATTTCACTAGGGAAACCATAAAGGAGAAAACCCCGCAACTTCCTTAGAGATAGAATGGGAAATGATACAAAACCCCAAAGTAAGAGATAGTCTCCTAGCATCTTCTCCTCCTCCACTTGTGCGCATTCCTCCTCTCTCTCACTAATGCGAAGTTAGTGAGTGTGTGAATGGATAAATAGAGAGGTGCTCCTCTCTATTTATATTTTACCTTTACTTTCCTTTTACTCTAACTGGGCCGACCTCCCTTAGGAGAGTCTAATAACCCACTACCACTTCATACTGGACCGACCCCACTAGTGAAGTCTAATAACCCATGACAGACACAACTCCAGGGTATAATGCCCCATCATACATGGGAGGATGGACCTCAATAAATTTACATGACCTAAGTACAATAATGACTCTCTGACCGGAGGAATAAACATCTCCGTCAGAGGTACAACAAATACAATATAAAATATACAAGTGAATACATTCTGAAGTTACAAATACATCAACACTCCCTCTTAACTAGGAAGGTATTCTCTTGACACATGCATCAATACATATAGGCACAAGTATTCAATACTAGAGTTGGATCATCAACACTGGATCACTGGAGCATCATTGTCACTGTTGTTGTACTTGTCATATCGATCACTGGTTCTATATCTCAATTCTTCTCGTCATAGGAAGTTCTATAGAGCCAACCCTTTTTCATTCTGGATGTAGGCCTAGCCTCCTGTAGGTATTCATCATCTCTGCGAGCTGGCCATCCTTTGGAATTATCAGGGATGATTATGTGCGTCAACAAAACCTCGAAAGAGCATCCCAGAATTGATTAAGAGCTTACTTCTCAACCTATCGGATCTCCCAGGAATTTTACATGTGACCTCTACAAAACCTTAAAAGAGTGTCTTGCGACCTGCAAGATCTCTCAAGAGAATCCCAGGACTTTTATGTGACTAGCACAACCTGTCCAGATCTCCAGGACTGATTACATGTGATCTCCACAAAACCTTAAAAGAGTGTCTTGCGACCTGCAAGATCTCTAAAGAGCATCCTAGGAATTTTACGTGACTAGAACAACCTATCCAGATCTCTAGGACTGATTACATGTGATCTCACAAAACCTTGAAAGAGTGTCTTGCAACTTGCAAGATCTCTAAAGAGCATCCCAAAAATTTTACATGACTAGCACAACCTGTCCGAATCTCTAGGACTGATTACATGCTTCTGCACAACTTGTCCATAGCCATGGAGTATCATCTTGATACTCATGATAATACTAATCATCTTCGCATGGAGCATCATCTTGATTCCCGTGATCATACCGATCATCATCATACAGTACATCATCTTGATGCAAATCATCATCACATGATCATCCTAATCATCATCATACAATACATTATTCTGATGCACATCATCATGAGCATCGTCCTCATGCTCATCACACAACACTTACATCCACAGCCATGGGAAGGATCCCCCTACCACCATGCTTGGAATGGCTCCGGAAAAATGTTTCCCATCACTTCCTCCTCAAAGTATCTTCTATCTGAAGAACACCAAGCCTTTCTTTGAATTACTCGAACATCACTCTAGCTAGTGGTTTGGTCAACACATCTGCAATCTGCTCATCCATTGTAGCATACATGAGCTTCACTACTCCTCTCTACACCATATCCCTGATATAGTGATACTTCATCTCAATGTGCTTCAACCTGTCATGGAACACCGGGTTCTCAGACAACTTCACACAACTCAGGTTGTCACAAAAGATACAAGTAGCATCCAACTGGCGATCAAATAAATCATATAGTATCTTCCTTAGCCATACTGCCTCACAACTAGCCGAACAAGCTGCGACATACTCTACTTCAGCTGTACTCAGTGCTACGCGGGATTTCTTCCTACTAAACAAAGAGATCACACCCAATACCATACTGAAGCAACACCCTGAAGTGATCCTCCTATCTGCAGCATTGCCTGCCCAATTTGAATCAACATAACCCTCCAAGTTAACCTTTTGATTTGCATCATACTTGAGCCCATAATCAACCATACCCTTTAGGTACCTCAGAATATGCTTTACAGCAATCAGGTGAACATGTCTAGGATCCGTCAGGAACTGGCTCAAAGTGTTCACCCCAAAGAAAATATCTGGTCTTGTGTTCATTAGGTACATCAAGGACCCAATCATCTGATGATACATCGTGGCATTAACCAAATCTGATGAAGCATCACTCAATAGCTTCAGGTTCAATGCCATAGGTGTGGCCATGGCCTTGCATTCCATCGTCCCAAACCGCTTCAGGATCTCTACTGCATACTTCCCTTATCCAAGGAAGATTCCATCTACACTCTGCCACACCTCCATGCCTAGAAAGTAATGCACCATACCCAAGTCCTTCATCTCGAACTCGACAGCAAGCTTCCTCTTCATATCAACAATCAACCCAATCTTACCTGTCATAAACAGGTCATATACATACAGTAGGAGTATCACTAGATTGCCTTCCTCAACCTTGTAGTAAAGGTTAGAATCCTCTTTACTCTTAGCGAAGCCCAAAATGGATAGGAAGCTGTTAATCCTGTCGTACCCAGTCTCGGGTGCTTGTTTCAAACCGTACAAGACTTTCCTCAATCTGCACACATGTGACTCCCGGTCATGTGTCTCAAAACCGAATGGCTTCTCCACATACACTTCCTGTTCGACTACACCATTCAAGAAAGTTGTCTTGACATACATCTGGTGTATCTTCCACTTCATCACTACAACCAGAGCAAGTACTATTCCGATGGAAGTGTATCTGGCTACAAGTGTAAAAGTCTCTTCATAATCTATCCCTTCTTTCTGGGAGAAGCCACGAGCCACAAACCTTGCCTTGTATTTCTCTATGCTACCAACTACAGCATGCTTGATCTTGTAGATCCACTTGGAAGTCACAACAAAATTCCCTTTTGGTCTTGGGACCACATCCCAAACATCATTCTTCATGATCGACTGGTATTCATTGACCATGGAATCCTTCCATTACTGTATTCCTGATCCTGGGAACTTCAGATTCTTCAATATCTTCAATAGGTAGTTTTCTTGAACTTCGTCACTTGGAACAACTGTTGTTGTCCTTCTTTTGTAGGTGATTTTTTACAATATTTCCTACAAGTCAAATTCAATTGCATGATTAGAAACTTCTCATAGTTTTCAGAACAAAATCTTACACATAAGAACATATGTCATACAGTCATGCAATTATCTTAGCCAGTGCTTCAATACAACATTCATCCATATCCCGTATTCATACGGTAACTTTCTAGATGCCTTCCATCTCTACCAGAACATTGTTAAGAGTGTGCACTACTCCCAACATGTCAACAAAGAGGTTTCATTCTAGATAAGTAGCAATGGGATGTTGTACAATACCATAGGCCATTTACCCACTACTTGCATATTAGTAGTACTATCTTGTCCATTAATGCAACTCTTCTAAAATGCACAATATACATCCTAAATATAGGAACATAAGTATGTACATGAATGAACAACATCATTTAAGTAATCATATATACAAGAAATGACGATTCAAATATTTATCGTTGTTTGGTTGTATGGTGGACTCCCTCTCAATATTTGCTTCCTTGCGGGAACTACTGGAGTGTGCTCCCTCTTTATCTTTGCTTCCTGGATTATTTGCCCTTGAACTTATATCCATCCTGGACCACTATGCATGCTTAAGTGTGCACTAGTATCATCATTGTGTCATCCTGAAGATCTCATACATAATCATACATTCATTAGTATAATCTCAATACTATCAAAAACATCATGATTCTAAATAATCTTAAACATGTATGGTCATGATAATTTGATACACAGGTAATTTATCACAAGCGTTAGTATTCAAGGTTTCAGGGGGGACTTCTTTTACTCATGCTTATTCTTATTTGACCATAGGAGTCTTCTAGTTTGTCACATCATTAATCAAATTAAGAAGCACAATATGCACAAAACCATGATAACTTCATGAATAATCATTATCAATCATACAAAAGTATACTTATATAAGATCCTAACACAAGGTAGGATTCTAACTTGATATAGGAAAAACATACATGGATTATCATGTTAGCTAGTTATGTCTAACATACCCAAACAATGTCTTCGTTGCTCTCTTCAAAGATTTAGAGATTTTGTGCTAGTAACCTGCATATCTCGTAAGTTAAGTATTGTAGAACCAAATTATACATACCTCTTAAGTAGGGATTCTATGTGATAACTACTATGGATGAGTCTTTGTCTTCATGTCACCATGGTCATATTTTCTTGATCTAGAACTTGATTTTCCTTTCTTGATGTACCTTTCATGTTAGCGGACAACATCATCCTCATACAACACCATAGTGCATTAGTACAATCATAAGTGTCATAACCCTAATTAATGAATGTCTTCTATCATTAAAATGCATTCATACTTTTACTAAGGTGATAGGATAAGTCTAAAATTAATCAAGATTGTACTAACCTCAACATTATGAAGACAAACATATAAGCTTAATCATGAACAGATTTCAAAACATACATGTATCTCCTCAAGTCATACATGTCGAGATTGCTTGTAGTATTCTTATGTAATGCCTTAGCCTCATATCCCTTTGGAACTGGAACTTATTCTCTTATGTAGGTGTCCAATTAATTCTCTTCTAGGATTAACCCAATCCTATACAGTTTGATTTGTTGAAACTGGATCTGGAGCTAGCTAGGGTTTGACAGAGAAACCCTAAAAATACAAACTTGGAATTTCAAACTTCTATCTTGATAGGGAGATGAATTTGACTGAGGTGAGCAAGCTGGTGTGCTCATATTTTGAAAACTTCAAAAATTGACCCTTCAAAAATGACCTACGAATTTCAGATCTGCAACTTCTGTCAAAATCTAGTTTTTTGGTTTTTTGGTTTTTCTGGTCCAAAAGTCTAATTAGGGTTTGACTTTCCCGAAGATTCACCCAACCAAAAAATTCGATCTTGGTATCTAAATTTTGATTTTGCGTAGGAGATAAATCCTATGCTGAGAGCACTCCAAAATTCCACTTCTGTCAAAAGCCCTAATTTCCCGCAGCAATGACAAGCCAAAAATGAGAATGCTCAGAATCCAATTCTATTTCATAGAAATATGTGCCTTATTGTTTCTAGTGCATCTCTGAAATTTCAGATCCTCACGGTCTAAAACTTTGTCCTGTGGTATCCTGACCTGTCATATTTCCAACCCCACAGGTTTTAGCTTTAATGGATTCTCTGAGAGAGATTTATGCCAAGTGTCACAACGTGACCTGTTTATGGGATGGAACAGGATAGAGAATCTATACGAAGTGCCACGTGTCACTGGTTCAACTTCGGCCTCTAAAACTTGGACCTGTGAAACTACCGTTCGTGCTCTTACTGACACTTTTCACAGAATTTCATTTGGAGTTTCCTATCCCAATTTGTGACCTTTTTCCCTAGGTCAGCTATTTAGGACTGAGATATGGAAGAGGCCAAAACCCTAATTGGTACATATCATAAATCACAAAGTACAACGAATCTGAGGCTGAAATTTTTACACGAGGTACATCCATGTCTGATATCCATCCTGTAAAAAATTCCAATCATGAACCTTCACCAAAATTGATTTATAGCGAAAGTGCCACGATGTCTAGTTTTTACTATATCAAACCCTAGCTTCCAATTTGTTCAAAGTGCAACAAGTGTCGTAAATGCCATACAATGCCTTCCTTCTGGCTAGCTCTGATACCATGTTAATTTTTATTCATTTAGTTCAATATGATATAGAATCTTAACCGAAAGAACAACATGTACATCATATCAAACATAAGAGACAAGAGGCAAGAGACACAAAGGATTTCACCAGGGAAACCATGTTGAAATATTGTAACTTCTAAGAATATTATATTTGTATTTTATTATTTCGAAGATGTTTCATTCCTCCGACGAGACTTTGTCATGTATCCGGAGATGTTTATTCCTCCGAAGGAATGTGGTAACTTGGGTTATTAGACTTCCCTAGTGGGGTCGGCCCTGTATGTGTTATGTGGGTTAAAGGGTTATTAGACCACCATAGAGGGGTCGGCCCAGTCAACATTATGTAAAGTGGTTAAGTTGGGGCTGACCTAGTTAGAGTTAAAAGTCAAGTGAAGTAAAGTATAAATAGAGGATGTGTGATCCTCATTTATCACTCTCACTCATTCACTCACTTTTGAATGGTGCATAGGAGGAGAAAGAGCTCATGTTTGTGGAATACATCTTTGTATCGTTGATCATCTATATTGAGGAAGCTTTGTTGGGTTTTCTACCCCATGAGGGTTTCCTAGGATAAATTGTGTATCTTGTGTTTATGCTATGCTTGTTGTTCTTTCAGTGATCTTGTATATACTATTGTTGTGAAATTGAAATGTAATACTGATGTTATCTATCTTAGCATATTGAATTTCAACATGGTATCAGAGATAGCCTGAAGGAAGGCATTGTATGGAATTTATGACACTTGTTTCACTTGTGACAAATTGGAAGCTAGGGCTTGATATAGAAAAAACCAGCCATCGTAGCACTTTCGCTATAAATCCATTTTGGAAAAGGTTCAAGATCTGAAACTTTTACAGGTCGAAGATAACATCCACATGTACCTTGTTTCCGAAGCACAACATCTAATTTCTTGTACTTTTTGTTTTATGATCTGTACAATATAGGGTTTTCGCCTCTTCCAGATCTCAGTCATAAACATGTGACCTAGGAAAAAAGGTTATAACTTGGGCTAGGAAGATCCAAATGAAATTCTATAAAAAGTGACAGTAAGAGCACGGATTGTAGTTTCACAAGTCCAGGTTTCAGAGGCCGAAGTTGAACCAGTGACACGTGGAACTCCGTAGAAGTTTGCTATCCTGTTTTATCCCATAAACAAGTCATGTTGCGACACTTGGCATATCCGGTGGGGTTCGAAAGGTGATAGGTCAGGCTACCACGGGCCGAAGTTTCAAACCTTGAAGATCCAAAATTTTGGAGTTACACCAAAAACAATAAGGAACATAATTCGGTAAATAGAATTGGATTTTGAGCATTCTCATTTTCGGCTTATCACTGTTGCGGGAAATTAGGGTTTCAGAGAAAGTTGGAATTTTTGGAATATGAGACCATGGTTGGATGCTACTCAAGAAAATCGAAATTTAGAGACCAAGATCAAATTTTTTGGTTGGGAAAAACCCCAGGCTCCATCAAACCCTAGTTCAGGATTTTGATCGGAAAGTTAAAAAAAATAGGGTTTCTGCAAAAGTTGAAATTTTTGGAATCTATGACCACGGCTAGATGCTCCTCAGAAAAATAAAAGTTTAGAGCACAAGATCAAAATTTTTGATTGGGCAGAAGACAGGGTTTGATCAAACCCTAGCTCAGGATCCCGTCTAGAAGATCCGGAAGTTTCGAAGGCAATTTTGAGGGGTCAAATTTTACAGTTTTCAAAGTTGAAGTATACCAGCCTGATCAACTCAGCAAGGCACATCTTTTCATCCTTCCAGAAGTTTGAAATTCAAAGTTTGAATTTTTAGGGTTTCTCTGACAAACCCTAATCCAACTCCAAATCCAATTTCTGCAAATCAAAGGGGATTGGATTAATCCTATAAGAGAATGAATTGGACAACTGCATAAGTGAAGAAGTTCCAGTTCCAGAGGGAGATGAGGCTAAGGCCTTACATAAGAAGACTACAAGCAATCCTGATAGGTATGACTTGAGGAAATACAGGTATGTTTTGAAATATGTTTATGATATGTTTGTCTTCATATTAAGGTTAATACAATCTTGGTTAACTTTTAGACTTGTCTTATCACCCTAGTAAAAGTATGAATGCATGTGAATGATAGAAGACATTCATTGATTAGGATTACGACACTTATGATTGTACTAATGCACTGTGGTGTTGTATGAGGATGATGTTGTCTACTAACATGAAAGGTACATCAGGAAAGACAAATCTATATGACCATGATGACATGAAGACAAAGACTCATCCATAGTCTTTGATCACATAGAAGCTCCACTTACGAGGTATTTATGAGTTGTCTCTACTATGCTCAACCTATGAGATATGCAGGTTACTAGCACAAGGTCTCTAAGTCATTGAAGAGAACAAAGAAGATATTGTTTAGGTATGTTAGACATAACTAAGCATGTATAGTAATCCAGGTATGTTTTCCTATGTCATGTTAGAATCCTAATTTGTGTTAGGATCTTAGATGAGTATACCTACGTATGAAATGATCATGACCATACATGCTTAAGATTATTTAGAATCATAATGCTTTGATAATATTGATACTATACTAATGAATATGTATGATATCATGATGGTGACACTAGTGCACACTTAACCATGCATAGTGGTCCAGGATGGATAGAAGCTCAAAGACACAAGTTCATAAGACTATCATGACATGGAATAGAAGTAGAGATCAAGAAGGAAGCAACCTCAAAAGACATAAAAAGATAAGTATTTGAATTACTTATTGTAGTTAATGATATTAATAGTTGTATGCATAGAATTAGTAAATGTATCATGTAGAGGATAAGCATTCATATAGCATTGAACAGTATACTACTAATTTGCATATGATGGGTAAGTTGGACAAACATTCCATTGTTGCTTGTCTAGAATGAAACCTCTTTGTTGACATGAGCTGTGCACGCTCTTGTTAGTATGTTCTGGTAGAGATGGAAGGCATCTAGATAGCCACTGTATGCATACAGGATATGGAAAAGTGTTGTGCCAAAGTACTGGTCAAGATAGTTGCATAACTATGTGAATCATATCTGTATGCATAATAGGTTATCATGTCAACATGATTTGATGATTATGAAGTATTACTAATCATGTAATTAACTTTGATTTGTAGGAAAGATCATGAATAATGATGAATACCGAACAAGTGATGGATGTTCAACAAGAAGACTTACAAATCAAATATACTATAGAAGGCTCGTGGCTAGAAGATTCTCTTAGAAAGAGGAAGAGGATCATGACGAGATGTTTTCTCCAAGTGGATAGATAAGACCATTCTCTTAATGGTGTAATTGAAGAAGAAGTACGAATTGAGAAAAAATACGAGGATTCGATAGAAGAAAGCTTTGTACGGGTTCAACAGGAACCCAGGATCGATAGTCATTTGATGAACTTGATAATCACCACGGATGATGCGGATCTCAACCTTTTCTACAAGGTTGAAGATGGTTTCTATATACAGTTGACATTCTTATCTTAGATGGATGCAAGAAGGAACTCACCATAGAGTTCGAATGATCTTGAGGCTCATATCAGTAGACCCATCTGATGGTAGATGGCAAAGATAGATATGCAGAAGATCACTCAATGCAGAGTGTGAATGATGTTTAGTCACAAAAGGAGAATTGATAATTTCTTGACAAGCTTGGGATTTACCAAAAGTAAAGTTGATCCTAACCTTTACCTTAAGGTTATGGATGATACTATTACTGTATGTGGATGATCTCTTTCTGACAAGGAATGAGAAACAGATCATGGAAAGCAAGAAGAAGCTCTCTACAGAATTTGAGATGAAAGATCTTGGATTGATGCATTTCTTCCTAGGTCTGGAAGTATGGCAAGGCCCAGAAGGAATATTTCTCAACCAGGGAAAGTATGCTGTGGAAATCTTGAAAATATTTGATATGTTGGAATGTAAATCCATGGCCACTCCCATCGACTCCAACTTGAATTTTTTAGCTGATGACTCATCAGAGTTAGTGGATGTAACTCTATACAGATAGATTATTGGGTCATTGATGTATCTGACGAATACTAGGCCAGATATATGCTTTGCTGTGAACACATTGAGCCAGTATCTAGTGGAACCTAGACGTGTTCACCTGGTAGTTGCAAAACATGTGATGAGGTACCTAATGGGTACGTTAGACTTTGGTGTATATTATCTTGGAGATCATGGCTTCAGATTGTATGGCTACACAGATGTTGATTGGGAAGGAAGTGTATCAGACAAGAAGAGCACATTGGGTGGATGTTATTGTCTGGGATCTGCCATGATCTCATGGTTTAGCAAGAAGCAGTCTAGTGTAGCTCTCAGCATACCTGAAGCGGAATATATAGCTACTTGCTCTGCTAGTTGTGAAGCGATATGGCTTTGGAAGTTGTTATCAGGACTGTTTGACTTAGAGATGGACTCCACTATGATCCCATGTGACAACCATAGTTGTATCAAGATGACAGAGAATCCAGTGTTCCATGACAAGTCAAAGCACATATAGATCCGATATTTCTATATATGGGATATGGTGCAGAAAGGAGCTATAAAGCTTGAGTATGTGAGCACTGACGAACAAGTTGCTGATGTATTGACCAAACCTCTGTCTCGAGTAAAGTTTGAATATTTCTGAGACAAGCTTGGTATAGTTCAGAAGGACCCTCCTCGAAAGGGGGGGTAATATGGTCAATGATGATACTTGGATACTGGTAATGATATGGATACCTGTATCGATGATGAGGTTTCCTATACCGACGGTAAGGTCAATGATGAGGATACCTATATTGATTATGTGGATACTTGTATCGCTGATGAGGATACTTGTATTGATGATTGATGATGTGGATACTTATACTTGTATCGATGATGAGGATACTTGTATTGATGATGTGGATACTTGTATCGATGATGAGGATACATGTATTGATGATGAGGTTACCTGTTCCGACGGTAAGGTCGGTGATGAGGTTACCTGTCCCGATAATGAGGTCGATGTATGGTCCTTAGAATTTGTCTAAGTAGACGAGAGGGGATTATATCATCCCTGGACTTTGGTCCCTGAATTGATCTGTAGACAGATGTCTTAGAGAACTGGTCCCTAGTGGACGAGAGGGTATTGTATCCTCCCCGGTCTTCGGTCCCTGAATTGATCCGTAGATAGATGTCTCCGAGAAGTGGTCCCTAGTGGATGAGAGGATTGTACCATCCCTGGACTTTGGTCCCTGAATTGATCCGTAGATGGATGTCTCCAAGAAGTGGTCCCTACTGGACGAGAGGGGATTGTATCATCCCCGGACTTTGGTCCCTTAAATGATCCATAGACAAATGTTTCCGAAAAGAGGTACTTAGACTGTGTCTAAGTTGACAAGTGGACTGCATCATCCCTAGACATGATATGGTGTCTTAAATGGATAGGGATTGATCATCCCGTAAATAGATCATGTGTGTTGCAGGGTATGCTGCTATGCTTCTATTGATCGAGAGGATCCAGTTGATGTTATGATGATGTTGATCGAGAGGATCCAGTTGATGTTATGATGATGTTGATCGAGAGATCCAGATGATGTTGTTGATTAGTCGATCTAAATGATGAGGCTGTTGATCGAGAGATCTAGATGATTCTGTTGATCGGGATATCCATATGATGAGGTTGTTGATTGGGTGATCCATATGATCATGATGTTGTAGTTGATCGAGTGTTGTAGAAGATGAAGACTCAGTACTGATGATGTTGATGTTCCAGTAATTGTTTGAGTTATTGATGATGATTAAAGAAAGCTTCCAATGATTTTAGATGTATCATGTATGATGTTGATGACTCCTTTCTCTTGTAGATGTTGTTATAATATCCTTCTTGTTAAGGGGGAGTGTTGAAATATTGTAACTTCTAAGAATATTATATTTGTATTTTATTATTCCGAAAATGTTTCATTCCTCCGACGGGACTTTGTCATGTATCCTGAGATGTTTATTCCTCCGAAGGAATGTGGTAACTTGGGTTATTATACTTCCCTATTGGGGTCGGCCTTGTATCTGTTATGTGGGTTAAAGGGTTATTAGACCACCCTAGAGGCATCGGCCCAGTCAACATTATGTAAAGTGGTTAAGTTGGGGCTGACCTAGTTATAGTTAAAATTCAAGTGAAGTAAAGTATAAATAGAGGATGTGTGATCCTCATTTATCACTCTCACTCATTCACTCACTTATGAATGGCACATAGGAGGAGAAGGAGCTCATGTTTGGGGAATACATCTTTGTATTGTTTATCATCTATATTGAGGAAGCTTTGTTGGGTTTTCTACCCATGAGAGTTTCCCAGGATAAATTGTGTCTCTTGTGTTTATGCTATGCTTGTTGTTCTTTCAGTGATCCTATATATGCTAATGTTGTGAAATTGAAATGTAATACTGATGTTATCTATCTTAGCATATTGAATTTTAACAAACCATAAAGGAGAAAACTCCGCAACTTCCTCAGAGATAGAATGAGCAATGATTCAAAACTCCAAAGAAAGAGATAGCATCCTAGCAGATTATCCTCCTCCACTTGTGCGCATTCCTCCTCTCTCTCACTAATGTGAAGTGAGTGAGTGTGTGAATGGATAAATAGAGAGGTGCTCCTCTCTATTTATACTTTACCTTTACTTTCCTTTTACTCTAACTGGGCTGACCTCCCTTAGGAGAGTCTAATAACCCACTACCACTTCATACTGGGCCGACCCCACTAGGGAAGTCTAATGACCCATGACAGACACAACTTCGGGGTCTAATGCCCCGTCATACATGGGAGGATGGACCTCAATGACTTTACATGACCTAAGTACAATAATGACTTCTCCGACCGGAGGAATAAACATCTCTGTCGGAGGTACAACAAATACAATATAAAATATACAAGTGAGTACATTCCGAAGTTACAAATACATCAACATCAACGAGCCATGTTGAAGTTACTCAATACATGGGTATATTGGGAGATGTTGTGTGTGTAGAGATGGACAGACATGTAGTGATTAATTTTCAATCTCCCCAAGTAGACCACAGCCATGTTGAGCACACTCCCAATATGGCCCAACCTGTGAACGAAGCACCACAACAAACAAGCTCTGGTATTCGTGTCTCATGTCCACCTTCCCTACCTCGACTGTCCAGTGCAAGAATAAGAACTCCTAGATGTGTTAATGTGGATAAAAGTTCTCTATCGAGCCTTGAAGGTAAGTTTCCAAAACGCACTATTGAATGGAAATGCAACAAAATTGTCAAGGAATATTTTGAATCCAAAGGTGATGCAGGTAAATGTCGATTATTGATATGTTTGTTAAAGTCTCATTTTTTAGTTGTTGTTAGGATAATTTTGGGCATAAAAATAGTTAAAAGTTCAAATGCTAGCAGTCATATTGTTAGAAATATCCAATCTTCATTTAATGTGATTGGGAAGACGTCTCGTACAAAATATCTCTATGTGTCCCATTGTGTGCTAGTGGAATTAGTTGTAAGCAAGTCCACAAGACCACGTCACCTGATATCACACACTTCTCATATACTTAAATTAAATAAAAAAACTATTAAAAAGTACTATGTTATAAGAGAAAATATTTACACTCCGGGTGGAAAAGATTGTTGGTATTTTTTCAGTAGGTTGCCTGTTGGAGATAGGAAGCTAATTGATGTTGTTAAGGAGTTTATACAAAATTTTTGGCATGATCATACCAGACCTTCATCAAACCAAAGAGACGTGCTAAAGATGAGAAAAGGTTTTACTAAACCTGAACCCCATGTTAACCACTTGACACCACACAGACTGAACTATATGAGAGATTCGGGAATGAACACACACAATTGAACCTGGGCCAAAGGTCAGTCCTTTGAGAAATGCAAACCATGGTACATTCATATATGCATTGATCAAAACACACGTTGTTGTAGATACCATGTAGAATATGAATATTTTATGACACATATAAACATATGTATTGTGATTTGCATACTAACATTGTGTAGGGATGCAATGAACCCATACTACCACCGAATGCATCGAGAGACTTTATCCACAACATCATGTGTCCAAGGCCTCAAGGACAAAAATATTATGAAAAATCGTGTCTATATGGGACATGTTCTAGGTGTAATGGGTTTTCTCTTTTGAACCGTTGCATTCATGAAAGCGAGGAGCACGAATTTGGAAGGATGGCCATGGAGATGCAGAGCTTCAAGTATGTAACCTATCAATTAGACAATGCCAAGGAAAGTAAAAAGATTGCATTGGTGAAGTCATGGGTACAAATGAATATTGCATATTTTTCATATTACACATTCAATTTATGACATATACATTTTTCAAAAGGACATTGTAATATTTACCTTGTTTTCATGGCAACAGGATCGGGTATGTGATTTCTTGGCAGAGTTCTACAAGAAAAACGAGCATTATTTTCAACATGTGCATGTAGCGCGATGGTAAGATGAGAAGTACAGAAAATGAAAGGCATATTTCCCGTTGGAACCATAGTGTCAATTGTGGATTTTGCAGAAAACAACACCCTTTAGCCACAAAATGAAATTCATAGTCAATACTACCATTCAGACCAAGTTAGCATCATGGTACATATTACTTATAGGCATGGTCCATAGAGCAACAATGACATGAGGATAACACTGAAGGAGACAAAATTGTGCATAAGTGATGATAAAACCTGTTATTCCTAGGGTTGTTCCATAGATTTACACAGCCCTTACTTCATTTTCATTCAGTTTTTACATTTGCTTACCCTAGGTATTTCTCCTTTTTTGCTTAAAAGTTTTATTTTACTATTTGTCATGTTTTCATGATTAAATAAGGATTTGGCTTTTGTTCATATTTTTATTCAAAATATGGTTTAATTTCTTGCTTTTAAAAACATTTCAAATGTTTTGAAATTTTCAAATTTGATAAATTTGATTTAAGGGTCAAACTGACAGCATATGCCAGAATTTCGAATTTAAAAATGCTGTCAGTTCTAAAGCAAATGCTGTCAATTTTGCAAAAAAATTGAAATTATGATTTAATAAGGGTTTGACTGTTCACAATTATGATTTAGCAATTATAATTCGAAATGGATTATACATATGCATGAATCAAGTACTCCATGAAGCGTGGTAGCCGGTTTCACTCAACACTTGGAAATCAAACTAGTACAGTAGTAATGGTGATGTGAACATCCTCCAGGCATCGAAATTAGCAAATCTGATCAATAGAGGAGTGTAATTTCAGGAACAAACCCCTGCAAGCTAGGGTTTTCATTGCATTTTACAGGTTCATTCTGGGCGAGGATAGAAATATGGAGGAAACTTCACAGCTGAAAGATAAAAAGAAAGAAGGTGGCTTCCCATGCAGAACTGAACCCAATAATATACAGTGGCTCTTGCAATTTACCAAATCGACGAAGTTAATGAGAGATTCAGGGTGGCTCATTTACTATGAAAGATTGCAGGGATATAATTCCCAGGTGACAAAGGCCTTCATAAGAAATTACAAGGAGGGGGTGGTTGATTTCAAGAGCTTCAGGATAATATTAAATGAATAGTTAATCTCAGAAGTAATTGGCGTCCCAGCTAAGGGTGAAACTTGGTTCAAGAAGAAAGAGTTTGAAGGAGATTATGGTGAATTTCTGTTACCTGGTTATGAAAATTTGAATTGGCAGAATGGGATTCATGTTAGTAAAATGAAGCCAAATTGGAAAATTCCCCTGGAAATGGTCCAGAACTACAATAACTGTGATGGTCGATTCGACAAGGTTTTGAGATGTCATATTAGAATGTTGATGCACTTGTAGGGAAGCAAAAAGTTAAATTTACCATATTATTTATGGAGGAGCTTGCAGAAAATGGTATTATGGGTACAGGATCACCCAAAACACACAGAGCGTTCTATTTTTCATCACGGGCTCATTAAAATTTTGGTCCCGCATTACTTAAAACAAATTGGGCAAAGCTGGGATGAATTTCTCCTTGAGCAGGGTTATGATGTTAAAAACAAGAAGAAGTTGTTTAAAGAAAAGGATGATGAAGCAGAGTTGCCAGAGAAACAGACACAGGTTGATGCTGAAGGTAAAATTATTTCAGATCTGTCCAATATGCAAAAGCCCGATACGTTGAGTATAGTTGCTAAAAACCCCATTGCTAAATTGCCCGATAATGAGCCAATAAAAACTTTAAGCACAGGGAATGTTAATTTAGGGCCAAGGACAAGATCGAGAACTAAAATGGCCACATGAATTATATTGCTCAAGAAGCTTGCTAAGGGAAATGAAATCGTCCCAGTGAATGATTTTGAAAATGACATGGATGTGCAAGAAATTGATGTCTTTGTTTCTGAAAGTGAGGGTTTTATAGATATGCAAGCAGAGGTAGGGCATGTTCCCAAAATATTTTCTAAAAATAAACAGGTTCATGATAAAAATCAAGCATCAATTTCTAAGGGCATACAGGAAGAAGATATTGCAATGAGTGTAGAGGAAATAGAGACAGTCCCTGAACTAGACCAAATAAAGAAAACCCTGCAATCATACAAGGAGCAGTGTCAATATCTACAGGACATCAATGAGAGCTTGTTGGTGGCAAACAATAGGATTCTAGAGGACTTGGGACAGAAGGAAGCAGACTATCAGAAGCTGGCATCCATAGCAAAAGAGACACTGCAAAAGAAAAGAGCTATGCATAAGGAGTGGAAACAGATGAAGACCAAACTGGATGAGCTGCAGGGACGAGAGAACAATGATGACGCCGAATACACCAAGTTACAAAGGAGGTCTCAAGTTATAGATGACCTGGCGGTTCTAGCTAAGTCATCTAGAAGCATATAGTGTCTTTTCTATAATTAGTGATAGGATTTCATAGATGGAAGATTGTTCTAGTTTATTTACTTATGTTAAGAGCTCGAGAGACTTGAATTCAAAAACTTTGTTCCACTTTTGAGGAATCAGATCCAATTAAATAGGATATATTAAATGTTCTTTTAGGAACAATTTTTGTATATATAGGACAAACATAAAATAGAAAAAGGTTGGAACTTGACAGCATGATCAAAGTTCAATTTTAGAAGCTCTTTGTACAGGCATGTATGAATTTCCTTATGTTTATATATTGCAGAAATGACTGTTTATGAATTAAAATATGATCTTTGAGTCTATCCTGTTTCAATTTATGAAGTATATGCTTTTAGTATTCTGTCTATAAATGGTCTAAATTTCGTGTTATGATTCTTCTAAACAGCATACAACTATGCCCCTATCATGAAATAGTGTCTGAGCTCTTATATTCATAGTTTATGATCACAGTCAGTCTTCTTCTTTTATTCATATATTGAAATTTTATATTATACTTGTCTTTTGTTTTTAATCTGTCTACCTAATTCATGTCTTCAACTACCACCAGAAAAAACATAAAAATTATTCTGTAGATGTCCCATTCCTACTATCTAAGATTACCTTAAGCTTGAACCGTCGTAGTTTAGGTTCAACTTTAGGGATAACATCTTTTGGCGCCGTTGCCGGGGATGGAGAAACGAAAGTATATCTTCCCTGGGTGTTGACATTTTTTATAGCTGGTTTTGAGAGGTTACAGAATCAGTACATTTGTTTACAGACTACATTCACCTGACAGTCAGAAAGTTACAGTGGCTTCAAATCCGATTGGTACAAGAGGGAATCCTTCATCTCCTTTACATGAAGGAGTTTTTGATCCAGAAAAGATTATCAGGGAGTCTAGAAGGAAGTTAAATATTCCATCATTCAGTAACCCTCAGTATTCCACTAATGATACAGATCTAGGATCTTCCTCTTCATGCCCTGTGAACATCCAAGAAGAAAATAAATTGGATTTATCAGTTAGCATTCTTGAAGTTGATGAATTAAATCCAACACAGGTTGGTGATTTTAATGTATATTCAAATCCTCTTTATTTAGAGCATAAACATATTCCTGAGGAAGTTTTTACCTTGAAATCTTTGACAGAACCTAAAATACCCCTTTCAAGTAGGCTTTTCATTGGCCAGTTGAAAATTGAAGTACCTTCCCCTCCACATACTAAACCACCATCTCCACAGATTCAGCCAATTGTTCCACAGATTTTCAATTCATTAAATATGGCTCTCCAACCCCCTGATATGATGGACCGCATGGTAGCAGCTAGATATGCTCCATTAGTCATGCATCGACCCTTTAACCCTTTGCCTGGTGGTGACTATCAGAAATACTTGCCTAGATTTGATGGCCAAGGTGGGAGAACTGTTGAAGAACATTGGGATAGGTTTTGTAGTTATGCTGATAACTACAACATTGAAGCTAGAGATGTTTGGATGAGAATGTTCGTTTAGAGTCTAGATGGAGAAGTTAGAAAATCGTTCAGGGAGTTACCAGAGAATTCTATTGATTGTTTGGAGGAGTTACATCATGTGTTTATCAGACAATGGGGAGATACCAAGGATTATCTCTATTATTACACAGAATTCACAGCATTGAAGAGAAATCCTGATGAAGTAGTTGTAGATTCTTCGAAAAGGTTTAATAAAATGCATAACAATATTCCCATAGAGATTAAACCTACTGAACCTGTAGCAAAGTTAACTTATGCCAATGCTTTTGATCATCAATTTTCTTTGTGATTAAGAGAAAGAAAAGCACTATCTATGATGAATATGCAGGATGCATCCCTAGAGGTTGAATCTAACATTTTAACATTCAACAAACTTAAAGAAGAAGATGAAGCTCAAAAGATGGATCGGAAAGGAAAAAAGGAGATGATTCCTTCTTCTTCTTTTACAAAAACTTCAGATAGAAAATATGATGAAATGCACAAAACCATAAAAGATTTGTTTGCAAAAATTGAGAGAATGGAAATGGAAAAGAAAAATCAGAATAGGCCTGCTTATGATAATGATAACAGAAACCAAAATCAATTTAGGCTCCCTTATCCTCCCAGATTCATGCCCGGAGAGAGAAGGAACAATGACATTGAAAGGGAGAAGAGAGAGAATGAAGATCAAAAGGTACAACCACGTTTTCAGAACAACTTAATAAGGGAGGATGATCCTTATGAAACAACATTAGAAGAGATTGAAGAGTCAGAGCATGATATTAATCAGTTGGATGATGTGTATGCTTCTGATTTTATCACTAAGCATGATTACTATGCTGCAGCAGAGATTAATTATGAAGAAGGAAGTGTTAATGAGCATCAATCTAGAATTTTTCAGCAAGAACAGCAACATAAATTATATGGACTTAGGTCTGGGGTAAAACAAGCTGCACCATTCAAAAAGAAGGTGAAATTTGTGCCCACCAAAGCAGCATTGCCTTCTACAGAACAACAGAAACCGCAAAAAAATAAAAACAACCATGTTAAATTAGCAGAAGGAGGTAATATGCTTGGTTTTGATTTGGAGCATGAAATAAATAAAATCAAGATTCCCATCCCTTTAACTGAATTGATAAGGAGCAGATCTTATAGGGAACCTGCCATGAAAATTTTAAACTCATCACCTGTTCATGCCTCAGAAGATGTGATAAACTTGCAGGAGAAAGATCCCACCATTATCACTGGTTCGAAAGCTTCTGACCAATCAGAAATAAAATCCTATTATCCCCCACTTTTCTATATTACACTTACCATACATGATCAAATGTTGCATAATTGTCTTTTGGATTCAGGTGCTTCACACAATCTTATGCCAAAGGAGGTTATGGAAGCCCTAGGATTATCAGTCACAAAACCCTATCATGACTTATATGCTTTTGATTCACGAGCTGTCAAATGTTTAGGAGTCATAAAAGACCTTGTAGTCAGCCTTGCCCAGCTTCCTATGAAAAGTATTCTTATGGATGTAGTAGTAGCTGATATTTCTCCTAAGTTTGGCATGCTGTTGTCAAGGTCATGGGATAAAAAGATAGGTGACACTCTCCAAATGAATCTATCATATGCTTCAAATCCTATCTTTGGAGGTGAATATAGAAGATTATACAGAGAGGTGCAATTGGCATTCCTGGTAAGTGATGACAGAAATCCTACGAATCATCCTATTTATACAATACAAGAGGATATGGGTTCATGCATGTTACAGGTAAATGATGATGCTGCAAGGGTTTTGCAAGTTAGGAAAGACAATTCAATTTAGTGTGACACAGAAGAAAAGGAAGGAATTTGGCAGATGTATTTTGATAGGTCATCAAATAAGGATGGAGCAGGGGCTGGTGTGTTGTTGATTTCTCCTGGAGGTGAGATGAATTCATTAATGTATAAATTAGAATTCCAAACCACAAATAATACTGCTGAGTATGAGGCACTAATCCTTGGATTGAGAGCTACAAAAGATATGAATATTCAAAGTCTTGCAGTATTTGGCGACTCCGAATTGGTAATTCAACAAGTAAAGAGTATTTATCAGGTAAAGCAGTCATTATTGAAAGTTTACAGAAATGAAGTGTGGGATATGATAGATAATTTTTTCTGTGCTTTTAATATAACATATATTCCAAGAGATTGTAATCAGACTACAGATTCACTAGCATTAGCTGCAGCATATTTCAGAATTCTGAAATTGACACACCTAAAGTATCCCATTGATGTGAGGTATAGACCAGCAGTCCCAGATGATATTAAACATTGGAGGGTTTTTCAAGATGAGCAGGAAATAAAAGAATTTTTACAATTAACTGAAGAATTTGTAGATGACCAGGTTGATTTAGATGAAGATGTAGATCTAGCTGAAATGTCTACTCATGCAAAACAGTCAATTGCTGATAAAAAAAATTCTGGATTTAAAGAGCAATTTTATCTCTAAGGGACTTGTTCCATTAGAGAGGTTGTTTTCAAAGAATGATACATTGTTGAAAAATAATTTTCAGACCACTGAAGAGAGTGTAATTAGCTGTAATATTGGGTCTATGGTAGAACCGAGGATGGTTAAGATATCTAAGAAATTGCCAGAAAAGGAGAGAAACAGATACATCATTTTGTTGAAGGCATTCATAGATATTTTTGCATGCTCATATGAGGATCTTAAGACCTATGACACTAATGTTATTCAGCATAAGATCCCATTAAAGCCTAATAATAAGCCTTTTAAACAAAAATTAAGAAGGCTTAATCCAGTACTTTTACCAGTCATTGAAAAAGAGGTGAAGAAACTACTAGATGTCAAGATTATTGTTCCTCTTAGGTACTCGTCCTGGGTAGCTAACCTTGTTCCAGTACGCAAGAAAAATGGAGAAATAAGGCTATGTGTAGATTTTCGAAATTTAAACATATCATGCCTTAAAGATAACTATTCATTGCCTAAGATAGATCAGATTTTGCAGAGAGTGGTTGGTGCAGAAAGAATTTCCATGATTGATGGTTTCTCTGGTTATAGCCAGATTGCGGTTCAGCCGGAAGATAGAGAGAAAACAGCTTTTACAACCCCCTGGGGTACATTCATGTATGAAAAAATGCCTTTTGGGCTAATGAATGCAGGTGACACATTTCAAAGAGCAATGGACATAGCATTTGTAGGTGAGAATGAAAAGTTTGTGGTCATTTATCAAGATGATATCACAGTCTTTTCCAAATTTGATGAAGAGCAATTGAAACATCTGAAGCAAACTTTTATGAAATGCAGAATATTTGGGCTGTCATTGAACCTAAAGAAATCTCACTTTGCTATGACAGAAGGTAAGTTATTGGGTCACATAGTTTCTGCAGGTGGGATTAAAATAGACCCAGAGAGAGTGAAAGCTATTTTAAAGATTGGTATTCCTAGAAATAAAAAAGAAATCCAGTCTTTCATAGGAAAAATAATTTTTTTGAGGTGGTTTATTCCTAACTTTGCTGAAACTATTAAGTATATTACTGATATGATTAAGAAGGACAGGGAGGTAAGATGGTCTGATCAAGCTAAAAAATCATTTGAAAAAATTAAGCGGGCATTGGTAGAAGCACCTGTGTTGATAGCCCCAGATTACACTAAAGATTTTGCCATTTTTTCATTTACATCCGAAGAAACAATTGCTGTTGTGTTGTTGTAGAAAAACTCTGATGGATTAGAACAACCCATCTCATTCTTTAGCAAGACATTAAGGGATTCAGAGTTGAAATACTCTAGTATGGAGAAACAGGCCTATGCTTTGGTTAAGGCACTTAAATTTTTCAGAATTTATGTACTCCATTCTAAAGTTTTAGCTTATGTTCCTAATTCAGCTGTAAAAGACATTCTGGTACAGCCTGATAGCGAAGGAAAGAGAGGCAGGTGGATTGCAAAGGTGATGGAATACGAGGTGGAAATTAATCTACTAAATTGGTAAAGGGACAAGGCTTAGCTAAGCTTCTCTCTGAGTCAAATTGTCAGATATTGGATTTGTATATGATGGCAGAAAATTCAGAACAGGGTGAAAAATCAGTTTACAGCAGGTATTTTGACTATCCTTGGTATGCTGAAATTGTTTATTATTTGTTAAATCTACACTGTTCCACAGAGTTGAGTAAAAATGAATGCAGATCTATAAAACTGAAAACTCTCAAGTATGTGTTGATTGATCAAGTATTGTACTAGAAGGACCCTGGAGGAATACTTCTGAGATGTTTGGATAAAACAGAAGCAGATACTGTCATTGAGGAATTACATGCTGGTATATGTGGTGGACATAAATACTAGAAGGCAACAGCCTTCAAAATATTAAGAGTCGGGTATTACTGGCCCACTCTTTCTTCAGATGTATACCAACAAATTAGGGCTTGTGAAAAATGCCAAAAATTTGCAGGAAAACATTAGCTACAGTCCTTACCTTTGAAACCTATATCAGTAGAGGCTCCATTTCAACAATGGGGTTTAGATTTTATTGGTGAAATTCATCCTCCATCTAGTGGCCAACATAGGTGGATCTTAACTGCAACAGATTTCTTCACAAAGTGGGTAGAAGCAATCCCAACTAGAAAAGCAACAGATCAGGTAATCATTAATTTCCTACAAGAAAACATTCTTACTCGATTTGGATGCCCTAGAAAACTCATTACTAATAATGCTCCTGCATTTAAATCCAAAAAAATGATAAAATTTGTTGAAGAAAATTGTATTTCCTTGAGACAATCTACACCATATTACCCCCAGGGCAATGGATTAGCAGATTCTAGCAATAAAAACATTGTGACAAGCATTAAGAAAATGTTATCATAAAATAAGAAGAATTGGGATTCTAAGTTAAGATTTGCTTTGTGGGCAGACAGAGTTACAATAAAGAAGTCAATTGGAACTAACCCATTTCAAATAGTGTATGGAACTGAAGTTGTATTCCTTGTTCAGTTAATGGCACCAAGGATTAAGTTTGTGCAGGAATATGAGGAAGAACCAGAAATGAAGAAAAGGAGGACATTTCAAATAATTCAGCTACAGCAAGAAAGGGAAGCTCTCATGGACAAAGCTGAAATACACAGAAATAGGATGAAAGAAAGCTTTGATAAAAAGGTAAAAAAGAATGTGTTTTCAGTGGGTGATCAAGTCTTAAGATGGGATGCCAGATATGAGGATAAAGGAAAGCATGGTAGTTTGATGCTTTGTGGTTTGGACCATTCATAGTGGTGAAAATTCTAGGAAATAACACTTTTTTCCTACAAACTCTGGGTGGTAATGAGATTCCAGGTCCAGTTAATGGACGCTTTTTAAAGCTATTTCATACCTAATTGAAATGATAGATTTTTTGTATATATTCATTGTACATATCAGTTCAAATAAGTTCAGTAGACTCCAGCCCAATAAAACAGATTGCAGAAGGCACAGGTCACATGTTCTTAAGGTCTCACAGGGAAGACCTTATCCCCAGACAGAGCCTGATGTTATTCCTAGGGTTGTTCCATAGATTTACACAGCCCTTACTTCATTTTCATTTAGTTTTTCCATTTGTTTACCCTAGGTATTTCTCCTTTTTTGCTTAAAAGTTTTATTTTACTATTTGTCATGTTTTCATGATTAAATAAGGATTTGGCTCTTGTTCATATTTTTATTCAAAATATGGTTTAATTTCTTACTTTTAAAAACATTTTCAAATGTTTTGAAAATTTCAAATTTGATAAATTTGATTTAAGGGTCAAACTGACAGCATATGCCAGAATTTCGAATTTAAAAATTCTGTCAATTCTAAAGCAAATGCTGTCAGTTTTGCAAAAAAATTGAAATTATGATTTAATAAGGGTTTGACTGTTCACAATTATGATTTAGCAATTATAATTTGAAATCGATTATACATATGCATGAATCAAGTACTCCATGAAGCATGGTAGGCGGTTTCACTCAACATGTGGCAATCAAACTAGTACAACAGTAATGGTGATGTGAACATCCTCCAGGCATCAAAATCAGCAAATCTAACCAACAGAGGAGTGTAATTTCGGGAACAAACCCCTGCAAGCTAGGGTTTTCATTGCATTTTATAGGTTCATTCCTAGGCAAGGATAGAAATACGGAGGAAACTTCATAGCTGAAAGATAAAAAGAAAGTAGGTGGCTTCCCATGCAGAGCCGAACCCAATAATATACAGTGGCTCTTGCAATTTACCAAATCGACGAAGTTAATGAGAGATTCAGGGTGGCTCATTTACTATGAAAGATTGCAGGGATATAATTCCCAGGTGACAAATGCCTTTATAAGAAATTACAAGGATGGGGTGGTTGATTTGAAGAGATTCAGGATAATATTAAATGAATAGTTAATATCAAAAGTAATTGGCGTCCCAACTGAGGGTGAAACTTGGTTCAAGCAGAAAGACTTCGAAGGAAAATATGGTGAATTTCTATTACCTGGTTATGAAAATTTGAATTGGCAGAATGGGATTCATGTTAGTAAAATGAATCCAAATTGGAAAATTCCCCTGGAAATGGTCCAGAACTACATTACCTATGATGGTCGGTTCGACAAGGTTTTGAGATGTCATATTAGAATGTTTCATGCACTTGCGGGGAAGCAAAAAGTTAAATTTACCATACTATTTATGGAGGAGCTTACAGAAAATAGTATTATGGGTACAGGGTCACCCAAAAACACACAGAGCGTTCTATTTTTCATCATGGGCTCATTAAAATTTTGGTCCTGCATTACTTAAAACAAATGGGGCAAAGCTGGGATGAATTTCTCCTTGAGCAGGGTTATGATGTTAAAAAGAAGAAGAAGTTGTCTAAAGAAAAGGATGATGAAGCAGAGTTGCCAGAGAAACAGACACAGGTTGATGCTGAAGGTAAAATTATTTTGGATCTGTCCAATATGCAGAAGCCCGATACGTTGAGTATAGTTGCTAAAAACCCCATTGTTGAATTGCCCAATAATGAGCCAATAAAAGGTTTAAGCACAGGGAATGTTAATTTGGGGCCAAGGACAAGATCGAGAACTAAAATGGCCACATAAATTATATTGCTCAAAAATCCTGCTAAGGGAAATGAAATCATCCTAGTGAATGATTCTGAAAATGACATGGATGTGCAAGAAATTTGATGTCTTTGTTTCTGAAAGTGAGGGTTTTATAGATATGCAAGCAGAGGCAGGGCATGTTCCCAAAATATTTTCTGAAAGTAAATAGGTTCATGATAAAAATCAAGCATCAAGTTCTAATGGCATACAGGAAGAAGATATTGCAACGAGTGCAGAGGAAATAGAGACAGTCCCTGAACTAGACAAAATAAAGAAAACCCTGCAATCATACAAGGAGCAGTGTCAATATCTACAGGACATCAATGAGAGCTTGTTGGTGGCAAACAAGAGGCTTCGAGAGGACTTGGGACAGAAGGACACAGACTATCAGAAGCTGGCATCCATAGCAAAAGAGACACTGCAAAAGAAAAGAGCTATGCATAAGGAGTGGAAACAGATGAAGACCAAACTGGATGAGCTGCAGGGATGAGAGCACAATGCTGATTCCGAATACACCAGGTTACAAAGGAGGTCTCAAGTTCTAGATGACCTGGCGGTTCTACATGAGTCATCTAGAAGCATATCGTGTCTTTTCTATAATTAGTGATAGGATTTCATAGTTGGAAGATTGTTCTAGTTTATTTACTTATGTTAAGAGCTCGAGAGACTTGAATTCAAAAAACTTTGTTCCACTTTTTGAGGAATCGGAGCCAATTAAATAGGATCTCTTAAATGCTCTGTTAGGAACAATTTTTGTATATATAGGATAGACATAAAATAGAAAAAGGTTGGAACTTGATAGCATGATCGAAGTTCAATTTTAGAAGCTCTTTGTATAGGCATGTATGAATTTCCTTATGTTTATATATTGCAGAAATGACTGTTTATGAATTAAAATATGATCTTTGAGCCTATCCTGTTTCAATTTATGAAGTATATGCTTTTAGTATTATGTCTATACATGGTCTAAATTTCATGTTATGATTCTTCTAAACAGCATACAACTATGCCCCTATCATGAAATAGTGTTTGAGCTCTTATATTCATAGTTTATGATCACAATCAGTCTTCTGCTTTTATTCATAAATTGAAATTTTATATTATACTTGTCTTTTGTTTTTAATCTGTCTACCTAATTCATGTCTTCAACTACCACCAGAAAAACATAAAAATTGTTCTGTAGATGTCCCATTCCTACTATTTAAGATTACCTTAAGCTTGAACCCTCATAGTCTAGGTTCAACTTTAGGGATAACAAAACCCATGATCTGCATTATGTGCAACATTGTTTTCGAATTTTCTATGATCAGTTAAAGGAGAGAGATATACAGATGGATCAACATTGGATATGGTCAGATGGTTGTGCGGGCCAGTTCAAAAATGCCTAAGTATTCCAATGGATGAGTATTTTGCATAAAACTTACAATGTGCCACATATCTGGAACAACTTTGAGACTGAGCATGAAAAATGAGAGCATGATGGGTCTGGTTCATGCATCAAGATTGCACTATGAAGGGAAGAGATGAGGTTTACCACAAACCCCTCATATCCGAGATGCATAATCCATAGTTCAATGGTGCTCTGCAACAATGTTAGACTAAGCAAGAGATCAGAAAACATCAACAGTGACAGGACGTGTGGTAATAAATTTTTGGCAAGTGGTTGACATAGATTGATCGCGTTCCTATAGTTGCGGCACAGTACAAGGAACACGTGGATTTGATTCAGTTCGAAGCTCAAAAAACCCCTTATTTGAAATATGGACACGAAAACTTGCTTTCTTTCGCAGCCCTTGTAGTTTTGGCCAATGGGATGAATGTGAATGCATGGACTGGGTTGATGAATGGGATCGTGTGTCACTTGCAGTAGACCCACGTGTAGTTGTTGAAACAACCCAGTTAGAGGACGGTCAGTTAGCGATTTCGATAGAATATGACCATATCTCAGATCTTTTACAACTAGGACACATATATGCAGTTGTTTCCCCAAAAGACAATGAATGGGGAATAGATTATTGATTGGCATGGTGCATCCAAGGTAAGTAAAACCTCAATGGATCATTAATTGGTGATGAAGGCAATGAATTTCCTATTGGCTCGATGGTGTTTAAGGGTGAATATATTACACTATATGGGAAGTCAAGAGAGACTAGTGGGTATGTATTTCTGGATTACAGAACAGGTTCAGTGGTGTATCACATCACAAACTTGATCGTTGGCATAAACATCCATCTACAGATAATGCCAAGCAAGAGCTCAACCAAGGTACGCTACTTCCTGCCTCATTCAGAGCACGAGATATTGATGGAGACAATTAGCAACAAAGAGGATCCAAATGGATTTATTGAATGAGATCAATCAAATTTTACCTCAGAGATAGAATTTCATCAAAGAATGTTATGTTCTACATCGAGGTATGTGTAGTTTTATGTTATTTTGTTGGTACAAGCATTTTTTTTTGATACATAGATACATGTGTTATTTTTCATGTTTTAATGTAATACAAAAAAAAAAATCTTGTTGTGCATTTTTCCAAAATTTTATCAAACCCTAGTTGGATTCCCTCTTTGTTTTTTGATTAAGTTACCCTCTTGGGGAGAAAAATAATCGTTTTCTTATGTTTTATCAGGTCTGCAAAAACCCCTTAGGACATCACTAAAAGCTTGCTAAGTCATCCTAAAACCATACTCCATCACACTACTTCAATCTCCCTTCACTTAGCTCCACCCATACACACTTTATAGTCATCAAACATTAACAAATATACTTCAGAGTCACTTGTCTCCTACCCCTAAATAAATATTTGAGGTGTACATGTGTGTCTACTTCTAATTCATGTACATGTGTGTCTCGCATTGGTTGACCAACTTTGCAAAACCATGTGTTAGGCAACTGGGAGTGGCTTGCCCATGTCGGCCCTACCCAAACACACCTGTAGGCAACTGGGAGTGGCTTGCCCATGTCGGCCCTACCCAAACACACCTGTAGGAGATGACGGAATCCCATTACGCTTCCTGATTTTCTTTTTGAACCTTGGGCTCGAATTGAACTTGTAGTACTCACATTATATACGAATCTTGAATCACCCTCAACAACATCCTCCACTAAGGCATCACACCTCTCTAATGAATAAGTAGAATCTAGGTAACTTGACACGAGGAAACGAGACACGAAGGACACAAAATACGAGTGTCTGACACGGACACGGTGACACCCAGAATTAGAACACAAGGGACATGTTTTATATATATATATATATATATACATATATATGTATATACATATATATATATATACATATATATATATATATATATATATGTATATACATATATATATACATATATATGTATATACATATTTATGTATATATATATCTATATAGATATATAAATATGTATATATATATACATACATATATATATATGTATATACATATTTATATATCTATATAGATATATATATACATATATATATATGTATGTATATATATACATATTTATATATCTATATAGATATATATATACATATATATATATATACATACATATATATATGTATATACATATATATATATGTACATATATATGTATATACATACATATATATGTATATACATATATATATGTATATACATATATATGTACATATACATATATATGTATATACATATATATATATATATATATTAAAATTTAAGAATATAGACATATAGATGCAATGTGAGGGCCCCGGTCCACCTATGAGCCAATTCTTACTATAGAACTCGGGGTTCAAGGAGTGGGCCAAGCAATGCAAAGGTGTGTAATTCTTATCCCACTTGGAGATAAGAATATCCTGAATGATGGTGCGCAATTATTATCTTCCACAATCATGCTAGAATCCTTGCAAACAAGTGCATTGTCCGTGATGATTTGTACACGAGAATCAACACTTACTTCTTCAATGGTTTTGATGAATAACTCATCCATATACTGTACATCCTTCTATTTCCCAAGAGCATCCACTGCTTTCAAGAACACCAGTCCATTTTGGGAAGATACCATGAAATTGATGAGTGGATGGCGTGCTAGATCCGTCCATCCATCAGAAATAATACTCACACGATTTTGGATCCGTCTGCCCATTTTGAGTGAATCCGATTTCAGAGAGTAGAATGTGCATGAATAAAGTCAATATCAGCATCATAACTCTCCTCCCCTATGTGAATATATTGGGTGGTACAATCACCCCTACATGCTTTTAAGCCACTAGATCAATAGTGTTGACATTCACCCTGATCACAAGATGAAATAGAATTTAATCTAGCTTATATACCCCGATCTATCCCTAGAAACCAGACAAAAACAAATGTATCCCAGGAAAGCCTAATGTGATGCTACAACCCTGGACACCTAATCTAGAATATTTATCTATCCCTAGAGACGTAACCTAGCCACGGAGACCTAATCTATCCCTATAGAACCTAATCTAGCTTATAGACCCTAATCTAGCCCTATAAACCAAACAAAAACAAATGTATCCCTAGAAATCCTAATGTGGACCTATAACACTGGTGACCTAATCTAGAGACATGGATACCCAATCCTAATGCGGAGCTAGAATCCATCGAAATCAACGGCTTCGCGATCGGAGTCACGATTTTGGTGCTATGGGAATTTTCGTCAGGCACCCCGTGGCCATTCAGGGACACTTTGAGGATTTGATTCGGGGCCACAAAACCCAAAATGGCGAGTGGAACTGGTTCCTTCCACTCCCACACATGCGTATGGACATTGTGGTCATGTTCACGGTGGCCACACATGCCTGAGAGCCTTAGGATGAGAAATGCCCCCCTTGAGCAAAATTGGCATGGCCTTCACTGATCAAAAATCTAGTTCCGGAGATGGAACATTGGAACCATTTTCGGGTGTTGAAGACACAGTGTGGGGGATCCCTTATCTATAACCCGACGTCTCGAATCCATTGAAATCGACGGCTTCACGATTGGAGTCACAGTTTTGGTGCTACAAGCATTTTGGTCAGCAACCCTGTGGCCATTTAGGGACACTTTGAGGATTTGTTCTAGGGGTGCGGAACCCAAACCAATGAGCAGAACTAGGTTCCTTCAGCTCCCACACATGTGTATGTCCATTGTAGACGTGTTCACGGTGGCCACACACACTCGAGAGCCTTCAGATGAGAAATGGACCCCTTGAGTGAGATTGGCATGGCCTTCACTAAGAAAAACCCCAATTCCGGAGATGGCACATTGGCACCGTTTCTGGGCATTGGAGGCATGGTGTGCGGGGGGACCTAGCCAGAAACCGGCATCCTGAATCCATCAGAATTGATGGCTTCACGATTGGAGTCACGGTTTTGGCGCTACGTACATTTTTGTCAGGCACCCCATGGCCATTTAGGGACACTTTAAGGATTTGCTTCGGGGCCATGAAACCCAAACCAACGAGCGGACCTAGGTTAAGTCAGCTACCAAATATGCGTATTTCCATTGTGGATGTGTTCACAGTGCCCACGCATGCCCAAGATCCTTCTGATGATAAATGGCCCCCTTGAGAAAAATTAGAATGGCCTTCACTAAGTGTTAACACCCAAAAAGTGCTCACTAGCTCATTTCCCTATTCACATGACCCATTTATCCACCCCCCACCATCATCCTCGTCGGAAGAAGTCAATACGATATATATGATTTCAACAACTTTCAAACCAGAACCCCTTGATTTATGGTCTGACTACTTCAATACTGATGAGCAAATTTTGGAGACACTCACTGCACCCGACTACCCTTGGGATGATATGCATCATCGCTCGTACTTCCTACCGGAAGCATCTACATCCACCGCATCCAACCAGCTATCGGTCGAATCGAAAGATTTCATACCCACTAAGGTCGATTGGTTAAAGGACCCCATCCCAGCACCGGATGCCTTTGAAGAAGGGAACATGTCAAACATTTCCCCCACTATACAGATAGACATTTCCACGACACCAGGGAAACCTGAGCTCATCTCGCTGGGCGCATCTTGCACTCAAGCAGAAACTTAGGCATACAAAAAGCTCTTTCAAGAGTTTTGTGATGTCTTTGGCTGGTCCTATACCGATATGCCTGGTCTCGACCCCGCCATTATAGAGCACCACATTGATACATGGCTTGAGGTACCCCCTGTTCGTCAGAAACAGCGACCCATTCACCCTTCCAAGCTCCCCGCTGTTAAAGCTGAGGTCGAAAAACTTCGCAAAGCAGGATTCATTTACCCTATTCCGTACACCACCTGGGTGTCGAACCCCGTTCCCGTCAACAAAAAGCAAGGCACCCTTAGAGTATGCACTGACTTCCGTGATTTAAACCATGCTTGTCCAAAAGACAATTTCCCCACGCCATTCATTGACCAACTCATTGATGAGTGTGCGGGCCATGAAGTCCTATCCTTCATGGACGGGTTTTCCGGATATAACCAGATTCACATCCGCAAGGAGGATCAGTACAAAACTGCCTTCACCACCCCATGGGGCACCTTTGCCTATCGCGTCATGCCATTTGGCCTTAAAAACGCTGGTGCCACTTTCCAGCGAGCCATGACCTATTGTTTTCACGACTTGGTCCATATCCTGCGAGTCTATCTTGACGACCTCACAGCTCGTTCCTGAAAACGATTAGACCACCTTAACGAACTCCGGCAAGTTTTCCTGCGTTGTCGCAAATATAAAATCCGCTTGAACCCACACAAGTGTGTCTTTTGCGTCCCGGCAGGCCGCTTATTAGGTTTCATTGTTTCTCAAGACGGAATCACTGTCGATCCTCTGAAAGTCAAAGCCATCTTAGAACTTCCGCCTCCTCGCACGCTTCGGCAGCTTCAGAGCTTGCAAGGGCGGTCCAATTTCCTTAGGCGCTTCGTTCCTGATTATGCAACCAAAGTGCACGGCTTCCTATGCTTACTTCGTACCCACATAACCTTTGTTTGGGATGAGCAAGAAGACACGGCATTCGAAGCCCTCAAGAAAGCTCTCACACAAGCCCCCTTGATATCCCCACCGGATTTCTCTCAAGACTTCAACCTTTACGTCTCGGCATCTGAACATGCTGTGTCCGGAGTTTTGGTCCAAGAAGATGCCTCCCTCAAAGAGCATGTGATTTATTACGTCAGCCAGACCTTATCTGGCCCACCTCTGCATTACCCATACGAGGAAAGATTAGCCCTAGATGTAGTCTTTTCCGTACAAAAATTGTGACACTATATCCTACTCAGTCATACCACGGTCGTGGCCGACTCCAACCCCATGGTCTATCTCCTCACCCGGCGGCTCCTACAAGGTCGTGTTGCTAAATGGGTCATTATCCTCCAGGAATATGACCTCACTTTCAGAACTCCCAAAAGCACCAAAGCCCTCGCGCTTGCTCACCTCATCACGGACCTCCCATCCTCTTCAACATCACCCGTTATCCAAACGGACCTGATTGACGAGTAGATCTTCATCATTTCGTCTGACGACCCTTGGTACGGAGACATTTTGACTTACCTTCGTACGCAAAAATTTTGACCACACATCGATCGTGATGGGCGCCGTCGCATACGACACCACGCCCCCGATACCTCCTGATAAGGGATGTACTTTACCGACGCGGCGTTGATACAATCTTACGCCGCTGCCTATCCCATAGTGAGGCAGAACAAGTCCTCAATGATTGTCATAGCGGTGCCTGTGGAGGCCATTTCTCCGGCATGGCTACCGCCCAGAAAATCATTCGGGCCGGTTATTTTTGGCCATCATTGTTTACTGATTGCATCACCGCAGTCAAGCATTGCCAGAACTGCCAACTATTTGCCCCCAAAGCAAGAACCCCCCCTGCCCCCCTTCATCCAGTCATCACTGTTGGACCATTCTGCAAATGGGCCATTGACTTCCTCGACTGCAACCCCCCGTCATCCGGCGGTCACAAACACATCGTGGTGGCCGTAGATTATTTCACCAAGTGGGAAGAAGCCATGCCGACCTATAATTGCAAAGCTGACACTGCAGCACGGTTTTTCTTCAACCATGTTATCGCTCGTTTCGGAGTACCACAGCAACTAGTCTCTGACCACGGCTCTCACTTCGAAGATGCCGTCTGGAAGGAATTATCAACCATGTTGAAATTTGAACACCATTTCTCTTCCGCTTACCATCCCCAAGGAAACGGCCAAGTCGAAGCGATCAATAAAATTTTGAAGACTATTCTCCAACGTACTGTAGACAAGCACAAATCCAATTGGCACCACATGCTTTTCCCGGCACTATGGGCCTACCGCACCTCAACCAAAACTGCCACCGGTTTTACCCCTTTCCATTTAGTTCATGGTGTCGAATCCGTCCTCCCTATTGAGTGCCAGATCCCAGCCTTACATATCACCGTTGAACTCCTACCGGACACTTCCCCGATCGAGCAACGTTTACTACTCCTAGAGCAGGCCGATGAAGATCGGCGCACCGCCATTCAAAACATGGAAGCAGATAAACAACGATCGAAACTAAGTTACGACAAACACGTCCACCCAAGAACCTTTTCTGAGGGAGACCTTGTCCTCGCTTACGATCAAGCTCATGATAAAACCGGGAAGGGAAAGTTCGTGTCCATGTGGCAAGGCCCCTACATCATACACACCTGCCTCGGGCAGGGGGCATACATTCTGACCGATTCAGAAGGCAACACCCTACGCAACCCACGCAACGGGTTGTACCTTAAACGATTTTACCCATAGAAAATCTGGTGGACACCATCGTCCATTTTAGAATAGGCATATATTTTTCGTTTACAAAAAATTTCAAAAAACCTAAATATTTGTTATTCTCTGCATGACCACAGATGGAGCCTCTTCCACTCTGCCATGTCGGTTTCGCTGATGGTGCAAGCCGTTGGTCTCCCAATCTCGCCTCCGCAGCTTGGGTAATATACTCCCCTTCACATGAGTTAATTCACATTGACGGAGTATGTTTAGGTGGCGCTACCAATAATCAAGCTGAATACGATGCCGTGACCGGTCTCCTGGCCGCTGCTCTCCAGATGAGCATACGTCACCTCAACGTTTTCTTGGACTCACAGCTCCTAGTTTCCAAGCTCAACAATGATTACCAGGTACGCGATCCCTGTCTTTTTAGAAAATTCCTATGCACTAAACAAATGGTTAGACAGTTTGAATCCATTACATTCACACATGTCCCGAGACACCTCAATAGTGTAGCAGATAATATGGCCAACGGTGTCCTCGACTGGCACACCAATCACATCATGTCATATCCATAAACAAAAATGCATCCATGTGCATAACACGTGCCTCCACGGGCATATACAAAAACCAATATTGCATCCACGTGCATAACATGTGCCTCCATGGGCATAAAATAAATAACCAAATAATGCATCCACGTGCATAACATCTGCCTCCACGGGCACACATACATAAACAACATACTACAACCAAGTACATAACATGTGCCTCCACAGGAATATACAAAAGACAAAGGTGCATCCACGTGCATACACGACAATATATCCAAATATATATCCACATATATATATAAACCATGATGGTCAATACGTCATAGGTGCCCTCAGCACCCGATATACAAAAAATACATCTGTCATACAAAAAGCTTCCCCATATGCTCATCAGCATTTGGGGGCAAATACAATATATCTACTCATCTGGATCCCTAGGATCCTCTGGCTCCTCCTCCGGCTCCTCCTCCGCTGGCCCCGCTGGGTCATGACGAGCCCTGACTCTCCGCTCTGCCGGCCCCGCTGGATCGTCCCGCAGACGTATCCTCCCCTGAGCCGGCCCTGCCGGAGCATCTCGTCTACCATCCCCGTGCCTCGCCACGAACACCGCTGTCCTCAACAGGAGCGACTGCCACTCAGGCGGCGCACCGAGACATCCCTGCAAAATATCCCGATCCAGGTCTCTCCAACCATCCTCGGGGAGTCCAGCTAGGATCCGGGCAAAGGTCCGTCGGACACCATCTATGGCATCATCATGAGGGCCAACCCCTCACCCACGAGCTGCATATCCTCCACCACGCGGAGGGGGTACCGCTGTAGGTGGATGGGCGACCAGCATCGCCCGCCCCTGACGAGCCACGTAGTCAGGTGGTGGCACTGGACCCACATCTGCACAAAGCAAGTAAGCCATCAGATACTATACAACAAAAAATCATCAATGATAAATCAAACAACATATGATAGAATGTAAAATAAACACAAAACATACCGTCTAAACTCCAGGCCTGTCCTGGGGCACGAGGCATCTCTAGGTCACCTCGGTAGTCCATGCCGGCGTAGGGATAGTCCTCAATCACCAAAGGCATCTGCTCCCACTGCTGATAGAAATCCTCCGTGAAGTAGCCGCGGACACCACCGCCGCCACGCGGCATCATCTGCCCCCATCTCATCATACGAGGCTCACTCGGAATCCCAGCACGAACGGGTACCCGTGGCTGCAAGGTCGGCACCCGCTCGCAGAAAAAACAGCATAAAAATGAGGCATAACAAAACTCGCCTCCCTCTCTAATGGCCTTGTCCAGATCTCTCCGGACACCAGCCAGGAACATCTGCGCCCAGGCATAATAAGTACCCTGAAGAACGGAATCCACCATCATCGTCTGCCCCCCAGACATACGATGTGGTGCAGCAGCACCCAATATCCGCAGAACGCAGGCACCAACAGCTCGCATATCCCACTCACGTAGGGATCTCAGACTAATAGAGTTGTTTACCAAAACAGCATCATCAACACAGAAAGTCTGTAATAGGTCCTCCATATCTACACCCGGAGGCAACCTCGGCAAGATATCACCTACCTCACCCAAGCGAGGCAACCCAGTCAAAAAATAAACATCCGTGAGAGTGATCTCTAACCTCTCACCACCAATAATGAATGCACCCTCCACCGGCACCCACCACTGCACAAGCTTGTTCAGGAGCTGTCTCACTGAACGTATAGGCGGGATCTGAGCGAACTTCAAAAGTTCGCTCATAGCTAGGGTCTGTCTCACCCCTGCATCAGTCTCAATCCTCAGCATGAGATCACCATCGATCTCCCTCTCCCGCCACACGGACTGAGGTCTCCGCAACATCCTGCCAGGAAAACAGAAGAAATTTTTAGCCCCAGCACAAAAATTTTAGAAAAATCCCATCGCGGCTTTTACACAAAAAGCCGCGATGCCCATCGCGGCTTTTCCACAAAAAGCCGCGATGACCATCGCGGGATCCATGCAAAAACCCGCGATGAACATCGCGGGTTTTGGCCGGACAGTCGCGATGAACATCGCGACTATCCCCCATGAACACGCGATGAACATCGCGGGTTCCGACCTCACAGTCGCGATGAACATCGCGACTGTGAGCCTAAAACCCACGCGGTTCATCGCGGGTTCAGCCCCGAAACCCGCGCGGTTCCACGTTGGAGAGTCAACGTGGAGTTTCGCGGCCTTCGGGGGCCCGCCGCCAAACAAAAAAGACATAATTGACTAGGCTAAGGCAAATAGAGTTACCTGCAACTCGCTAAATCTAAAACCAACGGTGAAATCTCCCGGAAATCGAGAAATAGCTCTGACAGCTCTATCAAACTCGCACGTAACAATGACAAGTCATTTGGGCCCCACGTCCTATTTATAGAAATTCTACCAATTTTCCAACAACCATTGCGGTATCATATGAAGTCCATTTCCCAAACCGTTGGTACCGTTGGGATCAGCACAGCGAGAACTTCATACAGGTTCTTTCCGTTTCCCGTTTTCACGGGGTCCATTTTTTGACCATTTTTTGGCCTCTCTCGTGGCCTCGGTTTGCGTGCCACATCGGCCGTTCTCCGTTTTCGACGTGCCGCATATCGCCGGATTCAGTTTTCCGCGCTCGTGATGATGCTTGAGATCATTTCTCGCTCTCACCTTTAGATTTTTTTGGGCATTTTTTCCACGCCCCCTCGTCACCTCAGTTTGCGTGCCACATCGGCCGTTCTCCGTTTTAGACGTGCAATATATCACCGGATTCAGTTTTCCGCGCTCGTGATGATGCTTGAGATCATTTCTCGCCGTCACGTCCCGATTTTCAGGGCATTTTTTCATACCCCCACGTCAGCTCGGTTTGCGTGCCACATCGGCCGTTCTCCGTTCTGGGCATGCCTTATATCGCTGGATTCAGTTTTCCGCGCTCGTGATGATGCTAGAGATCATTTCTCGCTCTCACCTTTAGATTTTTCGGGCATTTTTTCCATGCCCCCTCGTCACCTCGTTTTGCGTGCCATATCGGCCGTTCTTCATTTCCGACAATCCTTATGTCACCGGATCCAGTGTTCCGCACTGATGACGATGCTTGAGACCTTTTCTCGCCCTCATCAATCCATTTTTGTTCGGTATAATTTTATCCCTTTTTCGGGCCGAGCAACCCCTTTTACGAAAAAGGCACTTAGGGAGTTTCTGTTAAGCTCTTTTCTGACTCCTAAAACAATGAAAAGATCGCCGAGCAATCTTGCTTCCTTTCATGCTTGCTAAACGTATCTGAAAGGGCGTCTACCTGGTATAAGTTTACCCCTTTTCCGGACCCCGTAGACTAATTACGAAAAAGGTATACTCTAGTCACATCGGCTAGAAGAGTTCTCCATCTGCATCATTTTATCCTTTTTCGGGCCTTGGAGACTAAACTTACGAAAAAGAAACACCAACAGAGTCCACTTACCGTTTTCAGACTCTCTAAACATGAAAGCAACCATGAGCATGCGCCGTCCTAGGCTCGCAAAATCCACAGGACCGTACCATTTCAGAGCACACTTTTATCCCTTCTTGGAGCTCATTAAAACTATGAAGAAGGAATCAATGGTGCCTCTTGGCGCTACAACACATCATGTCTACTCACATAGCAGCTTCCCCATTTTGGTCGCCTTTGTTCAGAGTATTCTGCAGTATGTCACTCTAAAACTCCCTCGACAGCTACCATCAGCTTCAAACCCCCCCCGGAGTCAGTACATACCCTTCAGTCCCTAAAAAAGCTATGATCCCTGCACCTACAAGTCAGTTCCCTACGCTGCCAGGTCAACCATGTCATCATGCTCTGAACAAAGGAAGTTTGAGTCTACCCATTTTTTGACCCAGTTATTTCCCATCCCCACAAGTATGTCAGTCCTACCATCAGTACTACAACACTTTAGTTTTACACCTCATGCTCCTATCAAGGAAACATCATTGCCTTGTTAGTTGCTGGTCTCCCTCTGTCGAAGACAACCACATTGATTCCAGAGGATAGACCTAAAGGTCCCTATGTCTTGGACTCATCACCATTTATGATGAGTGCCTACGAATCATTTCAAGAGGAATCTTCAGTGCCTCTCCAAATGATTGTTTCTCACATGCTCGACTTCAACACCTAGATCGCATCGTTGAGACTCGCACAGGGTATTTGTCCGTTTCACTTATTAGTCGAAGACCCCGGATACCTCCTGACTCCTCCACATTTGAGAGTCTTCCTATGGATAACACCAGTTACACTTTTTCTATAGAGATCCAGGTTGCGCATGGCGACAGTATTCAGATTTACCCCAGTTTCATACTCCCTTGAGTATACAGTTACATTATTTACTCATAGTCTTTGAGTCCCTACAGATGTTGGACACATTCAGTTTCAGCAGTTCATCAGTTATTCCAGTGTATCAGTTATTGAGATCAGCCATGATCATGAGTATATCCCACAATAATGTCCCCTCTGGACCATTATGATGTACCAGTATATTTCTTCACGTATTAGATCCCCCTTCTTGGGACTAATTGTTTTGTATATGTCTTGATACGAGCATGGGAATGCCCGCCTCGTCCTTTATCAGAGATTATACCTCATTCATATTGAGGCCATGTAATATTTTTTGTTTTTGCAGCTTTCAAGGCCCGTGGCTCCAGTCTCCAACCGGTCTCTTCTCTCCCCTAAAACCCCAGAAAAAGACAAATGAACTATGATGTCTATCGGCCATACGATGAGCTCTTGCCCTCACACATCAGGGGGCAATCTGTTAACACCCAAAAAGTGCTCACTAGCTCATTTCCCTATTCACATGACCCATTTATCCACTTTTTCACCATCAAAAGCCTCTGAAACCAACAAAAGGTCACCAAAAGACCTAAGTACACCCCTTTTTCCATTAAAAAAGATTATTTTTCCCAAAAAAGCATAAAAAACCCTCAAAAAGGGTCCAAATTCCCAAAAATATTAAAAAGGGAATTAAAATATTATTTTTATTCAAAAAAGGAAAAAGGAGGGAAAAGTACCTAAACCATGTTGGTCAATACCATTTGGTTTCCACAAAACCACAAATGGTATTTCCCACCACCAAAACCTATAAAAAGGTGGTAGGGGCTCCTCATTTCACATCCATCCATTAAGCAAAACCCTATCTCCAAAGATGGCACATTAGCACCGTTTCCAGGCGTTGGAGCACAGTGTGGGGGGACTCCTAGCTGAAACCCGATGTCTTGAATCCATCGGAATTGACAGATTCATGAACGGATTCACATTTTTGGTTCTACGGGCACTTTTTTAGGTACCCCATGATCATTCAAAGACACTTTGAGGATTTGCTCTAGGGCACAGAACACGAACCGACGAGTGGAGTTGGGTTCTGTCATCTTCCACATGTGCGTATGGCCATTTTGGACATGTTCACGATGGCCACACATGCCTGGGAGAGTTCGGATGAGAAATAAACCCCTTGAGCGAGATTGGCATGGCCTTCACTAAGCAAAACCCTAGCTCCGGAGATGGCACAATAGCACCATTTCCAAGCATTTGATGCACGGTGTGGGGGGTTACCTAGCTGAATCCTGGGGTCCCACATTCATTGGAATAAATGTATTCATGATTGGAGTCATGGTTTTGGTGCTACGGGAATTTTGGCCAGGCACCCCGTGGCTATTCAGGGACACTTTGAGGATTTGCTCCAGGGCCACGGAACCCAAACCGGTGAGCGGACCTGGGTTCTATCAGATCCCAAATGTGCATATGGACATTTTGTATGTTTTCACGATGTCCATGCACACCCAGGAGCCTTTGGATGATAAATTCCCCCCTTGAGCGAGATTGACATGGCCTTCACTAAGCAAAACCCTAGTTCTAGAGATGGCACATTAGCACCGTTTCTAGGAGTTGGAGGCACGGTGTGGGGGGACCCCTAGCTAAAACCCGATGTACCAAATCCATAGGAATTGATGAATTTGTGACCGAAGTCACATTTTTGGTTCTACGGGTATTTTGGCTAGGCACTTTGTGGCCATTCAAGAACACTTTGAGGATTTGCTCTGGGGCCACAGAACCCAAACTGACGAGCGAACCTGGGTTTCCTTAGCTCCCACATGTGTGTATTTAAATTTTGGACGTGTTCATGATGGCTACACATGCCTGGGAGCCTTCGGATGAGAAATGGCCCCCTTGAGCGAAATTGGCATGGCCTTCACTAAGCAAAACCCTAGTTCTGTAGATGGCACATTAACACCATTTTCGGGAGTTGGAGGCATGGTTTTGGGTGTCCCCTAGCTGAAACCCTATGTCCCAAATCCATCGCAATCGACGAATACGTGAACCAAGTCATGGTTTTGGTGCTACAAGAATTTTGGCTAGGAACCCCATGGCCATTCAAGACACAATGTTTGTCATGCACCTCGTGGCCATTCCCTAATACATTTTTATCCCAATACCATGTTCAAGGTAATTTAGAGACTTATATATAGTGCACAAAACTTTGTAATGGTGTCCATATTACACCCATGGTCTAAATATTCTCTTCATAAAGCACGTGTGGTGGTTTGAGACCATGTGCAAGATCCATGAGCCCTAAAAGACACTACTATTCTCCTTCAGGCATAGTTAAGGTCCCAAGCTATATTTGTGGTGCAAAAAAATTTTAAGCCTGAATATGTTGGTTTCATCCTTGAACCATAGTTATGCACTAATAATGTTTCCCATACTAGAAAACTCATAGTTAGTGCATACACTACTCAAATGGATGAGATAAATGGCCTTTGTATCCAAGTTGACAAATGAACCATGAGGTAAATGGAGTGTGTATTCCTCCAAGCCTTAATAGTTGTTTATGCTTTGTATGACTTCCCAAGTAAATGGATTGATGGTCAATTTTCATTTTGTGTATTCTCTCCTATTTTCATTTTTCTTTCATTTAAATTTTCTTTCTCTTTTATTTTCTTTAATTTATAAAACTTCCATGTCATTTTCTCTTTATTTAACCCTCATTAATTGTTGAAATGATTTTTTCTATTGAGCTCTAGAAAACAACCATTTTGTTCAATTCCATTTCAAATCACACCTCCACATTGATAGGCTTTTTGGTCTCCAAAATATTATAAGGAAACCAATTCTAGACCAATGTGCCTTCTATGTTCTTCTTTCCAACATGGCTCTCAACTCTAGATCCCATTGACTCTCTTATCTAAGAAATATTTCTATCCAAACACTTCAATCAAAATTCATTTCCATTTTCAATGTGCAAGTCTCTTTTATTATCAAACTTTAAGACAATCAATATTGGTAGCATATGTCATCATGCAACAAATACACAGCAGTAAGTGTGGTAGACTATCCTCTTCTGCTAGGATCAATTTCTTCACAGCATGGAAACAATTTGATGTTGCAATGTTAATTGAATGAAAATATTGACATAAAAACATAGTACACTCTTCTACCCACATTAATGCTGACATTAACCTCTTGTGTTGCTATAAATCCTTGTAAAACTTCTACTCCTTGGGATAGATATTCAAACAACTCTTTGTTCCCTTTCGAATTCACTCTCCACAACCTTATATTGGCTACGAGGTTTCTAGGGTGAATCTTTATATGAACTCATCAAAACTTTTCTTCCTGATGTCCACTCAACTTGTAGTGGTGGAAATAATTCTTGGTGCTACAAGGACTGCTTGACATCATTCTTTCTTTAGGTGACTGAGTTTCTTGTTGTATTGGGGAAGCCTTCTTTCCATTACTACTTTAAAATATCCTATCTCATGGGATGTGGCTTGCTTCTCCCAATGGGATGCCTCGAGATGACCTCTCTCCCACTTAATGAGTACGCATGTAAATAATAGCAATTGGAAATGATATAGCCTTTCTTCTTGAGGTATTTGCTGTTAAATTTTGAGCATTAATTCACAATACTCTAGGATCTTCACTGAGAGAATAACATATACAGTATATCAATGCATAACAATCACAATAAGCATGACAAGCATCATAAGAATCAAAAGCATGAGAGACAAGAGACATAGAGTTTCTGTGGGGAAAACCCTAAGGTGAAAAACCCCACAACTTCCTCAGAGATAGAGAGAGCAATGGCTCAACCAAAGTACAACCAAAATACACTTGAGATAGTCTCCTAGTAGCAGATGATCCTCCTCCTTACTAGTGCACCACTTTCTGAGTGAGAGAAGTGTGTCTTTCCGAATGATCCAAATAGAGATCTCCCGATCTCTATTTATACTTAACCTCTTTTACCAGTTACACTATGGGGCCGACTTGTCTATCTAGATACATCCACAATATAATATATATTTCAGGGCCGACCCCACACATGGTGGTCTAATAACCCATCGGCAAGTACACACACTTGCGACACTTGTCAATCCACATGATGACACTTCCTTATAGAGGAATAAAACATCTCTTATAAGGGTACAATAAATATATATGAAATACATAGATGAAATACATTCCGAAGTTACATATACATCAACACTCCCTCTTAACTAGGAAGGTATTTCTCGACACAGTTCTGCTAGACAAGTCTTCTTCTCGGGATCATCGTCATCGATGCATCGTCATCATCATCGTCACTGCTGCTGCTATCTCAACCAATCTCTGACTCTACTCGTCATAGGAAGTTCTATAGAGACAGTCCTTTTTCATACTGGATGTAGGCCCACCACCTGCAGGCCTTCATCATCTGTGCAAACGGTCTGAAAGAGGTGGCCTCTCAGGACTAATTTTATGTGCAAATGCAATACCGGAAAGAGTATCCCAGGAACATTTATGTGCCTAAGCACGACCGGCAAGATCTCCCAAGGCTGATTACATGCATCTCCTCCACAATACCTTTAAAGAGCATCCCAGGAACATTTATGTGCCACAGCACGACCGACAAGATCTCTAAAGAGCATCCCAAGACTTATTACGAGCATATAGCTCAACCTCTCGGATCTCCAGGACTGATTACATGTGGATAGACAAAACCTTTAAAGAGCATCCCAGGAACATTTATGTGCCGCAACACGACCGACAAGATCTCTAAAGAGCATCCCAGGACCAATTACGAGCACACAGCTCAACCTCTCGGATCTCTAGGACTGATTACATGTCTCCATAGTAATACCTCATGCCAGGATTGATTACGAGCACACAACTCAACCTATCGGATATCTGAGGACTGATTACATACTATATAGCAATACCGGAAAGAGTACCCCGGGAACATTTATGTGTCACAGCACGACTGGCAAGATCTCCCAGGAATGATTACATGCTATTTGCACAACCTACCACATATCATCTCTGACCTCCAAGTATCAATCTGATACTCATGATCCAACGGATCATCATCGCACGAGGCATCATCTTGATTCCCATGATCATCATCACTGTACCATCCTAGTACATATCATCTGGAGCAACATCCTGAAGCTCATCATCATGATCATCCCGATCATACAATGCATCCACCTGATGCATACCAAGTATCTACCTGATACATATCATCATACATGATCCATATGATCATACAGTGTATCCACCTGATACAAATACAAATACATGATACATATCCACATACATGATCTACCTGATCATACAATGTATCCACCTGATACATGTAATGTCCCCATCTTGACCCTATTGCATTAATATTGTAAATGATGTAAATATTGTTATTTAGTCATGGTGAGGAGCTCAAGGCCAAGGCCCCACCATTGATTTATCGTTCTATGTATCGGTAATTAGAATAGATGCATATGGTTCTTGTGCTAGCGGTGCACAATGTAAAATTGGACATCATGTAAATATGCAATTTTTAATGAAAAACCCGCAACGAGCTATACAATGCAACAAAGAGATGGGGGCATGATCTTTACAAGGAATAGGGAGGAAAATAACAAAACCCTTGAGCCATGGTGTTAAGCCATTTCATTGAGGAAACCCATGAACTCTCAACTACCCATTTGGTCTCATGCACCCAATCATTTAATTCTTCCAAGAATTGGTTGAGACAATTAATGCCTTGGGATGGGAGAGGTATGGCTGTCAATTTTCGTGTATGGGCAAGACAGAAACCTGGGAAATGGAGTTTTAGTTTGTTGGGCAAGAAAACCCCCACGAAATTGTGCCCAAAGCCATTCTTCACCCATGGCATTCATCCTCTCACGCAGTCTGAGCTTGTTGGGGTTTTGTCCTTCACGTTTTTCACCATTTCCTGCATTATTCCATGCCTGCAAACTCGTTTTTGGTTAGCTCAGTGGCTGGGAGAAGAGAGCCACGATTTTTGGGGTTATGGAGGCCGTTTCTGCCCACGAAATGCCCATGAGCATTTTTCTGAAAACGATTCTGCTCTCTTGGGGTTGATTTCCCATTTTCTCCTTTTGTTCTTGGTTGCCCACGTTTTTCTGGAACTGGTAGAAACCCATTGTTGGGAACTTCACTGTATAAGCGTTTTTCTCATGCCCAACACTTATACTTTTGCTATTATATGCATCCATCTCCTAGCAGCCTCAAAAACCCAACTGCTGGCTGGTTTGGCTGATTCTGGTGTATCTATGGCTATGTGAGACCCTGTTGTTCCCTAGTTCCTTATGGAGATCATGCCCAGCTCGGGGGTGGCAGTGGTGCTGATAGATTGAGGAGCACACTGGCCTACAGTTGGGTGGAACGTTGCAGAAGTGTAGCTGGTTGCTCAGGGACTACTTGGTTTAAGATAAGTACTCTCATTTTCTATTTTTGCAATGTCTATATTTAATGGTTGAAATGAAATGCTAAGTGTATGCTAGATAGTAACATGACTTTAATTCCACTGTGTTTAATTACAATATGCCTATGACATGAACAACTTGAATGTCTTGAATGCATGATGGACGTGTGATAGATTTCTATCCCTGTTGGGTTTGCAAATGTCTATGCTTTTCCATATGTCCATCTTCACTCCATATGAATGTTTATTATGTTATGAAAATGCTGGATGTGTGTTAATTCTGCACATGATTAACTTCTGCTGCGTTTGCTTGGATTTGTACATCTGCATGCCTGTCTTTTTATATATGTGGATGTTTTATTTAGTAAGCATCGAGGCCAATTGCCCAATTTTAGCATCACGATCCTCTCCATTGCACTGGTATGATGGGTGGGGATGTGACAATACATATACAGATACATGGTCCAAGCATCCAACATGATGCATATACAAATACATACAAATGATCCAACCGATCATGTCCAGCATCCAACATGATGCATACATACATATAAATGATCCAACTGATCATATCCAGCATCAACACGATGCGTACATACATACAAATATAAATGATCCAACTGATCATATCCAGCATCAACATGATGCATATACAGAGCAGTAACTGGAGCATCGTCCTGATGCTCATCATCCAACGCTTACATCCACAGCCATGTGAAGGATCCTCCTTCCAACATGCTTGGAATGGCTTCAGCAAATGTGTCCATCACTTCTTCCTCGAAGTGTTGTCGATCTAAAGAACACCAAGCCTCTCCCTGAAGTACTCGAACTTTACCCTGGCTAGTGGTTTCGTCAACACATCTGCAATCTGCTTGTCCATCGCAACATACAGGAGTTTCACGGCTCCTCTCTGCACCATATCCCTGATATAGTGATATTTGATCTCTATGTGTTTCGACCTGTCATGAAACACTGGGTTCTCAGACAGCTTCACACAACTCTGGTTATCACAAAAGATACCAGTAGCATCCAATGGGAGATCAAATAACTCAAACAGTATCTTCTGTAGCCATACTGCCTCACAAATAGCTAAGCAGGCTGCAACATACTCTGCCTCAGTTGTACTCAATGCTACACAGGACTGCTTCCTGCTAAACCAAGAGATCACACCTGATCCCATACTGAAGCAGCACCCAGATGTGCTCTTCCTATCTGCAGCACTGCCAGCCCAATCTGAATCAACATAACCCTGCAGGTTAAACTTTTGATTCGCTTCATACTTGAGCCCATAATCCACTGTACCCTTCAGGTATATCAGGACATGCTTTACAACAACCAGGTGAACACTCCTCGGATCCTTCAGGAACTGGCTCAATGTGTTCACTACAAAGCAAATATCTGGTCTCGTGTTCGTCAGGTACATCAAGGACCCAATCATATGACGATACATAGAGACATCAACCGGCTCAGACGATGCATCACATAGAAGCTTTAGATTCGATGCCATGGGTGTGACCATGGCCTTGCAATCCATCATCCCAAATCTCTTCAGAATATCTACTATGTACTTCCCTTGACCAAGGAAGATCCCACCTGAATTCTGCCACACATCCATACCTAGGAAATAATGCATCATTCCCAAATCTTTCATATCGAACTCAGCAGCAAACTTCCTCTTAGTATCTACAATCAATCTGTCATCTCCTGTTACAAATAAGTCATCCACGTACAGAAATAGAATCACAGGATTTCCTTCCTCAACCTTGTAGTAAAGATTGGAATCTGTTTTACTTTTGGTAAAGCCCAAACTAGATAGGAAACTGTCCATCCTACCATACCAAGTTCTTGGGGCTTGCTTCAAGCCATACAAGGCTTTCTTCAATCTGCACACATATGACTCCCTGTCATGTATTTCAAAGCCAATTGGTTTCTCCACATATACTTCCTCTTCAACTACACCATTCAAGAAAGCAGTCTTGACATCCATCTAGTGTATTTTCCATTTCATTGCTGCAGCCAAGGAAAGTACTGTTCTGATGGAAGTATACCTGGCTATAGGTGCAAACATTTCTTCATAATCTATTCCCTCTTTCTGAGAGAAGCCACGAGCTACGAATCTTTCTTTGTATTTCTCTACACTGCCATCTGCAGCATGCTTGATTTTGTAGATCCATTTGGAAGTCACAACAGACTTCTCTTTAGGTCTTGGGACAACATCCCAAACATCATTTTTCATTATTGATTGGTATTCCTCAACCATAGCATCCTTCCATTCTTTCTTTTCCGCTGCTTCTTCATAACTGCAAGGTTCTTTGTTCATAATGTCACAGAGTAAAGCAACATAGTTGGTATGTGATCTGGTTCTTTTCTTTGCTCTATGTTCTTCTTCTGGAATGCCAAATCTTTCTACATCTTGAATGAGCTCTCTAGCCCATGCAGGTTTCCTCTTGTGAGAGTTATCCTTACGGGGTGGATCTACAAGTTCTTATGGATCTTCAAACTCACGAACAACTTCTGGAATTGCTTTAGTCATGGTAGTGTCTTGAAATCTAGTTTCCTTAGGTTCTTCATAAACTTCGATAGGTGCCTTCCTTGATTTGACGAATGCTGAGTTTTCATAAAATGTTACATCCCTGCTGACATCAATCTTATTGAACCCTGGAAAGTATATTCTATAAGCCTTCGAGCTTTCACTATAACCCACAAAGATACCCTTCTTTCCTGAAGGATCTAGTTTGGTCCTCTTTTCCTTTGGGACATGAGTGTATACTGGACAACGAAATATTCTAAGATGGCTAACTTCAAGTTTCTTACCAGAAAAGACCTCTTCTGGTGTCTTGTTGTCCAATATCTTCTGGGGTGTTCTGTTCTGCACATATACAACTATTCTAGATACTTCTTCCCATAGATGCATAGGTAGATCCTAGTCATGCAGCATTGCCCTTGCTGCTTCCATGATTGTTCTGTTATTCCTTTCTGCAACTCCATTCTGTTGAGGATTGTAAGGAGCAGTCAACTCCCTCTCTATCCCTGAATCACTGCAAAGCTTCTTGAAGTCACCTGAGGTGAATTCTCCACCATTGTCGGATCTGAATGTTTTGATCTTTTTGTCAGTTTGATTCTCCATCAAGGTTTTGAATTCCTTGAACTTATCAAACACCTCATCTTTGTTTTTCAAGAAGTATACCCAAGTCTTCCTGGAGAAGTCATCAATAAATGAGACATAGTAAACATACCCACTTAGAGAACTGGATGACATAGGACCACATACATCCGAGTGGATGATTTCCAGGATATCTTTTGCCTTGCTTTCACTGCTTGGTAAAGCCCTCTTAATTTTCTTACCTTCTGCACATCCTTTGCAAACACCTTCATGTTTGGTCTTGATTTCAGGAAGACCCTCTACAGCCTTGCTTGCAATTGGAAGTGTATATAGTGCATATGAGAAAGTCTTCTATGCCAAAGTTCACTTGGATCCATGGATTCATGCACCATGGCATGTTCAGGTTGTCCTTTTAATTTATACAAACCTCCCTCTTGCTCTCCAATCACAACTGCATCATCTATGGTCTTTCCCTTTGGCCACATTAGGACTTGGCCATCCACAAATGCAACCCTCATACCTTTTGCATCCAATGCAGAGATGGAGAGTAAGTTCTTCTTGAGCCCAGGTACATAAAGGACTTCTTTCATCTTCAAAGATTTTCCAGAATCTAGGTTGTAGGAGGCTTCACCACTTCCTTTGATGGGATATTGATAATCATCCCCAAGTTTCACCTTATGGGGTGATTCATGTTTAGAAAGATTTACAAAGGATTCTTTAAACCCAGTCATGTGTTTGGAAGACCCACTGTCAATTAACCAATCATTACAACCATGGGAGATAGTACCTGTGAGAGCATAGATTAGAACATACTCTTCTTCACTTGATGAGTCATCATTACTATCATCACTTTCTGCCCTAGCCTTCTTCTTTGGAGGTTCATCATCTTCGGTAGCATGAGCATGGTACCTTCTTTTGTTACCCTTCTTCTTCTTGCTGGAGTTGTTGTTGTTGCGGTTGTCCCTTTTATTCTTGGGACATTATGAAGCAAAGTGACCCTTCTCATTACAAGTGAAACACCTTAGATCTTTCTTGTCTTTGTGAAAATGATGAGAAGATTTCTTCTTGTGATGGGATGGCTCCCTCTTGAACTTGCCCTTCTTAGTGTGAGCTGTGAGAGATTGATCTTCATTTTCCATATTCTCTTCTCTTGCCACAAGTCTTGCTTCTTCTTGAGAACATTCCTCTCATAATCTGCTAAAGGAGATTAACTTCTTTCTGGCACAGATCCCCTGGATAAAAGAGTCCCATGACCTAGGTAGGCCATTCAAAGTAGTCATAACAATTTCACCATTCTCCACCATTTCATCTACAGCTTCAAGTTGTTCCTTGATTTGAGAGACCTTGGAGAAATAGGATTGAATGGTTTCTCCATTTGACATCTTGACCCCTTTCAATTGATTCCGCAGGGTCATCTTCCAATTTATGTTCTTTCCTTCAAATAGCTTGGTCAAAGAGTCAAACATAGCATTGGGTGTCTTTAGAGAAGACACATGGGGTATGAGATGGTCTTTGATAGAATCAGTAATGATTCTCTTTGCCTTGACAAAGTTCTTCTTATGCAATACCTTAGCCTCTTCATCCTCTGGGATAGGGATGTCTTCTTTTATATATGAGTCCAACTCATTCTCTTCCAGGATTAACCTGATCCTATACTTCCAAGCTCGGAAGTTATCAGCCCCTTCAAGCTTATCCTCAAGCTTGGTGTGGTGAGACATCTTAAAGAGTACTTCAAATGGAAATAGAAAAGATTTAGGTCTTACCACTTGAAATGCTAAAAACTAGATCTGGTCCCAGATTAGGGTTTGTCGGAAAAACCCTAAAAATTCAAAATGTGAATTTCAACTTTCTGAAAGGATAGAAAGATGCGCCTTGATGAGCTGATCAGCTTGGTGTATTCAGAATTTGAGATCAGCAAGGCTTTACCCTTCATATTTTCCTTTTTGTCCTCCCGGGTTCACTAGGGAGAGCCCTGAATTAGGGTTTGAATTTCATGAAGATCTACCCAGCCAAAAATCTCAATCCAAAGCTCTAAACTTCGATTTTTACAAGGATCTTCTAGCTATGTCTTCATATTTCAGAAATTCCTATTTTTATGGAAACCCTAAGTTTTCGGGCCAAATCTGAAAATGCTCAGAATTGAATTCTGATTGGACAGATAGATTCTCCTTGATGAGTAGAGTCAATCTACTATAATGCTTTTCCAAAAACTGTGGAGAGAAACCCAATAAACAAGAAACTCAAGTTTTCGTCATTGCAAAATGTCTTCTTCTCAGGTTAGCTCTGATACCATGTTAAATTTTGAGCATTAATTCACAATACTCTAGGATCTTCACTGAGAGAATAACATATACAGTATATCAATGCATAACAATCACAATAAGCATGACAAGCATCACAAGAATCAAAAGCATGAGAAATAAGAGACACAGAGTTTCCGTGGGGAAAACCCTAAGGTGAAAAACCCCACAAATTCCTCAGAGATAGAGGGAGCAATGGCTCAACCAAAGTACAACCAAAATACACTTGAGATAGTCTCCTAGTAGCAGATGATCCTCCTCCTCACTAGTTCGCCACTTTCTGAGTGAGAGAAGTGTGATTTTCCGAATGATCCAAATAGAGATCTCCCGATCTCTATTTATACTTAACCTGTTTGCCCAGTTACACTATGGGGCTGAATTGTCTATCTAGATACATCCACAATATAATATATATTTCAGGGCCGACCCCACACATCATGGTCTAATAACCCATCGGCAAGTACACACACTTGCGACACTTGTCAATCCACATGACGACACTTCCTTATAGAGGAATAACACATATCTTATAAGGGTACAATAAATATATATGAAATAACAGGAACCATAGCTCTTTTGGAGTTTCATAATAAATATATAAATCTTTCATCCAGATGGGCCCATAGCTCTTTTGGAGTTTCATAATCACCAATGATTTGCAACATTATGTAATCAGGAAAAGCAAGCATCACTCTTCCAAAGTGTTGGTCACCTTTATTCAACCAGTCAATATTCTCATCAGAGGATTCAAACTCTCTTTCAAAATAACAGTCAAAGAGATCACGGCTCTTCAAATATTCTATCTTTTTTGGTTTCCATTCATCATAGTTGAATGGAGAAAGAAGAGGGATTTCTTATGAATTTATGGAGTTGTAGAAGACCTACAAAAACAATAGAGAATATCTACAATTGCTACTGCTGCAAAAATGCAGAAACTGCTGCAACTGCTGCACTCGAAATCTTGGTAATAACTTGCAAAAAACTCTCAAGAATGGAGATAAACAATACTCTCAACATGCTCTGATACCATGTGAAAATCCTCATAGCAGATCTAAGAGATGATGTATACCTCACAAGAAAGTAATTGATTAAGCAAGAAAATAGAAGAAGAGTGGTCAATGGAGTGTAATGAGCAACAAAATAATAATACAGTAGAACTTAGATAGAAGCAAAATCACGTCACACACACTAATTCATTAATCACAATATGGAGAAATAAATAGTACAATGCATGAGGATTCGAATGCCAAGGTGGCAATTCGAATTAGCCTTCATGGAGTGATCATAAAATCACTGGAGTGTCATCAAAGCACAACTAGAAGTCTTCATCATCATCAGTGGAGTCATCAATGCACAAGTAACTGTCAACTATCAGTCAAACTGAGTCTAACTGAGTGTGGTAGGTGTAACTGGCACATGGAAGCACTAACTGAATGAAGGAGGCTCAGTGGAGGGCACATGAGGAGATAACGAAGTCTAAATGGGAAGTCAAGTCTCACTGGAGGTCCATCGGAGTGATAAGGTTAGTTAGGAGTCAGTTATTCCTTAAATCAAGGAAAGAATTGAAGATAACTGAAGATAAATGAAGGAGTAGATAAGAAGGGTGCCTTTGCTCCTTAAATCAAGGAGAAAGGGCACACTAAGCTCTAGGAGGGATGAACTGATCTGAAAGAAGCTCTCAGGGCTATCTAACTGAGGGCTAGGTGCTGGGGCTGATGACTGGGATGCATGCAAACCCTAAAAATGTTGAAAATGCAAAAAAGGATAATGTTGTTAGGACTAGGATGGAGTATAGGAATATCCTAACACCCCCCCTTAATCCATCCTGGGCCCTAGTAACTGAGACCATAGGTCACCCAATATAATGAATAATAACAGTCAATAAAATGAGGAAATGGGGAAAACCTCATGGGAAAAATACCCCCCCTCAAAATAGACTGTAAGGCACACACAAAATAAATGCTCCAAACTCAAGCAGGTGTGATGCTTGGTCATATGTCTGGAGGTATCTTCTTCTTGGGAAGAAGTGGATCATGCTCAAAAAGCATGTGCTTGTACTTGCTCTTCAGATCGAATGCGATGAGAACAAATCCAAAAGTATGAGTATGATCCTTGAACCCGTGATTCGAATCAGTTGATGTAGGATCAAAACCATGAATATGCAGATAGTCTTTTGTCTTCTCCTTCAAACCATCATGGGTGAGATTGTGCCAAAAAGAACCATCAAATAATAATGATTGCTCGGAATCCAAATCAGCTCCAAGACTTGATAAATGGTTTCTTGAGATCTCCTTTGAACCAGTAGGGGTGAGATCAAAACCATCATATGCATGAAAAATTATCCCAAGTAGTAATTGCTTAGAATACAAATTAGATCCAAGACTTGAATCATGGTTTCTTGAGATCTCGTTTGAACCAGTAGGGTTGAGATAAAAACCATCATATGCATGAGAAATTATGCCAAGTAGTAATTGCTTAGAATCCAAATTAGATCCAAGACTTGAATCATGGTTTCTTGAGATCTCCTTTGAACCATAAGAGGTGAGATCAAAACCAGTAAATGCATGAGAAATTATCCCAAGCGAATGGCCATGGTTTCTTGAGATCTCCTTTGAACCAGTAGGAGTGAGATCAAAACCATGATGTGCATGAGAAATTATCCCAATCGGATGGCAATGGTTTCTTGAGATCTCCTTTGAACTAGCAGGGGTGAGATCAAAACCATGATGTGCATGAGAAATTATCCCAAGCGGATGGCAATGGCCATATTCTTCAATAACCTTCTGAAAGCATGGAATAATGATCATATAGTAGTATAAAATAGGTGACTGCTTGAGGAGAGAGAATGCATTACCTCCAATAGATGATTTGACCTCTGAAACATTCATATGATCATGATGCAAACCAACAAAATCTGGTGCAAGAGAGGATTTAGGACCTTCTGCAATATCTAGAGTGTGAGCTAGCACAGAAAGAGAATAAATTTGGAGCATGAGTATTGAATCTGCAAGTACTTCTTCTTTGTGGACAACTTCAATATGAGATGTGTTTGATAATGTTTCATGATCAATGAGATCATAAAGGAGGGTGAATGCATCACTTTGCTTGCTTTTGAATGGGTTTGGACTAATCCCTTGATTCTGTTTTCCAAATCTTTCATCCAAATGGGCCCATAGCTCTTTTGGAGTTTCATAATCATCAATGATTTGGAACATTATGTAATCAGGAAAAGCAAGCATCACTCTTCCAAAGTGTTGGTCACCTTTATTCAACCAGTCAATATTCTCTTCAGAGGATTCAAACTCTCTTTCAAAATAACAGTCAAAGAGATCATGGCTCTTCAAATATTCTATCTTTTTTGGTTTCCATTCATCATAGTTGAATGGAGAAAGAAGAGGGATTTCTTCTGAATTCATGGAGTTGTAGAAGACCTGCAAAAACAATAGAGAATATCTACAATTGCTACTACTGCAAAAATGCAGAAACTGCTACAACTGCTGCACTCGAAATCTTGGTAATAACTTGCAAAAAACTCTCAAGAATGGAGATAAACAATACTCTCAACATGCTCTGATACCATGTGAAAATCCTCACAATAGATCTAAGAGATGATGTATACCTCACAAGAAAGTAATTGATTAAGCAAGAAAATAGAAGAAGAGTGGTCAATGCAGTGTAATGGCCAACAAAATAATAATATAGTAGAACTCAGATAGAAGCAAAATAACTTCACACACTAATTCATTAATCACAATATGGAAAAATAAATAGTACAACGCATGAGGATTTGAATGCCAAGGTGGCAATTCGAATTAGCCTTCATGGAGTGATCAAAAGATCACTGGAGTGTCATCCAAGCACAACTAGAAGTCTTCATCATCATCAGTGGAGTCATCAATGCACAAGTAACTGTCAACTATCAGTCAAACTGAGTCTAACTGAGTGTCGTAGGTGTAACTGGCACATGGAAGCACTAACTGAATGAAGGAGGCTCAGTGGAGGGCGCATGAGGAGATAACTATAGTCAGAATGGGCAGTCAAGTCTCACTGGAGGTCCATTGGAGTGATAAGGTCAGTTAAGAGTCAGTTATTCCTTAAATCAAGGAAAGAACTAAAGATAAGTGAAGGAGTAGATAAGAAGGGCGCCTTTGCTCCTTAAATCAAGGAGGAAGGGTGCACTAAGCTCTAGGAGGGCTGAAACTGATCCGAAAGAAGCTCTCGGGGCTAGCTAACTGAGAGCTAGGTGCTAGGGCTGATGACTGGGATGCATGCAAACCCTAAAAATGCTAAAAATGAAAAAATGGAGAATGTTGTTAGGACTAGGATGGAGTATAGGAATATCCTAACAGAGAAGGATAAAGTGGTAGTGTGTTTCCATATTCATTCATTTTTTATCTTTATTATAATGAGTAGGCCAATTCTGCAATGTCTTTCACCTTCAAAAAATTGATCTTGGTGGTCAAGGCCTTTTCCTATGTGCCATTGCAACCTAGGACTCCATGATTAACCCTCAGTTCAGCTACAATGGGTAATATGATACTTTTAATTCTCCTACATATCCTTTGTCCATCATATCCCATTTACCTTAAAAAATTTGAACCAATACCTCTTGTATGCTTGTGAAAATCACCAAATATTCTTAGGAAAGGTCTTAAGAAGGTGAACTTACCATGCTAGTCTCTATCACGGTGTTGGATTCTATAGTCACAATGGAAAGTATATTTTCTTACTTGTGCTCTTGCATGACTACTTGTAGCTTTACAAATGCTTCTTCCTTCTCTACCAACCTGTAGTGCAATCGAGTCATCATCTAAGTGAGCCTCTTCACCTTCTAACTATCTGTATAAATTGTTATTCTTGATGTTGATTATTTACCAATTGAAAGAGTTATGTTGTTGTCTTGAAGTTATTCTCCATACCTATTGTTCTCTGGTCAAACATCTAGACCTTATCTTCCATGTCATATTATCTTATTGCAGCTATACATTGATGGCTAAATGTCTTCTAAACTTTATATTTTTTCTTTGCAAATGTTGAGTTTTATTTCTATTCAAAGTTCTAGCAACTACACCATAATCAAGGATTCAATTGCCATGGTACCATATGATTTATAAGTGAGGGACTTATGACTCACTCACTTCACCAAAATGGATACTCTACGGAATTAATTTGGTCTTTTTTCTCAATATTATATAGAGATATTTGTCTTTTGGAATTATCAAACAAGATGAGATTCAGGAAATAGGCTTAGAGGAGAGAGGAACTCCTAGCATTAATCTGATGTCCCAATTCCAACGGAGTTTATGGTTCATCAATCCAAGCCACGGTGATTATTTTATGTCCCATCTACACTCGCCTCTCAAAATATTTCAAGGACACATGGCAAATGCCTATCGGGGGCATAGAATTCAAACCAGGAAACATAATTGAGTTGTGTCAGCTCCCACATGTGCATATGGACATTGTGGACATGTTCACGATGGGTATGCATGCTCGGAAGTGTTCGGATGAGAAATGGCCCCTTTGAGCGAAATTGGAATGGCCTTCACTGAGAAAAACCCTAGCTCTAGAGATGGTACATTAACACCGGTTTTGGGAATTAGAGGCACAGTGTGGGGGGTCTCCTAGCTGAAACTTGGCATCTCAAATCCATCAAAATTGATGGATTCGCAAATGGAGTCACGGTTTTGGTGCTATGGAAAATTTTTCCAGGAACCTCGCATCCATTCGGGGACACTTTGAGGATTTGCTCCAGGGGCATGGAACCCAAACCAGCAAGCGCAGTTTGGTTCCGTCAACTCCTACACGTGCATATGGCCATTGTGGACGTGTTGCGACGGCCATGCATGCTCGGGTGCCTTTGAATGAGGAATGCCCCCCTTGAATGGAATTGGAATGGCCTTCACTAAGCAAAACCCTATCTCCGGAGACGACACATTAGCACCATTTTCGGGCATTGGAGGCATGGTGTGGGGGGAGCCCTAGCTAAAACCCAGCATCCTGAATCCATTGAAATTGATGGATTTTCTATCGGAGTCACGGTTTTGGTGCTACGAGAAGTTTTTACAGGAACCCCGTGGCCATTCGAGGACACTTTGAGGATTTGCTCCGGGGGCATGGAACCCAAACCAACGAGTGGATTTGGGTTTCGTCAGCTCCAACACATGCGTATGGCCATTATGGACATGTTCATGATGGCCATGCATGCCCAGGAGCCTTCGGATGAGAAATGGCCCTCTTGAGCAAAATTGGAATGGCCTTCACTGAGCAAAACCCTAGCTCTAGAGATGGCACATTAGCACTGTTTCTGGGTGTTGGAGGCATGGTGAGGGGGGTCCGCTAGCTGAAACCCATTGTTTTGAATTCATAGGAATCGATGGATTCGCGACCAGAGTCATGGTTTTGGTGCTACAGGTATTTTTTCTAGGCACCACGTGGCCATTCAGGGACACTTTGAGGATTTGCTCTGGGGGCATGGAACACAAACCAACGAGCAGACTTGGATGCTTTTAGCTCCCACATGTGCGTGTAGCCATTATGGATGTGTTCAGGATGGCTACGCTCTCCCAGGAGCTTTCAGATCATAAATGACCCTCTTGAGAAAGATTGGCATGGCCTTCTGCAAGCTAGGGTTTATTTATTATGTATGTGCATGGTCTTATGTGTGTATGTATGTGTAGATATTTGTATATGTGCATGTTGCTTATGTACAAATTAATGCGGCCAAACTTTTGTGCTTCATTCCGTCAATTACCCATCTTTAGAAGAACCAAATGCAATAAGAACTCAACAAAACATGAAGAGACAATTGTAAAAAACATTGGAAAATTTGTACTAGGGCCATAGTGTTTATGAGAGATGATTCTATAAGAGACAAGTCTTGGTTTGCGTAAAATAAGGTTGGTTTCCCTTTTTTTATTGTTAGAAGAATTTGTATGCATTCATAATTGAGTTTAGAATGCTGATTTGAAGTGACATATTGAATTAAATGTTAAATACATATATTGGTGACACTTTCATTGTTTAAACACATTGAGTCCTCTACACTTGGATGATTTTGATTTGTTTATGAGTATGTGAATTTTCTTGTGTGATATGTGTATATTGGGATGTGAATTTGCTTGATGTTTGTATGTTGGATGTTGTGTGTATGTGTGTATGTGAATTTGCTCGATGTGTGTATGTGAATTTGCTCGATGTGTGTATGTTGTATGTGAACACAATTTACTCTAAAAAATACTATTATTACATTCTCAGTGTACCCCCATAGAACATGTAGTGTAAATCCTTGTATGGAGACCCATTCAAATACAAGGGACTCATATTGATGTCACTTGGTGTCTAGAAATAACATTTGTATGTATGTGAAAATTTTTCTATAACATTGTTATTGAAGGAAAAATCATGTATGCAAAAATGTAATCAAAGACAAAGTCATATAGACAAGTGGGAATCAATCTATTAATATACAAAAATGATCCAATCATGTACACTTTTTGGAAAAATGGAACATCGTTTCCAATGTCTATATAATGACAACTCATGCCCTATACAAAATATGGCAACTAGTGCCCAAAATGCCACATCGTGGCTACTGTCCATAGGAGGGTCTTTGTTACACCATATTTTGCCACCTTGTGAGCATTAGCACTCATTGGCCTCCATTATCCAGTTATGGAATCAGAACCACTTTTTGTCCTCCAAGAACCCTTTTTTCCCTATTTTTGCTCCTATATGCGAGCTATTTCAAGGCAACTCGCGCATCTGCATGCTGCACAATTATAGCCCGCGTACATCGAGTTAATTGGTAAAAGAGGGTAAAATCTCCTTTTTCACTCGAAAAGCCGACCATTGTGAGCTTTGTCCCTCCATGTATCTCGAAAAAACTTGATCCGACCTTTCACTTTCCTTTGGAGGGTTATATATTGAGCCATTATGCATGGAAGTAGAGGGCAAAGAGAAGAGCATCGAAACTCTATTGGAATTTTTCGATAGCTTGAGTCTACATCCATTGATCCTTGTTGTTGTGAACCTCTTATGTTCACCTACCAAACTCTTCCATATCTTGTGAGGGATTTTATATTTTATTTACGATTTTGCCATTGCATGGGGGATTGAAGTGGTGGAGGCACAAGTGGAGGTACCTAGTTCTTGGTTTGGATGAGTTGCCGACAGGAGGTTGTATGTTGTACTTTTTGTTCATACTAATAGAAATACTCATTTTCTCGTTCAATTGATATTGTGAATGATTGTTTATTATCATTGGGTACATTTGCTTTTATATATCATGGATTATGCTATTGTATATGCTAACATCTTTCATATATTATATGCACTTATTTGCGTTTATGTTGAGACTAAGATGCAGGTACAAGTGTTAATATTTGAAAGCTCAACGGAATTCTTCATCGAACATCCAGATTGAGGTAGGCTCTCTATGTTGTTTATCCGCATTTACATTTATATAGCATATGTTGGGAATTGAGTTGATTTCTGGAAGTCATCTGTCTATTGCGGTCTACCCCAAGCCATAGGAAGTTTTTCTCCATAACAAAATTGGCGACTCCACTGGGGAGAAGCATCCATTTGGGGTTTTTGGAAAATTTTCCTTATTTTGAGTCTTTGTTCTTTTGAGTTTCTGTGTCGTTGGTAGGTCATTAGGTTCTTATAGAGAAATCTTGAGTTTTCTAGGCCTTTCCACTCATTTTTTGGTCACCTATCTTTCCTTGTGTGCTCGCTAGCTGTGTTTTGCCCGCGTCTATAAGCGATTTTTACTTCTAAGCCTACGTACATATGCAATTGTTTACTGAACAGTCATATACAAGTCTGTTTTAACCTTATTCATGGTGTTTAGTTGATGCTGGGTGAGTTCTGGGTGTTCCTGAGTCTTTCTGGGCCTATGTCCTGACTGTTCCTTACCTCTTTTTGTGACTGGAAGCTCCTCTTTCTTGGTTTTTGAGAATTTGGTTTTTTAACCATTTTTACTTTTTATAGCTCATTGACTTAGTTGAGTCTTGCTTTTTGGGGTTTGATGGGTTATCTGCACTGCATTCTCTGCATTATTTTCTGAAAAGTATTGATTCTACTTGCGTTTTCATTCATTTATATTGAAAATACAAAAAACAAATTGTTGCATTTTCATTCATTTATAGTGAAAATACAAAAAAAAATTGCTTCATGTATTTGCATTTTGCATTAGACTGCTTCTGCCTTCATTAGGGCTTGTTTGTGCATGAAATGTTTAAGAGATTGCATTTTATTTTTGAAAAGAGACTTTAGTTTGACTGTCATTTAGTGGCATACTTTTTCTATTGATAGAAGAGTCTAGTGTTTTTGGGTGTGAATTTTATTGAGTCGTCTCACATCACTAGTTTCACAACCATATCCTTTGTGTAATCACAGCCAATAAAATTAAAGCTTAATTAAAATTTGATTAGAACGTTTTCTTTTCTAGGGTGCACCAACTAGTATAGGTTTAGAGTCTTGGAATAGATCCCGTGTGAGTTAACAATCCAAGGCTATTAGACAAACATTATGTGTCTGACCAGGGAGTGTTGAAACCCATGGTATACATCGATGTTCTCAAGAGCCTCTACCCAGACCAGAGTTAAGCACGAGGTCACGGGAGGTAGGTTGCAGAGATAGCCCTCCAATACTTGCTGAACATGGGAGATATATCCAAGATTTTTTCATATATGGGGAATCTTGGGGGATTTGACCCTCTTGCGTTTCAGGCTTAGCTACCCTGCCCATACGGCAGATCCCACCTGTAGTTGTTCGCCTGAGCATCGGTTATACGTGGTGGACATAGTTGCTTTACCTAGGTATCAACCACTTATACTATGAAACGAGAACTCGACACAGTTCTCGTTTTTCTCTCTCCTAATTTTAGTAGCTATTTTTACCTCCGTTTCTAAAATGGTTGATGCCAGTATCACACATTTTCATTTTGAGGCATTTTTTTGGGCCTTTGACACATCTTTATTGTAAAGTATTTTTAATTTCTATTTTCAAGTGTGTTTTTTAGAAATTTAACAAAAAACATACATTTAGAAGCTAGCTATAATGAAAAACACATACATTTTCGACATTTATCTTTAAAATTCAATCATAAATAATATATTTTTATGGAAAAAATAGTAAACAAATCGAGAAAAAGAAGACATTTAAACCCATTTTTAACAGATTTTTAGTCATTTTGTATAAAAATGATACTATTTCACATTATTTTTCATAATATTTAACCCCCTAACCAATTATTATTAAAATTTAAAAAGAAAATATTTAAAAAAATTACATTGCCCCCTTCTACCCTAACCCTATCCCTACTCCCCCACAAACTATTACAAAAGTTAAAAAAAAATTATAATGCGTCCCTTCTACCCTAACCCCCTAACAAACTATTAATAATTTTTTTTAAAAATTACATTTAAAAAAATAATTACATATCCTACCCTAACCCCTCAACCAACCATTAATAAAACATTTAAAAAAACAAAGTACATTTTCTAATGTCCTAGCGCCCTACATTACCCCCTACCTTAGCCCCCCGAAAATTACATTTCCTAATGCCCTACCCACTACGTTAACTCCCTAATGTTACCCCATTACCCCTCACACATCGTTTTAACTAAAAAAATTTAAAACCCAGCTTAAAAAAACTAAAAAATTAAAATAAAAACCTAAACTTAAAAAATAAAAAATAAAACCTAAACTTTACAAAAGAAAATAACAAAAAATAAACTAGACTTTACAAATTAAAAAAAAAAAGACTTTACAAAAAATAAATTTTAAAACAAATTAAAAATTTAAAAAAAAACTTAAAAATAAAAAAATAAAAAATAAATAAATTTAAAAACAAATTAAAAATTTAAAAAAAAACTTAAAATTTTTTTTTTTTTAAACAAATTAAAAATTTTAAAAAAAACTTAAAAAAATAAATAAATTTTAAAACAAATTAAAAATTTTAAAAAAAAACTTTAAAAAAAAAAATTAAAAATTAAAAAAAAAAACCGTTGGGCGCCCAAGGGGCAGCTCGATGCCGGAAAAAAAAAAATTTAAAAACAAATTTACTATTTAAAAAAAAACTTAAAAAACAAAAATTTAAAATTTAAAAAAAAAATAAATTTTAAAACAAATTTTAAATTTTAAAAAAAACTTTAAAAATAAAATTTAAAATTAAAAAAAAAAAAAAATTTAAAACAAATTTTATATTTAAAAAAAACTTTAAAAAAAAATTAAAAATTAAAAAAAAAAAATTAAAAAAAAATTTAAAATTTAAAAAAAAACTTCAAAAAAAAATTAAAAATTAAAAAAAAAAAAAATTTTAAAACAAATTTAAAATTTAAAAAAAAACTTAAAAAAAGAACATTTAAAACTTAAAAAAAAAAAAATTTAAAATTAAAAAAAAAAATTTAAAATTAAAAAAAAAAGCCCCTTGGGCGCCCAAAGGGCCGCCCCACGGGGGCAGCTCGATGTCGGGCATCGAGCTGCCCCCGTGGGGCGGCCCTTTGGGCGCCCAACGGGGCGGAGCCAGTGTCCGCCGCGCTGGCTCCGCCGCGTTGGGCGCCCAAAGGGCCACCCCACGGGGGCAGCTCGATGCCCGGCATCGAGCTGCCACCGTGGGGCGGCCCTTTGGGCGCCCAACGGGGCGGAGCCAGCGTCCGCCGCCCTGGCTCCGCCCCGTTGGGCGCCCAAAGGGCCGCGTCACGGGGGCAGCTCGATGCCGGGCATCGAGCTGCCCCCGTGGGGCGGCCCTTTGGGCGCCCAACGGTTTTTTTTTTAAGTTTTAATTTATTTTTTTTTAAGTTTTTTTTTAAATTTTAAATTTGTTTTTAAATTTATTTTTGTTTTAAATTCTAAATGTTCTTTTTTTTAAAAAAAATTTTAAATTTTAAATTTGTTTTAAAATTTTTTTTTTTTTTAATTTTTAATTTTTTTTAAAGTTTTTTTTTAAATTTAAAATTTGTTTTAAATTTTTTTTTTTTTTTTTTTTTTAATTTTTTTTTTAAAGTTTTTTTTTAAATTTTAAATTTGTTTTAAAATTTTTATTTTTTTTTTTAATTTTTAATTTTTTTTTTTTTAATTTTTAATTTGTTTTAAAAAAATTTGTTTTTTTAATTTTTAATTTGTTTTTTTAATTTTTTTTAAATTTTTAATTTGTTTTAAAAAAAAAAAAATTTAATTTTTAATTTATTTTTTTTAAGTTTTTTTTTAAATTTTTAATTTGTTTTAAAAAAAAAATTTTGTAAAGTCTTTTTTTTTTTTAATTTGTAAAGTCTAGTTTGTTTTTTGTTATTTTCTTTTGTAAAGCTTAGGTTTTATTTTTTATTTTTTAAGTTTAGGTTTTTATTTTAATTTTTTAATTTTTTTAAGCTGGGTTATAAATTTGTTTAGTTAAAACAACGTGTGAGGGGTAATGGGGTAACATTAAGGGGTTAACGTAGTGGGTAGGGCATTAGGAGATGTAATTTTTGGGCGGTTAAGGTAGGGGGTAATGTAGGAGGGGCGCATTATAATTTTTTTTTAACTTTTGTAATAGTTTGTTGGGGGTTAGGGTTAGGAATTTATTTGTTGAAAACAGAAAAGTTCAATTTAGGGGTTGATTTTAAGGCTTTCGTAAACAACAGTATGAGATTTTTAAGCCATGGCTATATTTTTAACCCAGAGAAAAAAACGTTGATACTAGTATCAACACTTTTCGATTTGGGGGTTGTTTTTGGTGTTTTTTATGAAAACATGATACTGGCATCAACACTTTTTGATTTGGGGGTTGTTTTCGGTGTTTTTTATGCAAAAATAAGAGTTTTTATGGCTAGAGTTCTCGTTCTTAGTATATAGTTCTCGTTTCATAGTATAAGTGGTTTATCACATAGGGTACTTGCAGCGGTTATTCTATGAGTGTCCTGAGTCAGATACGGGTCGGACAACATAGTTTTGTTTGCACAATGAAGACTGAGGGCCCTTATAACTAATTCTGTTACCTCCGGTTATATATTGGGAGTCTCAAGCCTCGCGTAGGAGAGACATACCATTTGTAGTGTCGGGAGGTCCCTTGAGCCAGTTCCCTGTTATGTGCATTTTGGCTGTAGTTTCTTTTAGGTGTGTGCTCTATGACGTTTAGTGGGCTGTTAGGAGACGTTTATTTGTTGACTCTTTAAAGTCACCATGGATCGAGATCTGCCTCTCCATCGATATCATCGGTTGGATGGTTTACCAGCTAGCGATCCGTCACAATCTCTTCGCAAGAGACATCAGAGGACTATCGCTAGTCCTTTATTCACATCTTACGAGATTCATAGAGCTCCCATTGTGAGTTCTGCATCTAGCACGTTGGGATTCCCTTTGACTCCGTCAGCTGGCACAAAGAGAACTTTACCTCCTCATGTATACTCTCTGAGGACCGAACGGGAGGGAGGTTCATCACACATCATTGTTGATGTATATGTAACTTCAGAATGTATTTCATATATGTATGTTGTACTCCTATAGAGATGGTATTATTCCTCTATACGGCAGTGTTTGTATTCCTATAGAGATGCTATTATTCCTCTATACGAAAGTGTCGTCATTTATATTGTAAGTGTCGTAACTTATACTTGATGGGTTATTAGACCACCTTGTTGGGGTCGGCCCTGTATAAGTCATGTGGGTCGAAGGGTTATTAGACCACCCTATTGGGGGTTGGACATGTGGGTCAAAGGGTTATTAGACCATCCTATTGGGTGTCGGCCCAGTCAGTATTATGTTATGTGGTTAAGTTAAGGCCGACCTAGTAAAGGTTATTAGGAAAGTCAAGTCAAGTATAAATAGAGTGCGGGAGGCACTCTATTTCATCATTCTATTCTCTCTCACACTCTCGGGAGAGTGGTGCACTTGTAGAGGAGGAGAAGCTGCTACTAGGATATGTCTATCTCTTATGCTTGGGTTGTATCATTGCTCTATCTATCTCTGAGGAAGTTATTGGGGTTTTTCACCTTTATGGTTTTCCCCAAGTAAACTCTATGTCTCTTGTGTGCTTGCATTATTGTGTTCATGATTGATATGCTGTAGATATCCTATACATGTTGTTCTCTCAGTTAAGATCCTAGATCAAATTGAACTAAATTCTGAAAAATTAACATGGTATCAGAGCTAGCCTGAAAGAAGGCGTGGTATGGCATGTATGACACTTGTTGCACTTACGATGCTAGGGCTTGATATAGAAAAAACCAGTCATTGTAGAACTTTCGCTATAAATAAAGTTTGGCGAGGTTTCAAGGTCTGAAAATAGTACAGGGAGAATCTAAGATCCCCATTTACCTTGTGTCCAAAGAACAACCCCTAATTCATTGTACTGTGTGATTTATGATCTGTACAATATAGGGTTTCTGCCTCTTCCAGATCTTAGTCATAAATAGGTGACCTTGGAAAAAAGGTCATAACTTGGCCTAGGAAGCTCCAAATGAAATTTCGTAAAACGTGACAGGTAGTGCACGGACTGCAATTGCTTAGGTAATGTTTTCAGAGGCCGAAACTGAACCAGTGACATCTGTCACACTGTACAAGATCGCTCTCCTGTTTTATCCCATAAACAGGTCACGTTGCGACACTTGGCATAACTCTCTCTCAAGGAATCCATTTGAGGTCAGACCTATGGGGTTAGAAATATGATAGGTCAGGATATCACAAGAAAATGTTTTAGACCCTGTGGATCACAAAGTTCGGAGTTACACCAGAAACAATCAGGTACATATTTCTGTCAAAACTTATTTTTTAGCACCTTCATTCATGGCTTCCAGAATTTAGGGTTTTGAAGAAAGTTGGAATTTTTGTAATCGGAGACTACGGTTGAATGATACTCATAAAAATCAAAATTGAGAGACCAAGATCAAAATTTTTGGTTGGACAGAAGGCTGGTCTTGATCAGACCCTAGTTTGGGACTTTGATTGGAAAAGTGGAAAATTAGGGCTTCTGCAAAAATGGAAATTTTTGAAATCTGTGACCCCGACTGGAAGCTCCTCAGAAAAATAGAAGCTTAGAGATTTGGATCGAACCTTTTGATTGGGCGTAAGGGTGGGCTTTATCAAACCCTAGTTCGGGGTCATGTCTAATGAATTCGGAAGTTTCAAAGGCAAATTTGAGGGGTGAAACTTTTCAGTTTTCAAATTATGAGTATACCAACTTGATCGGCTCATCAAGGTGCATATTTCTATCCTTTCGAAAGTTTGAAATTAAAAGTTTAAATTTTTAGGGTTTCTCTGACAAACCCTAATCCAGCTCCAGATCTAGTTCCTACAAATCAAGTGGATTGGGTTAATCCTAGAAGAGAATGGATTGGTCACATGCATAAGTGAAGAAGTTCCCGTTCCAGAGGGAGATGAGGCTAAGGCCATACATAAGAAGATTACAAGCAATCTCGACAGGTATGACTCATCCAGGTATGTTTCAAGATTTGTTCATGATTAAGTTTATGGTATGTTTGTCTTCATGTTATTACAATTAGTACAATCTTGATTAAATTTAGACTTGTCATATCAACTTAGTAAAATTATGAATGCATGATAGAAGATATTAATTGATTAGGGTGTTGACACTTATGATTGTACTAATGCATTATGGTGTTGTATGAGGTTTATGTTGTCTGCTAACATGAAAGGTACACCAAGAAAGACAAATCATGTTCTAGTTCAAGAACATATGATTATGATAACATGAGGACAAATATTCATCCATTGTCATGAATCACTTAGAAGATCTATTTGCGAGGTATGTATAACTTGGTTCTATAATGGTTAACCTATGAGATATGCAGGTTACTAGCACAAGTCATTGAAGCGAACAAGAAGAAATCATGTGGGTATGTTAGACATAACTAGCTAACATACCAATCCAAGTATGTTTTTCCTATATCAATTTAGAATCCTACCTTGTGTTAGGATCCCTTATATAAGTATACTTGGTATGATTGGTTATGTTTATTCATAAAGTTAGGATCCCTTATATAAGTATACTTGGTATGATTGGTTATGTTTATTCATAAAGTTAGAAATGTAAGTAATCAAGGGTTTATGCATTTTATGTCTCTTATCTTGATTGATGATTTAACTAACCAAAAGAGTCCTATGATCAAATAAGAATATGCATGAGTAAAAGAAGACTTCCCTGAAACCTTGAATACTAATGTTTATTATCTGTGTTTGAAATGATCATGACTATACATGTTTCAGATTATTGTGTTTTGACAATATTCAGATTATACTAATGAATGTGTGATTATGTATGAGACCTCGAGGATAACACAATGACGATACTAATAAGCATGCATAGTGATGGATATAAGTTCAAGGACACGTAATCCAGGAAGCAAAGATCAAGAGGGAGCACACTCCAATTGTTTCTGCAAGGAAGCAAAGATCAAGAAGGAGCACACTTCAGTAGTTTCTGTAAGGATGCAGATATTCAGAGGGAGTTGACCACTTCTCACAATCCACATCAGAATGGAGTTGCAGAAAAGAAGCAAAGACTGAGAGGGAGTCAACCCAACAAACAAACAAAGATAAGTATTTGAATTATCATTCCTTGCATATTTTATTGTTTAAATAATACTGTTCAATAATGTATATACTCATGTTCCTAGAATTAGGTTGTGTATTATGCATATTAGAATAGTTGCATTGATGAACAGTATACTACTAATATACATGGGTAAGTGGCCTATGGCACTGTACAACTTGCATTGCTACTTATCTAGAATGAAACCTCTTTGCTGACATGTTGGGAGTTGTGCACACTCTTAACAATGTTCTGGTAGAGATTGGAAGGTATCTAGAAAGTTACGGGATATGGATAAATGTTGTATTGAAGCATTGGCTAAGATAATTGCATGACTGTATGACATATTTCTTTATGTGTATGAATTTTTTCTGAAAACTATGAGATGTTTTCTAATCATGCAATTTAACTTGTTGTGTAGGAAAGATCGTATACCATCACCTACAAAAGAAGGACTACAACATTTGTTCAGTAACAAAGTTATCTATTGAAAATATTGAAGATATTCAAGTTCCCTGGATCTGGGAAGAATGCCATGATCGAGGAGTACCATTCGATCATGAAGATGTTTGGGATGCAGTCCCAAGACCTGAAGGGGAGTCTATAGTGACTTCCAAGAGGATCTACAAGATCAAGCATGCTGCAGGTGGTAGCATAGAGACTTTTGCTCCTGTAGCCAGATACACTTCCATTAGATCCGTACTTGCTCTAGCTGCAGTGATGAAATGGAAGATACACCAGATGGATTTCAAGACAGCTTTCTTGAATGGTGTAGTTGAAGAAGAAGTGTATGTGGAGCATCCACTTGGTTCTGAGACACATGACAGGGAGTCATATATGTGTTGAACTTGGTATGGTAGGATAGACAATGTTCTATCCAGTTTGGGCTTTACCAAGAGTAAATCGGATTCCAACCTTTACTACAAGGTTGAGGAAGGAAATCCAGTGATACTACTTCCGTATGTGGATGATCTGTTTGTAACAGGTGAAGATAGATTGATTTCCGACACGCAGCGGAAGCTTGCTTCCAAGTTCGAGATGAAGAAGTTATGGATGATGCACTATTTTCTAGGTATGGAGGTGTGGCAGAGTGTAGATGGAATCTTCTTTGGACAAGGGAAGTATGTAGTAGAGATCCTGAAGAGGTTCGGGATGATGGATTGCAAGGCCATGGCCACACCTATGGCATCAAACCTGAAGCTTCTATGTGATGCTTCATCTGAGCCAGTTGATATCACTATGTATCGTAAGATGATTGGGTCCTAGATGTACTTGACGAACACGAGACCAGATATTTGCTTTGTGGTGAACACATTGAGCTAGTTCCTGACGGATCTGAGTGTTCACCTGGTTGCTGTAAAGCATATTCTGAGATACCTGAAGGGTACAGTTGATTATGGGCTCAAGTATGGTGCAAATCAAAAGTTTAACCTACAGGGTTATGTTGATTCAGATTGGGCAGGCAGTGCTACAGATAGGAAGAGCACTTCTGGGTGTTGCTTCTGTATGGGATCAGGTGTGATCTCTTGGTTTAGCAGGAAGCAGTCCTGCGTAGCAATGAGTACAGTCGAGGCAGAGTATGTTGCAGCCTGTTCGACTAGTTAGGAGGCAGTATGGTTGAGGAAGCTACTGTCTGATTTATTTGATCTACCATTGGAGGCTACTGGTATTTTTTGTGACAACCAAAGTTGTGTGAAGCTATCTGAGAACCCAGTGTTCCAGGACAAGTCGAAACACATAGAGATCAAATATCACTATATCAGGGATATGGTACAGAGAGGAGCAGTGAAGCTCCTGTATGTTGCGACGGATGAGTAGATTGCAGATGTGCTGATGAAACCACTAGCCAGAGTGAAGTTCGAGTACTTCAGAGAGAGGCTTGGTGTTATTTAGATTGATGACACTTCGAGGAAGAAGTGATGGACACATTTGCAAAATCCATTCCAATCATGTTGGAAGGAGGATCCTTCACATGGCTGTGGATGTAAGCGCTGGATGATGAGCATCAAGACGCATCATGTTGGATGTTGGATATGATCAGTTGGATCATTTATTTGTATATGTATGTACGCATCATGTTGGATGCTGGATATGATTAGTTGGATCATTTATATGTATTTGTATATGCATCATGTTGGATGCTTGGACCATGTATCTGTATATGTATCAGGTGGATACATTGTGTGGATCATGTATTTATGTATGTATCAGGTGGATACATTGTATGATCAGGTGGATCATGTATGATGATATGTATCAGGTAGATACTTGGTATGCATCAGGTAGATGCATTGTATGATCAAGATGATCATGGATGACGAGCTTCAGGATGTTGCTCCAGATGACATGCAGCAGGATGTTGTAGTGATGATGATCAGGATGATAATGTGTACATCAGGATGATGTATGGTGAGTATCAGGTTAATACTCTATGGTCGTGGAACAGGTTGTGCAGATGAGCATATAATTTGGTCCTGGGAGATTTGCAGATAGTCTTTCAAGGTTTTGCTCTGGGAGGAAATATAAGTTTTCCCTGGGATATCTGCAGATAGTCTTTCGAGGTTTTTCCTATGGCATATAATCTAGCCCTAGCATATCTGGCAGATGCTCTTTCAAGGTTTCGTCCTATGGCATATAATATGTCCCTGGGAGATCTGATCGGTTGGGCTGTGTGCCCGTAATAAGTCCTAGGATGCTCTTGCGAGGTTTTGCCATGACCACATGTAATATGTCCTTGGGAGATCCTATAGGTAGATTTGTGTGCTCGTAACAGCCTGGGATGCTCTTGCAAGGTTTTGTGGTGACCACATGTAATCTGTCCCTGGGAGATCCTATAGGTAGAGTTGTGTGCTCGTAACAGCCTGGGATGCTCTTGCGAGGTTTTGGTGTGAGGTCACATATAATATGGCCCTGGGAGATCCTACAGGTCAGAGTTGTGTACCCATAACATCCTGGGATGATCTTTCGAGGTTTTGTGACGCATGTAATAAGTTTTGAGGATTCCACAGTATAGCCAGTGATGATGAAGACCTGCAGGTGGTGGGCCTACATCCAATATGAAAAAGGACTGACTCTGTAGAACTTCCTATGACGAGTAGATACAGAGATTGTTTGAGATAGCAGCAGCAGTGACGATGATGATGATTCGAGGACAATGCATCGATGATGATGATCCAGAGAAGAAGACTTGTGCTAGAAGATCTATGTCGAGAAATACCTTCCTAGTGTGATGAACCTGCAATAATTAATTAATGCAAATACACGAGATATCAGAAATAATAGAACTCAGAATCACTTTTATATTGATCACGAGCCACTTCAAGGGGGCAACCTCCTTTGAGAAAGCTCAATACAATTAACTTCATGGTGCCTTCATAGGCCTCAACACACACTTATATACTAAGTCTAGGCGCCAATACCATGGGTCAATACTATGTGTCAATACAAACCATGGGCTAAGTCTAGGCACCAATACTATGAGTCAAAACCATGGGACATATAATACTATGGGACGACTTACAAAGCATATGCATCCAATACTATGGGCTAATATAAACTATGGATCAACAAATACTACGGGACGACTTACAAAGCATATGCGTCCAACAACAATATACTAACAAAGTAAAGACATGGGTTCCTAAAATCCCCATTCCCTTAGAAAAATCTTTGTCCTCAAAGCTTTAGATGTGGAAATTGATGCAGAATCTGAAGGAGTGGGTCCCCTGTAGCATCCTCGGGTTGCATTCCGAGCCACTGGCACCTTTCGAGTTTCAGGGAGGATTGCATGGAAGGATGTAGACGAAGAAGAACCATATCAGCGATGTGAAAATTGCGCTCAGAACGATGCTGAATGGCTTGTTGTTTCAGTCGAATTCTTGCCATGTGAAAATTGTCCTGTAGAATGAGAAGAAGCTGATCACGATTTCGAAGAATTGAGTCAATTTCCTGAACTGGGGAGCTTCTGAAGGTGTATGGAAGAAGAATTGGTGGTGCCTGTCCAGAGACTGCTTCATATGGTGTCCTTTGAGATGTGGTACTATACCACTGGAGCGCTTCTAGGAAATCCATAGAAATAGTTTTCCAAATCTGTGGAGGGATGGGAAAGGGTTTGAGCAGTCCTGAAATGAGGGTCGTTTCACCCTTGTTGACCTGGAAAGTATCACAGTTAACCACCATCTGTTGAATTGTCCTTTTGAGTCCCTGCCAAAAGAAATTACATTGTTCCTGGTCATACGTTTTGAGGAACCCAGAGTGCCCTACTGATGAAGAAGCATGGAGTTCATAGAAGAGATATTCCCCTTGAACAGATTGCAACCAATTTGGAATTAGCAGAGAAATAGCTGTAAGAGAAACTGGGTCATCAAATGTGCGAGGAGGAGCATCTTCCACCATATTGTCCTTACCCTTCTGGTAAGTGGTCTCATAGTCATAACCCATTAGTTGGATAACCCATTTCAGGTGTGTTGGGGAGGAGACCCATTGTTCCAGGAAAGTTTCCAGACTCTGGAGATCAGTCTTGATGCAGAAATAATTCACCAATAGGGATGGCTGCCACTTCTGTACTGTATGCAAAATAGTCATCATTTCCTGCTAAGAGGTAGATGCGGCTAAATTCTTACTGGAAAGGTCTCTTGAAGGCAACAAGCTCATTGGTTCAGCAAAGACACCTGCATATCTATCCAAGGAAGTAGTGGAGACTGTTGATGGGTGCATCTGAATGGAATGGAGCTGAGCGATGACACCATGTGAATTCTTCTTAAGTATTTTTTCCAAGCGATGTGAACTGATGATGTAGAGAGACCCTGGTTGTATGCCCATAAATTTGTGTTGTGCCCCATTGACTGAAAACTGCATCTAAAGTTCATCAAAATCCCATAAGATGGGGCCAAGTGTGCGTAACCATTGAATGCCTAAAACCACATCACATCCTCCTAAGGACAAGGCAAACATGTGAGAGCACAGGTTATAATCTTCCATAGAGATACGTACATTGTGACACTTCCCCTTGCAAGGTAAGGTGCCCCCATTGGCAACCATGACTTCAAAGTTGGAGAAAGGATGGACAAAACAATCAGCCTATTTGGCAATCCAAGGATCAATGAAGTTATGAGTGCTACCAGAATCAATGAGTATGGTAAGAGGGATCTTCTTGAAGTATCCCCTGACTCACATTGTTTGTGGGGTGGTGATGTCGGTTACAGCATGGAGAGATATCTCAGGTGGGTCGTCCTGAGATGGGGTGTCAACAGGCGGGTGTTGAATGTCGACCTGATCATCTACTGTATCTGGAGCTTCTTCATCAAGTTCTGAGGCAAGCGGAGAATCCACATCCAAGAGATAGAGCTTTTGTTGAACACATCTATGTCCCCAAGTGAATTTCTCATCACAATTATAACAAAGCCCTTTTTCTCGGCATGCTTGCATCTCTGTTTCAGACAATTGCTTGATAGGAGTTGGTTGAGGAGCAGGCGTGATGGGAGGTCGTTGGGAACCCATATTTCTGAAGGGAACAAAGGTGGGTTTGGAGCATTGTTGAGCTGCGATCTTGTCCTTAGCCAGCTTAGCCAACCCTAGGACTTCCATCATTGTGTTGGGACAAAACAATTTGACCTCTGAGCGGATTTCATCCTTAAGACCACTGATAAAACAAATCTTGTAGAATTCATCAGACAATCCTTCTGTGTGATTGGCTAGTTTCTCAAATTTCGTCTGATACTCTCTCACTGTGCTAGTTTGGTGAAGTTTAGTGAGTGCTCCTGTGAAGTCGTCAAAAGCACTAGGACCAAATCATGGCCAAAGGAGTTGGAAAAAATCTGTCCAGTTTGGCTCGGGATGAGCTTTTATGTACCAACAGTACCATTGAAGGGCTTCCTGTTCCAAATGAAAGGATGCAAGTGGAACTTTCTGGACATCAAAAGTATTATGCAAACTGAAATATTGTTCTACTCGGTATATCCATCCAGTCGGATCAGTACCATTGAAGCGAGGAAAATCAAGCTTCGGCCCACGAAAATTGTTGGAAGAAGAGAACTCGGTGGCTGCAAAAGATTCTGGCTGTCGGTTATTGTTCATGGCTGAATGCTGAAGATGGAGGCTGAGAAATTTTTCATCCAGATCTTGGAGTTTGGTTTGGATAGATGCAAGTGCTTCCTCCATGGTGTTTGCTCCTGTGCGAGTGACAACCATAACCAGTAATTTTTTTTTTTGGTTTGTGGGGGGGGAATGGATAGAAAAACACAAACACAAGCTTATTTAGTAAGGGGAAATTTGCATTTGGGAAAAACTCGGAGGGGTAATTGGGGTTTGACTAGGTTTTTGACACTTTCTGAGGGACAGGGAAGCAAAAAATGGGAATTTCAGAAGCGAGAAGTCTATGGTAAAATTTGAAGGCAATCGGGTGAAAATTGAAGAAGTTATGGCAAACCCTAAAAATAGACAGATGTGGGATTTCTGGTCTTGGGAAGTGGAATTTGGGATAGGGTCTTCAGGAATGAAATATGCAGAATGGGATTGCAGGGATGTCAGTGAAATTTCAGGGAAAACAGAGTTGAAACAAGGGAGATATGACCGAAAAATAGTTTTTTTTTTTTGAACTGTTACCGATCACTTCCACTCCATATCCATCCGTTTCAGATCTATTCTGAAATTCGTTCCAAATGCAGTCGCCGCCATTTTCGATCCCTTCCGTGCATTGCAGATCCATCTGTTACGGATCCCTTCCGCGCCGCTGTTGCCGATCCATTTCTGAATATATATATATATATATATTTATTTATTTTTTTTCGGCCATATCTCCCTTGTTTCAACTCTGTTTTCCCTAAAACTTCACTGACATCCCTGCAATCCCATTCTGCATATTTCATTTCAGGAATGAAATATGCAGAATGGGATTGCAGGGATGTCAGTGAAGTTTTAGGGAAAACAGAGTTGAAACAAGGGAGATATGGCCAAAAAATACTTTTTTTTTGTTTTTTTTTTTTCAGAAATGGATCGGCAACAGCGGCGCGGAAGGGATCCGCAATAGATGGATCTGCAATGGCATGGAAGGGATCAAAAACGGTGGCGACTGGATCTGGAATGACTTTCAGAATAGATCTGAAACAGATGGATCTGGAGCGGAAGTGATCGGTAACAGTTGAATTGAAAATACATATGGACCCTAGGTATGTACGGCTTCCTAACAGTTCAGGTGTTTCACTCGGCCACCAATGCTGTCTGACGACTTGCGTATTGGGGCAGTACCCCTCACTCCACGGCTCAGGTAAAACTAATAATTGCTTTGCCACAAACGACAGCTCTTGGTTTACCTCACGGGTGGGAACTAGTCAATTAGGTAGGGGTCGTTGCCCTTTTCGCTGGCAGGTCCTCTCATTGAGCCAGCTACTTTGGGGTTCCTATGGTACTCCTAATAATGAGTTTTAGGGCTTATTCCCAGGTACTTCCCACAGTTAATCAGATAGGGATTATTCCCAAATCCGAAGCTGCAACAAATGCGAAAAAAATTTGGCAGAAATTCCACCCAATGAGCCCAAGAAAGTGCTCTGATACCAGATGTGATGAACCTGCAATAATTAATTAATGCAAATACACAAGATATCAGAAATAATAGAACTTAGAATCACTTTTATATTGATCACGGGCCACTTCGAGGGGGCAACCTCCTTTGAGCAAGATCAATACAATTAACTTCACGGTGCCTTCATAAGCCTCAACACACACTTATATACTAAGTCTAGACGCCAATACCATGGGTCAATACTATGTGTCAATACAAACCATGGGCTAAGTCTAGGCGCCAATACTATGAGTCAAAACCATGGGACATATAATACTATGGGACGACTTACAAAGCACATGTGTCCAATACTATGGGTCAATACTATGGGCTAATATAAACTATGGATCAACAAATACTACGGGATGACTTACAAAGCATATGCGTCCAACAACAATATACTAACAAAGTAAAGACATGGGTTCCTAACACCTAGTTAAGAGGGAGTGTTGATGTATATGTAACTTCGGAATGTATTTCATCCATGTATTTCATTTATATATTATTGTACTCCTATAGAGATGTGTCATTCCTCTATACGGAAGTGTCGTCATGTGTATTGACAAGTGTCGCAAGTGTGTGAACTTGCCGATGGGTTATTACACCACCATGTGTGGGGTCGGCCCTGATTTATGTAATATATGGTTGATGTACCTAGCTAGACAAGTCGGCCCCATAAGGTCACTCAGAAAACAGATCAAGTATAAATAGAGATCGGGAGATCTCTATTTGGATCACTCAGAAACTCATTCTTCCTTCACTCGGAAAGTGGTGCACATGTGAGGAGGAGGATCATCTGCTACTAGGAGACTATCTTTGTGTATTTTGGTTGTACTTTGGTTGAGCCATTGCTCTCTCTATCTTTGAGGAAGTTGTGGGGTTTTTCACCTTAGGGTTTTCCCCATGGAAACTCTGTGTCTCTTGTCTCTCATGCTTTTTCTTCTTGTGATGATTGACATGCTTGTTATGATTGATATGCATTGATACACTATACATGTTATTCTCTCAGTAAAGATCCTAGAGTATTGTGAATTAATGCTCAAAATTTAACATTCGCAAATTCAGTCTCTTTCGGGAGCTTATAATCAAGCTTTGCAGCCTCAGCTCATGTTCCTTGCTAGGTTAAACTTGCTCGATCTTTCCAAGCTCACAAATGATCTGGTGTGATATGATACTACATGGTCCCCAGTTCCCACCAAGCTCCCTTCCAATGTTCCAAAGTTTTAAGGGAAGAAAGGTGAGGATCCAGGTGATCACGTCACCACATTCCATTTATGGTGCTCCTCGAATTCCTTGAACCGCGATTCTATCCGTTTGAGGCTATTTCAACGCAGCCTTATGGGGGAAGCCGCGAAATGGTATGTCAAGTTTCCTGGGGGGGCTTACACGAGATTCTATGATTTGTATTTTTTTTTCTCGACCATTTCTAGTTGTCGGTTCGTTACGATACTAGCACTGAAATCTTGTCTACCTTCCGTCAGGATAAGGCCACACATATCTCTGATCACATTCAAGAGTGGCGCCGACGGAAGAGGTTAGTGAAAGCCAACATTCCTTTGTATTTTCTCCTGGAATGGTTCCTCAAGTCTTTTCTCCCTTACATCTCGAAAGACATTTCATTTTCCGGGATTATGACTCAGGAACAAGCCATCCTCAAAGCCCAACAGTTGGACCTAGTCTATGCTCAATCTGGGATTTTGTATGACATTATACTTGATGCGCCGCGATCAAGACATCAGCCCAAGCCAATTCCTGGACCACATGCTGATGGCATTTTTGGTTCCGCAAGTGCTCATTCTATGGACATGGTTACAAATCAAATGCACAATCTATATATTAACCAATCTACTTCTGGGCAAGCTCTTGCCTCGTCTGTTTCCACCCACTAGTACATGTGCACATTTTTCCCATGAAACTTTGTTGATTTTTCAACACTTGTTCGTTGCTATAGCGATATAATCATCTCCACCTTTTCATGGAGCAAGTTTCGTCATTGTAGCGGCTCCTTAAAACATTCGTCTCTATAGCAACAGGAAAGAGACGACACGTGACGTCTGTGAACTCTCTTTAAAAAAGCAAAGAGTGTCTCTTTAGCGACGATACGTCATCACTGTAGCAATGAACCACACATAATGTTGTGTCATTATAGCGATAGATGCACTTATTTAAAAAATCAATAATGTCTCTTTAGCGACGATAAGTCGTCGCTCTAGCGACGTAACACACATAATTTTGTGTCGCTATAGCGATGGAAGCACTTATTTAAAAAACAATTAGTGTCTTTTTAGAGATGATAAGTCGTCCTTGTAGCAATGTAACACACATAATTTTGTGTCTCTATAGAGACAAAAAAAAAACAAATAGTGTCTCTTTAGAGATGATACGCAGTCGTTGTAGCACTCAATATAGTGTTAATTTAGCGACGGTCGCCCTTGGGACTTTCTGACGGACTTGCTATACAAGCGATGAACATTTCGTCACTTGTATAGCAAGTCCGTCGGAAAGTCCCAAGGGCGGTCGTCGCTATAGCGACAACATCTCGGAGAACGTTTCGACGGACTTGCTATACAAGCGACGGAATGTTCGCTGCTTGTATAACAAGTCCGTCGGAAATCTATACGAGCGGGCGTCGCTAGAGCGACGAGTTGTGTTTTTTTTTTTTAAATCATCTCAATGAACAAAGCACTGATTCAAGATTCACCCCCTCCTGATTGGGAGAGACCTTAGTCATCCAAATGACTCACCTATGGGGGAAAGGAGGAGAGGCCTTTATCCATCTCCATTGCTTGTTGGAAATGCATTGGCACATTTTTATCTCCTCTAAGTATGCTCTCTAATGTTCCTAGGACTCGAGATCACCTTTCTTCATCAAGATCCACACAAACCTTGTTCAAACACCACGTAAAATATATGGCTACCATCTAGGGCAAGTAGCCTACAAAGGAAAGACTCGCATACTAGTAGTGAGAGATATTTTGGATGGGTAGCACACCTTTGTTTGTGACTCCCATTATGGAAAAGTTTCTATGGTTTCCTCTCATAAGCATGCCAGGTTCTTATGGGTCTGAGTTCAATGAAGTGACCCTTAGCCCATGATATTATATCAAAACACGCTACTTTCCCCTAGCCTCTTCACACTTTACGATGAGTTTGATGGGAACCCTTTACTTATATGCAAATATTTCTCATTAATCTACTCTTGGAAAAGTTATTCTTTTGGATAACTTCCACACAACACCTGCCAAGGCCATACAAGTACCACGTCATGACAAAATTTGAGGATGCATTTTTCCTTCAAAATATTGACTCGAGCATCATGGGCTTTCACAAGACTTCAAATGACGGTCTTGGACCTCTTACAAACTATGGTAGGCACCTTCTACAACTTCGGGTGTGTCTCACAACCTATTTCTCCTTAATAGTCTTCCATGATACCTTGACTTGAGTGGCAGACATATTTGCCTCACAACAACAGAGCTAGTGTATTTGATTATACCCTATCGAACTAGTAGTTACTCACTCACATCCAACATTTTTTAGTCTCCCCAATTCCCTTTGCATGCCCACTCCCTCATCTTTCTCTCTCTCTCTCTCTACCTCCCCACCCCTTTATCCTATCTTGGCACCACCCAACACAATATGCACCACTATCTTCTTTAATAAGGAGTGTGTCAACTCCTACACCACCTACTTCGAGAGTGGATTCCTCCTCTAAACCATTTCTCATCCAACCCTATAGCCTCAGCCAAATATAGCAAGGTTTTTCTTAACTCTTACTCCTATTCCATTTGACAATCCATTTGTGCCCCCACACCTAGTTTTTTCCTCATGAAACATTGGTTCGACAACAAGTGCAAGCTCCATCACAAAGATCTTTGATTCGCTTTTACACATAATTGGATATCTTGTTGTCATCTCCTACAACATAAAAAGCACACATTCCTTTCCCTGCGAAGATAAAAGCTTTGTAAATCCCTCCACCATTCTCCAAAATCCTTTTGGTGCACCCTTTTCTTTAAACATAGTTCTCTCCTCCCTAGATTTAGAACCCTAGTCCATGCTCTCACATACTATCTCTCTTTATCATGTTATTACGTAGGAAAGCAATCATGGTCATGAGGACTAATAGGGTTTCCAATGAGGAAGGAATCCAAGCAAATTTCCTCAAACACGTTATTCACTCCCTCAACTCTGACATTGCCAATTTGTTTCATTATGCATTTTGTTTTGGTTTATTGAGGCTTAGTCTCAAGATATCATCCACTTAATTTTCAAATTAGGTGGCAACTAATTACCGAATAATTATAGAACCATTATTATTAAAGACAAATCCCTATGCTATAGTTCTTCAATTATGAATTTCAAACAAGCTTGAGAGGAGGTACCTCAAGGTCGAGGACAAATGAATTTCCACAAACATATCATATTTTCACACTCAAGGGCATTATTGAAGAGTCTCGTCATCAATCTTTGTCTTTTGCTACTTTGTGAACTTTCTAAAAGCATCTAACACAGTCTTGGAAAAGTCCTTATTGCAAAGGCTCCAAGACATTAGCATTTCAAAGACACTCTTGGCTATCAACATGAAACTCTATAAGTAAGTTCTTGATCATCTCTATACAACCCATGGCCTTTCTGATTTCATCTAATTGCCATAGGCTTATGCAGGGGTGCCCCCTCTTACCAACTCTCTTTGATATTTACTTTGATGGGTTGGAGTCTCGTCCAAGAACATATTAATGACAAGTATGGTTATCTTCTACACCAAATGTTGGTATCTCTTCTTTTTTTGATAAATTGATCCTTTCTCACCTCATCACCTAAGGGATTACAAAGATGTATCTAATTATCATTTCTACTTTCAAAGAAAAGAGATTGAGATCACTATAACTTACACATACTTACGATTTCAATTCACGGGGTAAAATTTCAACTTGCAACTTGGCCTACCACCTCAAATAAAGAAAGGGTATACCCCCTTGCGACTCTTGAAAGAGTGCTTCCAGAACCATTTTCAGGGTATCTCATCCAAATCACTTGAATCATACCTCTGAGGGTCTTGGCCCAAATATGAAATTCTACTATAAATTTCTAAGCCTATATTATAAATAATTAAAACTCATTCTCTGGATTGCAAGACAATATCACATTTGGGCTAAACAATTTACAAGCACATAATTTTGAACTTTTATTTAACAATTTGGACCTCCATAATAATTTGACTCCAATCATAGGGATAAACAATTGACAAGCACATAATTCTGAACTTTTCTTTTAAATGATTTGGACCTCCATAATAATTTAACTCCAATCATAAGCAGACACTTCCACTCTAATACCATGTTAAAAATTAGGGTACACAAATTCAGTAAGACTATGGCATAGAGAAAAAAAGGATAGATTTCCTTAATGATCACATATCTAACCACTCAGATTGGTTTACCTTAAGGATATCACAAAGGAAATTTAAATATTTAAGCTAATAATGTAGATCCACACCTTTTTTCCTTGTATTCGAGGAACATTATAATTTTGGCCTTTTTACATTTGAGTTGTTTTGTTTGCAAGACTTTTCTCTCTATATATACAAGTGTTACTTCTAAATTCTAAATGGGTAGGTGGGGGGGTAACTTTGTACCTACTTTGTTACAACCATTGTCAACCAATCTCACTAATACCCTTCACCACAACCTCCATACACATAGGAATATAATTATAAAAAAATACAAGGGTAATCATAGATTGCATCCTACTCAAACTCTAAGGATTAGTGGTGACAAATCCTTCATACACTAGGAATGTATCATTTTCATGGTGACAACAAGGAAGATTGGGATTTAGTCTTCTTTAGAAGGATATTATAAATGGAACCCAAATTGATAATATCAAAACAATTGTTTATAGTACAATAATTTTCTTATGGTAGAGTTTGCCTTGTGAGGGTTGTGTAAAGTTGTTAAAGAGTTAGACAACTAATCCTAGAGCACTTCTACATAAAAGAAGTGGTAGAGGCTTGTTGAGATATATATTCAACATTAAGTAACCCTCTTTTGGAATGTACGGGATGCTAAGGATTTGATTATATGCTAGATTGATGCTTATCTATAATGGTTTTAATAAATAAATCTAGACTTGTTTGGTTTTAATAATTAAATCTAGGAAAGCTCAAGAACGTAGACACCACAAGGGCTTCAAAGTTCAAGCATAGATAATTTCAGCATCCCTTTGGGAAATATCTATCTCAATACAAAGATCTGAAACTTATTTCAATTACATAGGAAATATAACAAAATCAAATCAGATCTAAAAGTTTCATTAAGCATGTTAAAAGTGTAAATGGCCTCTAGATTCCAGAAACCAACATGCTGCTAGCCTACCACATATCACTGATGTAATATCCATGACCTAGATAGGTGGTTTGCTTGCTTCTCTGCTGTGCTAATTTTGGTTTAAGGATTTTTTCAAGCACTTAGCTAACACTCTTCCAATGGAGTCAAACCTGAGTTTGGGTGTATGGATATTGCTCAACATTTTGCACATTATAATTTTTATACCATTTTCATCATAAACAACCACTTGAGATTCACTTGGCATACATTGATTAGGAGCAAAAATGCTTATAACAATCACTAAACAGATCTGATATATATATCAAGAAATACTATTTTACATACCTGCAGGTGTTTGATAATAGATCTGAAAGTACCTTCCCTTAAACTCAATGAATGCAATCACTATCACGATGTAGCATACATTTGTATTCTTCAGTACTTATATTAGATATTTGTTGTAGTTACTACTTGTCAAATGCACCCGAAAATCTCTGTAGCAGCATGTATCTTCTCAGGATAATCCACAAATTCGAGCTGCCTCCAAATGATAGCCTCAAATTTTACAACCATCAAGAGGAAACTAATCTCAAATCTGAGTAATTTTGGGCACATTTTGGGGACTGCTAGGTACTTAACCATCCCTAAATAGCCCCAATTCTTAATTATGGGTGTGATTCCTGAGCACAGGTTTGTGTGGAGAAGCATTGTGGTTGGTTCTAAGAAAGTTTTGGGACCTTTCCACCCATGTAACAGCAGTGGTCAAACTAAGTACTAGATCTGGGCATGTTCACAACCCTAATTCAAGCATTCTAGGAAGTGAAATGGGCATGGAAAATTACCTTAAGTCATCCCAGTATTGCAGTCAAAGATTATCAGCACATTGAGCCTTATATTCAACCTGGTTTAACAACGTTTGGAGAATGATAATCTTGGAGAGGATTAGCTTGAGACTCTGCTTTTTCCTTGGAAATTGGCACTAGTCTCCATGGTCCTCCCATCACGTATACTACAAATAAAGACTTCAAGTTTTGCTAAGGCTAGCTCTTCAAAGTTGTAACGACATCTACGCATTTGAATTTTTTTGTTATTTAGAATTGGCTTTGATCAAAGGAACAGTGCTTAATTTTTATTTTTTTTGCTAAATTTCTTCTAGCTAACATTATATTCTATAGATTATATCTCTATTTAAATCCAAAGACCAATATTGCAAACACTTGTTGGAAAAATGAAACTTGACATCTTTGTAATTGCACAGGGAAATCTACATTTAACTTAAGTAACAACCAGTTTATCTCCCAATCATGTAGTGGTATGGATGCACACCATAGGTTAAATAGGAAAACTACTACAAGTAGAAAGCAACAAAAAAAAATCTTGCATTTAATATGGGAAGGCCTTGGCACTCCCTTGAGATTCCTCCACACATGATGCACATTGCATTTGACAAACTACTACCAGTTATTACATTGCAGCTGCAGTTTGCATTCTGCCTATGTCCAATATGTAAAATTGCATCCCACACCATTTGTGGACACTTTTTGGTCTTTTCATTTGACACGGCCTTTTAATTTAAGACTATATATAACGACCTTTACAAAGGGAAACCACAGTCAAACCACCAATTTTTTCTTGTTTGCTTTCAAGTTTTCAACATTTAATGAAAGCATAATTCTATATTCAGTCTCAAATTACAAAATATTTCTAACAATTTTATATCTTCCATATTTGTATTTCCTCTCTCTAGAAAAATCTCTTATTCTCATTTTTGGAAAATTTGCATGTGGCATTTCGCATTTTTCCTGTGTTTTTCGTTTCCAGTAATATGGACTTGAGAGAAAGCAGTGAAAAGCATAAAGAAAAATTATAACAGACGATGATTTCAGCATATAAGAATTTGGAGTTGACTGAAACCAATTTAACTTGCAGGAGCCCACAAATAGGTGTTAAGTTTAGCATAAATTCAACAACAAGAGCATAAGGATCACTGAAAGAAACATAATCACAAGAAAGACAAATATTTATCATGGGAAACCCTCATGGGGTAGAAAACCCAACAAAGCTTTCCTCAATATAGATGATCAACCAATACAAAGATGTAGTCCCCAAAGAAGAGCTCCTTCTCCTCCTATGCAGATCTCTCTCTCTCCTATGCGCAATTCACAAGTGAGTGAATGAGTGTGATAAATGAGGAACACACCTCCTCTATTTATACACTACTCCAACTTGACTTTTCACCTTAACCGGGCCGACTTCTCCTAGGAGAGTCTAATAACCCCTAAACAACTAACTCAAGGCCGACCCCACTAGGGAGGTCTAATAACCCTAGTTACAACATCCTAGCAGAGGAATAAACATCTCTGGATATAAAATAAGGTCTCTACTAAGGAATGAAACATCTCCGAAATAATAAAGTACAAATAGAATATTCTTAGAAGTTACAATATTTCAACACTCCCCCTTAACAAGAAGGATATTATAACAACATCTGCAGGAGCAAGGAGCTACCAACTACATGATACATGATACATGATACATCTATAAATCATTGGAATCTTTCTTCAATCATCATCAAAAACTCATACAATTACTGGAATATGTTCAAGATCTTCAATACTGGAACATCAACATCTTCAGTACTGGGTCTTCATCCTCTGCAGCACTCGATCAGCTACAACAACATCATCATCTGGATCTCCCAATCAACAAGATCATAGCAGCATACCCTGCAACACACATGATCCAATTACGGGATGATCACTCCCTCTCACTTTAGGACATAATTCCAAGGATGATACAATCCTGATCCACTTACGGGATGATCAATCCCTATCACTTTAAGACTCCATAGCATGTCTAGGGACGATGCAATCCCAAACACAGTGCCAGTCCATTTTCATACTGGATGTGACCTAGAATAATCTAGAATTTACAACTTGTGAATGATCACCTACTACTGCACTGAGCAGTCCAGGAGAGAACATTACATCATTATAGGATCTGCGAATGATCACCTACTGCTGTACTGAGTAGTCCAGAAGCACACATTACATCATTCCAGTCAATCCACAAATCCAATACTATTTCAACTAGGGTGTTACCTAGATCAAATCTAGGATTTACATCCTGTGAATGATCACCTGCTGCTGCACTGAGCAATCCAGGAGTGAACGTTGCATCATTACAAGTTCTGTGAATGATCACCCACTGCTATGCTAAGCAGTCCTGGAGCACACATTACATCATTCACCAACATATTTTTCGAAGACAAGAGTCTACGGATCAATTCAGGGACTGAAGTCTGGGGATGATACAATCTCTCTCTTCCACTAGGGACCATTCATCGACCTCATCGTCGGTATCATTTTTGAAACATGTAGTCTCATCATCGATACATGTATCCTCATCATCGATACAAGTATCCACATCATCAATACAGGTATCCTCATCATCGACCTTATCGTCGGTATAGGAAACCTCATCATCGATATAGGTATCCATATCATTACCAGTATCCAAGTATCATCATCGACCATATCACTCCCCCTTTCGAGGAGGGTCCTTCTGAAGTACACCAAGCTTGTCTCGCAAATACTCAAACTTTACTCGAGACAGAGGTTTGGTCAATACATTAGCAACTTGTTCCTTGATGCTCACATACTCAAGCTTTATAACTCCTTTCTGCACCATATCCCGTATATAGAAATATTGGATCTCTATGTGCTTTGACTTATCATGGAACACTAGATTCTCCATCATCTTGATACAACTTTGGTTGTCACACAAGATCACAGTGGAGTCCATCTCTAAATCAAACAATCCTGATAACAGCTTCCGAATCCATATCGCTTCACAACTAGCAGAGCAAGCACCTATATATTCTGCTTCAGTTGTGCTGAGAGCCACACTAGATTGCTTCCTGCTAAACCATGATATCATGGAAGATCCTAGACAATAACATCTTCTTGTTGTGCTCTTCCTGTCTGATACACTTCCTGCCCAATCAGCATCTGTGTAACCATACAATATGAAGTCATGATATCCAAGATAATATAGACCAAATTCTATCGTACCCTTTAGGTACCTCATCACATGCTTTGTAGCTACCAGGTGAACACATCTAGATTCCACTAGATACTGACTCAAGGTGTTCACGGCAAAGCATATATCTGGCCTGGTATTTGTCAAATACATCAATGACCCAATAATCTGTCTGTACAGAGTTACATCCACTAACTCTGAAGAGTCATCAGCTAACAGCTTCAGGTTGGAATCCATGGGAGTGGCCATGGCTTTACATTCCAACATATCAAATCTTGTTAAGATTTCCAGAGCATACTTTCCCTGGTTGAGAAAGATTCCTTCAGGGCCTTGCCATACTTCCAGACCTAGGAAGTAATGCATCAATCTTAGATCTTTCATCTCAAACTCTATAGAGAGCTTCTTCTTGCACTCAACAATCTGTTTCTCATTTCCAGTCAGAAATAGATCATCCACATATAGCAACAATATGACAGGTTCATCATCCATAACCTTGAGATAAAGATTAGGATCAGCTTTACTCTTGGTAAAACCCAAGCTTGTCAAGAAACTGTCAATTCTTCCATACCAAGCTCTGGAAGCTTGCTTCAACCCATACAAAGCCTTTTTCAGCTTGCATACGTGGGTTCTTCTATCTTAAACCTCAAATCCTTGTGGTTGTTCTATGTACACTTCCTCCTCAACCACACCATTCAGGAAATCTGTCTTCACATCCATCTGGTGTTATTCCCACTTCATCATGGATGCAAGTGCCATGATGGTTCTAATGGAAGTGTACCTTGCAACTGGTGTGAATGTTTCTTCATGGTCAATTTCCTTTTTCTGAGAGAATCCTCTGGCTACAAACCTTGCCTCATACTTTTCAATGCTACCATCTGCAGCATGCTTTATCTTGTATATCCATTTGGAGGATACCACACTTTTGTCCTTTGATTTAGAAACTATATCCCAAACATCATTCTTCATTATTGACTGGTACTCATCTGTCATTGCTTCTACCCACTCTTTCTTATGAACTTCCTCTTAATAACTAGTAGGTTCTTGGTCTACAAGATCACACATCAAAGCCACATAGCTGGAGAATGGCTTTGGTTTCTTTCTCACTCTAGTGGAGCCCTAAGGATCTCCATATTTTTCTGCTCCTAGTATAATGTCTCTTTCCCATGTTGGATTTATCTTTCTTGATATGTTTATGGTAGGGGGTTGTTGTGGCTCTAACATGTCATGGTCTTCTGGTGTTTCATCTTCAGGGATGGGTGCAGCTTCTGCAATTCTGGGAGGTGCATCTTCCACATATACTTCTTCATATTGGCACTTCCTAGATCTTTTGAGAGCTACTTCTTCATCAAATGTCACATCCCTACTAATTTCCATATGATGGAATCTTGAGATGTAAATTCTGAATGCTTTGGATGCTTCACAATACCCAACAAATATTCCCTTCTTTCTGGAAGGGTCCAACTTAGTTCTCTTTTCTTTTGGTATGTGAATATATACTGTGCACCCAAATATCGTGAGGTGGCTTACCTCAGGCTTCTTCCATGTGAACACATCTTATGGAGTCTTGAATCTAAGGGCACTATGAGATAGTCTATTCTGCACATAGAGTGTTGTCCTGGCTGCTTCATCCCATAGATGCATAGGTAGATCTTGATCATGTATCATTGTCTTCACTTCTTCCATAATGGTTCTATTCTTTCTTTCTGCAACACCATTTTGTTGAGGATTGTAGGGAGTGGTTAGTTCCCTCTTGATTCCAACTTCTTTACAAAAGACTTCAAATTCCTTTGAAGTATATTCTCCACCAATGTCTTTTAGTTGTTCCTTGAACTGGGATACCCTTGTTAAGTAATCTTGAATAGATTCTCCTTTATTCATTTTGGTGCTCTTTAATTGAGCTCTCAAGTTCATCTTCCTATTGATGTTCCTCCCTTAATACATTCTACCTAGGGAATCATACATTTCCTTTGGGGTCTTCTTGGATTCCAATTGGGGAATCAAGTGATCTTTGATAGAATCAACAATGATTCTCTTTTCCCTAATTGAGTCCTTCTTATGCTTCTCTTTGGCTTCAGCTTCCACAGGTTCTGCAACTTCATCCTTGATATATTGGGAAAGATCATTCTCTTCAAGAATGAGACCAATCCTATATTTCCATGCCCGTAAATTCTCTATACCCTCTAGCTTGTCTTCAATCTTATAGCTCGGGGCCATCTTATCTAAGGGGTCACCAAAAATTGAAAATTCTTAAAATGAAAAACTGCCCTTACTAGGAGATGGGCTTGACTGAGGCGAGGTGACTGGTACACTTTCTTTTTGAAAAATTCAGCTATTCACCCTTCAAACTTGACCTACGAAATTTAGACCTGTTGTAGAATTATGGTTTTCTAGTTTTCTGCAATTTCTAGTCCAAAAATCAAAATAGGGTTTGACTTTCCTGGAGTTCTACCCACTCAAAAAGTTCGATCTAGGACTCAAAATTTTGATTTTGAGGAGGGCTATCCATCCATGCAATTAGATTCCAAAAATTCCAACTATTTCAAAAACCCTAATTTTCACCAGAGGAGGAGAGAGAGGCAATTTCACCTTGTGAAAGATGTGCTATTCAGGCTAGCTCTGATACCATGTTAAGTTTAACATAAATTCAACAACAAGAGAATAAGGATCACTGAAAGAAACACAATCACAAGAAAGAAAAATATTTATCCTGGGAAACCCTCATGGGGTAGAAAACCCAGCAAAGCTTTCCTCAATATAGATGATCAACCAATACAAATATGTAGTCCCCAAACAAGAGCTCCTTCTCCTCCTATGCAGATCTCTCTCTCTCCTATGCTTAATTCACAAGTGAGTGAATGAGTGTGATAAATGAGGAACACACCTCCTCTATTTATACACTACTCCGACTTGACTTTTCACCCTAACAAGGCCGACTTCTCCTAGGAGAGTCTAATAACCCCTAAACAACTAACTCAATGCCGACCCCACTAGGGAGGTCTAATAACCCTAGTTACAACATCCCAACAAAGGAATAAACATCTCTGGATATACAATAAGGTCTCTACGGAGGAATGAAACATCTCCAAAATACTAAAGTACAAATAGAATATTCTTAGAAGTTACAATATTTCAACAATAGGACAAATAATTCATTAAAGAAAACGGATTGCAATACATGTTTCTCTAGATATTTAAGAGCAGATATAAGTGAAACAATCTCTATATGACCAAATTCTACATCATAGCCAAGAATATAAATGTAAAGCACCTTGGAGACATATTTCTTCTTCTCATAAGGTGACAAATCCTGCCAGAAAGTATACACATTAATATTAACAAATGTGTACTTATCACTATTGCAATTTTACAAATAATTTTGAATTGTAACATGCTCTGTTTTTCCCCTTGCAATCCATACATCAACAGAATGTTTTCCACAAGATATCATCACTTCATGCATGGTCCATGCCAGTGTTGAAAACATCGGCAGTGGAAAAAAATCAGCAGGGGTCCAAAATACAACTTCTAGGCAACATCGGGGGAGAAATCAACAAAGATTGCAAACCACGGCAAGCATTAAAAAATACAAAATAAATTCAATTTTTCAATTTTTTAAACATATAAACCAGCAACAATATCAAATAAGCACATTCGCACATAAACATAGGAAAAACGTCGACATATACGATGCAATTGGTGCCAAATCAAAATGATACATCAGAGTCAATACTAAATCCTAAAACTTGATAGTTGTCCAATGAAGGACTCAAAAGTGGATAACCAATACAAAATGACATAAAATAATAAATGTATCTCATCATCATGAGTCATCTAAAATGACAAATCTAGCAGCTAGTTATTAGCCTATCTTAGAGAATCAATGACCTCTCCCCCTTTTACAGGAAAAGTTCATGGCTCATTTTCCAATAGAAGTTCTTGCATCATCTATGTAGAAGTTTCCCCCAAATTTTAGTAAACATTGAAGGGGACGTCGGGATATTCAACATAGGGGACCCCATCAGAAATACTACAAAATTTATATTAGAATACACGCAAATTGAAACATAAAACAATGAAATTTAATATTTTTATAAAGTATAATCTAACAGACCAATATATACATGATCATTGACAACAATGTAACATAATAAATCATAAACGATATTTCTACAATAGACTATAACCATCATCATCTAGGTACATATAGGGCTCGGTTCTCTTGATTAAACATCAATCCCATACCCTCATACATGATAGAATCTAAGGGAAATACTGCACTTTGGCTAATCCTGAAATCCTGAAACTTGTTAAGTCTACTGAACTCTGAATGGGATATGAAATTTTACTTTCTCCATGTGAAGTCTAATGAGATAACACTAACATATATAAATATACACATGAAAACTCCAACCTCATTCTTAGTTAGTAGATTATTTCTAAGCAAAATCAAGCATATGTAATACATTCATGGTATGTACTTATATTGGTCCAGTGGGTAGTAAAGAATTAGGGATCCAATAAAGGACCTTGGGTATAAACTCAACATCAAATGTTGGGGCAGACCTCCCTTATCCCCAGAATTCAACCTCTTAGCGTTAGGTCAATTACATGAGACTCAACTAGACCAACATCCTTGTGAAAGGAGAGAACCCTGAACTGGAAAATACCCTAAAATAGATCACCCAACCCTCACAACTCAAAAAAATTAGCAGCACAGCAGTACAACCAACACACAATAAAAAACGACAGCAAAGTACTCCAAAAAAGTCATATAAGGTAACGTTGTGGTGGATGGCACCTAAGGAGGTCTATTAAGGTCAATGCAAGGGTGGACAGCAATCTTAAGGCATCATGCTGATCATCAACAAGCTGGACGTCAACAATTAAGGGTTGTATAGCTCAAGGTTACCATGCAAGGGTCAATCACAAGTCACCACAAGGCTAAACATCACATGCAAGTAATCATGCAAGTCAACGTATCATAATAAGGAAACACGACGTCATACTAGTCTCATGAACATCAAGTCATTGTCAAGGTAGGTTACCCGACCTTCTCAACTATATGTGGTCATATGTCTCATGTGTCTCATGCAATGAGAGGAAGCTCATAATCATCATCCCAGGATCAGTAAGGTCATGTGGTCATCTCATCTTCCTAGGGTTAACTCAACAAGGCATGGCCAGCCCCTTGACTATAACCATAGTCCTTGGAAGATGTCACACATATTCAAAAATAAGTTATGCAACAAAGTGAAAAAACATTTCACATATAAATTTCAAAAAGCACAAACATAGTTATATTAATTGTTGCAATCAGCACAGTACTATCAAACATAGAGCTACAAAAATCATTAAAGTACTGAAAACAAAAACAGTAATAACAATAAACCAATTATAAACGATATGGTCATCTCATATTCCTTAGGTTAACTCGAGAAGGGGTGGCCATTCCCTTGAGGATAACCATTGTCATCTAAATATGTCACACATATTCAGAAATATGATCTGAGCAATAACATACACATGTGAAACCTCAATTGTAAAATATCACCATGCACCAATTAGATCAAGAAACTTGTAACAAAACTGAAAATAGTTCATTCCTTCACTCAGTCAAATACAAATCTTAAAGGTTTACAACTACATTTTTTATGTTTTGGTTTTTTTCTCAGAAATTCGAAGAGGGGGGCTTCATCTTCGGTGTCTTGACCCGTTGTAGTTGTTGTGCTCTCTCTTTCTGTTGATTGTGTGGATATGCACCCCCATACCATACTTCTGGTATGTGGATTAGTAGGGGGTGGAGGTGGATGGAGAGGGGCATCATCTCCAAAAACCAAGACAGTTATATAGATAAAAATGTGAAGCTATTATTGAAATACGTATTTCATTATTTCCAATATCATTATAATGATCTTTACCTGCTAACTGACTAGCTGAGTTAACTGGAGTGTTCATTGGTTCTGCCATTTGTTCATCTCCCGGCTAAGCATGAGAAGGTACATGCTCTTCCATTCATAGAAAATATTAATTAGTAAACCTCATCAATTATGTATTTAAAATCATATTGAATACATTTGTTTTATAGCATGCATACCTAAATGGCTAGGCAGCTCCCCACCATCGCATGGTACCGGTTTGGTACTACTATCCTCACTGCTTTTGTTGGTCTCACCCTGAAAACAAAAAAAAGACATTATTTTTTGATGTAATCATTCATGAACAAATTACGCAAGTACATTATAATGATGGCCTTATTGATTTTATTTACCTCTGCGTGAATCAATGGGGAAATTGGGGTTTGCCCCAAGCTTTTTCGATGTTCCAGCACATGCTGAAAACCATACTTGAAGCCGAGATTCAAGTCTTCATCAGTGTCTTCCTCTCAAAAAGGATTTCCCTGCAATGCATAACACCATGTAAAGTGCTTGTGATAAATCAATTAATTGTTCGGTACAGTTAGAAAAATCAATTAATTGTTGGCTACAAATAATGATCATTTGATTTTTACAATTCGTGCCCTTGGCTTCTGAAATCCACCCTAGCCCAGTTTGTGTTGCCCATGTTTTTCTACTCTTGTCTTTGTTTCTTTAGAGGTGTCGGGGATCCTACGAAAGGTTGCAAATATGTTAGATATCACAACTTAAATATATTTAAAAGTTTTAAAAAAATTAACATTGTTCACTGAAAATATGATATGTGCCATGCCTTCTTGAACCGATTGGCCTAGTATTTCCTTGTTTTCTCAATGCATTATCCTTTGCATCCTCGATGAGCGCCTTCCACTCATTCTGTAGAACTATCAGAGGATGCTCATACTTGTGGTTAATTTGTAGATTGTCCCTATAATCTGCCCTAACATATTTCAAATTTAACCCAGCTACTGGGGTGACACCTTTTTTGTTGAAGGTTTCACCAAACAAGCTGACCATGTGGTTCATCAAATCATCTTTCAATTTGTCATTTTGGACATTCCACCGTGTACAAATGGTGGGACCAAAAATCTCCAATGCCTTATCATGCAAGTTCTTATACAAAACATTATTTCCTGCAAAAAACATATGATCATTAATTAAAACTAATTTGAGTTATGTGGCTTTGAATTACATGAACAAAAAAATACATAATAAATTAAATAATACCTGCAATCTTCGGTATATTGATTGGAACAAATTCATCGTTCACCAAGAAGTTAATGGGAAATGATCCCTTGCTAACCACACGTATTGCACCAGGATAGAAACTATCACATTTGATGCCAATGTCCTCTCTATCATCCTGTGGAGTAGTGGTGGTTGAAGGGCCATGTTGACCTCCAACATCCAGTGAGGTCGTGGCATCTAAAGTGCATTGCTGTATAGGATAGGAAAATAGCCTTGTTGGTACGGTAGATTGACGATGTGTTGAACCATCGCTACTACCAATACCGGCCTCTGCAGCCTATTCTCGATACATGGGTGTTGGTTCCAAAAAATTCTAAAGAATAAAACTTCGATTGATTAGATCATATAAAAAAAGAGAACTAAAATAACATAAATGAATATAAGTAGTTCGTAAAAACTTTCAAAGATGCCACTTACCCCGTATTTTACTATCTTTTTCCTCAATTCATCAATTTGTGCTTGTATTTCTTCAATAATTGGTTTGATTAAAATCAGACTAAGAAGGTCTTGAATCTTGATTGCACTTTTTCAAAGCCCTTTTCATAGTATCCATGGGGTCGGTTGAATGATATATATTTGCCTCAACGACCACATCATCACCTTGATGTGGTGTGCCCTATGAACGCCAATCAAAAAATCACGTAAAAAATATATAATGCATATAATAACAAAAATAAGTACTATAATCATGTTTAGGTATTATTAAGCTATCATTTACCTGATGCGACAGCATTGGTGCCTTCCCACGGTCACCCTGCCACAATACAATAAGCAAGACATATTCATATTGATAAGTAAAAATTGAACCATGTATAATAAACATGATTAATATAAAAAAACTTTATTGTTACTATGACAGTCATGTTTACATGTGCATAAGCTGTAGGTGTGCTATGAGTATCGGCCCCCTGCCACAATACAATAAGAATGATATCATGTTGAAATATTGAGCTCAATAGCATAAAAAATGTCAAATGTTAATAGATGTAATATAATCATGAATTGTAGTTACTATTACATTGATGCTATTAGGTACTATTAAACTAACATTTACCTCATGCGTCACCATTGGTGACTTTCCACAGTCAACTTGTGGCATATGTCCACGATTACCCTGCCACAATATAAGAATTAAAACATATTAAAAATGAAAATTACATATATAACAATGTCTCTTAAACGTGATTAATGAAAATCATGACATATAATTAACCATGTGTATATTATAAAAAGCATGACATAAATAAACTTGATGCAAGAGAAAAATAATAAGACATCGATCAAAGGTTGAGTTAAATGTTGTATAAGAAAATTACCCCCATAATAGCAACCCCCGCATCTGTTCGATTCAAACTGTACTCGATCAACAACTCTTCACTTGCAGTTATTGATTTTGTTGCACATACAAATACATGATTTCCTTCACGCCCCTCAAATAGGAAATTAGGTAGCTTATATGTTGACACTGATCGTGTGCTATTTATAAACCCTGCAATATTTCCTGAAGCTTTTGGCCTTCCATCAATATACACAGTTGCTCCTTTGTTCAGACTATTGTCCACTAGTTGACAATAATTTGTTGCCACTCTGTATGTCCGCATACTTCGCGTATATCGGACCAACAACAACCAGTCATTGTATTTGTAGCATGGACCGACATACTCCATCAATTCAGTTTTAGTACCATATGACACCTTTATGCCATCCATGGAAAATAGTCCCAGTCCATGTAAAGAGGATGGAGCAATGCGATAAGTCCTCCCATTGAGGAAGAAATCTGTGTCCACTTGGGGTAGCTCCTTGGGTAGCCATATTTTGACAAGATGTATATACCTCAGGGGCAACTCAATGTCACCTATGCTCTCGTTATCATAACCACATGATCCACCTTCAGAAACAAACAGTTCCATGCATCTACGAAATTTTCTCCTTACCTTTTCACCTCTACTTGATCTTGACCTGTTAGATCTTGTGTTAGACGTCTCGCTTTCAACCTCTTCTAATCTATCTTCCTCACTTGAGGAAGATAGATCCGACAAGTACCTATTTGGTGGTTCCTACAATCATTTAAATGAGACAACGTATTGCAGTTGAATTTTCAATACCGAAAACATCATTCATGGCTCATGGTTTCTAGTAAGCATGTTATAAAGAAAGATGATAAAAAATTGTATGATAGATATAGGACAAAACAAATTATTAAATTTTTTATCTGTGTCTCGTGTGGACATGTGGCATGATTTAGTTTCTCTAGTAAGATTCCCTCCTTCATCTAGTTATCAAATTAACCCCTCAAATCCACCTAGATTCATCACATACCTATTGTTTTATGCAAATGAGCTATGAGTTGTATTTGGTTGTATTGGTTGGTTGAGTTGTACACATTTCCATCCAACCAAGCCTCATTAACTAGATTCAAACTTTTAATTGTTTTACAACTTGGGTTAGCTCTATCTAAGGGAAAATAGTTATGAATGTTAGGTAAGATGGTGTATAGATACCCTCACTAGGCATAAGTCATATCAAAATGTTGGGTCTTAAGGATGACCTCATCTTCAATATATGGCATGGTTTTCAATACATATTTGGAGATCATGGATAATATGTACTATTAATATCCAAAAGAATCTAAAACAAAAGGTTGTGGCAAGCTAGGAGTTGAAAATAAGTAAAAAATGCAATGGCAATAGACCCAAAGGTGTTATGCATAATGTTTAGTAAATTGAAATACCATCTAGTTGTTGTACCTATGATTCCTTTAAACAACAAATCTCATATTATTTATCCTTTGTAATCCTCTCTCACCTGGATGCATTACCTGTAGTTTTAGAAAGAAGATTAAGGTTGCTCAACTATTGAAAATATGCCTTTTCTTGCATAGCTGAAAATTAAAAGAATAGCTAGATGTATAATAAAATTCTGTGCATGACTAGATGAAGTCTTGGATAAGATTTGCAGCTAAGGACCCTGGGATAGTTTCATGGAGCTGATATTTCTCATTTTAAATCCTACGGGATTAAGGATTTTGTATAATATGTAAAATTTAAATAATAGGTGTCATAGAGAATATGAAGAGTACTCTACATCCAAACACCTATTCTTTCATTACCACCTTGTTGACTTCTAAAATATCAAGTTGTTTCTTTCATAATTCTACTATAACACAATACTAAATAAAGGAATGGGAGACTTGGTTCTTATCTCAAAAAATAACAATTTATCCTCTCCTCCTGTGAAACATGATCAACCACAAAAATAGGCCTAAATCAACACCTAATTTGAAAACAACACCCTCAACAATTGCTAATGTTGATAGTAAAGGATCTTAGAATAACTCTGTATGATGCACCCTCCATGTCATTGTTTAGATACTGCTTTTCTATGTTGAAAGATGAAAGGACAACATGCAAGAATGCCTTGCATCTCATCAAAGGATGGCAAGGCTTCATGGGTTGGTCATTGTTATTCATTCTTATTGCATACTTGTGGATCTTACCTTGTTCTAGAGCCAATAAATAAGCATGTAAAAGAAAAACATTAAACATGGTGATGGTGATTGATTAAAGGAAAAGCATGAATGAATTTGTAACCACCAAGCAAGCCCCCCCAAATTGTAGAAATGAGTTTTAATGGAATAGTTTTTATGATTTGTTTATTTTTTATAGAGTTATGGTGTACCCAATAAGATAAACTATATGCAGACGTAATTCTCCATCATAGGTAAGACGTGATAATCCTAGACTCTGCAAACAAAATACTTCCAACGCTTATATACTAGCCCAACATGACTCAAGTATATAAGGCATAGATAAAGGTGGCATAGCCTAACTATCACATAAATCAATGCAATTCCCAATACACAACCAATCTATGCAACCATGCCTCCATGAATAATATAGATGAAACCAGTCAAGCATATAATAGGACAGAACCATAAAATGTTTAATTCTATGCAACCAAATTATCCCCTATGTCATCTCAAAAACTATTTGAATTCAATGAATGCAAGGAATGATGTTAATGAACCATGTTTCTATATCTATACCAACACTTCATGGTGAGACCCAATTGCAACCAGACAACAGTATCATACAAAGTAGGGGATCATAATTCTCAACGCCACATCTAGAAGCAAAGCATTGATGTTAAATTCAAGCAATAGTTGAGGTAAAAGTAAAGCAACATCAAATGATGTTGATGAATTATGTTCCTATATCCAAACTAAAACTTCATGGTGAGACCGAATTGCAACCTGACAAAGCTAGCATAAAAAGTAGGGATTAAGATGCTCGATGCCAAATCCAAGTAGAGCATTGAGAAAAAAGTCAAGCTCACAAATACCAATTCCAAAACGTGCAAGTAACTATGTTTAATATTTCAATTTGGAATGTAACATAAAAAGGGGATGCAAGTTCCATGACTACAATCTGTTATAGATCTCTTTCTTGCAACTAAGGTCATCACAATTACAATTCGGTGGGTCCATACAAGTAGATGTGATTTATTTGGAGGGATATTCATTTATTAACTTTAGTATTTTATGGTTGCCTCCTTAAGTCATTCACCATGCACCTTATCTCACTAAGTTTTTAGTGGAAGTTTATAGAAACCACATCCAAAAAAACTACTTATTGAATAACCAAGACAAATATGAATATATCTAAAACTGATGAAATAAACAACCCTAAGGCCCAATATCTTACCCAATACTACATATTTAAGAATCTTAATCTTAATTTAGAATATAGATTCAAGATGATCAAATCATCAAAAATTCAGAGTTGCAAGATCTAGTAATGACAGTTTAGATTGATGTTTGCAATGAATGGATTTAAATGACTTGGATGCTATAATTCTTTCTTATTTGGATATTTTGAATGAAAATTTTCCTTTCAAAAAAAGGGGACAGGGCTGGAATTACTAATGATTCTGTCATCATTTATTTTTCTCCATAAAATACGATAACTTCTCCATCTAGCATTGAAACTAAAATTTTACCATTCAAGCTTTCCTTCTATTCATGGAAGAGATAAAGCATCCAAAGAGAGAAGCCCATTAGTGTGCACAATGCATCTATATGTGGAAGGGAGTAAAGACACCTACTTCAAATAATGAAGAGGCATTATATTCATTAGCAAAGGATTATGAGATACAAATTTTTGCCATTCATATCGATCAACAAGATGCCGTCAAGAAGGAAGTAGACACCAAGAATATGCCATCAAGAAGGAAGTAGACACCAAGAAGATGCCATCAACGTGGCATTGCATGTTTCTTCATCCATACTTCGCAACCATTGGTAATAACAGTTTAAGGTGAAAATTTTGAATGCCACAATGACCAACGCTCACTAACCAACAACTACCATCTCATTTTAAAACAAAATTTTCCATCATGACCCCCAACTCAAGAACAAGTGGTTAATTTTCACCATTATTTGTTTTTAAACCATGGACTGCAATATTGGGATCCATAGTCTTAACAATACTAGAAGTGTGAGTTGATTAAACACAAAACCTAACCTTTAGACATATCCACCATCATTAATCAAACAAAAATGGGTAAACATTGATCAAGGGTTGACATCAAGTTTCGATTGTGGGTTTGAGTAATAAGTATCAGACCTGTCAAGATGTGAGTTTTTTTCTCATTTTATCAAAGCATTAAGAGGGTCTACGCAGTGCATTTCCAAACCCCCAACCCTGTTGTATGAAGTGTGCATTTCAGACTTACCAAAGACATCTCGGAAACCTCCTCTGCAATGGTCTCGATCTCCTTGTCTCGGAGGCCTCCTCTACAATGGTCTCAACAGCCTCCTCTGTAATGGTATCGACAGTCTCGGCGGCCTCCTCTGCAATGGTTTTGCATCCTCCTCTGCAACGGTTCGGCGGTCTCATCTTTCTCGACAGTCTTGGCTCTTCTGAATATTTTCATAGGTTGCAAATAGAAAATTTGAATGTGTGTATGGGGGTCGAGTGGTATTCCATTTGACTTGGAATTCCCCAAGCCAAATATAGTAGTTCTGCCTTGTTTAATGGACTAACTTGGTGGTCCTCCATCACCAGTATTGGCAGTATGCCCAAATGTTTTGACAAAACTAACACAATATTATTGCCAACTAAAACAACTAACACTGAAGCCCTCGATCACTCATATGACCATCATGTCAACTGATATATAAAAAATAGTAATGCAACGACCGTTGAAGCTCTTGATCACTCCATATGACCATCGTGTCAACAGAATCCAACGGTCGAGATCATATCCTTGGCAAATCAATGGATGTTGTCACTTCTTCCAAAAGGTAGGGGGCCTGGCAGGTCATCTCGGGCTCCAGGGTGATGACTTCTCATGGATTCCAAGCACCTAGCGCCCCCACCATACCCTTACACTACACGTCGAATAAGCATAGTGATGATGGTGTATATAAACTCATATTTCCTCAACTATACTGCTAATGTGGGATAAATCCCAAAGAAAAATTAATCGTCACCGCCGATTGCTTGATCGAATGGTTGCTGAGACTCCACCTGCAACTCTTTATTTTTATCCATTGTGATTCGAAATTGATGCTTAGCCCTGCTTGTTGATTTGATTTTGAGCTCTATAATTATGTTTACATTGTTTTAACTCTAATTGCATCATCTGCATTCAATCTCTGATATTTATTTTGAATCAATTCCTCCCGAGTATGGACAGGTCTTTAACGTGCTTATTTTTGGGGATTCCTTCAACTTTGCAGCATCACCGATGTCCTGAGCTACAGCAAGCGCTCTGCGTGACTCCACATTCACTCCATCATAACCATGATCCAAGGATGCAGCAAATCCATTGCATTTTGCATACCCTATTCATTGCACCATTCAATTTTCCTTACACATACACCACAATACTTCTGCTTGGTAGACTTAGAACCTTTGCAGTAGCTTCGACCTTCAACACCTCTAGGCCTCAATGCTCTGGCCAGTAATTCATAAAACGATTTTTCAAATAGATCTTGAGAAGGACCTATTGGATCAAAAGAGTCTATAACAATTTCATCGTAGGTTCCATCTTGGCATTCCCTCAAAGAAACAACTCCATCACCTATATGAAGTCTTACACGTGGATCTTCATAGCCTACAACAAGTTCTGTGGAAAACTATTTGGATACATTTATAGCCATCTCATCAATTTCGCATACATCAATTTGATCTACTGAAACATGTCGAGATACTTCTCAAATAACTCCCCCATCACCTCCTGCTTTGAGAAAGCTTTCTGCCTCATCCATGGTTCTGTCAACATAGGCAATGTCTCTCATCTATTTGCCATAAATGTCTGTTATTATCATCACAAATACATTGTCAATTCCAATGCCATCAATGCCAACCTATATTGCCATATTGCCAACACATTGGGCATTGTGGCCCCACATACCATCGCACATGCCCTAAATAGGGAATCTTTGTCTTAATACTTCAATATGGTTGTCATTTCAATGTTGGTGTACTAGATATGGTTTGTAGGGATAAGGACATGGTATCGGTAAAAAATATAGGGTCTTAGGCCATAGTATTTGTGTTTGGGTAGCACAAGTCATTTATGTTTTCGCATTTAGTAGGGAAAACATCCACTTTGAGTCCATTGTGTTCAAGGAAGGTGCAACTTAATCGATAATTATGCTTACATACAATTATTGTGCCTCATTCAATGGAAACATATAATTTGGATCCTTGTCCAAATCCAAAGAGTTCAATTTATGCCCCGTCTTTCCCTCCCTAGTAGTCCCTCCTATAGTGAGACTCGTGGGACAGAGACACGAGGGAAGTTTCGTTCATATTTATGATTGTATCAATATCTCAGTTGCACCTTTATAGGAATGACAATAACATGTGTTAATGTTCTAGTTATAGGTTTTTAGAGGGTCTTACTAGGTTTCTTCCAATGGTGTTCCATCTTCAACTCTACCCACCAAGAAGGCTTTCAATTTTTCCCTTTGGTAGTCTAATTAGAATTTTTCTTTAGACATAAGGCCACTACATGTCCATGGTCACAATAAATTCTATATTAGAATATACTCTATTTATAATCCAAAATTTGTGTCCATCTCTCCAACATTTCTAAAAAGGGCCTTTGTTTAATTCAACAAAAAGGAAAATCTAAGTATAGGTATTAGAAACATAATTACTATATTTTTGAGCCAAGGTGTTGAAATGACCTAGAGCATTACCAATCGCTTGTAAAGTCTAATAACCATAGTATTGCAAATATGGACTATGCAACATGAACCACATTAGGATCATTGAGAAATATTTGTATGCACGTTGAAACTAGGGTGATATAGATTCAATAAGAGGCCCACACCCTTAATTAATCAAGCCCTTTTACTAATAACCTTTAGATTTTCCATCTGAAAATTAACCCCGTGATGATGAATCCTTTTTTGTATGGGTGGATAACCATTGTATCATCCATGAAAGATCCCCCAACCTATTTTATCCAAACCTAAATATTTTTCAATAATGGGAGTAGACTGTTGAACTTGTTTATACCATGTTTTAAAAAATACTTGTATTTCTCATTGACTCATGTCAGCTCAAGCTTTAAGGTTGGAAGACAAATGGACTCTCCAAACAAAAGTAGAGATATCTTCAAGGGTTAAACCTAAATGCTCAATGTTACTAAGAGGTTTTCTAGTTTAAATAAAGGTTACCTTAAATGGCATTGATTTCCCTTTGTTCACTCCTCCAAAAGGAGAGTTATTTAGAGCTTTAAAGGAAGACATGCTTCCTTTCTCTAAGGTCTTCCACAAAAATGAAGCAAAAAAAATATGATTATGCATTCCATAAGAGACTATGTCACAACCATCTTTTAACTCCTTACTAGTAAATATTAGTCATTGTTGATATGGCAAGATTCCCACCTTGACTTGAATCTTGGCTTTCATACCCAACTCCACAATGTTAGCTTTCAAGAGGGATTTCATCAAGATTTGCAACATTTGTTTTGCAAGCATGTTGACAAATTGTAGCTTGGGATGTGTTGATCTTCACTACTTTGTAAATTTAAAACTAAAATTCATGGATCCCTCAAGCTAGACATAGTTGCTTCATCAAATCTTCAAGGATTGAATTTATCATTTTCTGGGTAAGCGAAAAGCACAAGTTAAATTATCATAAAGAAAATGTACAATACACTAGCCAAGTTTTGGGTCAATGACTCCTACAAACATATATCCGAGTCTAATATTCAATGGTTAACCCCTTCAATTGATTCAAAGTAACCAATTACAACTATATATGATCAATCAAGCCTATAATATGACTTGATTGCTTAAGATCTTCTATAAATATTTTAACATATGTTGTACCTCCCCACCGAGGATGTAAAAAATCACATGTATATTATTTTTTCATTCATTTTTGATATCCTTCCACCAAGTGAAATGTTGTGGATCTAGTGGAAGCTCTAATAAAACTACCTATCAAATTGCAGCATGATAGGTCATAGGATCTATGCACCTTTCTAAATCCGAGTTATTTGATTCATGCAATCTCTTCACCCACCTTGAGGGATTGGTAGTCATAATTACCTACACATGATGTCTTATCTCTATGGGTATGACTATAGCCATATGATCATCATCTTCAATTGAGGGTGGGATTGTAATGTCTTTCAATGCCTCGGATTCTACTTCCAATTTATTAATTTCTCTAGGAGTAATAGGAAAGTGATTCCAATCTCGAGGTTTGCTAGTTTCCTCTCTTTTCCCTGGAGAGATGGAAGCCTTGGGTATGCATATTGCAAACTCTCTATCACTTTATATGCTCCACACTACATACTTGGCGAGAACATTTTCTACCTTACAACTTGAACCCTATATAATATTTATTCACTAAATTTTCTTTCTCAATCAAAATTGATAAAAATATTTACAATAACGATGAAAATCATTCCTTAAAAATTTAGAACATTCTTATTCACTAGAGAGAAAAGTTTAGAACATCAATCTATTATAATAAATATTCCCATTTGTTTTTTTTGGCTCCTATATTTTCCCCAATGGGAAACATCAAAGGAAGATATGCACATTGAAGGAAATAAGGAATTAATCTACCTGAAGGAGAAGAGGCAGAAGTTAGTGGAGCGCATTGAGGATAGGTGTACGCATTGTATGGGATGAGGTAGAGGTTAGTGGAGCACATTGTCTAGGAAGAGCTCATATATATGCTTGACAGGAATGTGCCTAATATTGTGAGTTCTCTGGACCTTTCTCAAAGGGTAATTTCTGCTTTCAATAGAGGGGATCCGAATAGAAAGGTACGACCACACAAGCGCCATCACTGGGGCTCTGATTCACACATAAGAGATAATTTTGTTGGTTTGTCTGAAGCCAAGCTCCTTCTAAAGGAAGTTGTTGTTATGCCTTTATGGATGCCCGAATAAATCAATCGGTGGAGTGAAATGGTGACGAGGTGTTGAAGACGATTCAACCAATGGTTATGGTCGATGGAGTAAAAATAGAGGTGATTCAAGGCGAGAAAAGGCTAACCTGAGCGTAGATTATCAAAGGAACGAGGATCTAAGTCGATGTTTCTAACAAAAAGAATGGCAAGAGATCTGAATAAATCCCAACAAAATATTTGATGCATGATTCAAATTAGTGGATAAAGATGAAGAATTGCAGGAAGAGACTCAGAATCCGTCCGATTAAGTGATTGATGGTGGCAATTAATTTGATGAATGGGATTTATCCCACATTGGCAGCGATATTGAGCTAGTATGAGTTTATATACACCATCTACACTTTTGCTATTCAATTTGTAGTGCAAAGGGTATGGTGGGGGCTCTAAGTGCTTAGGCTCCGCGAGACGTCACTAGCCTGGAGCCTGGGACAACCTGTCAGGTACCCTAACATTTTGGAAAATGTCAGCCCCCTACCATTTTGGAAAATGTGACAAACATCCGTTGATTTACCGAAGAGATGATCTCGACTGTTGGATTCTGTTGACACGATGGTCAAATGGAGTGCTCGTGGCCTTAGGTGCATTAGATAAGACAAAATTCATATAAATAAAAAAACGTTAATCAACCGTCCTTTTGGTATTTTGGCAAATTAAAATATTCATGAGAATTGTATAGCCTAAGAGTGGTCACAAACTCTTATGTATACTATAATAACCTAGGATAAACTTAAGGATGTCTTTTATCTTTTTATTATTTTTTTTAAAAATAATAATAAAAGAACTTTTATATAAAAGATAATTTTAAATAATTTTCCTAAAGTGAATTGTATCATAAAATTATTTTATTAAAAAGGAAAAATAATATTTTGTTTCACAATAATAGTAATAATATAATAATGTGTTTAACAAAATAATAGAACCATAAGTTTATTTAAGTGAAAATTTGTTTCCTCAAATTATAAGGACCTACCTTTTTGGAAAACGTGACAACATCTGTCGATTTACCGAGAAGATGATCTCGGCCGTTGGATTTTGTTGACACGATGGTCATATGGAGTGCTCGTGGGATTAGGTGCGTTAGTTATTTCACTTGGTAGTAAGACTGACATTTTTTTGGAGTTTTTGGCATAAATGCCAAATCTAGAGGAACATCAAAGTTAGTAAAATCCATGACCAAACAAAATTAAACAATAAATCGAAATTAAACAAATGATGGAACAAAATTAAAAATGATAAATTTGTTATGTTTTTTTATATATATAATTTATTTTTATGAACTAGATGTGTGATGGTGATGAAGAGCTGTGTTGAAGACATTTATAAGTACGCTGAGATGTGAAGGAGAAAAAATTATGTCGAAGCTTTATTGTAAGAACAGGAACAGAAGAAGGAAGAAGCAATAGTTATGAAGTCCAGTGTCTGACATTGATTATATGGATGTTTTTTGTTAGTTAGGACAAAATAACCTATATTAATTATAAAAAAAATCTGATGGAATCATTGGCCATTGTGGCCCCCCATACCATCGTACATGCCCCAAATAGGGAATCTTTGTCTTAATACTTCAATATGGTGGGCATTTCAATGTCGGTGTACTAGATATGGTTTGTAGGGATAAGGACACGGTATCGGGCCAAAATCTAGGGTCTTAGGCCATAGTATTTGTGTTTGGCTAGCACAAGTCATTTGTGTTTTCGCATTCAGTAGGGAAAACATCCACTTTGAGTCCATTATGTTCAAGGAAGGTGCAACTTACTCAATAATTATGCTTAGGTACACGACTTATTTTTACCACTTTCATAAAAACATTTATTAAAAATCATCCATGAATGAGAAACACTAAAGTCAATTACATCCATTATTTGCAAGTTCCTAATAGCTAAACTTTCTTAAGGGATGATTGAAGAAACATAATGAGCTTCGCTTTATTGGTCTATGATATGAGATTTAAGAAAAAATCATAGATATTATTTGATGCATGTACGCCTTGGAATATTTTTCCACCAAGTAACCATTATGTAATATGGTTTGAATATCAATGAAAATGACAATATTTTAATGCATTTATTCAACTTGTATGAGGTATTTCATTTTGAATAAAAATGCACAAAGAAATATACAAGTGAGTACCCTAGGTTGCAAGCCTAAAGAAAGGTCACTAAGTTTTCACTTTCACATTATATGGTCAAGTGAGACACACCTACAACCTCATGATCTATTTGGAATTTATTGTCCCTAAAAATTGGGTGTTGAGTAAAAAATTAACATTGAGTATTTTAATGGTTTTACGTATTTCTATATAAATACAAATTCTTTTATATTTTGTAATATAAAATTTTAATTCTAATTTATTAAAAAATATTTTAATTTAAATGAATAATAACTAACATTGGTTCAAATAAAAAAAATATAAATTAAAAACCATAAAATATCTATATATAAAATCCAAATCCTCTTCTCAAGTTTGGTCCTCTAAAGCACTCTCTTTACATAAGTTATTTTAATCCACACCATTCGAACTAGTCACTAAAGCTTCCACTTGTCTTCAAGATTTTCAACTGGCACTTTTTACAAGATTTTCAACACAATTTTATGATTTTTTTGTGATGGCACTTTTTAAAAGAATTGTTGAAAAAAAATGAATTATCCAAAAAGACATAAGCCAAGAGAGGACACTTTGGTAGGTAAAATCAAAAGGCTATGAATTTTCATTTAAGATTTTAACTTTTAAATTATTATTATTTTTTTTGGATTAAAATAATAATAATTTATGATTCAAAAAAACATACAAGATGGTTTAATATATAATTTTTAAAAACAAGATATACATTATGATTTACACAAAACATAGTAGATTTAAAAAACATAGGTATTATTTTTTATGCTCAAATTGTTAGTGTCAGTCATGTTTGAGTTTGGAAACCCTCCCACACCGTCAATGCATGCATCTAGTCTAAGCATGCCAAATTTCAGTCCAAGCAAGAACAAATTTAAAAAATTTCAACATTGGCCCTGTGCAGTACATGATCAAGCACACCATTTGGGTTAGCATGATAACTGTGCATTTCCTTATTGAGCTTCTCTTTGTTTCGAGAATAATTTAATATTATTTATTGAACAGGGCCAACCATGTGAAGGTGGAAACTCTTATGGCCCCTCCCCCCCTCACATCACTCTCAAATCCCCATAACCCGACAAAATCTATGAAAAAAAATTGTGTTTTTTTCCATACTTAAGAAGCATACAGGAAAATGGAAAATGGAAAAATTATAACATATGACAACATATAGGAAAATGGAAAAAACACTAAGAAATAGTTAATTTATACGTACCAATAAAATTCAATAATTCTATCGCAATATTAAATCAAAATATATAGAGTAGATATATTAAGGCATACCTCATACACTTCAATGGACTTCATCGTCTTCTTCATCCAAGCCATCATCTATATCATCCGATCCAGAGTCAACATTGTAAGGATTGGCCATATCATCATCGTCATCAATGTCAGTTACAATCATCATGTCATCGTCGATATCATCTTCATGGACATTGTTGATGACAAATTAAATGATGATGATGAAGATGATGAAGATGACGATGCCGATGGTGATGATTATGATGATGATGATGATGATGATGATGATGATGATGATGATGATGGTGATGAGGACGACGACAATGATGATGATAATGAAAAAGATGATGATGATGATGATGTTGATGAGGATCAAGAGGGTGATGATGTTGATGAGGATCAATAGGGTGATGACGTTGATGACGATGATCATGATGAAGATGGTGATGACGATGATGATGATGATGATGATGATGATGGTGGTGGCCGTGATGATGAAGATGATGATGGTGGTGATGATGGTGAAGATGGTGATGACGACGATGATGATGATGATGAAGAAGATGATGATGATGATGATGAAGAAGATGATGATGATGATGATGATGATGTTGATGAGGAAGAGGGTGATGACGTTGATGATGATGATCATGATGAAGATGGTGACGATGATGATGATGATGTTGAGGAGGAAGAGGTTGATGAAGCTGATGATGAGGATCATGACGAAGATGTTGATGATTATGAAGATGATGAAGATGACAATGAGGATGAGGATGAGGATGAGGATGAGGATGAGGATGATGATGATGATGATGATGATGATGATGATGTCGACGACGATGATGATGAGGATGATGATGAAGATGATGATGATGACGAAGATGATGATGATGATGATTATGATGATGATGATGATGATGATGATGATGACGAAGATGATGATGATGAAGATGATGATGATGATGATGATGTTGATGAGGAATAGGGTGATGACACTGATGATGAGGATCATGATGAAGATGTTGATGATTATGAAGATGATGAAGATGATGAGGAGGAGGAGGAGGATGAGGATGATAATGATGATAATGATGAGGACGAGGATGATGATGAAGATGATGAAGATGATGATGATGAAGATGATGATGATCAGGAGGAGGAGGATGAGGAAGAGGGTGATGACGCTGATGATGAGGATCTTGACGAAGATGTTGATGATTATGAAGATGATGAAGATGACGATGATGATGAGGATGATGAGGATGATGATGATGATGATGATGAGGACGAGGATGATGATGAAGATGATGATGATGATGGTGATGATGATGGTGATGATGATGATGATGACGATGATGATGATGAGGATGATGATGAAGATGATGATGATGACGAAGATGATGATGATGATGATGATGATGATTATGATAATGATGATGATGATGATGACAAAGATGATGATGATGAAGAAGATGATGATGAAGACAATGATGATGATGGTGGTGTGTTGGGAGGGGCCCAAGTGGGTTGGAAAATATGCAAGTATTGAAAATTGCGCATTGCGCATTGCGACAAGGTATGGGGGTAGTTTTGAGAATTGCACATGTCACGCAGCGGAAATGAGTAAGGCAGGTTCGTGCAGTATGCTGGCGCGTAGGACACGCACAGCAACTATTTTTGGAAAGGAATACAAGTGAAGGTCAGACGAGGAAATGGCCTATTTTTGAGTAAGGAACAAGTTGAAGGTAGGAGAAAGCGACCTGTCGAGGAGAGTGGTGGCAAGCAGTTGAGAAGTGTTTGAGCATAGGCCGCAGCTATGGTAAAGCTACCAAGTTTTAAGAAAAAGCACTAAGTTTTGAAGGAAAAGTGCTAATTTTGAGGAAAAGCACCATTTTTGGGCAGAAATGAACAGTGCGCGGTACGGCGCTAGATGGACGAGATCACCGCAGATTGCGGGCCAAAAATCGTGGAGCTCACGCACACAAGTCAAAGGAAAGAGTAAATAAGGTGGCCGAGTAGAAAGCTCAACCACCATAGTAAATGAAGCGACGGAATAGAGGGCTCAGCTACCCTCATTAAGGTAAAGTACAGGAGTTATGGTTGCTCGGACCGAGGAAGAGTAACGGGCTGAAGCATTGAAGGCGAAGGACAAGGAGGAAAGAACGATGAAGCGGTGCCCATACCCATGATCTGCGCCAGAAATCGCAGAGTCTGTAGGAAGATACAACGTGACTGCAAGAGGTGCCTACAGTACACCTAGCCGTGTCCGCGGTTAGGGTTTTTGGGGATCACTGTTGGGAAAGTCCCACAGTTTTGTAAAGGTGCGACCCTTAGGGCCACCTATATATATGTGTAATTGAAAAGGGAAAAGGGTTGGGAAAAAGGTTAGATGGTTAGAAAGGGTTAGATAGTTGGATAGTTACAGAGTTACATGGACAGTCTAAGTTGATGTCTGAGTCATTTGTATTGTTGTATCTTTTAAGCTGTTAATGATCATTTTGTGCATGTAAGAAGGCCGCGATCTCGCAGGAAGACCGCTTGGCGTAAGGGCCATTGTATGTATCGACCAGTCACAAGAGGATTGAGAGGGGAATGTGATTGTATGTCTTTGTCATAGTAATATCTGTAGAAGAAGAGAATAGATCTAAGAGAAGGGCTCCCAGCTGTGTGCGTGGAGTATCCCAGAAAGATCTAAGGCTGCAGCTATGTGCACAGCGAAACTGTGTTATCCCCATCTCAAGATAATATAAAACACAGTTCCCGTGGACATAGCTTCCCTCCTGGAAGTGAACCACATAATTCTTGTTGTTGTGGTGATGCTTATGTGATTGCATTTCTTTGCTTTACTGTCTATGTTTCTATGAATGTTTCGCTATCTTTATGAATGATTATGTAAAGTAAATCCTTGAAGCTCCCTTAGAAATTGTACTTGTGCATTGTCGAAGGAGTCTGTAAGAACACTGTCGCCGTAGCGCTAAAGGATTGTGTTACTGCGCAGTGGCACAAGGGAAGAGACGATACATAGTGTATCGGAGGTAGTCGGTAAAAGACTCTTGTGCAGGTGCAGAGCTACCGCGCAGCCCGGCTGAGAAGAGTGAGTTCCAACGCTGTAGCGCTGTGAGACCTGTGAAAGAGTAAGATGCTTTGTTCAGGGGTGACCTCCAAGAAGGGAAGAGAGAAGACTGTAGACTCCACACCACCTAGGTTAAGGAAACCTGATTCCTTAGCCCCCATAGCCACTTCGGGTGAGACTTCGGGCTGCTACCCAGCTCGTTGCCGAGAGGGCCAGTGCACCAAAGGGGTGTTTGTTGTTGCGCCTCCTAAAAACCTGGGTCTGTCCAGAAAGCAGCCAACAAGAAGCTAGGCCACTACGTCGGCGGCGACAGGCAGGCAGAAGATACAGAAAGGGACAGGACACGATGCAGTTGTAACCGTTTTGAGGACTGCGGCTGTCAGAAGAGCGTGCTATCCATGAGTGGCCCAGCAAGATGGCCTGGAGCAGGTGGAGTAAGCTGTCGATGGTGACAGCCAGGCTGGCATTTAGACACGCTAGTTTTGTAAGCCTAAGGGTTTTTGGCCTACAAATTGTAAAGACATGACCTACGGGCATGATCTATAATAAGGCACATTTTGTATGGGAAAGAGTTGTTGGGTTGTTAACTCTCATTTTGATAAGCATTGAATTTGTTGAATCTTGAGAGCTTGAAGCTATTGTAAAGGCTCTGCAGCTGAGTGTGCAGATACCTAATTGAGAGAGAAGAGAGTCTACAGCTGAGTGCGCAGACTAAGAACTGGTGTACCCTTCCCAAAAGATAATTATAACAATAGTTCTTATGGACGTAGCCTCCATCTGGGGGGTGAACCACGTTAAATACAGTGCAGTGTGATTGTTTATGTGTTTTGCAATTATTTGTTTGCTTACAATGTATGCTTGAATTCTCAGTTGTAATGTTAATGCTTTTATATGTATTCGCCATAAGAGAAGGATGGGAATAATATGTTAAGTATTGCATAACCGGATGAATGACGAATGTGAAGTATTCTAAGTCTGTGAATGTATTAGTTGATAAATAATCACATGTATATGCAAGGATTGGATTATCTAAGTCATTTGACGTGCAACACCAGAAGTGCACGGTACTACATACCTTGTTAGTTACGTCAGTTATAAAGCTAAGTAATGTATGACAGTAAATGAATGAATAATTGTTAAGTAAAGTCATCAATATTGTACCCTCAAGAGGAAGTTCATAAGCCTGTTGCGCTATCTTGTTGAGTGAGTGAATCCGACCCGCACAATCTGTGGATGCACTGGGTGCGCAAGCATCTTATCTTGCACAGGTGTTCACCATGATGAAGGCAGTCGTCGTGCAGCCCTCTGACAGTAGCGCAAGCCTGCAGCACATTACGCAATGTCCCTTATCCGATCAACTCATCACATCGCTGTGGAAACCTGATTCTACAACACTCCCATAGCTTCGCCTCAAGTGAGACCTTAACCTGTTCCCAGGTTGTTGCTGAAAGGGCCAGTGAAAAGGGGTTTTGTTGGTTAAAGCTAAAACCACAAAGAACCTGGGTCTATATTGGAAAACCTCTAGAACAGTTATCTATGCCAACAAATGGTTCAGTTGTCGTGCTAAGAATCTATGATGAGTTGAAGTTGTGATGTGTGACAAGGAAGTTGAGTTAGGTGTTGACTATTGGCATCCAGACAAGAAAGAAATCTGGGCTTGGTGTGATAAGACAGAAAGAGATTTTGCGAGGAAAGAGAATAAACACCCACATCTGTCTGACATTTAGTGGTTGAACAAACACCTGTGGAAAGACGTTCACGAAGTATTTTGGGAATCTTTTGCAAATGAACTACACGAGTGGTTATCAAGGCTCGTGGAGAAAAGAAACTGTACTCCGCGAGACGTACCTAAGGAGTGGACACCAAGGCTTATTAAAAGGCTCCAAGCATTAGACAGTATGTTTATACGAGCAGTCGAATTCTAGGTTGACAATGTACTACAGAGCTTCGTGACGCAGTTCACTTTGGACATGCTAAAGTCCTACAGCACAGCCGAAAGAGAGATTTTCAAAGGTTTCAGAGGTAAGTACTTGAACAACCTCAGTTTATATATTAAAATAATTTTAGCTAAGAAAGGTGTTTTTAGAATGCAGTGAAATTTTTGTTTACATTTGTCATGGTAGATAGCATATATAGTGGCTCTTACGAAGAAACCCATAATCTAAGAATTGGAAAGCGATACAAGGTCACCTCTGAGAAAAATCCTAAAACACATGGACTCCTCGTAGATACCGAGATACCATGCGAGCATAACAATCATACTGCACCTTTGCCAGCCACATATCATCCTATTGCGCCACAGAATCCACCAATTGTACAAACTGCGCCTTCCCTATCTCATAACCTATTGGTTGTGAGCACCGCGTAACCTGTGCCACAGAACAACAGTATTGGTAACACCGCAGGAATAGGTGCCCAGACTATCCCGACTCAATCTATTCCATATCAGAGCATCCAAACTCAAACCATTCCTCAGACTATTATTCCTAACACTACTCAGAGAACCACACAACCAAGAAGGAGGATGACTGACAATATCAAATTGTCGATATTCAAAGGAACGGGTCTAGAAGACCCCGATCAACATTGGTTTCTATGTGAAGCCATGTGGAACATAAAGCAAGTGTAGGATGATGTTGTCAAGCAAGCGTAGCTCATTACCACCTTCAGATATAGAGCCTTGCACTGGTTCATGAAATATTTGCAGGGATAGAATAGAACACTGGTAGAAATCAAGGCTGCACTATTGGCAGAATTTAAAAAGCCAAAGTCAAAATTATAGTGTATTACAGAGTAAAAAGAGATCAAGCAGAAATCCAATGAGTCAGTCTGGGAATTTGATCATAAATGTAAGGCGATGTTGGACCAAGTAAACTTCATGATAGCCCTACAACAGCACAAGGAATGGTTTATATCCACGTTGTTGCGACACATAAGACAACCCTTGATGCAACAGAAAGTTGCATCACAAGCAGAGGCCTTGGAAATCATGATGAAGTTGGAAGCTTCACCCTTGGGAGAGAGTAGCACTGGCATGTCTCAGATTCAGAACCAGTTGGCCACCTTAACACTACAGCTACAACATATCAAGAAAGGAAAACAAGAGAGACAATCAGTCTGGTGTACAGGTTGTAAGGGAGGACACACTAAGGATCATTGTCCTTTATTCCAATATTTCCTTAACATGGGTGGACCAAACCCATTAAATATGAACCAAGGGCCATGGTGTGAAATCTGCAGAACGAGAGGACATCGGCCATAAGACTGATACATGATTCAGAAATACGTAAGAACTCCTAAAAATCTATATTGTAATTTCTGTAAGTCAGTTGGACATGATGAGTCCAACTGCCGTGCATATGAACTCATGTTGGAAAGAAAAAAATATATTGAGCATATGTATGGAGGAGCGTACAGAGTCCAGGAGGAGACTCCACAAAAACAAGATAATGCACAGCATGATCAGGGAGCATACAGAGGCTGCGGAGGATACCGCAGGAGAGAACGGAAAAATGGCCCAGCACAAGGGAGAGTTCGTGGTCAAGTAATCTACTATAATTGTGGCCAACCAGGCCATGTATCCAGAGATTGTACAAACCCATGCACCACATGTAACTATTGCAAATCGTTCGATCATGTTATTGAAGATTGCCCCATGTTAGAGGTAGAAATGTAAAAGAGGAAAAGGCCAGAACCACCAAACCCAAACATTCAGTTTATCGCGGCAGAAAGAAGAACTATGGATCCAAGTATAAACATAGTAACACGAAGTGGCATTGATACAAGAAGAGATAGAGGCACAGAAGCTTCGTCTTCTGGAAAGTTTGATACGAAGCAAACTCCTGTTCAACAAATATGGGTCAGAAAAGCTATCGGGAAAGCACCTGCTTTCATCTTGGAGAAAATAAGGAGGTATTTCAAGATGCACAGGACATGTTCAAAGAACCGGGACCCACCTCACCAAGAATCCTGTTGCGCACTGAAGTACCACAAACACAAGATATGTCGGCTGCATACGATCAAACATGCGCCGCAACAGACACAGGAACTTCTGTTGCACAGTTCCTACGGAACTGCATGAAGTTGTTAAAAATCCCAGACGCTCTAATGGAACTAGAAAAAATTATAAGAATGTATGAACTACGAAGTGAGAGGGAAACTTCCGGTGGCGCAGTTCATAACATTAGAAGTCCCAAAAGAACAGGAAGAGAAATGAGGCTTAGCACGCAGATTGGGGACTATGAGATGGACAAGATCATTCTTGATCTCGGATCAGAGGTGAATGTATTAACCAAGCAGACATGGCAGTAGATGGGGAGACCAACGTTGCAGTGGTCACCTATACAGCTCAGAATGGCCAATCCGGAAAAATTTATACCTTTTGGGAGGTTAGCCAATACCATTGTTGACATTGGCGGGGTGCGAAGTTATGCAGACTTCGAAGTGATTGAAATCGTGGACGATAGCCATCCTTATCCAGCGCTGCTGGGTATTGATTGGGTAATGACTAAATCCACTATTATAAACTTGAAGACCATGAAAATGATATTTGAAGGAGGGGACATAAGGGTCATCACGCCATTGGACCCTTCGCAGAGTGAATGATACATTGAGCCTATTCAGGAGGAATCTAGAGCTCAGGACTTGGATCGCATTTACAAAATGACTACCAATGAGAATGATTATATTAATCCTAATGCAGATTGCACACTTAGTTGGCGATGTGATAGCTCTTGCATCTTAGACTCTGATGCAAGACTGGAAAACTGGCAAAGCAGATTGCACGAAGTATCTGCCAAGCGATGCGCACAGATTATGAAGTCACTCCATTGGATTGGAAAAGAGGTAAGTCCAATTCCTACCTATGATGGTTTATATAATGTTTATTCCTTTATCAAAGAATATACTATAGTAGTTGCAGATGAATACCATGTATCAGCATTAGACATGGCACTGCGCAAGACACTTGCCAGATGGTGTGTTGAACATAAGAAGACATTGACAACATGGGATCAATGTAGAATTAAGATGCAGATCAGGTTTGCTAAGAAGGTTACCCTCCCTTTTGAAAAATATAATGGACAGACGGATCCAATGGATCATATTGAAGTTTGTTCACAAGCTTGGGTAGAAAGGCCACAGAAAAAATGGGTGTATCTGTTTCTGCATACGTTGGAGGAACCGATTCCAAAGAAGTGGTACCTAGACATGGAGCTGCACAGGGGCACAGTGGATTGGTCTTCCCTAATTGTGACTTTCCAGACAGACTTCAACTTTGAAGACAAACATTCGAGTATCAATGACGCACTGCATATTATTAAGGAAAGAATATTTAGGCCAGACTACACACAGGGAAACAAGACACTAGATGATTTTTTTGGAGCAGACAACGTACCTATGAACCTACAACCAAATTGGAAGGAACAAGTAGAGCATGCCATGGGATGTTATAACTTCGTTGAAGCATGTGGAGATAAAGAAGAAAATGATGAGGAGGACCTACACAATATACAGATACCTGAATCTGAGGGAGCGCGCGAAGAAGAAGGACCTCCACTGTAAATTCCAGATATGAGTGGACTAGTGAAGACAAGAAAAGTGAACATTGGCACAAGTGAAGAGACAAAGTTCGCATCTATTGGAGATTATTGGTATGAAGACACAGTTGCAGAGGTCGCAAACATATTACATGACTATCAGGAATTATTCCCAACCAAGTTCACAGAGATGAAATGCATTTTGGGAGACTTAGGAGTTATGAAAATTCCTCTTAATCCTGACGCGAAGCCCCTGAAGCAAAGACCATATAGACTGAAACCGCGCTACAAAGAACGAGTTAAGGAAGAACTCGATAAGATGCTTGATGTAGGGATCATTGAGTCGGTTGAAGAGTCAAAATGGATAAGCCCGGTGGTTATCCAGGACAAGAAAACAAAGGGTGAGATCAGGATCTGTGTGGATCTCAGAAAACTGAACAATGCTTCAATGCATGACCCATTTCCTACCCCTTTCACATATGAACTGCTTGATAATGTTGGAGGGAATGAGGCATATTCTTTTACTGATAGATTTTCTGGATACCATCAGATCAGGATTGATCCAACAAATAGGCACAAGACTACTTTTGCCACAGAATAGGGGTCGTTCCAGTACACAGTGATGCCCTTCGATCTGAAGAACGCACCTACCATATTTTCCAGAGTGGTAGTCGCACCATTTAAATATTTCATACATAAGTTTTTAGAAGTTTATTTTGATGATTGGACTATTTTCGGTCTACTGAAGAACCATGTCGCGAACCTCAGGATGATGCTGGAAAAGTGCAGACAAGATCAGATTTCATTAAATCTGAAGAAATGTGTTTTCTGTGTTCCTTATGGGATTTTATTGGGACACATAGTATGTAAACAGGGCTTGATGGTTGATCCTGCGAAGATCGCAGTCATTGTAAACTTGCCTACGCAAAATTCAGTTAAGCAGTTGCACACTACATTAGGACATACAGAATACTACATGAAATTTATAAAAGGGTATGCGCAGATAACCGCAGCAATGGAGAAGTTGTTAAAGAAATATGCTTCGTTCATCTGGAACACAGAATGTGAACAAGGATTTGACACATTAAAAGGGAAGATGGTCACTGCGTGGATCCTAGTTTTTCCAGACTGGGAGAAGCCATTTCATGTACATGTGGATGCTTCATGTATAACATTGGGAGTTGTATTAGCTCAGCCGGGTGAAGGAGGTATTGACCATCCCATTGCATTTTCAAGCAGAAAGTTATCATCTGCTGAGAAGAATTACACCACCATTGAGAGGGAAGGACTCTCCATGGTCTATGCACTGCAGAAGTTAAGTCACTATCTGCTGGGTACGCATTTCTCTATGTTCACTGATCATTCTGCTTGGAAATACCTGGTCAATAAGCCAGTGTTAGGGGGGAGAATATGTAGATGGTTATTACTCTTTCAGGAGTATGACTTTGCAATTGTTGTTAAGACAAGCTGGTTGAATTTGGGACCTGATCATCTGTCAAGGATTGAGTCAGGAGAAGAACCTATGAACCTGGAAGACAATCTGTCTAATGCGCAACTATTTGCTATACAGGTTGCTGACGATTATTATCAGGACATCATTGACATTTTAACCACAGGGTTGGCACCTGCAGAGTTCACTACGCAATAGAAGAAACAACTCATAGTGTGAGCCGCAGACTTCACCATTATTGCGGGCCATCTATACAAGTTGGGACCCGACGAAGTACTGCACAGATGTGTATTAGAGCATGAGAAACCATTCATATTGGATGATGCACATTCAGGAGTCGCAAGAGGTCACTACGTAGGAAGAGCTACTGTGCAGAAGATATTGCACACAGGTCTACGGTGGCTTACTATCCATAAAGATTCGAAGGAACATTGCCAGAGTTGCGATGTTTGTCAAAGGACGGGAAGGCCATTGCGCAAGGATGAAATGCAACTGAATCCACAGTTGACATTGCAGGCATTCGAGAAATGGGCCATTGATTTTGTGGGACCTATAAACCCACCAGGGAAGAGCACTGGTGTGAGGTATATCATTACTGCTACTGATTACCTTACCAGATGGGTAGAAGAAAAGCCAGTGAAAGACTGTAGCGCAGCTACAGCCACAAATTTTATCTATGACAACATTCTGACAAGGTTCAAATGCCCAAAGATTTTGATGAGTGATCAAGGCACTCACTTTTTGAATACAACTATTGAATCTTTGACTGAAGAGTTCCAAGTTCATCATCAGCATAGTATGCCTTATCATCCGCAAGCGAATGGAAATGTTGAAGCATTCAAAAAAGTGTTGGATAATGCGCTTATAACCAAGATATGCAACGTCAATCGCGATGATTGGGACCTGCGCATTCCATCTGTATTGTGGGCATACAGGACTACATGAAAGAAATTGATAGGCCATACACCTTTCAGATTGGCTTATGGGAAAGAAGCAATAATTCCAATGGAATTCATTGTTCCCAGCTTGAGAATAACTACATTTACAGGCCTGGTAGACCGCGCAGCGCTAGAAGAAATTCTTCTACACTTAGTTGGTTAGGAGGAGGATCGCTTCGTCGCAGGATTCCACCAATAAGTACAGAAAGAGCATGAAAAAGCATGGCACGATCGCCACATCAAGAACAAGTCTTTCCAGGTAGGTGATCTAGTCCTTCTGTATGATAGCAAATTCATGAAATTTCCTTGAAAGTTTAAGATGCACTGGCTTGGCCCATATACTGTAATGCATGTTACTAATGGTGGCGCAATTTAGTTGGCTACCTTAGCCGAAGATACCTTTCCCAGTTTGATAAATGGAAGCAGACTAAAGCTTTACCATGATAGTCCTTCTTCGCAGAATCCTATATGATCGAGAGGAGGAGAAAATTCTAAGTGCCAGGCACAGTTGAAATTGGGCACTAGAAAGGGCACAGAGTCTATACATGAGAATTGATTAGAAGGGCATATGTACCGCGCAGCATTGCTGAAGCTGTGCACACAAAAAAAAGAAAGAGATAAAAGAATAAGAGAGAAGCCGTGCCACTCATTTCAAAGTACAAATCGCGCAGATGAGGTGGAACCCTCTTATCCCACTAGATCAGTGCGCAGCTCCAGCTGAGGAGGTACATGAAACCATGGATAACATTTCGTCGAAAGTAACGAAATGCCAAAATTTACTTGAAGGAATAACTACAGCAGTGGCAGGTGTGAATGAGGACCCCGCACTTCAGAAGATAAAGGGGGATCTGTAGCGAGCACATCAACAAGTAGAGGCTGCAAACGCAGATTTAAGAAGTGCACCGGCCAGGGACAAAATAAACAAGTACAATGAAGTCAAAGAGCTACAGAAAGAGTTGCTCGCGCTGAGGGAGAAAGAAGCTGCTACATCGGCCAAGTTGCAGCCTATTGAGAAAGAAGGCCTTGAACTGATGCAGCAAGTTGATGAGAATTTCGTAGAACTTCAGGTTGCAGAAGGCACCATGAAAGAGCAGGTGTCCAAGAAAAAGGTCTCGTAGGCAACTCTGGAGACGCTTCAGGGATTTGAGCAAAAGGCCAAGGACATGGTTGCAGAGTTAGAAATTACTCTCCAAAACTTTACATCAAAGCTAGGTACACCGGAAGATGCGGCGCCATCATCCACAAGTGGAAGTGGCTCGGGACGAGCCATAGGTGAGTTTTAGGGGCCTGTTGGCCAGGGCCCAAGTGGGTTGGAAAATATGAAAGTATTGAAAATTGCGCATTGCGCGTTGTGACAAGGTATGGGGGAAGTTTTGAGAATTATGCATGTCGCGCAACGGTAATGAGTAAGGCATGTTCGCACAGTATGTTGGCGCGCAGGACACGCGCAACAGCTATTTTTAGAAAGGAATACAAGTGAAGTTCAGACGAGGAAATGACCTATTTTTTAGTAAGGAACAGGTTGAAGGAAGGAGAAAGTGACCTGTCGAGGAGAGTGGCGGCAAGCAGTTGAGATGCTAGGTCACTACGTCGATGACGGCAGGTAGGTGGAAGATACGGAAAGGCACAGGCCACGATGTAGTTGGAACCGTTTTGAGGACTGCGGTTGTCAAAAGAGTGTGCGAGCCATGAGTGGCCCAACAGGATGGCCTAGAGCAGGCGGAGTAAGCTGTCGATGATGACAACCAGGCTGGTAGTTAGCCACACTAGTTTTGTAAACCTAAGGGTTTTTGGCCTACGAATTGTAAAGACATGACCTACGGGCATGATCTATAAATAAGGCACATTTTGTATGGGAAAAGGTTTTTGGGTTGTTAACTCTTGTTTTGATAAGCATTGAATTTGTTAAATCTTGAGAGCTTGTAGCTATTATAAAGGCTCTGCAGCTGAGTGCGCAGAGACCTAATTGAGAGAGAAGAGAGTCTGCATCTGAGTGCGCAGACTAAGAACTGTTGTACCCTTCCCAAAAGATAAATATGACAATAGTTCTTGTGGATGTAGCCTCCACCTGGGGGGTGAACAACGTTAAATACAGTGTAGTGTTATTGTTTATGTGTTTTGCAATTATCTGTTTGCTTACAATGTATGCTTGAATTCTTAGTTCTCGGTTGTAATGTTAATGGTTTTATATGTATTCGCCATAAGAGAAGGATGGGAATAATATGTTAAGTATTGCATAACCGGATGAATGACAAATGTGAAGTATTCTAAGTCTGTTAATGTATTAGTTGATAAATAATCACATGTGTATGCAAGGATTGGATTCACTAAGTCATTTGATGCGCAACACCAGAAGTACGCGGTAATACATACCTTGTTAGTTACGTCAGTTATAAAGCTTAGTAATGTATGACAGTAAATGAATGAATAAGTGTTAAGCAAAGTCATCAATATTGGTTACCCTCAAGAGGAAGCGCATAATCCTGTTGAGTGAGTGAATCCGATGCACGCAGTCTGTGGATGAACTGGGTGCACAAGCATCTTAGCTTGCACAGGTGTTCACCACGATGAAGGCAGTCGTCGCGTAGCCCTCCAACCGCAGCGTGAGCCTGTAGCGTGCTACGCAATGTCCCTTGTCCGATCAACTCATCACATCGTTGTGGAAACCTAATTCTGCAGCACCCCCATAGATTCGCCTCTGGTGAGACCTCAACTTGTTCGCAGGTTGTTTCCGAAAGGACTGGTGAAAAGGGGTTTTGTTGGTTAAAGCTAAAACCGCAAAGAACCTGGGTCTATATTGGAAAACCTCTAGAACAGTTATCTACGCCAACATGGTGGTGATGAAGATGACGATCATGATGAAGATGATGATGATGATGAATATAGCGATGATGGTGATGACAATGATGATGATGACTATGGTTTAAAAATAACTAAATAGTCATAAACATAATACATTATGCAAAAATATGTTCTCACATACCTCCTAGATTCCAACATTGCTATAATATCATTCGGATTCTTCTTCATCTAACTCAACATTTGTATCATCATCTGGTTCCGAGTCACTATCCTTGAAAAGATTGCTCATATTAGGATCATGATAAATGTCATTTTTTGTTAGATATTCATCATCAATATAATCAATGTCAATTTCATTATCTGCTACATCATTTGGATGATCAACTTCTTCATCAGATTCTTCATCTGATAGATCTACGTCGGGGGCCAACTACTCCTTATCTGCATCACCTTCTTCTTGAACATTGCCTTCTTCCTCTACATTATACTTGACTGATCTTCCTCTTGGATCGTATCTAACAATGTATGACCAAATTGCTTTACTTGGAACCTTTGAGTAAAATACCTGCTCACATTGACTTGGAAGAACATAAGGCTCTATACCTGGTTCAAGTGCCCTTGTATTAACCATGGTAAATACATTGGCATGCTCAATAATAGTTCTTTCGGGATCACATTCATTCATTCATAGCCTATACCATTTGACCGCAAACAGAACTATTTTAAAGGAATTAAAGTCACACTCAGGTATATCTTCCAAATAACCACATTACCTATTTTCAGATACTTCTGGATTCCTATCACTTCTAGAGGAAACACTAGTGACTTGAAAAAAATGAAGTTATCCCACAATCAAATGTTTTCCTCTTGTCATCTAACTTTTTGATGCGAAATTTATGACCATTGCACCACATAGCATTGTGATGTATCAACTGCATCATGCCCGACTCGGTAAATAAATATATAAGAAGACATAAACGAAAGAAATATTTTGATACAATGGGAAACAACGAAAAAAATGAGCAGGGTAAATATACTTGCCTTTTTATTCTTTAAACCGCATGCTAAATCAATTTCCTTTGCGTAAGTTCTTTGGGATATTCTTCTACATGACGATGCACTGTTTTAATCATTTTACTAACCCCTTCCCATGATAAGGTATCATAGTATTATGTACATTGTTCAATCCATTCCTCCATCCAATCAAGATTGTTTGCAATGTATAAATGTATTGCATCCCACACGCGACCAACTATGAGAAAAAATAACAATTAAGAATTGTAAATTAGTTATCATTAAAGGCAATTAAGTTTACCTTAAAATACCGATGGAATAATAAAAATTACATAAATTAAAAAATTAATTGTATAATAAAGTAAATGTAGACCATTCAATTACCTTTCACTTTCCTCATTCTACCTTTCCCCAATGGGACATGCCCTTCAAATTTGTTGATGGAGTAGACATGCCAAATGCAAGGCAGATTGATATTTTTTTATAAATTTGGAAGATACTGACTAATGTACACCATGGATTGATATAGCATATATCCCTGCACCATAGAACCCTCAGTATGTGCTATTTTTCTAACAAAATCCTTCAATGACTTCAAATGCATTTCCACCATCCACATTGACCTTGAGTTTGCAGGTCCACACAATTCAATCTCCTCAACTTGGTGTATGAGATAGTGTTCTTGTGCATTCAAAAATGCTGGAGGTAAATACTTCTGCATTTCCCACATTAGACGAAGAATTTCTCTCTTCCAATACCTAATGTCTTCTTTATGGATTTCTTTATATGAAAGTCACCTACAAAAGATGCAAGAAAATAACAATGATCAACCAGATTGAGGCATATATAATAAAGTTCCAAGCTGTAAAACACAATATGTCAATAAGCAATGCAACAAAAAGAAGGAACATTTTCATGCATATAAAATTGTTACTTACCTCATGTATTTACCAAGATCATATATAACTTGTTTTATGTTGTCATCAAAGCTATCTGGGAGAGCCAGAGGTAGAACGTACTGTAGCAAAAAGAAAATCATTATCTAATGTTTCCAAATAGGAGAGAACAATTACTAAAAAGATTTACATAATGGAAATTATATACATAAATAATTACCTTAACGAATATCTGCCAGTCATTAGTTTTAACCCCGCCAAAATCACCTTTTTTGGTTAAGATATTTTGTATGTTCGACGAAAACCCTGTCGGAAACCTTATTTTCTGAATGACCTCTTTTATAGCATTGCTTTGTTGCTCCGTCAATAACCATGGAAGGCTAATATTTCGGTACCCATTTCTGGCATTGGAAATAATTACACTTTGCAATGCGTGATTGGCTTCTGCAATGTCACTACAAATTTTTCTAATTTTATATTTGTCATACCTTCCATCTAATGTCTGTCATATCATTTATGTTATGTTCTTCCCGATATGCATTGTATTGAACAAATGAGCTATTTGTAGGTGCTTGTAGTAAGTCAACCTACTGAATTGTATGGGATAACTCTCCATTCCTCATGGATGCCCATTCATGCCTTAAATAAATTCATTAAACATAAACAAAAACACGTTAACAGTAATTCCTGACACCCATGGTAGAGAAAATTCAGTAAAAATATAAAAATCATAATATTACGTGAACATATTATATGCTACATATACAATTTGCATACCTCGACGATTTCTGTTATATTCCAACTTCCATAGGTGAGGTGTCATTCTTCGTGGCTTCTTTCCATTCTCCTCTTTACCATTGAATTTTTTTTTTTCGATAGTTCGGTACCTATGGTTCTTAGGGAGGAAGTGCCGGTACTCATCGAACACCTCCTTTGCTAAACTTCTTGAACAACGAGATTTTATCCTAAGACCACATACTGGACATGAAAATTTTCCCTTTGTTTGAAGACCTACAAGATATATGTATTAATGTTATAGCATCAAAAGATTATTAATTTTTAAAAAAAAATGCATGTTTTTACCTTAAAAACATATAATTTTAATGACGTGAAACATAAAGTTACAAACCACAAAAATGTGTTAACTCGGGAGCGTCATGAATTGTCCATGCAAGTATTCCATGGAACTGAAATTGTTTCTGCCCTATTGGTCTGGAGATGTCATACATAGTGATTCCATCCCATAACTTCAATAACTCATCGATAAGAGGCTCAATATATACATTCATATATTTAACTTGGTACTTACCTAATTGATCAATAAACATACAATATTTCTATTTAGTTATCTGTCCCAATATATAAAAGGTGTTCTCATGCAACAATTAAAAAATAACTTAATGAAATAATATAATTACTTTCAAAAATATACCTTGAATAATCATTTCCAACATTGTGTTCTCTCTCTTAATCGTCATCCAAAGAGGTAGGTTATTGTTTATGGCGAAAACATGCGACATTGAGTAAGTAGAATGAAGGTCACCAAATGGATTGAAACCATCAGATGCTAATGAAAGTCTAACATTACGAGGTTCATCTTTAAGAATTGGCCATTTTTCTTTGATGTTCTTCAATGCAGAACCATCTGCAGGCATTCGAAGAACACCATCTTCACTTCTGTTCTTCGCATGGTAATCCATAAACTGTGCTATACTTTGGCACCTGAATAGTCGTTGGAAACGTGGAATTATGGGAATATAACGAAGAACTTTGTGAGATACCTCTTTTGTTACTTGATCAGTTCGATATCTACTATTTTCACATTGTGGGCATTTGTTTTATGATGCATACTGTCCATAATATATAATATGATCATTAGGACATGCATCAATAGCCTGATACTCCACTCCAATTTCTTTCATAATCAAGAATACCTCTCGACTTGTGCGTGGTAAATTATTTGATGGTGGTAATAGAAATTCACCCAACAATCTGCAACATTGACAAAAAATGAAATGTAAACAATATATGTCATAAATATTTCATATCCCTAATTTACGAATTAATTAATGCTAAAAATAGAGGAAAATAGTCAACTTTACATACCTTAGGAGCTATGTGAAACAAGTGTTTGATAAACCATTCAAAACCCTCAAGTTCACCAACAACAATATAGCAGATAGAATATTGGTTGTTGAGCCTTCATAAAGAGGTTCTTGGGAATTCTTGAGTAGAGGAACATCATGAATATCATGGAGGTTGTCCTCATCCAATGGAGCAAATGTGTCTTGGAGAAATATATTGATCTCATCTTCACCATTAGTATCAATAACATCATCCTCGTCCATAGGATCATTAAGAAATCGATCTTCAATAGCATGATCTCCATGCTCATCTCCTTGTAAAGTAGTTTTTCTATTATTATGTGGCAAGTAGCTCTTTGTCGGTCGACATCTGGGGGGCATTGTCTTTATATTTACAAACAATGCAATAACATTAGTGTTGTTGACACCAAAAAAGTGATCACTAGCTCATTTCCCTATTCATATAACCCATTTGTCCACTTTTCCACCATCCGAGCCTCTAAAACCAACAAAAGGTCACCAAAAGACTTTAGTACACCCCTTTTTCCCACTCAAAAGGATTATTTTTCCTAAAAAACATAAAAAACCCTCAAAAAGGGTCCAAATTCCCAAAAATTAAAAAGGGAATAAAAATATTAATTTTATTCAAAAAAGGAAAAAGGAGGGAAAAGTACCTAAACCATGTTGGTCAATACCATTTGGTTTCTACAAAACCACAAATGGTATTCCCCACCACCAAAACCTATAAAAAGGTGGTAGGGGCTCCTCATTTCACATCCATCCATTATCTCATCCTCATGCTGCCAAAATCTTCCTTGAACATTTTGGCCATTGTAAGCAACCTTGGAGAAGGAGACCTCTTAGAGCTTGGAGCTACTCATCTTGGGAGTTGCTCAACATCAACCTTCACCATTGAAGGTATTATCGCAAGCACTTGCTTGCCCCCCATTTTTCAATACAAATTCATTCTTTAATATTTTCTTGTTCTTGTTTTTTTTAAATGTTTACATTATTTGCTTATATTCTTGCATAGATCCATGATTAGTTTTGTTTAGATTAGTTTCTTGTTTATTTCTATTTGAAATTGCTGCTACTAGTTAGCAGGTGCCCATAGCACTAATCCTGGATGCAAAACCGGGCCAACAGTTTTTGGCGACTGCGCTGGGTTTGAACAATAGATCTCTAGTTTTGCTTTTAATCTTAGTTTTTTATTAGTTTTTAACCTTTAGATCCATAGATCTACCATCCTAGACAGCAGATCCATTGCTGCTCTAGGTTTTGGCCCCATCTATTGCCATTAACAGCCCGAAATTCTCAATTTTCGGGTTCATTTTTCGGCTTCCGTGCATGGCTTTCGCCTCGCGGTTTTTAGCCTAACAATCGCGCGGCTCATCGTGACTTTTCGGCTTTTTTCCGCACGGTTCACTGCGGCTTCGCGGCCTGTTTCCGCACTGCACATCGCGGCTTCGCGGTCATTTACCGCGCTGCACATCGCGACTGCGCGGCCCTTTTCCGCGTGGTTCCCCGCGGCTTCGCGGCCGATTTGCACGCTGCACATCGCGGCTTCGCGGACATTTTCCACGCTGCACATCGCGACAGTGCGCCGAAATCCCGCGCGGTCCATCGCGACTGTGAGATAGAAACCCGCGCGGTCCATCGCGGCTTTTCTGTCAAAACCCGCGCTACTAATTTTTCCATTCGGCCATTCTGATTTAAAAAATTATTTTTTACTGTATTTTCTGCCCACATAGCACATTTTTACAGTATTAAATTCTGCATATTTTACAGCCATAGAAAAAATTTTACTATTTAAATGCACATCTAGAAGTATTTTTAAAAAATTTCAAGAAAGTGAAAGAAAGACTTATTTTGCAGTTTATCTAGCTTAAAAAAATTTTCCTGTTTACTTCTTTAAAATTCTTGCCCTTAGCAATTTCCTTGAAAAAGAAATCCATTTATTTCTTTAAGAAGTAATATTATTTGCTTTTATATTTCAAGAAATCCTTTGTTTTTTGAATAAGTCTTTGAAAAGCATTTAATTTCCATTTATTGAAAAAAGTCATAAATATTTGCTCTTTTATTTTCAAAAGATCCTTTGTTTTTTGAAAAATTTCTGTAAAGCATTTACTTTTTTCAAAGTTCATTTTACAATACCAAACGTGCACCCACTCGATCACTTAATTGAACTGAGCCTTAAAACTTACCCTAATTTCAACAAACCTTTAACCCCACTTGGGAAACACTAAAAGAACTTTGTAGCTAGGTAGTATTGGGGGGATAGGTGTTCCAATAACACCCCTCAGTTATTACATCTGAGACATAGAAGTTGTCCAATTAGGGAGCTAAAATCTCTTAGTATTTATTGGCGCGGTCACAACCGGTTTGTGGGAAGGCCTCTCCCCTAGGAGGGTTGAAGTCGCGAGGATGGTTCCGAAAGCCTGAGTGGAATACCGAAATCCATTCAGTAACCGAAGGGCTACCATTTGCAGTTCTCGGGATATCCCTATATTGGGATATTGCGATCAAGGACCAAACGGCAGATTTACCTTTTCTCGACGCGTCATGAACGGAGTATCCTAGTAGCCTTTCTTTAGGATTGATTACCCGGTGTCCCTCCCGGTAGGGGGATATCTAGCCGTTGTCTCAACACTCATATTGTCTGACTTGGATTTCATCACCTTGCAGAGGATATCGTTTGTTTGATTCACAATACTTTTAGTTAGGTGTTTGCATGATTCAACCCACCTTTGGTCTAGTTACACCTATTTTTTCTAGAAGCCGTTTGCATGTTGGTACTCTGACCATTTGTTGCATTCCTCCACTTATTGTAGCACAGCTGCTAGAATAAGTGCCTTTTTTTTTAGGTTGATTTTTTGGCCTGAGAGCCTTCTTTTTCACTCCCCTTCTTGCACCCTTGGTTGCATTAGGGTTTTGAGTTTTTTTTTATATATATATATATATCACCACCTGATACTTAAACAGACTTTTTACACAAAAACTTAATTCTCACCATTGAGAATTTTAGACGCTCTCGTCGTCTTCAGGGCGAACTCCCAGAGTTTAGTCTACTTGGCTCTCCACGTCACCGACGCAGAGCCTTATCCCTTGATTCGACACATCGTCGGTTAACCAGACGGTCATCCGATTTTGACACGCCTCACTTCACATCTGATTCTGACGCAGAATCCAAAAACTATGTTATATTACCACCAACCACCATTATGGCTGGAACACCATTTGACCCACTATTTACCAGCACCATAGGTGAGACATCCACAGACCCTTCTCCTGTGGTGCCATCCATGGCAACGACCACCCCCCTGGGTATGCCCAATATGGGCAACACTCCACATTTAGGAATGCCCAACACAGGGCCACCTCCTGTTATACGAATTCCCAACACAGGGCCACCACCTGTAATGGGTATGCCCAACATAGGGGTCACACCCCCTCTGGTTTCCACAAACCCTATCCCAAGAATCCCTACCGCTATTCCTAACCCAAGTTTAACCCATGTTGCACTTGGAGGCGCTGGCCCATACCAGACCACACCTATCAGAGGGCACATACCCTCCATACCTAGCATACCTTTAGGCACTACTGGACCCCTACATCATACCACAATGACTAGGCATGTCCCAGTTCCAGTCACTACATCTGCTAGCTTACCATACATGGCAAGTCTGAACCTGCCAGACTTAGCTAGGCTCACCAATGACCCCATTAGACACGATCCTGCGTGGCCTCACATTCCCACCAAACTCCCCTCTGACATCCCTAAGTTTGAGGGCAAGGCGGGTGAGGACCCCCAGAACCATATCATGTCCTTCCATTTATGGTGTTCCTCCAACTCCATAGTGTACGACTCTATCCGCCTCCGGCTTTTACAGCGCACCTTCACTGGCTCTGCAGCTAAGTGGTATATCGAGCAGCCCCATGGGATGCATGCCACCTTTACCTCCCTTGCCTCAACTTTCCTACAGTTTTTCCAGTTACCTGTCCGCTATGATGCGGGAGTCGAGATCCTACTGTCTTGCAGACAGAACACGGCCACCCACATCACTGACCACATTCATGAGTGGCGTCGACGCCGAAGCCTCTGCAAAATCAAGTTAGACGACCGTATCTTCTTAGATTGGTTTCTAAAATCCCTCCTCCCTCTTATTGCGAAGGATGTGGCATCCGAAAGACCCCAGTCTGAAGAAGAGGCCATCCTCAAAGCCCAACAGTTTGATCTCATTTACGCCCAGTCGGGTTATCTATACACCATCATACCGGACGCCCCACGATGCGACTCTTCACGCGGTGACGCGCCGGGGGCATCTCATGCCGCCGATGGCATTATTGGCCAAATCACCCCACAAGCTAAACCTTTCAGCATGTTGAGCACCATGCCTACCCCAGACCTCTCTAGGGCTACATCCAGTTCCGGAGCGACAACTTCTTACGCTCCAACAAACCAGACCCATCACATTCATGGACCCTCTTGTCCACAACATTGCTATGGGAAAGCGCCATCAGCATATGTACCTCCTACATACCATAACCAACCTGTTACACAGAACCCCATTCAATTCTCGCCACAACAGATGCAGTACCCATAGCAAGCTGCACCAGCTAATCCAACACATCCAATAGCTCAGGGGTACCAACAACCCCAACAGGCAACTGGACCACCGCCAGCTCCACCTGCATATTACCCACCGCAACCTGCTCCCGCACCTGCGGCTCCCCAGAATCCCCCCAATGCTCAAGGGCATGTGTACGCACAACAACATCATCCCCAATACCAAAATAACCAACGCAACCAAGGGGGGCAACCAAACCGTGGAAGAGGACGTAACCGCGGCAACAACCAACACAATAACCAAGGTCCACAACCTCCCCATCCTCCGCAAAATAATAACACGGTGCCTGCTCATCAGAATCCTGATCGGCCACCTAAGCAAGCCAAAAATGCTAATTTACGAACAAACCATCCTTGTTCTATTTGCGGAGTCTATGGCCACTATACCCACGCTTGCCCACATTTGGAGCGAGCTCGGCAACTATGGACAGATGACGCCCATCGTCAAGGGCAGGCGGCTCCTCAGCCGCCACCCAACTCTCCACCACCACAACCTCAACCTTTGGTGCTACAAAACCCTTTTCCAACACAAGGAGTGGTGAACACTCAGCCGTTAGCTCCCACACAGGGCAACGTGCCACCACAACAAATCACTTACGCCGCTCCTGATCAACCAATGTTCGATTCAGGCACTCACCACTTATTAATGATGTCCACTGCCGACGTCAACATCCAAACCCGTCGGAACCAGTATGGCCCTACCTCCGAAACCCCCCTCGCCGATAAGGATACTAACGCTCATCCCACTGATCAGACGTTACGTATACCCCCGCTTCCACTCGATGGTGCCTCTAAAGCACCTCGTTTCCCACTCCGCCGTATCAACAACAACCCCAATGCACGGGCTGCGTCAAATTAAAACATCGTAGATGACTTAGCTCAATCTCCCGCAGCCATGTCTGCGTTAGAAGTCTTGAAAAACTGTCCTTCATAGTGCAATACTTTACTTTCCGCCATTGGGGCAATTGACCCAAACGATTCGAAATTGATGACCTTTGATTTGGACCAGTCCGAACCACATCTGCCTTCCACCATAGCAGTCTAAGTTTCTGTTTCTATTCGGAATCTTGTCATCCATCGATGTATCATCGACGAGGGTGCCTCCACATGCGTCATGTCCACATTTTTTTGGCAGAAGTTGGGATCCCCTACTCTCCAGCAATCCACCACTGCATTGCGGGCCTACAACGGCTGGTCAGCTCAACCCCAAGGTCTACTACCCAATGTCCCCGTCCAGTTGGATGGGAAAACTGTGCTCATCGACATAGAGGTCATTAATGCCCAACTCGATTATAACCTTTTACTTGGCCGCAGTTACATGTACGCCATGAAAGCGGTTGCCTCATCCGTTTTTCGTACCATGATGTTCCCCCACGAGGGATGCATGGTCAAAATCGACCAACTCACCTACTATGATCCCAATGCCCCTGCAGCACCCGAAAATGTTCTCCCCATGGTTGAACAACCCGCTTCTAGTGCAACTACCTCCTTTGTTTCTTCTGTGGGACCCGGACTTTACTCAGATACATCAATGACCTCTACATTCCAGGCCATTCCACCACCGTCACTGGAGACCCACGTCGCAAACCTCTGTACTCTTTCACAGAATACACAAACACCCGGTAGTCAACCACCATTGGTCCCTAGTCACATCGGTGTTACACCCATCCACACCATCCCCTTTCTATTTCCTCCTTCGGGTGTTGTAAGCACCCCGGTTATGGCTACCCTTAGTCTACCCGGGTTAACATTGGGATTACCCATGTGGTATATTTCACCTCCCATTCCACCGCCGACACCAAATGTCATCCTCCAACCGGTACAACCTATTGTTACCCCTACTCAACCTCCTCCTGGTGTCACAGTCCCTTCATCGTCGACGAAACCATCTCCTGGTCTCACGATCCCTTCGTCGTCAACGAATCCTCCTCCTCTTGTCAAGCCCACTGGGGACAGAGGTCCACAACCATACACTGCTATACCACCCCCTAAGGCAGTCAAACCCCCACCGATGTTTCAAGCTCCTCCTAAATGCTCTTTGTGCGATGAGATAGGCCATCCAACTCATCTATGCCCATAGTTACCAGCACTCCAAGAGCATATGAATATGTTGGACAATGACACCGGCATCCCAGTCGTTAGACTCGAGCCACCTCCTCAGCCTCGCGACAGATCACTGCGCACCAACCATCCTTGTGCCATATGCAGTGTTTATGGCCACTACTCTCACCATTGTCCTGATCTCCCTGACTATAGAGCAGCATTGTACGAGTTAAACAACGTCGATTTGGAGATATCTCCTCCCCTCATCGAGGAGATCTACCCCCCACAATCATCCTCGTCGGAAGAAGTCAATACAATCTATATGATTTCAACAACTTTCAAACCAGAACCCCTTGATTTGTGGTCTGACTACTTCAATACTGATGAGCAAATTTTGGAGACACTCACTGCACCCGACTACCCTTGGGATGATATGCATCATCGCTCATATTTCCTCCCGGAAACATCTACATCCACCGCATCCAACCAGCTATCAGTCGAATCGAAAGATTTCATACCCACTAAGGTCGATTGGTTAAAGGACCCCATCCCAGCACTGGATGCCTTTGAAGAAGGGAACATGTCCAACATTTCCCCCATTATACAAATAGATATTTCCACAACACCTGGGAAACCTGAGCTAATCTCGCTAGGTGCCTCTTGCACACAAGCGGAAACTCAGGCATACAAAAAGCTTTTTCAAGAATTCTGTGATGTTTTCGCTTGGTCCTATACTGAAATGCCTGGTCTTGACCCAGCCATTATAGAGCACCACATTGATACATGGCCTGAGGTACCCCCTGTTCGTCAGAAACAGCGACCCATTCATCCTTCCAAACTCCCCGCTGTTGAAACTAAGGTCAAGAAACTTCACAAAGCAGGATTCATTTATCCTATTCCATACACCACCTGGGTGTCGAACCCCGTTCCTGTCAACAAAAAGCAAGGCACCCTTAGAGTATGCACTGACTTCCGTGATTTAAACCACGCTTGTCCAAAACACAATTTCCCCACGCCATTCATTGACCAACTCATTGATGAGTGTGCGGGCCATGAAGTCCTATATTTCATGGACGGGTTTTTCGGATACAACTAGATTCACATCCGTAAGGAGGATCAATACAAAACTGCCTTCACCACCCCATGGGGCACCTTTGCCTATCGTGTCATGCCATTCGGCCTTAAAAATGCTGGTGCCACTTTCCAGCGAGCCATGACCTATGGCTTTCACAACTTGGTCCATATCCTGCAAGTCTACCTTGATGACCTTACAACTCGTTCCCGAAAACGATCAGACCACCTCAACGACCTCCGGCAAGTTTTCCTGCGTTGCCGCAAATATAAAATCCGCTTGAACCCACACAAGTGTGTCTTTTGCGTTCCGGTAGGCCGGTTGTTGGGTTTCATTGTTTCCCAAGACGGAATCACTGTCGATCCCTTGAAAGTCAAATCCATCTTAGAACTTCCGCCTCCTCGCACGCTTCGGCAGCTCCAGAGTCTACAAGGGCAGTCCAATTTCCTTAGGCGCTTCGTTCCTGATTACACCACCAAAGTCCACGGGTTCTTACACTTACTTCGTACCCACATACCCTTTGTTTGGGATGAACAAGCAGACATGGCATTCGAAGCCCTCAAGAAAGCTCTCACACAAGCCCCCTTGATATCCCCGCCGGATTTCTCTCAAGACTTCACCCTTTATGTCTCGGCATCTGAACATGCCGTGTCTGGAGTCTTGGTCCAAGAAGATGGCTCTCACCAAGAGCATGTGATTTATTACGTCAGCCATACCTTGTCTGGCCCACCTCTGCGTTACCCATATGAGGAAAGATTAGCCCTAGCTGTAGTCTTTTCCGTACAAAAATTGCGACACTACATTCTACTCAGTCATACCACGGTTGTGGCCGACTCCAACCCTATGGTCTATCTCCTAACCCGGTGGCTCCTACAAGGTCGTGTTGCTAAATGGGTCATTATCCTCCAGGAATATGACCTTACTTTCAGAACTCCTAAAAGCACCAAAGCCCTTGTGCTGGCTCACCTCATCACCGACCTCCCATCCTCTTCGTCATCAACCGCTATCCAAACGGATCTGATTGACGAACAAATCTTCATCATCTCATTTGACGACCCATGGTACGGAGACATTTTGATTTACCTCCGCACGCAAAAATTTAGACCACACATCGATCGTGACGGAATCCGTCAGATACAACACCATGCCCCTCGATACCTCTTGTTAGGGGATGTACTTTATCAACGCGGCGTTGATACCATCCTACGCCGATGCCTATCCCATAGTGAGGCAGAACAAGCCCTCAATGATTGTCATAGCGACGCTTGCGGAGGCCATTTCTCCGGCATGGCCACCGCCCAGAAGATCATTCGGGCAGGTTACTTTTGGCCATCATTGTTTACTGATTGCATCACCGCAGTCAAGCATTTCCAGAACTGCCAACTCTTTGCCCCCAAAGAAAGAACCCCCCCCACCCCCCTTCATCCAGTCATCACTGTCGGACCATTCTGCAAATGGGCCATCGACTTCCTCGACTGCAACCCCACGTCAGTTGGCGGTCACAAACACATCGTTGTGGCCGTAGATTATTTCACCAAGTGGGCAGAAGCCATGCCGACTTACAATTGCAAAGCCGACACCGCAGCATGGTTTTTCTTCAACCATGTTATCACTCGTTTTGGAGTGCCGAAGCAACTAGTCTCTGACCACGGCTCTCACTTCGAAGATGCCGTCTGGAAAGAATTATCAACCATGTTGAAATTTGAACACCATTTCTCTTCTGCCTACTATCCCCAAGGAAACGGCCAAGTCGAAGCGATCAATAAAATTTTGAAGACCATTCTCCAACGCACTGTAGACAAACACAAATCCAATTGGCACCACATGCTTTTCCCGGCACTATGGGCCTACCGCACCTCAACCAAAACCGCCACCGGTTTTACCCCTTTCCATTTAGTTCACGGTGTCGAATCCATTCTCCCTATCGAGTGCCAAATTCCAGCTCTACATATTGCCATTGAACTCCTACCGAACACTTCCCCCATTGAGCAATGTTTACTACTCCTAGAGCAAGTCGATGAAGATCGGTGCACAGCCATTCAAAACATGGAAGCAGCCAAACAACGATCCAAACTAAGTTACGACAAACACGTCCACCCAAGAACCTTTTCTGAGGGAGACCTTGTCCTCGCTTACGATCAAGCTCATGATAAAACCGGAAAGGGAAAGTTTGTATCTATGTGGCAAGGCCCCTACATCGTACACACGTGCCTCGGGTAGGGGGCATACATTCTGACCGATTCAGAAGGAAATCCCCTACGCAACCCACGCAACGGGTTGTACCTTAAACGATTTTACCCATAGAAAATCTTATGGACACCACCGTCCATTCTAGTATAGGCTTACTTTCTATTTTTCACAAAAATTCAAAAAACCTAAATATTTGTTTTTCTCTGCATGACCACAGATGGATCCTCTTCCACTCTGCTATGTTGGTTTCGCTGATGGTGCAAGCCGTTGGTCTCCCAATATCGCCTCCGCAGCTTGGGTAATATACTCCCCTTCACATGAGTTAACTCACATTGACGGAGTATGTTTAGGTGCCGCCACCAATAACCAAGCCGAATACGATGCCGTGACCAGTCTCCTGGCCACAGCTCTCCAAATGAGCATCCGTCACCTCAACGTTTTCTTGGACTCACAGCTCCTAGTTTCCCAGCTCAACAATGATTACCAGGTACGCGATCCTTGTCTTTTCAGAAAATTCCTGCGCACTAAACAAATGGTTAGACAGTTTGAATCCATTTCATTCACACATGTCCCAAGACACCTCAACAGTGTAGCAGACCATATGGCCAACAATGTCCTCGACTGGCACACCAATCACATCATGTCATAACCAAAATGTGCATCTACGTGCATAACATGTGCCTCCACAGGCATATCTATAACCAAAATGCATCCATGTGCATAACATGTGCCTCCACGGGCATAAACAAATAACAAAATAATGCATCCACATGCATAACATGTGCCTCCACGGGCATAAACAAATAACAAAATACTGCATCCACGTGCATAACATGTGCCTCCACGGGCATATACAAAAGACAAAATGTGCATCCACGTGCATACATGACAATATATCCAAATATATATACACATATATATATAAACCATAATAGTCAACATGTCATAGGTGCCCTTAGCACCCGATATACAAAAAATACATCAATTGTACAAAAAATGCTTCCCCATATGCTCATCATCATTTGGGGGCAGATACAATATCATCTACTCATCTGGATCCCTAGGCTCCTCCAGCTCCCCCTCCGCTGGCCCCACCGAGTCATGGCGAGCCCGAACTCTCTGCTCTGTCGGCCCCGCTGGATTGTCCCGCAGACGTATCCTCCTCTCAGCCGGCCCTGCTGGATCATCTCATCCACCGCCCCTGTGCTCTGCCAAAAACACCGCTATCCTCAACAAGAGCGACCGCCACTCAGGCAGCGCACCGAAGCAACCCTCCAAAATATCCCGATCCAGGTCTCTCCAACCATCATCGGGGAGTCCAGCTAGGATCCTGGCAAAAGTCTGTCTGACACCCTCTATGGCGTCATCTCGAGGGCCAACCCCTCGCCCACGAGCCGCAAATCCTCCACCACGTGGAGGTGGTACCGCTGCAGGTGGTCGAGCGACCACTATCGCCCGCCCCTGACGAGCCACGTAGTCGGCCGGTGGCACTGGACCAACATCTGCACAAAGCAAGTAAGCCATCATATACTATCCAACTATAATCATAGATGATAAATCAAACAACACATGATATAGTATAAAATAAAACACAAAACATACCGTCTAAACTCCAGTCCTGTCCTGGGGAACGAGGCATCTCTGGGTCACCTCGATAGTCCATGCCGGCATAGGGGTAGTCCTCAATCACCAGGGGCATCTGCTCCCACTGCTCATAAAAATCCTCCGTGAAGAGATCGCGGACACCACCACCACCACGAGGCATCATCTGCCCCCAACGCATCATGAGAGGCTCACTCACCAGACCAGCACGAATGGGTACCCGTGGCCGCAAGGTCGGCAAGCGCTCAAAGAAAAAACAGCATAGGAATGAGGCATAACAAAACTCTCCTCCCTCTCGACAGGCCTTGTCCAGATCTCTCCGGACACCAGCCAGGAACATCTGCCCCCAGGCATAATAAGTCCCCCGAAGAACGGAGTCCACAATCATCGTTTGTCCCCCAGACAAACGATGTGGCGCAGCAGCACCCAATATCCGTAGAACACATGCCCCAACAGCTCGCATATCCCACTCACGTAGGGATCGCAGACTAATAGAGTTGTTCTGCAAAACGGCATCACCAACACAGAAATTCTATAACAAGTCCTCCATATCTACACCCAGCGGGATCCTCGGCAAGAGATCGCCCACCTCACCCAAACGAGGCAACCCAGTCAAAAAATAGACATCCATGAGGGTGATCTCCAACCTCTCACCCCCAATAATAAATGCACCCTCCACCGGCACCCACCAACTCACCAGCTTGTTCAGGAGCCATCTCACTGAACGAATAGGTGGGATCTGAGCGAACTTCAAAAGTACGCTCACAGCTAGAGTCTGTCGCACCCATGGATCAGTCTGAATCCTCTCCATAAGATCATCATCGATCTCCTGCTCCCGCCACGAGGACAATGGTCTCCTCAACATCCTGCCAGAAAACAGAAGAAATTTTTAGCCCCAGCACAAAATTTTTTGAAAAATCCCATCGTGGCTTTTCCACAAAAAGCCGTGATGACCATCGCGGCATTTCCACCAAAAGTTGCGATGACCATCGCGGCCTCCATGCAAAAACCCGTGATGAACATCGCGGATTTTGGCCAGACAGTCGCGATGAACATCGCGACTATCTCCCATGAACTTGCGATGAACATCGCGGGTTCCAACCTCACAGTCGCGATGAACATCGCGACTGTCAGCCTGAAACCCGCACGGTTCATCGCGGGAAAAGACCCAAAACCCGCGATATTCCACGTTGGAGAGTCAACATGGAATTTCGCGGCCTTCGGGGGCCCGCCGCCAAACAAAAAAGACATAATTGAAAAGGCTAAGGAAAATAGAGTTACCTGAAACTCGCAGAATCGAAAACCAACGGTGAAATCTCCCGGAAATCAAGAAATAGCTCTGACAGCTCTATCAAACTCGCACGTAACAATGACAAGTCATTTGGGCCCCACGCCCTATTTATAGAAATTCCACCAATTTTCAAACAACCATTGCGGTATCATACGATGTCCATTTTTCAAACCGTTGGTACCGTTGGAATCAGCACAGCGAGAACTTCATGCAGGTTCCTTCCTTTTCCCATTTTCGCGGGGGTCTATTTTTTGACCATTTTTTGGCCTCTCTCGTGGCCTCGGTTTGTGTGCCACATCGGCCGTTCTCTGTTTTCGACATGCCTTATATCGCTGGATTCAGTTTTCCGCGCTCATGATGATGCTTGAGATCATTTCTCGCTCTCACCTTTAGATTTTTCGGGCATTTTTTCCATGCCCCCCGTCACCTCGGTTTGCGTGCCACATCGGCCGTTCTCTGTTTTCGACATGTCATATATCACCGGATTCAGTTTTCCGTGCCCGTGATGATGCTTGAGATCATTTCTTTCTCTCATGCCCATCTTTTTCAGGCATTTCTTCAAAATGCCACTCATCACCTCGGGTTTGCGTGCCATATTGGCCATGGCCCCTTTTCGACAATCTTTCTGTCACCGAATCCAGTTTTCCGCACTGATGATGATGCTTGAGACCTCTTCTCGCCCTCATCAATCCCTTTTTGTTCGGTATAATTTTATCGCTTTTTCGGGCCGAGCAAACCCTTTTACGAAAAAGGCACTTAGGGAGTTTCTGTTAAGCTCTTTTCTGACTCCTAAAAACAATGAAAAGATTGCCGAGCAACCTTGCTTCCTTTCATGCTCGTTAAACGTATCTGAAAGGGCGTCTACCTGGTATAATTTTACCCCTTTTTCGGACCTTGTAGACTAATTACGAAAAAGGAATACTCTAGTCACATCGGCTAGAAGAGTTCTCCATCTGCATCATTTTATGCTTTTTCGGGCCTTCGAGACTAAAATACGAAAAAGAACACCAATAGAGTCCACTTACCGCTTTCAGACTCTCTAAATATGAAAGCAACCATGAGCACGAGCCGTCCTGGGCTCACAAAATCCATAGGAACGTACCATTTCAGAGCACACTTTTAACCCTTCTTGGAGATCATTAAAACTACGAAGAAGGAATCAATGGTGCCTCTTGGTGTCACGACAGATCACATCTACTCATATGGTAGCTTCCCCATTTTGGTCACCTTTGTTCAGAGTATTCTGTAGTATGTCACCTTGAAAATCCCTCGACAACACCTATCAGCTCGTCCTCCCCCCCCAGAGTCAAAATATACCATTTAGTCCCTAAAAGTCATGATCCCCACACCCACAAGTCAGTTCCCTACGCTGCCAGGTCAACCATTTCATCATGCTCTGAACAAAGGAAGTTTGAGTCTACCCACTTCATGACCCAGTTATTTCCCATCCCCCACCAGTACGTCAGTCCTACCATCAGTACTACAACACTTCAGTTCTACACCTCGTGCTCCTATCAAGGAAACATCATTGCCTTGTTAGTTGCTGGTCTCCCTCTGTCGACGACAACCACCTTTATTCCAGAGAATAGACCTAGAGGTCCCTGTGTCTTGGACTCATCACCATTCATGATGAGTGCCTACGAATCATTTCGAGAAGACTCCTCTGTGCTTCTCAAAATGGTTGTTTCTCACATGCTCGACTTCAACACCTTGATCGCATCGTTGAGACTCGCACAGGGCATTGATCCTTTCAAGTTTTTTCGTCGAAGACCCTGGATACCTCCTGACTCTTCAACATTTGAGAGTCTACTTATGGAAACAACCAGTTACATTTTCTCTATAGATATCCGGGTTGCGCATGGTCATAGTATTCGGAAGCCATCCAGTTATATGCTTCCTCGAGTTTCAGTGCAGTATACCCTTGATCCAGCAGCTCATCAGTTCCTTTGAGTCCACACTCAGCAGCATTATTGTTATGTCAGTATATCTGTTCTTCCACTCAGACATGGTCAGCCCAGCAGTGCATCCCAAATTTGTGTCCCCTCTGGACCCTTATGATGTCACAGTGGTTCTCTATGTATCTTACAGGTCCCCCCTTTGTTCGGGCCTTACAGTTATTTTTTACGGATACAAGCATGGGAATGCCCGCCTCGTCCATATATTGAGTTTCTTCCTCATCATTTATTTGAGGCCATGTATCTTTCAGGTCCCCATATTTTGGACCCTATTGTTATTATTGTTCTATATCCTAATACGAGCATGGTAATGCCCGCCTCGTCCATTATCAGAGATTATACCTCATTCATATTGAGGCCATGTAACATTTCTTTGTTTTTGCAGCTTCCAAGGGCCGTGGCTCCAATCTCCAACTGGTCTCTTCTCTCCCCTCAACCCCAGAAAAAGACAAAAGAACTATAATGTCTATCGGCCATACGATGAGCTCCTGCCCTCACACATCAGGGGGCAATCTGTTGACACCAAAAAAGTGATCACTAGCTCATTTCCCTATTCATATAACCCATTTGTCCACTTTTCCACCATCTGAGCCTCTGAAACCAACAAAAGGTCACCAAAAGACCTTAGTACACCCCTTTTTCCCACTCAAAAGGATTATTTTTCCTAAAAAACATAAAAAACCCTCAAAAAGGGTCCAAATTCCCAAAAATTAAAAAGGGAATAAAAATATTAATTTTATTCAAAAAAGGAAAAAGGAGGGAAAAGTACCTAAACCATGTTGGTCAATACCATTTGGTTTCCACAAAACCACAAATGGTATTCCCTACCACCAAAACCTATAAAAAGGTGGTAGGGGCTCCTCATTTCACATCCATCCATTATCTCATCTTCATGCTGCCGAAATCTTCCTTGAACATTTTGTCCATTGTAAGCAACCTTGGAGAAGGAGACCTCTTGGAGCTTGGAGCTACTCATCTTGGGAGTTGCTCAACATCAACCTTCACCATTGAAGGTATTATCGCAAGCACTTGCTTGCCCCCCATTTTTCAATACAAATTCATTCTTTAATATTTTCTTGTTCTTGTTTTTTTTAAATGTTTACATTATTTGCTTATATTCTTGCATAGATCCATGATTAGTTTTGTTTAGATTAGTTTCTTGTTTATTTCTATTTGAAACTGCTGCTACTAGTTAGCAGGTGCCCATAGCACTAAGCCTAGTTGCAAAACCGGGCCAACAAGTGTATAATATACAACACATATATTTAAAATGATAAAAAAAATTGTGAATACATTATCAGTACTATTACAAGAAGTACATTATGTAATGAATAACGTCTTACCAAGGGATGATATTCATACCCCCCTTCAGCATGCGCCTTCTCCTTACAATGTTTTTCAACTGTTGTTCTTAAAAGTCTTCTATTTTGCAAACCTCATGCAATCATTGCAAGGGAAATAATACTTCCCATCGCCCTTCGCCTCCAATGTTTCCTTAATCTCAGCATATCTCTTATTTTTTTATTCCCAGGTATATTTATTTGACATTCTGATAGCCTATAAGAACAAAAAATACTCATTAATCAATATATAACTAAATTGAATAGAGTGTATATATATATATATATATATATATTAAAGGAGACCGAAAATTAAAGGATGTGATTAGAGGATTACCTAATCATGGGTAGAGGATTTCCTAAGTAATTCCCTCGGATTACTACATGTTGTTCGAATAAGTATTGGCGTATGGTGGGTAATGGCTATTCATTCTACATAACATGAATTTATATATTTCCTTAAAAAGGGGGCTAAGGAATTGTGTTAATGATGTCACAAATTAGGAGTTTACATATTACTTCAATGCATGTGTTGGTATATCAATAGATATGGTTTTTCCTTATAAAGTAATGAATTGCTATCTAAATGTCCAAGCGGGTTAGTATGTTGGGTTGTAAGTGTATTTGAGAAAGGTGTTGTTACACCATTTTTCCAAGTGGTAATACCCATAGGATAATGAGTGGTTAATTGGTTCCCTAGGTTGGTTTATAATTATAAATTGCAAGAAATTCTACATTATGGTTCCAATGGATCTAATGTAGAATAAATTGAGGGGTCGGTAATATTGTTCATTTTTCGTTATACTAGAGATTAAAAGGTTTCAACACATTGACATGATATTGTCAAATGGGATTATGAATATAGATGATAATGATATTGTCAAATGACTACCAAAGTTTGAAAGGATACACCATTGTGGTCTCATTGGTTATCTATGAGGGGGCTAGTTAAATCTAATTAGATAGTGTACTTGAAATCTACGATGATGGTCCTATTTATTACAATGATGATGATTTCATTATCAACATCATCATCATCATCACGATGATGACGATGATGATGATGACAATGTTGGTGTTGTTTTTTATGATGATGATGATTACTGACGATGACGAAGATGCTTATGATGATGATGATGTTCTAGATGATGATGTGATAATGATGACAATGATTATCATGATGATGATCAAGATGGTGTTGATGGTGATGATGATGATTTTCATCGATGCCGACGTCATTAGCATGACCATCACTAGTAACATCGTGTTCCAACATGCTAGGTTGATGTGTGAGTTGTTGCTAGTTATACACCAAACTAGATCAATTGTTAAACTATTGTAGGAAAGGGATGGAAAATAGAATGTGATTGATACATAAGTTATCTATCGGAACATTCCAATTTCAATAGTAACATTGGAAATGATATTAATTCCATGGTTTATTCTAGGATTTTCTTGAAGTCATAACAATTTATGAATCCAAAAGATGCATAATCCATACTTTTACTGAAATAGTTAATTTTAAATCTATCTTGCTTGGAGATATCCTTTCTATTATTTTTTATTCACCTAGATAGAACCAAAGGATACCAAGAAAAAACATAGAAGGAGCAAAAAAAAACATTTTGACACAAACCACCATTTAAAAAATTACATTTTAACACAAATGAAAATTTAAAAATTTACATTTTAACACAAATGACAATTTATAAAATTAGATTTTGACACAAAAATCCCAAACTATATAAATATTTGCTTCATTGCATTGAATCCCTAATTGGAACACAAAGGGCGCAACCACAAAAAGACTAGTGCATTGCAGTCAAACTAACCTGGAAAATGAAGGAGATCAAAAATTCGATGTGTCAAACCAGTACCAGACTCTTGAAATCACAAAACGAAAAACCAGCTGAAAGATTGATGCAACTATAGCAAATGATTTGTGAAAATATGACTTAAGAACATGTATTTATAGATCAATGAGGGTCGCGGTTCCGGCCAAAATGCACAGCAATCAAATTTCAAAAAAACAAAAAGTCAATGAATGTTAAAAAGTAAAAAAAAAAAATGTTCTTGCCTCGACATTTGTTGCTATAGAGACAAAACCAATGTATGTCTCTATATTGACGAACATCTGTCACTTTAGCGACATTATGGAGCATGCGTCGCTATAGCAACGATCGTTGGGGACAAGATCATTTTTTTCCAAAATTTTTAACTATTTTTCCACGAAAAAATTGATTTTAACTTATTCGTGGCAAACTTCCATGGAACTTTTGAGCCATATGTAGTAGTGACCCAGTCTTCCGATGTACATTTTGTGCAATCGATGAACCCATCCGGTAACCAGCAACCTGGTGGGAAGAAGAAGGGGAAGAATAACTGTAGGGGTGGGAATAATAAGAACAAGAAAGAAAACACTAACCCTCCTCGGGATGGCAGAAATGATGGTGGGGATCGCAAGCCTAGACGTAAGGTGAAGTTTCCTTATAAACTTTGCATGGAAGATCACCTTATACATTTGTGTCCTCATATGGAAGAAGCATCAAAGCACATCACACAGAACCTAGGTGTGTTGACAAATCCCCTTCCTCATCATCAAAATATGGCTTCTGGTGTTTCCATCGCCAGTCATGGGTCTAATGAAACTTCGACTTATTCTACCCGTGACGGCACTTTTGGATGTGTAAACATGGTTAAATCTGAGGTTTGTGTTGCTACTCACTCACATGATTATGGATCTCCACAACCTTCTATGGGGAATGAGCCCCCTCCACTCGAGACTCCATTGCATATCGAGAAGCCCAATTTTATGCCGCAGGTACTGAAAGGTTTCCTCAAGCGCTCGACGCATAATCCTAATGCCCAATCTGCCCAGAAATACTCAGTTGTGGAATATTTGGGCCAAACCCCATGTGCGATGTTGGCACTCGAAGTACTTCAGGCTTGTCCTTTGCAAAGGAACACCCTTTTATCTACTTTGGGAGCACTTGATTCTGATAGCTTGAATGTCATCAAGTTTGACACTACTGATGTTCAACCTCGGTTACCCTATCATGTAGCTTTCCAAGTTCATGTTAGGTGTTTGGAGATGATCGTTAAGCATATCATCATTGATGAAGGTGTGTCTACTTCAGTAATGTCTTTATCTTGTTGGGAGGCTCTCGGATCACCCCCTTTGTTGAAGTCTACGACGTTGCTTACAGCATTCGTTGGTTGGTCTTTCAAGCCGCATGGTACTCTCCCCTCCCTTGAAGTCCACTTGGGTGGGAAATCTATGCCTATAGAGGTCAAGGTGGTTGATGCGCCCATCGACTACAACCTTTTACTAGGTCGGAATTGGATTTACGCTATGAAAGCGATCGTATCCTTTGTTTTCAGAGTTATTTGCTTTCCCCATGAAGGAAAGATTATGACGATTGATCACCTATCCTTTAATTCCATAGCATCACGGGGATCTGTGGTCCCTCAAATTGAAAATTCTCAGTTGGCAACTGGGAATGTTGGTGTAGGCTTATATTCCTCCTTGATGGGATATTTTGATTTTCCTGCACCAATCTCCTTTATAGGAACCATTTTCGATGATGCTCCTTCATCATTAAATCCTGTACCATTTCGGACATCATACTTTATTGATATGTGGACCCTACCTTCTGTGAGTTCCTTGTCGGGAGACACTTCGTGCGTCGGAATGGCTATGCCTTTGTCTGTAGTTGAGATTTCTTATCATGATATTCAACAAGCCACTATAGAGTCGGATCTCCCTTCTTCAAGGACAGAGGAATAAGATCCTGTTATGCTATCTATCTTGTTCACATGACTTCCTTGATGATACTTTACCTTCAGATGAGGCCATTATCGATGCCATGAACGAAAATGACAAGCCTTGGGAGGACCTTCATCATAGATCTTATTTCCTTCCCAACCTTGATCTTATTGAGCAAGATGAAAGTATTTCTACCACAATGACTTGTATCGGATCTTTCTTTACATATGTTTTAGATATGATTTTGGTACTAATGTTTCTTGGAGATAGGATTCTTAGATGGACTTATGCTTGCTTACTGGTCCTTTATGACACTTTGTTCGATCATGTTAGGTATATTCGGAACCTTACATATAGGTTTAGGCTTCCCCGATGTTATGATGCATTTGAACCTTTTGCCATCCGAATTCACCATAGGGTTGAACTTGTTGTTCATTGGTGTGTTAGCCATATTTATATGCATTGTGCACTAGTCTGACAGCAGATCCTACCTAACATGGGTCACCATAGTCAGCACCCTAATGCCATTTTGGTGCCCATGCTAAATTTTTGTCATATGATCGGGAGCCTTTTTAGATTTACCATGACTCAGAGAAGAAGCCTCATATATTTCTGGCCATCTCTCATAAGGACTCCCCATTTATATCAAGTCGTGAACGCATTGCATTATCTTGCTTGCCTTTGAGCCTTGTGTCGACTACCACTTTCTCAGTTATTAGCCATGTGCCTAAGCACTTTGCCTTTCGATCCAAGCAGAGCTATAATTTAAACTTTGCAGCTTGATGACCCTTTACCTTGAGGGAACCCACGCCGATTGTCTATATCCTGCACATGCTTCCTTGCATTGAGCATAGGTATGTTCCATTTCCTGGAATTAGTTTTCTTTCTCGTGACACTCGTTCCCTCACTTGTTGTACCATAAGCAATTTTATTCTTTTTCAAGATTTATAACATGAAAAAGACAAAAAAAAAATCATATAAATTAAAAAATCGGATGGGAAAAATTTACTACCTTCTATTGGCAGTTGTCGTGTCTCCTTTGAACAGAGCATCCATATCTACTCCATATATTATGAGTCAGGACATTAGTAGGACCTTAGGAAGTTGTAGTAATTTCTCAGATCGTACTCCACCGGATGGTTAAGCTTCCAGTCATTATGGAGCCTTTGTTGATTCCTCATGCGTCACAAAGTATTATCACTATCTAGTGTTTGAGTCTATGATGCTTGAGTCTTTTCAGCTGCTCATGCTCTTGTTCAAAGGAAGTATTGAAACCAGAGTCAGCCACTCCTCAAATATCTTGACTGTTGCATGTCGGTCATCCCTTATGAGTCCAGTTTGATCACATTCTTCCAAATATTTCATCCTAGTTGCTACCTCGTGGTCGTTGATGGGGGATTCATCAATTCTCTCCTTTGCGCAAATCTCATTCCATCGACTCCAACTCATTTATTCTGGAATCGATATTTAGAGTCCGATTGAGTACCTTGAGACTTGTAGTCATTAGCGGTAGGTCAGATCGCCATTGACAGTTGGGATTTCATTAATGACCTCTGATCAATGGATTCATCGGATTGTTTGAACTCAACACCTCTATTCACATTTTTATGAATGTACTCAGTGCCTTTATGCTGGTCATTTTCATTATTGGTGGGTTATCTCGCGTCTGTTAACGGTATACATCAATGACCGGTAATCAGATGATGTCACATCAGGTTCGACATCAGTACCCTTATTCACTTGATGTGACATGCACCATAGATGGTTTGTGTAGAAGACCCCAGACTTCAGTGGCATTGAGTATGCTTCTTGTGATCGTGATTGTACCTATGAGAGATTATTCTCGGACATCAGCAGTTTGTACCATCAATCTGCATCAATTGTTTCCTCTTCAGTAGGAGACCATATCTTACTATATATGGGTCATGGCTATGACCATTCATGACATGTATTCATTAGATATTTCCTATTCATGGCTAGTGTATCATATTGCTATGTATTGTACCGATATGTATATAGATACATCATCATATTGTGACGAGTGGGCCACTCCTTCCATTTGTGTCTCCATCACTCCACTTCTGAGTTTTATAATGTATTTCGGCCATCGTAGTACCTTCTCTGACCTCACACATTAGGGGGCATCTGTTACACCATATTTTCCCACCTTGTGAGCATTAGCACTCATTGGCCTCCATTATCCAATTATGGACTCATAACCACCTTTTGTCCTTCGGGAACCCTTTTTTCCCTATGTTTGCTCCTATACGTGAGCTGCTTCAAGGAAACTCGCGCATTCACTTGTTGCACCATTATAGCCCGCGTACATTGAGTTAATTGGTAAAAGAGGGTAAAATCTCCTTTTTCACTCCAAAAATCCAGCCATTGTGACCTTTCTCCCTCCATGTATCTAGAAACGACTCGATTCGACCTTTCACTTGCCTTTGGAGCATTATATATTGAGCCATTATGCATGGAAGGAGAGGGAAAAGAGAAGAGCATCAAAACTCTATCGAAATTTTTCCATAGCTTGAGTCTACATCCATTGATCCTTGTTGTTGTGAACCTATTATGTTCACCTCCTCTATATATTGTGAGGGATTTTCTCCTTTACTCATGAGTTTGCCATTGCATAGGGGATTGAAGTGGTGGAGGCACAAGTGGAGGGACCTAGTTCTTGGTTCGGATGAGTTGCCTACAGGAGGTTGTATCTTGTACTTCTTGTTCATATTAATAGAAATACTCATTTTCTCATCCAATTGATATTGTGAATGATTGTTTATTATCATTGGGTACATTTGCTTTTATATATCATGGATTATGCTATTGCATATGCTAACATCTTTCATATATTATATGCACTTGTTTGTGTTTGTTGTTGAGACTAAGCTATAGGTACAAGTGTTAAGATTTGAAAGCTCAATGGAATTCTTCATCGAACGTCCGGATTGAGGTAGGCTCTCTATGTTGTTTATCCACATTTACATTTATATAGCATATGTTGGGAATTGAGTTGATTTATGGAAGTCATTTTTTTGTTGTGGTCTACCCCAAGCCATAGAAATTTTTTCTCCGCAACAGTCTCTCAATCATCCTACCCACCCTCGGTGCTCCCAGGTGCATCTCCAAGATCGATCTTCCTCTTCTTCGAGCTAAAGGAAGCTGGGTCCTTTTGGCGATTTGGACCATGTCCCCCTAGGCCTGAAATGACAACAATAATATGTCAACTTTTCCTAGCAATTATACAGGTATAAAAAGCGGTTTAAAAATAAACATAGTGTTAGTCCCAGAGACGTTCTAAGGCTATATTTAGAATTGTGCCTGGGCATCAATAATATCTTATAAAAATTTGTTGAATCAAAACATAGCTAACAAGAAGTAATGGGGAATTCCAATCTTGAAATATGAATGGGAAGTATTTCAATGTGCCAAGAAATCAGACTTTGGGTGGAAAATGGAAATGAAATGGTGCAAGATAAAGGTACTGTGAAAGTAAATCTTTATCCTACATTTACAGAATGACGTATCGATCCTGGGAGAGGAATTCTACAGCCTTTAACAAAATGAACACAGAACGCCACAGAATAATACGAGGATATCACTTTAAGACAAATCAGCATGAATACTTCAATTACTAATCCTCTTAGAAGAAATACATTTAAGCATAAGCACTCAAATAAAATTCAGAACAGCTCTGCGGATAATACATAAATGGAAGAGATGAAAAAACAATAGAAGGTACTAACTGTGCACATCAAAATTTGAATCCATCAAGCTCCAAGATAGGGCAAAAGTATGTTTCTTTTTGTATTGATCAACTATCCAATATAGAAGTAATACTTCTTACATGAGAGAGCCGACCCTTTGGCTACTTCCTACTTGGCTATATATAGCCTTCCTACTATCTAAAACAAAAGTTGTTACATCAGTTACAGCTCAACAACTTTAAGTTTTTTTGTTTATACTCCTTCACAGAGTTTGTTACAATAACAATCATATACTACTTCTGGTATATGATCGTGATAGTAATATAATGATGATGTTTTGGTACGATCTTTGTGCAATGTTGCGATGTATAAATGTTGTTTGATGCAATGCCTGCTTACTGTTGCTGTGATGATAAATGTTGTGATTAAGTAATAGGTTCTATGTCGAATGTGATGATAAGTGTTCCGATTAAGTAATATGTTATAACTCCTTGCCGAATGTTTAAAGTTTCTATTTAAGTACCGCAATAGAGTTAGTCCGTGCAGCCACAACTCTCCTCCTCCCTCGGCGGAAACATGGTTCCGTCTGCCCTTCCTGGATGCCTCGGGTGAGACCTCATCCGCTCTGCAGGTGTTGCCGGGTGGGCTCAAACCTACCTGGGCCGGTGCCCAGGGAGACTGTGGTTTGTGTCGACAGTGAGGTGAACCCCTGTCGACCGAGGTCACATTGGTCAACAGGCCTAATGAAGACATAGCTGTGACCATACCCCTAAAAAATGCTACTCTACAGACCTATGTTGCCTATTTCTTCCATCGTGTCCAAGCCCTTTGCTCTCGGACCTTACCTTAGATGAGACAGAAACTTAACTCTGATGTTGAGCTGTGGAACAGGACCTGATTCTGCCATTGATTCATTGGAATTGCTCAGGTCCTACTGCTTCACCACTTGATCTTCCTTCATTGGGACCGACATATCCCCTTCTTCCATGCTCCTGCATACGGAAGGCCCATCTCCTTTGAACTGATGAAATAGATGAACTTTCCTTAGACATATCGAGTGAGACCTTGGGCTTCTCCTATCTGATTTCCTGTGAATGTGCATCTACAGGCTGTTCATGGACGTTGGTCGTCCGAATCCTCAGTGCTCCTGGTGAAACTCCTCTTGAGATGAAATGGACCATTGAAAAGTCCCTGTCACTTGGTTATTTGAATTTGATCGACACTGAACAATTTGTGTGTCCTTGGCTTCGCGCTCCGGATCGGTGAAGTGCAGGAGCTTTGAAATACAAAATAGGCCAACTCGGGGGTATTTATCAAGCTGTCTGAACCATCCTCGGTGGGCGAGCCTATACTGTCATAATAATTACTTGACCACCCTTTTGGTCTTCGGAGGTTTAGAGTAGACTGTAGTTCATACGATGTCGACAGCAGTAATGATTACTGGGAAGAGTCACTTCAAAGTGGCAGCGAGGATGATAAGACAGGAAATCCATTAACGATTTTCAGGCCCTCCAAAAAATGGTTTAGGAAACCCGCTCCAAGACCCCTGAACGATTTTGGGGAAGCCACGTGGAAACCATGGTTTTTAAATCAGGGGCGAACTGAGCATGGTAAACCTCTCATGGTTTTAACCTCCTAGCGCTTTGATGATCGTTGATTTGTCACCATAAAATCTAGAGATCTGGGCCAGGAAGATGCAAATATTTTAAGATGGGTCCCGCTTGATGCAAAGCCTCCCTATGAGATGATTTATGATTTATAAAACCGTCATGAAGACCTGGTGGTTTCAGGGCTTTCGAAAAGTGGTCTACTCATACCGCCTTGAGGCCCCTGGACATCTATAAAGATGACACGTGTCAATAGTGGCTTTCTGTTAGGGACCATTTGGGATGAAATTTTGAAATGCGTTTTAGAGTCCTGACCACACCTACCTTTAGTTGGCTCATGACAAACCTTCATCGATTTTCAAATGCATACTTTTTGGCTACTAGGGCGTGAAGTATTTTGCTTTATACGTGCCCTCTGTTGCTCTAGATTTTTCCTCTGACATTTTCTTTCAATATGGCGATGAGCCTTTCTTCGGCTGAAAATAACACTAACATTGGATTCAGCAAGGAAAGCCTCTTTCTTCTAGGAGAGGTTGAGAACAGTAGACCAGTTCCTTCTAGACCATTGGGTTATGGAGTCATGACTGTTCAAAAAAGAAAAATAACTACAGAATGATAACCAGAGAATAGGCTACAAAATTTCTCATAACTTTGAAAAGAACGGAAAACAAAAAGAAATATGTTACAAGTATGATACAATGGCTTCGTTCATAGAGTAAGATATGGAACTAGTAGTGAAAAAACCGCTTTAGGAATATCCCATTCATAGGGTTCCCAAAGCTTTCACCATTTAGTTGAGCCATCTCATAAGTGTTGTTGTCATGTACTGTGATGATTATGAAAGGACCCATCCATAGGTTGTCGAATTTCCCATGCTTAGACCTTGGCTCCCTTCTGGCATCCCATTTAAGGACAAGGTCTCTGTGCTGAAAATATCGTGCAACATCCCTTCGGTCAAAAGTTGCTTTCATCCTGTCCTGATAGATTTTAGTGGAGTCATCCAGTTGTTCCCTGACTTGCTGAATTTCTATCAATTGTTGGATTCTTCTTTCCATATCATCTGGCTCCTCATTTTCTAGTCGTAGCAGCTTCATTATCGGGAAGCCCAACTAAATCGAGAGAACAACTTCCTTTCCGTAAACCAGCTGAAACGGGGAAGTGCCTATAGCCCTTTTGACGCTAATTCTATCTGCCCATAATGCAAACTTCAAATGAGAGTCCCAGGCCTTTTTGTTTGTGCTGAGCATTTTCTTAATAATAGTTACCAAGCTCTTATTGGAAGACTCAGCCAAGCCATTTCCCTATGGGTAGTAAGCAATTGAATGAATTAATTCAATATTATATTTTTGGCAGAAATCCATCATCTTATATGACTTGAAATTTGGAGCATTGTCTGTAAGTATTTTCCTTGGGAAGCCAAATCTTGCCAAGATGTTTTCTTCCAGGAAGTTTATGATAACTGAGTCACTTGCGTTCCTAGTGGGAATAGCTTCTACCCACTTTGTGAAGTAATCAGTGGCCGTAAGAATCCATCAATGTTGGCAGCTAGAATGAGGGTTTATCTCCCCGATAAAATTAAGGCCCCACTATTGGAAAGGCACTTCCACCCTGATGGGTTTTAGAGGTAACGGTTGCAGCTTTTGCTTCCCAGCAAACATTTGACATTGCTTGCATGCCCTGACAATCTTATTGGTATCGAAAAATAGAGTGGGCCAGAAATAGCCTGCTCATAATATTCTATGTGCGGTGGCTCTCCATGCATGGTGTCCTCCAAACATACCCTTATGAAATTCATTAATTATGCCCTCGGTCTCCTCTTCTACAATACAATTGAGCAGGATGCTCAGTGGGTCTTTCCAGAAAATATAATCGTCTAGAACACAGTATTTGACCGCTTTGAGTTTGAGGGATCTTATCTTAGACTTTTCCATTTTAGGGGGGATAGGTAAGATGCTCCAAATAGTAGACTATGTTTTTGTACCATTTTGAATTTATAAATTTCTCAGCCACCTGATCGGGAAGGTTGTGTTGACCTTCCCCGCTTCCCTGCTCAAGCAGTTGATCGATCAAATTTATCTATAGGGATTGATAATTCGATTCTGCCAGCAGTTTAGTTAATCCCCATCGTTTTACCAACTTGATGGGTTTAATATCCATATCGTACTCCTGGATCTTGGAAATCCACTTTCCTCTTCTCCCCTCACTATCGGGCTGACATAAGATATCTTTAGTAGTACTCCCCGGGACATGAGCGATGATCTTGGAATGCAGAACATAGCTCCTAAAAGACTTGAGTGCTTTAACAAGTGCATAGGCCTGCTTTTCCATTGTGCTATATTTTAATTCCGCATCTCTTAGGGCTCGGTTGAAGAAAGCAATAGGTTGTTCATGTCCTACCTGATGTTTTTGCAAAAGGACTATTGCAATAGTAACCTCAGAGGCAAAAGAAAAAATTAAGAAATCTTTGGTGTAGTCCGAGCTAGGAAAAACGGGTGCTTCTCCCAGGGAGTTTTTTATCTGTTTAAAATAATCTCTCACAGCTGTGGTCCATTTTATCTCGGCATCGTTTCTCAACATGTCAGTAATCTATTTCATTATTTCAGCAAAGTTAGGAATAAATCTCCATAAAAAAATTATTTTACCAATGAAAGATTATACCTCCTTTTTATTTCGTGGGAGATCGATCAGCTTGATAGCAGCTACTCTTTCCGGGTCTATCCTCACGCCATCTTTGTAAACAATATGACCAAGCAAATTTCCTTCCATCATGGTGAAAAAGCACTTCTTTGGATTGAGAGATAGGCCATACTTTCGACACTTCTCAAAAGTTTGTTTCAGGTGCTGAAGATGCTCCTGGTCAGATTTAGAAAAAACTGTCATATCATCCAGGTATATAACAATGAACCTGTCCTTTTCTCTTATAAATGCTATGTCCATGGCCCTTTGGAAAGTCACCCCAACATTCATAAGGCCGAAATTCCTTTTGTCATACATAAAATTTCCCCAAGGTGTAGTGAAGGTCGTCTTTTCCCTATCATCCAGGTGCATTGCAACCTGGTTATACCCTGAGAACCTGTCCATCATAGAAACTCGGGTTGACCCTACCACCTTTTGCAAAATATGATCCATTTTGGGCAAAGGGTAATTATCTTTCAACGAGCATTTATTTAGATTTCTGAAATCGACGCATAGCCGGATCTCACTGTTTTTCTTTCTAACCGGGACTAGGTTAGCCACCCACTCCGAATATCTTAGAGGGATAATGATTTTTGCATCAAGAAGATTCCTTACTTCTTTTTCAATTACTGGTAGCAAGATAGGGTTTACCTGTCTCAACTTTTGTTTTACAGGCTTAGCATCAAGCTTTAAAGGAATCCTATGATGTATTATGGTAGTATCATAGGTTATGAGGTCTTCATACTTCCATGCAAACACATCTACATAATCTTTAAACAGTTCCTCATACCTTTGCCTCTGCTTGCTCGTGAGGGACTCAGACAGCTTGATGAACTTGGGATCTTCCGTAGTAGCAATATTTACTTGTATGGCCTCGGTAGTAGGCTGTATTGCTGGTTTGACCGGGACATCATTCTTGTCGAACAGCTGCTCTAATGGAACAAGTCCTTTCGAAATGAAATTGTTTTTTAACTGCAAAACCTTGTGCCCAACGATCTGCTGCATACATTTGGAGCCTTCGGTATCTTTTACCTGCGAATTACCCTCCTTTGTTTTTTCAGAATCAACATCTAATTTAGTATTTGAGAATTCCTCGACCAGCTACCGAAAGTGCTTAATTTGTTGGTCATCCTCGAAAACCTGCCAGCTTTTGACATTGTCAAGAATGGAGGGACTGTATCTCATTTCAACTTCATAATTTAGCTTCTGCTTCTTGGGAGGATTGAAAGAACTTGCCATCATAGCCAAAGCATTGGCTTGTTGATTTTCTTCCCGGGGGACGAAAGAAATATTAAAGGCATCAAAGAAGTTATCAATAAGATCCCAAGCTAGATTGGGTATGCCTTGATTTTGGGATGTTTAATCTGATAAATACTTCTAATCTATCTCACCACGAGCTTAGAGTCTCTGAAAACCTCCATATTAGTAATCCCCAAGTCTCTTGCCGCTTGGAGACCTAAGATGAGTGCTTCATACTCGGCGACGTTATTGGTTGTTTCTACATCAAGTTTGTAAGACAAATTGATTCCATACCCCAGTGGTGATGTCAATACCGCGCCTGCTCCAGATTCATCTTTGGCAAATGCCCCATCGAAAAAGAGTTTCCAGACTTGGTCCCGGCTATTTTCAGCGGCTGGCTCTATCGCTGGGACATGTGCGATCTCTTCTTCGACTGGGTCCTCTACTGATAATCTGTAACAGCCCATGTTCTCGTTAGTAGCATATATGGGATAATTCATAGGACTATCTTGGTCACTTATAACATAGGCGAACATGGCTTCCCTGTATAACCACCTGGTCTCTCTGGCGAAGACAGGTATCGTAGCATACTTCATGTCCATCTGCATGGTCCCTCCAAGCTTTTTAGCCTAGATCCTTGATAGGAGCATCCATATTTAGTTGGGACATCTGTTACCACTACGTCCATCATTACGGTTTTGGCTGGTGTCTGGGCAAGAGTGACCACCATGTCTTTTATCATTCCTATGCATTTTACCTTTTTGGAATCAAAACTATAAAGGTCATGATAAGGCCTAGTGATTTCCAGCCCCAACTGTTCCATGATAACTTTGGGCATTAGATTGTGAGATGCCCTGGAATCTAACATACAATTGTGCAGAAACTTCTCATGAACATTCAAGGTGACGTAAAATGAGGCAGTGGGTTCTTCTTTATTATCAACGCGTGGGCCACACTGAAAGGCGAGAGCCTCATCATTAAGATTTATGGAATCCTGTTGATAAATGCTTTCGTCCTGGTGCAACATCTTGTCAATATGGCCCTGGTATATAGGATTTCTTATCAACTCAGTCAAGGGAACTGCTATTTTTAACTTGTTCAACTCTTTTTCCAAACTGAAAGAGGTGCGGCCTTCTCTCGGGATTGGTTCTACTCTCTTATGGGGGCTTATACCTGGCTGATTTAGGATCTTTGGAATCATGATTTCAACTACTTTATTTTTAGGGAGGTCTTTTCCTTTAGGTAAGGAGGTTGCTTGAGGGGGCTTTGTTTGGGTTGGATTCCGTGGGGACTTTCTAGGAATAGGTCCACTCTACTTGTTCATCGCTTCCGGTCTTGGTCTTAAGTTGTACCTCTTTTGCGTTTTGTCAAGCTGAGCGCTACGAGAAACAAGAGGATCATCGGGGAGCTCGTCATTTTCTTGGGAATACAAAAGATCTGAGCCCTCTTCCTCATATAATAGTGCACTCTCATAGTCCTCTCTGGTAAGGTGCATGAGGTGCGAATCTTCCTCCACCCAATTCAGTTGCTCTTCAACTCTTCATAATCTTCTTTTGTCGCGATCTCAACTAGATTGTTTTCTTTTTCGCGAACAGGAGGTCTCGTGGCTATTCGTCATTTCTTTTTTCTCTATATGCCATCTACGGATTGAAAGGTCTTCTGAATTGATTTGGAGGGCGAGGAGGGGAATGTCTTTTAGGACTGCTACCCTCCAATTCCATTCTGGTGACCTTGTTTGACAAGTTCTTGATGATACGGGTCATCTTATCGATCTTTGCGTCTTAGGAGTCTCTTGTTTCTGAAGATACACTTTCCTCCTTAAACTTTCCTTTGTCTTTGGGTTCAGCATCATTGGTCATTTTTATTTTTCCTCCCGCTCTCATATTTCCCTCGACATCTATGGAATCATCCTGCATATCACCGAGTGAGACGGGTCTTCTTTCCCTTAGTGTGATAGCAAAGTTTGAGGGGAAAGCAGCGGCATAAGTGACTCGAGCTACTGCTTCCGTAGGAAGAATATACTCAGGAATCCTGAAGTACAACTTATTAAATCTCGCTGTAAAATTGACCACGTTCTCTGAGCCGTTCTTTTTTAAGGTAGAGAACTCTATTAGATAATATAAACTGTCATGCTTAAGCCCCCATTTCTTGACAAAGGTTGTTTCCAAGATTTCCATGGTGCTAATGGAGGCGTTAGTGTAAAATTAGTCACAGCAGATCTAATGAACAAGTAAATCAATCACAACAGATGAGCATAGAAAATATGGTGTAAAACTGTGCAAAACATGCATCAGTGCTCAATATCCCAATAAGGGTGAATAATTACAATAGAATACAGTCACAATGACTGAGCAATTTGAATTGCCTAAGGAGGTCATTCGAATCATTGAATGGAGTAGCTTGACTCCAACTAGGAGTCCTCATCATCAATCGGTGGTGGTCATCAATGCACAAGAACCAGTCATCCAGGTGTCAATCTAAGTCTAACTGAGTGTAACATGTGTAACTGAAGTGTGTAGCACTGATATAGGGAAGTGGACTCAGTGGGGGGCGCATGGGACGCTAACTGAAGTCAGAACAAATCATCTAGTCAATCTGGAGGTCCAACGGAAGTGAAACAGTCAGTCGAGAGTGAAACTAGCCTCAAATCAGGGAGAATCGGAGCTAATTGAATGTAACTGAAGTGGAACTGCAGTGGTAGGTGAAGACGTGCGCCCTTCTATGGCAGTAGGTGAGAATAGGGCACCTTCCTAACTAGGAGGGCTAAAACTCTGAAGTAAGTGGCTCCCGGGTGCTAGAATAAGGTGGCTAAGGTGTTGGAGGCATCGACCTGGTGACTGGGATGCATGCAAAGGGCATGCAAACCCTAGAATTTGCATGCAAACCCTAATTGCAAGCAAGATCCTGAAAAATATGATGTGGATATCCAAACAGTTAGGTAAAGTTCTGAACCATTTTCTGGCCTCTCCTTCTAGTGACTGAGCAAAAAATCTCATAAATACATCATCATTCTCTATAAGAATGTTCTCTGTAAAATCATGAAATTGATCCACATGGTCTTCGGCAGATGTCCCTCTATTGTCGTCATATTTTGGCAGTAGCTTCAGGTAATGGATAGGAATATCATTCAAAGGTGTGGGTAACTGCAAAGGTCCATGTTGACTTGCCACCCATCTTGGTGTTTTGGGTGGTGGTGATGGTGTCCCTCCACCTCCTCCTCCTGACATAATATGGTTGGCGCTTAGATTTCCTGCCTGTGGCAGCGAGGGATTTGGGCAGAGTAGTATGAATTGCAAGCTCCTTGTTTATAGCGGGGATATTTCGGAAGCTTGGAAGATCAAGAGGAGTATAAGATTCTTGGGGAAAAAACTCATTTTCAGGGGTTTTGACAATAAATTCAGACTGGGGAAACTGAGGGTCGAACAAAGGGGAGGAGAAGCTTCACTGATAACTTGGTGAAGTAGACGGGTATCTTCCATGTCTATGTCTCCAAGAGACTGAATCTTCTAGGGCCACAAATTCTTTGTGGCTTGGGTTCTGGCGAGTGTGTCTTCATCCAGGTGCCAGGTTTACTACTATGGAGTCGCCAAGTGGATTATAGCCAGCATCACAATTTCATCCACTAAGAAATTGAGAGTGTTTAATCTTGTCGTTATACCCAGGGAAGATCTATCTTCTTGGTTGCGTCCCCGGCAATGACGTCAAAAAAGATGTTAGTCCCAAAGACATTCTAAGGCTGTATTTAGAACTGTGCCTGGGCATCAATAATATATTCTCAAACTTTGCTGAATCAAAACATAGCTGACAGAAAGTAATGGGGAATTCCAATCTTGAAATATGAATGGGCAGTATTTAAATGTGCCAAGAAATCGGACTTTGGGTAGAAAATGGAAGTGAAATGGTGCAAGATAAAGGTACTGTGAAAGTAAATCTTTATCCTACATTTACAGAATGACGTATTGAGCCTAGGAGAGGAATTCAACAGCCTTTAACAAAATAAACACAAAACGCCATGGAATAATACGAGGATATCACTTTAAGACAAATCAACATGAATACTTCAATTACTAATCCTCTTAGAAGAAATACATTTAAGCATAAGCACTGATATAAAATTCAGAACAGCTCTACGGATCATACATAAATGGAAGAGATGAAAAAACAATAGAAGGTACTAACTGTGCACATCAAAATTTGAATCCATCAAGCTCCAAGATAGGGAAAAAATATGTTTCTTTCTGTATTATCAACTGTCTGATATAGAAGTAATACTTCTTACATGAGAGAGCTGACCCTTTGGTTACTTCCTACTTGGCTATATATAGCCTTCCTACTATCTAAAACATAAGTTTTTACATCAGTTACAGCTCAACAGCTTTAAGTTTTTTTGTTTATACTCCTTAACAGAGTTTGTTACAATAAAAATCATATGGAAATTTACTGGCTATCCTATGGTTGTGACTTGGGACCACTTTGTTAGCAAAGTAGTACATATGGCTTGACGAAGTTCGCATCACCTTAAATTATAAGGTATCAACAACGTAACATCTTCCATAGATATCAAGAGCCTTTTAAACACTTCCTAGACCACCTATGGCCTAATGAAGACGTAGCTACGACCATACCCCTGAAAAATGTTGCTCTACAGACCTCTGCTGCCTATTTCTTCCATCCTGTCCAAGCCCTTTGCTCTCGAACCTTTCCTTCGATGGGACAGAAACTTAACTCTGATGTCGAGCTATGGAACAGGACCTGATTTTGCCACTACTTCGTTGGAATTGCTCAGGTGCTACTGCTTTACCACTTGATCTTCCTTCATTGGGACCGGCATATACCCTTCTTCCATGCTCCTGCATACGGAAGGCCCATATCCATTTGAACTAACAAAATAGCTGAGCTTTCCTTAGACATCTCGGGTGAGACCTCGGGCTTCTCCTATCCAATTGCCTAGGAATGTGCATCTACGGGTTGTTCATGGACGTTGGTCGTCTGAATCCTCAGTGCTACTGGTGAACCTCCTCTTGAGATGAAATGGACCATTGAAAAGTCACTATCACTTGGTTATTTGAATTTGATCAACACTGAACAATTTGTGTGTCCTTAGATTCGCGCTCCGGACCGGTGAAGTGCAGGAGCTTCGAAATACAAAATAGGCCAACTCGGGGGTATTTATGGAGTCGTCTGAACCATCCTCGGTGGGTGATCCGGTACTATCATAATAATTACTTGACCACCCTTTCGGGCTTCACACGCTGAGAGTAGACTGTAGTTTGTACGGTGTCGGCGGAGTAATGATTACAGGTAAGAGTCACTTCAAAGTGGCAGCGAGGATGACAAGACAGGAAATCCATTAATGATTTTCAGGCCCTCCAAAAAACGGTTTAGGAAACCCACTCCAAGACCCCTGAATGATTCTGGGGCTGCCACGTGGAAACCGTGGTTTCTAAATCAGGGGTGAACTGAGTGTGGTAAACAAATCATGGTTTTAACCTCCTGACGCTTTGATGGCTGTTCATTTGTCGCGAGAAAATCTTGAGATCTCGGCCAGGAAGACACAAGCCTTTTTAGATGGGTCCCTCTTAACGCAAAGCCTCCCTGTCAAATGCTTTATGATTTATAAAACCGCTTTGATGACTGGGCGATTTCAGGGCTTTCGAAAAGTGGTCTACTGATACCGCCTTGAGGCCCGTGAACATCTATAAATATGACAAATGTCAATAGTGGCTTTCTGTCAGGGACCATTGGGTTGAAAAATTGAAGTGCGTTTTAGAGTCCTGACCGCGCCTACCTTCAGTTGGCTCATGACAAACCTTCACCGATCTTCAACTGCATACTTTCTGGCTGCTAGGGCGTGAAGTATTTTTATTTATACGTGCCCTCTGCTGCTCTAGATTTTTCCTTTGACATTTTCTTTCAATTTGGCGACGAGCCTCTCTTCAACTGAAAATAACACTAACACATAGTTTTCAAATCTTAAATAACTCACTATAGGAGAGACTGTAAGTCGTGAGGGGGTTTCTCTCCTCTATGCTCCAAGTCTCTTAGCAATGCCACCCTGTAACATTTAGAACAATCAGATAAATGATGAAATTAGATGCCTATAGTAATTTTCGTTAAAATTGAACGATATTTTCATAAACTAGTCAATCTCACCGTGAACACAACCGGTTGGTCTTCAGGGTTGGTGGATGGAGTAGTTGGCTGGACAGCCTGCTCCAATGCTAGGGTAAATGGTATAGGGGCGAATGTAGCCACACCGACGATGGATACACCACTGGGGGGCATAGTGGAAGAAGTAGAGGTGGAAGAAGGAATCATGGACTGGCATGGGAGAAGTGGAGATGCATGTCTAGGGCGATAAACCCCAACTAGCTGTGATATGGATGGGGCCACCGTGGAAGGGGAAGAGAGGGTAGTGGGGGAATGTGGGGGGGGGGGGGGAAGGTTTGTGTTGCGGTGGGGGGATGGTTGAATGTGGATGGGTGGTATATCGTGCTCGGATGGGGGAGCGTGGAAACATGGGAAACTATAAGGGAGGTGGTGGAAGGGTTGGGGTGGGGTGATGGAACGAAGGATATGAAACGGAAGGGGGATTTGGATGGAAGCGTGGTGCTGGATTGGAGGGGGGGGATGGATGGAATGGGTTGGGGAGGGATGCATGGAAGGGGGCATGTATGCCAAGGGCTACAACTGACATATACGGTGGCCGAAAGTCCGAGGAGGGAGAGATAGTGGCATTGGTAGGCCGAGGTGCTCGCACATGCATACACATTTAGAACCTCATAGTTTAATATAGAAAAATATAAATATACACAGAAAATTCATCATATTTGAAATTAAATTTATACTTTAATACACACGATACTTGCACACATGGATATCTGTTGATCTCTGGTGGGGATGGCTGGTCGCTAGAGCCTGCGGACACCTGTGTGAACACTACAATATTTAGATTGAATTTATAAAAACAGTAGTAACAATATTAAACACAATGAAAATGAGAATGACAACGATAATACTTAAACAACATGACTGCAATTACTTTAGATTCAAGTTAGATGATTACGAGATACTAACAATTACTTCGTTAATAGCGGTAAAAGTATAGTATCCAACAATGGGGAGTAGATGATCACATAAGCTAATGATTACCTTATAATGAGAGTTATGTGTGATTGTCTTATAGGTTTAAATGTTAATCCAAATCTGATATGATTATACCAGAAGTAGAAATATCACCTCAAGTTTAGTTTTGGATTGAAGTAAGTGTGTTTGTGGTATGCAGGAAGTCGAGTAAAGTTGTAGGACAAGATTATGGTATGGCTTTAGGCTTGATGATATAGGAACAACTCAGATCTAATATACATTTGCACCAAGTGAGATGGTTTATTTATGATGGAAGTGTGCCAAGTATACCAATTTTGTAGGTTAGGTAGACTTAGGAGATGAAATGGCAAGGTGATTTGGGTGTAAGCAGAGAGTATTGTGGGTGAATTAGTGATTGATTTGTTGATTGTAGTATCACTTTGAATACCTTGTAAGATCAGTAATATAAATTGGATTAGAGACCAAATATACTAAGTAAATTAATGTTGTGATATGAGGCAACTAGGAGAGAGATGGCAAGATTTATTGGAGGTAGAATCCCATGTTCTTATTTTGTTGGTTTTATCCTTGAGAAGTTTCCAAGGTATGTGTTGTTTAAACTATGAATTTTCCATTGTTTTATTTATTTTTTCTTTAAAATATGGTAGAGTTAATTCTTTTTCTTAGGTTTATCAATCATTTCTTCTATTCAAAAACTAGGTTCCACCAACCTACAAATGACATCAATGACTCAATAATCCACACTAAAACACACAACAATTAGAGATTTAAATCAATCGCCACAATAACAACAACATAGATAAGCACGTATGGGAAATAAGTGCAGGGGGGTATATCCAACCATAAAGTAAAACAAGAACTAGCCTTCACTTAGGGACTAGGAGCATAAATAGACAATCAAGAGTTCTCGCCTTGTATCAAAGAATGGTCATTTTGAAGAATTTACAAATTAGGAATGTTTTGATTTTTGGGGACTCTTCTCTCATCATTGGTCAAGTAAGAATGGCAGATTTTGTAAATTTCTCTCCCATTTCTATAATCATTAGAGGTATTAATGGTATAGCTACAAAGTTTGAATTTATTGAATATTTTCATATTCTTTGTTCATGTGATACCAAATTTACATAAACCATGGTGAATGTGATGGTCAAATTGGAAAAAGGAGTGTTATCACTCACTTAATTCCTTCATGAAATACATTAGCAATCACACTTAGTGGCATTTATGTGATAAATGGAAATGTATGTGGTCGAGGAAATCACTTTTAGGTCCTCCTCCTTCAAGTAATCAATGCACACTTGAACTTGGATTATTCTCTAGTGGGAGTTTTAATTTGGTTTGGATGGAAAATATTGGTGCGTGTAGGATATATCTGACTATTAATGCCAAGAAACTTCATCATATGGTAAGTTGGGTTGAGCCAAAATTTGGTTTTGGGTTACTTCATAATTTGTAGGAATGTTGTTGGGTAGTGAAGAGGATGGGAATACTTTTGTTTGGTTTGTTTCTTTGTTAAGAATTGGACTGCGACATGATTATTTTAATTGGCAATGTTTCTTTGTGGATAAAAACCTGAACTCTTGTTTTTTAGGCAATCCTTTTTTGGTTTATTGTTTAGGTGATCTCAATGGAGACTCAGGGAATTTATTTACAATTTAGGTTACTTCTACAAGCACCCTTTCTCTTGTACTTAATGTTGGTACTATGGAAAAAAAAACCAACATGATGAGTGTGTTCATTGTGGATTTACAAAGCTTCACAATGTTCTGAGGTTCTTATCACCATAGATGAACACCTTACAAGAGGTATTTTTGCATATTAATCAAAGTATATGTAGTCATCATGAAGCCCAATAGGCTAGGCTTTTGGATATGGAAAAGAGAATGGCAGCACAGAGTGCAAGGTTAGAGAAGTTGGCTACAAATTTAGAAATGCCTCGTAACATTACACTAGGTTTTGCTTGAATCATGAAGCCCACTTGTCTAGGATTTTGGATATGGAGAAGAGAATGGCAGCACAGAGTGTAAGGTTAGAGAAGTTGGCTACATATTTAGAAATTCCTCGTAACATTACACTAGGTTTTGCTTGAAACTCTAAATCTTCGATTGACCACCCTATAGTTTCCATAGGTTCAGTGAATGGTATTCGTCCAAAAGACTTCGCATTTCAACGAGATCTTGGTGATTATGAAGACATAGAATAAGCACAAGTAGCATCATAAATGAAACAAGTTGGAAATGGAGAAGCAAATGATGCCTAAAGTGAACATGAACACATGTCTAATTTTCTTAGGTTTTCATGTTTTATAAGGTTTCATTTTTGTTTGGCTGGATTATATGAATTTATAGCTCTCAAGAATTTAGACAATATGATAGACACAACTGTAAAATCTGATGATAATATGATAGACATGTTTTGTGATAATTATTCATTTTGATTTTAGTTTTAAACGATGATAATAAAAAAAATGGTTACTCAGTGCTAACTAATTTGTGTGAGAAAGGAAGGAAAGATGCAAGAATAGGGATAGATATATTTAGTTACTAAACACAAATTACTCATAAATGGATCTAATTATTCAAAGTAAAGAAGTTACATGTGTGTATGGTGTCGCAATCTCCTTTGCTACTGTCATGGATCGGTATAGGTCGAAGGAACCAATGTCCTCCCACCTGCAGGATGGAAACTCAACCCTGAATAACTGTACATTAAAATAAATAAAGTCAACAATGTGTAATTCAAAGTTAAATATATTAAAAATCTAATATCGAATAACATACAATAAATACTTGAACATTAAATAAAACAATAGCTAACATGGTCCATGTAGCTCTTCGTGGCATGCTGTTGCATAGGACCATGGAAAGAACGACCACAGTGAGAACATCGATGTGCCGTTGTTCTAGTCGAACTAGATGGCCCCGCCTGGGTTCCACCTGTACCTGGTCTATCCCGGCCACCACCCATAGACCGTGCAGAAGTGTGTGTCTCATCATTGTCCTCATGGCTCTGTGAAGACATAGCCACAAATGTGGTATGTCTAAGTAGATGACATGTGGAACGTCTAACAGAGTAATCAATATCATCTAGGCTGCTACCAAACCAAGGTGGTTGAGGAGGGGGGTTTGTCTCTCGCCTGGGTGCAGGTGGTCCTTTGAGTGGGTTGCGACAAGCCCGAGGTCGATCTTGGGCAGAGCCAAGACCGACACCTTGAAACTCAGTGATGCCAAAATAATTGACATGGTAGCCTAACTCACTCAACCCACAATTTCCTAAGAAAATATTGTGGGACCTCCAAATTATTGCATGGGGGTCCGTCAAAAACCATAAACCATCGACTTTTTCCAGTTATCTCTCCATGGCTGGTAATTACACCAGTCCATGCAAACCCATCTCTTCCTCACATCTGGAGGCTACCCTGTCCTGGGATCTATGAATTTGATGTACAATTGTGCTTTTGTGATGTTGAGGTCTTTAATTCGTTCTTTTGATATCTTGGTGGAATAGTGTTCCCTCATTCGAGCCCTAAATTGGCTCAGATTAGTGATCTCACTGTGGACAATGTTGATAGATTCAATGATGTAGCCAGGGAAACCCAAGAGGGTTCCTTGGTGCTCTTTAAATCATCGCTTAAGACCTTTAATTGGTTTAAATCTTGATGTAATTCATCCTCAGGGTTTTCAAATGGTTCATCATCAGGTTCATTTTCCGTTCCAAAGTTAATGTTATCATCTAACAGCTTGGTTTCGTTGGTTTACTCTTATGGTTGTGGGGTGTTTCTCATTTTGTTAGGTGTAATTTATCTACAATTAAAATTTGTTGGTTTTTAATTAATTGTAATTTTTTTTAAATTTAAAATTGTAATGAAAAACAAAAAAAACAACCAAAAAAAAAATGGTTGAGCACCTACTTAGAGGCACTGGCAGCAATGGAGTGGAGGTTAAGTTTGATGTTGAGTGGGAGGTTGTTGGGTGCTCCAAATGCGCTCGCGTGGCTCCAACTCTTCTAATGCTCGCTCGCGGGTTTGTTATTGTGATAACAAACCCATAGACAGTTTTTTTTTATAGAAAACATAGGACCGCGCACGCGTGTTTTTCGCATGCGCATTAACAATGTCTACGCGCCTATTTTTGCGTATGCATTAATAACACGTGCGCACATATGTTGACATGGTTATACATATACACATGCGTGATTTTAATAGCCTGTATGCTCTTCTTTTATCTATGTCAACTCACCAACATGGACGGTTGACATTGCTGAAGCAGTAGCGCATACGCGTGTTTAGAGGCGCATGCACGTCTTTGTTTTTTTTCCACTCACACACTATCATTGCAACCTTTTTGGGTACCAGCTTCGTACAGGTACCCTGATAGTTTTTTCTTTACCGAATTACATTAATACAAACCCTTTCACAATATTCCAACATATATAGATGTTTCAATTGAAATAATTATTGAAAATTGGAGGAATTTTCAATATCGACCATGGCATGTTGATCGTCGACCTTTGTCTGTTGATAATGTTGAAGAATGCTAAGATTTCCATGATGAAGCACATAATGTGGATGTGGATTTAGATGAATGGAAACATTTATCTAGTTTAATTCCTCTTAATCATGTTCAAGTGAATGATCTTCACAAACTTGGATGAAGGGACTTTGATTTGAACTTCAATTGGGAGAAAACCATGGATTCATATGGCCTTGAAGATGAGGCTGCAACACTTATAAGTACTTCTCGTTCAAGGGGGGAGATTATTGGCAATTGTCAAAACACATTTCCATATCCATCTTCTTTATCAGAGAAACAAAGACTTGCTTTTGAAATGATTTTGCACCATTCAGTTGAATATGAAAGTTAGGAACCTCTAAAAATGATTATTCTAGGAACTGCTGGGATGTGGAAGTCTTATCTTATTCATTGTACTTCACATGCCCTTTCTTCTTCATTTTCCAATCAAGAGAGTCCATTGTTGTTACTTGCTCCAACTGGTATAGTTGTTTTTAATATATGTGCACAAACAATTCATTCAACTTTGAAAATACCAATTAAAAATCAGCAGCCTCTTCGGGGCCAATATTTAGCGGTATTTCAAGAGGAAATGCGGCATATTAAATATGTTTTGAATGATTAAATGAGATTTATAGGTCCAATTTTGTTCATTAGATTGATTCTCAATTACGCTGAGAAGCATTTCCATATAACAAAACAATTCCTTTTGGTGGTAGATCCATCATTCTTATTGGAGACCTTAGTCAATTACATCTTGTGAGGGATAATACTATATATGCAAGGAACATAGCTGGAAAATTTTCAACATTGTTATCACTTTGGATTCAATATTTTGCCAACAAGGTAATGATCCAAAACGATCTGCTTTCCGACAATTGTTGACAAACATCAGAAATGCTAACCCACATTTTTATGATAGGAATCTTCTTATGGAATAGGATCACATGTCTTCGCATCCTATGGAAAGTATACAATTTGATTTAGGGATCCATATTTTTCCAACAAATGATCTGGTCATGCTACATAATAGGTGCATGCTAAATTTTTTAAATTCTCCATTCACACGATGTGCTGATGAACATATCAGATGTTCTGAAAATCCCTCTAGTGATGATGAACATTTGGAAGCTGAAGTTCTTTTATGCCCTGGACAACGTGTCATGATAACATGCAACTTGTGGGTTGAAGTTGGTTTAGTGAATAGTGCACTTGGTTATGTTAAGAATATTTTATATCTAGCTGGTTCAAAACCTCCTCAACTTCCATTGTACGTTACAATTCTTTTTGACAGGTACATTGGTCTTCCTTTGGACTTATGTAATCCAAACCTTTTACCAATATCACCTGTTGTTAGAGGTTCAATCAAAAGCAAATTCCTCTAAAGATGGCATGGGCCCTCACTGTACATAAATCACAAGGATTAACATTAGAAAGGGAAACAATTGATATTGGAAAAACTGAGCGGCAATGATTGACATTCACAACCATTTCGCATGTGAAATCAATGGATGGCTTACGAATATCACCACCTTTTAGTTTTGAACGTTATGCAAAAATGAAGAATAGTGCATATGTTACAATTAGAAGGAAAGAGGAGCAACGCTTAAAATATCTATCATTGTAACAATTTATAATGATAATTTCACATATTCTAACATTGATGTCTCATCTTTCATGTTAATATTATCAAATTATTACTTTTTTCCATTTTTTTTTTCATTTCCCATGTTAGTGTTATAACTATACATGTTATTGTCTTTTCTCATGCTCTTTCCTCCACTATCCATGTTTTCATTTATCATTATATGTTAATGATGTTGCAACTATTTTCTTTTACAAACTATAATATCAACTGCTAACATAACCTTATAAAATTAATATCAACCACTAACATAACCTTATAAAATTAACACTATGTAACTCTCAAAATTTTGCATTATATTGAAACCATATTTCTACATTATTTTTGCATAAATGCAACTATATTAATATTAATATTAACATAATAATTTACGAATGTATAAATTAATCCAACCATAACATAACTTAACTAACATAACCTTGAAATTAAATAACTTCAAACATAACATGACCTTATAACGTGGTACTCAGATATTTAAATATTTAAACACAATTCCTTAAATAATTAAATATTTACATAATAAATTTTAAACCACAATTAGACCACAACTCATAATTTAATCTAGACTTTCAACATAACATAACCTTATATAATGATTTACATCAAAATCAAACATTACATCACCTTATGAAATTAATGTTAATGTTAACATTAATATTAACATACATATTTCATAGACATCAATGTGAACATTGCAATATGATATAACATCTTATGATCATTGCAATTCAACATATGTTTGGGAAGGTTTCAATGTCACATATTCAAACCAAAATTAAGCCATAATCAACAATTCAATGATGAAACCATAATTGTTAAGAATTCATAAATGTTAAGCATTCATTAATGAAACCATAAATACATGATAGCATTACGTAACCTTATACAATAATTAACATCAACCTCCAACATAACATAACCGTATACAATTAATGTTAATGTTGGCATTAAGATTAACATTTATATTTCATAAACATAAATGTGAATGTCGCAATCCAACATGACATATAATGATCAGTGCAATCTCAAACCATAATTAACCATTCATTAATGAAACTATAATTGCACCATAACATTGCATAGCCTTATACAATAATTAACATCAACTTGAAACATAACATAACCTTATCAAACTAATGTTAATGTTAACATTAATATTATCCTTAATGTTTCATAAGCATCAACATGAATGTTGCAATCTGATGTAAAAAAGAACTATCATTGCAATCTAACATGACCGGGGGGAAGGTTCCAATGTGGCATACGTTTACCATAAATTAATCCAGAATTACACCATAGCATAACATAACCTTATCAAATTAATGTTATTATTAAAATTGATATATAAAATATTGTTTTGTAAACATCAACGTCAATGTCGCAATCAGACATAACATATAAATATCATTGCTATCTAACATGACCCTTGAGAAGGTTAAAATGTCACATAAATCTACCATAATCAACTATTCATAGTTACAAAATAACATTCTATAACATTCTACAATAATTAACATCAACCTCAAACAAACATAACCTTCTCAAATCAATGTTAATGCTAATATTAACATTAATATTTCATAAACATCAATGTGAATGTCGAAATATGACATGACATTAATATTAATATTAACATTAATGTTAATGTTAATATTAATGTTAACATTAACAATAATATTTATGTTAACAATAACCTTATCAAATTAATGTTAATGTTTCCTAAACATCAACATCAATGTTACATTTTGACTTAACATATAACCATCATTGCAGTCTAACATGACCCTTGGGAAGGTTCCAATATGACATAATTCTACCATAATTAAACATTCATTTCCAATATGACATACATAATTCTACCATAATTAAAAATTCATTAATGAAACCATAAAAGAGTCATTAATCGTATCCCAGGAAAAAAACTTGATCTTGAGGGGACAAATTATATCCCACAAAGAATCGAACCACCAACAATGCGCTGGAATGAAAGCCAAGAAGCTGTATATTTTCAAAGACTCTTTTATTCCTCCTGAGGTCTATGCCATGCGCAGTTTGGTGGTTGCACGGGCTCATTTTCGAGACCCCGGTCCACAACACTCTCGTACAGTTATTATGAAAGATATTAATAGGGTTGTTCCATGGGGTTATTTCAATGGTGCTGCACAAGGGACTCCTACTTGTGGAGGAGCAGGTGGAGTCATTTTCATCATCCCTACGCTCTGGCTTAAATTTGCAGCATCAACTGGTATAAGCTCCAACAATCGTGTTGAGTTAATGGCACTGGAATTTCTTCTTCAGGAGGCTATAACAAAGGATGTCAAAAGCTTTCAGATCTCTGGGGATTATTTCCTCATCATACAGTGGATGAACTCTCGATGGAGGCCACACAATCTCTTGTTGATTCCCATTTTTGAGGAAATATCAAGGCCGGCATCTACTTTTCAGTTCATCTCTTTTTGACATATATATCGCGAACGGAATCAAGAGGCATATGGCTTATAAAAAACGAGTCTGCTTCTTGATGATGGTTTATGGCAGACTTGGACCCAAGATCATGACCATACTGTGCATTATGGTCCTGTACCTATAGTATTTTGATCTTTCGATATGTTGAAGTATATGGATGTATATGGATGCTCGGTTTATTTTTTATCTTTTGATCGTTTTTCATGGATGTTTATGTTACATCTGTCTCAAATATTTTTTGTATGATATGTGATGCATAATCAATATCGTGAGACCATCATGGTCATGTAAAATGTCTCTACTTAATACAAAGCATAAACGCTCTTTTTTTCATGGAAAAGAAAACTTTCACAATAAATAACATCTCCCCCAAACATAACATAACCTTCTACAATTAATATTAACATTAATGTTTCATAAATGTCAATGTCAACTTCGCAATTTGGTGTAACATATAACAATCATTGTAATTTAACACGATCTCTCTTGGTTGATAGATACAAGTTTAAGTTTTAATTTTTTATTTTATAGACGATCATCCATTTTTTTAATTGCTTTTCATAATTTTTTATTTTATGAGCCAACATGGATTTTTTAAAAATATTTTACATAATTTTTTATTTTATGAACCAACATGGATTTTTTAAAAATATTTTCCATAATTTTTTATTTTATGAGCCAACATGAATTTTTAAGTTTTTATTTTATAGACGAACATCAATTTTTTTAATTGCTTTTCATAATTTTTTATTTTAGGAACCAACATGGATTTATTTTTAGTACTTTCCATAAATTTTTATTAAGAAGGTTCCAATGTTACATAATTAAACTATAACATAAATTAACATAACAAATTTAAACTCAAACATAACCCCAACACAAAATTTTAAACATCTCTTTAACCATAACATAACATAACATTCTCTAAATTAACATAATTATATTAACATTAATTCATTTAATAAGATTAACATTAACATTAACAACATTAATAATAATATTAAGATTAATATTCACATTCTCAGAAATAACATTAATATAACCAACATCAAAATCAACATTAAAATCTATGGTCACCATATTAACTAGAATTAACATTAATATTATTGTAATATTTATAGTAATGTTAACATTAACATCTCTCAATATAAAATACCCAATCATGAAAAACACTACTTAATGTAAGTAAACAGTTTTAAAGATTACGGATAGTTATCTCTCCAGAATGTGTTCCTATCTCTACCTGATTGGATGGTTTAAATGCAGATTCTTCAACTGTTTCCACCTCAGGGGTTCTTAGAGCAACATACCCCTCATCTCAATTGACTTAATGTCTATCATGTCACTAAATGTCCGTGAGTTGGGTAAAGCTACGTAGGTTAGGGCTTTATCCAATCTCCTAAAAGATACTAACCTTGATATTCTGCTTCTCCAAGAAACTATGTGTGATGATTTGGCTGCTTTAGATACATTTGCAAAGCTCCTTCCAAACTAGAAATTCTCGGCCATTAGTTCTTCTGGCATTTCAGGTGGTTTGATCTCTAGCTGGAGTTCTAAGACTATGTCTTTTCAAACTTACAAAACTCCTTGGGGGATCCTTATGAGTGGAAAATTTCTTTGCCTAGATATTGATGTTTATATCTTAAATATCTACGGGTCTTACAGAGATAGAGAGGCCTTCTGGAATTCCTTGTCACATTCAGGCCAAGCTCTTGGAGCTCAATAATATTATACTTGTTGGTGACATAAACTTTACCATTTCGCCTGTAGAGATCTGGGGCTGATCGACCAAGTTGGATAGATTAGCTGGTTATTTTACTAGCTTCTTGGAAAATTTTGATCTTATTGATATTGCTCCCTCCATTCCAAAGCCGGCCTGTACAAATGGGTGTTGTGGGGCTAATGGAATACATAAAAGATTGGATAGATTTATTACAAAGGATGATTTCCTACAAACTTTCCAAAGATTCGGATCTTGGTTTGCTGACACAAAGATTTCGGACCATTGGCCCATCTTTTTTCAATTTGATGGTAGTGCTCAGTACAAGAATTATCCTTTCAAATTTAACTCCTCGTGGCTTGTAGAATCAGACTTTTATGACTATGTTAGGGTTTCTTGGTTAAATTGGACAAACTCTAGGAAGCTAAATCCAATGGATGCTCTGGTAGCCAAGCTGAAATATCTCAAACGTTTGGTTTCTCATTGGATTAAAGAAAAAAAATAAAAGGAAAAAGATGAATTATTGAGCTTGAATGAGCTTATAAATCTGATCAGAAAGAAATCTGGAGATAGATCCCTCACAGAAGCTGATATTAGGAAGATAAAATAATATGAAGAAAAAAAGGACCACATCTTAAAACATTCAGAAATGGAATGGAGAATGAAAGTAGAGCTCTCAGGATCAATCATGGTGACAATAATACCCACTTTTTTCATTCATATGCTTCCCATAGAAGGAATATAAATTCAATCTGGGAACTAAAAAATGAGAAGGGTGTTTCAGTTAAGGGTCAAAGTAATCTACAAACTCTGGCAAATCGTTTCTTCAGTAATATTTATAAGGATCTAGGTCAGAACTCCTTATTAGAAGAGCTTGTAACCATAAAACACTTTCCAAATTTTTTTAATGTTGAAGAAGGTGAAAATATCGGGTCCCCTGTCACGCTGGAGGAGGTTGAAAAAACATTAAAATCTTTTTCCAAAGAAAAAAGTCTTGGCCCTGATGGCTGGATTGTAGAACTTTTCTTACATTTCTTTGATATTATGGGATTAGATCCGTTAAACATGGTGGAGTTTTCCAGAACAGAAGGTGTTGTCTTGGGTGCTTTAAATTCTACTTTCCTAACCCTGATTTTTAAAAGCAATAAACCAAGTAATTTTTTAGAGTTTAGGCCTATTGCTCTTCGCAACTTGGCATATAAGTTGATCTCAAAGATTATTTCAAATCAGATCAAGCCTACTTTATCAAAGTATATGTCCCCAATGCAATTTGGTTTTCTCAGTGATCGACATATTCTGGATGCTATTGGAATAACACAAGAAACTATACACTCCATCAAGCAAAAAAACAAAAGTGCGTTCCTCCTTAAGATTGATCTGGAAAAGGATTTTGATAGGGCTGACTGGAGCTATCTCAGGCTCATACTTATCCAGATTGGAATGCCTCTTCTAGTCACAAACTGGATTCTTGCTTGCATATCTTCGGCCCATTATATCATGCTTGTTAATGGAGCTCCTTCCAAGTTTTTCAAAAGTTCTAGGGGAATCAGGCATGGCTTCCCTTTATCTCCTTTGCTCTTCTTGTTAACTATTGAAGGCCTTAGCAGACTGATTTTAAATGGAAAATCTGAAGGTAAAGTAAATGGTGTCAAAATCACTTCAAATTTTTTTATCACTCATTTACTTTTTGTCTATGATGTCTTAATCTTTGGTTCAAATTCTTTGGAGGAATGGGAAAGTCTTCTAGATATTATCAAAATATTTTGCAATGCTTCAGGTATGAAATTCAACGAAAATAAATCTTCCTTCTTTCAACAATCCATGGAGGAAAATAATATGAGGAATATTACCTCGCTGCTCCCTTATCAGGTCTGCTCCTTAGAAGAGGGTTTCCACTATCTGGGCTACTTTTTAAAGCCAAACAACTACAAATATCAGAACTGGTGGTGGCTCGTTAAAAGATTGGAAAAATGTGTCCTTCACTGGACACACATAATGCTTTCGATTGGAGGAAGACTTACTTTAATTAAAGTTGTACTTTGTGACATTCCTATTTACTGGTTTTCAATGCTACAAGTTCCTACTTCTATCATAAATTCTATGAGGAAAATCATGTTTAACTTTCTATGGACAGGAGGAAAGGAAAGGGGAAAATTGATTATGGCCAGTTGGAAAAGTCTATCTCTTCCAAAGGAATGGAGTGGTTGGGGATTAAAAAATTTCTGGTTCAACTCTGCTCTCAGGCTCAAAATTTTTTGGAGAGGTATTTTTGGGGAAAATATTTGGTCAGTAGTGATAAGAGGAAAATATATAAAACGAGATTCCTTCTTGTGGATTCGAAACCCGAATAAAATCTATACAAATGCTTCTCCCATGTGGAATGGATTCCTAAATTTATATCAGTTTCTTGGGGAAGACTTATCTTGGAAAGTAGGAAATGGGAAGGAGGTGATGGTGGGAATAGATCATATCATTGGTCTCGAAGGAGACTTTCAGCTATCTGTGAGCATAGTGGATTACTTGGATTCTATAGGATATAATACACTTAACAGAATCATAAATCTTGCTAGCATAAACTCTGAGTCCTACTACTGGTATAATGCTAAGGATCTTGGTCTACATGGTGAACTTGCTCTGGAGTGGGAAAACTACAATGACAGACTAAACCGCTTTGGATGCAGATTGAGTAAGGAAAATGATTCAATTTTTTGGCTGTCTGTTTCAGGTGTTATCACAGCTAAGACAACCTATCTTGCTATTGCTCATGAAATTTTCTCTTTGGTTGAAAATTGGTGGTTTGCAGATTTATGGAAATGGAATATCCCCTTGAAAATCAAATGTTTTTTTGGTTTGCTTTTCATAACCGTTTAAAGACCTGGGATAACCCGATCAAAAGGGGATGGATTGGTCCAAGTATTTGTCATCTTTGTAAGTTGGAATCACAGACAAGAGACCACATCTTAGTAAACTGCAACTACACTTCTATTGTTTGGAGAAAGGTTCTCTCAGCCCTTGACAGTGATCAGAAATGGGAAAAATTTTCTTTTGATCAAAATTGTCACTTTTGGTATAAAAATTGCAGGAAAAAGATACACTTACCAGCCCTTGTCTCCTGGAAAATATGGTATGCTAGGAATGTTTGGATCTTTGACAATCATTTACTTTATCACGACACAATCTCTCACAGTATCATCAAGACGGTAAATGAGCTCAATATAAAAGAATTTTCAAGAAAAAAACATAGATTCCTAGAGATTATAAATCATTTTAGTGACCTGCCATTGGTTTCTGTGATGGAGCTTCCAAAGATGGCCATTTTGCAGCTGGTGCAGTGTTGTTTTTAAACTTATCCATAAATTCACTTTCAAACTTCATTGCGGAGGAGGATCCAATATGAAAGCTGAAATTCTGGCTCTCTGGCTTCTTTGTAACATGGCGACTTGTTTTGGAATTGGTCATCTTCTTTGTCTTGGAGACTCTCGGGTTATGATAAATTGGGCTCAAGGATTTTATAACTTAAATGTCATCTCTCTTTCACATTGGTGTGATAGATTAAAAATCCTCTTCAAGCATTTCCACAAGATCGAGTTCAGTCATTTATTCAGGGAACAAAACTCTGCTATGTATTTACTCTCCAAATTGGCACTTTCAGGAAAAACTGGACTCCTCGTCTGGGAAGAATACTATGAATCAATTCTGCTAAACTCTGGTTCACATGCAAATTTTGCAAACTCTTTTTAAACTTTGTTTAAGACCTTTGTTTTGGTGAAAGTTATGTTTTGAAAACTTTTTCAAATCCTTTAAAAGTTTTCTATTGAGAAATACTTTTGTATGACAATGAAGAACATCACTGTAAGTCATGAACTGAAATATCTTTTGGATATTTTTGCTATGATAGTCTCGGTTGACTATTCAGAATTTTCGACATGTACTTTTTTATTCACATGAATAACAAAAGTACAATTTTTTCGTGTGAAAAAAGTATATATAATTTTAATATTATTGATACTAAAGATTTATGTTATTTATATTTACTACCTTATTAATATTTACTTATATTATAGATTAATCATTAATATTAATAATTGTAATTAACAACATAATTAATATTGATATTTCAATATTAAAATCAAAGTTATTTATCACATTATTGATATTAGAACATTATTAATTACACAACACTACTAATTAACATTTACAATATTAATATTAATATTAAAAGTACTGGCTCCAATACTAATATTAATATTGATGTTAAGAAATATTAATATTTTTTAATATTAATATTGATATTAAAATATTTATCATTATTAATATTAATAATATTTTCATTATCAAACATTTTTAATAAAACTACAACGATATTACATTATATTATTGTTTTCAATAACATATAATCTTAATTATATATATATATATATATAACAATATTTTTCACATTATGATTAACACCATTAAGGTTATGAATTTTAATTAATTATGATAGAATTATGAATGTTTAATAGATTATGAATATTAAGAATTATGGTAGAATTATGAAGGTTTAATAGATTATCTTAATTTTTTATTTTTTGTTATCAAAACATTCATTTCTATAATATTAGTTATTATATTATAATATTCATTATTATGCTTTAATCATATTAATTATTAGTATTGATTTTTAAATTTGTATATTATTAATCTTATTAAAATAATTAAAATTATTTTAATATTATTTATACATCTTTATATAATAATAATTATCGTATAAATAGTAGTCTTGTGGGTTAGCTCATGTGGTTGAGAGCTGTGAGATGTAAACATTATTAAGGTCTTGAGGTCAAATCTCTAAGTGGCTGTGCATAGATATTTAAAGACCTCACTTAATATCCCCATAACTGAAAAAAAATTAATAAAAAACTATTTATTTACTTAATTAAATTTTTTAAAAAGTATATTCCATCAATTAAATCCCTAATCAAATAAAGATTATTCCACCCATATAAAAAAGAAATAGATCAAATAGACCTTTCACTAACTTGCTAATCTTCATCTTCTTTTCACACAAAAAAGATTATTCCACTCATATAAAAAAGAAATAGATCAAATAGACCTTTCACTAACTTGCTAATCTTCATCTTCTTTTCACAGAAAAAATTACCAACTTACATTTCAAACCATGAACACTATTTCCCAAAAAGTGGGAGATTATGGTGGAAATATTTATATACAAAGATTTCCAAAAGTGGGAGACTATTGTGGAAATATAAAACTGTGAAAAGTGGGAGACTATTGTGGAAATATAAAAATGTGAAAAAAAGAAATTCTCCCTTAGTTTTTGATGCGACATGCGAAAAAACCGTAGCGTGTCTTGCACGCCATTGGAAAATGCCCACTACATGATGACAGTGGAAATATAACAATGTGAAAAGAAGAAATTCTCCCTTAGTTTTTGATGCGACATGGGAAAAAACCGTAGCGTGGCTTGCACGCCATTGGAAAATGCCCACTACATGATCAGCAAGAAAAAAATAAAAAAATGTAGCTGCACAGCACTAACGTTCGGTCGGTAACGTGCGTTTGGCATCGTCAGTCCTCGGCGCGTAATGCGATATGCGTTGATCGCTCCATTGAAGTCTCATGGTCGCTTACACTCTGGTTATCGCCCGCGCTATATTTTCTAGGTATTATTTTCATCATCCCTCAATCATCCAAAATCTGATTTCAATGGCAGACTTAACAATCGCCTCTGCTTCCTCTTCTGAAGCTTCTACTTCTACTGCTGCCTCAACCCCTTATCCCCGCTACGATGTGTTTATTAACCATCGTGGCCCGGATGTCAAAAACACTTTCGCCAGTCATCTGTACCGTCAGCTTCATGACCGGGGATTGCAAGTCTTCCTGGACAGAGAGGAATTAGTTGAGGGGCACCTCTTTTCTCATCAAATAGCAGAAGCCATTAGAGGAGCCTCTGTACACGTTGCAATATTCTCACCGAATTATGCCGAATCAGAATGGTGCCTCAAAGAGCTCGTCTACATGGTTAACTCTCAGGCTAAAATCCTTCCCGTGTTCTACAATGTTGAGCCTTCTGAGCTCAGGCGGACGAGAGGATCCTACGGTGTCGCTCTGCAGAACCTCCAACAAAAGTCAACACGCGACCATCAAACTGGTGAAGACAAACCACGCTACGATGCAGACATCATTCAAAGTTGGAGAGAGGCGCTTTCTTATGTTGCGGGTATAAGCGGTTTCGAGTTGTGCGGGTAAGCTGGATCTCCCACGGTCTGATACTAGTTTTAGTTTTCAATTTGTCAGATTGAGATTAGGTGTTTGATACTTACACAACAATGAGAAGGGCATTTTAGTTTTTTTATTACCATTTTTATTATCATTATTTTTATTTTGTAAAGATTTAGGAAATCCTCAATTTTCAAATCCGGATAGATAGCCAGAGTGAGGCAGCTTCTCTTAGTAACCAACAACATTCTGTATAAGGTAGGAGCGTGTATTTTAAATGATAACCAACCTGCGGTGGTGAGTAGGCAGGATAGAAGGAATCTTATCTGATCCTGTACCTATTATTACTTTGAAAAAACCCACTGCTTGAAAGTGAATCTCCTAGTTGTCATAGCTCGCTGCAACTAATGGGGTCTTTATTTGCTTCCCCTGCCCCCCTTGAAATAAGAAGAAATAGTGGCTTTTAAAGAAGGGCGGAAGCAATGGCTGGATCGATCGAATTCGATTATATAGAAAGGGCAGAGCAGCGGGCCAAGACCATACTATTAGTAATTTGCGGAAGTGCTGGAACAGGAAGCATGGGACCGGTCCCCTTACTATTGTGAATTGGGATTCCCTTCTCCCACTGATATTGCTTACTGCCTAACGGGGCAGGAATGAAACAACTAGATAAACCGATCGTTAGGCAGGAATGAAACAACTAGATAAACCAATCTATCATTTTCCCCTATTATGAAATAAAAGGGCCTTCCTTAAATAAGAATCACCCTACTATTATGAATTGGAAGCCGCACTCTTTTTATTATAATATTAGGGGTTAGTTCTACCCATTTTGATTGCAAATAACCTTATTAGCATAATCATTTAATTTGGGTATATCCAACATTTTGTAAGTGAGAGCAAATAACCTTATTAGCATAATCATTTAATTTGGGTATATCCAACATTTTGTAAGTGAGATATATCAGTAATTTGTTATTCAACAGGATCAAGAGGTCTCGAAGTCCATCTGGGTAAGCCTTTATCCCAGGGTCGAGCCTTGTCACAAGGAGCCAACGAGCAACCCTACCCCCGGGTTATGTGTTACCTTATTTTAGTTAAATGAGTTCTCTGTCATTGCCTCTTATCCATATCTATGCATGAGCTAAGAGTTAGTTATCCATAAGTCAACTACCAATTATTTTTTATATTTTTTTATAATTGTTTATTTCAAATTTTGAAAGCTACCATAAAATCAATCTGAATAATACACCTGTCCCCTCCTCCTTCAGTTTTAGGAAAAACATAGATGGTAGTTCACCCCAAATTCTAAGATATAAACAGCTATCAATATAATTATTATTATTAGATATGCTGCTAAAAAGCTCAAGTAATAATAAGGCCAACAAAGGATGCCGAATCCCTGGACCAAAGATGATCCAACTGCCCCGCTTTCCCGGTATCAACAGATATGTGAAAAGTCTAATAAGAAGGTTGAATGCTTTAGCGTTGGGCACTCCCGGAAGGGAGACGATTGAACCTCAGATTCTGTTCAAAGTTGAGTTAGGAGTCGAGCTCCATCTTGGGATGTTTTCTAAAACACACAAATAAGGCCGTAAAGATATCGAGGGATTACTGGATTTCGAAGCAGTTGGTCGAACACTTTAATGCCCTGTCAGGGATATTACAGCTCTTACAAAAGCGGCCGAAGAAACTCCGACCTTCCATGCCATGCGTTGGAAGTAAGGGGGGCTTACTCGTTCATAAGGCAGTTCAAAGCAGTGATTTCGTGTATCATCATGCTATCAAGTTGAGTTGTTCCAGTTACGTTATGGAATTCAATGAGAATGGAATAGCTTTGTTTGTTCCATCTGCGACTTGCCAACGAAACAAATCCCTTAGTCTTCCATGTTATCCCCTTCAGCTTTTTAATGCCTTACAACAATAAAGGAGAGGGAGGGGGGTATTTCTATTTAAAACTGAACAAGAACGGCTTTTGTGCCGGTGCTATCGTAATGGCAAGTTGCTTCAATATAATAAATCTCCTCATAATAATAGGAGTATTTCAGATGACCCCGAGCCCTCCTCCGTTCTCATTAGCGTGTTCTAATTTATAAAACTGACAACAGCTGAAAACCTTTATGGTCATAGTAGGGGCAGAAACAGTTTTCGATCCATTCACTCAGTAGCATGCATGATCCTCGACTGTGTAGTGGAAGTACAAGCCACGACCCATCAGCCTGGTTGTTGGTACTCTATGCACAATATTGGTTCTGAAAGCCGATCAAATGATTTTAGGACAAAGCTACTTTATTTCATTTGCGCACCCACCCCCCCGATATGACTGGAGATCTTCCTGCCTTCTCGTTTACTTTAGCCTTATGAAGAAGCTGTTGCATAAGGGGAATGCAGGTGGTTTTTACCTCTGAGGTATGCTAATTTCGCTTTATTGCCTTCCCGAGTCGCTCACTTTTTAACAAGCATTATTCAAATATGGGCAGAGGCAGAGACATAACAAATGAGTTACAATCACAAAGTGGCTGAAGTATCAATTGATTTCATATTACACCATACTATATATATAATTACATGTTTTAACGGTTTAAGTCAATGAGATTACTTTTCTAACACTCCCTTTAAATCTCGAGGGTTACATTCTTGCTAACCCTCTTTCTTAATTATGATTCTCTAATTCTGCTAAAATGCAAATGCTTGTTGGTCTATGTTTGAGCCAAGCTTACAAACACTTAACAAAATTTCAATAACTAAATCAGCGTTAGATTAGGCTGTTTAGGCCTATTTCTTTCATCTTCATCTTCAAAGATAGGATGTTCTCCTGGATCCCAAATCTAATGTTGTTGTCGTCCTCCTGCCTTGCTTTCAATAGTATCTTCATTCAACTGATCTTTGTGGTTGACTGTTGTCTTCGTCTCAACTCAAAAATCTTCATCAAACACTTCCATAATTCAACTATCTCAATTTCCAATGCTATTCCTTGCATGCTGTTGTACTTCATTTGTTGCTTGTCATATTCTTCATCTACTACAATATTCTTGTTCATGTCTTCACAAATCCTTGGATTTTCTAGCCATTCTTCTAGCATTCTCAACTCTTCATCATAATCTGTTACAACAACATCCAAGTGATGTTCTTCTTTCTTAGTACCTGCATAATTTGCATACACACACAAATTTTTAGTTCCAAAATCATGAGATTCCTTGGTCTCGGTTGATGCTTTAGGCATATTTTCCTTGAGTTGGAATGAACTCTCCAAACACTCTACAAAATCGTTGTCTTGTTTCTCATCATACACTGTTACGTCGGCAATTTTATCTTCAACTGAATTATCATCAACAAACTCTTTTGTCGGGTTCACCAAGTTAATGTTGCGAGCAAAATCTGATGTTGGATTTTCCAAAGTTTCTTCAACATCATAGGCTGCTACAATGGCAGCTTCAACTGCAACTTCATTGTCCACCGGTGTATCTAAGCAATGGGATTCACCTTCCTCTTCATGCTTTGTGGAACACGGTCTTCAATCTTCTCCTCTACTTTATCAAGGAGTTCTTCAACTTTCTTGTCTTCGTCTTCTTTCTCTTTATATGCTTCAAACATAGAAGTTTCTTCTAATGTACCAATATGTTGCAAAGTAATTATGTTTCTTCTCTTTTTATTGTACCTCATCTCTAGAGCATCCCAAAAAGCTTTTGCACTAACAACTTGATGAAATTTATAGAAAACACTATTAAAAATGCTTTCATCTACTGACAAAATAACATATCTTGCAACTGCATTTTTTCTCTTATCACGGGGATGTACAAAATCTTTTTGAACAAAGCGCCATAAATTTACTAAACAAAACAAATCTTCCAATTTATTTGCCCAAATTTCATAATTTATACCTGAGAAAAATGGAAAAATCGGTATTGATCTTCTCAATATTTCATCTATCTCCTCATCTTCATTTGGTTTACTCTGCTCTTCATCTTCATTCATTTGCTCAATCTCTGCAATCTGATTCTTGTCTTCATCATCTTCTCGATTTATGGACTCTTCTACTACAACTGAAATCTCACCATACATCTTTACAAAACTGTCTCCATGTTGAGAGTAACCAAAAAAACTCTTTAATATAATTTTTTTATTCTTTGATATTTTAAACCAAAACCTTTACTCTACATTTACGGGTCTGTTATTCACAACAATGTATCTTTAAATCCTTTCACAATACTTTCAAAACTTCTTTAAAATTTAAAAAAGACTATTTATCTTTCCCATAAAAAAAATGCATTTATTTCAAATTTGAATATGATCTTCACACTCCAATACGAACTTGAGATTGGTAACTCATAACTCCTTTTTAAAAAACATAATTCCATTGACCTTTTAAAAACATTTCATAAACCATTCAAGGACATAAAACAAATCTTCATGTATTAACTTACGACATTTTGTTTCCAAGGGAACGACTTTGCTTTCCTCACTCCTTATGCAAGGAGATCAATGTTTTCATCAAATTAGAAAATAAACTTCATTTTCGCTCAGTTTAACTTCTTCACGGCAGCGGTTCTTCACATCTGACGGACTGCAAATTTTTTTAAACAGCCTGGGCTCTTTCTATGCAGCGATTTCCTCCATTTTTTAAGCATCGATCTGAATCAACAATCGGTTAGGCAACAATCTTCTTATGCCGAATTTTCTTCACATAACAGGGACAACGATCTTGGTTTACTTCTCACAGATTCTGTCTACACAAAACTATGGCTTTTGCGAATGTATAGTGGCTTCAAAAATTTCTCACAACAACGAACTTCTTCGGAAATAATTCTTCATCACTTTCTCCTTACGTTGGACCTCATACGGGGCATCAGGATTCCTTTTGACAACTGCGGTGGACACCAAAATTCCAAACTTTCTTACAAATGTCGCAACCGAGATTATGTCTTCAACAAGATTTTCTACCACAAACTAATCCAGCCAATGACTGGTGGATTCTCAAACTCTGTCCAATGACTGGGTCAACGTCAGCTATCCAAACAAATTTCTAACTAGTTACTCAGAACTTCTCCTGCTTCTACAGGAACACCGCCTTCGACAACAGATTTTACTCTGCATTGAGTGCATTGAGTACCGGCTTCAACAAACCTCTCTAGAGAGCAGACTTCCCTCTGCATGTGCAGCAATGACTTCAACAAAACCTCCAATCAAGAAGAGGCTCCTAAATCCATCTTGGTCGAGGCTCTGATACCATGTTTAGGCAGAGACATAACAAATGAGTTACAAAATAGGTTCAAAACTGGCGGGGTAGGGATGCTCATTGGCTCGTTGTGACAAGGTTCGAAGGGTAGGTGACCCCTAGGATAGAGGCTAAAAGGTCTCGAGACGTCTCGACCCCTGCCGAGTCACAAGTTTCGATATATCTAATTTGTAGGCTGTTAGATATACCCTTGAGAAGTTATAAGTTATTGTTCCCATAGTTAAAAAAACAAATAAATTACAGACACAAACTGGCTAAACTATTAATTTCATATTACACTATAGTATATATAACAGTTCAAGCAATACCAACTAACTAAATGTAACTAACACAAATTAACCAACCAGATTACGACTTCTAACCAGCATCTCAATTCATTCATCGAAAGGCACAATGGAAACAAAAACCTCCTACTGTCAAATAAAGGCCCTATAATTAATTCCCCAACCATTAGAATAAAATCGATTATCAGTCAATGTTTTTGCATGCTCGTATATTATTATTATTTGCGTCGTTTTTGTAGGAATCTGTGTTATGTTCTCTCCCCCGAGATCTCAATCTACATGCTTGTTCGCTTCTTTAAAAGTGACGGTGGAAGATATAGCTAGCGGGTAGATGGGAAAACTGGATCTCGACCCTTTGTCATAATAACAGGGCCCTATCCACCTCCCCATCTCATATTGGGACATTCTATGGCATGATAAAAAAAAATGGCCTATTGAGTGCTTACCCAAGCTTGGATTGAATTTGATAGCCTTATTATTATCTAAACCATGACTTGCCCTTGTTTCCATTCTCTAAGTAATAGAGCATGTAGAGCCCAAATAAATATAAAAGGGCTAGTCGGAAGGTCAGAGAGAGTTGCCTGCAGACTGGACAAGCGGATCGAAGAGAGGTGATCATCCGCTGGTTGGCGTGCAGATTGGTTCATTAGGTGTTGGGTAGCTATAGGACGGAATATTCGAATGGGCAGGGTGGACAGCTTGGACCACATAGCAAGGGAAGGCTTATTACCTATAAATTCAACACCAAAGATTCTTTAGAGTAGATTCTTTAGATTTTAGAGTAGATTCTTTAGAGGGAATTGAGGGAGGCACCTACATTTGTCATGGTTGGACGATTTTATGAGTCATTGTAAAGGATGATTATTTCCTAGAGATACAACACTAAGTACATATGTTCAACATAATTGTAATGATGAACCAAGTTCAAGTCAATGGTGACTTTATATGACAATGCTTGTAATTATAATGATGAACTAGGTTCAAGTCAATGGTGACTTTATAGGACAATGCAAGCAGGGTTTTGATCTTTCCCTTTCTAAAGATACACTCTTACATTATTATACACAATAACATAGACAATAACAATTTTAGGGCTAGGTATTTGCTATTATACACAATAACAATTTTAGGGCTAGGTATAATCCTTGGGCACAATTGGAAGAATAAATACACCTAAATCACAATGTCTTAGTTAAAGTAATCTAATTAGATTGTTGTTGGTTGCATACTATCCTAGATGGTGGGGTAAAATGCATTAGATACATCATGATATACGTTTTAGTTGAAGTAACCTAATTTGATTGTTGTTGGTTGCATATTATCCTAAATGGGGTAAAATGCACTAGATACGTCATGATATGAGGAAGTTAGTTACAAAAAAAATTTCCTTCACAAAATTTATAAACATTTTACAAATAACTATAAAACAATTTCCAATTAATTTCAAATCACTTATCTCAACTTTATTAATTATCTAAATATATTCAAATGTATTGTCTTTAATTATTTTTCATAATAATTTGATGGTAAGAATTTATTTCCTTCTTTGAAATGAAGATAATATTAAAAAATACATAGTTTAATTGGACTATTTATAAAATACATACTTATGTAATTTGGTGTGTATTTATTTCTTCCCTTTATATATAAATAAATAAATAATAATCTATTAAAATGAAATATTCACAAAACATTGTGAATTTCTTATGTTTATGGTGCAAATCTATATAAATAAATATTACTTATATATGTCTACGTGGTAAACAAAGGTTTAGTTTTAATTTAAATATTTACAAATAATTATTTTTGAAATTTTTGTGTTTATGGTGCAAATCTACATGAATAAATTCTACATGTACATGTTAACATGGCTAACAATATAAAACAACATTGTGAATTTATTGTGTTTATGGTGTAAATTCACATAAATAAATCTTACTTGTACATGTCAACATAGTAAAGGTTTAATTCTAATTTATATATTTATAAAACAATTATTTATGTTTATAGGATAAAACACTTAAATAAATTATACATGTACATGCCAATATGGCTAACAAAAACTTAAATACTCCACTTTAATAACAAAAACTCAAATAATCTTCTTTATTACAATACACAACTTCCTATAAGATCAATAAACCTTTACACAATTTTACCATTAGATATCACATAGCATAAGATATAAGTGGTGCTGATTTGTAAATAAATAAGGTGATATGCTCTATTTCCAATATGATTAATATGGTGATATGCTATATTTCCAATATGGTGAAGGTTTTTCTTGTTGTGTAGATAAGCTTTCTTTCCCTACTTATTTTTTTCTATAAATGATGGCAGGGACGAGAGTGACCTCTTGGAGGAGGTTGTGCGAGGCGTTTTGAAGAAGGTTCCCAAAACACTATTGCAAGTGGCAACATATCCAACTGGGTTGGCCAATAAATTAGAAGAATTTGAAAGAACGGTGTTAGCAGCTGAGGAGGACGTGAAGACCGTGGGGGCCAAGGTTGTGGGCATTGTGGGTCACGGTGGAGTTGGTAAATCCACGCTGGCCAAACACTTCTTCAACCTAAAGAAATCACAATTTTATGAATCGTCTTTTTTATTTGATGTAAGAGAAAATGCACGGACAATGGGTTTAAGTGATTTGCAGAGTCAGCTCATTCACGAACTGAAACATAGAAGGATCGAAATAAAGAGTGACGACCAAGGTATAGAGATACTTAAAAAACATCTCCTATCTTGTCATGCTCTTATAATTCTAGACGATATAGATCGTATAAATCAGATGGAAGCGTTTTTGCCAGTTACGGATATCCTTAGCCCCGATAGCCTGATTGTGGTTACCTCTCGTGACAAGCATGTCCTGAGAAGCGCAGGAATCTTAGAATCGTCAATCTATTATATGAAGGGTCTGAACAAACAAGACTCCCAAGTTCTCTTCTGCCGCCATGCCTTCCATCAGCACCCTCCACCACGAGAATTTGAAGATCTGGTAGGTCGGTTTGTAACGGAGTGTGATGGATTGCCATTATCTTTGAAGGTCTTTGGGGCGCTTGTTTGTGGAAAAGAAGAGTCTTACTGGAACGGGATACTGGTTGAACTTCACGAGAGACTTCCTGGTGAAATACAAGAGAGACTCATCATCAGTTATGAGTCACTGGATAAAAATGATCAGTCAATATTCTTAGATATTGTTTTCTTTTTCATAGGAGAAGCAATAGATGAGGCCAGAAGAATATGGGGTACTGTAGGGGTTGTACATCTGGAGGACAAGTGTCTGCTGGAGGTGGACAGTAAAAAAAAGATAAAAATGCACGATCATATCAGAGATATGGGAAGAGGTATTGCCCAGGGAGGATCAATACCGCGTCGTCTTTCTGAGATGCGTCATCTCTCTCACATTGATGAAGTTTTGGAGCGATCGTCAGCTGTAAGTGCTTTATTCCTTGAAAGCTTTGTCTTCACTTCATGAATCATAATCTACTTAGATTTTATTGTAAAGAGGTAGATCTGTGTTGTGGATAGTGATACTATATATCCATGCTTTTTGATCAATGAATAGGGCACAACCCAAGTTCGTGGAATTTCGTTGGTTCATAGCACCACGCCTGGACTGCATAAATCTCACCCACAGATGGTTTGGGATTCAAAAATGTCACGGTTCAAAAGATGGATGCACGAGGTGATGAGAAACTGTGAGTGGAAGCTGTTCAATAACAATCGTTATTATGCTACGAGTTTGAAAATTCTTGTTACTGAAGATGGTTATTTAAAATCTATTTTGAGGAGGGTTCGGTCACCAGAACTCATATGGCTCCGCTGGTATAGATGTCCCTACTCCTGCTTGCCTTCTTGGGTTCCCATGAATAATATAAGAGTTCTGGAAGTATTTGGGAGCAGATTGAAAATGTTGTGGCAATCTGAAAAGGTAAGATATTGAGAATAATAAGATAAGATTATTTAAATTTGTAGATGAGAATAATAAGATAAAATTACTTAATAGTTAAAACGTGAACATTGCAGGCGCCTCTGGATCTGCGAGGGCTAACTATCGCCGCTCCTCTTTCGCACTTTCCGAAGTCCATAGGGCAGCTGCAGTTCCTCGAAAAGATTGTTGTGAAATCTGAGGATGGCGTCCCTCTCGAAGCTTTGCCAGAAGAATTTTGCAATTTGCGCTCCTTGAAATACTTGGAGTTAGGTTGGTGCGAAAGAATGATATCGCTTCCTGCATCCTTTGGAAAGTTAACAAATCTCCAGCACATCGATTTGCTAGGAGCTTTCACTTTGCAGTCGCTTCCATATTCTTTTAGAAATTTAACTCGACTGAAACATCTAAACTTGTCGTTGTGCATGAGCTTGAAGATGTCCAGCGGAATCCTCCGATGTCCATTGGAATACTTAAGTCTTAAATATTGTGACAATGTGGAGGAATTGTTTTCCCAAGTCGCACTTCAATCGTCTTTGGAAACCTTAATTCTGCGTAGACTAGACTTCAAAGAAATCCCGAGCGCAATTGGAGGCCTAAGCAATTTGGAATATTTGTGGATAGGAGGGGGGATATATGAGAGATGGAATATGATGGAAGAGTTCCCGCCTTCGCATTTTTGCCTCGAGAACTTGAAAACGTTGTATGTGGAATCTTGCCCGAAATTGAAATGCTTGCACGCTTTCTCTGAAGCGTTCCCCCCAGGCTTCAAATTTGAAGGCTTCAGTGCCCTTCAAAGGCACTTTTACTCGTCATAGAAGGCCATATTAAATTTTACCCTGCAAATGAAACTTAATTCCATGCAGAGCCTGTCATTAATGAAATTGGGTTCAATTTTGAAAATCTGCAACAGAAGGGCAACCCCAAAATCTGCCTGTCACCGGGTTTTAGTGATTTGGCCTCTGGAGTCATTACATTTGGAATTTTGGACGTTGCCAGTGCCATGTTGGTCCCCCGTGGGCCGTGACCCCATCCCAGCTGGAATTGGAAAATCGAGTTTGCGAGCTCGCTGAGTACTGTCAATGGTGGACTCGGTGAAGTAATGAATTCTAGGTGAAAGCAATTAATGTTACAACCTACCACAGTTTCCACTCTTGAGTCACTCCAGTTCCACACTGCACATAGTACATACTAGGCGGCGGGGTTACTGGTTACTTGCTGCTGGCATTTGGAAAATTGGCAGGTGCCGGTGCGAATCGTGCCATAATCCATTGCCCATTACCGATGGATTTGGGCGGACTTAAATTTAAAATTTAAACTAAGAAACCCGCCATTCCCCTGCCATGCTTGTGGCGTGTATTTATTATTATTAATTTCATTGTATCATTCCAGGCCAGGTATCATTCATGCTCGCCATCATTCTATTGTTGTTCATTGCGGATGAATGTCTGGTTGCAATGCAGAGCCGAGAGGGATCTAAAGCATCCACTGGTCATCCATCCAACCTCTGCAATTTCTACCACGTCTTCTATTTTGCAATTTATACTGTAGATTCAATGTGGTCTTCGAAATCGAAACTTTTGCTACTTTTTTTGGTGGCAATTGGTTCCAAATGCTAATGGCTTCTTGGTGGCAATTGGTTCCAAATGATAATGCTGACAGTTTATTTAGAATTTCCCTATGAATGAGATTTGGAACGCGGGGTTGGCTTGGGGTCGGTGCATGAGTGGTAAGAGGGCATCCGCTTTTGGGCTAGTTGATCGGAATAGATTTTGCTTCATGACTGTTACTAGAGTTCCATTGAATATAATTTAGGTGTTGCGGCCATGGCATCCCTTCACAGTGGTGGATTCTTCATGAAGCCCAGTTTAAACAACAATGGGTCCATAGATGTCTTGCAATTAGGGGAATTCCCTGTGCCAAACCCCTCCCAGGCTAGATTTTAGGGAAAATCAGAGTTGTTGCTCTCATTCCCGTCAACTTTAAGAAACAAGAATGCTTATTCAGAAGCACTGATTGTTATTCACATTGTTTTTGCTAAGTTTTTTAACAGAATCTTCTTTTCATTCGATAAGATGTGACAGAATGCCTTACACAATTTGGCATATCAAGATTTATTTAAACTGGATCTCTAGTATGGTTTGTGTTATGTAGGCTGGACCCGGTTGTGATGTAGCATGAGTTGGCATATCAAGATTTATTAAAACTGGATCTATAATACCGTTTGTGTTATGTAGGCTGGACCCGGTTGTGATGCAGCATGAGTGGTATTGGAAGTTGGCGATGGCCCAAGTTCAAGATTGGCAGCGAGGTCTACAACAACACCCAGAACTTAACAGCAGACAGGCCAAAACAGTTGGGGACACTCACCCAATACACCGTAGTGCCGGAGGAACACTTGGTGACACCAAAGCCCACAAATTTATGAGGAAGCTGCGAGTCTACCACTGTACAGGGAGCTCTGAAGATTTGAATCTTGTGTTGTTCTATGAGAAAAAAATGTATAGAATTTTACATTTTGTGTAGTGGGCTTAAGTTGAGAAGAATGGGTGGGGATTGGTGCAATCAGCGATGGCTGATTTATTGTTGTAGTTATCTATTGTATTAGGTGATTTTCTTAAAAAAATTATCGAATACATAAATCTTGTTGGCTATTATTTCTATGCTGCTGTGATTTGTTGTGGTGCGGTTGGTTCATCCTTCTATGTGCACATATGTATGTAAACAATGTCTTTCAATATAAAGCAAGCATAGTTACTTTTGATTTTCTATGAACAAGTTTTATTACTTGCCAATACAAGCTCTATTGGTTATAAAACAAGTGATTTTTTCATATTGTCATTTTTTTTCTTTTGTTTTTGAAATTTATTTTATATAGGATTCTTGGGTTATTTAACTAGCCCATATTAATATAACATTGCTTATTAAAATTTATAGAGCAGAACAATGCAAATATCGCCTATTCGCCATTCTATTAGTGAATTCATAAAAACAATAATAAAATTTTGACATACTATTAAATTTTCAAATGAAAAGAATGATTTATTTTTACATGTCAGCATTGAAGGGTTCCATATCTCATAGCCCTTCAAAGTGAAATGCGACCCTACCCTTCAAATTTGATCCCTGGTTCCCCCAGTTGACAAGCTTGAGGATTTCGGGTTGCGCGATACTAGAGTATTTACCAGAAGATCTTCTGAGCTTGAAGAATCTCCGAGAGTTAAACGTACGCTTTTGTCCGTTGCGGGAACTGCCATTAAATAAACTGGACTCCAAAGACAAATGCGTTTCTGGGCTTGAGAAGTTATCTCTGGTTGAGGTAAACATATCGGAGGTGTCCTTTCGGGTTTGCCCGAACCTTCAATATCTTGATCTGTCTGAGTGTCAGCAATTGAGGCATATAGGAGAGCTTTGCGGTCTGGCAAAACTTCGACAACTCAGAATCGGAGATTGTCCAAACTTAGAGGAGCTGCCCAGCCTTGAAACGTTGATGTCCTTGGCGTACATTGAAGTCTATAAATGTCCGAAGGTGAAGAGCATACAAGGGTTGGCAGAGCTCACAAAGCTTCAGAGAGTGGAAGTTCACGATTTGGATGAGCTAAGAGAGCTGCCAGGTGTGGAACGTGTGAAGTCGCTGGAGTTTCTTGATGTCCAGAAGTGTCCTAAACTGCAGTGGGGTGAGGGAGTACTTGAGCAGCCACGCCCACCAATGGAGACAAGTTACAGTAGAAATTGCAAAGAAAGCAAACGAAGTTTTCCCCGCCAGTTTCTAGAATGTTGTCTGCCGTTTCTGCTTCCATGGAAAAGTAAAGGTTGATTTTGTAAATTATAATACAAATGAATTAATAAAGGTAATTACAATGGTGAACGGGCTCTACTAAGGATAGCACTGCTGAAATATAAATTCGGAAGCAAATAATCAAATTCAAAATTTATATTAAGCGTTAGCTTTTGTTTTTCTTTAGTTGGTTTAAGTTGTGTTAGTAATTGAGTAGGTTTTTAATTGTGTATTTCAATAATAACTTTATCAGCGAATTTTCAATTTAATGTTTTTACTTGAATTTACAAAGATATTATTTTCACAATAACGTGGATATTTATATCGAATAATAGTTTGTTTTATAAATTGAATTATGTAAATTTTTTAAATTCGAATAACTCAACAATATAATCACTACTATATTAGGTATTAGATGTTTTTAGGTGTAATTGTTTGGCTGAAAACGTTGTGTGTTTTTTAATGTTCTTTTAGCATAGATAATTTGACTATGAAATTATGATTTTTTTAGGCTTTTTACTTTCTTAAAATTATATATTTTAAATATTTTTTATTTTAATATTTTTAACATAAATTATTATGTTTTTATATTTATAAAACATCATCTACAACTTCATGGTACAAAAAGCAAAACCATATAGTTGAAACATTCTAAAACAAAGACGAGTTGGTATAGATGGAAGGTCCTCCATCCCAATAATGTAATGGGCACTTGTTCATGTAGGTTAGTTAGAGTTAGTTAGTTAGATATTATATTAAATAAGACTTGGTTTATTAGCTCATCTTCACTTTGTTCAATGTGGACTTTATGTAATATCTATATAAAGGTTTTTTTGGCATTTATAATAATCAAGCTAGTTTTATCTATTCTAATTCTTATGTGTTTAATTCTTGCCTTGATTATTATCATGAGATTCGTTATTGAGTTTTTAGTTTAAGAAATGAGGATCTTCTTTGAGCCTTACTTGTTTAATTAGATTAAATGGTATCATAGCAGTTCGCTCTTCTGATACCAAATGATCCACCCATCCCTGATTTTTTTTGCTTGCCTATCCATTTTCACTTTGCTTCACCCCTTTGTCTCTCCATTGTTTTTAGCTAACTCATCTCATTCACCCTTAGTGAAGCTCATCCACTACCTTAGATCTATTCTTATCATTGCTTGTGGTCTCACAAAGAAGTCCCCCCCCTTACATGCCATTCCTTCACTAATTTGCTATTGTTTGCACCAAACCCAAGAAGAAAAACAAAAATACAAATGAACAAACAAATAAAAACCTTAATCCTCTTGTCGTCCATTTCACTTTTGTTTATTTGTTATCCCTTTCTTCACTGTCCACCCCATAATCCACTATCACTCTGATGTCCTCAGCTCATTTTTCCTGCTCTCTACACGGTTCATGTTTAGTCACTATAGATCTACTGCTACTATCACACATTTCCATTGCCCATGTTTCCCTCACATCGTAGTAGGTGAGACCATGTGCCACCTCCAAAACCATGCAACTCCCTCCTAGAGGCAACTCATAATTTCTCTACAAATGAGTAGGTGCTTGGTATTCATTTTGCTTGTCTTCTAACTCTTCAAGCACATGCAAATCATACTGTACTTCACGTGCCACCATCACATGAAGTTTTGTTTCTGCATCATGAATGCAATCATCCATATAAGAATGGTTGTCTACAATCTTGGGATTGAAATTTGATTCTTGCAACTTCTCATGTAGTTTCTCAATATACTGCTCAGATTCTTGAAGGGTTCTGTGAGTACTTTTCAAAGAATCGTGGGTGGACTCCAAATCTAAGGTGAGCTTGTCAATCTTTTATTCACCCCTTAAGGATGTGTCATGATAAGACTCTGCAAGCTTCGGTAAGTGATCTTTATCAGAAAGCAGCTGAAAAAAATTTCCTCTTGGGATTCCTATCACTTCCTGAATGTGCTCAAAATCATCAACGGTAGGTTGCTTCTCCATTGATGCAGTTCTACAACAACTGTGAGATACCAAAGCATAAGTTTCATGGAGGTTGTTTAGGACCTCTTTGATATTCCTCTCACTCATATTCAAAGGCCATTCGAAGTGGTGTGGTTCTTGACGATGGACCTCCTCTTTTTCTTTAAAGAGATCTACTTTACCGTGTAGTTCAATAGGTAACTGAAAAGTTGATCCTAGAAAAAATCATGCTGCTATAAGCTCTTCATCTTGGTGCTCAATGGTATTTTTGCTTGCAATAGTTTCTTTAAAACTAATCTCTATGTCACCCATATAGAGACTTGAACATCCATATGTTGGTGCTCTTTCAACCATGTCTAAAGTGTCACTTTCATCTCTGGATTGTACTTCTGCAGCACTGGTGGTAGGATCAAGGGAATGGACACCCTACTCATTTTTTAGTAGGAAGAGGCTCTCCAAACTTCTCCATGTCTTATTGACAACACAGTGTGTTCTGCCATGTGTGAGCTCATCCATCCTATGGGAATCATGCAAACCCCCTTCCAAATATTTAGCTCAGTCACTGCATTCCTCCTTAACATCATAGGTTTGAGCCTCGACACCGATGGAATCAACTTATCCAAACCTCTCATCTGACTTGGATGCATTCATCATGATACAAAGGAGTACAAAAATCTGAATGGTTTTCAAACCTTTGCATCATCTTTATTGTCCTTGCAAGGAAATGAGGTTTTGGCAGATGAACCTCCTCTTTTGCTTCATGCATTTCAACCTTCTTACTGGAAGTGTTTTCTATCCAAGGCTGCAACAAAGGAATACAAAAATCAGAATTGCATCCATACCTTTGTGCCCAAATTTCCTCCTCATTTTGTAGATTTATGGTGGCTTGTCCTTCTACTAGATTTTTTGATTCACACCCCATTGATGTGTGCTTGTTTTCTGCTTCCTTATGAAGCTCGAGAGGTGACTATAAATCTCATATATGTTTATCCTTTGGATCAGATCCAAAATATTCCTCACCATCATCAACATTCCCAATCTCTTCTGAAATTATCTTGAAATCACCCACGAAGATATTGGAGGTGAATTCACCTTTCTTGCTGCCAACAATTTCTCTGAGTGTTGCTCTATTTTCTTTGTTGCATTGTTCTTCTGATGGATGCAACAATTCATAATTTTCTTCATGACATGAGTTGGAGGGTCCTTCTAGGGGCTTCCATGAATACTGACCCTTTCCAGAATCAGATTTTTGACTTCCCCTTTGTGGCTCCTTTTCATCCTCTCCAAGTGGCAAATTTACATAGGCATGGTTTTCCTCCTCGGATTCTCCATGAAAACTCACACCTGTAAGTTTTTCTTCCTTATGCTTCACTTGTTTATGGGATTGGGATGGATCCACATGCATTGCTGCAAATCCATCTTCACTTTGTCCTCTTTCTTCTCCACCTGAAGAACTAGGTGGCTCTTGCTCTCCTTCATTTATTTTGCATGGTTGTGAGGACACATCATTGTCCTTCTTTTCAATCTCAACTCCTAGGAGCAAAAATATTGTCCCCACTTCTCTGCACACAATATCAACCATATGTGCAGTATTTACTTCATTTTCTTTGCAGTAGGGGTCCTTGAACAATCTCTTCATTTCCAAAGAACAATAGTTTTGGAAAGAAATAACCTCCCTTATCTCTTTCTTCAAGGCAATGTATTCCATGAGTGATCCCTTCAAATTCTTTTTGCATGACATTTTTTCATCATCACATTTAGACATAGGTAGATTAGATCCTATGTCCTCTTCAAACACTTGGTCACTAAAGTAACCACCATCAAATCTTTGCAAATAAAAAACTCCAACAAGGTCATTTCCTCATCTTCATATGACTCAAAATCAAATTCTTCTTCTGCTTGTATGAGCCTCATTCTATAACTTGAAGGTTTGATCTGCAATATTCTTCAATCAAAGAGCTTCTTTCCCACAAGGGTGGAGGAAAGTGATCTGATACCACTATAATATACCTGATATTACATCAGATGATTATATGTCAAATATAACTTTAAAACTAAATAATTGTCACCTACCCAAATTTCTGAAAATTATTAAATTATTTGCAAAAAATACTTTATGTTAAATTTAATTACAAGTTTTGTAGTTATGATCAATTTTGATCATGGATGAATGTAATTACTGAATAATATTATTTAAATAAATTAATTAGGAGACAAACACCCAAGGGGACTGTTAAATGAGTGTTCACTGACCCACTAGGAGGAATGGAAGCTGTTGGAAGGTATGGGACAGATGGCAGCAGTTTCACTTCACCACTAGCTGTTGGTTATGGGACAACTACCCCTAAAAATGTGGCATTATCCCCCAGGTAGTGGGAGTGGGCAGGCAGCTCATTTAATGACCCAGTAGCAACTGAAAAGGCCTAGGCAGCCTACTTAAGGCAAATTTGAATTGGGCAGGCAACCCTTACACAATATTTTCTCCAGAAATATTTTCCTCATGTGCATCAGGTGATCACTGAGAAATTCGAATTAGGGAGGCTTGTGGTGAGTGCAAATCATAAGTCTGCAAATTATTGCTAAGGAGAATCAGAGGTGCTGGAGTAATTCCTTTGGACTGCTAATTCTTGGAGGTTCAACAAATTACTTGCTGTTACAAGAAGAGATCCTAAATTCCTAAGTTTCTTCCTCCTGGTGGTTCAGTGAACGGGCTCGGGGGTCCTACGGCAGTACTTGACTGTTTCTAGGAATTGGTTGGGTGGAACAGTCTTCTTGGGCTGTTTGTTCCCCTACAGATTTTATCCAAGTTTTACAAATTTTCTACCTTATCTTAGTTAATAGATTTGTTCTGTATATTTAGTAATCTCTGTTTTTTGTATTTTGAAAAAGAATTTAATTCTAAATTTGTTTGAAGTCTGAATGATAAAGTTTAAATGATGATTGAATTGATAAACTAGTATCTATATTTTTCCACATGTTGTTTTGTGCATCGTACTCTAGTATAGATACACAAATTAAGAATAGATTAAAAGATAGGCAAATTGTCAATTTGATTCGATAGATAAATACAATAATATATATGTTTATCAGTTTTCTGCCTTATAGTTAAATATAGTAGAAAGTTCTGTATAATATATAATATATATTATAAATGTTTCCTGAGTTATATGAAAAACAAACAATGTTTAATTTTTGTACAGTTGCATTACATTATTCTTATCATCACTATGCACATAGGAAATAGATAGAAATTATACTTCTATATATATCATATTATGTTTGCATTATAATAACATAGCCGCAAACAAATGAATATGTTCATTATATCAATATTGTACATAACAGTTATCACACAGTTTTTCACATTGCACAGACACACACTGTTTTCATTTCTTACTATATCCATTCCCTATATTCTTATAGCTCACACAGATAAGGAAAATATTATAAACATTTTATTGCTATCAATCATTTTATTTAATAGATATTCGAACTGTAAGTGTCGATTTCTAAACTGAGTTTCATAACAAAACCTAGTTAGATTTCAATTCCCTTTGTTATCATTGTGCAAAATCAACCTACACAGGCTTTGAATCGAACCAAAGTTCTTTTGAAAAATCCTTTTTAAACATCATACATTACAGGTTATCGTTTCACAAACCCTAGTATAGATCGAAATTCATGATGTCAACCTACACCATCAAGTCATTTAACACAGACATTTTTCCCAGAGATATTTAGCATACATTTTCATTACCGAGAAGGAAACTATTGACGAGTTTCGGCTCTACATTTATTTTCAAAACTTAACTATTTTTTAAAGGCAAGAATCGATTTAGGGTTTGACCCTGTATCCTTCCATTTATAAAACGAAAGAGAAAAACCATTATACTATTCGTATCCTACATAATTTTACCCTCTTTAAAGAAGTATTTAGATCTTCATATAGTTCGACGGTTACATTATCTACAGTACCCAAACTCACAATGAAGGACAAATATTATAACACAATTTCCTACATTACCGAGAATTAAAACATCATAGCACATAATGAATTTAACATTCCTTTTATTTGCTGAGAAGAATTGTTTAACATCCTTAGCTGATGAGCCTCGGCTCTTCACCTCTTTTTTCTCACAACTTAAACAACAAGTCGTTGCTCAAATATTATAAACCTGAACAAGTTCCAACTTGAAAAAAAAAAAATGAAGTCATCGTGTTCAGAACAAAAATTACAACATGTTTTTCAAACAATGGCATACAGGAATATTTCCCAAATCCATCCTTTGGAACGAGTTCTTAAAACCCTCTGTTTTGACAAAATTTTACATTTCCCTTTTCAACGAAGATAGGTTTCAAGGTAGAAAACCAAAAATCATTTAAACAAACGAAAGTCACAACACCGAGAATAATTATCATTTGATTTACAAATGGTGCTTTGAAGTTTCTTCAATCAACAAACAATGACGAGCCATGGTCAGAAACAGTTACTCACTCCTTGAAAACCACAACAACCTCAGATGGTGAGCACCTATGAGGGTTTTTGGAAGACCCAGAGCTTACCAGTTTGGAAGCTCGCCCTTTTTTTTCCCAAACCCTTGCTCAACACGATCTTCACAACCTGCAACTGACACAACAAAAGGATTGAAGTTAAATAACATTTATTTACCAAACCTTAAAGCGAAGTTCAACAGAATAAATCACTAAGTTTCGAAAGCATTTACCTTCTTGGCATTCACCGGAACAACGATGAGAGCTCTGTTGAAGATGAGACTAGAGCACTGTATCATTTGCAAAATGGCGTGCTTTCACCAAATCTCAAAAAAAATATTAACTATAAACTCTCTAAAACAAATCAAACCAGAGACCTAGACCTATTATTACAACGCCATTATAGTAAATTTAGAACCTGCAACTTCAATCCCATCTACGGGACTCGATATCGAAACCCACTACAAGCTTGCTAAGCCTAGAAATTTCGGCAGCCTGCCGGCCTTATAGACCAAGACAATAGCATAATGAACATCGTTCAAATCTCTTTAACCAAAACGACGATAAAAGTTAGGGATTGCAATCTAACGGTCCAAACTCAATACAATCAACGATCATAATAGTGCCAGCGAAATGGCATTGGGACATACAATCTCTGCATTTAATACCCCATCCATTGATCAAGCATGGCAATGCCATTGTGGCACCCAAAGGATCAGACAATAGCCATCTCGGAGGAGTGCACTTCAGAAATCATCACACAGAGGTTGACTCAGCCGATAATACATCGACCTTTCAATACATGGATTTGTAATAATCCCCTATATGCTGAGTTGTGAACTGAGTTATTAATGCAAGATCGAGACGTGATCTTCATAGCAGCTCGAGACTATGCTATTTAATAAACCAGCAACTCACCGTCCTATCAACATTAAATTCATGTCAGTGCATAAAAATTCACGATATATTTTCCAATTGATAACAATATCGTTTTATTATATAGTAGTTAGGGATCAAAGTTATGATCGAAATCTCGATATATACTTTGGATATTAGAACTTATATAGTCATGTAATAGAGTTCAAGTTTATAAACATTGTTATATATAGTTAATAGTTTAAAGCTTTAAAATCACGATTAGGGTACTAGGACTAAGGTCTAAGCCATGTATCAAGTATAGACTTCATATCATTTTATTATGGTGAAGTTTCAATTATATATTGAATAATTTTGTCATTTGAATCTACTATATGGCTAGAACTCTATATGACTTTTATGGTTAGCATAATAACCTTGGTCTCTATCATTTTCATCATTATAAAATTAAAAATTAAATAAACATAGGAGTTTACACTTTGAATTTCAGTAAGACCATTGATTTGTAATAGGTACAAAAACCATGCTTTGGTCTTGAACTTCATATCGTGACTCTTATCACAATGCATACTACAGTTAGCAATACAAACACGATACTAATTTTTCACAAGTACTTAATATATTAAGACGACGACAAAGCCAACCATAACAATGACAAGAATTACGGCAACAAAACCATCAGCATGATGACATACATAAATAACTCTTTTTTTAAACATTGTGAAATCCATACCTGCATACTTATGGTGGATCGCAAACAGGATTCTAACATTTTATTTAATTACGATGTTGAAATTGAACTATACACGTACTTTGTTTCTACGCAACCATGAAACTTCTTACCTGTCGTCTGCACATAGGACATTCATTATGCTTTAGCGTTGCAACTAAGTAAGCTCCAGGGTACCTCGTAGGACACCCTTTTCATCAAAAGTCAAACTGTCAGTATCTTTGCAAAAGAAACGGTGTCGCATCAAATTTCCGCTCTATTAGTACTTTTGTTACCATAATCATGGCAGCTGTTAAGGTGTTTAAGTTGTCACTGCCATATTACTACTAAACAGAATTAAATTATGTTTTAGAACTAACAACTATTTATTTAATGTTGTTGAAATCAACAAATATTATTTCCGCAACTAAAATTTTCGTAATTAATGTTGTTATCAAAATTTTTAAATTTTTATGAAAATTTGGGATGCTACATGTGGTATCAGATCACAGATTTGAAATCTAGGCCTGAAAGAGGTCCAAAAACACACAACAGAAATTTTTATACAACAGAAAAATTGTACTAATTTGAAATTTTTATTATTATGTTACCCAGAAATTATTTTCAGTTACAGGTATGGAGAACTCAGCTGAACATTTAAGTGACCGATTTTAGCCAAACAATCACAGTTCATGACAACACTATGTAGAGAAAGGTCACGGGGAACTAAATAACAGTTCGTCAGAACTGTTACGAGCTTTCCATGAATTAAAAGCAAAAATCAGTTCTGTAAAACAAGACATTGAAAGGATTCTGCAAGCACAAGAACAACTAAATCAAGTGTTGTTTGAACAAAGCCAAACAGAGGAGCAAGAGAAAAATAATGAAGATATTTCCAAAGTTGAGGATCTGCCTCATGTTAATAGAAATCGGAACATGAAAACCAGTGAGGAGAAAGATAGCTCAACCTCATCAGGAGATGCTATTGATGTACGCAAAAGGAAACGTAACTACACCAGTGATAGCAGTGAAGGAGATTCCAAACCCAGAAGGAAAAATCATAAGGAATATGAGCAGATTTCTAGAGAGTTCAAGAAGATAAGACCTCCAACTTTCAATGGAGAAACTGAGAAAGGAGAGACAGCTGAAGCTTGGCTGTCCGGTATGAAGAAATACTTCCATATCTATAACTATTCAGAGTTCTTAAAGGCAAAATTGGCTATATATAACTTGACTGAAAAAGCAAATATCTGGTGGCAGGACATCAAAAGGGTAAAGGGAATCAAAGATAAAGATGTAAGCTGGAGTGCTTTTAAACGATATTTCAAAAAGAAGTATCTATCTGAACAGTACTATGAAGAAAAATCTAAAGAGTTCTACGATTTGAAGTTGGGAGGTATGAACATGAAGGAAATGAATAGTAAATTTTTGAACTTACTAAGATATGTACCATACCTCATAGAAGAGAAACCGAAAATCCAAAGATACTTGAGCTGCCTACCTTTCAATATTAAGGACATAATCGAGCATGATAGTCTTAAAACCTTGGAAGAGGCTATGAGAAAGGCAGTTTTCTGTTATGATACAAATCGGAAAAGAGAAGGAATGTCAAACTGGAAAAATCATAAGCCCAGTAATTTTGAACAGAAAAAGAAAATTTTCAAATTCAGTGGAAATCCCGGATTTCAAAAGAAGAATTTTCAGAATCGAAATTATCAAGGGAACAATTCCAGAAGCAGTTCACAACAGAATTCTACAACACCCAGAAATGCACCTAATAATACCAGAACCAGTGAGCCAAAGGCACCTATTAAATGTTTTGAATGCCAAGGTCCCCATTACGCATCTGAATGTCTCTTGAGGAAGCGGAAGGCAAACAACATCAACTCTATTCAGACTGAACCTACTGTTGGAGACGTGGCAAGGAAAATGCCCAGAATCAATGCAACACTTGACAACAGGCAAGCAGATCATCAAATCTCCATGGTAGAGATTGAAGGTATGCTACATGATCATCCTGTTACTGTTTTAATTGACCCAGGTGCTAGTTTAAGTTATATATCACCGGACATTGTGGAAAGTCTTAAATTAAAAACTGAAAAGTTTAGTAAGTCTTGGCTAGTTAGACTAGCAACTGGAACAAAGAGAAAAGTATCAGATTTTATAGAAAATTGTGCTTTGTCCATGAATCATTTACAAACACAAATCAAGTTGAATATTCTACCTTTAGGTTCTTATGATATTATAGTTGGGATGGACTGGTTAGAAGCCCATCATGTCATTCTGGATTGTTATGGAAAAAGTTTTACATGTTTGAATGACGAAGGAAAAACTGTAGAAATAAAAGGCATCCCAAGGAAGGTAACCCTTAGACAGATTTCAGCCATGCAAATTAAGAGGGCAGTTAGGAAAGGATGCCAGTTGTTTGCAGTAAAAACATAATAAATAATGAATTTATGGGTAAAGAGGACAAACTGAAATTAGAGGACATACCTGTCCTAAAGGATTTTAAGGATGTATTTCCTGAGGAGATTCTAGGATTACCTCCCAAAAGAGATTTAGATTTTACCATAGAGTTAATACCAAGAGCAGTACCAAATTCTAAAGCTCCATACAGAATGAACATACTGGAGTTAAACGAATTAAAATCACAGTTGAAGGAACTGATTGATAAGAATTATATAAGACCCAGCGTGTCTCCTTGGGGAGCACCTGTCATCTTCGTTAAAAAGAAAGATGGAACCTTAAGACTGTGCATAGATTATCGCCAGCTTAATAAGATGACAATCAAGAATAGATATCCGTTGCCCTGCATAGACGATCTATTCGATCAGCTGCGTGGAGCAACTATATTTTCAAAAATTGATCTAAGATCAGGATACCATCAAGTACGAGTTAAGGACGAAGATATTTTCAAGACATCTTTCCAAACTCGGTATGGACATTACGAGTTCGTAGTCATGCCGTTTGGCTTGACTAACGCCCCGACTGTATTTATGTGTTTGATGAATAAAATTCTGCACAACTACTTGGACAAGTTTGCTATTGTATTTATAGATGACATTTTAGTGTATTCTAAAAGTAGAGAAGAGCATGATGAACATTTACGGATTATCTTGCAATTTCTAAGAGATCATCAATTATACGCCAAATTCAGTAAGTGTGACTTCCACAAAGACAAAATTCAATATCTAGGACACATAATTTCGTGGGAAGGAATCTCGGTTGACCCCGACAAGATAAGGGCCATTAATGACTAGCCGGTTCCTAAGGATGTGTCGGATGTAAGATCATTCATGGGCATTACTGGATATTACAGAAAATTTATAGAAATTTTTTCAAAGATTGCCAATCCCATAACTTCCTTACAGAAGAAAGAGAAGATATTTGTTTGGGATCAGAAATGTTCTGACAATTTCAAAAAACTAAGGGAGTTATTGACGACAGCGCCTATCTTAAGGATAGCAGACCCTAACAAAGATTTTGTAGTTTGTACAGATGCATGCAATGACGGACTCGGTGGAGTCCTGACACAGGAAGGGCATGCAATGGCATATGAATCTAGAAAACTGAAAGTACATGAAAAGAACTACTCTACCTATGATTTAGAATTATTGGCAATAATTCATGCTTTAAAAATGTGGTGTCACCACCTTATTGGCAGAAAATTTACATTATTAACAGATAACATGGGTCTGAAATATTTATTAGATCAGACAAACTTGAACGTTAGACAAGCTAGATGGTTGACATTTTTAAGTGAGTATGATTTCGAAATTCAACATATTAAAGGAAAGGAGAACAAAGTTGCAGATGCCTTGAGTCGGAAGGAAAAACTGAATTTTATTTCAGCCATTAGTACTTATTCGATTGATTTGGAAAATCAGATTCTTGAAAAGAGTGAAACAGATGAAGAATACAAAAAAATGAAGGAAAAGACAACAAATAACAGTTCTGAAAATTGTATGGTAGATTACAGTACGAAGGAAAATGGTCTATTACTGTATAAAAACAGATTGTATGTACCGGACATACTAGAAATAAAATTTATGATATTAAATGAGATGCATAAAATTCGCTATTCTGGTCATCCAGGTTATCAAAAGACCATTACTATGCTAAGAAAAGAATACTATTGGCCCAGAATGAATGATGAAGTAGCAGACTACATCGCTAAATGTTTGGACTGTCAGAAGGTGAAGGTTGAACACCAACATCCTGTTGGATTGTTGCAACCGTTACCAATACCAAGTTGGAAATGGGAAGTGATTAGCATAGATTTTATTACTGGACTACCTAAAAATCAGAAACAACATGACTCTATCATGGTAGTAGTGGACAAACTCAACAAGGCAACACATTTTATACCAGTAAAGACCACACATAAAGCACCAGATATTGCAGAAATTTTTATGAAACAGATTTTTTGACTACATGGGATACCGAAAGTAATAATTTCAGATCGTGACTCTAAGTTTACCGGAAACTTTTGGAGGTCACTGTTTAAAGGATTGAATACAACTTTAAATTTTAGTACAGCTTTTCATCCTCAAACAGATGGATACACAGAAAGGGTAAATCAAGTTTTAGAAGATTTATTAAGAATGTATGTTAAGGATCAGCCTGGTAAGTGGGAAGACTACCTGCACTTAGCAGAATTTGCTTATAATAATCATTATCATGCATTAGCCAGACTTATTCCTTTTGAAATTCTTTATGGTAGGAAATGTGATACACCTGTTTCATGGAATGATCCAGTAAATAGAGTTGTTTTAGGACCTAAATTATTGCAGGAGTTAGAACTAATTGTGAAACAAGTACAAGGATATTTAAAAGCTTCCCAAGACAGGCAAAAGAGTCAAGCAGATTTAAAAAGGACTCATAAAGAGTTCCAAGTTGGTGAACATGTATTCCTTAAGGTAAGATCGAAAAAGAGTTCACTAAAATTGGGGAGATGCGCCAAGTTGGCACCCAGGTATTGTGGTCCTTTTGAAATATTATCTAAGGTTGGAGCAGTGGCATACCAACTGGCTTTGCCACCTAACTTAAAAATACATAATGTTTTTCATATATCATTTTTAAAGAAATATGTACATGATACTACTCATGTTGTAAACTGGAATGATGTGCAGGTGGGACAAGACGGAGATTTTCCAGTGGAACTGAACTGTATCCTTGGAAGGAGGGAAACTATTCTCTGGAATCACAGCATTGGGCAAGTGAAGGTGCAATGGAAGCACCTTAGCCCATAAGAGGCAACCTGGGAGTTGGAGAGTAGTATGCAGGCAGCATATCCAACTCTATTTCAGGAACACTCAAGGAGTGATTAGCCAACATAGAGGACGATGTTGAGACTTAAGAGGGGGTGTATGTCACCTACCCAAATTTCTGAAAATTATTAAATTATTTGCAAAAATACTTTATGTTAAATTTAATTACAAGTTTTGTAATTATGATCAATTTTGATCATGGATGAATGTAATTATTGAATATTATTATTTAAATAAATTAATTAGGAGACAAACACCCAAGGAGACTGTTAAATGAGTGTTCACTGACCCACTAGGAGGAATGGAAGCTGCTGGAAGGTATGGGACAGATGGCAGCAGTTTCACTTCACCACTAGCTGTTGGTTATGGGACAACTACCCCTAAAAATGTGGCATTATCCCCCAGGTGGTGGGAGTGGGCAGGCAGCTCATTTAATGACCCAGTAACAACTGAAAAGGCCTAGGAAGCCTACTTAAGGAAAATTTGAATTGGGTAGGCAGCCCTTACACAATATTTTATGCAGAAATATTTTTCTCATGTGCATCAGGTGATCACTGAGAGATTCGAATTAGGGAGGCTTGTGGTGAGTGCAAATCATAAGTCTGCAAATTATTGCTAAGGAGAATCAGAGGTGCTGGAGTAATTCCTTTGGACTGCTAACTCTTGGAGGTTCAACAAATTACTTGCTGTTACAAGAAGAGATCCTAAATTCCTAAGTTTCTTCCTCTTGGTGGTTCAGTGAACAGGATCGGGGGTCCTAAGGCAGTACTTGACTGTTTTCAGGAATTGGTTGGGTGGAATAGTCTTCTTGGGCCATTTGTTCCCCTGCAGATTTTATCCAGGTTTTACAAATTTTCTACCTTATCTCAGTTAATAGATTTGTTCTATATATTTAGTAATCTCTATTTTTTGTATTTCGAAAAAAGAATTTAATTCTAAATTTGTTTGAAGTCTGAATGATAAAGTTTAAATGATGATTGAATTGATAAACCAGTATCTATATTTTTCCACATGCTGTTTTGTGCATCGTACTCTAGTACAGATACGCAAATTAAGAATAGATTAAAAGATAGGCAAATTGCCAATTTGATTCGATAGATAAATACAGTAATATATATGTTTATCAGTTTTCTGCCTTATAGTTAAATATAGTAGAAAGTTTTGTATAATATCTAATATATATTATAAATGTTTCCTGAGTTATATGGAAAACAAGCAATGTTTAATTTCTGTATAGTTGCATTACATTATTCTTATCATCACTATGCACATAGGAAATAGAAAGAAATTATACTTATATATATATCATATTATGTTTGCATTATAAACATAGCCGCAAACAAATGAATGTGTTCATTATATCAAGACTGTACATAATAGTTATCACACAGTTTTTCACATTACACAGACACACACTGTTTTCATTTCTTACTATATCCATTCCCTATATTCTTATAGCTCACACAGATAAGGAAAATATTATAAACATTTTATTGCTATCAATCATTTTATTCAATAGATAGTCGAACTATAAGTGTCGATTTCTAAACTGAGTTTAATAACAAAACCTACTTACATTTCAATTCCCTTTCTTATCGTTGTGCAAACTCAACCTACACAGGCTTCGGATCGAACCAAAGTTCTTTTGAAAAATTCTTTTTAAACATCATACATTACAGAGTTATCATTTCACAAACCCTAGTATAGATCGAAATTCATGATGTCAACCTACAGCATCAAGTCGTTTAACACAAACATTTTTCCCAGAGATATTTAGCATACATTTTCATTACTGAGAAGGAAACTATTGACGAGCTTCGGCTCTACATTTATTTTCAAAACTTAACTATTTTTCAAAGGCAAGAATCGATTTAGGGTTTGACCCTGTATCCTTCCATTTATAAAACGAAAGAGAAAAACCATTCTACTATTTGTATCCTACAGGATTTTACCCTCTTTAAAGAAGTATTTAGATCTTCATATAGTTCGACGGTTACATTATCTACAATACCCAAACTCACAATGAAGGACAAATATTATAACACAATTTCCTACATTACTAAGAATTAAAACATCATAGCACAGAATGAATTTAACATTCCTTTTATTTTCCGAGAAGAATTGTTTAACATCCTTAGTTGATGAGCCTCGACTCTTCACCTCTTTTTTCTCATAACTTAAACAACAATTCGTTGCTCAAATATTCTAAACCTGAACAAGTTCCAACTTCAAAAAAAAAAATGAAGTCATCGTGTTCAGAACAAAAATTACAACATGTTTTTCAAACAATGGCGTACAGGAATATTTCCCAAATCCATCCTTTGGAACGAGTTCTTAAAACCCTTTGTTTTGACAAAATTTTACATTTCCCTTTTCAACGAAGATAGGTTTCAAGGTAGAAAACCAAAAATCATTTAAACAAACAAAAGTCACAACACCAAGAACAATTATCATTTGATTTACAAATGGTGCTTTGAAAATTCTTCAATCAACAAACAACGACGAGCCACGGTCAGAAACAATTACTCACTCCTTGAAAACCACAACAACCTCAGATGGTGAGCACCTACGAGGGGCTTTGGAAGACCCAGAGCTTACCAGTTTGGAAGCTCGCCCTTTTTTTTTCCAAACCCTTGCTCAACACGATCTTCACAAACTGCAACTGACACAACGAAAGGATTGAATTTAAATAACATTTATTTACCAAACCTTAAAGCGAAGTTCAACAGAAGAAATCACTAAGTTTCGAAAGCATTTACCTTCTTGGCATTCACCGGAACAACGACGAGAGCTCTGTTGAAGATGAGACTAAGGAACTGTATCATTTGCAAAATGCCGTGCTTTCACCAAAGCTCAAAAAAAAAGATTAACTATAAACTCTCTACGACAACTCAAACCAGAGACCCAGACCTATTATTACAACGCCATTACAGTAAATTTAGAACCTGCAACTTCAGTCCCATCTATGGGACTCGATATCGAAACCTTCTACAATCTTGCTAACCCTAGAAATTTCGGCAGCCTGTCGGCCGCACAGACCGAGACCATAGCATAATGAACATCTTTCAAATCTCTTTAACCAAAACGACGATAGAAGTTAGGGATTGCAATCTAACGGTCCAAACTCAATACAATCAACGATCATAATAGTGCCAGCGAAATGGAATTGGGACATACAATCTCTGCATTTAATACCCCATCCACTGATCAAGCATGGCAATGCCATTGTGTCACCCAAAGGATCGGACAACAGCCAGCTCGGAGGAGTGCACTTCAGAAATCATCACACAGAGGTTGACTCAGCCGATAATACATCGACCTTTCAATACGTGGATTTGTAATAATCCCCTATATGCTGAGTTGTGAACCGAGTTATTAATGCAAGATCGAGACGTGATCTTCACAGCAGCTCGAGACTATGCTATTTAATGAACCAACAACCCGTCGTCCTGTCAACATTAAATTCATGTGAGTTCATAAAAATTCACGATATATTTTCCAATTGATAAGAATATCGTTTTATTATATAGTAGTTAGGGATCAAAGTTATGATCGAAATATCGATATATACTTTGGATATTAGAACTTATATAGTCATGTAATAGAGTTCAAGTTTATAAACACTGTTATATATAGTTAATAGTTTAAAGCTTTAAAATCACGATTAGGGCACTAGGACTAAGGTCTAAGCCATGTATCAAGTATAGACTTCATATCATTTTATTATGGTGAATTTTCAATTATATATTGAATAATTTTGTCATTTGAATCTACTATATGGCTAGAACTCTATATGACTTTTATGGTTAGCATAATAACCTTGGTCTCTATTATTTTCATCGTTACAAAATTAAAAATTAAATAAACATAGGAGTTTACACTTTGAATTTCAATAATACCATTGATTTGTAATAGGTACAAAAACCATGCTTTGGTCTTGAACTTCATATCGTGACTCTTATCACAATGCATACTACAGTTAGCAATACAAACACGATACTAATTTTTCACAAGTACTTAATATATTAAGACGACGACAAAGCCAGCTATAACAATGACAAGAATTATGGCAACAAAACCATGAGCATGATGACATACATAAATAACTCTGTTTTTAAACATTGTGAAATCCATACCTGCATATTTATGGTGGATCGCAAACAAGATTCTAACATTTTATTTAATTACGATGTTGAAATTGAACTATACACATACTTTGTTTCTACACAACCATGAAACTTATTACCTGTCGTCTGCACATAGGACATTCATTATGCTTTAGCATTGCATCTAAGTGAGCTCCAGGGTACCTCGTAGGACACCCTTTTCATCAATAGTCAAACTGTCAGTATCTTTGCAAAAGAAACGGTGTCGCATCAAATTTACGCTCTATTAGTACTTTTGTTACCATAATCGTGACAACTGCTAAGGTGTTTAAGTTGTCACTGTCATATTACTTTACTGCTTTTAGTCAGCTTTCTTGATTTTACTGCTTTATTATTCTTCTCCGTTGCTTTTCTACTTTAAGCTTGCTTTTATTTCTTTTACCACTTTAGTTTTCTTTTCCATTGCTTTTAAGCTTTGCACTGCTTTTTCTTCTTTTCTGCTTTCTACCAGCTTTTCCTTGCTTTATCTAGTTTCTTCTTTTTTGCTTTGCTCTGCTTTTCTTTCACTTTCCTCTTTGGTTGACAACTCATTGAGCTATCCTTATCTCCTTATTTTCCCTCATGGATTCTTTAGAATCTTTCAAATCATCAAAATATTTAATTAATAATTAAATATCAAAATACTATTTACATCACCTCTAATGTATTCAAAACAACTATAGTCCAAACTTTATTCCTAATTAATTTAATTGCCTAGGGTAATTGACCAATGTTTTACCCCTTATTAATTAATTTATTGATTTTCAGTAGGTCCTATGGGTTTTGATGGGTCATTGGTTGCTTCATGTTGCTGAAAAAATTGGGAACATAATAGTCCTCCCCTCCCAAAATTGCTTGTCCTCAATCAATTGCAATCCCATTCCAAAGAGATCCACCATGCTTTTGGTGCGCTACTTTGATTATTACGCCTTCTCAAGGGATAAATTTTTCTACTATGCAACTATATGGTCAACCCTACTGAAGGATTTGAGCATGTAAATCTGCAAAGTGGTTAATGCACCTTCTTCCAGCTGCAAACTACATAACTTCCTCTTTCAAGTGAAATTGATAGAAATTATCTAGGTGGAGAAACATTGGGGAGGTACTTAAACTTATGTATCTCATCCTTCTCAAGGAATGTATCTTCCTGACATACTTCTACATGAACCTTCCAGTTGAATTAATTGATACCAAGAATGATTACTAGATCCCAAATTGTCCTCAGAAATGTAGGGTGTAAAATTCATCCTCCAATGCACCCTGCATGCAAACAATAAGTCCATCCAAAGAAATGCTCCCCAAGTAGGAGACTAAAACCAAGTGCAACATTAATGAAATTATGAGAGAGAAGGTTGACTTGGTCCATCAAGCCAACATGACAAAAATTTCTCCAAGGAAAAGCAATGCCAGGATCCCATTACTTATAGTTCACTCTCATTATGAGAATGTCATCCAACAAAATCCATCAGGAAAAGGAATGCTTGGATCCCATTGCCTCATATACAAATATCCATATGGCAGTGCAATATGAGGAAACTAGACATCCCAAGGAATTCCAGAGTCCCACTATCTTGTGTGCATTCTCCCAAACATCATCAACACCATGTAGAAGTTGGAACCATCAAGGGTACTAGGAATGATGAAGGAGCCATTATGAGGAATGACAAGATCATGCAACCATACTGAAAGTGTGTCACCCTCAATGCTAGGATGAATCATAGAGAGATAATCCATCATGAAAAATGCATCCTTTGGGTAGGACCGAACCCAAACAAATCTCTCCAAGCTCATTGGAAGGTTCTTATGTGTCCAATGCACACAAGAATCAAAGATGAAATCAGTGAAGCTCAAGTGACAAGGGTGAAAATTCCATGTCCAACCACCATAAAGGTAGGCATCATCAAAATCCCATGGATTCCCATATTGATCACAAGAAGGGTAAATTGTATCCAAGAAGGGTCCATAGATGCAAGCAAGAATATTACTCATGTGCCTTTTATCCAAATTGGAAAAGGAGAGACACTCCAACCCAATTCTCCAATTAGAAAGCAAAGTGCTTCCCTATGTGAATACTCCCAATGGCTTAACTCTTTGCCACTAGTCCAAGGGTGCAAACCTCCATCATATGATCTGCTCAATGAATATAGGTGGAAATCCCATGCACCTATACGGATGGAGGCATAAAATATAGGCATGACATGTGTATGCAACTGTTGGGAAGGGGATGGTGTTGTCATTGAACCCACTGAAGTGAATGTGGGATACTTCTGCTCCTCTTTAGGAAACATAAAAAAGAAATTCTTGACCCAAATTTCTCCTTCAAGTGGCATGGAAAAAGTAGAAGGGAATGATGTAGGGTCATGGACAAAATTCTCATCACTGCAAACGTCATCCCTTAAGCTAATGGATGCATCAAATCCATCAAAGGCTGGTCCATCACACAAGAGCTCTTCTGACTCCTTAATGGAGGAATGAATCACTCCAGGAAGAAGCTCAGTTTTACTCTGGGAGACATTATGTGCTTGGAACCCATCATCTGCATCCCAAAACTCCTCAAGCACATGCATGTCATTATGCACCTCATGAACCACCATCTCATGAGGTCCTTCCATAGAAATATGAATGTCAACAACTGCAAGAGAATGACTAACTGGAATGTAGGAGGGAATATGTAATCTCTGCAACTCTTGGTGAAGTTGCTCTATCTCCATCTTAGATTCCAAGAGGGCTCTTTGAGTGCTTCTCAAAGAATCTTGGGTGGCCATCAACTCATCATTGAGCTTGCAAATTTCCTCATCATCCTTAAAGGATGATCCATGCAACATATGAACAAGCTCATACAAGTAATCTCTGTTGGAAATCATATGTAAAAAATTACCTTGGATTGTAGTCATTGCTTTCTCGATTTTCTCCATAGCTTCAAGCAAAGATGAATCTTCCGATGAAGTAGCTCTCCAACAAGACTGTGAAACTGAAACATGTGTGTCATGGAGAATGTGCAAGGTCTCCTTGATATTTATTTCACTCATGCTGAGTGGAATTTCAAAAGGAGAAGGTTGAGAGTGAACCTCCTCATCATATATTAGTGGATCAATCTCATGAAGCTCTTGTGGTGATAGTGAGATCGATCATTGGGCCTCTTCCTCGACAGCAAGGACTTCATCTTCTTCAGGCTCAATGGAATTTGTACTTGCAACTGCCTCATCAAGTGGTATCTCTATGTCACCTGCATAGAGAGATGGACATCCATTATTATATGTATCCTAAAAAATTAGGCACCCATCAGTAGGTACCTCATCATAGCATACATCAGTAGATGCTTCTTCATAACCTGAGAAACCATCAGTAGATGCCTCTTTTTGGCACCGATCAACAGTTAATTTCTGATCCATAACTGGATGATCCTTAGAAAAACTGGTGGTGGCTTCTTCATGCTTACAATCCTCATCATTAAGGATTGTACTTCCCATCTTCTTCATATATACATGGATCTTCACATGAGAGACTATTGTGCCTCTCTTGTTCATTAGATGGTTGATTTGTTCTTCCTTCTTCTTCTCTGATTGGTTTGCTTCCTTTCAATGATTCTTCATCTACATTGTTGATTTCAAATCCAAACCTATACTAAAAATAATATTTGAAAGGAATGTATTTGCAAATATTTTATCCCAAGGATAGACACTACTGATAGTGGTGGGGCAAGCTATTACATGCATATATCATTTTTGCTAAATCCTTCTTAGGATTAGCTATCAGTGGTTCAACCCATTGTTCTTAACTGTATATATGGTCACAAATGTAACCATCCTCATCTCCTAGTAGGACTCCATCAATGTAAATGATTTATTCTTACTCATATAACTCAAAGCCTTCATTTTCCATGATTGTAACTAGTTCCATAGCTGCAACTTGAAGACATATCTGATATTTTGTTCCACTGAGAGTTACTTTCCACGGTTTGAGCCAAGGAAAGTGATATGATGCCACTGTAATATCCCCTGATCTAATCTCAGAAGATATCAACTCAAATTCAAAATTTTAAAACAGAAATTTACAAAACATAAACTAGTCCTCAAAACTAGTTATGGAGTAACTAGAATTGGTCACGATTAAACCCACCAAGTGCTTGATAGATGGACTCTTTAGGATCTGAAAAATGTATTGGGGAGTGTGAAGCAGCATAGATATCAGAATCAAGGCCGGATTTGCATTCCTATTCACAATGTACTAGGGAAATTTATTCTTCGATAATAGCTTCCATTGAAGTCTCCACAAGGCTTCCTGGGCACACCAACATATGCATACTAAACTTGTTCACTTACGCTTGAAATAAACAAGAGATGGATAAAAGTTCAATTAACCCATAATATATTGCTGGAAAATATTTACTTAGGTTTTGTGAGGATCTAGAAGTGTTTGGAGGCAAAGGGAGAAAGACCGCTATGTAGGATTGCTCCACTAGCTTTCTTCCATGCTCTTCCAAATAGGATGAGAGGGCCACAAATTATCAGTATAATGATTGGATGGTATTAAGAAATGTATTAGGGACCTCATATGAATGACAGAAACGAAATTGATCAACCAGAGAACTTTTAATTAGAAACATTGCAAAACTAGTCAATTAGGAAGGCCCAAAGAGCTAGTCTTGATGTAGACGAACAAAAACAGCCCTAAGGCTATCGAATATATGATTTTTGAATTGAAATTGATTCTACAGGAAATTCAAAACCTAAAAAAACTTTCAGAAAGTAAAATTATTTCATAGAACTATGTATATTACAATTCCTGGAGAACTAGTCAATTAAAATTGCCCAATGAGCTAGTCTTGAGAAATCTAGATGCAAACAACCTCTAAGGCTCTCGAATTATTACTCTAATAATAAATGTGACTCGGAAATGAAATAAACATAATAATAAAATAATAACTGGGATTATTAATCTATGAATTAAAGTGACATAGCCTTAGACTTCACAAAGAGTCATTATTCTTGAATTTTTACAAAGATAGAAGAAGGATGTTACAGAGAAGAGTAGGAAGAAAAGGTGTAGTCACTAAATCAGATATGTAGGATTATAATGAGCTTCTGGATGGTCATGGGGGGTGCACTGATATTCTGAATCTTCTTGTGATTTCTCCAACCAGTTACTCTTTCTAAGTGAAACTCTTCAGAACCACATCAACCGGCTTGGATATCTGCATCAAATTCTGAAGGATTGAGATTCACATGTAATGGATGGATCATATATGAAAATGGATATCAATTGATGCAGTGGATCATGTGTAGAAGACTGGAACATGAACTATGGGTCACATCTCCCACAAGTGGCTAAAGGTGCATCACCAAAGCCTAGAGAAGCTTGAGCTTTCTCAAACACAATTCATAAACTATCCAAAAAATGTCAAAGTGGTGTGCCCTCCTTCTTTTATAACTTGGTTTGATTCTTGGAGGCCACTACATTCATGAAGGTGTTAATTTTCATCCACATGAGGTTTTTTACACAAAACAAGCTTTGTTGTTACCAACTGAAATAATTGATGGTGACCATATGTGTGTATCTTTTAATATATATACTTCAACTCATATATGAAAAAATTATTTATAGTATCTAATGTTATATTGTGTTGTGTTGTAGGCATTGTTGATGTTTGCTTTACTGTGAGCTCTATTAAAAGGTGGGGCACCAACAGTCGAAAAGGAGAATCTTTTTTATTGTCGGTTTATTGCTACGAATGATGATAAACACACCAGTTTTCAAATTCTTGCAACAAAAGGTGACAATGAAGTTGTGACTGCTAGATTAGATGCATCTATAGAATATGGAACACACAATGCATTGTCATCATATATCGGAGTATTGCAGCCCAATCGAGTACATCGTCACAATATTCATCTTCTTTCCTACAAAGTTTTCAATCACATAAGGTCTCGACACATTATACGCAATGAATATTATGTGGAAATTCCTTGTTCAGATGAAAGTTTCATGGGTACTTTTGAACTATATGCAATGCATTCTGTACCTCACGAGATTGTAAAGAAGAATAATTCACTAGAGTTCAGCATAGAAGGCTATGAGAATATTAAGGAGGCAGTTTTCTATACATGGCCAACCTTTCCCAATAGATATCTTCCAAATTCAGGCTCAAGTGATCAGACTCAACCTCTTGGTAAATGGAGAATGGGACCAAAATTTAGATTTCACTATTTGTATAATAGCCTACAACCTTGTGTACAAGTACACTTTTCATGGGATTCAAACCAATGGGACCATGTCCATCAGTGTTATGGATTAGGGATGAGGACTGGCGTACCCCATTTGAATTTGTAAATATTTTTCCATTCATTAATAAATTTGTACACTGTTTGGTGTAATACATATGGTGAATTATATTATTTTGTATGTATGAATTATTTATTTCTTTCATTAAATTGTTTTTGGTATGTTACTATTATGTTATTAATGGTTTTTCTTTTCCATGAAATTTTTCTTTATATAGGAAATTTGAATGTTTGAATAGATAATATACATTTTGTATCCTGTGGGCTATTGAGAAGATGGTTCTGTACTGCCTTTTTTTATGTCCTAAAAGCTACTTATTTCAATCTCACATAATCATCAAAACATGACACGTGAGGATATGCACTTACAGAAAACATAGAGTTTAACTTTTCAAAAACGACAACCTTGAAAAAGTGGAATTTTCTTCATGTTTGTGGGGAAAACCATCTAAAATTAACTCTGGACTAGTCTAAATAGTTTTTCTCCCTTCTTATTCTTTAGTTATGTAGATAATATTTATTTATGACAATTACATGAAGTGCAATTTATATGTACATGCACTCTGGTTCTATAGTAGTTGCTCTAGGATTAGATGTGTTGATCATTTTGGACTTTCAGTCTGCTGAAGAAGCTTGGGATCTTTTGATAGAACAATTTACAGATTGTTGAATAATGTACTATATTTCGGCTTGAAATATAATAGGCTTATTTCTGAGGAAAAAATCAGTGGTGAAGTTTACCTTTTTTATCCAAGGACTAAATTCAAATTATTTAATCTGACACATAAATAAAAACATTCTTCATGTGCTAGTAAGAACGTTACATAGTCAAATTGAATGATATGAGTTGAACATGATGTGTATTAACAATCACCATTGCACTATTCAATATTTTCAATTTTATCGTAAAAATTGCTATTGTGTAAAAATACTGAAAATCAGCCCTGAAAATAGGGTTAATTTTTGGCATGTTTGAGTGATTCAAATTGGAAAATGTGAGTTTTATTATTCTCTGTTTTTTTACATTTTCATTTTTCATTTCATATTTGCAAATACCAGGGAATTTCGTTGAGTTATTGTCATTGACAACAATGGCTCAAGTGGATCTGGGAAAATGACTGCCATTTCCTTAGAGAGAGAGAGAGATAACTATTTGGAGTGAACACATTCTGTAGGTGGATGACTAATGCACCTGAATATAGTCTCGGTCTTGGAAAACATTCTCTGGTAAAGAATATATTGGCCTACAAAAACATCCACTCAGCATTTTTTCCACTTAAAACTAGCCTAAATGGCCCTAGGAAAATGCCCATCAGTTCTCACCAGTGAGGGATTCAATTTTTCTGACAACATAAGCTTTTAGGTGGAGGATTTACACACTTTACCATTGACTCATTCGTGATAAAAGGTCTATGGCCAAGAAGATAATGGCTTGCCATAACAACCAATCAAACAATTTTCACCCTCCCATATTATGCCCCCCTTTGGCAAAAATGGCTAAGTACTGAAAATATGGCTCAAGTGGCTCTGGGAAAATGATTGCCATTTCCTCACATAGAGAGAGAAAACTATTCTTAGGGCACCATCCTATAGGTGGATGACTATTTCACCTGAATATAGTTTCAGTCTTTAAAAAAAGTCTCTGGTCAAGAATATATCGGCCTACCAAAACAACCACTCAACCTTTTTTGCACTTAAAACTGGCCTAAATGGCCTTAGGAATATGCCCACCGATTCTCACCAATGAGGGATTAAATTTATATGACAATATAATATTTCAGGTGGATGATTTACACACTTGAGCATTTAATCCTTCTCTATAAAAGTTCTATGGCCAAGAAGATAATGGCCTGCCAAATCATCCAATCAACCTCTTTTGCACCATTCCAGAAAATGCTCGCCAAGGGAAAAAATGGCTAAGTACTAAAAATATGGCTCAAGTGGCTTTGGGAAAATGACCGCCATTTCCTCACATAGAGAGAGATAATTATTTGGAGGGAACCATCCTGTAGGTGGATGACTAATGCACCTAAATATAGTCTCAGTCATGGAAAAAATTCTCTGGTGAAGAAAATATTGGCCTGCGAAAGAAACCACTAAGTCTTTTTTGCACTTAAAACTGGCCTAAATGGCCTTAGGAAAATGCCCTCCAGTTCTCACGAGTGAGGGATTAAATTTCTCTGACAGCATAAGCTTTTAGGTGGAGGATTTACACACTTGAGAATTTACGCCTTCTCGATAAAAGGTCTATGCCCAAGAAGATAATGGCTTTCCAAAACATCCAATCAACTTCTTTTGCACCATTCCAAAAAATGCTCACCATTGGAAAAAATGGCTAAGTACTGGAAATATAGCTCAAGTGGCTTTGGGAAAATGACCTCCATTTCGTGACATAGACAAAGATAACTATTTGGAGGGCACCATCCTGTAGGTGGATGACTAATGCACCTGAATATAGTCTCACTCTTGGGAAAAAGTCTCTGGTAAAGAAAATATTGGCCTACCAAAACAACCACTCATCCTTTTTTGCACTCAAATTTGACCTAAATGGCCTTACGAAAATGTCTTCCAATTTTGACCAGTGAGTGATTAATTTTATCTAACAACATAAGCTTTCAGGTGGAGGATTTACACACTTGAGCATTTACTCCTTCTCTATAAAAGGTCTATGGCCAAGAATATAATGGCCTGCAAAAACATCCAATCAACCTCTTTTGCACCATTCCAGAAAATGCTCGCCATTGGAAAAAATGGCTAAGTACTGAAAATATGGATCAAGTGGCTTTGGGGAAATGACCACCATTTCCTTACATAGAGAGAGATAACTATTTGGAGGGCACCATCCTATAGGTGGATGACTAATGCACCTGAATATAGTCTCAATATTGGAAAAAATCCTCTGGTGAAGAAAATATTAGCCTGCCAAAACAACCACTAAGCCGTTTTTGCACTTAAAACTGGCCTAAATGGCCTTAGGAAAATTCCCACCAGTTCTCACAAGTGAGGGATAAAATTTATCTGACAACATAAGCTTTCAGGTGGAGGATTTACACACTTTACCATTTACTCCTTCTCGATAAAAGGTCTATGGCCAAGAAGATAATGGCCTGACAAAAAATCTAATTAACCTCTTTCGCACCATTCCAAAAAATGCTCGTCATTGGCAAAAATGGCTAAGTACTGGAAATATGGCTCAAGTGGCTTTGGGAAAATGACCGCCATTTCCTCACATAGAGAGAGATAACTATTTGGAGGGAACCATCCTGTAGGTGGATTACTAATGCACCTGAATATAGTCTCATTCTTGGAAAAAAGTCTCTTGTAAAAAAAATATTGGCCTGCCAAAACATCCACTCGGCCTTTTTTGCACCTAAAACTGGCCTAAATGGCCTTAGGAAAATGACCGCCAGTTTTGACCAGTGAGGGAATAAATTGATCTGAAAACATAAGCTTTCATGTGGAGGATTTACACACTTGATCATTTACTCCTTCTCGATAAAAGGTCTATGACCAAGAAGATAATGGACTGACAAAAAATCCAATCAACCTCTTTTGCACCATTCTAGAAAATGCTCACCATTGGAAAAATTGGCTAAGTACTGAAAATATGGCTCAAGTAGCTTTGGGAAAATGACCGCCATTTCCTCACATAGAGAGAGATAACTATTTGGAGGGAACCATCCTGTACGTGGATGACTAATGCACCTAAATATAGTCTCAGTCTTGGAAAACATTCTATGGTGAAGAAAATATTGGCCCACAAAAATAGCCACTAAGCCCTTTTTGCACTTAAAAATAGCCTAAATGGCCTTAGGAAAATGCCCACTACTTCTCACTAGTGTGGGATTAAATTTATCTGACAACATAAGCTTTAAGGTGGAGGATTTACACACTTGAGCATTTACTCCTTCCCGATAAAAAGTCTATGGTCAAGAAGATAATGGCCTTCCAAAACATCCAATCAACCTCTTTCGCACCATTTCAGAAAATGCTCGCTATTGGAAAAAATGGCTAAGTACTGAAAATATGGCTCAAGTGGCTTTGGGAAAATGACCGCCATTTCCTCACATAGAGAGAGAGAACTATTTGGAGGGCACCATCCTGTAGGTGGATGACTAATGCGCCTGAATATAGTCTCACTCTTGGAAAAACGTCTCTGGTAAAGAAAATATTGGCCTTCCAAAACAACCACTCAACCTTCTCTGCACTTAAAACTGGCCTAAATGGCCTTAGGAAAATGCCCGCCCGTTCTGACCAGTGAGGGATTAAATTTATCTGACAACATAAGCTTTCAGGTGGAGGATTTACACACTTGAGAATTTACTCCTTCTCAATAAAAGGTCTATGGCCAAGGAGATAATGGCTTGCCAAAACATCCAATCAACCTCTTTTGCACCATCCCAGAAAATGATCGCGATTGGAAAAAATGGCTAAGTACTGAAAATATGGCTTAAGTGGCTTTGGGAAAATGACCGCCATTTCCTCGCAGAGAGAGAGATAACTATTTGGAGGGAACCATCGTGTAGGTGGATGACTAATGCACATCAATATAGTCTCAATCTTGGAAAAACATCTCTAGTAAAGAAAATATTGGCCTGCCAAAACAACCACTCAGCCTTTTTTCCACTTAAAACTGGCCTAAATGGCTCTAGGAAAATTCCCACCAGTTCTCACCAGTGAGAGATTAAATTTATCTGACAACATAAGCTTTCAGGTGGAGGATTTACACACTTGAGCATTAACTCATTCATGATAAAATTTCTATGGCCAAGAAGATAATGGCCTGCCAAAACAGCCAATCAACCTTTGTTGCACCCTCCCATATTATGCCCCCCCTTTGCCAAAAATGGCTAAGTACTGAAAATATGGCTCAAGTGGCTTTGGGAAAATGACGACCATTTCCTCACAGAGAGAGAGATAATTATTCCGAGGTAACCATCCTGTAGGTGGATGACCAATGCACCTAAATATAGTCTCAGTCTTGGAAAACAGGCTCTCGTAAATAATATATTGGCCTGCCAAAACATCCACTCAGAAAGTTTTGCTCCTAAAACTAGCCTAAGTGGCCTCCAGAAAATGCTCGCAAAAGTTTCTCCGCTTCGAGGGATAAGAAAATCCAGATAGCATAATATTTCAGGTGGATGATTTATGAATATGACCATCGAATCATTCATGATAAAAATTCATTGTCCAAGAAGATAATGGCCTTCCAAAATAGCCAATCAACCTAATTTGCACCATGCCAGAAAATGCTCCCCGTTGGCAAAAATGTCCAAGTACTGAAAAGCGATAGCTTATGTTTATGCACTTTTTTATGTCAAAGTACAACTAGTTTATAAAATTCCAAAGTACAACCCATTTATAAAAAATTAAATCTTATGTTTGTGCACTTTTTTATGTCAAAGTACAACGAATTTATAAAATTCCCTCCGATGACAAGGCCTGAAAAAATCTTAAAAGTCGGATGTCAGCATAGGAAAACATGCATGCCCAAGTCATGAATTATGACCTAGAAATACACTCAATACCTGTGTTTTGTTGTTGAATTACTCTTTGCAAGCATAATTTGTGAGCTTGAAATACAGTCTGCATGCATCACCTCCGCTTCGAACCTAGAAAACCATGGCCAAACTTGAAATAGGGGCATCCTCTACCATGGGCGCAGTTGAAACATGAGCATCCTCCTCTGCAAACGTAGTTGAAACATATACATCCACAGATTATAGGTTAACAGTAAAAAAATTCCAGGAGTATTCTGATGCATGGAGAGATGCAAATATTTGGCCACCAGGTATGAAAACTATCCTGAGGAAAGCATAAGTTTTCGACTTTTTGTTTGGAATGTTCAATTATGTTGATGAGGAGATAGATGAGGAAATTTGGAAATATAATGCTGGGAATATGGAACTCAGAATTTTTGAGAAGTGGGTAATCCTATACTTGATTTGGTTTCCTGAGCTACAAATATTCCACGTAGAGGGGGAGCGATTTTAAGCTCTTGGAAAACCCCCAGACAGGAGAAGAACCAGATGGCCAATAAAATTTGTGGGCAAGAAATATGTGTTCTGAGGAATGGTTTAAGAATACAAGATGTCTCTCCCAGAATATACAAAACATTGATTCATACTGTCCTTAGGACGATTCTTAATCATCACCGACGGGACATTACGGGTGAATGTATGCAAGTAGTGATACATTGGGTGGAAGATATACCTGTAGATATTCCTTATCTATTGGCTAAGAAAATCCACTCTGCCCTATAAGAGAGGCAATTAAGGAATATTAAATTTAGTTTCCCGAGCACACTTCAAAAAATTATTGATTTATGTCGACCGCATGCTACTGAAACGAATATTGGCGATATCAACCAGCATGAAAATATATCTTTGCCAAAATCACCTGTTCATAAAATGTACATTAGGAAATGTAATAGCAGGGAACATAATGAGGAATTTCCAGTACAGTCTCCTCAACAGAACGAGGAATTAGTACAATCTCCTTAGCACCATGGGGAATTACCAGTATAGCCTCCTGAACAGAACGAGGAATTGCCAGTACAAACTCCTGAGCACCATGACGAATTACGAGTACAGTCTCTTGATTTTTTCATAATTGATGTAGTTCGTGCTGCCACAACTTTGAAAGAGTTACGTGGACATGTAGATAGAGGTCATTGGTAGGAGGTGACAGGCAAGTAAATGGAACAAAATAATGCTCACTTTTCCATTCCTCAAGAGGTTCTTGATAGAATTCCTCCTAAACAGTTGGCAATTGAGTATGATTGTTCTTCCAAATCTGATTCAAGGGATTTCTCTATGCATTTATAAATTCCATCATATAATTTTGATAGTAGATATGTGTTCATCCTATATGATAAAATGGATCATTTCAAGGAACAAACTTCCTACAAATTCAATTGGGCGGAAGAGGGCATGAGAAAAGATAATAATATTATAGAATGCCTCACACAGATAGCTGTGTTGCAGAAGACAGTTGTGGATAATCCATTCAAAGAGAACATAATTATAAAATGGAAAGAAGAAATGGTTGAACTATTATCCAAAGAAGTAGACAAAATCATTGATGAAGTTGAAAATGAAATTGAGTCAGTGAGGGTTGTGTATAAAGAGGCTTTGGAAAAATCTAATGCTGAAGTGAGTGAACTTAAAGAAGAGTTGAAAAAAAGATCACCCGTTTTCAATGTACCACCAATAAGGACAGAAATGGGTCCTTTATAGGTATTGGAGAAGAAAATTAAAGAAAATGAATAGTTAATACAAGAATATCAGTTTAAGATGAAAGAGTGGGAGGGAAGGAATGGACAAAAAGTTGGAGAATTAGAATCGTTAATTTCCACTTTGAGAAAAAAAAATTCTAAGCAAGATGATAAGCTGAGAGGCAAAAGGTTCGAAAGGATCTTTGAATCTATGGAACTTAAAAACCGAAGGAGAGGAAAACAAATTTGCAGTGAAGAAGGTGGTGAGGGTGAAGGTAAGGGTACCAAAGGAGATGAGGGTAAGGGTAGAAAGAAAAAAACACATACAAGTACAATATCCTTAGAAGAGCGAGAGAAGTCCTTAGCAAATCGAGAGAAGATGCTACAAGAATGCTTCTCAACAAGAATTGCACTAGGTGATTTGTTTGGTTCATCACCATTATATAAAGAAATGAAAGAGAAGATGGCTGGAAAATATGCAAAAATAATAGAGTTGGAATCAAAACTCTTCGACGAATGAAAAGTTTTGCATTTGGGACGTGATATGGAAATTCAAAAACTTAAATCCACAATTGTTGATTTGCGGAAGGAATTACAAGGTCCAGATGTTGTGATCATGGAAATTCCTGTCATTCCCAACGAGGCAGAGTCGAGTGGAAAAGAGCACAAGAAATAAATACAGAATCTGAAATGTGAATTGACTAAAGTTAAAGATCAGTTGAAAAATACGAGACAACAATTGGAGGTCAAGGAAAAGCAGGAATCAACGAAGTATAAGAAAAATGTGGAAATGTTGAATAAATTGATGGAGGAAGTAAATGTTTTGCTTGGAAATTAAAAAAAAGTTACACAGAAAGTTAAAGAGCTTGAAAACAAATTGAAAAATGTGCCGTGTACATTTCCATAACAATTACAGTCTTCTACGAAAGGCAAGAGAGACCATTCATATTTGTCTTCTTCTCAAGAGAAGGGATTGCATCCATCTGAGAAACATGCTAGACATGTATAAATCAATGTATATATGTATTTATCGATAGATAATGGAAAATTCATTTTTTATGATGGTGTTTTGTATTTATCTATAGACAACGAAAAAATGCATTTTTGTGTGATGGAGTCTTATATTTATCGACAGATAATGAAAAATGCTTTTTAGTTGTCTTATTTTTTATGTCTAGGAGTTAGTGGTTCTACAGTCAATGCTTATGAAGTATGGTATTCATGTTTATTCAGTCCTCATTCGTATGGTATTCATGTTTATGAAGTCATCATTTTTTTATTGAGATCTTCTTTATGTCTAGGAGTTAGTGTTTCTACAATCAATGCTTTGGTTTATACTTTATTGTGATGTGAGGCATGATTCTCAACAATTTCATAGTGACATTTTTGCACCTATGACCACTTTTTTTCATGGAGCTAAGTGCTTCCTCACCTTCTTTGATGGAGTTTATATGCACAGGTCCATAGAATTTGTCCCACTATTTTCCATAGATGAATCTACAAATGATTCCCACCATATTTCAGTGGATCTCTTGTTTCCACATTATAAAGTTTGTCTTTTTCTACAAATCTCATAGAGGCCACCCTCACCAAGATGTGGAACTGTTATCCCCCCATTTTGCATGGGTATCCACTTATGATTTGCATCACAAATTTAGTGGGGGTGACACGGTCATGGAACCTTGATGTACCCATGGAGTTTTTATTAGTTACTTGCTTTGTCATGGAGAGCACCTAGTTGGATGCTTGGGAATGATGATAAACATGCTCTAAGGAATTCTGAGGACTTTTTAGGACTGTTTATATAAGGGCATAAAAGGGACAATAAGCAACATTTTCTCAAATATGGGAACATTCTGGGTTTTAAAATAAATTCTCAGACCTGTTCCTAACCTGCTAATAGAATTGAGAGGCATTTTGGGCAATCTGTGCACGATTCAAACCTCAAAGTAGAAGTAAACCTCATCGTTTATAAATCTGTGCATGTTCTCGGCATAACAACTTGTTATTCTGGAATTTTCTCTTTGATTTTGGATTCTAAAAGCACCCAGCAGTCATGGAAGCCCCAATATCCTTCAACCTATGCATGTTTTAGCCTTCTAACAGCCTAATAATAGAATGAATTTAGAACTATATCCAACAATAATAGGTCTCTTAATACATTAATACCATATGAATGCCATTTCATTACGAATGTTATGTTCTTCACCACTTTGTATACAATGTTGCTTTATGATAATTTTTGACTTTTCAACAAAACATGTCTCTTAATACGTTAAGGCCATAAATATCACCAAAATATAAACAAAATAGGTCTCTTAATACATTAAGACCATATGAATGCCATTTCATTACAAATGTTATGTTCTTCACCACTTTCCATACAATGTTGCTTTATGATCATTTTGGACTTTTCAACAAAACAGGTCTCTTAATACATTAAGGCCATAAATATCACCAAAATATCAACAAAATAGGTATCTTAATACATTAAGACCATATGAATGCCATTTCATTACGAATGTTATGTTCTTCACCACTTTGCATACAATGTTGCTTTATGATCATTTTGGACTTTTCAACAAAACATGTCTCTTAATACATTAAGGCCATAAATATCACCAAAATATCAACAAAATAGGTCTCTTAATACATTAAGACCATATGAATTCCATTTCATTATGAATGTTATGTTCTTCACCACTTTGCATACATTGTTGCTTTATGATCATTTTGGACTTTTCTCTTTTTTGGTTGTCTCATACTTGGTTTATCAAGACCAGTTTTAATATGATTGTTAGATTCCATCACTTGGATGACAAGATTTGTCCCTTGAATTTCTTGTTCATCGGCACTTTATGCTGCCCCATTTATAGAGGATGAAAGACACCTTCTATTGTGAATCATAGATTCCATCAATGGCATATCAACAGTAGTTTCTCCATTCAATTCTTGTATTTGACTGGTCTCCAATGCCTCTTTTGTCGATGATGAAAGACCCAAAGTTTTATTGTTATTGTCATCAAACACCATTAGGGTATCAGAACCAAGTTCCCCTTGAATTTGTTGTGTTTGATAACACCGAACTAGCTCCTTTCCTACAATCAGTGAGGTGGACAAAGTCAGAGTTCGAGCAAAAGTTGTAACTTCAACCACAAATCAACTAGATTGATAAATACATGCTGAAATGTAATGAATTGAACTAATATAATACTCACTATTGGAGGGAAAGATAGGTTGTTTTTTTAACACCATTTTTTTCCTTGTGCTTTCCAAAGCGATGTGATTCACGAAAAGCCTCTTCTCCATATTTGTTGATTGGGTTTGATATCGGAAGATAGTTATTGAACTGGGGGGACACATTAATAATTAAGCACACACATTATGACTCCTCACACTATAAATTGAAAATCAAACGAGATAAAATATAAATTTAGGGAAAACTTACTGTTGGTGGTGCAATCAATGATTTCTTAGACTGTTTTTCCCATGATTTAAATAGTTGTTCCACTTGTTGGCAAGTGACATCAGGGAAACATGATGCAAATTGTGCTGCAGTTTCCTTACTTTATTGATTCCTTGACTTATCATATTCAACACGAAGTTGACTTCTAATATTTGAAGGAAAAAATATTATTTGTCTAAACTTTTGGAAAGTACCTTCTGATCTCATAACAAGATTGAAAAATTCTGCTCTCATCTCATTTACAAGACACATTCTATCATGTTCAAATGTTCTTCTATTGTCCTTGTGGACTCCTCTTCCTCCTTGGTTGTTATTCAAATTTTTCATTTCTCTATTCTTACGCTCCATTACTTCATTCCTTAAATGTCCCAAAGTATAAGGACTAATAGAATGTGTCATCTCAAGAGCATGGGCCCCTTGGACATGCTATAAGGAACCATCTCATCTCCTAAACAACAAGAACACAACCACATCAACTCACTTGCAAGGAAGCCAATCCTGCAATGGCATTGGATCAAACTGTTTGTCATGAATGAAATGATACCACAATTCAAATTAGATAATATGATGAGACCAACGCACCTTTTCTCATATGCATATACATCATCCCCCCTACACCCTTGTAGTTTCAACATGTGGAATTATTTATAACACTTCCACATTTTCACCAACTTTTTATTCTCCTCTTCATCTTGTAGGCCTCCAATAACCTAGAAACAATACATAAGTTTCAATGCATATGAATAAATACTAAGTTATATTTTCAAAGTATATAACACTGAGAGCCATTCAACAATAGTCAAAACATAATAACAACATCATTTATTGTTAGTCAAGGCCCACATAAAAAATAATCGATATGTTAACATAATTATTAAACCTTTAAAATTCCCTCATGTCGAATGAGGATCTTGTTTGATGTTGATCCATCTGATTTCCCATAGTTAAGATCATTGTATTGTTGCATTTTATGATGGTATGGTTCTCCTAGATTACATGGAAGACCAATTTTCTCCACTCCTCCCAAATCTGAACAAATTTTGTTTTCTCCACGCCTCTAGTTGCATGTACCTTGTCATAATCTTGTGCAATTATTTGAATTTCACGAAACATCTTCAAAATTCTTATGATTCCAGCATGGAGAGAACAATATACAAGCTTGGCCATTGAGCCCGGAGTCAACTGTAATTGGCACCAACAGTTTTTGAGGGTAGGAATTATTGAAATACTAAGAAGCTTAATTTCTAGTTAAGATCCAATCATGAAAGTGTGTACCTTTTTATCATTTCTTCTATCAATGGGATAGTTCTTCACAATAGTCATCTTTCTACCAAATAAGGTTGGTTGAATGCTTATAATATGCTCATCTAACTTTTCTTGCCATCCTTTGCTTGGTTCCAAAGCAAGATTCAACTCCTATATTAAAGTTCAAGAACATAGTTAGATTAGGAATGCTTTGGAAAGATATAAACAGTACTTTCAAAGCTTGTACTAAATTTGCATAGCTTACAAGGAGCAATTCTATTGACATTGCATAACATTCAGAAACACTACGGATAGTATCTCCTTCTCCAATGTTGATTTCATCTGTAACCATGTGTATCACTTTTTTATGGCATGTGCACCAAGGACACAAACTATTTCCCATTGGAGAAACACTATTATTCCATGCTAAACTACATATGGCCTCTAGATCATGACACCCAAACAAATTAATTTTCACAACCCTTCCATCTACCATAGTGATGTCATCTTCTGAAAGCTTATTTATCTGTTTCAATAAGTTCTCCCCATTTTCAGGATCAATAGCATGTGCTAAAACTTGTATATATTCTTCTTTTCCATCCCATTTTCCAAGGCTTACACAAGACATCAAGCCATTGTCTTCTACTAACTCAAATAATATCTCACACACCTGCCCACCTCGATCATAATGTATGCGAGAATCAATACCAAGTTTGAAAGAAACTTCATTGACTATAGTTCCAGACCTCTTTTCAAATGATTCAACCATAAAGGAAGAATATGGATTTACTTGCTTGATCCTAACTCCATATGTGAAACCATTAGTTCTCTCCCAACCCATATCAATATCCTCAACTTCTTTGCTCCACTTTTTCATTTCGCTACAAACTGATGTTGGATTAACCTCCTTTAGCACACCGTGAGCATGAATTCTCTTAAGACATTGCAAATCCTTGAGTCATGCTTGATTCTATAAATACTGAAGCCATGTTCTTTGGCATAAAATCCTTACGAATATCCGCCACAACAATTGATCGAAGTTTATCAAGGAATCTAGCTAGATGTTCAAGAACATCCTCAATTTTAGATTCTTCATTATAGTTTTTTTCTCATGAAGTACCCGATTCCAACAATAATGTCATTCTCATCTACATCTTCAAGTGATTTTCCAGAAAACCATCTCCCAATTTCTTTAATTTTTTTCTTCCCCTCATTTAGTATGTGGTTATACCATCCCGACCGCTTCTTAAGATGCAATAAGGATGTCCTTAAGTGGTTTCCTAGTGACCTTCTCTTAGCATGCATACTTTCATTTGCTGAAAATCCTTCTGGCATTTCTACTACAACTTGACTAATTGTAGAATTTTGATTTTTCTGTAGTTTCATTTCTGTCCATTTGTTCATGAAATGCAATTATTTCAGTTGTTTCATGTCTTCCACTTGCATCCAAGTTCATAAGAGTTTCATTTTCCAATTGCTGCCCATTGGGCTCTACACTTTGAATCCCTTCATCAGTAAATGAGGTCAAAGGCTCCCTAGGTTGTTGAGCAACAAAACCTGCACTCTTCTTAGAGTGATTTGTAACAACAGTAGCGCCAATCACTGATCTTTGAGGGAAAAATAGGGCCTCAGTCTGCAAAACTAGGTTCATTCTTTGGTACATATTTTTATTTTGCAACTCGGCGTTCAATGTAATGGCAGCATGTAATGGGACCCTCACATTCTCTGGAACAAAGTTCATTCTTTCATAAATATTTCCACTTTGTGCATTGACATTCCCTTCAACTGTAATTGGAGACAACTTGGTTGCCTCTGTTGTCCAACAACATTGTTGTTTGTCATCGGTTGCTTACATTGAGGACATTGAGTTTGAAGAATGGTTGGATGATTGCTTACTGTTTGAGGGAAACTTGTGGACTTGTTTTCTAGTATGGAGTTCTGATCTTCAAATCCTTGACATTGTCCATGATCAACATATTGCATTGTCTTTTTACCTCTACCACTAGTGAATTGAAGGACATTGTCACGTGGTTCCAAAGTTGGAAGTTTTGAGTAATCTAGACCCTTACATCGACCTCTTTTTTTAGGAATATTTTGTTGAGATAAATCATTTGAATGATCCATTGATGAGATACTCTGCAAAATAAACAAAAACAATCAATATTGGCATTAGATTTCAGACATAATTTCTCTAATTAAAAAAAACTGAAATATATCATAAATGTCATTTAACACCTGTAATTTTACACTCAAATTTTACTTGTAATTTTACACTCTAAGTAACCTCATGTCGTGCAATAAAAATTCAAATTTATGCTATTTTGCACCCTGCCAGAAAATCAGTTCACTCTACCAGACTTCTTTCTAAAACAAAGTCTCTAGTCAAGGAGATATTTTCCTTCCAAAATAGCCATTCAACCAGTTTTGCAACCTCCTAGAAAAATGCTCGCCATTGGAAAAATTGGTTAAGTATTGAAAAAAAGGGCTTAAGTAGGCTTGGGAAAATGCCCACCATTTCCCACCTATGAGGGATTATTTTTTTAGGAAAGCATCAGATTGCAGGTGGATGAATTATGAACATGACCACTAGCATTTTTTAAAAAGGGTCTCTGGTAAAGAAAATATTGGCCTCCTAAAATAGCTAGGTAGTCTTTTTTGCATCTAAAACTGGCCTAAATGGCCTTACGAAAATGCCTGCCATTTCTCACATTTGATGGATAAAACATTTCTGAGAGAATAAATTGGTAGGTGGATGATTTATTTCCTTGAAAATTGACTTAGTTTTGAAACAAAGTCTCTAGTAAAGGATATATTTTCCTGCCAAAACAACCATTCATCTTGTTTTGCACCCTAAAAGAACCATGCTCGCCATTGGCAAAATTGTTAAGTATTGAAAAAAAGGGATTAAGTAGCATTGGGAAAATGCCCACCATTTCTCATCTGTGAGGGTAACTTTTTTTAGGAAAGCATCAACTTTTAGGTGGATGATTTATGCACTTTAAAGTTGGTTCAGTTTTGAAAACAAGTCTCTAGTCAATAAAATATTGGCATGCCAGAGCAGCCACTCAACCTGTTTTGCACCTAAAACTAGCCTAAATGGCCTTAGCAAATATCCCGTCATTTTCACCTTTGAGGGATAAACGTTTTATGAGAGCATAAGTTTGTAGGTGGATGATTTATTAACTTTACCATTGGATGATTTTTGAAACAAAGTCTTTGGTCAAGGAGATATTTTCCTTCCAAAACGACCATTCATCTTGTTTTTCACCCTCAAAGAAAAATGCTCGCCATTGGAAAAATTGATTAAGTATTGAAAAACATGGCTTGAGTAGCATTGGAAAAATGCCCACCATTTCTCATCTGTGAGGGAAATGTTTTTTAGGAAAGCATCAACTTGCAGGTCGATGATTTATACAGTTGACCACTGGATCATTTTTGAAAACAAGTCTATGGTTAAGAAAATATTGGCCTACCAAAATGTTGATGTATATGTAACTTCGGAATGTATTTCATCTATGTATTTCATATATATTTATTGTACCCTTATAAGAGATGTGTTATTCCTCTATAAGGAAGTGTCGTCATGTGTATTGACAAGTGTCACAAGTGTGTGTACTTGGCGACGGGTTATTAGACCACCATGTGTGGGGTCGGCCCTGAAATATATATTATATTGTGGATGTACCTAGCTAGACAAGTTGGCCCCATAAGGTCACTGGGAAAACAGGTTAGTATAAATAGAGATTGGGAGATCTCTATTTTGATCATTCGGAAACTCACACTTCTCTCACTCAGAAAGTGGCGCACTAGTGAGGAGGAGGATCATCTGCTACTAGGAGACTATCTCAAGTGTATTTTGGTTGTACTTTGGTTGAGCCATTGCTCTCTCTATTGCTGAGGAAGTTGTGGGGTTTTTCACCTTAGGGTTTTCCCCACGGAAACTTTGTGTCTCTTGTCTCTCATGATTTTGATTCTTGTGATGCTTGTCATGCTTATCGTGATTGTTATGCATTGATATATTGTATATGTTATTCTCTCAGTAAAGATCCAAGAGTATTGTGATTTAATGCTCAAAATTTAACATGGTATCAGAGCTAACCTGAGAAGAAGACATTTTGCAGTGACAGAAACTTGAGTTTCTTGTTTATTGGGTTTCTCTCCACATATTTTGGGAAAGCAGTATAGTAGATTGACTCTACTCATCAAGGAGAATCTATCTGTCCAATCAGAATTCAATTCTGAGCATTTTTAGATTTGGCCCTAAAAATTAGGGTTTCCACAAAAATAGGAATTTCTAAAATCGGAAGACATAGCTGGAATCTCCTTGCAAAAATCAAAGTTTAGAGCTTTGGATCGAGATTTTTGGCTGGGTAGATCTCTGGGAAACTCAAACCCTAATTCAGGGCTCTCCTAGTGAACCCGGGAGGACAAAAAGGCAAATCTGAAGGGTAAAGCTTTGCTGATCTCAAATTCTGAATACACCAGGGTGATCAACTCATCAAAGCGCATCTTTCTATCCTTTCAGAAAGTTGAAATTCACATTTTGAATTTTTAGGGTTTTTCCAACAAGCCCTAATCCGGGACTAGATCCAGTTTTCAACATTTCAAGTGGTAAGACCTAAATATTTTCTATTTCCATTTGAAGTACTCTTTAAGATGTCTCACCACACCAAGCTTGAGGATAAGCTTGAAGGAGCTGATAACCTCCGAGCTTGGAAGTATAGGATTGGGTTAATCCTAGAAGAGAATGAGTTGGACTCATATGTAAAAGAAGGCATCCCTATCCAAGAGGATGAAGAGGCTAAGGTATTGCATAAGAAGAACTTGGTCAAGGAAAAGAGAATCATTGTTGATTCTATCAAAGACCATCTCATACCCCATGTGTCTTCTCTAAAGACACCCAAGGAGATGTTTGATTCTTTGACCAAGCTATTTGAAGGGAAGAACATAAATCGAAAGATGACCCCGCGGAACCAATTGAAAGGAGTAAAGTTTCAGAATGGAGAAACCATTCAATCTTATTTTTCAAGGGTCTCCCAGATCAACGAACAACTAGAAGCAGTGGATGAAATGGTGGAGAATGGTGAAGTGGTGATGACCACTCTAAATGGCCTACCCAAGTCATGGGATTCCTTTATTCAAGGAATTTGTGAAAGGAAGAAGTTGATCTCCTTCAACAGATTGCATGAAGAATGCTCTCAAGAAGAAGCTAGGCTTGTGGCCCGAGAAGAAGAGATAGGAAATGAAGATCAGGCTCTCACAACACAGGCCAGGAAAGGAAATTCCAAGAAGGAATCATCTCATAACAGGAAATTCTCACACCACCATTATCATAAAGATAAGAAAGATATTAGATGCTTCAATTGCTATGATAAGGGACACTTTGCTTCAGATTGTTCCAAGAAGAAGAAAAACAACAACAACTTCAACAAGCAGAAGAAGAATAACAAAAGAAGATATCATGCTCATGCTGCCGAAGATGATGAACCACCAAAGAAGAAGGCTAGGGCAGAAAGTGATAGTGATGATGACTCATCAAGTGAAGAAGAGTATGTTCTAATTTTCGCTCTCACAGGTACTATCCCCCGTGGTTGTAATGATTGGTTGATTGACAGTGGGGCTTCCAAACACATGACTGGGTTTAAAGAATCTTTTGTAAATCTGTCTGAACATGAATCACCCCATAAAGTGAAACTTGGGGATGATTATCAATACCCAATCAAAGGAAGTGGTGAAGCCTCCTACAACCTAGATTTTGGAAACTCTTTGAAGATGAAAGAAGTCCTTTATGTACCTGGGCTCAAGAAGAACTTACTCTCCATCTCTGCATTGGATACAAAAGGTATGAGGGTTGCATTTGTGGATGTCCAAGTCCTAATGTGGCCAAAGGGAAAGACCATAGATGATGCAGTAGTGATTGGAGAGCAAGAGGGAGGTTTGTATAAATTGAAGGGACAACCTAAACATGCCATGGTGCATGAATCCATGGAGCCAAGTGAACTTTGGCATAGAATACTTGCTCATATGCACTATAGGGCACTTCCAATTGCAAGCAAGGCTGTAGAGGGTCTTCCTGAAATCAAGACCAAACATGAAGGTATCTGCAAAGGATGTGCAAAAGGTAAGAACATTAAGAAGGCTTTCCCAAGCAGTGAAAGCAAGGGAAAAGATATCCTGGAAATCATCCACTCAGATGTATGTGTTCCTATGTCATCCAGTTCTCTGAGTGGGTATGTTTACTATGTCTTGTTTATTGATGACTTCTCCAGGAAGACTTGGGTATACTTTTTGAAGAACAAAAATGAGGTGTTTGATAAGTTCAAGGAATTCAAAACCTTGATGGAGAATCAAACTGACAAGAAGATCAAAACATTCAGATCCGACAATGGTGGAGAATTCACCTTAGGTGACTTCAAAAAGCTTTGTAGTGATTCAGGGATTAAGAGGGAGTTGACTGCTCCTTATAATCCTCAACAGAATGGAGTTGCAGAAATGAAGAATAGAATAATCATGGAAGCAGCAAGGGAAATGCTACATGACCAGGATCTACCTATGCATCTATGGGAAGAAGCAGCTAGAACAGCTGTATATGTGCAGAACAGAACACCCCATAATATATTGGACAACAAAACACCAGAAGAGGTCTTTTCTAGTAAGAAACCTAAAGTCAGCCATCTCAGAATATTCGGTTGTCCAGTATACACACATGTCCCAAAGGAAAAGAGGACCAAACTAGATCCTTCAGGAAAGAAGGGTATCTTTTTGGGTTACAGTGAAAGCTCGAAGGCTTACAAAATATACTTTCCAGGGTTCAAGAAGATTGATGTCAGCAGGGATGTAACATTTGATGAAAACTCAGCCTTCATCAAATCAAGGAAGGCACCTATCAAAGTTTATGAAGAACCTAAGGAAACTAGATTTCAAGACACTACCATGACTGAAGTAATTCCAGAAGTTGTTCGTGAGTTTGAAGATCCAAAAGAACCTGTAGATCCACCCCGTGAGGATAACTCTCACAAGAGGAAACCTGCATGGGCTAGAGAGCTCATTCAATATGCAGAAAGATTTGGCATTCCAAAAGAAGAACATAGAGCAAAGAAGAGAACCAGATCACATACCAGCTATGTTGCTTTACTCTGTGACATTATGAACAAAGAACCTTCCAATTATGAAGAAGCAGCAAAAAAGAAAGAATGGAAGGATGCCATGGTTGAGGAATACCAATCAATAATGAAGAATTATGTTTGGGATGTTGTCCCAAGACCTAAAGAGAAGTCTGTTGTGACTTCCAAATGGATCTACAAAATCAAGCATGCTACAGATGGCAGTGTAGAAAAATACAAAGCAAGATTCGTAGCTCGTGGCTTCTCTCAGAAAGAGGGAATAGATTATGAAGAAACTTTTGCACCTATAGCTAGGTATACTTCCATCAGAACAGTACTTGCCCTGGCTGCAGCAAATGAAATGGAAAATACACCAGATGGATGTGAAGACTGCTTTCTTGAATGGTGTAGTTGAAGAGGAAGTATATGTGGAGCAGCCACTCGGTTTTGAAATACATGACAGGAAGTCATATGTGTGCAGATTGAAGAAAGCCTTGTATGGATTGAAACAAGCTCCCAGAACTTGGTATGGTAGGATGGACAGTTTCCTATCTAGTTTGGGCTTTACCAAGAGTAAAGCGCATTCCAACCTTTACTAAAAGGTTGAGGAAGGGAATCCCATGATTCTACTCCTGTATGTGGATGACCTATTTGTAACAGGAGATGACAGATTGATTGCAGATACTAAGAGGAAGCTTGCTGCCGAGTTCGATATGAAATATTTGGGAATGATGCATTATTTCCTAGGTATGGAGGTGTGGCAGAGTGTAGGTGGGATGTTCCTTGGTCAAGGGAAGTACACAATAGATATCCTGAAGAGATTCGGGATGATGGATTGCAAGGCAATGGCCACACCTATGGCATCGAATCTAAAGCTTCTTTGTGATGCTTCATCTGAGCCAGTTGATGTCTCTATGTATCGTCAGATGATTGGGTCCTTGATGTACCTAATGAACATGAGACTAGATATTTTCTTTGCAATGAACACATTGAGCCAGTTCCTGATAGATCCGAGGAGTGTTCACCTGGTTGCTATAAATCATGTTCTGAGGTACCTGAAGGGTACAGTGGATTATGGGCTCAAGTATGAAGCAAATCAAAAGTTTAACCTGCAGGGTTATGTTGATTCAGATTGGGCTGGCAGTGCTGCAGATAGGAAGAGCACATTTGGATGCTGCTTCAGTATGGGATCAGGTGTGATCTCTTGGTTTAGCAAGAAGTAGTCCTGCGTAGCACTGAGTACAACTGAGGCAGAGTATGTTGCAGCCTGTTCAGCTAGTTGTGAGGCAGTATGGCTATGGAAGCTACTGTCTAAGTTATTTGATCTCCCATTGGATGCTACTGGTATCTTTTGTGATAACCAGAGTTGTGTGAAGCTGTCCGAGAACCCAGTGTTTCATGATAGGTCGAAACACATAAAGATCAAATATCACTATATCAGGGATATGGTGCAGAGAGGAGATATGAAGCTCCTGTACATTGCGATGTACGAGCAGATTGCAGATGTGCTGACGAAGCCACTAGCCAGGGTGAAGTTCGAGTATTTCAGGGAGAGGCTTGGCATTCTTCAGATTGATGACACTTCGAGGAAGAAGTGATGGACACATTTACTGAAGCCATTCCAAGCATGTTGGAAGGAGGATCCTTCACATGGATGTGGATGTAAGCGCTGGATGATGAGCATCAGGATGATGTTCTAGTTTCTACTTTGTATGATCAGTTGGATCATTTATATATGTATGTATGCATCATGTTGGATGCTGGATATGATCAGTTGGATCATTTATATGTATATGTATGTACGCATCATGTTGGATGCTGGATATGATCAGTTGGATCATTTATATGTATGTACGCATCATGTTGGATGCTGGATATGATCGGTTGGATCATGTGTATGTATTTTGTATATGCATCATGTTGGATGCTTGGACCATGTATCTGTATATGTATCAGGTAGATACATTGTATGATCAGGTAGATCATGTATGTTGATATGTATCATGTATTTGTATTTGTATCAGGTGGATCATGTATGATGATATGTATCAGGTAGATACTTGGCATGCATCAAGTAGATGCATTGTATGATCAGGATGATCATGGATGACGAGCTTTAGGATGTTGCTCCATATGACATGGAGCAGGATGTTGCAGTGATGATGATCAGGATGATCATGTGTACATCAAGATGATGTATGGTGAGTATCAGGTTGATACTCTGTGGTTGTGGAACAGGTTGTGTAGATAAGCATGTAATTTGTGCCCTGGGAGATTTGCAGATAGTCTTTCGAGGTTTTTCCTATGGCATGTAATTTGTACCCTGGGATATCTAGCAAATGCTCTTTTGAGGTTTTGCTTGGGAGGACATATAATTTGTGCCCTGGGAGATCTGCAAATAGTCTTTAGAGGTTTTGCCTATGGCATGTAATTTGTGCCCTGGGATATCTGGCAGATGCTCTTTCGAGGTTTTGTCCTATGGCATGTAATTTGTGCCCTGGGAGATCCAATAGGTTGAGCCGTGTGCTCGTAATCAGTCCTGGGGTGCTCTTTCGAGGTTTTTCCATGACCACATGTAATTTGTGCACTGGGAGATCTGATAGGTTGAGCCGTGTGCTCGTAATCAGTCCTGGGATGCTCTTTCGAGGTTTTGTGGTGAGCACATGTAATTTGTGCCCGGGAGATCCGATAGGTTGAGCCTTGTGCTCGTAATCAGTCCTGGGATTCTCTTTCGAGGTTTTGTGGTGGGGTCACATGTAATAAGTCTTGGAGATCTGGACAGGATGAAAAAGGCCACAGATGCTCTTTAGGGTTCTTGCTAGTCAAGAGACTCTTTTAAGGTTTTGTGACGCACCTAATAAGTCCTGAGATTTCCACAGTATGCCCAATAATGACGAAAACCTGTAGGTGGTGGGCCTACATCTAGTATGAAAAAGGGCTGGCTCTGTAGAACTTCCTATGACGAGTAGAGTCAGATATTGGTTGAGATAGCAGTAGCAGTGACGATGATGATGACGATGCATCGATGACGATGATCCCGAGAAGAAGACTTGTCTAGCAGATCTGTGTCGAGAAATACCTTCCTAGTTAAGAGGGAGTGTTGATGTATATGTAACTTCGGAATGTATTTCATCTATGTATCTCATATATATTTATTGTACCCTTATAAGAGATGTGTTATTCCTCTATAAGGAAGTGTCATCATGTGTATTGACAAGTGTTGCAAGTGTGTGTACTTGGCGACAGGTTATTAGACCACCATGTGTGGGGTTGGACCTGAAATATATATTATATTGTGGATGTACCTAGCTAGACAAGTCGGCCCCATAAGGTCACTAGGAAAACAGGTTAGTATAAATAGAGATCGGGAGATCTCTATTTTGATCATTCAGAAACTCACACTTCTCTCACTTAGAAAGTGGCGCATTAGTGAGGAGGAGGATCATATGCTACTAGGAGACTATCTCTAGTGTATTTTGGTTGTACTTTGGTTGAGCCATTGCTCTCTCTATCTCTAAGGAATTTGTGGGGTTTTTCACCTTAGGGTTTTCCCCACGGAAACTCTGTGTCTCTTGTCTCTCATGCTTTTGATTCTTGTGATGCTTGTCATGCTTATTGTGATTTTTATGCATTGATATACTGTATATGTTATTCTCTCAATAAAGATCCAAGAGTATTGTGAATTAATGATCAAAATTTAACAAAAAACAGCCACTCAACCTGTTTTGCACCTAAAACTGGCCTAAATGGCCTTAGGAAAATATCCGCCATTTTTCACCTATGAGGGATAATTTTTTTATGAGAGCATAAGTTTGTAGGTGGATGTTTATTCACTTTACCATTGGTTGAGTTTTGAAACAACGTATCTAGTAAAAGAAATATTTTCCTGCCAAAATGACCATTCATCTTGTTTTGCACCCTCAAAGAAAAATGCTTGCCATTGGAAAAAATGGTTAAGTATTGAAAAATAGGGCTTAAGTAGCATTGGGAAAATGACCACCATTTCTCATATGTGAGGGAATTTTTTTTTAGGAAATCATCAGCTTGTAGGTGGCTGATTTATGCACTTGACCACTGGATCAGGTTTGAAACAAAGTCTATGTTCAATAAAATATTGGCCTTCCAAAGTAGCCACTCAGCCTGTTTTGCACCTAAAACTGGCCTAAATGGCCTTAGGAAAATGCCTGCCATAAGTTTCACCTTTGGGGGACGATTTTTTATGAGAGCATAAGTTTGTAAGTGGATGATTTATTAACTTTACCATTGGCAAATTTTTGAAACAAAGTCTTTGGTCAAGGAGATATTTTCCTGCCAAAACGACCATTCATCTTGTTTTTCACCCTCGAAGAAAAATGCTCGCCATTGGCAAAATTGGTTAAGTATTGAAAAAAATGGCTTGAGTGGAATTGGAAAAAATGCCCACCATTTCTCATTTGTGAGGGAAATGTTTTTTTAGGAAAGAATCAACTTGCAGGTGGATGATTTATGCAGCTGACCACTGGATCAGTTTTGAAAACAAGTCTATGGTCAAGAAAATATTGGGCTTCCAAAAAATCCACTCAGCCTATTTTGCACTTAAAAATGGCCTAAATGGCCTTAGGAAAATGCCCGCCATTTTTCACCTTTGAGGGATAATTTTTTTATGAGAGCATATGTTTGTAGGTGGATGATTTATTCACTTTACCATTATATGATTTTTGAAGCAAAGTATTTGGTAAAGGAGATATTTTCATGCCAAAACGACCATTCATCGTTTTTTGCACCCTCAATGAAAATTGTTCACCATTGGAAAAATTGGTTAAGTATTGAAAAATAGGGCTTAAGTAGCTTTGGGAAAACGCCCACCATTTCTCATCTGTAAGGGAAAGTATTTTTAGGAAAGCATCAGCTTGTAAGTAGATGATTTATGCACTTGAATATTGGATCAGGTTTGAAACAAAGTCTATGTTCAATAAAATATTGGCCTCCCAAAACAACCACTCAGCCTATTTTGCACCTAAAACTGGCCTAAATGGCCTTTAGTAGAAAAATGCCTTCCATTTCTCATATTTCAGGGATAAATTTTTTATGAGAGCATAAGTTTGTTGGTGGATGATTTATTCAATTTAAAATTGACTCATTTTGTAAAAACTGACTTTGGTCATGGAGATAATTTCCTTCCAAAACAACCATTCATATTTTTTTGCACCCTCCTAGAAAAATGCTCGCCATTGGAAAAATTGTTTAAGTTTTGAAAAAAAGGGCTTAAGTAGCCTTGGGTAAATGCCCACCATTTATCACTTGTGAGGGATAATTTTTTTGGGAAAGCATCAGCGTTTAGGTGGATGATTTATACACTTGACCATTGGCTCAGGTTTTAAAAAAATTATATGGTCAATAATATATTGGCTTGCCAAAACAGACACTCAGCCTGTTTTGCACCTAAAACTGGCCTAAATGGCCTTAGGAAAATGACCTCCATTTCTCAACTGTGTTGGATAAAACATTTCTGAGAGAATACATTTGTAGGTGAAGTATTTATTCGATTGACCATTGACTCATTTTTGAAAAAAATCCTATGGTCATGGAGATATTTTTGTTCCAAAACAACCATTCTGCTTGTTTTGCACCCTCCCAGAAAAATGCTTGCCATTGGAAAAATTGGTCAAGTGTGGAAAAAAAGGGCTTAAGTAGCCTTGGGTAAGTGCCCACCATTTCTCATCTATGAGGGATAATGTTTTTAGGAAAGTATCATCTTGCAGGTGGATGATTTATGAACTTGACCATTGGCTCAAGTTTTAAAACAAGTCTATGGTGAAGAAAATATTGGCCTTCCAAAACAACCACTCGACCTGTTTTGCATCTACAACTGGCCTAAATGACCTTAGGAAAATTCCCGCCATTTCTCATATTTGAGGGATAAAAAAATTCTGGGAGCATAAGCTTGTAGGTGGATGATTTATTCACTTGACCATTGACTCCTTTTGGAAAAAGAGTCTCTGGTAATGGAGATATTTTTTTCCAAAATAGAAATTTGGCATATTTTGCACCTTCTCAGAAAAATGCTCGCCAATGTTGAAAAGCAGGGCTTAAGTAAACTTGGGATAAAAACTTCTCTCCTCTGAGGGATAAAGACTTTATGAAGGAATCAGCTTGCAGGTGGATGATCTACGCACTTGACCATTGTCATTGCATTTCATAAAAACATCATTTCGAGAAATTAAAACACCATTTCCAGAAATTTAAAGATTCAACCAATCATTTTATATAATCACTGTTAAATCAGAATTCAGATGAATTTTCTAGCATGCACGACATACCTTCAACACAATGAAATTTTCAAAAGAAGTTTTTGCTTCGATGAATTTTCAGGATTTGTCTTTGTTGTGAGTCATCTTAATGGCCAAAGGTAAGGAAGGATACAATGGCATGTTTTCGTTCTTTCATCACCATGCCAAATATCACGGCCAAAAAAAGGATTTTCAAAAAAAAATTCTCAGTATTATTTCTTCCATGAAAGTTTTTTTAAGCTGCCCGCCAGATCGATGATTCAAACACTTTGATTTTCGAAAATTGTTATCGGTTTAATTTCTTCCCTAGATTATTTTTTCATTGCACGCAAAATGGGTGACGAGGTATGAATGCTCAACCAATTTCAATTTAGGATAATTTTCTCAGTTTATTGCCAGTCAGATCATGCTCAGGAATGGATGCTCCACCACTCCTATCACAGAATTGCGCCATCGTTTTCTTAAATACTTAGAAATTAAAAACTATTTTACTTGCAGGTTTCACTCATGGAATACGCTGGTTATTGAATGTGATTTAGAGTTTCAAGACTCTTACACCCACCTTTGTAGCTACCTAACTCATGTTGAACCTGCGTTAACTCTTATTTTTGCCTAAAAATGTCCCGATTTGCCCGGAAATGGTCCCCATTAAAATGTTTATGGCCACATACTTTTGCAATTAGTTGACTCACTCACCGTCTTCACAATAAAAAATATTATTTCCTCAACCATATGGAGAATTTTAACCAATAAAAAAATGATCTTTTACAAAGAAAGCATCTTAAAAGCATCTTTTGGCATTATTACTAATGAAATAGGATACGTGGTAGTTATGGATAGAATGTTATGGAAGGCACATGCTCCTAAACTTGAATATCATGTCTTAAACCTCCCATCCTTATTTAATGACTCCCTTTCCTTCATTATAAACTACAATATAACCTATGAGGATGAACTCATGAAGACGTGTGCCCTTTCTATCATGATACATTGTAGGGGATAGTATTCTAGTCTTCCTACAAGAAGCAGGCCTTCATTTTTTGCTCTTCTAGTGGCTTTTCAAGAATCTTCGATGGGTCTAGGGGATCAATGGATGGATTTAGATGATGTTGACCTTTAGGTTCATATTTTCCAAATGAAGGAAAGTGAAATTAATAATTTACAACAACAATATGAATTCAACCCTTCTAAATCCCTCCTTAATAAGATCAATGCTCATCAAGAGTTATTGTTGCATTTGCTTAATCTTGTTAGGAGAAGTGTCTAAAGCTAAATAATTTTAATCTCTTCTTAGATATTGTAAATGATTATGATCCTAAAAAATTAACCCATGATCAATCTATCATTGAAGATCATATTCCATCCTTAGAAGAGGTTCTCGTTGATGAAGGGCCTACTTTAGAAACCACTAGAGCATACTTACATCAAGCCCCTCAAATGGATGAGAGCTCTTCCCATCCAGTTTTCCAAGTCCCCATTTAATCAATCTCATGAATGACCCTTTAATAAATAAAAAAGTTATGGCATATATTAGCAATATTTTTTTCACATCTCAAGAAGAACTTGAAAGGGATATGTGAATGATCGTTTTAAATTTTGTGTCCTCTTTACCTTCATAAGGTATAAATAAAAACTTAGACATAACCAGTGGTTCAAGAGACCATGATGAGACAATCCTTGAAGAAAATCCTAGCTCATATTCTAATAGTCTTTGTGAAGAATATTTAGAGGGATCCCTGGAATAACAATCATATGATGATGGTATGGTTGACAATCACCTTGATCAAGATCAAGTATATTTAGAACTTCTATCATCTTGGGATTGGTGCCTAAATGCTTATGATGATTCTATTTTTGACCCTTATAAGGGAGTTGGATTACCAAATGGATGATAAACATTTATCATAATCATCCTAAGAGGGAAGATCTTGATAAGCTTCTACAATGATTTTTTGAATAGCTTGATAAGTGATATCAACTATAGACAATGGTATAGGTGAACCAACTGTCATGTTCCCAATTTTGTCAGCAACATGAAGCAACCAATGACCCATCAAACCCCATGGGTCCTAGTAAAAATCAATAAATTCATTAATAAGGGGTAAAACATTGGTCAATTAACCTAGGCAATTAAATTAATTAGCAATAAAATTTAGACTATAGTTGTTTTGAATAAATTAGAGGTGATGTAAATAATATTTTGATATTTAATTATTAATTAAATATGTTCATGAGTTGGAAGATGCCAAATAATACATGAGGGTGAATAAGGAGATAAGGATAGATAAATGATTTGTCAAGCAAAGAGGAAAGTGAAATAAAAATGGAGCAAAGCAAAAAAGAAAAAACTAGATAAAGCAAGGAAAAGCTAGCAGAAAGCAAAAAAAACAGAAAAAGTAGTGCAAAGCAGAAAAGCAGGATGAAAGCAGAAAAGCAGTGGAAAATCATAATAAAGCAGTAAAAAAAAAAAATCATACTAAAAGCAGTAAAGCGGGATAAAGCAAGTAAAGAAAAAAGCAAGAGTTTCCTAAATTTTGAAGATAAGAGAGAAAAAGGCTCAAGGAAATCAATAGCTGCTAATAGCAGCCAATTTTTATCCAAGGAGGGAGAAATCATGAAGGCAAGTAGGTCCAAGGAAAAATAAACTAACCAAAGAAGCTTCCAACTCACCAAAATATATTCTCTCCTAAAAATGATTAATTATTATTTTATTATTTTTCATGAGTGAAGTCTAGAAGGAAAGAGCTAATATCCAGGTTTAATGCATCTAACTCATGGATTAGTTTCCCAATATTACAGTATCTGATAAATCATTTTATAGACTGCTTAAATAGATAAATTGCAGGGTATGAATGTAAATTATTTTAAGCACAAAAAACAAGAAAAAATATTCTTACCATTCGTATCACTACACCATCGATTTTGCTCAGACTATTTCAATGTGGTCTGACTTGGTTTGATCATAGAGCTAATGGGTTTAATCAATTGGCTGATAAGAATTCCATCACTACACCAATCGATCAACATAAAAATTAAAAAAATTTATTGTCAGTCGGTCACTAAACCATCAATTTTTTCATCAAATTTCAATGCAATCAAATTTGGTTTGATCACATACCTGTTGATGGGTTTGTATATTTTTTCAAGCAGGGTAAGAATGTAAAAAATTTTAAGCATAAAAAAAATGAAAAACAAAAATAATTACCAGTCATATCACCACACAATCGATTTTGCTTAGAGGATATCAACGCGGTACGATTTGGTTTGATAAGAGAGCCGGTGCATTGACGATTCAAGCATAGTTAGATCTAAAACAAGGCACAAGTTCAAATATTTTGTTCAGGGTAATATATAAAACAAAATAAGTAATTTTTGTAAGCAATAGAGGGTTCCTATGCAATGCATATTCTATAAGTAATAAAATGTTCCTCTTTACTTACTATAGGCTTTGAAAAAAAAAAATCTTCGAAAATATATAACCTAGGGCACAAAAACTAGAAAAAACATACTCTTACCAATCGATCATGATAGCATAAATTTTCTTCAGAGGATTTCAACATGATCTGGTTTGGTTTGATCATAGACCGAGTGTGTTGACAGGCGCATGGATTTTGTTCAAGCAGGATAGATTCAATACAGATGCAGATTTGGTTTCAGAACATATTTTGGGTCTAGGTAAACTGGATATTTTGGGGCAAATCGACTCAATTATGAAATTGGAGGGATTTTTCCATTGATACCTAGTTTCAAAATTTTTGAGTTAACCCCACATCGCATCATGTGCCAAACTCTACATTATTTCTTGTGCAACCAGAAAAAATTTCAGGGGAAATAGGGGTTTGACTAAATACTTGATTATTGGTGTTAATTAAATTTTAATTAATTTTTAATCAATTTCTTATTTAGGATACATTTTGGGGGTGGTAATATCTTATGTCCATAAATGAAATTGGAATGTTTGATGAGGATTTGGGATACATGTGAATTCCAATGGACTAAGGAATGCCTCCCATTTTTCACATGAGAAACGAAATGGATACATCCTTCATATTCAAACCAAAACACATGGAGAGCTATTTATACTTTTAAGGTTCACTTCCAGTGGATTCACCTCTAGGTAATATTTCCTAAGTGGAGTTAGGATGTGGATTCGCCAGTTGAAGATATTATCTTCACCACAAGATATATTGTTGAAGAGAACCCAAGTAAGGCTTTCCTTCCCTGACAACGACGCCATAAATGTTGATGCAAACTAACATCCCAAAAAGATGGACAAGATGATAGACAAGATACCCAACACCAAGTATACACCTAACACTAGATTTTCAAAGGAAGGCGTCTAAAGAATTTGAAGGTATGGGATCTAGACACACTTTAGTTTAAGGTGATTATTATCAAGTTATTACTACTCAATGATAAGTGCACATCAGAGGAGATTTGAATGAAAAAAGGGTCTCCCAAGCCTAATTCAAACCCCATTTGATCATGTATTAGCCAATCAAAGTGCTTTAAAATTTAAAAGAGGTGCATGTTTGAGGCAATTTTTTATTATATAATTGGCGGATAAGTGGAATTTTTTAATAATATAATTTGTCTACCCACTGCCCTACCCAAGTTGCTCAAAATTATCTTGGATATTGATAATGAAATTAATATGCTAACTAATTTTAAAGAATACATGACCCATAAATAATATATAATAATAGTAATTTATAATTAATATATAACAATAATATTATACACCATGAAAAGTTGGGATCAATAACTTTTACTAATATCATAATTAATATATATTATATAATAAATATATAATAATAACTAATATACACATCCATCTTTTAGGTAATATGTGAGAAATATATGATTTATACTAAGTAATAGTAATTAATATTATAACTAATATATAATAATATTATATTATAATTTATATATTATAATATTAATATACACTATAAAAAGTTGAGTCTAATAATTTTAACTAATATACCCATCAATCTTTTAGTTAATACGTGACCAATAAATAATATATAATAGTAACAATAATTAATGTTATAACTAATATATAATAATATATACTATAATTAATATATTATAATATTACTATACATCGTGAAAAGTTGAGTCCAATAACTTTTAACTAACATATAATATATAATAATAACTAATATCATAACTAATAGGTGTAGTCGAAATATTCTATGTTTCAACATTTTTTGAGCATATTTTTCGTCTTATTTTATTCTAGTTGGAATTATTTTAAAAATCTTAGAATCACATACATTAGCTATGAAAATTGCATAATTTGGATGCCATGGGGGTATTACAGGGTGTTGAATCTATTTATGGATTCAAAAACACAATTTAAACAATTCCAAATTTGGATTTTACCAAAAAAAAATTAATGGATTCCGAGATAAATCTACTATAAATCCAAAACGTAGAATAAAATAGACTACTCCTAATTAATATGCCCATCCATATTTTAAGTAATAGAAGACTCATATATAATAGATAATAGTAATAGTAATTGATATCATAACTACAACTAATATATAATAATATTATACTATAATTAGTATATAATAATATTACTATATATCGTGAAAAATTGGGTTTAATAACTTTCAACTAATATCATAACTAATAATGTTAATATATAATTAATATAGAATAGTAGCTAATGTTATAAGTACTATATAATAGTAATTAATATTAAAACTAATATCTAATAATATTATATTATAATAATACTATATACCGTAGAAGGTTGGGTGCAATAACATTTAAGATGACATTGTGTATTTAATTGTCTTTCCTTATTTTGGGTGAAAACACTAGAACGAACTTCATCCTCATAAATTGATTTTAATATAAAATATATATCTAAGGTAGCTTTGATAAAAGTGAAATAACCTCGGCAGCTTTGATAAAAGTGAAATAGTATAAAAAAATGTCTACATGGCACTTTTTATCAATTTCCTTAGGAGGCCCATTTTTCATCCAAATTTCCTCTATTGTTCATTGTAAACCATTAGAAATAACATCAATTGCAATAAGATAGACAAAGTACCAAATTAACACTTAAACATGAACATGTTGTGAATATTTGAAATATTTGAAACATTAATACATCAAATGAAAAGTAAGTAGCATAGATCCATATTAAACCCGTATCTATCAAGCACCGAGAGGGATCCAATTTCTTGAGGTGTATTTATTTTTTTAAATTTAAACTCGAGAAATTTGATCTCTCTTGATTGATAGATTCGGGTTTAAGTTTTAAGTTTTTATTTTATAAACGAACATCGATTTTTAATTACTTTTCATAATATTTTATTTTATGAGGCAACATGGATTTTTTTTAAATACTTTCCATAATTTTTTATTTTATGAGCCGACATGAATTTTTTTAATTATTTTGTTAGGAACAAACGTTACAACATCTCCCACATACTGGGTTGTAGAGCACCTCGATTCTCTCGGTGCAATGATATAGCAAAATTATACTCAATATATAGAGTTCTCCCAAACCAGGCAATATAGAACAAGTCTCATAATTATTTGTTTAAGAAACACTAGATGTAAATACTCACAAATAGGTACCAAAAAAGAACAATATTAGTGGCACACAACATCCAGTTTTTTGGAAATAACCATGCACACTCTCAACCAAAGGTTATCTAACCAGTTTGTTCGATTAGGGTAGTCTCCTAGTTGGAGGCACTACAAACTAGTGATGTCACGTCCCCATTTTGACCCCTTTTTCATTAAATCATAAATGATGTAAATATTGATATTTAATCATGGTGAGGAGCTCAAGGCCAAGGCCCCACCATTGATTTAGCGTTTTATGTATCGGCAATTAAAAATAGATGCATATGGTTCTTGTGCTAGATAGGCACAATGTAAATTAAGACATCATGTAAATACAAATTTTAATGAAAAACCCACAACTAGCTATGCAATGCAACAAAGAGATGGGGGAATGATTCTACAAGGAATAGGGAGGGAAATTATACAAACCCTTGAGCCAATGGTGTTAATCCATGTGTCAATAAGAAAACCCATAAACCACCAACTACCCGTTTTGGGTTATGGACCCAATCATTTAATTCTTCCAGAAATTGGTTGAGGTAGTTAATGCCTTGGGAATGAAGAGGTATGGCAGCCAATTTCATGCAGGGTTTTCCTTGTCCAGAAACTCGTTTTTCATTTTCGATAGTAGCTGGGAAGAAGGGGCTGCGATTTGGGACCGTATGGAGGTCGTTTTGTCCCAGAATTGCCTTGGGCATTTTTTTTCTAAAAACGATTTCTGCTTCCTGGGGTTTTCCCAAACCTCCATTGTCCATTTTTAGCCTTCCCACATTTTTCTGAAGCTCAGGGAATCATTTTCATGCTTATCACTGTACAAACGTTTTTCTCCTGTCCAGTCATTGTAGTTAGCTGATTATCTGCATCCCTATTTGATTTGGAGACTGTAAGTAAGAGATTGGAGTGGTAGTGGACAGAGCACGGGGGATTCACTAGAAGGAAATATAATATCACGTTCATTCATATTGCGCTATTAAATATTCATGAAAACCTAAAAATTATATTGCTTATATATTAAGGGGCAAAGGGATTTTTTTTATTTAATGTAACAATACAAAAATATTTTGGGGTCTTTTTTATATGGGCGAGCTGACAAATATCCACCAAATGGAGATGGCGGGATCACGGCCAGATGAGAAATCGAGTTGAGGCAAGGCTCGGGCTTACTAGTACGCTGGGAAATCGAGTTGAGGCATGCTTGAGGCCAGGGGTTTCATGGTGAAGTGGGTTACCATTTGATCATAGTTGAGAGACAGTGGTCATTGACAGCCAATTGTTACCAATGGCACTCAGCCAGTTGTTACCAATAGCCTTGGAAGGCTCTAAGCCTCCAGGGCCTATTATAGGTCATCGATAGGCCTTGGGGGCTTGAATACCCAACCAATCATGCCTATTACAGGCCTTGGGAGTTTTATTCATCCTCCTAGAGCTTGTTACAGACCCCGGGGACTTGGATACCTAGCCCACAACAGGCTTAGTCAGTGATTGGGGAACTGCAACATGCAATCTAAATGTTGTACTATGTGCATTGGCTGTAGTGACATACAAGAAGTGATCTCCTATCTCTTCATTAGACCATTAGATGTTGCAAATCATAATGATACGTGGTTGAGTAATTGCATTGTGGGTGAAGTAATGTGCATCCACAATATACATCGAAAGAAGCAAGGTGAATTGTAGAATGCATGTGGGATCATAAGAGGGGTATCATATCAATATACTAGGTAGAAATATAAAGGTGTCTAAAAAATGTTAATGAAAAAATTGATACATACAATATCTAGTGAAAATAGGGGTTATTTTAAATTGGGAAGGCATATTGGGAGGGGGTTAAAAAAAATGATTTTGGAAGGTATTTTCCAATATTTAGTGAAATTAGGGGTATTGTTTCATATGCCACGAACGAACGTGCTATGATAGCGGTTTATTAAGTGAATCCCCCGTGGGACAGAGAGGGCTTGATAAACCTAGTGGGGGAGATAACCTCTCAAGAAGATCAAGAGGGCTTTGGCTACTCTTCTATGCACACCCTGAGAGCACTAGATGGGGAAGGTATGGCTTGAGGGACTGTACAACAGTGAAAAGAATACTTCCTTGTGCTGGGTGTGTAGGTACTGTGGGTGCCAAGCTAGATAGATCTTGTAAGGTTACCCCTGGCTCTGTGCTTAAGCTCACTAGCTTAGCCACTCTTCCTTTCCATTTCCTAGCAGCCTGATAAACCCAATTGTAGATTGGCTTGGCTCATCTTGCTGTATGCTTGGCTATGTGTGAGTCTATTGTTCCCTGGTTCCTTGTAGTAATCATGCCCAGCTCGGGGGTGGAAGTTGTATCAAGAGGTTGATAAGCGCAACTGGCCTATGGTTGGGTGGAACGTTGCAGATGCATAGCTGTTTGTTTGGGACTACTTTGTTAAGATAAGTATTCTCTTGTATAAATTCTGCAATGTCTTTATTTAATGGATGTCTCAGAAATGTTGGATGTATGTTAGATATTAAACATGATTTTTTTAAAATTCCGATGTGTTTCTATAACATGCACATGTATATGTCTTTTTATCAATGAGCTTTACTTAATGGATATGGGGCTAGATGCCCGGTTTTAGCATCACGATCCTCTCCATTGCACTAGTATGATGGGAGGGGACGTGACAAGTGACTTTTCATAACATGTATTCTACCCCAAATAACAATGATCAATTTCAATATATCGATCTTACAAACTTTTCAGAAATCATGTTCATATTCAATGGTATAGCATCAAGTACTTTGCAAATTATGCAATGATTTGTATCAAATGGCACAAACTACATCATCAAACTAAAAAATAATTAATTCATTAGAACATAAGATGCAAGATCAAGTTTGTGAATTATTAACTTAGATGTTGAGAAGATCGTGTGTCTCTTATTACTGACTTAGTGTTATATTATTCAACAAATTATTAGTCACTTGCAAGAGACTTTCACACCATGAGACAAAGGTGTACCCATAGAGTAACCAGTGATGACAATCACTCAAGTTGCTATAAAGACACCAAGGATGGGACAAGCTATTCCCCACAATCTGCACAAAGGGATCCAGCCAAAGTGAGAAAAATTCAACCCAAAGAAACAATGGCCAATGATCAAAATCAGTCTAGCTCATTTGTGTTGGGTGATACAACAAGTAATGTCTTGATAGCTTGTTACAATAGGTGATTTTGAGTCTAGAATGATACTTGATTTCTACAGTATTCTCCAAGCAATAATATATCTTAAAATCTAAGTAAATGACCTCCTCAAATGCCTAAAGAGATTATTGATGAAAATGCATCAAGTATCAATGCAGCTTGAAGTTCGTAATCCAATGGAAGATGCCAAAGTCCTTTACCAATTAGTGAAATTCACCCTCTTGAAATCAATATAAAATAATGCCAAACAATGATTTGAGATAAATCCAATATTAAAATGTAATAATAGTAGAAAATCTGCCTAGACCTTGATCGAACTCATGTTCTTATAAACATCAATATGGAGAGAAAATTGACATGAAGATAACCAAATATGGAGAAACAATAAAATATTTGTTTCAACTTAGAACTAACCCTCCTTTCATCATAAGATAACAAGAGACAATAAAAAAATAGGTCGACCTTAACTTGTAGAGGGCATCAATTGCAATATTTTGGATCAAGATAACCTCTTGAGAGTAGTGTTCAAATTTGAACCCTTCCCAACCTTTCCATAGCGTTCTAGCATGTCTCATACGTGCAAAGTTAAAATTTCCCTTAAAAGAAAATTTAAAAATTTATTTTTACCCTTCCAATTAAGAAGGCATAATCTATAGCAACATTTCAAGGGAAGGGAAAATTTTTAAAATACTCGTCAATATGAACCTCAATTTTCGGACAATGTGCTTAAAATAAAATTGTCTCTACTCCCTTATTAACATAAAATTCCTTCACCCAAATATTAATGGCAATGATTTGACACACAAATTGTTTGGTGTTGCAAATTTCCAAGGGCTACAAAAATACTTCAGTATCTGAAACTCAATAACATGTAGGTCTAATGGTTAAGAGCATGCATTTCCTCCTAGGAGGTCATAGGTTGACTCAAGTCGCCCTACGGAAATAAGGTTCCTGCTTAACAATACACATGACACAAACCACAATGCTCACACAAACAAGGTGTAGAATAAGATGCCAAAAGTGGCTTATATTACTTCTCTGAAATCAGTTACAATGTAAAGTAACTGCAAGCAAATAACTAACTACAATCAGCCTCAGCCATTACACTTAGAATTAATTTTGGTGTGTCCTCCCTGTGTGTCGACCTCGTCCTCTCCTGGTTCACCACGGAACTCTGAGCTATGGTTTGATCTCAACACTCTGCACTCGGCCAGTGTGACTCTTCACAACTTTCTTGGCTCTGCGCTCTTCTCTCGGTTCTCTATTTTCCGTCGTCCTCCTCGTCGTCCTCTCCGTTTAGAATGAAGATCTTTTCCTCCTCTTCTACTCTGCGGGTGTTGTTTCCAAGATTATCACAATCCTGAGACACGCGTCCCCCTCTGTTCGCCAATCTTGCCAAATCCTACAAACCTGCACTGTCAACTTCTATCCATGCTGTATAGCTTCTGTCCATGACATCTTCTGTCACATCCTTCACCAACTCGCAATAACTGTCATAACTTCCTCAGCAACCCCGAACAGCTACTAAGTACAGTTCATTGACTTTCTACCCTTCCGACCCTGCTACAGCAGTCAGTCACATCTTGACTGTCCTGTCGGCTCACTCCTTTCTCCTTTACACTTGGCTTCGCTAAACCCTATCGTTTCATAGTTCGACCACTTGTTGACTACCCGACCTCTTACATTGCTCATCATCTGTTGACCATTCTCTATCGATCCTCGACCTCGCGACATCTGCTGATCCTTCAGTCGGTCGCACCCCGACTGCTTCTGCTCGACTTGTTGACTTCGACAAGTCAACCTGCTCCCCGCACCAGCGGTCATCAGCACTCCTGCTGGTCGGCTCCCTTCGGTCGATCAATCTCGACTGATCTGCCTAGGCCCCGATGCTCCTGCATCAGTCTCCCCAGGTGAAAAAGAATTCGACTGCTCCGTTAGTCTCCTGAACTCCTCTTCGGAAATCCACTTCACTTCCTACAACTCATCATTGGTCCATCATACCAAGTATTCTTTCATGCGTGATCTACGAGTACACCCCACTTCGCGCTCATCGATTACTTCTGCGATCCCTTCTTTATGTCGGTCTGGAATCTGTTCCATCCAGTCGATACTTGTTGCTTCTCCTTTACTGCTACTTGACCCTTCTTCAAATTTATATAGGTCTGAGACATTGAACGTTGCTGAAATGTTCAAGTCTTCCGGTAATTCCAACACATAGGCATTATCTGAAATCTTCTTCAGAATCCTGCATGGTCCTATCTTCTTCAATTTCAGCTTGTTGTATGTTCCTGTTGGAAATCGCTCCTTCAGCAAATATGCATAGACTAAGTCCCCTTCTTGGAATTACAATAGTCTCTTCCTCCGGTCGGCTCTCAACTTGTAGGCCGCATTACTCTTCTCGATGCGCTTCCGCACATTTTCATGAACTTCATGCATATGCTCTACGAATGATTCTGCATCCGCGCTCTTCCTGGTTTCTATCGAAAATTCGACCAAATTTGCCACTACATGTGGACTCCTCCCTTGAACAATCTGGAATGGGCTCAGTCCTGTCGACCGATTCACAGAATTCTTATATGCAAACTCTGACTGTGCCAACACATTCTCCCACTGCTTGGGTCTGTCGACTGTTAAACACCTCAGAAGGTTTCCCAAAATTCTGTTTACAACCTCGGTCTGTCTGTCTGTTGCGGATGATATGTCGAACTAAACTCTAACTTCGTGTCGAGTTTCTTCCATAGGGTCCTCCAGAAATGTCCCATGAATTTTGTATCCCTATCCGACATGATACTCTTTGGAAACCCATGCAACCTGACTATTTCCTTAAAGAATAACACAGCAATCCCTGTGGCATCACTTGTTTTCTTACATGGTATGAAATGTGCCATCTTCAAAAATCTGACGACTACAACAAATATTGAGTCGTTCCCCTATTTTGTCCTTGGCAATCCTAACACAAAATCCATGCTAAGATGCTCCCATGGGTTCTCCGGTACTGGCAATGGTGTATACAACCCCGTGTTCTGACTCTTTCCCTTTGCCAACTGGAAAACTTAACATTGTCGAACCCATTTTCTGACATCTATCGACATCCTTGGCCATAAATACTTTTCGTCGATCAGTGCTTTGGTCTTGTCGATCCCAAAGTGCCCTGTTAACCCTCCATTATGAAATTCTTGGATTAGGTTCTCTCTCACTGATCCTCTGGGAATACACAACTGACTTCCCCTGAACAAGTAACCTTCTTGAATGAGATAACTCAAATATGGAGTTCTATCGATGCTCCAAGGCTCTCGACAAGCCTTCCATGCCTTTGCAAAATCTTCGTCGGCTTCATACTCCGTCTTTATCGACTCTATTCCTGTTGCCTGAACAGTCATCGTGCTCAATAGCGCAACTCTCCTGCTCAATGCGTCGGCAACTTTGTCGACTTGCCCGACCTATGTCGCAATAAGAACGTATATCTCTAGAGTAGCTCCACCCACTTCATGTGTCGCTGGTCCAACTTCGACTGAGTATTCAGATACCTCAGTGCTTGGTGATCTGTGTATAACACAAATTCCCGTGGCAACAAATAATTCCTCCAATTCTTCAATGCTTGGATGATCGCATAAAATTCTTGGTCATAGACCGAATACTTCTGCTTTGCCCCATTCAGTTTTTCACGGAAGAATGCAATTGGTCGGCCTTCCTGGCTCAACACTGCTCCAATTGCCGTTCCACTTGCATCACAATCGACCTGGAAAACTTTGTCAAAGTCTGGGAGCGCCAACACTGGGCTCTCAGTGACCTTTTCCTTCAATTTGTCGAAAGCTTCCTAGGCCTTACCTGTCCACTTGAACTCGCCCTTTCTCATGCATTCTGTCAATGGTGCACAAATCCGACTGAATCCCTGAATGAACTTCCGGTAGAAACTAGCAAGTCCATGAAAACTTCTCACTGCAGTCGTACTTGTCGGTTACAGCCAATCTACTATTGCCTTCACCTTCTCGGGGTCCATCTCCAACTCTTTACCTAAAATTACAAATCCCAAGTACACCAATTCCTTCTTCACGAAGAAACACATTTGCAGGTTAATCATCAGCTTCTCTTCCTGCAATTTCTGCAATACTTGTCGAACATGCTCCAAATGTTCTGACTTGGTCCGACTGAAAATCAGAATGTCGTCTAGATAGACTACGACAAACTTTCCCAAGAACGGTTTCAGCACTTCATTCATCAATCTCATGAATGTACTGGGTGCATTAGTCAATCCGTATGGCATGACTAACCACTCATATAACCCTTCTCTTGTCTTGAATGTTGTTTTCCATTCATCTCCTTCTCTGACCCTGATCTGGTGATATCCACTCTTCAGGTCTAACTTTGTGAAGTATGTCGCTCCACCCAGGAAATCCATCAAGTCATCCATCCTTGGAAATGGAAATCGATACTTGATTGTGATTCTGTTTATGGCTCTGGAGTCAATACACATCCTCCATTCCCCGCCCTTCTTTGGTGTCAATACTACTGGTACTACAAACGGGCTCAAGCTTTGTCGGATCAATCCCTTGTCCAACAACTCTTGGACCTGTCAGTTGAGGTCCTATCCCTCTGCTGGACTCATCCTATATGGTGCTTTGTTTGGAAGACTCGACCCTGGAATTAAGTCGATCTGATTGGATATACTCCTTGTCAGTGGTAATCCCATTGGTTTCTCATCATTCATTATGTCCCTAAACTCTTCGAGCCACTCCTCGACTTCGACCAGAATGCTCTCCATGTTGGTCGTTCCTTCGACATATGGTCCTTTTGGAATGATTGCATAACATCCCGACTACTTTTCCTCCTCTGCAAGGAATTCCTTGGCGATGCTTATCAACACTTGCTTTTCCCAAAGGTTGCTCTCCCCGTCCTTGTTGTCGACTGGCTCTCCTCGCCTCGGCTTAAGAGTCCTTTTCACTCCATTCCTCCACACTGTGACTGTGTTAGCTCGACCATCATAGATCATCTTACGATCATATTTCCATGGCCTCCCTAACAACAGATGGCATGCATCCATGGGAACTACGTCACACAGTACGCTGTCCTCTAATCCTTCAACTCTGAAGTTGATCAGGCACTGTCTGGTCACCTTAACATGGTGTCCTTTCTACAACCATGAGATCTTGTAAGGGTGTGGTTGTTCACGACACTTCAACCCGATCTTGTCGATGACTTATATCGACGCAAGATTCTTTGTACTCCCACCATCAACTATGGTCTTGCAACGCCATTCCCCGATCCGCACCTTCATTCGAAAGATTTCCTTCCTTTGTGCTCGTTCCATCGGGTCGCGTTGATCTTCTTGGATCAAAGCTCTCTAAACTGTCAGATTCCAGTTCTTCTTTTTCTCACCTCCACTGCTATCTGATGCCGACTCTTCCCTCTCGTCGACTTGCTCATCCTTTTGACGTCTGGGTTTCGATTCTTCTGCAGCATGTAGGTTTTCTGGGCATTCATATGCCTTATGGCCCGTTCCTCGACATTTGTAACAGATTATGGCTGGTCTGTTAACTCCCTTCTTGTTGGATGGACCACTTCGACTATACATGCCTCGACCACGGTTCTCACGACCATCGTGTTGGTTCTCTTGCGCTCTTTCTTTCGTTGATGTCCCTTCTGTGCGTCGACTATCTTCGACACCTTCTCTCTTGTAGCCGCTACCTTGACCTTTCACGGAGACAGTCTTTCCACCCCGACTAGTCATCCTGCCTCTGGTATTTGCAGAATTTTTCGACAGTTTCTCTTCCACCTTCAAAGCTAGCTAACAGGCTTCTCCAACTGCTCTGAATCTCAACATGCTGAGTTCATCCTGAACAGCATACTTCAGGCCGTTTACATATCTGGTGACAGCTTCTTCTCCTTCATCAGTTTGTCCTGACCAAATCGACAATCGGTAGAACTCCTCCGTGTACTCTTTCACGGTCATCTCTTTTTGTCGAAAGTTTTGTAACTTCCTGAACAAGGAAATTACATAGTCATTTTGCAAGAACTTCCCCTTCAACTTGGCAACCATCCTGTCCCAAGATTTGATTTTCTCCTTGCCTTTCTTGAGTCTGTCATCATGTACATTCTCCCACCACAACGAGGCATGACCCTTCAACCTTAGACACGCAATCTTAACCCGTTTAGGATCCTCGATCTACTCCACATCGAAGTATTTCTCCATCTCTCTGAACCAGTCGATCAAGTCTTCTGGGTCTAGGCTTCCCAAGTACGTACGCACATCTATCTTCACCCGACCTCTCATTTCTGTCAGAAGCTTGATGAGTTTTTCCTCTGGTTCTTCTGCTGCGGCTTCCCGAGCTTCCACTTCCTTGACTTCCTCGTCGCTGTGGTCTAGCGCTTCAGGAATGCAACCACACCTCTGGATTTCTTTGATCGTTGCGAATTCATTTCTCAAAGTCCGCATCATTCGGATGCATTCGTCGAACATCTCACGATCCACTGTGATGGCTACTATGCCACGCGCTCTTCGTCCTCGGACATTAACGCCTTTGTGAGCCATCTTAAACCTCTACTGAAAATTCTCACACCTTCAACACTGACGCAAGTCAGGTTGGTATGGTCTTCTCTTCTCCAACCGGACTCGCCTCCCGGCTCTGATACCAACTGACGCAAGTCAGGTTGGTATGGTCTTCTCTTCTCCAACCGGACTCGCCTCTGGGCTCTGATACCAACTGACGCAAGTCAGGTTGGTATGGTCTTCTCTTCTCCAACAGGACTTGCCTCCGGGCTCTAATGCTAACTGACGCAAGTTGACCTATGGAAATAAGGTTCTTGCTTAACAATACACATGACACAAACCACAATGCTCACACAAACAAGGTGTAGAACAAGATGCCAGAAGTGGCTTATATTACTTCTCTGAAATCGGTTACAATGTAAAGTAACTGCAATCAAATACCTAACTACAATCGACCTCAGCCGTTACACTTAGAAGTAACTGTGGTGTGTTCTCCTTGTGTGTCAACCATGCCCTCTCATGGTTCACCACAGAGCTCTGAGCTATGTTTTGATCTCAATACTCTGCACTCGGCCAGTGTGACTCTTCACAAATTTCTTGGCTCTGCGCTCTACTCTCAGCTCTCTATTTGCCATCGTCCTCCTCCTCGTCCTCTCCGTTTGGAATGAAGATCTTTTCCTTCTCTTCTACTCTGCAGGTGCTGTTTCCAAGATTATCACAATCCCAAGACACGTGTCCCCCTCTGTTCACCAATCTTGCCAAATCTTACGAACCTGCACTGTCAGCTTCTATCCGTGCTGTACAGCTTCTGTCCATGACGTCCTCTGTCACGTCCTTCACCAACTCGCAATAACTGTCATAACTTCCTCAGCAATCCCAAACAACTACTAAGTATAGTTCATTGACTTTCTGCCCTTCCGACCCTGCTACAGCAGTCATTCACATCTCGATTGTCCGGTCGGATCACTCCTTTCCCCTTTACACTTTGCTTCGCTAAGCCCTGTCGTGTCGTAGTTCGACCACTTGTCAACTACCCGACCTCTTACATCGCTCATCATCTGTCGACCATTCCCTGTCGATCCTCGACCTCGCGACATCTGTTGATCCTTCAGTCGGTTGAACCCCGACTGCTTTTGCTTGACTTGTTGACTTCGACAAGTCAACCTGCTCCTTGCACCGGTGGTCATCGGCACTCCCGCTAGTCTGCTCCCTTCGGTTGATCAATATCGACTGATCTGCCTAGGCCCCGATGCTCCTACATCATAGGTTCAAATCTAGAGGGAGGTAAGGTATGTACACCTCCATAGACTTTATCATTCAAATCATTGTGCAGAGGGGGCTTCCTTGTCCCACAAACAAGGGGGTCTCATGTAGAACATCATAAATTTTATGGTAAGGTTATGTAGTCGATATGTTTCAAGATATATGAATGGACAAGCTTATTGCTTGAGGAGTCGAGGGTTTTAAATCTTTGCAAATCCAAATGCATAATCACAGTACCTACACATGAAAGTATAATAACTATAAAATATCACTGAAAATGGGAGTGGATGAGTAAATTAAGATATATCTATAGATTCTTGACTCCCCATGTGCAAATTCATTGACTCTAGGTTGGTCTCTGACTCACTATAGTAAATTGACCTCGGGATTTCATTCTTAGAGCCCTATGCTCTTGATTGCTCAGGCCTACAACCTTCACAAATCCCTACATCCTCAAATTTCTTTTAGTGTCTCAGATTCTATTTAAAGGGAAGACCGTTGGAGAATCAACCATGAAACTCGCAAGTTTCAAAGTTCACTAGATGCATACATCCCGTCGACATGCACGTGCGTAGGTTTGATGCCCCTCCATCAGAGCTTGTGACCCAATGTAACATGAGTATTTACATTGGTATTTATTCATATTCTCTGATAATAAGCAAATTATTTTTAAATTTTAATCTTTCGATATGTACAACTTTTGTGGAGTCTAAATATTTAGTCACCATTGCAACTTACTTCGCTTTAAAACTTGTCTCTTGTGTAGGAGAGCTTTGCATTATTTCGAGAGTAGAGTTACGATAGTGCCCTCTATTGAAATGCTTTCTAGGGAGATAGGTTTGAAGGTAAAATCTTCTTTGAAATTGAATTTTTTGTAGTTGCTAAGTACTCTTCTTTACCAGAGTGCTTTGCATTATTTCAAGAGTAGAGTTTAAAAAGTGGCGTCTTTTGAAATGCTTTCTAGCGAGATAGATTTGAAACTATATGAGTTTGTAAGAAAAGCGTTAATATGACGAGTCCGCCAATAGGTAGACTTGTTCCAAACTCTATTAATGATAAAAATGAATAACACATAAAAGATTCCTTAAAAAATGGATTGAAGCCTTGAATTAATTCAACGGTACAATTTTTGTAAATCGGATCTAAATAAGATCTAGACTTTCATTGGAGACATTGGATATGTTAATGTTTCTCTCTCTTAGTGCACCTCATGCTCTAAATGAGGTAGAATATTGGAATGATATTTATGATGTATGCAAACAAATGAAAAGTAGAAAGCGTCTTCCATTGGGCAAATAAATTGATGTTTTTAACAATGTAAGCTCAATTGTTTTTGAAGAATATCAAATGAATGGAAGAAAAATATGTTTTCCTTTTTTTTGGGAGTGTGCTCATTTATATAATATAATAATAATTTTGTGGATCTTACTAATTTCAAAGAAAATTTTATTTATTTCTTCGGTTTTATTAAAAAATTATCGTTTTTTCATGTAGGGAGTGTTTAATTGTTTAAGATTGTAAAAATTTGAAATGAAAATATTTGTTTTTTAGATTTCTTTTGAAGGGTTTAGTTAATTTATACTTGTCAATTGAAGTACAATTATTTATATGACCTTTCATATTTGAAGGACCCGAAAAATATATGCCCTTCAAAATGAAATTAAGACCCACTCTTCAAATATGATCACTGCTTGGGAAATAGAATTAAACTCTAAAGGGGTCAATTGTAACTTGTAGCGGGTGTAAGTTTCAATATTTTGGATTAAGATAACCTCTTGGGAGAGAGAATTAAACTCTAATATTTTTCATTTGCAACATTCTAAGCATCTAAATATTAAAATAAATATTTAATCATGCTTCAAATGATATCTCAACAATATGATGATGATGATTAATGTCCTCTAAGACTAACATTGGTCTATTGGACCTAAAAATAAAATGAGTTATTTAGTTTGCTTTAGAATTGTATTCCTATGCTCAAAAAACTTGGAGAGGACCATTCCGAAATCACTAAAATTTTGTTGTGCTAGAAGTTTAGGAAGGTCGGTATTGCAACAAATATTATAGAATTGAGATCTAATGTGGGTGTAGGCATGGTACCTAAGAGAAAGTGTTTTTCATCCTCAACGCTCATAGTGTCACTGAGATGACCGATCCTTTCCTCCCATGGTGTTTTAGGAACTAACCAACACCCTGTTTCATTATATAGCTCATGAGAGTTTGTTATGATCTTAGCTATATTAGTTTTCTTCTTCGAACTAGTTAAGACAGATACACACTTTTGAACATCTAGATTATGGTTAATGACCTCCTTATAGTATCTTAATTTTCTTTTAACCTATAAGTCTTTTTTGCACCATATTTTCTATTTAAACTTAGAAGGAATAATATTTTTAATCTTGTTAATATTTTGCAAGGCAACATTTTCGTCAATCTCCCAATGGTTTAACAAGTTCATGGCATCTTTATACCATCCTCGTTTGAGCCGAAGGTGGTTTTGACTAGCCTCTAGGGCTAGCTTAGGAAGTCTTTTGTCTCCCATGTTATTTGTCTTGTGCTTGTACATTAGGAACCTAGTCATAGCCATGCTCTCGATAGGGGAGAGACCGGCTTCTAAAAGGAGAACAGGATAAGACGTATTGTTTTCAATTCTAAGGTTATAGGTTATAAAACGCTTCTGGATTTGCTCAATCTTTCTCCAAGATTCTTTAGAGATACTGTACCCCTAAACTTCACAACCATATAAGATAACAGGAATGACAAAGGAGGACAATTAGATCTTGGAGATGGCACACGACCAAAACGTTGGATAGAAATAGCCTCTTTGGAAAGGACGTATTAGCTCTATTTGCAACATTACAATTATCAAGATATTTAAATCAATTTTTAAAACAAATCAAACTAGAATTTTCCAAGAGGACCGATTTGCCTCGAGGGCAACCCAACGAAATGTTTTATGTCCAGTTTTAAGAGGGCGTTGAGATTCGAATCTGTCAAATCCAACCCTCGAACATTAACAAACATCATCATAAATTCTATGCCAAGAATTCAAGCGGGCAAAAAAGTCAAATCGCTAGGATTGAAATGGAGTTAACAATTTAGACGTTTGAGTTCTAAAATTTTAAAATTGCAACATTCTTATCATAAGGCATTAAGTGACAGATTTTAAAATATGCCAAAATGAGAATCTTCGGGAGTGTTGATTTCACCAAATCGTTGGGTTTGAATGAAAATCATTTTGAGGCTCAAATGATGTATTAAATTATTATTTGAATTTTAAAAACTCTTGAAAAATTCTTATAAAATATTTTTGAAGGAGGACTATTTGCACCAGGAAGGGCTATTTGGAGGAGACATTGAATCCAATTAATTTGGTTATTTGGAGGAGACATGGAAGCTTGGTTAATTGGAGGAGACATGGAAGCAAATTAAAATTTTATTGTCTTATACTTATGATTGATCATAGGGTGTTTATGTGAAAATAGCTCTTCCTAAAAGGGCCGATTTGGACTTGTGGGGACTTATGGTTCCTCATAGGGTTTTTATGATAAATTTTAATGAGATGTTAAGGTCCAAAAATGATCTTTTTACCTACAAAAATAATAAAAAGGTAAATATCCTCAATGAGATGAAGTCGCTAGGGTTAGAGATTTGTTGAAATCTTGGATCTTGGTTTAGGATTTGTTGTTCATAGTGAACATGCAGATGTAAAATTTTGCAAAACAACAATCAATAGCAATATAAGATCCAACTTCTAAGAAATATCTCTTACTATTAACATTTGATTTTCCATGAGTATCTTTAGAAACGACACATGGAAGAAAGTTAGAATTGAAGACCTTGGTTAGTTATGGCCAGAGAATAAATATAGGATTTCAACATTTCATAAATTCAAAATTTTTCTAGAAAAATATTAACTTTCAATGATTTTGTCTTAAATACATTCCAAGCATGTATTAAAATAAAAGTGATTTCAAAAATTTTTTAGTGGAAGAAGATTTTGATAGAACAAAATTATACTACCAACTTCTACTTGTAGACTAGTGCCACGGTAGAAAAATCTTGGGCAATGTAGTCATGGAACATGATTGGGTGTAACAAAGTTTTTGAAGATCCATCAAGAGAAGGAAAACTTAATCCAAATGAATGGCCTCCATCAAGGTATCATTTAAAGCTCCCAAACCTATCATTTAATACCCTGCAAACCCTAGATCAAGAAGAGGTAAACACAATCTACAAGAAACTAAGACAAACAAGGGTTATCAAGATTAGTTGTTCAAATAAAATAAAAAATTCTAGTTGAAAGGAAGGAGAAAAATAGTCAATTCAATTCTAACTAACATAAAATCAATTAATCAAACAACATACATAAATTACACCTCGATGGAGACTTACTTCACCTTCATCAATACCTTGAAACATATCCAATAGACCTGGAAAATTCACCAAAAGCAAGAGACACTAGCAAAAATGGTATAGTGATTTTATCCCCCCCCAAAATCAACTTTTTGCTAAGGCTAATACCTCTCCTTTTATAGCACAAGGAGGGAACCTTAGGCTTGTTAAGAGTCAAAAGTGGTTATAGTATAATATATTTTCTCATGTGGATGATCTCAAGGAGATCTAGCAATCAATGGCTTAGATATCATCTCAAATTACAAAAATAATAAAATATTCTTGAATTATATTATGACCAAGTGGGGCACATCCACTCTTCTAGGAATAAAACTATTAAAAAGTGCCAAATACCATGTGTCATTACCAAATAAATGAGCCATTACAAAATACAAGGGTCCAAAATCAACTACCTTGTAAAAATACCATGTGTTGGATACATTTTGGTCTTTTTGGCCCCAACGAGCTCCTCAAAAGGCTCTTGATCCATGTGCTAAGATCCAAATCTATAGATGTGACTTATTTTCTCATTGAATTTTAGATCTTGGCCCTTCATTACATTTCTTCTTGAGGTTTTAGGATAAAATAATATATTTTTTCCTTCACATATGTGCCCTACTAATTTTTAATTAAAATTACTTAGGAAAAATTAATTAATTTTCCCAAAAAAAGTGCAATCGCAAAGTGAAATTAGAAACTCTTGTGTACCCTTTTAATTTTAAAAAATTAATTAGGCAAAACTTAGGAATTTTTTTAAAATAAAAACGAAATAAGCCAAGATAAGTATGATTTATCCCTTAATGCCTGGAAAACTATGATCTAGTTGATAACCTCTGATGTACTGACTGTATGATGTATAACTTTGTCATATGTTCATAATGGACCAGCAACAAAGAGTGTCCATGTGGATAGATACAAAAATGCAGGTAGTCCTTAATAATTTACTCGTCATACAACTTGTCATGCCATGCATGATAATATGCCAACCATATAGATATCTTCAAACGTGTTCATGGCATGCACGGATTATCCATTAACTAGTACTCAAACAACCCCAAGGAATTAATAAGAGCTATTTTCTCCTTTGGGATGGAGATAATTATGTTTAATGAGGTTGGTCAAATGAAAGTTCTAGTGCAAAGAGACTAATGGATTCTTGGACAAGAGGGAAGAGGAAAACTTTTATTTATTCACCATTAGGATAAAAACTAGGGATGCGTGTCACAGACGGGAGATTGTATAGTGAATTAACCCCCCACCTAACCATTAGCAATCAAAATTCCCCCATTACCTTGAATTTTCCATCTCCATTTAGACTTGGTCTTCCTGGACACGTCTTCCTTTGATTTGTTGGACTTCTTTCTTGTACTTCTTTTGTATTTGAGACCTTGACCTTTTTCATTTTTTCCTTTATTTTTGAGGCCTTGTTCTTTGGCAAGTTTTTCTTTCCTTGATTTTCTTTGTATTTGAATTTTTGTCTTCATTGGTCTTCAACTGTGACTTTGAATTTTTGCAGGTACATTATTTTTTGGGAACAAGGGAGGAAAGATACATGCAAACAATTTAGGGGGATAATTGCTCCATGACAACTGTCTTTGCTTGATAAGAAGTCCACCCCAGGGATCTACAAGGAATATTCTTGAGTCATCACAAGATGGTCACAATACAATATTACTCAAAACACAAAGAATAACAGGGAGGTATTATTGGTGAAGAAGTCATAGAGGGAAGAGGTCTAGAATCCTTCTATTGACCTTGACTAGAGGATTTATATCAATTATGGAGTGACATGGATAATGGATGAAGGAAAATGTGGACCCGAAGGAGGGGCTAAAATCTCGTAACAATACCAAGGGCTACCTTGGTGACTTGAATAATAAAAAAACCACACATATTTCAACCTCGCTAACCTAAGGGTTGATACTACTAGCTATACTCATCATACAATCACAAAGCACTCTTGTTCAAATTTTATAAGATACAAATCATGATTATCATCATGGCATGGCATATGATATATCCTTGTCAGATCATCCATCAAGTAGAACCACATTCACTTCATATGAAGAGCCTAAGAGTATTGAAGACGGACTCCCAATCTTTGGGAATTTTGCAAAAATACATTTGTAGGGGTGCCCCACAAAGTGTGGCATAACAAGATCCAAGCCCTTCAAAGGAGATTCGTTTGTAAGCTTCCTAACTATTAACTATTAATTGTTGCACAAAAGAGATCTCACACACACTCAACCTAGCTAGTGGAGTAAGGGAGCAAAGCATAATGAGGAATGGGATCTATGGGTGTGAAGTTTCAACCCAAAGTGGTTTTGATATCATTCCTATGCTTCCTTGAATTCTAGAACTCTATATAATCACTATAAAATTTGGACCCATTTTTTTGATGGAAAACTGTCGATTATCACACGTCTTTTCGTACTACAACCAACAAACCTAGGGTACTTAAACTATCAGTTATCCGAGTGATTTGGTTTTTGTATGAATACCGACAAAATAAATGCCACGTGTCAACTCGAGGTTTGATGTGTCAAATTAGGAATCTGTCGGTCGACCAGCACACATGTACATCGGTTAACCCGCAGATGTCTATCGTTTGACTGAGACAACGTCATCTGTTGATTGACACATTCTCATTGGTTGGTCAATCCACGTCGTTGAAGGCCCACATTATACTTTGGCACATTGAAACATTTCTATTAGTGGATTGAGACAATGTCGTCGGTTGACTGGCTCATACCTTTGGAACTTTTTAATTGACGTCAGTAGATCGCCACAAGGGCAAGCAATATGCACCCCGCAGCAGACAATTTAAGTCTGCTGCAGGGGTCTGACATACTGAACCCTCCGTGCGTCTCTCGTGCACCCAACATTTCTTCGGCAAATACTTCCCGTCGTCCCGGTCAGGGATCAAATTTGAAGGGTAGGGTCGCATTTCACTTTGAAGGGCTATGAGATATGGAACCCTTCAATGCTGACATGTAAAAATAAATCATTCTTTTCATTTGAAAATTTAATAGTATGTCAAAATTTTATTATTGTTTTTATGAATTCACTAATAGAATGGCGAATAGGCGATATTTGCATTGTTCTGCTCTATAAATTTTAATAAGCAATGTTATATTAATATGGGCTAGTTAAATAACCCAAGAATACTATATAAAATAAATTTCAAAAACAAAAGAAAAAAAATGACAATATGAAAAAATCACTTGTTTTATAACCAATAGAGCTTGTATTGGCAAGTAATAAAACTTGTTCATAGAAAAATCAAAAGTAACTATGCTTGCTTTATATTGAAAGACATTGTTTACATACATATGTGCACATAGAAGGATGAACCAACCGCACCACAACAAATCACAGCAGCATAGAAATAATAGCCAACAAGATTTATGTATTCGATAATTTTTTTAAGAAAATCACCTAATACAATAGATAACTACAACAATAAATCAGCCATCGCTGATTGCACCAGTCCCCACCCATTCTTCTCAACTTAAGCCCACTACACAAAATGTAAAATTCTATACATTTTTTTCTCATAGAACAACACAAGATTCAAATCTTCAGAGCTCCCTGTACAGTGGTAGACTCGCAGCTTCCTCATAAATTTGTGGGCTTTGGTGTCACCAAGTGTTCCTCCGGCACTACGGTGTATTGGGTGAGTGTCCCCAACTGTTTTGGCCTGTCTGCTGTTAAGTTCTGGGTGTTGTTGTAGACCTCGCTGCCAATCTTGAACTTGGGCCATCGCCAACTTCCAATACCACTCATGCTGCATCACAACCGGGTCCAGCCTACATAACACAAACGGTATTATAGATCCAGTTTTAATAAATCTTGATATGCCAACTCATGCTACATCACAACCGGGTCCAGCCTACATAACACAAACCATACTAGAGATCCAGTTTAAATAAATCTTGATATGCCAAATTGTGTAAGGCATTCTGTCACATCTTATCGAATGAAAAGAAGATTCTGTTAAAAAACTTAGCAAAAACAATGTGAATAACAATCAGTGCTTCTGAATAAGCATTCTTGTTTCTTAAAGTTGACGGGAATGAGAGCAACAACTCTGATTTTCCCTAAAATCTAGCCTCGGAGGGGTTTGGCACAGGGAATTCCCCTAATTGCAAGACATCTATGGACCCATTGTTGTTTAAACTGGGCTTCATGAAGAATCCACCACTGTGAAGGGATGCCATGGCCGCAACACCTAAATTATATTCAATGGAACTCTAGTAACAGTCATGAAGCAAAATCTATTCCGATCAACTAGCCCAAAAGCGGATGCCCTCTTACCACTCATGCACCGACCCCAAGCCAACCCCGCGTTCCAAATCTCATTCATAGGGAAATTCTAAATAAACTGTCAGCATTATCATTTGGAACCAATTGCCACCAAGAAGCCATTAGCATTTGGAACCAATTGCCACCAAAAAAAGTAGCAAAAGTTTCGATTTCGAAGACCACATTGAATCTACAGTATAAATTGCAAAATAGAAGACGTGGTAGAAATTGCAGAGGTTGGATGGATGACCAGTGGATGCTTTAGATCCCTCTCGGCTCTGCATTGCAACCAGACATTCATCCGCAATGAACAACAATAGAATGATGGCGAGCATGAATGATACCTGGCCTGGAATGATACAATGAAATTAATAATAATAAATACACGCCACAAGCATGGCAGGGGAATGGCGGGTTTCTTAGTTTAAATTTTAAATTTAAGTCCGCCCAAATCCATCGGTAATGGGCAATGGATTATGGCACGATTCGCACCGGCACCTGCCAATTTTCCAAATGCCAGCAGCAAGTAACCAGTAACCCCGCCGCCTAGTATGTACTCTGTGCAGTGTGGAACTGGAGTGACTCAAGAGTGGAAACTGTGGTAGGTTGTAACATTAATTGCTTTCACCTAGAATTCATTACTTCACCGAGTCCACCATTGACAGTACTCAGCGAGCTCGCAAACTCGATTTTCCAATTCCAACTGGGATGGGGTCACGGCCCACGGGGGACCAACATGGCACTGGCAACGTCCAAAATTCCAAATGTAATGACTCCAGAGGCCAAATCACTAAAACCTGGTGACAGGCAGATTTTGGGGTTGCCCTTCTGTTGCAGATTTTCAAAATTGAACCCAATTTCATTAATGACAGGCTCTGCATGGAATTAAGTTTCATTTGCAGGGTAAAATTTAATATGGCCTTCTATGACGAGTAAAAGTGCCTTTGAAGGGCACTGAAGCCTTCAAATTTGAAGCCTGGTCCCGGTCTATTGTTTCGGTGGTTATGCCCATCTTCTTGCAGAACCCATGATGCCCATATTCTTGCAGAACCCATGGATCCATGCCGCCATGTCCATGTGAATGACTCATGGTCCCATTCGCCACGGTATCGAACAACGCGCTTGCATACCATCGACCTATCCATGCCATCCTTTACATACATGTAATTTTTAAAATTTGAATTCAAAAAAGGCGCCCAATTTATTTTGAATTTTGAATTCGGAAAAACTTTTCCCGCATATCTCATTTATTCTGTCTGTGGTGTGGAGCATGGCATTGAACAATCAACAGCTAGCAGCGAACACACTATAATGCTCAGTGTATGCGTGAAATAACATACAGGGTTGGAGCAGGTTAGAAGCGCTGCCAAGTATGGAAGCATTGGTATCTTTGGAGGATTTGTGGACACGGATATGCTTGAAGCTGAAGACTATACATGAAGACTATACAGGGGTTGGAGCAGGTGACAAAGCAGGATCTCAAAAGAGTTTATATCAAATTTAAAGATTACTCAACAATGAATATAATTAGTTATTAAACAATGTTTTAATTTTAATTATAATTAATTAAGAGAGGTATATAGTTGTTAAATAAGGTAATGCAATTATTTAAGAATTATTATATTTTAAATGTTTGAATTTTCTTTTGAAATTATGAGAAAGTTTTTATACATAATGTGAAATTAATATTTAACATTTACATACAACCATTTCCTTAAATATTTTCTATTGGTTATTTAAATTTTTAAAATGAATGCTACTTTATTTTGATTAAGTAAAACTTTTATATAATGAAAATGTCATTTTTTAGATTCTTAATTATTTATATTTTTAGAATTTAAATATTTGAATTAGTAAACTAAATTAAGTTTTATTAAATTCATTTATTAAAATCAGAATAAAAAGTTAGATAAAAACATAAAAGATGATGGAAAAAAAATCTATACATTGTCAATAAAATGGTTAATGGTTAATCAATTCTAAACAAGTAATATTTTTACTTCTCAAATACATATGACATAAATATTATATACATATTTTTAAATTAGAGTTTTATTATACATATAGAATTTATATAAGTGTTTCAATTAATTTACAATTTGTTTTATCTTTTTAACATACATTTATTTTTATGTAATTGGGGTGCTAGTCTAAAAGGATAATTCAATTAGTTGTTACCAATGTTGTTGGGTTGTTGACAATGTTATAAGCCTAGAGAGTGAATCCTCGTGGCAATTTTAATCAATAACAAATTCTTAACATTCTAAAAAAAAAAACTTAAGTTCTTTAATAAGATTCATTAATCATATTTCCATAATTAGTAGATAATTTGTATGTAAAATAATTGTATTGTTTTTGTAGTTGTTGATAAGCTAGCTATTTCACTAGGTATTTATGTTTTTTTTGTTTCTTTTTAGAGTGACTGGTTATGATGACCAAAGAGGGGGATACCCAAACCTCCTTTTTTTGTAAAAAACCTAAAGGATATTTTACCAACTAGCTTCACTCATGCTTTGCTGAGAAGTTTTGAAATACCATCAAACAAATCTAATTGAAAAATTCACGATCTTTGATAGGCATTTGATCTTTGTTTTTTACTCCTACTTCATGGGATTGATAGGGATGTTCCTCCAAAAGGTCCCTTAACATCACTCAAGAGGTCGATATTGCTTCAACAATTGTTGTAATATGAGTGCACCTTGTACACCTCCCATTGATTTTCTGGGATGCCAAGTCACTAGGAGACACATAAAACAATTTTTATCACACATTTTTTATCCACTTGAACAAATGAAGGGTTTTTAGAGAAAATATGTTTCATAATTGCATTCACGTACAATGGAGCAACATATCACTAAACTAGTTAAGATAGTTATGGAGTACCAAAGTCCATCCAAAAATTAAATGAAATCATCATTGCACAACCCCTTAAATCGTTACCCCATGCAACTTGTACAATTAATATTTTAATAGTCTTGGGATCTTTTTGTACATCATCACCCTTATAAATAATGTAATCTATTGGTGTGGATCTAGCCGTGTCTTCACAAGAGAACTAAAGTTATGAGTACATAGAATAAAGTGATGTTGTAAAAGATAATTATGGTGCTCAAACCTTAGTCAAGCAATATGGGATTGTGTGATTTCCATAGCTTGAATAATTTTTGATGCTACATTATTTGACTAGAGATTTGAAAAGTCTTGGTGCCACATTGATTAAAGAATAGTGAGTAACATGCTTTTAAAGGATGTGATTTTCTACATAAGATGCAAAGTCTATCATTATTTGACTAGAGATTTGAAAAGTCTTGGTGCCACATTGATTAAAGAATAGTGAGTAACATGCTTTTAAAGGATGTGTTTTTCTACATAAGATGCAAAATCTAGTAGATTTAGTAATAGAGATTCATTCTAAATTTATCTCTAAATTATAGTTACAATTCAATTTATCCCAATGCCTCAATATTTGAGGAAAATCAAGGTATCACAATGCAACATATAAGAATATGTTGATGCCTAAAACATGGCATTTCCTCTTAGCCCTATCTATTTTGAGTTTGCATGGAAAACATGTAGAACATGATGCATGAGTGTTGGACACAAGTATGCCACATCATCATTGTTTTCTTCTTTAATCCCCCTTATCTTTTTTAAATTATTCTCTTGTAGAGCTTCTATTCTTCTTCTTCATCTTCAAGGTACAAAATATTGACGCCTTCTGTGAAATGCAAAGAAAACAATCGGTCCTTGGTTGGAACAACAACCTCATATCAATATATTTACATGTACACTCAATTGTATCGACTTTCCATAAACATCTTTCTTGTAAAAGTCTAGTTTAGTTTTGGTTCAGTGTTTCTATCATATGCTCATGTATATTCCTTTTTGAACAAATGCTACCATTGCAGTTATATTACCACTTCCATGCCTGTAGTATTTTTTTCTTAGTTATAATTGTTGCCAATGCACTCCTAGTAGTGACTCATGCATTGGAAAAAAAATTACACTCACTTTTTGTATAATTCTTGCTAGTTGTTAGATATTCTTTTTATTAAGATAGACACATTTAACTTTCCCAATTGTACATGTACAATAGAACACTAGTTTATTTTTCCAACATTTCCTTAAACTTTGTGATTCTACTCAAATTATCTCTTCCAAATAGCTCTTCCATGCTGCCTCCTCATTATGGTGTTCATTTTGCACCATCAAGTGCAATTGCTAGTTATACGAAACACAACGTATAATTCTATCATGCACACAGGAATCATATTGAATAGTTTGCATAAAAACAACAAAATTTGAGCATACACCTTATTTTAACCATCGACTATTTCTCCCTATCGTTGATTTGTGAATTGGTAACCATAGTTTATTTTCTTAGGACTCTAACTAATTGATTGCTTGTGAGAAATAATTGCAATACCTAAGACATACGTAGAAACTCCATTTTAGTTGCTTGGGAGAGTGTTCGTTGAAGGTGAGTACTTGCACCCATGGTGATTGATTGTATGAAGGTTAGAATATATAACTCTATCTCTTTTTCACCTTCGTCTAGTGGTTATTCAGGACTTAACATCTCTCAGTGGCTATTATTTTGGAAGGCATCCTATCTCAAATTTTCAGTAACCCCGGTTTTTGGAAAAGTGGTTTGCTTGTTGAATCTTTTAGGCCCTTTTTAGTTAGTACATATTGCTTTGAGTATAGTAAGCCTTAAGATTGTTAGGCTGTGTATAATTTACATTATTATAAATAGTCCTTACAAAGTATGAACAATGCATTCACCAACCAATGCGTTGGAAGAGGTGAGTTGTGCGATCCATTCAATATTGGCACACAAAATATATAAATAAATATTCAACGATCTATATTCTGATAGAGGTCCTGCCACATGGGAGTTGTTCTTTTCCAGCAGAAAACAATGATCTTAAACAATACAAGGGTATTATTCGTGATCTATATAATCTACATATCACTTAGTTTCGCCAGTGATCAATAATTTTACATATATATAAAGTAAGAAAGGAATTGGACTGTTTGGTTACAATGATCTGGCCACATGGGAACGGTTTACTTGACCAGAATCAATACCACGTATCGTGAATAAAAGGACTAAACCACAACCACCTAAAAAGGGTCTTAATCATTAAATGAAGACTTCCCTAACTACCTTCATTCTTGGCACAACTCGAAACCCACAGGGATTTGACGATTCCTTTAACTAAGGGTCTGAGAGTGTTGTACGAACTAAAAAGAACTAGTTCAGACAGATTATTAATCTAGCATCCATTTACCGCTGTTGCTATGCAGCCAATACTCAGAAAATTAAACGATCTGGGAAGGTTTAAGAGTTGTATACGTGCAAGTAAGAAATATTTCCAAACCAAAAGATGGAAATCGTTTCCAGAACGATACTCTAGGGAAGACAAACTTACGGTTAACTCTCAAGTGGAAGAAATTTTCGTTAAAGAAAATTTGGATCCTTTTTATCCCTGGTTAACTTACCAGGTAAACTAGGTTGTCGAGACAGAGTTTAAGGCGGAGGTAGATTTAGGACTTTTAAATGATTCTAAAGAAGTAATTGATCCATATCACGTATCAGAACTCGATCGGTTTGCTATTCAAAGGTTTTCTAAACAAGTAACAACCAGGGTTGCGGCCTATCCGACGCTATCAGATAAAAATCATGGGAACCATTGCTAAAGCTATCAATCGAATAATTTTGACCTAAACAAAGCAGACTTTAATCATCTACAAATTACACAGGAGTTTCTAGGATGCAACATACCATACCACACTTGAATCAAATACCTTTTGTGAACACCTCAAGAGCATACTGCTAGATCTGTCACAAGAGCATCCCTATAGATCTACAATGGAAATCCTTTAATAGCAGGAATCCCTCCGATGCTCATTAAAAAGATATAAATCACAAATTTATATACACTAGTCTATATACTTGTCCTACTTATATCAGTATAACTTGAATATATTTTTCAATCCATGGCATTGATGTAAGTTGGCCATGCATATGCCATAGAGGTAGCATATAATTATTTTTGAAATTGTTGATGTAGATCAATTTTGATACAATTTGGAGTGAAGATGTTAAATTTGAGTAAATGATGTTATATTTGAAATAAGCATGACATTTATTTTGATCAAGGATGTGTAATTTTAAATTCTTGATAAAGATGCACGAATTTCAAAATTGGATTGTAACTTTTAATATCACATTTATTACAACTATCATAGTTTCTAGTAATATATTTGATGGCGATAAAATATATATTTTCCAAATATCTTTGTTCCAAAGTCAGTTTTAGTATCAAATGTTTGATGAAGCTTTTGTATGTACGCGCAACAACTTCCATATATGTAACTTACTAATCATGGGATAGATGCAACTTACTAATCATTAAGGACTTGCAGCCAATCAAGATCTGGGTCTCAGTTCTGAATGTATGCGATTTTCTCTCTAACGCTATGCATATACGAAAGCTTCTGTATATGCGCAGCACATATACAGAAGCTTTCATATATGCCCAGCATCTGTATATGCGCTGCTTCCGTATATGCACATATATAGAAGCTTCCGTATATGCGTTGCGCATATACGGAAGCTTCCGTATATATGCAGCTGCTTCCATATATGCGCAACAGATTCTGTATATACGGAAGCTGTTGCGCATATACAGAAGCTTCCGTATATGCGCAATACATATACGAAAGCTTTTGTATATGCGCAGCGCATATACAGTAGCTTCCGTATATACGCAGCCGCTTATGTATATGCGTAGCTTCTGTATATGTGCAAGGAATATACAGAAGCTTCCATATACGCGCTAGCTTCCGTATATGCACAACAACTTCTGGATATGCCTTGTGCATATATGGAAGCAGCTGCATATATACAGAAGCTTCCGTATATGCGTAGTTTCCATATATGCGTAGTTTATGTATATGCCTTGCACATATACGGAAGTTGCGCATATACGGAAGCATCTGCATATATACGGAATCTTCCGTATATGCATTGCGCATATATGGAAGCTTCCGTATAGGCACATATATACGGAAGCTTCCATATATGTGCACATACGGAAGCTTGCATATACGGAAGCTTCCGTATATGCGCGTATACAGAAGCTTCCGTATATGCGCATATACAAAAGCTTGCATATACGGAAGCTTGCATATATGTGCAACGCATATATGAAAGCTTCCATATATGCGCTGTGAATATACGTAAACGTTTGTATATGCGCTGCACATATATAAAAGCTTATTTATATGTGTACATCTATGAAAGCACATATACGAATGCACTTTCGCATATATGGAAGCATGTATATACTACCAGGATATCTTCTCATATATCCGAGCACATATAGAATAGATTGAGACCTAGGCGAAATAGGAGCAACAATTCGTCAGTGTACAAAGGAGATTGAGGAGGAGATGCAACCTTGGGTTTGAAATACCGACCATACTAGATCTTGGGAAACCAAATATCATAGGACTCTCTCCATGCATTGGACCATCAAGACGGCTTCTAGGGAAGATTCTACGTGATACCAAGGAGGAGTGCAATGAGCTCATGTTACGGTTGGATGAAGTGAATTGCACGATGGATTTCCTCATTCGTGCTACCACTAGTAAAGATTATGAGACTGCCGCCAGAATCTTGCTCCAAAGGCATGTATTGTCTATGTTTTTAATGATGACGCTACCTAAAGAGTTCTTAGATGGATTTCTAGCAATCTTAGTTATGATCAATACTCTCGAGCCTTTTCCGTTCGCTTTTATAAACTTGCCATATTGTTCCTATACTTGGATAAACTACACTTGTATAAGTGGTGTGGTTTTGGACATGATGTATTTTGTTAATTGATAATATAATTTCCTAGCTTTACACATTTTTATTAGTTAATTTGATGTATATATTTAATTAAAATAATATTTTTTTTATAAATATTATAGACTAAAATTCTTAAAAAAATCTAACCATTTAATTATCTTAGAATGAATATATATATATATATATATATATATATATATATATATATATATATCCAAATGAGAATTTCAAATTAAATGAGAACTTTGATTTTTGATTTTTTTATCTTTGAAAGAATATCAATTTAAATTAGAAAATTTATGATGTTTTTTTCTCTTCAAAATGTTTGAAAATGAAGAATCCACATCATGGAATAGCAAATCTATCCATTGAAAAAATACAAGGAAAATTAGAAATGAGATTTTCAAATCAAATTAGAACTTTGATGATTTTTTTATATTTGAAAAAGAAGAATCCATAGAATGGAAATCCATGAGAAGAAAGGGACATCTGCTTTAACGAAAAAGTAGAGAATCAAATAGCAATTCCATCTGTTAACATAAGACCAGGAAATTAGAAATGAGAGTTTCAAATTAAATTAGAACTTCGATGATTTTTCTCTTTGAAATGTTTGAGAAAAAAGAATCCATATAAATGCCTATCCATTAGAAGAGAGGGACATCTTTGTTAAAAAGGAGAAAAAGTAGTTAGAGAAAGGGAAGGGAAATATACCTGTCGTGGTCATGAGAGAAGGGATCCTATCCCATATATACATCTAATTAACCCACCTAACTAAGGTTTTACTTATTCACATTCCGCTCCTCCTCCTCTATCTCTGTTTTGTTCTGCCTTCATGTGGTTGTATGGAAGCACTTCTAATTCTTGTTTCCTATGCTTGCATGCTCCATGGGCTGTCGAATGTTTTTATGTGTTTTACACCGATGTTTGTTTGTAGTTTAGGACAAGGATATCCGTGTTTGGTTTGTCCAGAACCTTTTGGAACAAGGATTGATTAGTGTTGATATGTATGGAATTACTTCCTCAATTAACAACAATGTTGCAAACTTGGGTTTTAAATTAGAGGCACGGTTCACAAATGACTCTTAACTCACACAATAATTATATAGACCATGAATCTTCAAATTGACTAATCATACCCAAATATGTTGTAATTTGATTATCACTGTAACTTGAGTGGTATAGCACATGCATCGTTCTCAATATTTGGCATATATAAATTTCCTTTGGTTTAGAAACACAATTGTTGTTCTTATACATTTTTTTGTATTTTTAGGTCTCATTAAAGTTGTTATAAATGTATATACTTAGTCATTGTTTTCTCTTTGTTACAATGTATATATGCATTTAATACAATTTGTACTTTATAACCTATCATAAACTTATGCCATACAAAGACAATTATGCTTTGTTTGATGGCAACTTAACTTAAGTAATAGCCTCTCTTATACACTTACTATTTAATATCTATTTATCATGTTTTAGTAACTATTAAGACCTCTATGGCTTCAATGCTTTAATCCCTTCTATATTTTTTTAATAATTCAAATAAAAATTACAAACTCCAAAATACCTTGAATCTCTATATATTCAAATATGTCTACTCATAATTGTATAAATTAAATATGTAATTAAACTTCTTCTCTTTTTTTCACATTAAAATTTTGATTTAAATATACAAAATAAGGACCATGACTAATTGTTTATTACCATATAATTTTTAAAAACAAATAAATTATATATATATTCAATTGCTATTACTAAATCAAATAGAAACATGATACAAGTCAATCATTAAAGAGACAATCACATCATGTTTTAATTGATTTAATATTTCAATCTTTGTGTTATTCTTATTTTGGCAATTTTATGTTTATTAATTATTGTAATTTTAATTTTAACTAATTTTATTTTAGTTTATTTTTCACATTTTATTTTAGCAATATTTGTGTTATTTTATCAAAATTATGAAAAAAAGTATATTCTTTAATATTATGAAAAAAAGAAAAACACATACTATCGATGAAGGATGATAATTCTCTTATTATTTTTATAAAAATTTATGATCATAAAAATTGAAAACATAAGATTTATTTTAATTAAACAAATAATATTCAATAAAATTGAAATATTTTTTTTGAAACTAAAAAAAAAACAAGAATTTAAACTTTCAAAAAAATATACAATTTACAAAAGATAATTATGTTGGTTGTCACCTTCAAAATTAAAAGGTATGGCTAACCACACATATAACCACCTCTCTTACACGAGTGGTCATTTAAAAGTAACGTGAAATAGAGTCATAACTTGTTTAGATAAATATAACAATATTCTTAAATGGCATAGTACAAGTATAATAAAAAATTAATTATATATGAAGATAAATTAATTTAATTATATATCATGATAAATTAAGAGACACTTTGACAATATATTGTTTATTTCTGCGTATAAGGAGATAAATATGCCATTGGGAGAGCAGGTTGCTCAACTTGCCCACGAGATAGAGACGAGTGATTAAAAGAAGGCGAAGTTTTTAATGGACAAATCCATACAACATTTTAATAGCTTGCACTATAAACACTAGTCAACATATATATTTAAAAAACTAAACCAGATCAGCTTACTTTTATTTTTTTAAATCCGTGAAAGATTCCAAGTAAACCAAATTCCTCGTTGACAAATGCAATTGGATTGAACTATGTGAGTTATCAAAATTTCTATTTCCCTTAAACTTAAAAAGACAACACATTTTAAATCATTTTTATCTTATGGTGGATCGAAGCAGCCCAGAGCTATCGACCATATATAATATTCATAAAACTATGGATTCCTAAATTAAAAAGAACCAGGCGACAACTATCGACGGTATATAATATTCATAAAACGGTGGAGCCCTAAATTAAAGAACCAGGCCAGATCAGGGAAAACCTTTCACAAAGCTAAGTTGAAATTTCACAAATAAAGTTTTCTGGACAGATATTATCTTTAAATTCATTTCATATTCAAAGACATTCCGAAAAATAACTTCTGATGATTTATCCCACTAGATTAATCTGAAAGGTGTTAAATATCAGACACCAAATCTGCAACGATACAAAAAATTGTGTTGGACAATCTGCCAAACAATTCAAAGAATGAACTTTTGTGATGCTAAAAATGTTGTATAGGTCATATAGCTATTTCCCCTCTGCACGACAATACTGAAACACCAGAGATACAAAAATAAAGAAAGTTTGCATTCATTACATGCCACCGGCAGTTTCCAGTCTCCATGAGGTATAAAAATCTCCATAAAATAAAATGGTATGGCTAACAAAATCTATGTTCATATAATCGTCAAGCTGGGTGGCATCCCTACAGGGATCAACTTACAATTCAAACTGTTGATAGTCTTCAATGTAGTCCTCGAAGTGCCTAGATTTCCTTAAAGGATTTAAGATCCGGCTTCCTTCCGCGAGAATGCTCTCCATGCATTTCACTTCCAACATATGGCAATCACATAGACTCAGAACTTCTGCAATGGAAATCCTCAGGGAGCTTCTTTAGCATTTTGCAGCAATTCAATATAGAACTCGCAGTGATGACCATTGAAGTCTATACATAAATCTTCAAGAATCGTGTGTGTCTGCTGGTCGAGTGAAGAGAAGCGAATGAAAATGGTGTGTCGGTGAGTGAGGAGAGCGGCGATCAAGTCATCGCGGCAATTTAAAATTCAAATGTGATGAAAACTTGGGCAGCATTTTAAAATTCAAATTTGTTGAAAACTTTGGGCGATCAGGTCATGGCAGCAATTTAAAATTCAAATGTGATGAAAACTTGGGCGGCATTTTAAATTTCAAATTTGTTGAAAACTTGCGGATGAGACCCTTAAAAGGCCATGGCATGCGCATACATGCATAATTTGAAAACTTGCGGATGAGACCCTTAAAAGGCCGGAATGTTTGCACGAAGGGTTGTGGCAGGGTACGTCAAAGCACCTGCAGCAGACTTAATTAGTCTGCTGCGGGGTGCTTATGGCTTTGCCCGAGACAAGTCCATAGGTTCACCGAGAGATTACTGTCATTTCACTGGATCATACTTTTGGAACCCTCTTAATGTGGCGTCGGTACACAACCACGTCATCGTCTATCGATCGACACTAGTCCATCGTTGGATCGACACATACGTTTGGCACGCTTTTTACTTTTCCTTGGTACACCGACATCTTACTATTCATCGATCGACAAGAATCTGTCGTTGGGCTACCGTCACGTTTGACACACCAGCACACTTTTTTTGGCACATTGAAATCTCATCGTTGGTTAACCATCTAAAGGAAGTCACTTGGTACAAATGTCCGACGGTTTTGCCATGCTTTTGATAGTTTTCCATTACAAATTCGGTTTCAAGTCATTTGTAGATGAACACTAAGACGATGATAGACCGGTGGTAAGCTCTATTTAAAAAAAACTGTGTTTCTCTAGCGTGTTTTGGGATAATCTAAAACAAACTGTAGTAAATATGTTGGAGATTTTATTTAAAAGAAACTGTGTTTCTCTAGCGTGTTTTGGGATAATCTAAAACAAACCGTAGTAAATATGTTGGATATTTTATTGAATAAAGTTAATCTTACAAAAGGTCTTATATTTTAGGGATAGGTGGATCTACAACCTTCATCTTAGGGGTTCTCTCCTCTTAGAGAATCTTCAACTCTTCACTTCTATAATAAATCGGAAAAGATAATCAAACACTCCATATATCACAAGACAAACTAGCATGTTAGTTTATATTTTGGGATCTTATTTTTACACAAAAGAATATGGACATTCAAGGAATCAAGCTTGCTTGTTTCCTATATTAATTCTAAAATTCTAGTCCAACAATTTGAGGGAAAAAACCTAAGATTAAAGTCTTTTTGTACTATTTTGGAGAAACAAAATATAAAAATGAATGGGAGAAAATGGATAAACTTATGAAATAATATTATCATCCATAAAACCACAAAAAAAAATTGTCATTTAACAATGCAAAGAAGAGAAATCTTTCAAGCTGGAGTTCCAAGTTTAAGTCCTAGCTCATCCATCATGCATTGTTTTTGGTATCTTGGAGGGAAATGCCTAGACATAGGCCCCATCAAAACAAAATCTTTACAATCAAGATGCTTGAATGCAACTTCCTCAACCATAAACAATCCAACAACAAGCCTAAAAGAGTGAGCTTCTTCATGCATTATAACATGTGTAGAGGTTCATGACTTCAACACCTACAAAGATAAAAGGGAAAGTGAATACCACCAATTAAATATTCTTGGAAAAAAATGAATGATAGCTACAATACTGAGAAAATTGTGCTCTTCAAAACATTGGAAAATAAAATGTAGAGGGTTCATACATGCGCGGAGTTCATGCAAAATCTCCCATCGATTATTAGAGTGTACGGTGAAACCAAAAATTGAATGAGTGGGATGAATAATGACTAAAACCAACATAGATCCATATTATGGAGAAGATCTTGTCACATTCCCAAAATAAAAATTAATTAAAAAAATTCATCTAGGTTGATAAAAAAAAAAACCCAACATACATCTATCTTAAACACGGATCTATTAATTAGCACTCATAGGGATCCAATTTCTTAAAGTGTATTTTTTTTCTTATTGTGTAAAAATTAAGATACAAAAAAATACATCTCAAGAAATGGGATCCCTATCGTTGCTTAATAAATCCGCGTTTAAGATGGATCTATGCCGGTTTACATAATTTCCATAGCAACTAGCTATTATGTTGCCCTTATTAATAAGAATTGTTTGAACTTTTAATCATGATATTGATCTTATATGTGATAAACTTTATTGAACAATGATACTAAGCATTACTCCATCTGTGCCTCACTTCGATTATCTAATTGGTGTAGTATGAACTCATAATAGACATTTTAATACTTAACCCTTTAGCTTCAAACTTAACCTAATCCTTAATTGCACATGCATATTGATTAAAATTGATTAAAGCAATTCCTATTGATTTGCTTAAATTCCAAAAACAACCTTGCTCACCAAGAGAACATAAACCCTAGATAGGGTTTCTTCGAGACACTCTCTCCTACATAGTCTCTATAAATGGATTCAAAGTCCACAAATACCCATAAGACACCTATATTATGCAAGGTTAATAGAGCTCATGAGGTTTTTGGAGAAATTTTCAAATTTTTTATATGATTCAGTCAAAAACAAATATGAAAAGAAGCCTAGAAAAATCAAAAGGTTTGATGTTTAGGCTATTGTGTCCAAGAAAACACATTTCATTGAGGTATTTATTAACCTCTTCGAAAGGGTTCTAGCTGGTTCTAACATGTCCCAAAAGTGTTAACTTAATTTTTCAAAAAAAATAAATTAAATCTTACTTTTACCGTTAGTATTGAGAAGCGCATAATTTATAGCAACATTTCAAAGAAATGACAACATTTTAAAATATCCTTTGAACATTCTGGATTTGCATGTCTTCTATAGTAATTTGGACAACTAGCAAATTCCCCATATGATGAAAGTTGATCCCAACCATTTTTCAAATGATTCATAACATTCACAAACCACCTCGCTAGATGACACCACTCACGATTGAGCCCAACCTTAATTCACAAACCATGATTGAACCAAGCCTTAATTCACAAACCACTTGGTAGGCTGGCACCATGATTTAGCTAAGCCTTAATTCCCCATAAATGTTTGTCATGGAGGTTGTTGGAACTGGAAGTTTGATGTAACACCGAGTTCCAAAACCAATATAGAAAGCCTGCAGGCTGTACATAAAGATAGATTGGAATTTGGACAATCTTGTAGTTGTTGTGTGATGTTAATGAGTCCCAACTTCCTAGAATATTGCATTTGGCAACAGTAGTAAATTAACATGCTTTTGATTCCATGTTTATTTCAATGGAAAAATTCATGTAGACGTGCAAGTTGCTACCCTAAACCCTCCTTAACTTGCTTGGGGTTGTCGCTTTTGGGTGATTCATTGATTTGGTGTTCCAACATTTTCAAGACTCAAAATCATCGTAATAATAATCAATGACGTGAGACCTGCTAGACATTCGAGTTTGTTGTTTTAGTGAAGTAGTTAACGAATTGTTAAATTTGCTTACACAACAATTAATAACCAATCCCAAACTTGTAAGTTCTCATTCTTGAATGGTTTTGGTACCTGCGTTTTCGTATCCCTTTACATATCCATTTTTCATTTTGGTACCTGCGTTTATGTATCTCACTCTGCCCAGTAGTGCCGATTTCTCTCTAGCGTTTACCTTTCTTTCTCAGTGCCAAAACTTTCGGTGAACTTTCGTATGAATCCCACTAGAAATCAAAGGGGCAACTCAGTGTGGTTAAAATGGTTAAAATGTAAATTATTTCTATTGAATTGAGCAGAAATTATGACCTTTGGTTTATGAAATTAGCAGCAATAATACAAGAAATTTACTCTACTCTTAAACGAAGGAAAAAACATCGTCTCCATGTAACCTTCTGCAGTCTTGTAGCCTCGTGCTAATAGATTCCAAATTCCTACCAATTACTTCAGCCTTCAACTCAGGTTTCCTATTTAAAGGAATTCCTCTCCAACATTTTATCCCAAGACTTGAAGAGTGCTTCTTCTACGAAGTCCAACTCATAATCCAATTTGCAGCTTCCTGCGAGTTTCTTCAAATTCAACTTCACGCCCGTAGCTTCTACCAGAATCATGTATTTTTCCAAAACTGCTTTCTTGTTTCTTTTTTTACCGTTCATTTTTTTATGGTATCATTATATATTGTGTACGTGAATCACTAAATTATGGTTAGGGAATTGGATTTAATTGTCTATAAGCATTGTTCTATTCGTTATGATTGTCAGACCATCAATTCTGTTAATTTAATTCAAATGACGATGATACAATCTTTATTGGTATATGGTACCAAACCAAAATTATCTAAATATTTTAAGCTAAATATTTTTAGCAATGAATCTGATCAATCTCATTTCACATTATTTACTTAGATTTTTCTATTCCATAAGCATATAACTTTAATATTATCTAAATATTTGCTTTCTATCTTGTTTTGAAATAGTTTCTTTTTTTTTTTCTTCTAAATACAAAAAACATACAATTTAAATTAAAAAAAAAAGATTACAAAATTTTAACGTATCATTTATTATTAATTAAAAACAATTTGAAACATATCTCAAATTCAAATTCAATACATGGCATATCATATAATATAACAATATTTATGATATCATCATCCCCGTTTCCTCACCAATCATAAGAGAATTACTAAATAAATAGTAAAATCATAAAAACAAAATTTAAAATGACAACTACATACTCCATATAAAATGACTTAAAACTTTAAAAGTAAAACTTAAAAATATAAATAAACCTACTTTTATACAAATGACTTAAAAAAATGAAGAACAAAAGAACTACCTAAATACTTTTATACAAAATGACTAAAAAAAATAGAACAAAGTAACTACCTAAATACTGAAAAGTAAATACTAGTAAGTTATTATTAGTAACGCTAATAACTCTAACAATATAACACTATCTGTATCATTTTGAATATTCACTATATTTTTAACTTGGTTCGAATTTCCGTACAACAATTACTAATACAACCTTATTTTGCTACTATACTCCAACTAATACCTATAGCAAATAAATATGGTTTTATAATCTGTTATTCAAACTTCAAATGTAATCTTTCCATCTTGTTCTGAAATAGTTGTTTAACTTCAAATGTAAGCTTTCCATCTTGTTCTGAAATAGTTTTTTTTTGCTTATCCTACAGGAAAAAGAATTGAATAAAATGAGACTAGGACTCTAGACTAGTACATTTAGCAACTAAATATGGTTATATAATGGAATCACGTCGCTAAATGTGGTTTTATAATCCATTGTTATCCTATTTATATTACCACGCATTGCTCTCATTGAAACTTCAAAGCAAACATATAAATGTGCAAAAATATGGTTTTATGATGGAATTGCTATCCTTTTATTACCACACATTTGCTATCATTCAAACTTCAAAGAAATGAGATAGATATGTGCAATTTGTTATTAAATATGGTTTTATAATATTGTTATTCTATTACTACCACTCATTGTATTAGTGAGAGTTAATTAAATATATTATTAGCACAGTCACTTAATGTGTGGTTGGTGAACACTGATAAGTTAAGTCATGAATAAGTTATCTACTTGTTCTCCTACTTAATTGTAATTACTTGTTGTCTATGCCTAAGCTACCTTTTACCTTTTAAATGGGTTGTCTATCACATGTTATCCATGTCTCAACTACCTTTTATCTTCTTTCATTAAATATATTATGAGCTACCACTTATCCATGCATTAGCTATGAGTTATTTTTTATATTTCTCTTTTTTTATAATTGGTTTCTAATATTTAATGAGACTATAAAATCAATTTCGAGAGTACACTTGTCCCATCTTCCTTCAATCTAGAAAAAACATAAATAATAGTCCACCCCAAATTCTAAGATATAAACACCTATCGATGTAATTAAATATGATTTTATCATAGAACTCCTATCTTATTATTACCATCACGCATTCCAAAAGTCAATTAAATATGGTTTTATGATCTAATTGCTAGCAATCGGATATCCTATTCAAATTCAAAGCAGTGAGATAAATATACGTTATATATGTGAGAAATATGTGCAATGTGTTATTAAATACCAATGAAATTCTTATCCTATTATTATGTCCCCGAAGGGGATGATATATAGATCGCTCAACTCCTACTAATTTGGGTCTACATTTTATAAATTTTTGTTATGACTAAAGTTTTGCTATAGTTCAAAATATTAATTATATTGATTGAATTTTTAAATTTGATTGGCTTCCAGAACCCTAAGTCCTCCTCGTTTTTTGGTTCCTAGGGCGGGGCTGCGGGCTGACGTCAGGGTGAATATCTGACATTGTTCTCACACTTCCAATTAACTGCACTGCACTACACTGCGTTGCAGTCCATGTTCTTTGACACCTGCTCCGGATTACACTGCAGTATCATCTTTAGCAGCTACGACGCACAGGCACTTGCACTGCATGGTCACTTGAATCTAAGAAACTGCAGTCGATGGTTGTTGTGGAAATATCCATGCAACAATGATCCACCTGTATAGCTTCCTGGCTTGATGAACAACCCCGGATCTTTATGCTTCTTTGAGGCTTGAGGAAATAAATAAAATGGATCCTTGCTCTTTTTTTTTTTTACCGGCTCCCCACTATTGCTGTTATTGGCGATCAGTTTGTGTACTGGAATCCCTTGTCAGGATTAGCCTCCCAACGGGACAAGGGATTTGTATGAGACTCCCACTTATTATGAGATTGCAAAACTGCAAACCCGCAAAATGTGAAATTGTGATAGAGTACAATGGAAAGAAAAGAGAATTTTAGAACCAGAGATTAAAGAAACGTTGGATGTAGTTATAGAAGAGATTGCAGGAGTGTTGTAAAAAAGACACTTCATACAAAACATTGCGGATTATGAACTATTGATAAGTCTTAATTATTATTGAAAATTTGAATTAAAAAGTTTTTTTTGGTCCAAGTGAGCTCCTGAGTTTTTCCAGAAATTGGGTTAACTATTACTCTTAGACCTTCCCAGTCGTTCTCCTAGTTGAGTTTGGTAACTTCAGGAATAATAAGATATTTCTTGAAATATTTAGAAGGAAGAACAGAGAAAAGGGTTTACATGCCCCAAGCAGCTGCATCACAAAGAGAAGACTTCCTTTGGCATTGTTGTTGGTTTTGAGGAGTATCTATTCTGATGCTATTCTACCAAAACTATCGAGGATTAGATCTTGGTCTCATATTTTTGAAAATGATGCCATATGAAACCCTAGTGGGTGGCTTAACACTTGGCCGATCTCTCTGGTGAACGCCAAAAGCATCTTTAGTAGCGTTTGCCTTAACATTTTAAGTAAATAAGTTTTAATGATTTCTTCTATAAGAGTGGCTTCTAAAACTTTTCATTTTCTGTAGCAAATTGTTTTTGAGATCTTTGTCTTTTAGGTAATTTGGTTTCCATAGTGAAATAGTTATTGAAATATTTGTTTTCCTCCAAGAAAATGACACTGTTGAATTTTCTACCAAACTTGAACTAGCAATGGATCTTGTTGTAAAATTTGGTCCTCTCGTGACTAGAGAGAGAAATCTAAAATAGATATGGACTGCAAGGGCAAAATAAGGGAAAATTCAGAGTCAATTTTCATATCGCAAAACCCCTAAAAAGAGGGAAGTCCACATTTCATGATGTCTTAGTCATTTAGTTTTTAGGATCCTTTTTGTCATGCTAATCTTCTCTGTGACTAACTATACACAGAAGTATGTGTATAGATACGAGAAGGTTGAGGTGTGTGATTAGATGCATTTCTTGAAAATCTGGTATATGTGATACATGGCAGCTTTCTATGGCTAGTATAGGGTCACTTCTCAGAACCAGTTCGACCTCATTTGGTTTAGAATCATGTTGTAAAAATCTTTCAATTTTTTGTGATTTTTCCGAGTCTTTCTGATTTTTTCAGGTCACCAAGTTTCCTTGTTTTTCATGTCCAAGTTTATGTGTGCCGACTTTTGCCTATTGTTTTTTGATTTTTCCAATTTCCCAAGTTGATGACACCTGTTGATTGTTTGCTCGATGCTGAATTTTGCAACACTCAGATTTATTAATTTTTTTTAGTTGAGTAAGAGGTAAAGTAAAACAATCTTTAGATGAAGAAAATTTTATTCCTCTGCAGATGCATTAAAAATGATCAACATATGGTTCAAGCACCGTGGATAAATAATATGAAAGGTTGATTGAATTATTTGTTTCAGTTACTGTTAATCAAACCTTGTGAAAAGTAGTCCAGGCTCCTTAGTTGACTATTAGAAGTTAGCAAATGGAATGCGTTTCCTGAATTTTCGAGGCAATAGGCTGCTGATTCGTAAAAGTTAAGATATCTTTGTCTTATGTTAAAGAGCATAGAAAACTCTAAGATAAAGATAGCCATTGTCAACATTTAAACTGGTAGTTTCACTGTCTAGTTTAAAGGGAATGATGGTTCGATAGCATCCTAGAGGGCTATATCACATAGTTCGTGGTTGATACTTAGAAGTCCTACAGTGAAGCCGAAAGATTTTTTTTTTGTGAACCTTGGGGCCGGTTTTTACTATCGCTTCAACTATCGATCAAGATGCTTATTTGTGAAAAAGGTATATTGAAGATGCATCTTGATCAGTAGATAGCTTGGTGGGCGGAGGTCGTGGGTACTATGACAGTTGGGGGGCGGTGCATGGAATGTTAAGGGGTAGATGGGTGCAGGTCATGATGAGACTATGAATGAAGTTGAGGAAGAAAGTGGTCTTACGAGGGGAGGAGCGAGGTTCCGACACGAAATGAGGAAGAGGACGGGAGAAGGTCCTGCTACGGTCAAACTGCAAGACCGTGAAGGAAGACCACACGGGACAAAGCGACCTCACAGTCCTGACAAGGACAACCAGGCTATGCCTAGGATAGAGGTAGGACCAAATCCCGGCACCAACTTGCCCACACCTTTGCTCACTATCTCTCAGATAGCAAGAAATACCACTTCGACACCGCCAAGTTCGTCAATTCCACAGAAGCTAATTGGTACTAGTACAACAAAAGGAGGAAGGAAGCCCAGGATGGTGGGCAATGATGCCAAGTTACCGTTGTTCCATGGGAGTGCAACAGACAACCCGGAATAGTATTGGTTTTTGTGTGAAGCAGTCTGGACCATAAAACAGATCACTGATGATGCTGCAAAAAAAGGACAGTTAGCGACGACTCTGCGAGGTCGTGCATTAGATTGGTTTATGAAGTTTTTTCTAGTCCCTACAGGAGCCCCACAAAAGTCGTTGGATGAGATTCGGGATGGGCTGATTGCCAAATTTAGAAGGCCCAAGTTTGAGGCTCAATATATTACAGAATTGAAAGAAATTAAGCAGTATCCCAATGAGATGGTATGGGATTTCGACCAGCGATTCAAGACACTGATGGCAAAGGTTAGTTTTGATATGATCGTTGTCCAACATAAAGAATGGTTCATCGTGGCACTTCTACCACATATTTGGCTACCACTGATGCAACAAAACATCTCGACGCCCAGTGAAGCTATGGAGATTGCAATGCGATTGGAGGCGTCACCGATTGGAGAAAATGCAGCCGGAATGTTGCAGATGCAAACACGGCTCACTAACTTAACTATACAGTTGCAACATTTGAAGAAGGGCAAGGAGAAACGTGAAGATGTCTGGTGTACGCAATGTCGAGGAGAAGGGCATACGAAGGACAATTGCCCGGACTTCCGCAATTATTTGGTTTCAGGAGCACCAAATCCATTGAATGGTGGTAGCATCCCGTGGTGTCGTGTCTGCCAGGTGTATGGGAACAACAACGACAATTGCCCATATATGCAGAAAATGGTCACCACCCCGAAGAATCTTTATTGTACATTCTGCAAATCGGTGGGTCATGACGATAAGGATTGTTGTGCATATGGGTTGCTACAAGAAAGAATGTGTGATACGTTCTATGTAAAGGACAACCAGCGTGTCGTACAACATTCGCAATCGTAGGTAACCCAGTCGCTACCTCAATCGCAGATGCAGTTTGTACCGTAGCAGCAGCAACCACCACAGTTCATGCCGCAATATGCTCCGATGCAGATGGCTCCACAACAACCACAGTATGTACAACAACCGTAGTATGCACCACAAGGACAAGGAATGAAACCGGCACTAGTCCAACAACAGTTTAATCAACCACAGTACCAACAACAAGGAGGATTTCAGGGAGAATACCAGGGAGGCCATGGCGGTGGATTTGGTCGTGGAGGAGGACGAGGTGGTTGCGGACCTGTTCAATGCTATCACTATGCGGTATGGGGACACTACCAGTGAGACTGTCTGCTACTACAGAACCAGTGTACATTCTTCTTTGTTAATGATCATACGGTTGAGAATTGTCCACAGTTGATTGCACGCTGGCAAGCAGGAAATACTCCCCAGTTGCAGAACCAACCCCAGGCATAGCAGCCTGCCCAGAACCAAGTGCAACAACCAATACAAAACCAGAATATGTGGCAGAATCATAATCAGGATGTGAACCCACTAGGAAATCCACCGCTGAACCATACCAGGGTGTAAATATCGCAACAATTTCTAAAGAGCCAAGACCGCAGGATGCCTTTGTTGCTGTGGTCACTTGCGGAGGGAAGATAATTGGAGCAAACAGCTCAATGATCAGATTATCCAGACAAAAGAAGGTATCATTTGACATTGATGCGGAGCGGGAGACGTTTATTCAAACACAACGTGCGCTAAAAAATGACCGAGGTAAAGCTGTTGTGTATGAAATGCCCTCTACTTTTGATGCTACTTCGAAGGCTGGCCCGTCACAACGGTCCAACACATTTCGAGCATTTTTGGAACATTGTTTGTCCCTGGCAAGAGATCCAGACGCTCTTGCTGTGATTGAAGCCTTGTTGTGACGACCGGCCTAGGATCGACAAGAGCTCGTGGTCAATTCCCTGCAATGACAGAAGACGGGTAAGGAGATGCAGATGAATATCCAAATTGGTGACTACGATGTTGATTCAGTTATTCTGGACCTTGGTTTGGATGTCAACATCTTGACCAAGAAGGCTTTCCAAAAGATGGGGATCCCCCCATTGAGTTGGTCTCCTGTATAGTTCCGATTAGCTAATCACGCTAAAGTAACACCAATTGGGAGAGTTCCACGAATGGTGGTGGACATTGAGGGAATGAAAACATATGCCAACTTTGATGTAATAGAAGTAGTCTAGGGAGGAAGCTCTTATCCAACATTACTGGGGATTGGATGGGCTAATGATAGTGGAGCTGTAATCAACTTCAAGCGATGGATGATGACTTTTGAAAATCATGATCTTAGAGTTATCGCCCCATTGGATCCGGCTGAAGGACGCCGCTACATAGAGCCAGTGAAGGACAATGATCCTAGCGGATGGGACCATGCATTCAATATTTTTGAAGATTATATCCATCCAACTCCCAACGGTGAGCTAGGATGGCGCAATGACAACTCTGCGTCTTCTGACTCTGATGATGAGCTAGAATATTGGCAGAATTGCTTGCATGAGGTATCACTCCGTAAGTGCGGGTTGATCACACAGTCATTATGTCGTGTTGCCAATGAAACGATTACACTTCCCATATATGAAGGGATGCCTGGATTATCTGTATTTCTGACAGAGTTTGAAGCAAGAGTTTCCGAACCTCAGCGATTGCTAGCGTTGAACGAAGCATTGAAGGGTACTCCAGGACGTTGGTGGGCAACACACAAAGCATCAATTAATGAATGGTCGAAATGTAGAAGATTGATGATGGTATGCTTTGGAGATATTGAGGCCTACCACACCGAGAAGTATGATGGCCGGGACGACCCTGGTGGGCATTTGATGTAGTGTCAGCGGTTATGGGTATCACGACCAAAAGATGAGTGGGTCCATGCTTTTATCCATACTTTGGATGAGATGCCATGCTCATGATATACTGCAGCTGAGTTGTGATGGGAAATTTATACTTGGCTGGAGCTCACCGTGTGTTTTACCCATACATTCATTTTTGCGGATGCCGATCCCAAGGTCAATAATGCACTACAGCTCATCTATGATGTAATTCTGTAGGTTGTCCCGGTGGCCTATCCTGCGTATCCACATACGCATTGCCAGATGCAGTCTCTCATGGAATGCTTCAATATTGGTGGTGATCCAGAAGATGGTGATGATCCGCAGAATGTGAATATCCTAGTCTCCGAAGGAAGTCATGTTGTGGTACCATCTGATGCGCCAAGCGATCCTATCAGTCAGCCGCTGAAGGTTCGCAAGATTAACATTGGGACAGAGGACACTACGAAGTTCGCAAATTTTAGGGATTACTAGGATGATGAGATGATAAGCAAGGTCACTGATATGCTCCACGAGTTTCAGGATGTATTTTCGACAAAGTTTTTCGAATGAAGGGGATCTTGGGCGACTTAGGGGAAATGAAGATTCCATTAAAACCAGATGCTAAGCTGGTCCGACAACAACCCTATCGACTAAATCCGTGACATAAGGAGAGGGTCAAGGTAGAACTTGATCGCATGTTGGATGCTGGTATCATCGAACCGGTCGAGGAGTCGCTCTGGATTAGTCCTATGGTGGTACAAGATAAGAAGAATAGCGAGGTGCACATTTGCGTCGACCTCGGGACGCTAAATGATGCATGTTTGCATGATCCATTTTCGACCCTGTTTACCGACGAAGTGCTCGAAGGTGTGGGTGGCCAGGAGATGTACTCTTTCATAGATGGGTTCTCTAGCTACCATCAGATCCGCATTGCCAAAAAAAATCGCCATAAGACAACTTTTGTTACTGAATGGGGCTACTTTCAGTACACCGTGATGCCGTTTGGTTTGAAGAATGTGCTTGCGATATTTTCGTGGGTTGTCGTCACTGCATTCAAATATTTCATTCAGAAGTTTTTACAGGTATACATGGACGATTTGACGGTCTACGGATTGGTCCACGATCATCTAGCGAATCTGCGATTGATGCTGGAACGATGCCGACAGCACCAGATATCGCTGAATTTGAAGAAATGCATCTTTTGTGCACCGTTTGGCATATTGTTGGGTCATATTGTGTGTAAGAAAGGATTGTTGGTTGACCCAGCAAAGATTGCGCTTATTTTGAGTTTAACAACACCGAATACTGTTAAGCAGCTACGGGCAATGCTGGGACACACGGGGTATTATTGCAAGTTCATCAGGGGTTATGCTGTGATTAATGCCCCTATGGAGAAGTTGTTGAAGAAGGATGCGGCATTCCAGTGGAGCCCAGAATGTCAGGCTAGCTTTGAAACACTGAAGGTGAAGATGGCGTTGGCACCGATATTGGTATTTTTGGATTGGAGTAAGGAATTCCATGTCCATGTTGATGCCTCATCGATCGCATTGGGCATCATATTGGCTCAAATAGGAGAAGGGGATCTTGATCACCCCATTGCTTTTGCTAACAGGAAGTTGTCATCTGCAGAAAGAAACTATACTACTGCGGAAAGGGAAAGTCTGGCAATGGTCTATGCTTTGCAGAAGTTTCGCCATTAGTTACTGGGAGGCCATTTTAAGATGTTCACAGATCATTCAGCATTGAAATACCTGGTCAATAAGCCTTTGTTGGGGGGGAAGATATGTCGCTGGCTACTTCTGTTTCAGGAGTCCGATTTTGAAGTCATTGTGAAGCCCGACCAATTGAAGGTCGGTCCTGATCATCTCTAGAGGATCGATACAAGAGAAGAGCTGACCAACATTGAAGATGGTTTGCCGGATGCTTAACTATTTCGGATTGAGGTTGCATATGGCTACTTTACGGAAATCATTCAGTTTCTGACAACAGGTACTGCACCAGACGAGTTCACCACCACTATGAAGAAGCATTTGGTAGTCAAGGATGTAGACTTCTAGCTAATCGCAGGAGAGTTATACAAAATGGGTGTCGATGAGGTATTGCGTAGATGTGTCTTACCACATGAGAAAGCGTAGATATTAGCAGAAGCGCATGGAGGAGTAGTTGGAGGACACTATGGCGGTAGGGCGACTACTAGGAAAGTGTTGCATGCCAGGCTGTGGTGGCCCCCACTACATAATGATGCAATGGACTATGCACAGTCCTGTGATGTCTGTTAGCGAACTGGAAAACCATCTCGACGCGATGAGATGCCACTTATGCCTCAGTTGACATTGCAGCCGTTCGACAAATGGGCAGTGGATTTTGTAGGACTGATCAATCCACCAGGGAAGCGCACGGGTGTGCGCTACATTATCACATCGATAGAGTATTTGACTCAATAAGCAGAGGCGGCACCAGTAGTTAATTGTTCTACAACAACGGTGACACTATTTTTGTTTGATAACATCATCACTCATTTCGGCTGCCCCAAGATACTGCTGAGTGACCAGGGCAGCCACTTTCTCAATCGCACCATCAGCGCATTGGCGGAGGAATTACAAATCCAACATAAGAAGAATACACCCTATCATCTGCAGGCGAATGGCACGGTGGAGGCCCTCAACAAGGTATTGGAGCATGTGCTGACAAAGGTGTGTAACATGAACCGCGATGACTAGGATCTCAAAATCCCAGCAGTCTTGTGGGCCTATCGCACCACATGTAAATGGCTGACATGGCAGACACCATTTAAGTTGGTGTATGGACAAGAAGCAATTATGCCCATGGAGTATATTGTCCCTAGTCTACGCATCGCGGCCGCAATAGGCATGGATGATGCAGCGGCACTAGATGAACGTCTAAAGCAGTTGGTGAAGTTGGAGGAAGATTGTTTCCTCGCTAGGTTCCACTAGGGGGTAGATAAGAATCGCCAGAAGGCATGGCATGATCGACACATAAAAAACAAATAGTTTCAGTAGGGTGACTTGGTGCTATTATATGACAGCAAGTTTATGAAACATCCAGAAAAATTACAGATGCATTGGCTTGGTCTGTATCACATCAGTAGTATTACTTTAGGGGGTGCATTTCAGCTGTAGCAGCTAGATGGGGTGATGCTCCCAAAACTGGTGAATGGTCATAGGTTGAAGCCCTATCACTCGGGATTGAAACAGCATGATGCCTGAGTTGCATAAAAAAAAAAAGAAAAAAAAAATAGAAGACGAGAAAAGAGGCAGGTAGATTGGTGGCAGGATGGCGCACGAACAAGGATGGAATGCAGAAGCAGGATAACTTCTACTACAAGTTTGAAGCGGTTTACGGCATGTAGTAGTGTTGCGCTTGGGTCACATCTAAAATCATTAAGCAGATGGGACTTTTCCCTTTTTGATGGATATGATCGTTAGTCGATTTTGATTGGGTCAGAAAAACACACGTTTGGGCTTAGGGATACACCAAGGCAGCATGGCCAACGGTACTTTCCAGGATGGTCCTTATGGTTGGAACGAAGCATCCACAATGATGGCATGGCCAAAGAAATACTTTGCACAATTTTTCATGAAGGAAACCAGGCGAAGGTACGATTCCTCCGCAGTTCGGATAATCGTCACACGGAACTGTGGGATATTATGATTACCCTGGAACGCAAGCAGGTGGTTCAACAGATTGCCGAGGCAGATGAATGACGGAGTGCGCTATATAAATAGAGGACCTGAGGGGAGTAAGAACACAGAAGTTGTTTTAGTTAAGAAGGGTTATGCTACGAAAGGCTCTGGAATTTTGTTAAGTTATGAATTCCAAGGAGGTTGTGGAAATGATCCGTTTTATTTTGCGGGGTAGCACGCCCGGTGCACTGAGGGCCTGAACCATGAGTGTCCATGAGCGGTTAGAGAAAGCTGCACTTCAGACACTCCGGCGTTGCAAGCATGAAGTCTCATCTGAGATGTCTAGGTAGTTGGTGATGGTTTGAAGTCTCGTGGTACCTGTGACCACACAAAAGGGGGGGGTTTTCGGCCCCGGGTCCCTGTAAGGTATGCTTACTGGTGTGAAACGGATGTGCCAGAATCATTGGCCTATTTTACACCTTCGCGTTGCTTGCAAAATTCCTCTCCATTTACAATTGGTCTCTCGAGACTGGAGGATGAGTTTGCAAGGCCTACAGCAATAAGCTGGGAATAGTCCACCTTTGGGTAAGAAGTACATGACAACGAGCTAACGATCAGTACACCTAAAGGAGCAGAACAACATCGCGAGATCCAGACAGCAAGAAAAATTGCAGAACTCGAGTTCCGCCCTAGTAGAGTACAGATGATAGAGTACACCGTATCCAGTTGACGTGGCTCGAGGGTGAGCCACAAGATTGTGTTGGGGGCCTGTTGGCAGGCGCTTTGGTAAGATGGTATTGCAGCATCTTCGATTCTGTGACAAGGCAGAAGATGGCGCGAAAGGCGACGAGAGGAAGATTATTTTGTGCATGTGTGGGTCAATTGTACTTCGAATTGTGGGTTTTGGGTCATTTGGACCACATGTTATTTACTGTTGAGTTAGTTATACCGCCGAATGCGGGTTTTTGGTCATTTTTGGACTAGGTCAGTTAGATATTGGGTCATTTGTCCATAGTGTCAGTTAGGAAGTCATTAGTAAGTGGACAAGAGTTGTAAGGTGGAAGCTTATATATAGATAAGAATTGTAAGTGTTAAAAAGGAACACAATTGGTTGGAGAAGAATGCGAAGCTTTGATGTTGGTTGTATGATTTTCGGGTATGTTTTGATGTCAAGAGTCATTGCGAAGATCTAGTTTTTGCAGAGACATTGTATCTGGGTTGACAATGATAATATGATGAAGCTATTTTGGTACAATCTCTGTGTTTAATCTGTTCAGTTATGGTAATGTGATGTTGCACTTTACAAATAATGTCATGCTTCTTTGATGTGATACTTTCTTTACAATTACTGTTGTTGCAATGATGAATGTTTGGGTTGAATATTGCTTTACTACTATGTTCAAAGCTTAAATATCTCTGTCCTAGTATTGCAATAAGTTTAAGTACTATAGCCGCAAAAATCCTCCCTCATTCGGCGGAAACATGGTACCGTCCACTCGCCCTTGATTGCCTCGGGTGAGACCTCATCTGCTCTGCAGGCGTTGTTGGGCAAGGTCAAACCTGTCCGGTCCGGTGCTCAGGGAGATTGCGGTGGGTTGGTGTTGACAGCGATGAGAACCCCTGTCGACTGGGTTTGAGTCAATAGTACTTGTCTTGTATCCTGGTAAAGTTTGCCATTAATATTGGGCAATATTATTCTGCGCATAGACCAAAGTGATACGCTTGTGACATTTCATGTTAAAATGATAGATGCTCCAGATTTTGTTAAATTTTGAGTATTAAATCACAATACTATAGGATCTTTGCTGAGAGAATAACATCTACAGTATATCAATGCATGACAATCATAATATGACAAGCATCACAAGCATCACAAGAATCAAAAGCATAGAGACAAGAGACATAGAGTTTCCGTGGGGAAAACCCTAAGGTGAAAAACCCCACAACTTCCTCAGAGATAGAGAGAGCAAAGGCTCAACCAAAATACAACCAAATAACACTGAGATAGTCTCCTAGCAGATGATCCTCCTCCTCCTCACTAGTGCGCCACTTTTCAGAGAGAGAGTGAGTTACTTTTCCGAGTGAGTAAAATAGAGATCTCCTATCTCTATTTATACTCACCTTTTTGCCCAGTGACCCAATGGGGCCGACTTGTCTACTTAGATACATCCACATTATATTATATATAATTCCGGGCCGACCCCAAATGGTGGTCTAATAACCCATTGGCAAGTACACACACTTGCGACACTTGTCAATCCACATGACGACACTTCCTTATAGAGGAATAACACATCTCTTATAAGGGTACAATAAATATATATAAAATATACAGATGAAATACATTCCGAAGTTACATATACATCAACACTCCCTCTTAACTAGGAAGGTATTTCTCGACACAGATCTGCTAGACAAGTCTTCTTCTCTGGATCATCGTCATCGATGCATCATCATCATCATCGTCATCGATGCATCATCATCATCATCATCATCACTGCTGCTGCTATCTCAACCAATCTCTGACTCTACTCGTCATAGGAAGTTCTACAGAGCCAGTCCTTTTTCATACTGGATGTAGGGCCTAGGCCCGTCATCTGCAGGTCTTCATCATCACTGGCCATACTGTGGAATCCTCAGGACATATTACGTGCGTCACAAAACCTGGCTGCAGCATCCCAGGCTATTACGAGCACACAGCTCTACCTGTAGGATCTCCCAGGAGCACATTACATGTGACCCATCACAAAACCTGGCTGAAGCATCCCAGGCTGTTACGAGCACGCGGCTCTACCTGTCGGATCTCCCAGGATCACATTACATGTGATCTCACCACAAAACCTGGCTGAAGCATCTGAGGCCTTTTTCATTCTGTCCAGATCTCCCAGGAGCAAATTACATGTGGTCATGGAAAAACTTGGCTGAAGCATCTGAGGCCTTTTTCATCCTGTCCAGATCTCCCAGGAGCAAATTACATGCCATAGGACAAAACCTCCCAAGAGCATCTTCCAGATATCCCAGGGCACCGAATTACATGCCATAGGAAAAACCTCGAAAGACTATCTGCAGATCTCCCAGGGCACAAATTACATGTCCTCCCAAGCAAAACCTCACAAGAGCATTTTCCAGATGTCCTAGGGCACCGAATTACATGCCATAGGAAAAACCTCGAAAGACCATCTACAAATCTCCCAGGGCACAAATTACATGCTTACCTGCACAACCTGATCCACGGCACAAAGTATCATCTGATACTCATCAAACATCATCCTGATGTACACATGATCATCCTGATCATCATCACTGCAACATCCTGCTGTATGTCATCTGGAGAAGCCCGTCATCCACGATCATCCTGATCATACAATGCATCCATCTGATGCACACCAAGTATCCACCTGATACATACATAGGTACATGATCCACACAATGTATCCATCAGCATACATGATCTATCTGATCATACAAAGATACATGATCCACACAATGTATCCATCAACATACATGATCTACCTGATCATACAAAGATACATGATTCACACAATGTATCCATCAACATACATGATCTACCTGATCATACAAAGATACATGATCCACACAATGTATCCATCAACATACATGATCTACCTGATCATACAAAGATACATGATCCACACAATGTATCCATCAGCATCCAACATGATGCGTACATACAAAATACATACACATGATCCAACCGATCAATATCCAGCATGATGCGTATACAAAATACAAACACATGATCCAACCGATCATATCCAGCATCCAACATGATGCGTATACAAAATACATACACATGATCCAACCGATCATATCCAGCATCCAACATGATGCGTGCATACATAAATATAATGATCCAACTGATCATATCCAAGCAGAAACCAGAACATCATCCTGATGCTCATCATCCAACGATTACATCCACAGCCATGTGAAGGATTCCCCTTCCAACATGCTTGGAATGGATTCAGCAAATGTGTCCATCACTTCTTCCTCGAAGTGTCCTCGATCTGAAGCACACCAAGCCTCTCTCTGAAGTACTCTGGATTCATCAGCACATCTGCAATCTGCTCATCCGTCGCAACATACAGGAGCTTCACAGCTCCTCTCTGCACCATATCCCTGATATAGTTATATTTGATCTCTATGTGTTTCGACCTATCATGAAACACTGGGTTCTCGGAAAGCTTCACACAACTCTGGTTATCACAGAAGATACCAGTAGCATCCAATGGGAGATCAAATAACTCAGACAGTAGCTTCCATAGCCATACTGCCTCACAACTAGTTGAACAGGCTGCAACATACTCTGCCTCAGCTGTACTCAGTGCTACGTAGGACTGCTTCCTGCTAAACCATGAGATCACACCTGATCCCATACTGAAGCAGCACCCAGATGTGCTCTTCCTATCTGCAGCACTACCAGCCCAATCTGAATCAACATAACCCTGCAGGTTAAAATTTTGATTCACTTCATACTCGAGCCCATAATCCACTGTACCCTTCAGGTACCTCAGAACATGCTTTACAGCAACCAGGTGAACACTCCTCGGATCCATCAGGAACTGGCTCAATGTGTTCACAGCAAAGCAAATGTCTGGTCTCGTGTTCGTCAGGTACATCAAGGACCCAATCATCTGACGATACATGGAGACATCAACCGGCTCAGATGAAGCATCACATAGAAGCTTCAGATTCGATGCCATAGGTGTGGCCATGGCCTTGCAATCCATCATCCCAAATATCTTCAGGATATCTACTGTGTACTTCCCTTGACCAAGGAAGATCCAACCTGTATTCTGCCACACCTCTATACCTAGGAAATAGTGCATCATTCCCAAATCTTTCATATCGAATTCCACAGCAAGCTTCCTCTTAGTATCTGCAATCAGTCTGTCATCTCCTGTTACAAATAAGTCATCCACATACAGGAGTAGAATCACAGGATTCCCTTCCACAACCTTGTAGTAAAGGTTGGAATCCGCTTTACTCTTGGTAAAGCCCAAGCTAGATAGGAAACTGTCCATCCTACCATACCAAGTTCTGGGAGCTTGCTTCAAGCCATACAAGGCTTTCTTCAATCTGCACACATATGACTCATTGTCATGTATTTCAAAACCAAGTGGCTGTTCCACATATACTTCCTCTTCAACTATACCATTCAAGAAAGCAGTCTTGACATCCATCTGGTGTATTTTCCATTTCATAGCTACAGCCAGGGCAAGTACTGTTCTGATGGAAGTATACCTCGCTACAGGTGCAAAAGTTTCTTCATAATCTATTCCCTCTTTCTGAGAGAATCCACGAGCTACGAATCTTGCTTTGTATTTCTCCACACTGCCATCTGCAGCATGTTTGATTTTGAAGATCCATTTAGAAGTCACAACAGACTTCTCTTTAGGTCTTGGGACAACATCCCAAACATCATTCTTCATTATTGATTGGTATTCCTCAACCATGGCATCCTTCCATTCTTTCTTTTCTGCTACTTCTTCATAACTGGAAGGCTCTTTGTTCATAATGTCACAGAGTAAAGCAACATAGCTGGTCTGTGATCTGGTTCTTTTCTTTGCTCTGTGTTCTTCTTCTGGAATACCAAATCTTTCTACATCTTGAATGAGCTCTCTAGCCCATACAGGTTTCCTCTTGTGAGAGTTATCCTCACGGGGTGGATCTATAGGTTCTTGTGGATATTCAAACTCACGAACAGCTTCTGGAACTGCTTCAGTCATGGGAGTGTCCTGAAATCTTGTTTCCTTAGGTTCTTCATAAACTTCAGTAGGTGCCTTCCTTGATTTGATGAATGCTGAGTTTTCATCAAATGTTACATCCCTGCTGACATCAATCTTTTTGAACCTTGGAAAGTATATTCTGTAAGCCTTCGAGCTTTCACTATAACCCACAAAAATACCCTTCTTTCCTGAAGGATCTAGTTTATCCCTCTTTTCCTTTGGGACATGAGTGTACACTGGACAACCAAATATTCTGAGATGACTGACTTAAGGTTTCTTACCAGAAAAGACCTCTTCTGGTGTCTTGTTGTCCAATATCTTGTGGGGTGTTCTGTTCTGCACATATACAGTTGTTCGAGCTGCTTTTGCCCATAGATGCATATGAAGATCCTGGTCATGCAACATTTCCCTTGCTGCTTCCATGATAGTTCTGTTCTTTCTTTCTGCAACACCATTTTGTTGAGGATTATAAGGAGCAGTCGACTCCCTCTTAATCCCCGAATCACTGCAAAGCTTCTTGAATTCACTTGAGGTGAATTCTCCACCATTGTCAGATCTGAATGTCTTGATCTTCTTGTCAGTTTGATTCTCCATCAAGGTTTTGAATTCCTTGAATTTATCAAGCACCTCATGTTTTCCCTTCAAGAAGTATATCCAAGTCTTCCTGGAGAAGTCATCAATAAATGAGACATAGTAAACATACCCACTCAGGGAACTGGATGACATAGGGCCACATACATCTGAGTTGATGATTTCCAAGATGTCTTTTGCCTTGCTTTCACTGCTTGGGAAAGCCTTCTTAATGTTCTTACCTTTTGCACATCCTTTGCAAACACCTTCATGTTTGGTCTTGATTTCAGGAAGACCCTCTACTGCCTTGCTTGCAATTGGAAGTGCCCTATAGTGCATATGAGCAAGTCTTCTATGCCAAAGTTCACTTGGGTCCATGGATTCATGTACCATGGCATGTTTAGGTTGTCCTTTCAATTTATACAAGCCTCCCTCTTGCTCTCCAATCACTACTGCATCATCTATGTTCTTTCCCTTTGGCCACATTAGGACTTGGCCATCCACAAATGCAACCCTCATACCTTTTGCATCCAATGCAGAGATGGAGAGTAAGTTCTTCTTGAGTCCAGGAACATAAAGGACTTCTTTCATCTTCAAAGATTTTCCAGAATCTAGGTTGTAGGAGGCTTCACCACTTCCTTTGATTGGGTATTGATAATCATCCCCAAGTTTCACCTTATGGGGTGATTCATGTTCAGATAGATTCACAAAAGATTCCTTAAACCCAGTCATGTGTTTGGAAGCCCCACTATCAATCAACCAATCATTACAGCCATGGGAGATGGTACCTGTGAGAGCAGAGATCAGAACATACTCTTCTTCACTTGATGAGTCATCATTGCTATCACTTTCTGCCCTAGCCTTCTTCTTTGCGGGTTCATCATCTTCGGTCGCATGAGCATGAAACCTTCTTTTTCTACCCTTCTTCTTCTTGTTGGGGATGTTATTGTCCTTCTTGTTCTTGGGACAATTGATGGCAATATGTCCTTTGTCATTATAGGTGAAGCATATTCTTCTTTCTTTGAAGTGATGTGAAGATCTCTTGGAGTGAGATGGCTCTCTCTTGGACTTTCCTTTCCTGATGTGAGCTGTGAGAGCTTGATCTTCATTCCCCATCTTTTCTTCTCGTGCCACAAGCCTTGCTTCTTCTTGTGAGCTTTCTTCCCGAAGTCTACTGAAAGAGATCAACTTCTTCCTTGCACAAATTCCTTGGATAAAGGAATCCCATGACCTGGGCAGGCCATTTAGGGTGGTCATTACCACTTCACCATTCTCCACCATTTCATCCACTGCTTCTAGTTGTTCCTTGATCTGGGAGACCCTTGAAAAATAGGATTGAATGGCTTCTCCATTCTGAAACTTTACTCCTTTCAATTGGTTCCGCAGGGTCATCTTCCGATTTATGTTCTTTCCTTCAAACAGCTTGGTCAAAGAGTCAAACATCTCCTTGGGTGTCTTAAGAGAAGACACATGGGGTATGAGATGGTCTTTGATAGAATCAACAATGATTCTTTTTACCTTGACCAAGTTCTTCTTGTGCAATGCCTTGGCCTCTTCATCCTCTGGGACAGGGATGTCTTCTTTCACATATGAGTCCAACTCATTCTCTTCCAGGATTAACCCAATCCTATACTTCCAGGCTCGGAAGTTATTAGCTCCTTCAAGATTATCCTCAAGCTTGGTGTGGAGAGACATCTTTAAGAGTACTTCAAATGGAAATAAAAAAGATTTAGGACTTACCACTTGAAGTGCTGAAAACTGGATCTCGTCCCGGATTAGGGTTTGTCAGAGAAACCCTAAAAATTCAAAATGTGAATTTCAAAATTCTGAAAGGATAGAAAGATACGCTTTGGAGAGCTGATCAACCTGGTACATTCAGAATTTGAGATCGGCAAAGTCTTGCCCTTCAAAATTGCCTTTTTTCCCTCCCGGGTTCACTAGGGAGAGCCCTGAATTAGGGTTTGAGTTTCCCGGAGATCTACCCAGCCAAAAATCTCGATCCAAAGCTCTAACCTTCGATTTTTGCAAGGAGCGTCCAGCTATGCCTTAAGTTTCCAGAAATTCCTATTTTTGTGGAAACCCTAATTTTTAGAGCCAAATCTGAAAATGCTCGGAACTGAATTCTGAATCGACAGATAGATGCGCCTTAATGAGTAGATCCAATCTACTATACTGAATTTCAAAAATCTGTGAAGAGAAACCCAATAAACAAGGAACACAAGCTTCCGTCAGTGCAAAATGTCTTCTTCTCAGTTTAGCTCTGATACCATGTTAAATTTTGAGTATTAAATCACAATGCTATAGGATCTTTGCTGAGAGAATAACATCTACAGTATATCAATGCATGACAATCATAATATGACAAGCATCACAAGCATCACAAGAATCAAAAGCATAGAGACAAGAGGCACAGAGTTTCCGTGGGGAAAACCCTAAGGTGAAAAACCCCACAACTTCCTCAGAGATAGAGAGAGCAAAGGCTCAACCAAAATACAACCAAATAACACTGAGATAGTCTCCTAGCAGATGATCCTCCTCCTCCTCACTAGTGCGCCACTTTTCAGAGAGAGAGTGAGTAAAATAGGGATCTCTTATCTCTATTTATACTCACCTTTTTGCTCAGTGACCCAATGGGGCCGACTTGTCTACTTAGATACATCCACATTATATTATATATAATTCCGGGCCGAACCCAAATGGTGGTCTAATAACCCATCGGCAAGTACACACGCTTGCGACACTTGTCAATCCACATGACGACACTTCCTTATAGAGGAATAACACATCTCTTATAAGGGTACAATAAATATATATAAAATATATAGATGAAATACATTCTGAAGTTACATATACATCAACAGATTTGACCATGGTTGATTTACCTTGGATAACAAGGGTTCTTATACATGGGCAACCACGAGATATCTATGAACAGATTGCAAATATAATCAAGCAATACATTACTCCCAAAGACACCATCATTCTGAATGTATTATCTGCCACTGTAGATTTCCCCACCTGCAAGTCCATAAAAATGTCTCAGGATGTTGATCAACACGGTGAAAGAACTTTGGCCGTGGTAACTAAAGTTGACAGAACTCCTGAAGGCCTGCTGGAGAAAGTGACAAGGAACGATCTAAACATTGGTCATGGGTACGTTTGTGTGCGAAATAGAATAGGGACTGAATCTAATGTAGAAGCAAGACAAAGGGAAAGCGATCTCTTTAAAATAAATCCTCATCTTTCAAGTATTGGTAAATCCATGGTTGGAATACCGATATTAGCCGAAAAGCTTATGCAGATTCAAGCAATGGGCATCCATAATTTCCTTCCCTATATTGTTAAACAAATCGATTCTACGCTCTCCAAGAGGCAGTCAGAGTTGGAGGTATTGCCTAGGCGTTTCTCTTCTTCTGCAGATGTAGTGCTTGATTTTATGAAACCTATGGATGCCATCAAAGGTATGTTAAACAAGATTGCTATACTAGGAGACTTTGAAGATTTTGAGGATGAGCATGATATGCATTGCACTGCTCACTTAAACAGAATGTTCAAGACATATTGTCATGATCTGCTCAAAGCAAGTGCAATATCAGGAGACCATTTTCTGTCCGAGTAAATAAAGTTCCTAAAAGAGGCACAGGGCATCACTCTTCCAAACTTCTTACCTCATCCCACTTTTGTATCCTTGCTAAAGAATCATATTGATTCGGTTTCTAAGACAAGCAGATACTTAGCAATCCATTTCTGTGAGTATCTGGACAAAATTATAAGTCGTGTCATTGATCTTCAAACACAAAGCTATCCGAAGTTGCAGTCATTGTCAATGAGAGCTTTTAAAGGTCTCATTGTCAGAAAAAAAGATGAATGCATAAAATATGTTGAGGATATGATGGAAATGAAGAAGGTTTCAGTTTTCACCATGAATCCTTGCTACTTTGAATCCTTATTCAAATTGTAGGAAAAGAAGAAAGAATTCATTACCATCGCCATGAGGAGAAACTTATTTTCTATACAAATAGAAGACATTGGAGAAATTAAATTGGCCTACGTGCCAAGGAGCAGCAGTGGTGAGCTCGAGGCAGTGTATGACTTGAGCTTGCTTATTGGAATGTGGTTAGGCTGAGACTGGCTGATCAGGTTCCACTCAATTTGCAGTTCAATTCTCAAAAATTGGTTCAAAACATTGTCGCTGAAATTGTGAAGGAAGTGACTGACCCGGTCAGGATTGAATATGATGGAACACATGATGAATTTCCATTTATAGATACCAAGAGAAAGAACCTGAATAATAGCGTTGAACGGTTGAGGCAGTCAAAATATGCTTTGTCGAAACTCCTAGGGTCTCAAGAGCTTATACTATCAATGATGCTCAAGTATTCTTTATGTTTAAATATTGCTTCTCACTAATCTTCGTTTTGTGTCTTTGCATTTTTAGAGCGTTTAAAAACATCTCCATTTTTATGGCTATGGTTTTCAATTTTTAAATTAGTTTTAAATATGTATTATAAAATTATTGTAAAATTATAATTAAATGAAAAAATATATTATTGAGTTGTATTTTTCTAAATTTAAAATGATTAATTGTGATATTTTACATTTTCAATTTTTTGATTTAATGGGTTAGAAAAAGTACATGACTTTGTGAATAATGAGAAGTGTTTAAGGCTTTCCAGTTATTTTAAAACTAACTCTACTTAGATGTGTTAAGTACAGTGATTCAACATTGTGAATTTCAAGTTATATATATATATATATATTCCATGAAACATGAAACTTGAGAGAGGTAGAAGTGTCTAAAAAATTTAGAGTGAAAAATAGAACATTAACTTATATAGATAAATAATATTATAAAATCAATATGATTGGTGTTAGACAATTAGCATTGCAAAACTCTTTCTACATATTCTTGTTTATTGTGATCAGCATTAACATACCCAATTTCATTCTTGCCTAACTTTGAATTTAGTGGTTAGTGGTTTTGGTTCATTATCTTAATATTTGGTATTAAGAAGATACACTAAATTAATATTTACCAGCACGACCACTTAATTTGTGGTGAGTTAATATTTATAGTCTCTCTTAACTATATGTGACCATAAATCAATTAAAAGTAGTCTATGCAAGTAAATATTTATAGTCTCTCTTAGCTATATGTGACCATAAATCAATTAAAAGTAGTATATGCATGAGTAACAGTTATTATATATATATATATATATATATATATATATATATATATATATATAATTGTTTATTTTGGATTTGGAACTACTGTCATAAAATCATGTCTGGACATGACATTTGTCTCATATTTGTGGTAGGTTAACAACATCCTACCAATCCTCAAATTCCGGTGGTTTTCCAAATTAATATCTATTAACGTGGCCACTTAACTTATGGCCAGTGAACATTTATAAGCAGGCTTAGATACATATGACCATGCATAAACTAACAATTCTCCATACATAAGCTACAATTATTTTTTGTACTACAATTGTGTTGTGTGGTTGGCTGCACGAAAGAAATGATGCTTCTATCCTGGTAGGTTCATGGCGAGCATTACATATTCAATGTTATGCATCCGGCTTACAAAGTGCTTACAAAGGTCACCCGTTTACCAGTAAACCCATTAGCTATACAAACCACCCTAATTTCTCCTACCAATCCTCAAATGCTATTGGTAGTGGTTTGCAGTGTACGTACATACTAGGAAGTTTGTAATAAGCCTCTAAGTCGTGATCTCTACATTTTGGGTTTGAAAGATTTTAGTTAGTTAATATTAAGGTTTTGTGTTTGAAGATAAAATTATTTTGTTGTCAAAATATTGATATCATCGGTGGCTACTTCTGTGACACTGTGATTTCAATGTGTTTCGATTCCCATCCTGCTCAATGCTTTTTCCAGGAGAATCTACGCTTACATTATCTGTTTTTTTCCCATTACGATTAGTAGTAAGGGATCAACTCATATAAAACAGGATAACATTGCCATATATAGAATGATGCAGACTGGGGATCCTCCCCATGTAGATTTTAAAAGAGAACTACCATAAGAACACACAGCAAGAACCCAACAAGTCCTGAATGTTAGAGGCAATATTTCTAATTGCATAATTTAAATACACACAACCAGATTCACTTACTCCCCCTAAACTCCAAACTGCTACCATTTAATCTCTCATTCAAGCACAATAAAATTTATGCGCTCAACAGGCCTTCAGAAAATTTATCCAAATCATATAACTAGACTCGGCCTCAAAAGATTTCTTCCTCACACATTTTGGCTCAGACGCTTCATTTAAAAAACTCTAATCCTTTTGATCTAAGTCTTTTCCAAGACTTAGCCAGGCATAAAAAAAAATTTCAAAAAAAATTATGAAAAGCATACCTTTACCTGAGCTGATGCAAGTTTCCTTGATCTTCTCAGCCTTATTCTACTCTTCTTTATCTATGTTATTCTTCTTTTGTCTAACACTCAGCCCCTTACAGCTCTGACAACTAGGCCCCTCCTTCTCCTCTTCATATGTTTTTCTCTTCCAATGACTTAATACACAGCTACCTGACCTGTGGCAAGTGAATGCAAATGGATCACAATTCTCTCCCTTTGAAGTCTCCCCAACTTTGAACTATTTATCAAACCTAAATACCATTAACTCATTAAGTTAATAAAAATTATGAAGAAAATCTCAAAGATTTAGGATTTGGAGAGGGACCTCCATCCATACCAAAGGTAAAGAAAATAACATAGATAGAATACCTTGCCATCAACGTAACCATATTTTTAAAACAGTTTTGCCAAAAAATTAATTGCCATTCATCCTTACGTGGAATCCACAATTTAAGTTTTATTATCTCCCATAACAATTATACAAAGATGATGAAAAATCTCCAAATCTCCATCTTTAGGAATCATGATTTGTGGGATCAACCTCCATCCAAAAATAGAGAGAATAACACCTATAAAATACCTATCAAGTAACCATATTTTAAAAACAATTTTGCCATGCAATCCATGATTTTGGTTTTATTACCTCTCAGAATTCTTCACGTCCTTCACCCTCAAAGGCCTCTTCCGTGAAGTTGCCACAAAAATCACTTCCTGTGAAAGAAATCTGGATGGATAAGATATTTCGATAATATAGAGATAGCAGTTTAGTCATTTAACCATATGAGCTGAGAACTCCATGGCTTGAAATGTTAAGATGAACTCCTCATTAAACAAAAGCTGAGTTGGATTCCGGTATTTCTAGTAAGAGCTAAGAGCCCTAGCTTTGGTGTTTTTTTGAACTTTTTTCTTTGAAAATATGAATTTAATATTAAAGCTAATAAAATATTTTATTAAGATTGATTTAAATCAATTTTATTTTATGTCATATGTGTTAAATTTCCTAGATAAAGGGAACAAATAATCTCATTTTTATATTTATAGATAAAAGAGCTTCCCTTTACATCAAAAAATTATATGAAAGTTACAAAATTATATAAAAGTTGAGATTCATTTTTCATTTTCAACAAAGCAATAAATTGCAATTAATTATTAGTTTTATTCAAAATTTTATTTCATATAAATCAGTTAATGACTATAATTCATATTTCGAATTTCAACAATAACAATGATACTACACAATAGCAACATTAGGTCGTGCCATTATCCTATGAGCAATGGTGACTTGACAAGATCTTCTTACTCCTAGGCATTTTCCATCTTACAACACCACGTGGCAATGGCAATGTTGGGGAGATTGCCACCATGTGGCTCTTGTTATAAAATAATGATAGGAGTTAGTAATGAGATTTCTTATTTTAAACTTCGAAGCAATAAGATAAATATGTGTAAAAGTGTTATTAAATATGGTTTTATAATGGAATTGTTATTTTATTATTATATTAGTTTATTACAGTTTTTAAAATGGTTGATATACTATGTGCATCATTACATTTAAAAAGTAGTGGAAAATAATAAAACATGTATTACAAATAAGAAATATAACTATGAACTTTTAGTGTAGCAAAATAATTCTCTTAAAAAAATTATGTGGTTTGTGAACTTTTTGTACATTAAAACAATTGTTAATAAAAGAATTACTTTCATAGATGTTGGAAATAAGGTTGATTTTTATGTGATGTTTTAATTTTAACATTGTATTTTATTTGACATTTAAATCTTAATTTTATCGATCATAATAATAGTTGATTTTTTTTTAAAATAACATTTATAATAACTAAATGAAACATTGAATTCTCATATCTTGCCTCATATAATACACAAATAAAATGTTTTACAAAAATATAATAATAAATAAAAGATAATAATTAAACCAAGCACACACATAATGCCAAAGAGGGTTTATCCTCAAAATCTTTAAATAGACTTCTTCACAGGAAATACAATGGGCCATTACCATGAGCCCAAAAAACCATGCCCAAGTCAAGTTTATCTAACAAAGAGAATATGTCACCCCAAAAAACAATGATTAGTCAAGTTTACTTAACAAAGGGAGACAACCAAATAGACCATGACAAAATCAAAATTTTCATATTAGAAATATATATATATATATATATATATATATATGGGCTTAGGATATACAAATTAATGACGTGTAAAAATATAAATGCACTTCAAAATGACAAGTAAAATTAAAATTTACACTTTATTAATGACGTTTAATTTTATGATTTGACCGTATAAATTTTAGAACTATTTACAATACATTTTCTTTAAAAAGTAGTCCAATCCCTCCAATAATAAATCATAACAATCTTGTTAACTTGGAATGTAAGAGTGGAAGTTTCAAAGATTTAAATGTAGGATGGATGTGGTTTTGTTGGATTCAATCGAACTTTCGTGCTCTTAGATTTAAGGGCGAGTTTATTAAAGCTTGCTATAGTGTAGATAGAAATAAAATTAAGTTATGTAGATTTTTTTTTTTTTTAATTTACAATTTATTGTATTTAAAATATATTAATATGTTATATCGTCTCATGCATTGTGTAAAATTTATATGATATGTATTTGTTACATTGAATCACATCTTGATAGTCTCATGTTTTTCTCAGGTATCCAGCTGACCAAGGCTTTTCGGTTTTCCAAGCCACAAGGTAGGGATAGTCTCATGCTTTTCTCAGGTATTCAGGTGACCAAGGCTTTTCGGTTTTCCAAGCCACAAGGTAGAACAACTGACGCTGCACAACAGAGATATAACCGAAAAAAAAAAAAAAACCAAAGGAAAATCTAATTAAGATCGCCATAATACAACCTCTAAAAATCGAAGTGGCACGAGTAAAAACTCAGGCGATATGGAGAAAAATGGCCACAAGTGGAGATATAGAGTGACGGATAAGCGGGGTGGGGTGGTGGTTTAAAGAGCAGGTGGGCACACATTAACGTGGCAGAATGATGGGCATGTTAAAGAATTGGCGGAATGTGCCTGAAATAATTACTACGCTAGATTTTGATTTAAATTTAAGTTGTTTAATTATATGAAAGATTAATGAAAAGTAACTTAGAATAACAAAGTCGGATAATAACTATTTCAATATCAACCAACTAAAAAATATTAGTATTCTCATGAATCTTGTCTCAAAGATTAAAAAACTAATTAAAAGGTGGATAAATATCCTATTTCAAACTTCAAAGCAATGATAAATATGTTCAACCTGTTATTAAATATAATTTTATAATGGAATTGCTATCCTATTATTAGGAAGCAATGAGATAAATATGTGCAACTTGTTATTAAATATGGTTTTAAAATGGGGTTAAAACAAGTCCCGCCGAGTCATTCCAAAGGAGTCACACAGGAACTACGGAGGATTGCCCACAAGTAGCATCATTTAAAGGAATATTTAAAAAAAAAATTGAGATTTCCTTAGTCGGTGGATAACCTCGAGTCGTCAAAATCGCTTAGCTAAAAGTCTAGGTTTAGGGTTTTAGTAAACTTTTCTTGAAGATCTCTTCTTAATAAACATCACTACCACACCAAACCATCTTTAAAAGCAGGTCGCGGCGGTGGGGGGATAAATAGGCAAAGTTATTTATCTCTATTTTGTTAAGTGTGAAGCCTTTCAACTGCACCGCCCAGTCCATCAAATTAACTGCACCGCCCAGTCCATCATATTAATTGCACCGCCCCTACCATACCATTGTCTAAAGTCATTGATGTTTGGTGGCAGCTGGTTGGTTTCATTAATGACCTTTGTTGAATTTCTGTTCTATATATACTCATTGTAAAATGTGTGAAGAATGCCAAGCAGAGAACAGGGGAAATGGCGAGTTGAGAAAGCGAGTGCTTCACTGCTGTAATAATTGAAATTTCATAGTGGAAATTGAGTGCAGGTGCGCTCCGTGGACGTAGGCCTTTTGCTGAACCACGAAAACAAATTTGTGTCTCATATTTTTTTTTTCCTCCGTTTCTTTTTTGCTTGTGCGTTGTGTATTCCCTGAGCCGTTGTGAAAATCCCCAACAACTGGTATCAGAGCCGAGGTTTCAAGGCTCAGGGATTTCGGACTGATTCCGTCCAGCTTGAGTCAGAGCAATGGGGTCCGAGAAGGATACATACAAGATAGAGAAATTCAACGGTACGAATTTCAGTTTCTGGAGGATGCAGATGGAGGACTACCTGTACCAGAAGGACTTGTATTTGCCGATAGTAGAAAAGCCGAAGGACATATCCGATGAAGAATGGGTGGTCGAACGTAAACCAAAAGATATGACCGACGCACAGTGGATGGTTTTGGACCGGAAAGCGCTCGGAGCAATTCGACTTAGTTTGTCGAAATCTGTGGCCTTCAACATAAAGGGTCAAGAGACAGCTGCAGATCTCATGAAGGCCCTATCGAATTTATATGAGCAACCCTCTGCGGCAAGGAAGGTCCATCTGATAAAGAAGCTTGTAAATCTGAAGATGTCAGAAAATCAGAGCTTCAAGGAGCATCTGAATGTGTTCAACGAGGTAACAGATGGGTTAAATTCGGTCTCTATAATATTTGATGATGAAGTGTTGGCAGGCATAATTCTTGGCCAGATGCCAGAAAGTTGGAGCACGACGTGTCAATCGATCGCAAACTCATTCGGAAAAGAAAGGTTAGCCTTCCAACAGGTCATAGACATGATTATGACCCAGGAAATCAGGATGCGTGAAGAGGGATCAGGGGCATCATCTTCAGCACTGAATATGGAAGGTAGAGAAAGCAGAAACAGGAATCGGAACAGAAATCAACAAGGTAGATCAAAGTCAAGAGGAAGATCCAAGTCCAGGAATCCTCAAGGCAAAAATTCAGGTAATCAGCAACGAAGCAAGAAAGACATCGAGTGCTGGAATTGTGGCAAGATGGGTCACTACTCTAGTGAGTGCAGATCTGGAAAGAAGGACGATGGCAAGAGCAGTGCAAATTGTGTCTCAGAGGAGGTAGACGATTGCCTTATCTGCGCATTGGAAAGCAAGATGGAATCTTGGGTGTTGGACTCAGGGGCGTCATTCCATGCCACCTCACACATGGATTTGTTCGAGAACTATGCCTCCGGAAATTTCGGTAAGGTGTATCTTGGTGACGATCAAGCATGCAACATTACCGGGAAAGGAGATGTGAAGATCCAGCTGAATGGATCAGTTTGGAAACTTAACAACGTGAGACATATACCAGACTTGAGAAAGAATTTGATCTCCATTGGGCAGTTAGCATCAGACGGCTATGTGACGACTTTCACGGGAGATAAGTGGAAGATCTCAAAAGGAGCAATGACAATCGCCCGAGGAACTAAAAATGGGACTCTTTACACAACTACCGATGGGTGTGGTGTGGCCGTAGTGGCGGAAGATAAAGAGGATCCAAATTTGTGGCACCAAAGGTTTGGGCACATGAGCAGTCAGGGATTGAAGTGTTTGCAATCAAGAGGTAAAATGCCAGGGTTGAAGTCCGTTGAGGTTGATTTCTGTGAGAGTTGCATTCTTGGGAAGCAGAAGCGTGTAAGCTTCAAGAAGACTGGAAGAGCACCGGCAAAGGAGAAGCTGGAACTAGTGCACACCGACGTATGGGGTCCAGCTTCAGTCTCATCAATCGGAGGTAAACAGTATTTTGTCACTTTCATTGATGACCATTCTAGGAAGGTATGGGTTTACTTCTTACGACACAAGTCTGATGTGTTTGAGGCTTTCAAGAAATGGAAAGCTATGGTTGAAAATGAGACAGGGTTGAAGATCAAGAAATTGCGTTCAGACAATGGTGGAGAGTACGAAGACAACGAGTTCAAGAAGTTTTGCTACCAGAGCGGGATAAAGCTAATAAGGACGGTGCCAGGTACACCGCAGCAGAATGGTATAGCAGAACGTATGAACAGGACATTGACTGAGAGAGCTAGAAGCATGCGCTTACAGTCAGGGTTGCCGAAACAGTTCTGGGCAGAAGCAGTCAATACAGCTGCACACTTGATCAACAGAGGACCATCAAAACCTTTGGACCTCGCTATACCAGAAGAGATCTGGACTGGGAAAGAGGTAAAACTTTCTTATTTGAAAGTGTTTGGGTGTGTATCCTATGTACATGTAAAAGATCATGCAAGGAGCAAGTTGGACGCCAAATCACTGAAATGCACCTTGGTGGGTTATGGCAAAGACGAGTTTGGATATAAACTCTGGGACGACCAAAATCGCAAGATGATCAGAAGTAGAGATGTTGTCTTCAATGAAAGGGTCATGTACAAGGACAGAAACACAGAGAAGTCTGAGCAGAGAGAACCAGACTATTTTGGGCCAGAGGATGTATCGGGTGGTAGGATCATGGAACATGGTAGTCAGAAAGATGAAGAACAAGGTGTGCAGCCGCAGGTTGAAGAACCTATACCACAAGATGAAATTCTAGCACCACATAGTCCGATTGGTCGGAGGGTACTGAATCCACAGGTTGGGAATGCTCTGAGAAGATCCCCAACGGCCCAGAGTACATTACGAAAATCCACTCGCCCACATGTACCAAATAGGAGGTACTTGCAATACTTGTTGTTGACAGATGCGGGAGAACCTGAATGCTACGATGAGGCATGTCAGGGAGAAGATGCGAGCAAGTGGGAGCTTGCAATGAAGGATGAGATGAAGTCGCTTGTATCCAATCAAACTTGGGAATTAGCCAAGTTACCTGAAGGAAAGAAAGCCCTACAGAACAAATGGGTGTTTCGAATCAAAGAGGAAAATGATGGTTCCAAGAGATACAAGGCGAGACTGGTGGTCAAAGGCTTTCAGCAAAAGGAAGGTATTGATTACACTGAGATTTTTTCTCCTGTTGTTAAACTAACTACGATCCGGTTAGTGTTAAGCATTGTCGCTGCAGAGGGGTTATATCTTGAGCAGTTGGATGTCAAAACTGCATTTCTTCATGGAAATTTGGAAGAAGAAATATACATGCTGCAACCAGAGGGGTTTGTGGAAAAGGGCAATGGTGAGATGGTTTGCAGATTGACGAAGAGCTTGTATGGCTTAAAACAAGCTCCCCGACAGTGGTACAAGAAGTTTGATGGGTTTATGCAAAGGAATGGGTACTTCAGATGCAATGCTGACCATTGCTGCTACTTCAAGAAAGTTAAATCGAGTTTCATAATATTGTTACTTTATGTTGATGACATGTTAGTAGCTGGTGCAAATTTGGAAGAGATTAACAATTTGAAGAAGCAATTGTCGAGTGAATTTGAAATGAAAGATTTGGGTGCAGCAAGGCAAATACTTGGAATGAGGATTAGCAGAGACGAACAGGGAGGTACTTTGCAGCTGTCTCAAGCAGAGTACATTCGTAAGGTGTTACAGAGGTTCAACATGAAGGATGCAAAGCCAGTCATAACACCTTTAGCTAGTCATTTTAGATTGTCCAAGGATCAGTGTCCAGAGACAGACGAAGAGAAGGACTTCATGGCTAGAGTACCATATGCTTCAGCCATTGGAAGCCTGATGTACGCCATGGTTTGCACAAGACCAGACATCTCCCATGCAGTGGGAGTTGTGAGCAGATACATGACTAATCCAGGCAAGCAACACTGGGAAGCAGTGAAGTGGATCCTAAGGTACCTGCGGGGTACGACAGAGAAGTGTCTGATCTTCAGAAAAGATGAGCTCAAGCTGGAAGGTTATGTGGATTCCGATTTTGCTGGAGAGGTGGATCATAGGAGGAGCACCACAGGATATGTGTTCACACTGGGGAGTACTGCGATCAGTTGGGTTTCTCAGCTGCAGAAGATAGTGACAATATCTACAACTGAAGCGGAATATGTGGCTGTGACTGAAGCTAGCAAGGAGCTTATATGGTTACAGGGGTTATTAGCAGAGATAGGATTCGAGCAAGAGATGAATGTGCTGCACAGTGATAGCCAGAGTGCTATACACTTGGCAAAGAATTCGGCGTTCCATTCTAGGACCAAGCACATAGACCTGCGTTACCATTTCATTCGGTCATTAATCGAGGATGGGGTATTGAAGCTTGTGAAGATCGCAGGGAGCAAGAATCCGGCTGACATGTTAACCAAACCAGTCACTACGGAGAAACTGGAGCTGTGCGCAGCTTCAGTGGGTCTTCAAGGTTGAAGACAGAGAAGGATGAGCGCACCGAATCTATCCACTAGTCATCGAAGGAGGAGGAAGAAGTCCACTCAAGTTTCAGTCTTCAAGTGGGAGATTGTTAAGTGTGAAGCCTTTCAACTGCACCGCCCAGTCCATCAAATTAACTGCACCGCCCAGTCCATCATATTAATTGCACCGCCCCTACCATACCATTGTCTAAAGTCATTGATGTTTGGTGGCAGCTGGTTGGTTTCATTAATGACCTTTGTTGAATTTCTGTTCTATATATACTCATTGTAAAATGTGTGAAGAATGCCAAGCAGAGAACAGGGGAAATGGCGAGTTGAGAAAGCGAGTGCTTCACTGCTGTAATAATTGAAATTTCATAGTGGAAATTGAGTGCAGGTGCGCTCCGTGGACGTAGGCCTTTTGCTGAACCACGAAAACAAATTTGTGTCTCATATTTTTTTTTTCCTCCGTTTCTTTTTTGCTTGTGCGTTGTGTATTCCCTGAGCCGTTGTGAAAATCCCCAACATATTTTGCTCCTCTCGTTGTGTAAAGTAAGAAAGAGGGCAAGACTAATTAATTAAAACCATAACCCATATATATAGCATAAAGCCATCCAAGCGATTAATTCGTGAAGTGGTATAGGGAGAACAGATCTAGGTATTCTAGTGGGTAGATATAAGGTGGAAGGCATTAAATGAAAGGCGGGTAGTTCCTCAATAAAGGAAGGCAGTTCCGAGGATCCAACGATGGGTAGCTGGCTCGCTGTAGGTCCAACTGACATTAATTTTTCTGGCTAAAGGTAAATGCCGATGTTAAAGTGCCAGCCTAAGCGCTTTATGAATTCAATGGTATAGGGCTACCAGGTCTAGGTCTAGGTATTCTGGTGGGTGGGGTATTAGGCAGTAGTAGTGAGGAGGGTTCTAGTTCATAAGTCAAGTTTTACTCAGAATTTAATTACAGTCTTTAATGTTACTAAGTGGCTTTCAAAAGAAGCATTTTTTTTTGTTTATGTGTTTATCATTAAAAACCAAAATCATTTTGTATTTTTTTATAAAAAAATGAGAAAGTGTAAGAAGAAGAAGGCAAAAGCCAAAGTAAGTTTTAGCTTTCTGTTGGGAGCTCAAGCTCATGAATATCAAGTTATTAAAGCTTTAGAGCACAAGATCTGTGTAAATATCCATCTAGCCGTCATGCTTTTTGATTAAGTTAAAACTTATGGCCACATGAAAAGTAAAAGATTGCAAAATTACCCAAATTTAGGATAGTGTTCTAACATATGGGGCATGTTCATAAAAGTTTTCAAGAAAAGTATTTATCTTTGTAAAAGTTGGCAGTAAATACCAGGGTGAAATAATACTGTGTAAAGTTTTTATAAAACTTTGAGTTAGTGCGCAAATAAATCATTTGAGCCATCAAGTTTGGTTCAAGAAGAGCACCACCTTTGTTTTATAAGAGGGTGACTTAAAAAAAAATTAAATTAATTAATTAAATAATGGCCTTCATTTTTGGTGCAAGTCTGCAGACTCTAAGTTTTACATGCAAGAATTATGAAAATTGGTCTCTTACCATGAAGGCTCTATTTAGAGGTCAAGATGTATGGGAGATAGTTGAAATGGCTCTGTGGAACCAACAAATAAGGAAACATACAATACTCTCACACAAGCTGAGAAGGATATCTTGAAGGAACAAAGGAAAAATGATGGAAAAGCTCTGTTTTACATACATCAAGTAATGCATGAAAGCATACGCCCAAGAGTAGCAGCAATAAAGATATCCAAAGAGGCATGGGATACACTTCAAACTACCTATCAAGGTTTGGACAAGGTAAAAATTGTAAATTGCATATTCTTAGAAGAGATTTTGAATCTCTCTCAATGAAGGATATATAATCAATAGAATCCTTTTATACTAGAGTCATTGGATTGATAAATCAAATGAAATCTCATGGAGAAGCCATAAAGGATAGAAAATTTGTTGATAAAGTGCTTAAAATCCTTCCCCCAAAATTTGAGTCTTTAGTTGTGACTTTGGAAGAAAACAAGGACTTGAGCAATTTCAGTATTAATGAGTTGCAAGCCTCTCTCATCAATCATGAGTATAGAATAAGCAGATCAAATACATCATTGGAAGGTGCATTTGCAACACAATCATCCATAAGTCATGGAAGAGGAAGGAGGAGATCAAATTTCAGAGTTAGAGGAAGAAGTTCTTCTAGAGGAGGACGCAGCAACAATCGTGCAAATGTTGCTGGTGAAGTCAAAATCAAAATTTTGGATAGCCAAGTGGTCAAAGGTTTGATAAATAAAAAATACAATTCCATTATTGTAAGAAAATTAGGCATTATGCATATGAATGTAGGAAGAAACAACATGATCAGAGCAAGCAAGGTCAAATCTAGTCAGGTAATACTAACACCTCAACCAACACAATTGTTTTTGCATGTGCATCCCTAGTTGAATGTAAAATTGCAAAAGAAATCCCATCTGATATATGGTATTTAGACTCAGTTTGCAACAATCACATGTCTGGAAATTTAGATTTGTTTTCTAGTTTAGATAAATTAGTTCAAACCAATGTTACACTTGGAAACAATATCCAAGTCACTATTTTGGGAAAAGGTATTGTTGGTACTCTAACCAAATAGGGGGAGTAGAAAACCATGCCTGATGTTTATTATGTCAAAGGTGTGAAACATAATTTAATGATTATTGGATAGTTGGTACAGAAAGGCTATAGAGTTTATATGGAAAACAATCATTGTGTGATAAGTATCCAAGCAAACAACTGATATCTAAGGTGCGAATGACAAGCAATCATTTTTTCCCTTTGAGGATAAGACCTAATATGAAGGGAAATAAAACTCAACTTGTTCATGAAGCAAATACTGAAGATTCAGGAGCTACATTCAAAGCAGATAGCAAAGAAGTAGACATGCTCTGTGTGAAAGAAGAAAAAAATAGTGGTGCAGAGATACAAGCAACATTTCAATCAGAGGTTCAAGATGAATCTTGCCTGTGACATTTTAGATTTGGACATCTGAATTTTGGTGGGATGAAGCTATTGCACATGAAGAATATGGTGAAAGGTTTTCCACTAATTGAAAAACCAGAGAGGATATGTGAAGGCTTCATTTTTAGCAAGTAGCATAGAGAATCCTTTCTAGCCAGGAAGTCATATAGAGCATGCACTCCACTTGAAATTGTGCACTCTAATATTTGTGGCCCAATGCAAATACCATCCATTAGCGGTGATAATGATTTTCTCACATTCATTGATGATTTTACAAGAAAAATATGGATTTACTTTTCGAGACACAAATCTGATGCATTTGGAAGTTTTTAGCAATTCAAGGCACTTGTGGAGAAGGAAAGTGGTCACTTTATCAAAGTCTTAAGGACAGACAGAGGCGGTGAATATGTTTCAAATGAATTTCTAACTTTTTGTAAATCACATGGAATACTCAAACAATTCACTGCATGATATACACCTCAACAAAATGGTGTCACGGAAAGGAAAAACAGAACCATCATGGAGATGGCGCACAGTATGATGGCAACCAAACATTTTCCAAATGAATATTGGGATGAGGAAGTAGCAATTGTTGTATACATCATGAATAGGTTCCCAACAAAGATTGTGAAGAAAAAATTTCCACAAGAGACATGGACAGGTATGAAACATAGTGTTTCTCATTTAAAATTTTTTGGTTGTTTTGCATATGCCCATATCCCAGATGAGCTGAGAAATAAATTACATAATAAAGGAAATAAATGCACATTTGTTGGTTATTCAAAAGATACAAAATGATACAAATTGTATGATTGCATCAAAAGGAAGGTCATAATCAGCCGCGATGTTCAATTCATGGAGAATGAAGCATGGGATGGAAGTGTAGAAAAGACAGTGAAAATTGTGAATCATGTCGCACATGATGACATGATGGAAGAAGTGGTTCAAACGCCACAAACATCTCAACAGATCGCAGTACCATCCACTCCCAGGTATGCACAACATATCACACCTCAAGCTACTACGACACCATTCGTAGCGCAATCTACATCAACAATCGCAGCAAGAGCGCAACAGACTCCGACAAGCATCCCAATGAGTTCTTCACCACCAAATTCCACTTTAGCAAGCTTGATGCTGTGAAGAACAAGATGTTAGTGTTTTCACTTTAATTCAATTATGTTAGATCTTTAATCTGAAAGATAGACAAGCACAACAAAACACAAGAACACAAAAAATTTCCTCGGGTAAACCATAAAGGAGAAAATCCCGCAACTTCTTCAGCAATAGATTCGTCACTTAGTACAATATCAAACCAATATGGAAAACCAAAAGATAAGATGACTTCTACAGCTTCCTTGTTTATTCTCCAGTGAACTTGTCTTGTCTCCTCCTTGGTGCAAACTTGCTTGAGTGAGTGTGATATCCAAATGAGGGAGGGTTCCTCCCTATTTATACTTTATGTGTGACTGACCTTTTTCCCCAATGGGGCCAACTTCCTTAACTGACTAGTCCAACCTCTCCTAGGGAGACTCAAAAATACATTTTACATTTAACCTATTAGGGACTATTGCCCCAACTTATAATGGAGGTTTTACCTCGATATTCTTACATGACCAAATACAATAATGACATCCTTTAACAGAGGAAATACATCTTCGATGGAGGTACAATAAAAGTACAATAATAATATAATAATAATATACAAAATAATATCTTTCGAAGTTACATTTACAACAACACTCCCTCTTAACTAGGAAGGTATTCTCTTGAAACAATCATCATCACAGCTGGACACAATCTCTGGACAACGTCATCATCGCTGCTGCAACAATTCTCATCTTGTTGATCATTGAATAGTGACATATCTCGAATCTACCCATCATGAGAAGTTCTACAGAGCCAACCCTTTTTCATGTTGGATGTAGGCCTAGCTCTCATCTAGGAATTCATCATCTATACGATCAATCCATCAACTAGGTATAGCCTAGGACCACATGTTACATTGCCTCAACAATCACCCACGTCTCCTACTATCATCTCATCATATCTGGATCATCTCATCATCTCATGTGGAAAGCATCCCAGGTGCATATACTATGTCCAACAGACAACCTGTGTCTTCCACCCAGTGGATACAACCCAGGAACATCTGCGTCTTTCACCCACTAGATATAGCCTAGATGTATTACACGTCTCTCTCAATCAACCTACATCTTCCACCCAATGGATACATCCCAGGAACATATGTGTCTTCCACGCAGTCGATACTACCCAGATGTATCACGACTCTCTCGGTCAACCTGCGTCTTCAAACATGTGGATACAACCCAAGAGAATACCAGATGCATTATGTCCTTTTAGACCACCTACATCTTCCACCATGTAAGATACAACCCAGGAACATCCCAGATGCTTTATGACCCATGGACCACCCACGTCTTCAAACATGTGGATACAGCCCAGGAGCATCCCAGATGCATTACATCCTTGCAGACTACCTGCATCTTCCACCATGTAAGATACAATCCTAGTGCACTTGCATCTTCCGGTCATGTCACATCATTCCTTCTTTCTAGGAACATCGATTTGAATAACACCAAGCTTCTTTGTGAAGTACTCAAACTTCACTCTTGCTAACGGTTTGGTCAACACATCATCTATCTACTCGTTTGTCGCCACATACTGGAGCTTCATTGCTCCTCTCTGCACCATATCCCTGATATAGTGGTACTTTATCTCAATATGCTTCAACTTGTCATGGAACACCTAGTTCTCATACAATTTCACACAACTATGGTTGTCACAAAAGATACAAGTCACCTCTAACTAGAGATCAAATAAATATGATAGTAGCTTCCGAATCCATACTGCCTCACAACTAGTTGAACAAGATGCAATATACTCTGCTTCGGTTGTACTCAGTGCCACACTTGACTGCTTCCTACTAAACCAAGAGATCATACTGGATCCCAAACTGAAGCAGCATCCTAAAGAGCTCTTCGTGTCTGTGGAAATGCCTGCCCAATCTGAGTCAACATAACCATGCAGGTTAATATTCTGATTCGTCACATATTTGATTCCATACTCAATTGTACCCTTTAGGTACGTCAATATATTCTTTGTAGCAATCAGGTGAACATGTCTTGGATCTGTCAAGAACTGGCTCAGGGTGTTCACAGCAAAGCATATGTCTGGTCTCATGTTCTTCAAGTACATTAACGAACCAATCATCTTCATGAACATCGTGGCAACAACTATCTCTGAATAAGCATCACACAATATCTTAAAGTTCAATGCCATTGGTGTGGCCATTTCCTTGCAGTCCATCATTCTGAACCTCTTTAGAATATCCACTGCATACTTTCCTTGACAAAGGAAAATCCCATTTAAACTATGCCACACCTTCATACCTAAGATGTAGTGCATCATTCCTAGGTCCTTCCTCTCGAATTATGCGGCAAACCTTCTTTTTGTTTCTGCAATGAGCTCATCCTCCCTTGTTACAAATAGGCCATCTACATACAATAGTAGAATCATATGTTTTCCTTCCTCAACCTTTTAGTAAAGGTTGGAGTCCTCTTTACTCTTGGTAAAGCCCAAGCTCGTTAGGAACCATCTATCCTGTCATACCATGTCCTTGGTACCTGTCTCAAACTGTACCACATATACTTCCTCTTCATTAGGGGATATATACGGTATCACTCTGAGCATATCCCTAAGATACTAGGTTAAACACATTTGCCACAAATAGAGGCTAAGTGATATTGTCTCTCCATCTGTCCTGTAGTCACTCGCTCTGAAGTAGAGCTTTCCCACTCCCTCTATAACTGAGCACTATACTCCCTCTGCATATTGTACTCTCTGCATCGGGACACTCTTCACTGGAGTGACTGGTAGTCTTCTCTTTTGATGATCTTCTATGTATCCATCTACGTCATATGCCTGGGTCACTGGATACCAAGATCTTGAAGTTCTCTCTTGCTCCCATCTATGAGCTCCTCATCTTCAAACTTGTAGTAAAGGTTGATCTCTCATCACTCTAGGTGATCATGCTATGCCATGGGTGCCTTCTGAGTCTGTACAAAACCTTCTTCAATCTGTGCACATGTGGTTTTATTTAGAGAGTCCCGAGTCCTGGAGGTTGCTTGATATACACTTCTAATTTGATTACACCATCTACCTAGTGTAATATCCACCACTAAGGAAGTGTGTATGGCCACTAAAGCAATGTCTCGTCATAGTCGAATCCCTCTTTCTAAGAGAACCCTTTCTTTGTATATATGTGGTATACTTGATTTCACAAGTCTTCTTAAATGTTATAGCTAAACCATCGTCACTTGTTCTACGGAACAAGTCTCATCATTATTCTCTTGTAGGTGATTGTACACGATATTTCCTACAAGTCAAATTCAAGTGCACGGTTAGAAACATTTCATAATTTTCAGAACGAATTTTTATGCACAAAGAAATAGGTCACACAGTCATGCAACTATGTTAGCTAATGCTTCAACACAACACTCATCCATTTCCCGCATTCATACGGTAACTTTCTATATGCCTTCCATCTCTACCAAAACATTATTAAGAGAGTGCACTACTCCCAACATGTCAGCAAAGAGGTTTCATTCTAGATAAGTAGAAATGGAATGTTGTACAGTACCATATATATATATATATATATATATATATTTCAATATAATTATTATATTAAAAAATGTTATTATCTTAACAATATCCATTATCACTCTTCCAACCATACCGACTAAAATCTTATTATATATAATATGATTGATTATATTAATATGATCGATATAATCATTAGATACACAAACCTATGATTTCCATAATTTTAAATTAATTACCACCATAGAAGTTGTCACCATCCTAGCCATACCCACTACAAGCTTGTGCAAGAAGGGATAAAACAAACACACAAGGAGGGGCAATTTTTTTTTTTTTCTATTGAATAATTATGAACCATGATGGTAGCTTGTGATCAATATCATTATTTATTTATTTATTTTTTCCATAAGGCACTTTTAAAATATTAAATATCATTATTTATTTATTTTTTCCATAGGTCACTTTCAAAACATTTTAAAACATACCAGGTATATGACAAAAGTTCTCAACACATAGAAAAACATGTTACGATTCAAAATTTTGCCTCTCATCGGAGGAATATTAACTCCGTCTAGTCCATTGTCGACAGTGATGGCAATGAGATCAGTGAATAGGAAAAATTGGAGGAGTTGGCTGCTCTACATTTCCAGAATCATTTCAAAGATCCAAAGATGACGAATATTTCTACTCAATTGAAGGTAATTAAGCACTACCCGAGGTTCTTTACTGAAGCTAAAGGTGAATCTATTGGGAACCGAGTCACATTGAGGGAAATTGAGGAGGTCTTAAAAGCATTAAAAAAGGATAAAAACCCTGGACCTGATGGTTGGTCAGTTGACCTCTTTGTTCATTTTTTTGACTTAATGGGTTAGGACCTTTTACAGATGGTTGAATTCTCTAGGAACGAAGGTTGGATGGAGGGAGGTGTGAACTCAACCTTTTTAACCCTCATCCCAAAGACTAGTAAACCAAAGTCTTTTGAAGAATTCAAACCAAATGCTCTTTGTAATTTGGCTTATAAACTAATTACAAAGATAATTGCGAACAAAATCAAACCTCTTCTCTCTAAGTGTATATCTATGGAACAATTTGGTTTCTTGCAAAATAGGAAAATATTGGATGTTGTTGGTACTACTCAGGAAGTCCTCCACTCAATCAAAATCAGGAAACTAGAAGCATTGGTCCTCAAGATACACTTAATCAAAGCCTTCGATCATGTGAATTGGGATTTCATCCATTTTTTCTTTTACAGAGTGGGCTACATTGGAAAGTTACTAGATGGATCATGTCATGTATCAGAACCACAAATTTTTCAGTATTGGTTAATGGAAATCCATCAATGTTTTTCAAAAGTGAAACGGGTCTAAGACAGGGTTGTCCCCTTTCGCCATTACTGTTCTTGTTGGTGATTGAAGGGATGAGCAGAATGATAAAAAAAGCTAAAACAAAAAAGAAAATTAAAGGTATTTCTTTTGGCAAGAATCTCTCGATAACCCATCTGCTCTTTGTAGATGATGCCATCCTCTTTGGCATGGAAGATGTGGATGAAAGGCAGTTTTTTATGTCCCTTTTGGATACTTTATGTATTGCGTCAGGGATGCAAGTTAACCTAAACAAATTTGCTGTGATTAGTAGTCAGAATTTGGTTTCTTTAGACCAGCAATTATTGCACCTACTTCCATTTAAAAGATCCAAGATGGAGGAAGGGATGAATTATTTAGGTTATTTTCTTAAACCTAAATGCTATGGTCTTCAAGACTAGAAATGGTTGATCGCTAGATTCGAAAAGAAAATTAACATTTGGTGTATGAAATTTTTATCTCTTGGACGAAGGATCACCCAATTAAAATCTGTGCTAAGTAGCATTCCGGTATATTGGGCTATGTTGGCTCAAATTTAGTCCTTTATCCTCCATTAGTTAAGAAATATCATGTTCAAGTTTTTATGTTCAGGGAACATTGACGGAGGTAAATATCATCTGACTAGTTGGGAATCTATATCTCTTCCCAAGCAGTGAGGAGGTTGGAATATTAAACAAATTTTTTGATTCAACTCTGCATTACTTTTAAAAAGATGATGGAGGGGTTTAATGGAGGACAATATGTGGTCCAAAATTTTGCAAGTGAAATACATCAAGATTGATATCTATTCTTGGCTCAGGAATTTGAAAGGAAAATAGCTGAATGCCTCAACAAATTGGAAAAGTTTTATGAAAATTATGCCTTGGATTACCAGGTATCTCTCTTGGCAGGTCGGTGATGGAAAAGAAATTGTGGTCGTGATTGATCCCATCATTGGCATGGAATCTAGTTACAAAATCTCGAGTGATCTTCGAGCTTTATTTAATGATTATGGACTTTCAACTCTTAATCAATTTGTGAGATCAAGATATCTCATTCCAGATCCGTCATATTGGTTTACTGTGAGTGACCTAGGCTTGGCCGAAACATGGGCTACAGAATGGACACTCTACACTCATATGCTTCAGCTGAATGGCATTCACCTGATGGAGAAAAAAGATACTCTTCTATGGTCAAAAAATCCAGTTATACGTCAGGTATTGGCAAGCACTGCTTATAATGCTATTGCTGAAGCTAATTTCCAAGGAGATAAGATATGGTGGTATGGTCAATTGTGGAAATGGAAGTTGCCAACAAAAATTCATTGCTTTATCTGGTTATGTTTTAAAAACAAAATATTGACTGGTGAGAATTTACAGCGAAGAGGGAACGTTGGCCCTAACATATGTATCCTCTACCATGAGGCTAGGGAGTCCATAGACCATCTGTTCGCTCAATGTAGCTTCGCAAAAAAAGTCTGGCTGGAAATTGGCAATGCTCCAAAAGTGAATGTCGTGTTTCTTCATCAGTCCTTTGTAGATTTCTATAAATGGTGGGTGTATACTTTTATGCATCTAAAAAATATTCTTCGTCTTCTTGCATGGTCGATATGGAGGTGTCGAAACTCAACCATTTTCTAGGATGTCTTTCCTGAGGTGAACATGTTGTTTATATGTTCTGGAAGCTCTCAAATGTTTATAAAAACCCTCATCTAAAATTGAAGGATGCTGCAAGATTCATAAATTGGAACATAAGTTTTCCGGAGCCAGCATATGGATATTTTGATGGAGTTGCTTCTGATAATAGAAGTGGGGCTGGTTTTTTAATCTCTTGTGGAGAGAACCTTCACCTTAAGTTATATATCTCCGGCGGTGTGGGTACAAACTCTAAGGCTAAGCTCTTGGGTTTATGGGGCATTTTAAAGGTGGCATCCTGGTGTGGTCTGTACTCCTTTAAGATATTTGGAGACTCCCTTTTCATAGTAAATTGGGCTAGAGATTTATATGGCATGAAAACCATCTGCCTTAAACATTGCAGTGATAGAGTCAAATCTCCAATGAACTGGTTCCAAAATCTTGCCATTGATCACATATATAGGGAATTCAATGATGTTGTTGATTCGTTATCCAAAATTGTTTTGGATGGGGAAGCAGGTGTTCTAAACTGGGAAGAATGGGAGGAATACAAGCTTACTCAAAAAGTATCTTTGTGGTTTTTAGGCAACGTTAACTAAATTTGGAAGTCTTGATCTGTTTTTGGTCATCTGAGATGACTTGGATTCTATGTTGCATTATTTTTTGCATTTTGGATTGGGCTATTTTATGTAACATTATGCAAGTTATGAACATTATGATCCCAATATTTACTCAATAAGATATGTAGTTTTTGATTTCTATAGAAATAACAAAAGTACTGGTTTTTTTTTGTTTGAAAAAAAAAATTAAGATTGATATTAATGGTATCGATAAAAATGGGTATTATCATTCATATTTTTATTTTTATTTTATTTTTTATATTAAATACTTTTTTAAATTAAAGAGTAATGACTTACTTCAGCAATGTTCTCTGTATCATCATATCACATGGATTTTTCTATAGATTTAACCATGACAGTGTGTAACCCTACCACATATATCAATTTAGGTTTACATATTTTGTAATAAACTATTGGTTTTTTTGGAAAACAAACTTTTCATTACGGTTTGATATATTAACCCATACCATTGGGTAACACTATGAAGCACTATTAAGCACCTTGATGTGTTTTTATTTTTATAAATAAATGCACTCTATACATACATATATAATTGGTGTGCCCTATACCTTTAAACACTTCGATTGTTGGGTTTTACACTCCACTAACGTTAAAATATTATATTTTTGAAAAAAATTGTTTGTTGAAAGTTTTATATTAATCTTAAGCACATCAATATGGGCGTTAATAAAAACATGTTGGCTATAGAAGATATTTTCAATAAACTAAACACCTTGAGTAGTCGTTCATACAAATAGGTCATAGATCAGCATAGTGATGTTTTTATGTAGTTTAAACCATCAAGAGGGAAACACTCCACGACCTCAGCCAAATAGCTACTTGAGGAAATATTATTATGCAAAAGAAAGAATATTACAAATGAACTTCTCATAATCGATCAACAAGCAAATAACCACCCCGGATGAGGGCGCCACCAAGACAATTGGGAAGCATGTGGGGGAGGGTCCTCGGCATGGGATCCCACGAAGTGGCACCATGCATTGCATGCACTAACCCGTATGGCTGCCAACCTCTTCCCATCATTAATGGCTCATTCAAGACGCTTCATCTGGACATCCCCTCACTCGTTGGTTGGACACGCCCCTGGTACTGTGTGCATTTACTTCGGCTCTCTGTGTAGTGATTACCGTCCTTTAGGAAAGCCAAAGAATAACAATGAAAGCATATTCACCATTTCTCCTCGGTTTTGTCTTCGTCTCTGTTGTTTGTTCTCTGCAAATTATCATTCTGGTCTTTGCTGGTTCTTCTCTACGAATTATCATTCTGGTTTGTGGAATTGGGTGTGGCTTCACTCTGTGCTCTCAATCATGACCAGGACGTGAGGTTCTCCTCATCGGGGAAGTGGAAACATGGGAAAAACCTAACACCCCGCTGCTCCTATCAGCGGGGACGGGTATGACCTAGGTGTCTCCTTTATGGTCCACACTCTGATTGACGATTTGGAAGCGCAATTGGTCTCAGACCACCTGGCCTCAGGGAAATATGGAGGTAACATCAACCACTACTGGCTCATGAAGAACATGATGGTTAAGCTCATGGATGACATGTTAAACAACTAGGGCTCTGCGAGAAACTTGGTGTTGGCTGCTAGAGCCAATCTCATTGAGTTGGACGACTGTATGGAAAACCTAGAAGCCACCTTCTCCTGGAACCACTTCCACTTCGCCTTCGTTCATCATGGCTTGGACAATGCATAAGTCAGCAGTGGAAGTTCTTTGGGTGCTCAGACAGTTGGCCATGGCATGCCCTCAGAAGGACCCACATCTCCTCCAATTGATCCATTCTCGGCTCTTCCTACTCCGTTGTCGGTTCCTTCATCTCCTCCCACGGCTCCTCTAGCTCCGTTCTTGGTTCCATCCACCATTGGTTCTCCTCCCAACAAGAAAATCTGCAACCCAGTAGAACCTGACCTCATGGATGTTTGTAAAATGGCACTGCTTCCTTTCAAGCTAGCAGATCAAGACAAAGATTTCCAGGGTGGATGCCCAATTCTGGAGGAAATCCCTCCTGAATAATCTCCTCATGTCATCCCAGACTGGTTCTCTCTGCTATTTCCAACTTTTTTTGGTATAGATTCTTTAATATTTTTTGTACAAGTTATTCATTGCCAGTTCAAATCATGATCAGAAAGCCCTTTCCCAGCCTCACTTTAAGAGGAATTTTTTTGTATGGCCCTAAAAAATCAATGTAATATTTTTGATAGATTGGGATGGTGGTTCCATTGTCCCAGACCGCCTCAATGGCCTTCGTGATTTGTAATTTTCCTTTTGTTTTAATCAATATACTATGCATCTTTACAAAAACAAAATAAGCAAATGACCCTTCATGCTCTTTAAATCAGGATCATGGACCAATCAGGTGTTAATCCACGAATCAATAGTTGTTAAGATCTAGTAAAAGATGAACCACTGAATCTCTTTATGTCAAGAACATATCGTGACTATTGGATTACATATTTATAAATGTGTACTAATGCATACTAAAGAAACACACTTTACCTGATGAACATATTATAACTGCAAGTTGATCTTAACTAACTCATAAGTGTCTAAATATCCTAACATCCCCCCTTAAAGAAATTGTTGGGATATTATTAAAGGATTTACAAAAGTGACACTTTTAGGAGAAGGAAGGAGGCAATAGAGCCTATTCCCCCTTAATGACAAGTTCCTGAACTCCTAGCATAGATATGTTGGAATATTCTCACCATCATTATTTATATTTGCATTCTTTGCATGCATCCAATCATCGGTATGGTAGTCTCCCTAGCACCTAGAGCCTATTTTCAGCCACCTAGAGCCTGTTTTTAGCCCTTAGTAGCCCTCCTACCTACCTATTGCGCCTTTTTTTCCTCACCTAGATGACATATGCGCCCTACTACACCTACTTGGATTCTAACAGTCAGTTGCAACATTGATTGACTAATTCTTGCATTTATTGCTCATTTTAACTTCCTGTAGCTTCCAATTATATGTATCAGAGTGCCTCTTGACCTACTGACAGCCTCATGTGCCCTCCTTGGAGTCTCCTTCCCTACATTTGTGCTCACATGGATCAGTTAGACTTAGTTAGACTCATTTGACTGAATTTTGACTATTTGTGACTACTACCACTGATTGGGTGATGTCTCCAATGCTATGCAAGCCACACATTGAGGAGAATTCGAATCGCCTTTGTCTAATTCATTCACTTGATAGTATTGTTATTGTATTCAATTTCATAGTTCCAACTTACATCTGATGTATGATTATACTATAGATTTCTCCATTTCTGAGTTTATGAGTGATAATTGATTCATTTATTCTTCTTCTTCTTTGCAATTCTTGAGTGAGATTTGTGAGGTTTTCTTTAGCTATGTGATCTATCGTATATAATTACACATGGTATCAGATCTGGAGTCAGCTATTTGAACTGCAGCAGTAGCAGCAGTTGCAACAATTCATTGAGCAATTGTCTTTCATTGAGCACCAGAAGCCTATGGATTTCCACAACAATTCCTGGTGAAATTGTCTTGAATTCACTGGAGCAATCTAGTGAGGTTTATCCAGGTGTGAAGGATCCAGTCACATGTGCTCATTGTCCTAAGGTAGTTTTCTCTCGATCTGAAGCAAATCTCCATCAGCAATTTCATTTGTTTTCCAGGTTTATTCCATCATTCAAATTCATCTTCAATTTGACTTCAACATCTACCAATGGATCTAAAACTGAATTCATTCAATTATGTCGAATGGAAATCCAAGATGGACATCTTCATGAATTGCAAGATCCTTTCTAGAGTATTGAATGGGACTGCAGTCAAACCCATTGGTGTAGTACAGAAATCCAAGTACTTGGATAAACTTGATGAAGTAGTAGGACTGCTACTCCTCAGCATTTCCGAAGACCTCCATTTTCATGTCATTGATCTAGCCACTCCAAAAGAAGTTTGAGACAAGCTCGAATCTCTTATTGGATAGAAAGATGACTTGAAAGGTCACAAATTGGAAAATGAGCTTATCTGACTGAGCCCTTGCAGTTTCGACTCCATCAATGAGTTTCTTACCAAGTTCAAAAATCTGATTTCACAATTAAAGAAATATGGAATAGAGAAGGAAGAGAAACAACTCATCCTTGACATACTATCAAAATTGGGCCCTAACTACTCATTATTTGTCTCTACCTTTCAAACATCGAAGCTATCCATCCCAAATTGGAAGTTTCCCACTCTTGATGGCTTCATCCAATCTCTCACACGAGAGGAGGAGAACTTGATTCAAATGGGAATGATAAAACCCAAGATGGATTCATCACTTGTAGCTGTTGAAATGAAGAGAGTGAATGGAAAGGGAAAGAAATTTTTTTTTGATAGAAAGTCGAATGAGAAGAAGAAAAAGGAGGTGCCCTATCAATCAGAAGGGGCTTCGAATTCCAAGAAGGGAAAGCAATATCAAAAGGAGAAACCCAAATGTACCTATTGCAATAGAGAATTTCATCCTGAGAGTTCTTGTATGAAGATGAATATAGAGTTGATGGATCAGTTACTTGAAAAGAATAACCTTCCAGTACCTGCATGTGCTAGGAAGAAAGAAGTTTAACCTTCTAGATCTGAGGAAAAGGAGAGATGACATGCTCTCATGGAAGGTGCATCAAGAGAGTCATCCTTCATCATAGATTCAGGAGCATCAAGACACATGTCTTTCTCCAAATATCTCTTTACTGGTTTCGAATGCACTGTTGGCCCTTCCATCATGTTGGGGAATGATTTTGAGGTCTCCTCTGAGGAGATTGGAAGGATCAAACTTTAATGGGTACTTCTCAGATGTGCGCTATGTTCCTACACTTACTTCCAATATAATTTCGATTTACCAAATGACCCATACTGGAGATCCCAAGAGGGTGATCTTCTCTCCAAATGAGGTCGAAATACAAGACATGGTTTCAGGAAATATCATTGCAAAAGGTGTTGCATACCACAATTCGAAACTCTATGAGTTCTCTCACTTTCTTCCTCTCTCCAAGCAGTCTGCTCTTCACACACATGCAAATGAAGAGAGTAGGCTATGGCATGAAATATTTGGGCACCTCAACTACAAGTACCTGCAAGATATGCATACTCAAGAGATGGTTGAAGGTCTACCCAAAATCAAGTTTTCCAACGGAAACTGTAAGGGTTGCTTGATTGGAAAGCATCCTGCAAAGAAGTTTGAGAAAGGAAAGTCAAGGAGAGCCTCTCAACCTCTAGATCTGATTCATAGTGATGTTGTAGGGCCATTTCCAGATCTATCTTTGAACAAGGAAAGGTATATTCTTAATTTTATTGATGATTATTCAATATTTACATGGGTATACTTTCTCAGATTAAAATAAGAAGTGTTTGGATACTTTAAGTTTTTAAAGTCTTCTGCAAAAACGTTTTCAGATAGAAAGATCAAGGCCATTCACAGTGATAATGAAGGAGACTATGTCAAGGGTGACTTACCATCCTTTTGTGATGATGAAGGCATAGAGATGCAGCATACTGTTCCCTACACACCACAACAGAATGGTGTTGCGGAGAGAAATAACATAACATTAAAGGAGATGGCAACTTGCATGCTAAAGTCGAAAGGGTTGCACCCTAGTATTTGGAAAGAATCCATCAAATGTGTTTCTTACCTTCAGAATAGAGTCCCTCATGAAGGACTAAAAAATATGACTCCTTTCGAAGCATGGATGGGCTACAAACCTGATGTATCCCATCTTAGAGTGTTTGGATCCAGAGCATGGGCAAGGATTCCAATAGAGAAAAGGAGAGCCATAGATCCACAAAGCAAAGTGTGTATACTAGTGGGATATGCATTGAGTGCAAAGGCCTACAAGCTTTTTGATCCTTCTACTATGTCAACCTTCCTTGAAAGGAGTGTACAGTTTGAGGAATGGCCACTACATGATGCTCATCCTGTTGAGCAAGAGAGCTTTCTTACCCCACCACCACTCCTTGATGAGCAAGAGTGCGAAGCTTCATCCCATGAGAGTTCAGATTCTGAATATGAAAGTGAAGATGATGAAGAGCGAATGCTAGATCCAGATCCACAAGAACCTGAAGATCTAGCAATTGACAGTGAAGATGAGCGAATGAAATATCCAGATCCACAAGAACCTGATGAACTTGCACCTGATGATTCTCCTCTTCCTAGATTGGAAACCATTACTCAAATCTGTCAGAGATCTTGTTGGTGATCCACTTGATCAAAGGAGAACCAGATCTGATTTTCAGAATGGAAGGTTTCATCCTTCTCACATTGATCATTCACAAAGTGATCCATTTCTTGTTGATCGATTCTTCTTCGGTAAAGAAGGTCACTTGCCTCCTTCTGGGGTGAGTGATGCCATGCTACATTAGCATATCCACAATATATTTTGCGTCGGGGATTTCTTCCCACTGGGTTTTCCCTCTTTCCTCACTTTATTTATTTATATTGTTGTACAGGGTGACCTTTGGTCTCACTTACTAGGTCCCTACTAGTTTTTAGTTACTTCCTCATAGTTTGGTTTGCGGGGCGGTGTTGGAATATTCTCACCATCATTATTTATATTTGCATGCATTTTTCATGCATGCATGCATACTGCATGCATCCAATCATTAGTATGGTAGTCTCCCTAGCACCTGGAGCCTATTTTCATCCCCCTAAAGCCTTTTTTAGCCCTTAGTATCCATCCTACCTACCTAGTGCACCTTGTTTTCCTCACCTGGATGACATATGCGCCCTACTACACCTACTTGGATTCTAACAGTTAGTTGCAACATTGATTGACCAGTTCTTGCATTTATTGCTCAGTTTAACTTCCTGTAGCTTCCATTTGTCTATATCAGAGTGCCACTTGACCTACTGATAGCCTCATGTTCCCTCCTTGGAGTCTCCTTCCCTACATTTGTTCTCACATGGCTCAGTTAGACTAAGTTAGACTCATTTGACTGACTTTTCACTATTTGTGACTACTACCACTGATTGGGTGATGTCTCCAATGCTATCTAAGCCACACATTGAGGAGAATTCGAATCACCTTTGGCTTATTTGAATTCACTTCACAGTATTTTTATTGTATTCCGTTTCACAATGCCAGCTTACAGCTGATGTATGATTATACTGCAGATTTCTCCATTTATGAGTTTAGGAGTGATAATTGATTCATTTCTTCTTCTTCTTCTCTGCAATTATTGAGTGAGATTTGTGAGGTTTGCTCTAGCTGTGTGATCTATCCTATAGAATTACACAAGATCAAATTTTAGAAAAATTTGTTTCTGTAAGAGACTTTGTGAAGATGTCTGCAACTTGATCATTTGAAGGGAAAAAAACACTTTAAGAAGGCAATCATGAACATGATATCTGATGAAGTGCATATGCAGCTCAATGTGTGTTATAGGTCAAATATGCACTTCTCCGTCTGTGATCACATTGCTCTGTCGATCATACAAAAGGACACTATGGACAGAAGAGCTAGGTTGACCCTAGATGAGTTATTGCTGAGATGACATTCTTCAGCTGAAAAACATATTTTTTCTACAGTTTTCACCATGTGTGCGCTAATATTGCTATAGTGATCTAGCGTTCTGAACGCTGGTCTTATTAAAGACAACCTGCGCACATCCTCCAAAATGTTGCAAATGCTGGTTGTCAAATGAAGAAGTTGCATACTGTGTGTTAGTCTAGTTGTATGAAACCTGCGCACATCTTAAGATGAAATGAAAAAAATATATTAAGATTACGAATTGGGATTAGTTGAAGTTGGTTCTGCAACTTCCCCAACCTCCCAATTCAACCACCTCTTGAATTCAACTTCCTACCTTGTCCCATAAATACAAGGGTAAGCCATGAGAGAGGGGACTAGAATGAAGGACAAGTCGTTGTTACGCTGGAGGAATTCTTAAGTCATTGTGAGGAGCAAGAGCCCACGACTCGGTTGCAAAAGTGTCTGGACAGATCAAGTATATATGTACTTATCTACATTTATTTGACAATAAAAGGTGGAAATACCCTTCCCATCCCAATTGAATGTCTATTTGATCGAATGTTTATTTGATTGAACATCTGATTGTAGTTGATGTTAAGTTATTTCCAATTTCATCATATTTATTACAGTCAAGATACACTAAGGAAGGTTAACTTTGTTTTGTAGGTTCATTATTGGGGAAGATTGGGCGAAATCTAGGACCAGCCATCAATAGAAAGGTACAACTTTCAGAATCCTAACCTCTTTCCATTCTTAGTAATTAATGAAAAACATGAATGTATTTACCTATCACCCCATGTAAGTTGGTAGTGTCATCTCCCCCACTATAAGGTATTTTCCTGCACAACAGAACTGGCGACTCTGCTAGGGAGTAACCAGTTGTTTTCTGCTCTAGGGGACCTTACTAGGTTTTCTTCCAGTCTCTTTAGTTTTTGTTCTCTGAGAGGTTGTTTATAGGTTATTTTCCTACTCTTTTATCTTGATTCATATCAGTCTACTTCAGCAAAGCTTTTTGATTTCTCTAAGTACCTGTGTGCTAGATTATTGTGCATACAGTAGCGCATTTTTGTCTTGTGCGCTGGTTTCTCTGAAACACAGTAGTGCATTTCTTGTGGCAAGCGTTGATACTTATACCACACAGTAGTGCACTTTTCCTGTAGGTTCAATCCTTTACTAGGGTTTGGTTTCCAAGTGGTTGGGTCTACTTCTAGCTTTTTGCCTTGCTTCTTTTACTGATTACTAAGACATGTTTTCCTTTTCTGAGTCTTATTTGCCTCTCTGAAGTCCTGTAGATTTCCTTTACTTTCTTTAGCACTTGTTTAAGGTTTCTTTTCTACTTTATGTAGACCTTTTGATGCTTTGCGCGACTCTCTACTAGGAATAGTGGTGCACTTTTTTCCCTAGACGCTTGTTGTAGTTATATAGACCTGCGCACTCAACGCTTGTTGTCTGTGGCAACAGCTGCGTACTTTTACTGAGTCTTGTCCTTTTTCTTAGGGTTTGATCCCAGTTTGAGTTCTAGGGTGGTTTTGAAGGGTTGTTTGGTCTATATAGCTTTTGAACATCTGTTCGGATCAGTCTGGGTGAGTTGAAGCTTTCTAGTTAGCTTTTCCTTTGATTCTGTGTGTTGGTAGGGTTACTTTTGGTTTGCTTACCTACTCTTTTGTTTGGCGGGTGTTTTCTTGGGTTTTGGTGCTTAGGAGAAGCCTTCTAGGTCTGTTTTTCCATTGCAGGCATCTATTTTCCTTTCTTCTTTTACACTTTATTTCAAACCTAGAGTTTTTTCCATCGAAACAACTTGATAGGTAGAGTCTTTCTCAAGTATTTTTGATTTGATTGTTTTAAGCCATAAGGTTGATTTTCTTTACCCACGCTTTGCGTTAGGTCTTACTTGTTCCTTTTTCAAGTTCATTTTCTTTTGCAAATATTAGAAAAGACAAAAATTGAAATTGGTAGCTTAGTAGTGAGATTTATCATCATTTTCGAAGTAGCATAGACCGTCTTGCTTTGAAAATTTACAAGATTTTTTTCTTTTTTTTGCTTAGGTTTACCTATTTTTGTTTTGAAAGAATACAAACGAAAAAGAAAAGAGTTTTTGTGAAGTTTCATGCATCATTTCTACACACTTTTCTTTCTGTCGAAACCATCCCACACACTTCACTACCCTTATTGAGTAAAAAGTAGCCTCTAAAAGGAAATCTTAATAAAATTAACAAGCAACTTTTTCTTTTTAGGTATACACATCATCAACTAGCTTAGGCTATGGTTTCGGGCTAAATCACCTTAAACTACCTGAAATCGGTTTCATTACTCAATAATCGTAGTAAGACAATCTATTGGGTAAACCCACCTCTATAAAAATATCCTCGGAACGCTCTACTCAAAATAGAGTTAAGCACGAGGCTGTGGGAGATTGGAACTGTTGAGGATACCCCCTCACTTTCCTCTCAACCATAAACCAGAGTTGATTCACGTACGGGGGTCCAGTAGTACTTTTAAGTGCTTTTGGATTTTGGGATTTCATACCCTTCCCATGTGTCTTGGCTAGGCTGACGACTATTCCCCCAAGTTTTTTCATATTGGTGGTATCCTTTGTATCATAAAATGAGGGATCTACATAGGTAGAATGGAAGGATATTTCCACTTCACCTTGGATAGACGTGAAAGGTAACCCTTTGGCAGTAATCCCGGGAGGGCGGTTTGGTGATTCAAACTCTTGCACCCAGAGGACCTCCATTGGACACCATGTAACTGACCGTCGATACTCTATTAGTTTTTTCTGGGCCCTCATCATCCTAGACTTGCTTCTGAGAGTATTAACCTTGTTTTCTTGGATTGATCACTTAGAAATTTTTTAGTGGTATGCTGTTTTCTCCTTAGTCGTAGTGGCCACTAGGTTTTGTACATAGTTTTCTTTCTATATAGCTATGGAGTACCAAGCTCTTCGTAGGTCTCGAAGGTTGCAAAACCTTCCCCCACTCATTGTGGATCCTCCACTGCCACCACGACGCCGGAGGATGGATTCCTGTGGTTCATTCGAACTTATGAGAGAAACAAAAGTACCTGGAGAACCACAGCCCCGAGTTTAGGATCAACGGGTCTTTGATACTATTGAGGTTGAGGACTTAACTCCTCAAGAGTTTAACGTTCCTTTTAACCCTCCGCTGACTGGACCCAACAATCCATTACTGGTACCTGTAGATTCTCTAGGCCAACCTGAGTATAGTGCGTACTTGTTTACACCTAGTTACACCATGACTATCCCAGGAGATGAGCAGGGAGTTCCTTAAACTCCCACAACAGCTATGGCTACAAGGATTATTAATCCTTCTTTTACAAACACTGCAACACCAATCTCTTCGCACACTGCTTCTGCTTCGAGCCCTTCCTTTAGTTTTAATGCTAGTACTGTAGGCATGGCAAGCTCACAAGATTCGACATCTGCTTCAGTTTCTACCCCTAGCTTTGGACCAACTAATATCCCTTTGACAGGGATACCTGCAATGAATTTTAGTCAACCTCCTGTTACTCAACAGTTCCAGGGTATACCTCAGACTATTGCTTCCACAACTATTGTAGGATCGATCCCCTCTACATCTATGCCTGTTATGGGTACGATGACAACATTGTCTGTTACAACTACACCTGGTTTTAACCGGGCTACGTAGGTTATAATGTAAACCCATTAAATATACCTGCAGGGCGTATCCCTTTCTCTTTGTTTGCTGGAGGAGGGGGTAATATTATTAATCCACAATTCGGTGGGGTTAATACCCAGTCACAATGGACCATTGCCCCGGGAAGTAATCCTCTCTCTTTTGGGTGGAGCAATTTTAACAATGCGTTCACTTCACAACCGATGGCTGGGGGAAACCCCAACCAACAGTACACAAACCAGGTATTGGGAGGTTCCTCATACCAGATTCCTGGCTACCAAATGCCATCGGCTCGACCCCGTTTACCTTTTCTGGCAATGTTGAATCTGCCAGACCTTTCAAAACTTACTAATGACCTGGTGCGCCACAATCCTGCATGGCCACCGTTTTCCACTACGTTGCCCTCAGACATTCCAAAATTTGAAGGTAAGACTGGTGAGGATCCAGGTGACCATGTCACGACGTTTCATCTCTGGTGCTCCTCGAATTCATTGAACGATGATTCCATCAGATTGAGGCTCTTTCGTAGAACCTTGACAAGTGTCACAGCCAAATGGTATATTGAACTGCCTACAGCTACTTATGACACCTTTTGGGATCTAGCTGATATTTTTCTGAATCACTTTCAACTTCCTTTTGGGTATGATGCCAACATAGACCTTCTGTCACCCTTCCGACAGAACAAAGCCACTCATCTGTCTGACCAAATTCAAGAGTGGTGAAGGAGAAAGAGGCTCATTAAAGCTGACATCCCTCCAACATTTTTATTAGAGTGGTATCTCAAATCACTCCTTCCTTATATTTCTAAGGAAGTGGCAACTTCTGGGGTGTCCTCCGAAGAGGAAGCTATCCGAAGAACCAACCATCTTGATCTGGTATATGCTCAATATAGGCTCTTATATGATATCATTCCTGATGCGCCGAGATCTAATACAGATCTAGGTAAACCTAAACCTGGACCACATGTTGATGGTATCGTGGTTCAGTAGATTCTGTAGCATTTGATGCTTTAACTAAGAAGGTTCACGCCTTGTCTGTCAAATAATCTGCTGCAGAAGCAACTTCGATTGTAGCCTCCCCTTCAAAAAAAAAATCTGTACAACAAGTGCAGACGAATCAAAAGGGCCCTCGACAGCCCAACAACAAAAGAAAGGGAAAGAAAGGGGATGGGAACCACCAAAATCCCAAAAACACAGAAAATGCCGAGGAGGGTGAAAAAGAAAAAAAGGAAAGTGAAGTTCCCTTGTAAGCTATGCAAAGAGGACCACCTTACCCATCAATTCCCTCTGATGGAAGAAGCCCATAAGCTACTCCATGAGAAGAAACCAATTGTCTTGAAAGATCCGTTCCCTCACAGACAAAGTTCGGCTTATGGAAACTCTAGTGTTGGGGGCATACCTCATGCCTCATCCGTTGATCAATCGTTCATTAATATGGTTAATTTAGATGCTCTTTTGAAAAATTGAGTTTAAAATTATACCTTGGATCCGCAACAGAAGGATGTTCCTGAGTCATCTACCCCTCTCCACATCGAGAGACCGGTGGATTTGTTGCCGAAGATCCAGAAAGGTTTCTTCAAACGGGCTGTGCACAACCCCAACACACGAGCTACCCCCAACTACAATGTTGTGGAGGATTTATCCCAAACCCCTTGTGCCATGTCCAATTTAGAAGTACTACAAAGTTTCCCATTGCAATGCAGTGCACTTCTCGCAACGATCAGGAGCGTAGATTCATCCAATATGCTTGCTCAATTTGATATGACCAATATCAAACTCCGGTTTCCGTATCACGTCACTTTGCAAATAGAGGTAGTTCATGGTCCCAATACCATTGGATGAGCTATTGTAGATGAGGGCGTGTCTACGTGTGTAATGTCCATTTCTTTCTAGAAGGATTTGGGCTCACCTGAATTAGCCCCCTCGAACACTGTGTTTACTGCCTTTGATGGAAGATCTTTCCGTCCACACAGAGTCTTACCATCATTTGATATTGAACTTGTAGGTAAGTTAGTGTCTGTAGAGGTTGAAGTTCTTGATGCTCTACTTGAATACAACTTTTTGTTAGGTAGGAGATGGACATATGCCAAGCAAGAAGTGTCATCAGCCGTTTTTCGAGTTTTAATGTTCCCTCACGAAGGCAAGATCATCATGGTTGATCAACTTTCGTTTGCTCGGAAAAAAAACCAGACTTCATCGGATTCAACGATTCCGTTGGTTGATCAGTCCCACCCAGATACTGAGAGTTTAGGAGCAGGTCTCTATGGGTCATTAATAGGCACTTTTGACCTACCTTCTCCTGTCCATTTTATTGGTTTTAAAGAATGTTCTTCGTCTGAGATTTTCATGGTCAGTCCAACGATAGATCCATGGATTCTCCCGATCGAATCAAAACCAGTTGTGCCCTTATCTGTTGCAGAAGTGGCTTACTTAGATTCACAACATACTACAATAGAACATATCATGACTCTGTTGGTCTCTACTGAGTCAGATATGGACTATGCCCCTGCATGGTTAGTGGACTCTATCCACTCTTTTGACTGTCTAGACATTGTTTTTCCCTTTGATGAGGCGATTTTGGAAACAATGATAGGATTGGACCATCCTTGGGAACACATGCACCATAGGTCCTATTTTCTTCCTAAGATGGACATGATAGAGAGGTGATTTTCTATGAGACCCGGTGGGAGTGTTGATTTGTCCGCTATCCCTTCTACTTCAAAAGTTGTTTATGCTGAAGGGAATATAGAAAATATATCGAGAAGTATTCCGATCAACATTTCCATCAAACTCGGAGTCATGGAAAATATTTTCATTGGAGCATACTATTCTCCTGATGAGATCATTTTGTATACTAATATCTTTTAAAAATGCTGCGACGTTTTTGCCTAGTCTTACGAGGAGATGCCAGGCATCGACCTTTCCATTGTTGAGCATGTCATCACAACGTATCCCAATGCTAAACCTGTGAGACAGAAGATCCATCCATTCAACCCTCAAAAATTAGCTGCCATCAAGGTGAAAGTAGAGAAATTGCTCAAAGCCGGATTTATCTATCCGATAGATATGACGGAATGGGTTTCAAATCTTGTTCCGGTAGAAAAAAAAGCAAGGTACCATTAGAGTCTGCACTGACTTCGGGGACCTAAATAAAGCTTGTCCGAAAGATAATTACCCACACCATTCATAGATTAGATCATTGATGCGTGTGCGGGCCATGAAATGTTTTATTTCATAGATGGGTTTTCAGGATATAATCAGATATAGATCAAACCTGAAGACCAGCACAAGACAACTTTCATTTGTCCTTGGGGGACCTTTTCCTATCGGAATATTCCATTTGGTTTGAAAAATGCTAGAGCTACCTTTCAGCGAGCAATGACTTTGCTTTTCATGACATCAAGCACATAGTCGAACCTTACCTTGATGATCTCCTAGCGCAATCTCGCAAGAGACGGGAGCATCCTGATCACTTAAGACTTGTGTTTGAATGGTGCAGGTACTAAAAGATTCGATTGAATCCCAACAAATGAGTATTCTTCGTCGATTCTGGACGATTACTGGGTTTCATAGTATCCATTCATGGCATAATGGTTGATCCATTGAAAGTTGAGGCGATTGTAAATATGCCTCCTCCTCGAACCGTGAGACAACTTCAAAGTCTGCAGGGCATGTCCAAGTTCTTGAGACGCTTTATCATTAACTATGCCAAAATTACAAAAGGTTTCATGAGACTGCTTAAACAAGACACCTACTTTCTATGGGATGAGGCTGCTCAAGCACCATTTGAGGCCTTGAAAAAGGCATTACTTTCAGCCCCTTGTTAAGCCCTCCAGACTATACGAAGGATTTCCTCTTATATCTGGCTACATCAGTATACACAATCGGCATAGTAGTTGTTCAGGAGGATGGAAATATCCAAGAGCATGCCATTTATTATCTGTCGCGCGCCTTGATAGCTCCTGAGATTAAGTATTCTCACGTGGAGAAGTTGGCATTAGCTGATGTCTATGCGGTTCAGAGGCTACGTCACTATATATTATTGCGAACTACCACAGTGTTTGTAGAGGTCAACCCATTTGAATATGTTCTCACTCGACGCATCATCGATGGGAAATTTAATAAATGGATTGTAATCCTGCAATAATTTGACTTGGTTTTTCAGTCCGCTAAGTCAAAGAAATCACTAGTTTTCACCTAACTGATTTCTAAATTCCTTAGTGACATAGTACACGTTGAGGAAGAGTCATCATTCCGAGATGAACTTATCTTTCTCATTGCATCCTCTGACCCATGGTATGAGGATATCCTAGTATATCTCCATACTTTGAGGTGTCCCACCACTTTTTCTAGGGATAAATGACACAAACTTAAGAGTCATGCAAAGAACTATCTCATCATTTCCGACACTCTGTATAGATGCGGGATAGATTCCATCTTACGCCATTGTCTAACCTTAGAGGAAGCTGAAACAATATTGAATGATGCTCACAGTGGAGCCTATGGGGGTCATCTTTCTGGGTTGGAAACAACCCAAAAAATATTGCGTGCCAGTTATTTTTGGCCTACAATCTTCAAAGATTGTGTGGAAGATGTGAAACGCTGCCACCGATGTCAGTTTTTCACCAGGAAGATGAGAGAACACCCAAATCCTCTCCATCCTGTAATCACAGTAGGCCCCTTCACTAAATGGGGGATTGATTATATGAGTTATAATCCTGTTTCGGCTAGAGTTCATCATCATATCATTGTCGCCGTCGACTACTTCACCAAGTGGTCCAAGACAATGCCTACTATTATGAAAAATAAGGAAACGACTTCTTATTTCATTTTCAACCAGATCATTGCAAGATTTGGTGTACCCAAAGAGATCATGACTGATCACGGTCAAAATTTTCAAAATAGCATGATGATGGATCTATACACTATGTTAGGTTTTCGGTAGGAACATTCATCTTTGTTTTACCCACAGGCAAATGGTCAGGTCGAAGTGGTCAACAAAACTTTGAATACCATCTTACAAAGGACCATTAATGCCAATAGAACTAACTGTCACATCATGTTGTATCCTGCTCTTTGGGCCTACCAAGCCAATGTGAATACTACTACTGGGCTCTCTCCCTTCCAACTTGTGCATGGGATAGAAGTAGTCATTCTGTTTGAGTGCGAGATTCCTTCATTGAAGTTGGTTGTCCAACTAATACCTAACACTTTAGTCTTAGAAGAACGTTTGCTGCATTTAGAACATCTTGATGAGCAGCGCCATGATGCGTTCACAGCAAACAAAGCGCATAAGAATCAAGTCAAGGGTGAGTACAATAAGTCTGTCAAACCTAGGGTTTTTCTCGAAGGAGACCTTGTTCTGCTCTATGACTAGGATAAGTAACCTTTAGGAGATGGCAAGTTTAAGTCCATGTGGCTCGATCCCTACATAGTTTCTAAGGTTCTGAAGAAGGGTGCATACGATTTAATATACTATTAAGGTAATAAGTTGTCGGAGCCTAGAAATGGGCTCTACTTGAAGAAGTACTATGCTTAGGCTTCTTTGCTTTTTCATGTATTATAGCTGTACATTTTGTAGAGTTAGCTTTGTTTATGGTGGTCGTTACATCTTATGCCTCCATTTCTTGGTGTTCCAGATGTCGACTGAACACTTTATAGGGTTTGTTGATGGCGCTAGTCGCCACACCCATCAATTGGCTGCAGCTACTTGGGCTATTTACTCACCAACTGGCCAACTGGTTTCTTCAGGAGGGGCTTGTTTAGGTCCCACAACGAACAATGTGGCTGAATACAGTGCAATCATAAAGCTAATCCGAGATGCTCTGTTCCATGGCATTTCACATTTGGAGGTAAGGCTCGACTCATAGCTAGTTGTGTTTCAGTTAATGGGTGTTTATCAGGTTAGAGATCCTATTTTTCTACGTCAGTTTCTATGCGTTAAGTTACTTGAGAGATAGTTTGATTACATCAAATATCAACATATTCCAAGAAATTTGAATGAATTAGCTGATTCATTTGCAAATTACATTTTAGATTGGCATCTACATCATACACATTCATAATTCATGCATAAAAGACAATAACACACATATAAATAACACCGATACTGTATATATAATCCATATCAAAAAATAATATGAGTTTGAGTCATAAGTCTGTCACAGAGTCATGTCATAATATAGAAAAATGGGCTCGACGGCCTCAAAAATATACATATATATCTCCTTCTCCAATGGAGGAGGGGCCTCATCTGCCTCTATTGCCTCTCTATAGCAAATGACCAGTCTAGCTACTTTTCTCAGTAGCCTAATACATGCCGGGGGCACACCCACCACATTCTCCTGCATGTCGAGCAACATCCGCTCGATCCTATATGTCGGAATGTCATGAGTCAACTGACTCATCTTCCCCTCTATGTTCACCAGCATGGCATCAACTGCTCCTACTATGACTGGTCTCATGAAGGTACGGGGGTGTCCCTCAGGAGGCACCAGTCCAACATTTGCATAAGACATTTTGTTTCAGTATTTCAAACTCATCATAAAAATCATATATATAAAATGAAAAAATTAAATAATTTTTCAAAAAACAAACTTACCAATCTCTCCCCAGGCTATTTCTGGAGGAAGAGCTAGCTCAGGATCGTTGTGGAAGTCTATGCCTGCATATGTGAACTGCTCAAGAGCTGGTACCTACTAGTCCTACCATGCCCAGAAATCATCCTCACTATAGCAAAATTTGCTCTCACCGCCACCTTGGCGCAAGAAGATCTCTCCCCAATGACCCATCAGTGGCTCATGGGGGTTAAGTGGGGGAAAATCCATCCGAGACTCATGGCAAGCACCCTTTCAAAGAAAAAGGTGCAAAGTATTCTTCCGTACCCAAAATTCTTCATCCTCCAGGTCTTACACCCGGAAAGTTGAAGCTTCATGTTTTCCAGTAGACTTGAACACCAGTCAAACACTATCCCTCGTAGGCATTTAGTACCCATATGCATGAAATTCCTTGAATAAAAATGTTTCGTAGCACTTTCGGCCATCCGGTTGAGAATACTCAAGATGACCTTGAGTGGGAAGCTCGCAATAGTTGAAATAAGGACCTCACTGCCGATTTTTTCTGTACCCACTACACAATAGGTATTGATATAATCCTGCATGGATAGGGCACCCACATTGCAAGAGGACCCTTTGTGATTCACTACATCTCCCCTTCGGGAGAGTCCCATGATGAAATAGATGCCATCAACCGTTAGTTCCAATATCTCCCCTTGGAGATTGAATACCAATGCATTGGCATCCCAGTATTGTACAAGCCTCTCAAGCAGCCGGATTTGTGCTCGCATGTTGACCGTTCTATGAAATTTCAACAAACCACATCTTTGCAATGCATGCAAGGTTAATGGATCTTGTAGAGATTCTCGATCCATCTCCTCTTGTTCCCTTTCATCCCACACAAGCACCATCCTGCCATTTAAACCATCAAACGTTGGTCATTGTATTTTTTTACCCTAGTTTTTGCGGTGAACGCTACTGCCTATGATAGACAGTAGCGTCTTGAATGTGACTGTCTTACAGGAAGACTAGCACACTTTTGTCAAGTGCACTAGTCTCTTGCAAGCAAACCAGCGCTCGCGCAGAAACGAGTTTAAAAGCTTGATAAAAAATGATTTTGACTAGTAAAATTTAAAAACTTTATATGTAAATGCAAGTTAAGGATGAGACTACTTACTTGGTGAAAGCAAAATTTGGATTGGTGACCCGGTTCGATCGCATCGAGCAAAGGTAGCTTGAGGTTTTTTCTCCACTTTGCCCTAAATTTCAAATTGTTATATTTGATTTTAAAAAATGAAACTATTTATAGAAATTCCTTTTTAATTTTTACTCACTTTTCCAAAAAGGGTATAGTTTCATTTTGTTTTTAAAATGTCATTTTAATTCATTAATATTTTCAAATTTTGGTGAATTAGACTAACTATATATTTCGAATTATCACTATAATTTCAACATCAAACTATTAAGGCTTGTTTTCTTCATTGACAGGATCAGTACAGGTACCATATTGTTTCAATATTTTGTCATTTGAGAAAATTTGTCCTGGTTACTAACTTGGTTGATGAGATTCTATTCTCTGGAAGGTCATGAACTTATGATCCCTGAAGATGTTAAGTCATTTTAATCCCTTGTTTTGAATTTTCAAAAACAAACAAGATTGTCGAGTTTGCTTGTTCTCTTCAGACTCGTTAAAGGAATTGAAGAAACATCTTCTTAAGTATAAGTTTAACCCTTTTTCGGACTTTTGTGGATTACTTACGAAAAAGGAATACTCTAGTCATCCATGACTAGAAGAGTTTTTCTCTCATCGTTTTACACTTTTTCGAGGGAGGAGACTAACTGTAAGAAAAAGGACTTTTGGAGCCTTCTTTAGGGTTTTCAAGCTCTCAAAACATGAAAACAGCAAGCAAGCATTCACCTACTCGGGATCGATGTGAAATCCATGAGAGGGTATATAGAGGATTGTTTAAGTTTTTCAGGTTCTCGAAACATGAAAACACCAAGCGAGCATTCACCTACTCGGGCTCAATGTGAAATCCACGAGAGGGTATATAGAGGATTGTTTAAGTTTTTTAGACTCTATAAACAGGAAAACACCGGCGAGCATATACCAACCCAGGATCGATACTAAAATCCATGGGTAGGTGTATGGAGTTATTATTTAAGTTTTTCAGACTCCTTAAAATTGAAAACACCAGTGAGCAAGAACAGATCTCGGCTCGATATTAAAATCTAGAGATCAATATTATAGAGTATTATTCTATCGCTTCTTCGAACTCTGTAAATAATGAAGAAGGTCCCAATTCTTCCTCCCATGGGATCGTTAAAATTTTACATGGTTGGGCTTATTGAGTTTTCTTTCTTGGACTCATTAAAATAACAAGAAGGACATTCTTTTACCAAAAAGAATAAGGGAAGAGAAGGGTATATCCAATCTTTTTAGTTTCAAAGGAAATTAAGTCAATGATGTCCTTGAAAACAACACCTATTTGAGTCCATCATTCAGTTGGGTTTTAGTTTTTGACCTTAGGGTGAACCTGATCTCAGAGTTTGTTACTCCTCCGGTTGGTTATTATTCCAATCACATGGAGAGTCTGCTAATGTCTCCTACATTACAGGCTTATATCACTTCCCCCTCATGATTAAAAACTGCCTAAGTCACTTTGTGTCATGCTCACTATTCAAGGATATAGCCCGTGTTGACCATTCTGCAGTCACCTTGACTTCATGTGTCGGCCATCCTGGTGTCTATTTGTTTCATCTTGTTACTTGTCCTACTCCAAATCAGTTCAAACTTGTGAGTGTTCCTCATGTTGGAGGATAGCGGATGCATTAGGGCCTCCCTTCCAGTGGACTTCTTCCCATCGAATTCAACTCATTATGCTCTGTGAATGAAGTTTAGAGTTTCGGTTAGTACCTTGGGGATTGCAGTCATCAGTGGCAGTTTCCCTCGCTGTTGAATAATGGGAATACATTAATGTCTCTTATTTGACATGTTCCTCAAGTGTTCGACTTCAAGTCCACTTATTCACACTTGTTGGAATGTACTAGGTACCTTGGGCCCCATTATCATTACCGATGGAAGCCCTCGCATTTGTTAACAATATACATCAATGATCGGTAATCAAACGATACCCCCCATGTTTGACTCCAGCTCATTTATTTACATGGTTAGGGTTTGTACCTTGGGTTGTTTGCATGAAGACCTTGGGACTCTGATAGCATCACCATATTTATGTTATCACACAAGTTGCGCAAGAATGAGCCACACTCATTTTGGCTCTTCATGAGACATAGATCCAGTTTTTTGTTATGGCTATGATCTCTCATCTTTGACATGGATCCACGTTTGTATTTCAGTGGCCATGCTATATATACATCTCCTAGTTATGTATCAAATATCATGTTGTATCATACCGAACATCTATATGATTTCAAGATTGTAATTGCTCGCTGACGTTGATTGTTGTTTTCAGGTACTTTTGTGACTTGGTTCTGCGGTTTCTTGCTCCTCCTCTGACTTGGAATTATAATGTATTTCGGCCATCATTTCCCTCTGACCTCACACATTAGGGGGCATCTTTTATAGGTCAAATATGCACTTCTTCATCCGTGATCACATTGCTCTGTCGATCACACAAAATGACACTATGGATGAAAGAGTTGTTAGTTTTTAGAATTTAATTCATTCTGCTACAAATATAAATAGCATATTAGAAAAATAAATTGTTAATCATTAAAGTAGTTATCTTTTAATGTGAAAGGACATAACCTTTCATTAGGAACGCTCAATCCATATTAAAGGCGAGCTCTTGTAATACATTAATCATCCATTTTATCATATATATTTTTATATTCAATTATGTGAAGTCGGAACAAACCTCCCTTCTTGTCTCGAGACCAAATCCCAGACATCATTCTTCATGATCGATTGGTACTCCTCGATCATGGCATTCTTCCATTACTGCATCCCGGATCCTGGGAACTTCAGATTCTTCAATATCTTCAATAGATAATTTTCTTGAACTTCGTTGCTGGAACAAATGTTGTATTCGTTCTTTTGTAGGTGACGATACATAGTCTTTCCTACAAGACAAGTTCAATTGCATGATTAGAACCATCTTATATATTTCATAACAAATTCTTACTCATAAAGACATATGTCATACATTCATGCAATTATCTTAGCCAATGCTTCAATACAACATTTATCAATATCCCGTAGTTTTCTAGATGCCTTCCATCTCTACCAGAACATTGTTAAGAGTGTGCACAAACCCCAACATGTCAGCAAAGAGGTTTCATTCTAGATAAGTAGCAATGGAATGTTGTACAGTACCATAGGCCACTTACCCATTACTTGCATATTAGTAGTATCTTGTTCATTAATGCAACTTTTCTAACATGCATAATATACATCCTAAATCTAGGAATATAAGTATGTACATGAATGAACAACATCATTTAAGTAATCATATAATAAATGACAATTCAAATACTTATCTTTGTTTGATTGTTGGGTGGACTCCCTCTTGATCTTTGCCTCCTATAGTGCTCCCTCTTGATCTTTGCTTCCTGGATTACCTATCCTTGAACTTATATTCATCCTGGACCACTATGCATTCTTAAGTGTTCACTAGTGTCATCCTCAATATCTCATACATAATCATACATCCATTAATATAATCTCAATACTATTATGATTCTAAATAATCTTATGTATGGTCATGATCATTTCATACATAGGTAATAAGCATTAGTATTCAAGGTTTTAGGGAAGACTTCTTTTACTCATGCATATTCTTCTTTGACCATAGGACTCTTCTAGTTAGTCATATCATCAATCAAAGTAAGAAACATAATATGCATAAACCCTTGATTACTTAAACTTTCTAACTTCAAGAATAATCATTATCATTCATATAAAAGTATAAGATCCTAACACAAGGTAGAATTCTAACTTGATATAGGAAAAACATACATGGATATCATGTTAGCTAGTTATGTCTAACATACCCGCATAATGTCTTCTTGTTCTCTTCAATGACTTGTATTGAGTAACCTGCATATCTCATAGGTTAAGCATTGTATAACCAAATTATATATACCTCGTAAGTAGAGCTTCATGAGTCTTTGTCTTCATGTCACGATGGTCATATGTTCTTGATCTAGAACTTGATTTGTCTTTCTTGATGTACCTTACATGTTAGCTGACGACATCAACCTCATACAACATCATAGTGCATTAGTACAATCATAAATGTCATAACCCTAATCAAATGAATGTATTCTATCATTCACATGCATTCATACGTTTACTAGGGTGATAAGACAAGTCTAACATTAATCAAGATTGTACTAACCTCAATAATATGAAGATAACCATATCATAAAATTAATCATGAACATAAACATACATGTATTTCCTCAAGTCATAACTGTCGAGATTGCTTGTAGCATTCTTATGTAAGTCCTTAGACTCATCTCCCTCTGGAACTGGAACTTCTTCACTTATGCAGGTGTCCAATTCATTCTCTTCTAGGATTAACCCAATCCACTTTGAATTACTGAAACTAGATCTGGAGCTGGATTAGGGTTTGTCAGAGAAACCCTAAAAATTAAAATTTTGAATTTCAAACTTCTGAATGGATGAAAAGATGTGCCTTGCTGAGTTGATCAAGCTGGTATACTTCAATTTTGAAATCTCCAAAATTTGACCCCTCAAAATTTGCTTTGAAACTTCCGGATTTCTTGGACAAGAACCTGAACTAGGGTTTGATAAATCCCAGTCTTCTACCCATCCAAAAGGTTCGATCTTGTGTTCTAAACTTCAATTTTTCTGAGGAGATTCCAGCCGAGGTCACAGATTTCAAAAATTCCAACTTTTGCAAAAGCCCTAATTTTCCATCTTTCCGATCAAAATCCCGAACTAGGGTTTGATCAAGCCCGACCTTCTTCCCAACCAAAAAATTCTATCTTGGTCTCTAAATTTTGATTTTGATGAGTAGCATTCAGCCATGGTCTCCAATTCCAATAATTTCAACTTTCTCTGAAACCCTAATTTCCCACAGCAGTGATGATCCAAGAATGAAGGTACTCAAAATCCAAATCTGTTTTGACAGAAATATGCACTTAATTGTTTCTAGTGTAACTCCAAAATTACGAATCCACAGGGTCTGAAACTTAGGCATGTGGTATCCTAACCTGTCATCGTTCCAACCCCATAGGTCTGACCGTAATTGGATTCTCTGCGAGAGAGTTATGCCAAGTGTTGCAACGTGACCTGTTTATGGGATACAATAGGAGAGTGAACTTGTACGACATGAAGCATGTCATTGGTTTAGTTTCGGCCTCTGCAAAACATACTTCAGAAAGTACAGTCCGTTCCCTACCTGCCACATTTTACGAAATTTCATTTGGAGCTTCCTAGCCCAAGTTGTGACCTTTTTTCCTAGGTCACTTGTTTAGGACTGATATCTAGAAGAGGCAGAAACTCTAGATTGTACTGATCATAAATCACAAAGTACAACGAATTAGAAGTTGTGCTTCTGACATAAGGTACATGGGGATGTTATATACGACCTGTAAATATTTCAGATCCTGAACCTTCGCTAAAATGGATTTATATCGAAAGTTCTATGATGACTGGTTTTTTCTATATCAATCCCTAGCTTCCGATTTGTCGCAAGTGCAACAAGTCTCATAAATGCCATAGCATGCCTTCCTTCAGGCTATCTCTGATACCATGTTAGTTTTTCAGAATTTAATTCATTCTTATCTAGGATCTTAACTGAAACAACAACATGTACAACATATCAAGCATGAGAGACAAGAGACAAGAGACCAAAAATATTTCATCGGGGCAAACCAAGAAGGTGAAAAACCCCGCAACTTCCTCAGAGATAGAATAAGCACCAATACAAAGATAACCATGATCAAACACAAGAGATAGATATCTTCGGCAGCATGCTCCTCCTCCAGTTGTGCACACTCCTCCTCTCTCTCACTAATGCTAAGTGAGTGAAGAATAGAATGTGTAAAATGATGGAGACACACTCTCTATTTATACACTAACTTGAATTGACCTTTACTGAACTAGGTCGGCCTCAACTTAACCACTTAACATAATACTGACTGGGCTGACCCCTTTAGGGTGGTCTAATAACCCCTTGACCCACATGACTCATACAGGGCCGACCCCATCAAGGTGGTCTAATAACCCATCAATTATAAGTTACAACACTTACAATATAACTTGCGACACATGCAAGTACACATGACGACACTTTCGATCGGAGGATTAATACATCTCCGTTGTGGATACAATAAAGTACAAATGTAATACATAGAAGAATATCTTCCAAAGTTACAAATACATCAACACTCCCTCTTAACTAGGAAGGTATTCTCTAGACACAAGTCATCAATACATATAGGCACAAGTCTTCAATATTGGAGCTAGATCATCGTCACTGCTGCTATACTCGTCATCTCGATCACTGGTGCTATCTCTCAATTCTTCTCGTCATAGGAATTTCTACAGAGCCAGCCCTTTTTCATGCTGGATGTAGGCCTAGCCTCCTATAGCTCTTCATCATCTCTGGCCATACTGTGGAATCCTCAGGGCTTATTACGTGCGTCACAAAACCTCGAAAGAGCATCCCAGGACTGATTACGAGCTTACTGATCAACCTATTGGATCTCCTAGGGAAATATTATATGTGACCACCACAAAACCTCGAAAGAGCATCCCAGGACTGATTACAAGCACACAACTCAACCTATCGGATCTCCCAGGATCTTTTACATGCAACTGCACAACCTGTCCATGGCCACAGAGTATCATCCTGATACTCATGATGATACTGATCATGTCATCTCATCATCCACGAAGCACAACCCAAATGCACATCACACAACACTTACATTCATCGGCATGGGAAGACACACTTCAACCATCCGTGAAAGGCTTAACACTTATATCTATGCCATGGAAAGACACACTTCAACCATGCGAGAATGGCATCGCACTTATATCCATAGCCATGGGAAGACACACTTCAACCATGCTAGGAATGGCACAACACTTATATCGCAGCCATGGGAAGACACACTTCAACCATGCTCGAATGGCACAACACTTATATTGCAACCATGGGAGGACACACTTCAACCATGCTCGAATGGCACAACACTTATATCACAACCATGGGAAGACACACTTCAACCATGCTCGAATGGCACAACACTTATATCACAGCCATGGGAAGACACACTTCAACCATGCTCAAATGGCACAACACTTATATCGCAACCATGGGAAGACACACTTCAACCATGCTCGAGTGGCACAGCACTAATATCATAGCCATGGGAAGACACACTTCAACCATGCTCGAATGGAACAACTCTTCCATCAACGGCCATGTGAAGACACACTTCAACAATGTCGGAATGGCCCCAACCCTTATATATGCACCATGGAAGGACACACCTACCACCATGTGAGAATGGATCATGTGCATCTGTGTCTTCGGAACTCATCACACATGATCCAACTGATCATGCAATGCATCCACCTGATACATATCATCACATATGATCATCCTGATCATCACCATAGCATCGTCCTGATGCATATCATCCAAAGCATCATCCTGATACTCATCACACATGATCATCCTGATCATCATCACTGCATTGTCCTGATGCATATCATCCAGAGCATCGTCTTGATACTCATCACACATGATCATCCTGATCATCGTCACTGCATCATCCTGATGCATATCATCCAGAGCATTGTCCTGATACTCATCACACATGATCATCCTGATCATCATCACTGCATCGTCCTAATGCATATCATCCAGAGCATTGTCCTGATACTCATCACACATGATGATCTTGATCATCGTCACTACATCGTCCTGATGCATATCATCCAGAGCATCGTCCTGATACTCATCATACATGATCATCCTAATAATCGTCATTGCATTGTCCTGATGTATGTCATCATACATGATCCAACTGATCATACAAAGCATCCAACTGATGCATATCCAAAGCAGTAATTGGAGCATCGTCCTGATGCTCATCATACAATGCTTACATACACAACCATGGTAAGGATCCTCCTATCACCATGCTTGGAATGGCTCCTACAAATATGTCCCATCACTTCTTCCTCGAAGTATCTTCAATCTAAAGAACACCAAGCCTCTCTCTGAAGTACTCAAACTTCACTCTGGCTAGTGGTTTGGTCAACACATCTTCAATCTGCTCATCTGTCGCAACATACAGGAGCTTCAATGCTCCTTTCTGCACCATATCCCTGATATAGTGATATTTGATCTCAATGTGCTTCGACCTATCATGGAACACCGGGTTCTCAGACAACTTCACACAACTTTGGTTGTCAAAGAAGATACCAGTAGCATCCAATGGGAGATCAAATAACTCAGACAGTAGCTTCCTAAGCCATACTGCCTCACAACTAGCCGAACAAGCTGTGACATACTCTGCTTCGGCTGTACTCAAAGCTACGCAAGACTACTTCCTGCTAAACCAAGAGATCACTCCTGATCCCATACTGAAGTAGCACCCAGGAGTGCTCTTCCTATCTACATCACTTCCTTCCCAATCAGAATCAACATAACCCTCTAGGTTAAACTTTTGATTCGCATCATACTTGATCCCATAATCAATCGTACCCTTCAGGTACCTCAGAATATGCTTCATAGCAATCGGGTGAACATATCTAGGATCCATCAGGAACTGGCTCAATGTGTTCACTACAAAGCAAATATCTGGTCTTGTGTTCGTCAGGTACATCAAGGAACCAATCATCTGACAATACACAGTGACATCAACCGGCTCAGATGAAGCATCACACAGAAGCTTTAGGTTTAATGCCATAGGTGTGGCCATGGACTTGCAGTCCATCATCCCGAACTGCTTCAGGATCTCTACTGCATACTTCCCTTGTCCAAGGATGATCCTATCTGCACTCTCCCACACCTCCATGCTTAGAAAGTAGTGCATCATCCTAAGTCCTTCATCTCGAACTCGGCGGCAAGCTTGATCTTGTAGATCCACTTGGAAGTCACAACAAACTTCCCTTCTTGTCTCGGGACCAAATCCCAGACATCATTCTTCATGATCGACCAGTACTCCTTGATCATGGCATTCTTCCATTACTGCATCCTGGATCCTGGGAACTTCAGATTCTTCAATATCTTCAATAGATAATTTTCTTGAGCTTCGTTGCTGGAACAAATGTTGTATTCCTTCTTTTGTAGGTGATGATACACAGTCTTTCCTACAAGACAAGTTCAATTGCATGATTAGAACCATCTTATATATTTCAGAACAAATTCTTACTCATAAAGACATATGTCATACAGTCATGCAATTATCTTAGCCAATGCTTCAATACAACATTTATCCATATCCCGTAATTTTCTAGATGCCTTCCATCTCTACCAGAACATTGTTAAGAGTGTGCACAACTCCCAACATGTTAGCAAAGAGGTTTCATTCTAGATAAGTAGCAATGGAATGTTGTACAGTACCATAGGCCACTTACCCATTACTTGCATATTAGTAGTATCTTGTTCATTAATGCAACTTTTCTAATATGCATAATATACATCCTAAATCTAGGAATATAAGTATGTACATGAATGAACAAAATCATTTAAGTAATCATATAATAAATGAAAATTCAAATATTTATCTTTGTTTGATTGTTGGGTGGACTCCCTCTTGATCTTTGCCTCCTGTAGTGCTCCCTCTTGATCTTTGCTTCCTTGCAGGAACTTTTGGAGTGTGCTCCCTCTTGATCTTTGCTTCTTGGATTACCTATCCTTGAACTTATATTCATCCTGGACCACTATGCATGCTTAAGTGTGCACTAGTGTCATCCTCAAGATCTCATACATAATCATACATCCATTAATATAATCTCAATACTATTATGATTCTGATCATTTCATACATAGGTAATAAGCATTAGTATTCAAGGTTTCAGGGAAGACTTCTTTTACTCATGCATATTCTTCTTTGACCATAGGACTCTTCTGGTTATTCATATCATCAATCAAAGTAAGAAACATAATATGCATAAACCCTTGATTACTTAAACTTTCTAACTTCAAGAATAATCATTATCATTCATATAAAAGTATAAGATCCGAACACAAGGTAGAATTCTAACTTGATATAGGAAAAACATACATGGATATCATGTTAGCTAGTTATGTCTAACATACCCACATAATGTCTTCTTGTTCTCTTCAATGACTTGTGCTAGTAACCTGCATATCTCATAGGTTAAGCATTGTAGAACCAAACTATACATACCTCGTAAGTAGAACTTCATGAGTCTTTGTCTTCATGTCACGATGGTCAAATGTTCTTGATCTAGAACTTGATTTGCATTTCTTGATGTACCTTACATGTTAGTTGACAACATCAACCTCATACAACATCATAGTGCATTAGTACAATCATAAATGTCATAACCCTAATCAAATGAATGTATTCTATCATTCACATGCATTCATACTTTTACTCGGGTGATAAGACAAGTCTAACATTAATCAAGATTGTACTAACCTCAATAATATGAAGATAACCATATCATAAAATTAATCATGAACATAAACATACATGTATTTCATCAAGTCATAACTGTCGAGATTGCTTGTAGCATTCTTATGTAAGGCCTTAGCCTGATCTCCCTCTGGAACTGGAACTTCTTCGCTTATGCAGGTGTCCAATTCATTCTCTTCTAGGATTAACCCAATCCACTTTGATTTGCTGAAACTAGATCTGGAGCTAGATTAGGGTTTGTCAGAGAAATCCTAAAAATTCAAATTTTGAATTTCAAACTTCTGAATGGATGAAAAGATGTGCCTTGCTGAGCTAATCAAGCTGGTATACTTCAATTTTGAAATCTCCAAAATTTGACCCCTCAAAATTGCCTTTGAAACTTCCGGATTTCCTGGACAGGAACCTGAACTAGGGTTTGATAAAGCTCGGTCTTCTTCCCATCCAAAAGGTTCGATCTTGTGTTCTAAACTTCAATTTTTCTGAGGAGATTCCAGCTGTGGTCACAGATTTCAAAAATTCCAACTTTTGCAAAAGCCATAATTTTCCATCTTTCCGATCAAAATCCTGAACTAGGCTTTGATCAAGCCCGGCCTTCTTCCCAACCAAGAAATTCGATCTTGGTCTCTAAATTTTGATTTTGATGAGTATCATTCAACCATGGTCTCCGATTCCAATAATTTCAACTTTCTCTGAAACCCTAATTTCCCACAGCAGTGACGATCCAAGAATGAAGGTACTCAAAATCCAAATCTGTTTTGACAGAAATATGCACCTGATTGTTTATGGTGTAACTATGAAATTATGAATCCACAGGGTCTGAAACTTAGGCCTGTGGTATCCTGAACTATCATCGTTCCAACTCCATAGGTCTGACCTTAATTGGATTCTCTGCGAGAGAGTTAGCCAATTGTCGCAACATGACCTGTTGATGGGATAAAACAGGAGAGCGAACTTGTACGGCATGACACATGTCATTGGTTCAGTTTCGGGCCTCTGCAAAACTTACCTAAGAAATTAAATTCCGTTCGCTACCTACCACATTTTACGAAATTTCATTTGGAGATTCCTAGGCCAAGTTGTGACCTTTTTTCCTAGGTCACTTGTTTAGGATTGATATCTAGAAGAGGCAGAAACCCTAGATTGTACTGATCATAAATCACAAAGTACAACGAATTAGAAGTTGTGCTTCTGACACAAGGTACATGGGGATGTTATATATGACTTGTAAATATTTCAACTCCTGAACCTTATCCAAAATGAATTTATATCGAAAGTTCTACAATGACTGGTTTTTGCTATATCAATCCCTAGCTTCCGATTTGTCGCAAGTGCAACAAGTCTCATAAATTCCATAGCATTCCTTCCTTCAGGATAGCTCTGATAACATGCTATTTTTTCAGAATTTAATTCATTCTTATCTAGGATATTAACTGAAAGAACAACATGTACAACATATCAATCATGAGAGACAAGAGACAAGAGACACAAACATTTCACCGGGGAAAACCAAGAAGGTGAAAAACCCCACAACTTCCTCAAAGATAGAATAAGAACCAATACAAATATCACCATTATCAAACCCTAGAGATAGATATCTTCAATAGCATGCTCCTCCTCGACTTGTGCACACTCCTCCTCTCTTTCACTAATTCTAAGTGAGTGAAGAATAGAATGTGTAAACTGATGGAGACACACTCTCTATTTATACACTAACTTGAGTTGACCTTTATTCAACTAGGTCGGCCTCAACTTAACCACTTAACATAATACTGACTGGGCCGACCCCTCTAGGGTGGTATAATAACCCTTTGACCCACATGACTCATACAGGGCCGACCCCATCAAGGTGGTCTAATAACCCATCAAGTATAAGTTACAACACTTACAATATAACTTGCAACACATGCAAGTACACATGACGACACTTCCAGTCGGAGAAATAATACATCTCCGTCAAGGATATAATAAAGTACAAATGTAATACATAGAAGAATATCTTCCGAAGTTACAAATACATCAACAAGAGCTAGGTTGACCCTAGATGAGTTATTGCTGAGATGACATTCTTCAGCTGAAAAACGTATTTTTTTTACAGTTTTCACCATGTGTACGCTACTATTGACACAATGATCTAGCATTATGAACGCTGGTCTTATTAAAGACAACCTACGCAAATCCTCCAAAATGTTGCAAATGCTGGTTGTCAAATGAAGAAGTTGCATACTGTGCACTAGTCTGGTTGTATGAAACCTGTGCACATCTTAAGATTAAATGAAAAAAATATATTAAGATTACGAATTGGGATTAGTTGAAGTTGGTTTTGCAACTTCCCCAACCTCCCAATCCAACCACCTCTCGAATTCAACTGCCTAGCTTGTCCCATAAATACAAGGGGAAGCCATGAGAGAGGGGACTAGAATGAAGAACAAGCTATTGTTACACTGGAGGAATTCTTAAGTCATTGTGAGGAGCAGGAGCCTAGGACTTGGTTGCAGAAGTGTCTCTACAGATCAGGTATATCTGTACTTATCTACATTTCTTTGACGATAAAAGGTGGAAATACCCTTCTTGTCCCAATCAAATTTCTATTTGATGGAATGTTTATTTGATTGAACATATGATTGTAGTTGATGTTAAGTTATTTCCAATTTCATCATATTTATTACAGTCAAGATACACTGAGGAAGGTTTACTTTATTTTGCAGGTTCATCATTGCGGAAGATTGGGAGAAAGCTAGGGACAACCATTGTTAAAAAGGTACAACTTTTAGAATCCTAACCTCTTTCCATTCGTGGTAGTTAATCAAAACATGAATGTATTTACCTGTCATCCCATGTAAGTTGGTAGTGTCGTCTCCCCCACTATAAGGTATTTTTCTGCACAACAATGTGTTTGTTGCGTTGATATTAAATTGGATCTTTGGCGAGCTTGATTGCACTTTGATTGTCACACCGAAGGGGAGTTGGATGTTGTTGCTCAAATCTAAAATTTGAAAGGATTTTTCAAAGCCACAAAGCTTCCTGACTAGCATTAATTATGTCTCGATACTCTGCTTTTGCTAAGGAAAGAGCAAGAGCTTGTTGTTTCTTACAATACCAAGTGATAGGTCTAGAACCAAGATTGAAAACATAACCTACAGTAGACTTCTGATCATCAAGATTTTTGGCCCAATTTGAATCAATGAACCCAAACAACAAAGGAGTCCCCCCCTGAATTGTGGTGAATCCCAAATTGAATTGTACCCCAAATATGAGCCAAAGTATCATTTTTGCTTCTTTCCAATGGATTTCATGGGGCATTTGCATATAACAACAAACAACACCAACGACAAAGGGAAGATCAAGACGAGTATGAGTCAAGTATAAGAGGATTCCAAAAGGATGACGATACAAGGTGGCATTTACTTCAAGTGAAGTGTAGGTGGAAAATTTTTTGACTCCATATTGGAAGGGATATGGGGTTTGTTTACAATATTCCATGTGATAGAAATGAACAAGGTCACAATCATATTTAAACTAAGAAAAAAATATTGGACCTATTTGGTTTGCAAGACTTGGAGGCCAAGAAAATAATGCAAATGTCCTAAGTCGATCATTTCAAATTTTTGCTTAAGATTGGATTTCACATGGGTTAAAAGTTTAGGGTCAGTACCAGTAAGAATAAAGTCATCAACATAAAGAACAAGGATGATGAGATGGTTTCCTACTTTATTGGTATAGACATTGGGGTCATAATGGAATCTAGAAAACACAGTGTCAAGGAGAAATCTATCAATTTCGACATACCTGACTCGAGGAGCTTTCTTATGGCCATACAAGGATTTCTTAAAGAAACAAACATGGCTATATTCATTCTAAACATATGCAGGAGGTCATTCCATGTAAATTTATTACTGCAAAACCTCATGCAATAAGGTGGATTAACATCCATTTGATGGACCTCCCATTTCTGTAAGGCTAAAAGGGAAAGAACAAGGTGGATGGAGTTCATTTTCCTGATAGGGGAAAATATTTCATTGTAGTCTATTCCTTCAACTTCGGAAAATCCTTTGGAAACTAACATTTCCTTAAGCCTTTCAACACTTCCATCTTATGCATACTTAGTCATATAAACCCATTTATATGGAACAAGTTTTCTTCCTTTCATAAGAGGTACAAGATCCCAAGTATTGTTTGAAATTAAGAAACGATATTCTTTATTTATAGTTGTATCCCAATATGGATTCCTTGAAGCTTCTTGAAATTTATTTGGATCATGATTCTCTAAAACTTGAGCCAAAAGAGAATTGGCGCGTTCGTTGGAACTGAGAACATGTTGCTGCTAATCTTTGGGTCACCAACAAGATCACTAGCCGCTTCGTATGTTGAACAAGCCCATCGAGGAAGCAATTGTATTGGTGCAAATGGAGGAAAATGAGTAGACAAAGGTGTATTTTCATCCTCACTATCATCATTAGAAACCCGAGTAGAAATGTTTTCAAGGAGGTTGGGAGTAGAAGATGGCACAAGCGCTGAATTAGGCTCGTAAGTCAAGATATTTTAATCAAATTTAAAATCTCTTCTAATAATTATATCATGATAATGTGGCTGAAGAAGTCTATAACCTTTTACATCTTCGGCATATCCAAAAATATGCACTTTTCACTTTTAGGCTGCAATGCTTTCTGTTTTTCATCTGAAATATGAGCCAATGCTTCACTGCAAAACACATAAAAGTAACTTACATCTGGTTTAATTTTACTACATGCTTCTTCCGGTGTGATACCCTGTAAAACCTTAGTGGGGGTGAGATTAACTATGTAGTTTGCATAATTGTGGCTTCAACCCAAACTTTAAGACTTGGTCCCTTAGCTTGAAGCATACAATTAGCCATTTATTTTAAAGTGCAGTTCTTCTGCTCAACTACACCATTTTGTTGTGGTGTATATGGAGCGGTGTGTTTTTGTTGGATTCCATGTTCAGTGCATAAAGTAGTGAAACTATTGTCAACATATTCTCCCCCACTATCAGATTTTAACTTAAGAATTTAATGACCATATTGTTTTTCAACATGGGCCTTGTAGGCCAAGAACATGTTAAATACTTCACTCTTAATTTTTAGGAAATAAACCCAAGTGCATATGGAGTAATCATCAATGAAAGTTAAGAAATATCATAACTAGAAAATGAAGAAGATGGAAGAGGACCACAAAAGTCAATATGCACAAGCTCCAAGGGGGTTGAGGCATGCTAAGAGGCACATTTGTCAAAATTGTCCCGATGATGTTTTTGAGTACACAGTCGAAATAAACACCATCCATACATGATACCATTAGATGACCTGTCACCATATTTTCTTTACATAGTTGTTGCAATGAGTGATAATTTATGTGACCAAATTGCTCATGCCAAAGTTTTCTCAAGTCCAGGGAAAATTTTAAGGATCCATAATTTTCTCAAAGTGTAGAAACCTTGGTGAACCTTACTAATTCTTAAATTCAAAACCATGAATTGTTCTGCAATTTTTTTTTTAAATATTCAAATTTCTAAGGAATTTATATAAATTTTAGACAATTTTGGCGATTTTTAGAGTAAAAACAAATATCCCATAGAACTTAGGTGAATCAACTTTAAAAAAAAGGAAAATTGGCAAATATTTTATTGGAAAAAAATGTCGAAAAATAGCCCATGGGATAAATTTTGCCCCTAAAATTTTCCTTGCTCAAGTCATCACTATGAGAAACAAAAACTAAAGGAAAAGGTGATGGCCCAAAGTTGTTGAACTTGTACAACTTGATAATATCATTAACAATTCTAGTGGCTAGGGAACGCTTAGGATCTTTAAAATCTGTGATTACAACTGGGTGAAGTGTAAACGTTACAGTTTTACCTTCACTGGAATGAGAGATTTGATAGATTAACAACAAATTACAGGAAATTCTTGGAACAAATAGTACGTCATTAAATTGACCATCATCTATTGAAACTCTTCTAAATCCTACAACACTAAGAGATCTATCATCACCAACAAATATTTGTTTAGTGTTACATTCAGTCATAGTAGAAAATATGGATTTATCCTTAGCCAAATGATAAGATTCTCTAGAATCAATGAGCCACTCATTCAAATAAGAAGAAGAAGAAGAAGAAAAAGAGGAAGAATCATTATAGGAAAAAACAGAAGCACAAAGTGCATGTCCATGAGATGTAGATTCTGAAGACGAATCAAGGTTGATGTTGTGCTTCATCATTGCTATTTCCAAGGCTGCCATCTTCTTGAAGCATTTAGATTCATCATGATTATCTTTCCTGCAAAATTTGCAATAATGCTTAGTCTTCTTACCTTTTGATTTGGTTCCTTTGTCATTTTGTGAGGAATGAGCTGGTTGAGAGGGTTTGGGACCCTTGTTTGGATTTTTATTGCGAGGATTTTTCTTCTTGGGATAATTGAACTTCTCTTTTTCTTGTGCTAGTAAGGATTTGCTAGATGTATCTGCATTGCTAATATTCCAAGATGTATGAGCTTATCTTTATCTCTAATCAAGGAATCACAAAAGGATTCAAGAGTGGATTGTTTATAGCTAGTTGGATCCAAGGATTATTTCATCGAGTAAAATGTAGATACAAAAAGAAAATATGTAGGCCCAAGTTTAAAAAGAATATGATAAATGCATTGCTCGTCTTTCCTTTTAATTTTTCATTCTTCAACTAAGAGTCTAATAGTTTTGTACTTAGATATATAATCTTGAATGCAAGAAAAATCACATGGATTTAGGGAAATCAAATCATTTTCAGACTGGTGACCTTGAATCTCATTATGTTTACCAAACACAGCTTCCAACTTTCCCAAGGCTTATCTGGATCATCAATTTTGAATAGGTGGAATCATAAATAAGTAGAAATTGACATCCCAATCAATCCATGAGCTTCATCACATTCATTAGTTTTAGATTCCCAATAGGGAATATAAGAATATTGGCTAACACAAATACAAATACAAGACGATTCACCACAAAGACAAACGGAGATAATGTGAAACCACAATTTCTCATTAAGATATGTACATATAAATATAAAGAGAGTGGCCCTTAGTTTCATCTTCTAAGGTGTCTCTTGGAATCCCAAATACTTTACCTATTATCCATGACTCTTGGTTTCCAAATCATGTGAATGATAACAATATACAAACATACAAATGTAAATTAACCCTAAATGGATTAATGTTTCCAACATTCTTGCCCTTAATCCAAAGGGATGTATGTGAGTCTAAGCAGAGAGATGAAATTTGGAGAAGGACAGTTGAAAATGCATCAACAGGCTCTTTGAATCAAAGGTTAGCATAAGATGAAGTCTTTTACTAATTGGGTGGTTTTAATATTACCACAAACTAATAGGTCTCAACATCTATAAAGTTGTGGTTCTAGATGACCACAAATCATGAACCATGTAGGTGGTTTAAGGATGACCACAAACTATGGAACTTGACGTGACGATTGAGAGGTTCCTAGAACATTCCAAAAGGTTAGCATAAGTTGCATGTATTCTATTGAATGGGTGGTTTTAAGCTAACCAAAAACTCTTGAACTTGGCTCGAAGGATCAAAGGTTCTTGGAACATTCCAAAAAGTTAGTAGAATATAATGGATTCTACTAAATGAAGAGTCATGGATCTGGATTTGGTGGATCAAAATATGGATCTGGTGTATTTGGATCTAGCTTTGGCTACAACTATGAGTTTGGTAGGATCAAGACTCTAGATATGATACAAGCTCACTTGTTCCCACTTGACTATTCTCGCTCGCTCATTTTTTACCATTATTCAATCCCCTTTGTCAACAAGATTGTGCAGAGAATAATATCTCTCAACTACAATATGTGTCATTACTCATGGATGAAATCTATGGTATGCCATATAAATCTTCATGGCTATCGAGAACCATTTCCAAGAATAGATCCACCCATAGTGAATCTTTTATCTTGCAAGTTTCGTCAAAATGAAGCATTTGTTTGAAGAATGGGTATGCTTTCCACAATTCTTACACGGGTGAAGATCAAAACATTGATATTTCATATGGACAAATCAATTACAATGTTGGAATTTTGAACTTTGAACTAATGAATATTAACATTATTTCAAGAAACCAACACTCTAAAACTGGATTGGCTTGGAGAAATCGGGACTGTGAGTTGTCACTTACTTGCCGTATCCAAGACTGGTTTTGTGCTTGTTTTGGTTGATCTCTTCCACGGTCTAATGATGGGATTAGAAAGAACCGGAACCTTTATATGCATAAATTCATCTTCATATGCATCTGTTTTTGAAGTGGAATCATGTGCATCATTGATTTGAACATGTGCAGGTTGTTGATATGAATCACAAAAAAGAGGATTGTTTTGAATAGGAACAAGTTCAAAATGTGTTTCTTCTTGCTTGAAATGCAACTCAAGTTGTAGAAACTCAAGTGTGTCTTCTAAATCTTTCACACAATATTTAATATGAATGAGAGTGGTCTTGTTGACCATGATAATGTTTTCAACAGAAGAGAGAAGTAGAGTGTTCAATAATTCTACCAAACCGTTGATTTGTGCCATTAATGAACTAAATAAGGGCTTCTTGCAACTCCACCATTTTACAAACAATTCAACAAATTATGAGTGTCAATTTATACCAAAAATCCATTCGATTACAATATAATTCAACTTTGATTTTGATAAATACAAAAGGCTACTTGCAAGTTACAAAACACAAATGGACTTACAACGGTTACTAATTGTGAAGTTGAATTGATGATGCTCCAATGATGATTTTGATGTATGATTTCTTGATTGTTGCTTAATTGATGTGATGCTGTTGTCGATTACAACTAAGATTGATAAAAATACTTATATATCCTTCAATGATCTATGCAATAAAATCTAGGTAATACTATGCAGTCTCTCTGAAGTAAGAAATAATAATAACAATGCAATGTGAGTATGATATATACAATACCAATAGATGTGGTATCACGATGCAACATCTAAATTCAACTCTCTATGCGAATCAATGAGTCTTTTTTGAGGACAGAGATGGGTTCAAAGAACAGTAGCACTCTCTAGTAGTTCGACAACACCAAAACTTGATCACTGTAGAAGAGATGTAGTATGAAGACAAATTAGAAAAGGATGTTAAATCATTTGATCAAGACATCCAACCACCATGCCCACAATATTTAACATCCTCACCATCCACTAAAAAATTCAAAAAAATATGATGTTGTGGGTATAATCCAACACTGATGGCACCTTGGATTGCTCTTAGGTGTTGGGAAATGATATGGAGAGAGAGAACGATCTCAATCTCTATCAAATAACTATGTGCATCAATATTGCTCAATATTTTGTTTTCATATATGTTGGTATGTATCATATATCTCCACATATATATCGAAATGTTGTTGAAAGAAATGATGGTTTTTTGCAAGTGAAAATTCCACTACAATCATGTATATAATATTTGTCAAATTGTTATCCTTTGTAGGCCTAAATCCCATTGACAAATAAAATATATGTAGTGTGTACAAACAAATGAATGAATCATCTGACTAAAGTTTCAAAAAATGGCAGCCCCATGAATTCACTAGTCACATCGAGATGTGGCATAAATGTTTCCATGGTAGTCAACAAATTTGCAAGCATGCCAGCCCTCTGTGTCCACCTGATGAAGTTTCATTATAATTCTATCTATATATTACTTCTATGAGTGGATCAACATTTGAAATTACATATGTATTTTGCTCAAACTCCTTCACGCATAGGTCAACCAATCACACAATTCAAAAACCTCTAGCAATTCTCTATTCTTTGTTGTGCAATGATTTATGCTTCAATATTCAACATCAATCAATCCACAGACTTGGTAATGTATTTGAATGTTTTGGCATGCTTGAAGCCACTACAGCCTATCTTCAAATTCAATCAATCTCAAAATAACAAAGCATACTACTAAGTATTATATGGTGGCTATCAATATAAGCTTTACTGGAAGACTTTTATTATTTCGACTGTTATGAGAAACATGAGCGATATTTATGTCAATAATGATCTTTTCCATTGGATATCATCCCCCTTCGTTTACGAAGACTCTTCATCTTCTATGTTCTTGCATATTGCTCTATTCTTTAAAAACGGCTGCGCACTATTTAACACAATAATCAATGAAACAAAAAATTAATAAATAAGCCACGCAATCCTTCTTCATTGTTATATGTGAATGGGTGTTCTAGAGATGCACCCAAGCTTTCTTCCAGCATATGATTGAGTGATATTCTTCAACTTGCTAAGAAAATCCCAGCTTCAAACTATAGATCATACAGAGACTTTGTTCTGTTAAGTTGACTCTACCACCAGAGTAATAATGGCAATTTGTAATACAAACATTATGGAGGTAATGATTCGTTGTCTATTACTTCAAACAATACCTAAGTCTCCACTCAACTATATTGTTAGGAACCCGTGTCAACCCTTCTCTTTACTTTGTTAGTATATTGTTGTTGGACGCATATGCTTTGTAAGTCGTCCCGCAATATTTGTTGATCCATAGTTTGTATTATCCCATGGTATTGACCCATAGTATTGGACGCATATGCTTTGTAAGTCGTCCCATAGTATTATATGTCCCATGGTATTGACCCATAGTATTGGGCATAGACTTAGTATATAAGTGTGTGTTGAGGCCAATGAAGGTATCATGAAGTTATTTGTATTGAGTTTGCTCAAAGGAGGTTTCTTCCTCGAAGTGGCCCGTGATCAATAAAAATATTCTGTGATCCAATATATTGTGCATTTTATTAAATTAATTGTTGCAGGTTCCTCACATCTGGTATCAGAGCACTTTCTTGGGCTCGCTGGGTGAAATTTCTATCAAATTTTTTTTGCATCTATTGCAGGTTCGGATTTGCTAATAATCCCTATCCGCTTAACTGTGGGAAGTACTTGGGAATAAGCCCTAAAAATCATGTGAGGAGTACCACAAGAACCCCGAAGTAGCTGGCCCATTGAGAGGACCTAACAGCGAAAAGGGCAACGACCCCTACCTGATTGACTAGTTCCCACCCGTGAGGTAAACCAAGAGCCGTTGTTTGTGGAAAAGTGGTTATCAGTTTTACCTAAGCCGTGGAGTAAGGGGTACTGCCCCAATATGCAAGCCGTCAGACAACATTGGTGGCTGAGTGAACCCCCTGAACCATTAGGAAGTTGAGCATACATGGGGTCCATATCTATTTTCAACTGATAAATCGCAGATTTCCTCTACTTAGAACTGTTGTCGGTCACTTCCGCGCCATTGCAGATCCATCTGTTGCCGATCACTTCTACGCCATTGCAGATCCATCTGTTGTGGATCACTTCCGTGCTGTTGCAGATCCATTTGCTGCCAATCCCTCTTGCGCTGTTGCAGATCCATTTCTGGAAAAAAAAGTATAAGATTTTGTTTTTCCACCATATCTCCCTTATTTTAACTCCGTTTCCCTTGAAACTTCCCTGACACCCTTGCAATCCCATTCTACATATTTCATTCCTGAGGACCCTATCCCAAATTCCACTTCCCAACACCATAAATTCCACATTTGTCTATTTTAGGGTTTTCCATAACTTCTTCATTTTTCACCCAATCGCCTCCAAATTTTACCATAGTGTTCATTTCATATTTCTGATTCTTTGTCCCTCTCTGCCAAATTTTCTCATTCTTTCACCCCGCTTCTAAAATCCCCATTTTCTGATTCCCTAACCCTTTGAATGTGTCCAGAACCTAGTCAAACCCAAATTACGCATCATTTTTTTTCCCAAATCCAGATTTTCCTTTACTAAAACAGTTTTTGTTTTTGTTTATCTACCCACTCAAAAAAAAAAAACTCATGCTTATGGTTGTCACCCGTGCAGGAGCAAAAACCATGGAGGAAGCACTTGCAACCATCCAAACCAAACTCCAGGATCTGGATGAAATTTTTTTCAGCCTCCATCTTTAGCATTCAACCATGAACAATAACCGACCGCCAGAATCTTTTGTAGCCACTAGGTTCTCTTCTTCCAGCAATTTTCATGTGCCGAAGCTTGATTTTCCTCGCTTCAATGGTACTGAACCGACTGGATGGATATACCGGGAAGAACAATATTTCAGTCTACATAATACTTTTGATGTCCAGAAAGTTCCACTTGCATCCTTTCATTTGGAACAGGAAGCCCTTCAATGGTACCGTTGGTACATCAAAGCTCATCATGAGCCAAACTGGACAGGTTTTTTCCAACTCCTTTTGCAACGATTTGGTCCTAGTGCTTTTGATGACTTCATAGGAGCACTCACTAAACTTTGCCAAATTGGCACAGTGAGAGAGTATTAGACAGAATTTGAGAAACTGGCCAATCACATAGAAGGATTGTCTGGTGAATTCTACAGGAGTTGTTTTATCAGCGGTCTCAAGGGTGAAATCCACTCAGAGGTCAAAATGTTCTGTCCCAACACAATGATGGAAGTCCTACGGTTGGCTAAGTTGGTAGAGGATAAGATCGCAGCCCAACAACACTCCAAACCCACCTTTGTTCCCTTCAAAAATATGGGTTCCCAGTGACCTACCATCACGCCAACTCCTCGACCAACTCCTATCAAGCATTTGTCTAAACCATAGATGCGGGCACGCCGAGAAAAAGGGCTTTGTTATAATTGTGATGAGAAATTCACTCGGGGACATAGATGTGTTGAGCAAAAGCTCTATCTCTTGGATGTGGATTCTCCGCCTGCCTCTGAACTTGGTGAAGAAGCTCCATATACAATAGATGATCAGGTCGACATTCAACACCCGCCTGTTGACCCCCCATATTAGGATGACCCACCAGATATCTCTCTCCATGCTGTAACCGGCGTCACCACCCCAAAAACAATGTGGGTCAAGGGTTAGTTCAAGAAGCTCCCTCTTACCATACTCCTTGATTCTGGTAGCACTCATAACTTCATTGACCCTCGGATTTCCAAACAGGCTGATTGTTTTGTCCATCCTTGTTCCAACTTTGAAGTCATGGTTTCCAATGGGCCACCTTACCTTGCAAGGGGAAGTGTCACAATGTGCATATCTCTCTAGAATATTATAATCTGTGCTCTGACATGTTTACCTTGTCCTTAGGTGGATGTGATGTGGTTTTGGGCGTTCAATGGTTACGCACTCTTGGCTCCATTTTATGGGATTTTGTTGAACTTTGGATGCAGTTTTCAGTCAATGGGAAAGAACACAACTTTACAGGATTACAACCAGGGTCTCTTTGCATCATCAGTTCACATCGCCTGGAAAATATCCTTAAGAATAATTCACATGGTGTGATTGCTCAGCTCCATTCCATTTAGATGCACCCATCAACGGTCTCCACTACTTCCTTGGATAGATATGCAGGTGTCTTTGCTGAACCAGTGGGCTTGCTTCCTTCAAGAGACCTTTCTGGTAAGAATTTAGCCTCATCTACATATAAGAAGGAACTGATGGGTATTTTGCATGTAGTACAGAAGTGGCATCCATCCCTATTAGGAATTATTTCTGCATCAAGATTGATCTCCAGATTCTGAAAAATTTCCTGGAACCATGGGTCTCCTCCCCAACACACCTAAAATGGGTTATCCAACTCATGGGTTCTACCTATGCGATAACTTACAAGAAGGGTAAGGACAATCTGGTGGCAGATGCTCCTTCTCGCACACTTGATGACCCAGTTTCTCCATCTATTTCTCTACTTGTTCCACATTGGTTGCAATCTGATAAATAGGACTATCCCTTCTATGAACTCCATGCTTCTCCATCAGCAAGGAACTCTGGGTTCCTCAAAATGTATGACTGGGAACAATGTAACTTCTTTTGGTAGGGACTAAAAATGACAATTCAATAGATGGTTGTTGATTATGATACTTGCGAGGTCAACAAGGGTGAATCGACACTCCTTTCGGGACTGCTCGAACCCTTGCTCATCCCTCCACAGATTTGGACAGCTATGGATTTCCTTGAAGCGCTCTGGTGGTACAATACCACATCTAAAATGACACCATATGAAGCAGTCTATGGACAGGAACATCAATTTCTTCTTTTGTAGAAAGAATTCGATTGAAACAACACGTCGATCAACACCGCTCTGAGTGACATTTTCACGCAACTAATATGGTTCTTATTCATCTACAGCCTTCCAAGAAATCCTCCCTAAAACTCAAAAGGCGTCAGCTTCTCTCTCACTCTATCACAGAGGCATTAATTCAGTGGCACGGAATGCAACCCACGTGTTATAACTCCAGGAAACTCTCCTAGGTTGTATCTCAGAGATGTCTGGTAACTTAACTAATATCTTAAAGCTTCACTCAAATGGATCAAGTCAGATGACTAAATCAAACCTCACTTACTCAAGACATGCAATAAACACAACATATTTACAAGGATTTCAACTATCATTGTTCAGAGAGCTGTAGATAAATGAATGTACAAAGAACTCTTAATTTACTAGCAGAAACATACGCACCAAGTATATATGAATGGCCAGATAAACCAAGCAAAGTACTTGCAGATTCTATTTCATGGATGTATTGACAAGTTGACAGTTATCAAACATTAGACAAACAAAATAAACATGAATTTGACATTCAGGTGCAAGTATAGACTAGACAAGAAGATGAAAGTCTGAACAAATAATTGGCAAAAGAAGCATTTATCACTGATCTGAAAATGAGAAGCTTGAGAGTACAAGTATGAAAAGTCCCTCCAAAATCCAACCATCGTTCTACATGAGTTCTGGGCTTTATAGAATTTACAACCTCTCCCCAGATCCTAAGAAGCTAGGTCGAATTTACTCCAGATCGAAAATCCAAAACCATTTTTCAACAAACCAGGAAAATCATTTTTAATTGGCTAGACTATTGAAAAATGGGGCTTAGAGATGTGTTCTATTCTCCCAATATGTGACACCTGTAGGAAACCTGAGAGAGGTTATTTTTCTTTGACATGTTAGGAAGAAAAAACTCTGAGCATTTTGCAGAATGATTCTCTAGTTGCTCAGAATCATCATTTGAAAATGATGACTCTGCACAGTAAAAACGCCACTTTTGCTGAAACTGCTGAAAAAGAGGCTCAGAGATGGGTTCAGTTCTCCAACTATGTGACACCTGTGTATAAACTGAAAGAGGTTATTTTTCATTTATCTGTTGTGAGAAAAAACCTCTCTCAGATCTTTGAAACTTGTTTTGGTTTTCCCAAGATCGACATTTCAAAAACATGTGTCAAATAGGTAGGTTCTGGGATCCGAAAATTGGGGCTAAGTGATGGATTCGATTCTCTCAATATGAAACACTTGTAGGAAAACGGGGAGAGGTTATTGTTCTATGACAAGTTAGGAACAAAAAAATCTGAGCGTTTTGCAAAAAGATTCTCCAGACGCTCAGAATCGTCATTTGAAAAGGATGACTCGGGACAATAAAAATGCCACATTTCTTCATTATTTCCATCTTGTTGGCACCTTCAAAGCTGGAGCAGCACATTGAAAGAGATATTATTAATTAAAACCTTCACTTAGAAACCATCCTCATGCCCTTTAGAATGATAAAACTTAGATTTGTGCAAAAAATGGCAATTTCCTTTGATTTTTAGGCTTTGGGTAGCTAGTAGGTCTGAGCTTGATCTCTGTTAGCTACCAAAAGCTCTGTTCCGGTGGTTAATGAATAAATATGACATGTTCACCCAAGCCACTGAAACTGCAAAAACTCACCTTCCCTTAGCTTGAAGGATTTTTCTTATGAGATAAGCTGCCGAAAACTGTTTTTTTTTTTTTGGTAGCTAATGAACAATCAATATGTTCGCCCAATCTACCTAAAACTCTGCTTGATATCAACCCGCAAAATTTAACAAAACTGCATTTTCTGGTTCCTGTTTAATCCTCCTTCTGCTACTTTCCCCCGTCCTGGGATGAATCCAAACTGTTAGCTATGCTAATTGCTGCAACTGTCAGGGTTTCAAGCTTGGACTGTTTCTGAGTTTTAGGAATGCTTTTGGTAGCTTTGAACAATTTTGCCTTTGAAATGTAAGCTGCCAGAAACTTACCTTTCAGTGGTTAATGAACACCATCATATTCTCCCAAGCCACCGAAAACTACCCCTGACTCACGCTGCATGTCCTTTCACTTTCAGTGGCTAGGAGAGCCTCAAAAATTTCGTTTAAGCTGCTAAAAGTAGGGCTTTCGGTAGCTTAGGGACCATTTTAAATAAGCGCTTACCTACCGAAACCTGTCTTTTGAAAAATTTTAAATGAAAACCCAATCTAATGTTTTTCAAACTTTATTACATGCATAAAGATATAAAAAATGAGCCTTAAAAAATTTAGAAATGAATTTTAAAATGACCTCCCATCATCTAAAATTGATCAACTCGACAAAATTATTTGGGGAGATAACATCTGGCTCCTACTTGGGGATGACAACCTCCCTGTGAGGTTTCAAGAACCGTAGATCTAATGCTTTTTATGGATAGACAAAATACAGAACTTAGTCTAGTGTTCCGTTAGGCATATTGGAGTCATTTAAACTGCCACCAAATCTCTGCAATCTGTCCACAAATGTTAAATTGTAAACCTGCTAGCAACGCCTTGCATCCATTGGGCTATGGAGTCATCTGGCCTCTGCAAACCTGATCCAAATCCTGCAACCATGCTCATCATTTGAAACCAAACTACCCCTTACAATAGTGTCTTGTATCCATTGGGCTATGGAGTCATTTGGCCTATGCAATTGATTCTCTGAAAACTTGCAGCCTGCATGTGCTTGCATGTGGCTTGCTTATTGAGAAAAACAAAAAAAACTAAAAGCAACTGAAGATGATCTAGCTACGCGTACGAAGAGATTATTCTTCTTCCTACTCCTACACTAACCAGTAGAGGTAGATTGATCAGGTAAAACTAAATTTCCAATGCAGCCAAGAACGTAATGGACTTGCTAATATCATACTTGATCTCGACCCAAACAATATAAGGGACCATAGCATGCAAAAATGTAACTTGAAAAGATGACAGAGCCAACTTTCATCTGACAAAAGTATTTCGACATTTATGCTGCTTATAGAATCCAAATAGTCAGTAATAGGGTCATCAAAGTCACAATGAAATACCCCTCCTTGTTGTTGTTCCAACTGAAAATTGAAATGTTGTTTTAGACTGCTTTTACTGACCTCACTATTTGTAGATAGATGTCTTCCTTGATAGTCTTCTTGTTGTCTCGACTGAGAATTGAAATGTTGATGGCTTCCTTCAATGGTCTCAGTGTTGAATATAGGCTGCTCGAGATCTGTTAGAGAAATATGAATGCTCGACTGCTGATAGAAACTTTTCTGCTCCCCTTCACCACATCCCTGTGATTTGAAAACTGAAAACTATGGGCTAGCCTTACTGATTTCAACGAATATTTGACTAACAGAGAGCTGACCACCTCCATGTGAAGCGAAAGAAACTAATTCTTCAGATTCATAAAAATCAGAAATAGAGGTAATAGGAAAGCCCTCAGCTCCTTCATTACTCCTTTATGATTCATGTTTATGAGGAAGCACATCACAATGAAGATCACTTGAGAGACGAGGTAAATCTTCCTCTCCATATAGATTTTCAACTTTAGAATGCAATTCATGTCCTTCACAACAATCATTAAATAAGAACTCATTTGAAAAGTACCTTTTACAGTGCTCATTGGATGCTTTGTGAAAATCCTTCAATGATGAAATGCTGGAGGGAGGTAAAGAAAAATACCACTAACGTGCATTGCCATATAATGAGTGCATGAATATCTTCATACGAACGTCTTCATGCTGCAAATCTAATAGATCCATGCATTCGTGAAACTTGAGGAGGTGTTCTACAGGATTGTCTTCTTTCTCCTCTTTGAAGACAGGTGGAAAATCTCCCCATTCGGACATATCAGGTACTAGATGTGGGAAACCAGGAACTGAAGAGAAGTCAAGAGGTGCAAACGTCTGAGCCAAAAGAGCAGCAAATGCTTTCGACATCTGAATATTGTGGAGTCGCCATTAAATCCGTCCTTCATGGAGTCGCCAGATAGATGATTACAACAAAAATAATGTTTAGGCTTTGTCTATCATCAAAGCTGGATCTATGTCGTTCTCCCAGGGAAGCTGAGCTTCAATCTCCTCTCCCCGGCAACGACGCCATTTTGTTATCACTCCAGGAAACTCTCCTAGGTTGTATCTCAGAGATGCCTGGTAACTTAACTAATATCTTAAAGCTTCACTCAAATGGATCAAGTTAGATGACTAAATCAAACCTCACTCACTCAAGACATGCAATAAACACAACATATTTACAAGGTTTTCAATTATCATTTTTCAGAGAGCTGTAGATAAATGAATGTACAAAGAACTCTTAATTTACTAGCAGAAACATACACACCAAGTATATATGAATGGCCAGATAAACCAAGCAAAGTACTTGCAGATTCTAGTTCATGGATGTATTGACAAGTTGACAGTTATCAAACATCAGACAAACATAATAAACATGAATTTGACATTCAAGTGCAAGTATAGACTAGACAAGAAGATGAAAGTCTGAACAAATAATGGCAAAAGAAGCTTGTATCACTGATCTGAAAATAAGAAGCTTGAGAGTACAAGTATGAAAAGTCCCTCCAAAATCCAACCATTGTTCTACATGAGTTCTGGTATTTATAGCCTTTACAACCTCTCCCCAGATCCTAAGAAGCTGGGTCGAATTTACTCCAGATGGAAAATCCAAAACTGTTTTTCAACAAACCAGAAAAATCATTTTTAACTGGCCAGACTGTTGAAAAATGGGGCTCAACGATGCATTTGATTCTCCCAATATGTGATACCTGTAAGAAAACTGAGAGAGGTTATTTTTATCTGACCTGTTAGGAAGAAAAAATTCTGAGCGTTTTGCAGAATGATTCTCCAGTCGCTCAGAATCATCATTTGCAAATGATGACTCTGCATAGTAAAAACGCCACTTTTGATGAAACTGCTGAAAAAGAGGCTCAGAGATGGGTTCAATTCTCCAGCTATGTGACACCTGTGTATAAAATGAAATAGGTTATTGTGCATTGATCTGTTGTGAGCAAAAACCTCTCTCAGATATTTGAAAATCGTTTTGGTTTTCCTGAGATCGGCATTTCAAAAACATGTGTCAAACAGGCAGGTTTTGGGATCTGAAAATTGGGGCTCAGTGACAGATTCGATTCTCTCAATCTGCAACACTTGTAGGAAAACGGGGAGATTTTATTGTTCTATGACATGTTAGGAACAAAAACCTCTGAGCATTTTGCAAAAATATTCTCCATACGCTCAGAATTGTCATTTGAAAATGATGACTCGGGACAGTAAAAAACGCCACATTTCTTCATATTTCCATCTTGCTGGCACCTTCAAAGCTGGAGCAGCACATTGAAACAAATCTTATTAATTAAAAACTTCACTTAGAAACCATCCTCATGCCCTTTAGAATGATAAAACTTAGATTTGTGCAAAAAATGGCAATTTCCTATGATTTTTACGCTTTCAGTAGCTAGTAGGTCTAAGCTTGATCTCTGTTAGCTATCGAAAGCTCTTTTTCGGTGGTTAATGAATAAATATGACATGTTCGCCCAAGCCACCGAAATTGCAAAAAATGACCTTCCCTTAGCTTGAAGGATTTTTCTTATGAGATAAGCTGCCGAAAACTGGTTTTTTTTTTGGTAGCTAATGAACAATCAATATGTTCACCCAAGCTACCGAAAACTCTGCTTGATATCAAACCACAAAATTTAACAAAATTGCATTCTCTGGTTCCTGTTTGATCCTCCTTCTGCTGCTTTCCCCTGTCCTTGGATGAATCCAGACTGTTAGCTATGCTAATTGCTGCCGCTGTCAGGGTTTCAAGCTTGGACTATTTCTGAGTTTTAGGAATGTTTTTGGTAGCTTTGAACAATTTTGCCTTTTAAATGTAAGCTGCCATAAACTTACCTTTCGGTGGCTAATGAACACCATCATATTCGCCCAAGCCACTGAAAACTGCCCTTGACTCATGCTACATGTCCTTTCACTTTTGGTAGTTAGGAGAGCCTCGAAAATTTCGTTTAAGCTGCCGAAAGCAGGGCTTTCGGTAGCTTAGGGACCGTTTTAAATAAGCGCTTAGCTACCGAAACCTGTCTTTCGAAAATTTTTAAATGAAAACCCAATCTAATGCTTTTCAAACTTTATTACATGCATAAAGATATAAAAAATGAGCCTTAAAAAATTTAGAAATGAATTTTAAAATGACCTCCCATCATCCAAAATTGATCAACTCGACAAAATTATTTGGGGAGATAACACCATGGATGCTACAGGGGAACCACTCCTTCAGATTCCGCATCAATTTCCACATCTAAAGCTTTGAGGACAAAACTTTTTCTAAGGGAGAAGGGATGTTAGGAACCCGCGTCAACCCTTCTCTTTACTTTGTTAGTATATTGTTGTAGGACGCATATGCTTTGTAAGTCATCCCGCAGTATTTGTTGATCCATAGTTTGTATTAGCCCATGGTATTGACCCATAGTATTGGACACATATGCTTTGTAAGTCGTCTCGTAGTAGTATATGTCCCTTGGTATTGACCCATAGTATTGGGCATATGCTTAGTATATAAGTGTGTGTTGAGGCCAATGAAGGTACTGTGAAGTTATTTGTATTGAGCGTGTTCAAAGGAGGTTTCCCCATTGAAGTGGCCCGTGATCAATAAAAATATTCTTTGATCCAATATATTGTGCATTTTATCAAATTAATTGTTGCAGGTTCCTCACATATATAGGATAATTGAGATGCATAGGAATCACAAGTTCAAAGTATTGTTCAGTCTTGAGTTTAATGCATTTCCTTGGATCCAATATTTAATTACTTATAGCCAAACATTGGCTCCAAGAATCGACTCTGTTTACCACTTTTTATTCGATTGGCTTACACAATGGATTTTCCCACTCAAGAAGAAGATTGAGTCTCCACAAGAACATGTTTCCAAGGTAACCCACATGCATGTCAAATCCATGCCCCAATTAAATACATACCAAACTGAATCAGTATGTCAACAAAAATATATATTTGGAGCAACGAGTTAAATGAAACGAAGACAAAAAACGTATCGAAATGAAGATAGAAAAGTATAGTTGGCAACTCCTTGATGCTCAGCTACTGTAACTTTCAGTTCTATAGAAATTCTCTTTGCATACATGGTTCATCAATATTGGTCCCAACACTAATATCAAACCATCTCACATTCCCCCCTTACAATCAAAGATTCACCTTCTTCAATTCCACATCAAGCTAGCATACGATTACACCTACCACCCTCGTATCTACCCAGTGGTTCATTCCACACTTGATGAAGAATCCATTCTCTGTGCATAAGAGGGATATAATATTTCTATGCTTCTAAGCACCTAAGAAAATCACATTCTAATAGGAACCCAAAAATTGTTGAGGTTTCAGGTACCACCAATCATGTATCCCACAATTAATTCCAAAAACTAGGTACAAGAAATTTTAAAGATACTAAACATGTTGCAATCGCACTTCACCTTCACCATTACCACCTCAAGTTGTTTCAAAAGGTTTCTAAAAAAATCAACCTATCCCTTTAATTATCTAGAGATACTTTTACATGAATACAACATGCATTCCATATCCCTTTTATATGTTACAAAATTTTGATTCAAAGCTTTTTCTTAAAAACTTATTTCATATGAAACCTTAAAATACTCTCCTCTTTTTTTAACATGGCATAACATACTATAAAAACAACATTTTCATGCCTTTTCTTTTTAAACAAGTGCCACAGGGTGGCAATGTTCCTGCTGTAAGTTTTAAAAAGGACAATAAATTGTAAATGTAGAACTGTCAAAAGTGTTGCTAAAATTACTTGTATATGTACTTAGATAGAAAGTTATAAAGCTACAAAGTTGTATATGTTTAGAATATGTACATAACATGCAAAACTACTAGTATATGTACAAAACTACCAACTGGAATGGTTTGTTACAAAACTACTAACTGGAATGGTTTGTCATCTTCGTCCTTTATGCTTGCCCGATCTTCTTTGTTTATGCTCCTTTGATCTGTAGAATATAAAATGTTAATGCTAGTTGCTATTATGAATATGAAGAAGTAATTGAAATGCTAACTTACCATTTTCTTATGCGATGTGTAATATTATGTTGTCTTCATCCAATGTGAAATGCCCGTGCACTTGTAGAACATGTAGCATATATATAGTAGGTGGTTTTTTCTGTAAATATTCGTCGTATGACATTTGTTGTAGTACAGGGAGTAGTTCTTCTAACATAGGATTTCTACGTGTGCATTGTATGAAAGTGTTTCCCATAGTCTTGATAGTAGCATTTAGAGAATGTCATATGTAAAAGGACAATTTTTATTGCATTTTGCACAAGCAATGAGTGATTCTTCTATAAATGCACATGTTCCGACAGGGGAATTGCATTCTATGCAGATGGGTTCGAATGGCATTGAATATGCATTTGTCGGCGTCAATATGCCTTGAACATGTTCAAACGCCTTAGTTAGTAGTTTTCAATGCAATGTAGGAATATTTGCAATTGTATATGCAAATGGAATTAACAAATGAATATGCATGTTGTTACTTACAACAGTTGTCGAACCAACTAATTTTTCTAAACTCTGCATTGCTTCTGTTTTCAGATCTGTCATGAATGTTGCTTGTGTTGTTTAGAATATTCTTTCCTTTGTCTCTCTTTTCTTTGTAATATTTTGAATAGAATCATAGGAAATATTCCACTTTGTAGTTGTTTTTCCATTGATGTAAAAAGGTGTCCAAATGTTTCATATAACTGTAACTGTTATGCAAAAAAAAACTATTGTTACTTATAAAACCATGGGATTTGGAAATGAAGTAACTACAGAACAATATATTAAAACATACCATGGCTTTGTCATCGTTTGAGCTGCCATCTCTTATTTGTAGATTATATTTTGTCCCCATTGGTTTGGCAGCTGTAACAAGTACGCCAAGTGTTGCATTTGGATAGGGATCAGTATTTTCTGATAGTTGCTTCACAGTTGTATTTGTTATGAAACTATATTCATTGCAAACTGGAGGAATTGTTTCAACTACACTTGTTTCGTTCAAAGATATGATATGATCACAATCTCCACGTTCATATTCTATTTTTGGCGAAATTTTGAAATCTGTTATGCGGATTCCATTGCTAGCTACAAGTTTTTGTTCATGAAACTGAATACGACATGTTGGTAGAGTTACTGTAACTGTCATAATACATTTTTCATCAGTCATGTCAACACGCAAAATTTTTCGTGATCTGTTTGCTTTATCTAAGAATGTACTATATACGACCATGATGTCCCCAATGAAAACTTGTCCAGTTCTACGACTGTTCAAGTCTTCAATTGAGACAATGTTTGAGGTTTATGATTTGTATCTGAGTAGAAACATTTGTCTTATTGTTAGAGCATAATAATCATTGTTACTGAATATAGCAAGAATTGAAGTGTGCATACCTTTTTGGTTGTTGTTGATCGGTTGTGTTTCCTGGTGTAGTTGTGGTTGTGTTTCATGGTGTACTTGTACTTTCTATTAGTTCCTTTGACCTAAGAGTAATGATTGCAATTAATATAAAGTGAATAGTCAAATATATATATTGAAAAAAAAATGAAGAATTGCATAGATATTTACCCTTGTGAAGGCGATTGTTGTGCTGTTTGTGAGCTGCTGCTGCTAATGGGTGTTTCACTTGTCCAACTTTTTCTGATTCAAATAATTAGTCATTTCTATATTTATGATGTTTCTTTTATCATGTAATGATATTGTATTGACTATGGCTATAAAGCTGCCTTTTAGAGAAGATTTGTTGAACGGGGTCTTGATATTGGCTGATGACTTCTTCTTCATCATTCACATTAGTGTTCTTGATTTTGGGATTGTGGTAACTATATGTCAAATAAAAATATATCTTTCTCTAGACCTAAACGTTTGTACAGTTGTGGAAATGTAGAAAAAACATATATCAATTTAAACTAACTTACTTGTTAGATCTTGTCCCCATGTTATCCCGGTATAATCAAGTTGAAAGAAGTCAGAAATATGCAAAACAATGTTCATATAAAAGAAATAGCTAGTTGAAAGGAATAATATTTGTTTATGTGTCTAAAGCATTACTTGATGAGCCTCAAAGGAGAGAGATAACTGCTCCAACTAGGTGCCCTGAACATGGACTTGAGCCTCTACATCATCAAAGTGGGCCTCTAGACGCATAACACGTGAAGTCACCTACTCACCTACCATTATTACTCCCTAATTACTTAAATTCGAGGTGTGCACTATCACCTTTATCTTCCTTGCTTCATTCTTTACCTCCCACATGTCCATTTCCCAGGATTCCTTTCCTCCCACATGACCCAGCCCCAACACAAGATCACCCATTTCATTAAAGAGATCCCTTGCCTCTCCTGACAAGAAAGTAGAGGGAAGACAAATAACAAACAACCAACCAACAAATCCAAGTAGATGACTAGATTGAACAATTGTATGAGCAACTGCTACCACACAAAATTGGAAAAACCTAGATAACCAAACCAAATAATCAGAGTCAAGTCTTTTATTACCAGCATCACCTTGATGTGAGTTTGAAGCCACAACTACACACGGCCTTTAGCCTAAATTATCCCACAAACATGGCATGGAGGGCCAAAGGTCTCCATATATATAGAGAGCAAAACTTCCTAAATCACAAGCCAATTGCTTGGGGAGGGTTCTCCCATGTGGGGAGTTAAATGAAGCTTACCCCTTGTACGTGGAACACTTATGCCACCCCCCGATGTCACACATGGCTATGTGATATTTCATGATTTGGAAATAAACCTTAATTAAATTCCTAGGGGAGCCACTTACATTGAGGGAGGTCCCCATTTTTAATGATGAATCCACATTCTAGGTTGACAGGACTACTAGCGATCATGTCATCCCTATCACTGCAATTTCGAGGAAGAGTTAAGACAATGTAAGCGAACGCTTGTGTGAAATGAATTCATATCACTGTGAATCATATCATGGTCACTCCAATACGTATCCAATGTAAATATATTACAATTATGTGTATCTATATTTGACCATACATGGTCAATAATTTTCTTTGATGGAATATATGTCTTATCCAGAAGTAGATGCAAATTGTAATTATGCATATAGTTTTCTAATGCTTTTGTTTTTTTATTTGTTTGAGATATATCGACATTAAAATCACCTAAGATCGTGATTCTTTGATGCAATTTTAAATTGGATAATGCTTTTGTGAGAATAGTAGTTATGTTGTCCAATGTTGCATTTGGACTAGCATAAATGTTTATAATTACAAGTTGTGATCCATGGACAAGTACTTTTGCAAGAGTTGATTCAATGTCTGCTTCTTCAAAATGTACATAGTCTAATATGCTTATATGGTTTTTGAAACATGTGAGTATACTGTGTTTTGTATAATTTGCTATGCATTGGAGATTTGGAAGCAAATTGTATAGCATTGATTCTGTCAAGTATGTTTCTTATAAGCATAAGATGTCGCATCTCATTGTATCATGATCACTTAGTATATCATTGATGTGCATATGCATATTGTGTGTGTTAAGAGAGCATATTAAAATGCGTGAGTTTAACTCTATGCTTTGTGGATCATATTGCAAAATCCATTTTGAATTGCTTCGTAAGCGTTTCATTTCAATATGAACTTTGTCTTTCACCTTGAAGTTATCTTTTGTAAGAGCATTTAGCAGATACAATGATTGTCTGTTCCTTACACGAGACAATGCTGTGTATACTAATCCGTGTATTCGTATTCCAGTTGGGTCAAATGCAAGACCATCCAATGTTAATCCTTTTTATCTATGTATTGTTTGTGCACATGCAAGTTGTACTGGGAATTGTTTTCGAACTTTCAAATTGTTTGTTTTTCCTATTCTCGGTATTGGTTTTGATGTTCGCAATATAGGTGTGGGCTGGTGCAAGGTAATGATACCCAATTATGACACGTTAGTTGCAATGACATTTTGGAAAACATAAATATCATCATTAAAATGAATTATTAGAGGTACCTACAAAAAAAATTCGGATTAGGTGTAAAAAGATGAAACATAAAAAAACAG